>JALAZF010000403.1:1463703-2927406 GCA_022829125.1 Lathyrus tuberosus | reverse complement strand
AGGAACTCTGCTAGAACCATCGCTCGTTACTTAGTATAACTCCCCGTCGGGCATACGATGTTCCCCGTCGCTCACACCCCACACGGGCACACGACGTTTATGGATCGCTCACACCCCACACGGGCACAAGATCCGATCGCTCACACCCCACACGGGCACACGATCGTCTATAATCATCGCTCACACCCCACACGGGCACACGACGTTATAGCGGATTCCCTTTGGAACCAAACTTTCGCTTACACCCCACATGGGCACACGACATTATAAGAATGCATATCATGATGTTTGGCATACAATGACTCGTGACATTCAAATGCACACATATACACATTCCATAATCATGCATATATCAACAAATACCACCCATTTCATTTTCTTGCCCTAAGGCCACCAATCATTATCACCATATGTATTTCATGCATTTACATCACACAACAGTACGTAAGTCATAAAATCTCCACACCAACAGCCTATTGCACATACACATCAAGTTCACCCAATTAAATGGAAAAAATCGACAACAAAACAACACATTTCCTAATTCCCGACATAAGTTAATCGGCCCACAATCTCAAAACCATCATCATAACAAAGAACATTTATAAGCTTTCTAACACACCCAACCACGCCTCAAACCGAACCACAGATCAAAAGTTATGAGTTTTCAAAGAAAATAATTTATTGAGAAACAGCCAAATTCTCCTGGCGACTTAAGAATTCGCCTGGCGGATCCCCATTCGCCAGCACTTCGCCTGGCATTTCGCCTGGTGGATTCCATTCGCCAGCATTTCGCCTGGCATTTCGCCTGGCGGATTCCATTCGCCAGCACTTCGCCTGGCGAACTAGTGGCGAGTCACCAATTTAGAAAAACCTCAAGAGTTACAGAAGCTACCCCGTTTCTGTCATTCCAAATTCGCCTGGCGACTTACAATTTCGCCTGGAGAATTACCCTTCGCCAGCACGTCGCCTAGCGAAAGAGTGACGAGACTCAATTCGCCTGGCGAATCCCAAATTCGCCTGGCAAATCACACCAGAACCAGAAAAATTCTGTTACGGGTTACATTGATCCAACGCCCCTAAAATCTCATTTTTCATTCCAAATCAATTCCAACAACAAAATAATTATCAACAATGACTCATAAACATATGGTGATCATACAACGCAAATTATATCGATTTCTGACCGCGGAAACATTGATTCCTAATCATTTTATCATTTTCGACCTAGAAGTGAAAAACATGGAAAACAAGAGAATCATCCAAACACACACATACATAATCATACACAAACATAGTATAATCGAGTTTCGTACCCTTACCCGATTTAATCGTGTTCTAGAAAGTCGGTTGATTGATTTCCAAGTTTTCCAAATTCTCTCTTTTCTTCTCTTCTCCTTTTCTTTTCTTCTTCTCTTCTTTTTTTTTTCTCTTACTATTTTTCTCTCTTTCTATTCTATTATATTCTAACTTAACAAAATAAATCAAAATGCCCAAAATACCCCTACACTCCAATATCTCGCAAATGTTCCCAAAACGCGATAAAATATATTCACGACGAAAAATAACATATTTTCACATAAAAGTCAGAAATAAATTAATATAATAATAAAATACTCAAAACGACTCAATTAATTAAAAAGACAAAACTGACTGTGGCGTTACAACTCTCCCCCACTTAGAAATTTTCGTCCTCGAAAATCTTACTTGAGACGAACAACTCTAGATACGACTCCCGCATCCGACTCTCCAACTCTCAAGTCAAATTGCCCTCAGTAGCGCCTCCCCACGCCACCTTCACAAGTGCAATATCCTTGCCCCACAACCTCTTCAACTCGCGATCCAAAATACTCACCGGCAAAGCCTCAACCGTAAGGTTCTCCCTTACCTCTACCTCATCCATCAGAATCACATGCGACGGATCCGGAACATACTTCCGAAGATGTGAAACATGGAACACATCATGCAAATTCGACAAACTCAGCGGCAACGCCACCCGATAATCCACCGCACCCACTCTCACAGATATCTGGTAAGGACCAATAAACCAAGAAGTAAACTTCTTCGATTTCAATGTACGACCAACACCCGTTACCGGCGTAACCCTTAGAAATACATGATCGCCCTCTTGAAACTCAAGATCCTTCCATCTCCGATCATGATAACTCTTTTGTCTGCTCTGAGAAGCCTTCGTTTTCTCACTAATAAACTTCACTTTTTCCGTAGTCTGCTGCACCAACTCCGGTCCAACCACCGTTCTCTCACCAGATTCGTGCCAACACAACGGTGTCCGACATCTTCGTCCATATAATGCTTCAAACGGTGCCATTCCAATACTAGAATGAAAACTTTTATTATACGTGAATTCAATCAACGCAAGATAACTATCCCACGCACCACCTGGTTCCAAAACACACGCTCTCAATAAATCTTCCAACGACTGAATCGTTCTCTCCGACTGCCCATCCGTATGCGGATGATAAGCCGAACTCAACCTCAATTTAGAACCCAATGCCTTCTGTAAACTTTCCCAAAATCTCGAGGTAAATCTTGGATCTCGATCCGAAACAATACTTAACAGAACTCCATGCAACTTCACAATCACACTGATATAAATCTCAGCTAACCGCTCCAAAGAAAAACTGATGTCAATCGGAATGAAATAAGCCGATTTAGTCAATCTGTCCACAACCACCCAAATAACATTATGACCTCGCTGAGTATTCGGCAACCCCGTTATAAAATCCATAGAAATGCTATCCCATTTCCATTCCGGAATATCCAACGGTTGCAACAAACCACTAGGCCTCTGATGTTCCACTTTCGACTTCTGGCATGTCAAACAAGCATACACAAATTGAGCCACATCTCTTTTCAATCCAGACCACCAGAAAATCTTTTTCAAATCTTGGTACATCTTGTTTGCTCCCGGATGTATACTCAAATTACTCCGGTGTCCTTCTTCCAAAATCATCTGTTTCAAATCCGAATCGTCCGAAATACAAATTCGTCCACGGAACCTCAACACACCATTAACATCTACTTGAAAGTCACCACTCGCATCTTTCCCGCTAACCAACATCAAATCCACCAATTTCACATCCAACTTCTGTTTCTCACTTACCGTCATCATAATATCATTAGTAACCTTCAACATACCCAGCCTCACACTATCCGATGACACTTCACATACCAAACGTAAATCTCTAAACGATTCCAAAAGCTCCCACTCCTTAACCATTAAAGCGGACATATGCAACGATTTTTGACTCAACGCATCGGCTACCACATTAGCTTTACCAGGATGGTAATTCAAGCCAAAGTCGTAGTCCTTCAAAAATTCCAACCATCTTCGTTGCCTCATATTCAATTCCTTCTGATCAAACAAATATTTCAAACTTTTGTGATCACTAAAGACTTCAAACCTCGCACCAAAAAGATAATGCCTCCAAATCTTCAACACAAACACCACAGCCGCTAATTCCAAGTCATGCGTACGGTAATTCTTCTCATTCACTCTTAATTTCCTTGAAGCATACGCCACGACCTTACCATCTTGCATTAGCACACCACCTAGACCAATCAAAGACGCATCACAATACACCACAAACGGTTCATTAGGATTTGGTAAAATCAGAATCAGAGCTGTCGTCAATCTTCTCTTCAGCTCATTAAAACTTTCCTCACACCGAATATCCCAAATGAACGCTTGCCCTTTACAAGTCAACTGGGTCAAGGGAAGTGCTAGTTTAGAAAAACCTTCAATAAACCTTCGATAATAACCGGCCAAACCCAAAAAGCTTCGAATTTCAGTAACAGATCTCGGAGCCTCCCATTGTAGAACTGCTTCTACTTTAGATGGATCCACAGCAATACCATTACCTGAAATCACGTGTCCAAGAAAACTCACTTCCGACGACCAAAATTCACACTTGGACAATTTGGCAAAAAGCTTCTTTTCCTTCAAAACCTGCAAAACAATATGCAAATGCTCCGCGTGCTCCTCCCGAGACTTAGAATAAATCAATATGTCATCAATAAACACAATAACAAATCGATCCAAATGCTCGTGAAAAGTACGATTCATGTATTCCATAAACACACCTGGCGCATTAGAAACCCCGAACGACATCACAGAATATTCATAATGACCGTAACGTGTCCTAAACGCCGTCTTCTGAATATCTTCCTCTTTCACCCTAATCTGATGATACCCCGACCTCAAGTCAATCTTACTGAACACACAAGCACCAACCAACTGATCCATCAAATCATCAATTCTCGGAAGAGGATACTTATTCTTAATCGTCACCTTATTCAACTGGCGATAATCAATACACAACCGTATACTTCCGTCTTTCTTTTTCACCAATAAAACTGGAGCACCCCAAGGAGAAACACTTGGTCTCAGAAACCTCTTCTCCAATAAATCATTCAACTACTTCTTTAACTCAACCAACTCAGATGCTGACATACGATAAGGTGCCATAGAAACAGGTCTAGTACTAGGAACTAGATCTATCGAAAACTTCACCTCTCTCTGGCGGCAAGTCTGAAATATCCTCAGGAAACACTTCATGAAAATCACACACAACCGGAAACACATCAAGCGACACTTGATTATCCACAGTCAACGACGCAAACAACCCAAACAACTGAGCTTCCTCCGCCAAAAGTCTCTTCAACTCTTTGGTAGATAAGAAACTCGAGTCTTCGTCTTCCTCAAGAGAAGGAAACCTTACTAACTTATGATAACAATCAATATGAACCCGATTGAATTGCAACCAATTCATTCCCAGAACCACATCTAAACCTTCCAACGGCAAACACACTAAATCCATCTCAAAGTCTTTACCATAAATGGTCAAAGGACAACTTAGACAAACCAACGAAGTAGTTACTGACCCCATTGCTGGAGTATTAATAACCATATCACCATCCATCAAAGACAACACAAGATTCAAACGCTTCGCGCACTCAGACGAAATAAAAGAATGAGTCACTCCCGTATCAATAATAGCAACTAAAGGCGTACTATTAATAAAACAAGTACCTCGGATCAGACGATCTGCACTTGAAGTCTGAGTCCCCGCCAATGCAAACACCTTCCCACTAGCTGGAGCTTGCTTCGGTTTCTGACACTTTGTACTAATATGGCCAGGTTCACCACAGTTGTAGCATTTCACCACATTCTTCCTGGCACAATCAGCAGCAACATGTCCTAAACCTCCACAATTAGTACACTTCCTCAAATCTTTCTTACATTCGGACTGACGATGTCCCATATCCCCACATCTATAACACCTCAGAGGACCAGACATACCTCCACCACTTGACCTTATTTCAAAAGTACCCCTCTGTTTACCCTTATCAGCTGGTGTTACATACGGACCACTACGGAACTGTTGCTTCCCTTTTCTATCACTCACACTCTTGTAGTGAATAGAACGAGCCTTACTATCCTCTTCATAAATCCTACAACATTCCACCAAATCAGAAAACCGTCGAATCCTTTGATAACTGATTGCCTGCTTAATCTCAGGACGCAATCCGCTCTCATACTTCACACACTTAGAAAAATCTGCAGTCGCTTCAGCATAATGAGGATAAAACTGCACAAGCTCCATAAACTTAGCAGTATAATCAACAACAGACATATTACCTTGTTTCAACTCCAAGAACTCAATTTCCTTCTTTCCTCTCACATCCTCGGGAAAATACTTCCTCAGAAACTCCTGGCTAAATAATTCCCAAGTAACTTCTTCATCCCCAGCTTCCAACACCTGACGAGTACCAACCCACCAATCATCCGCTTCTTCCTGTAACATGTGAGTTCCCCGTCTCACCTTACTGTCCTCAGAACAATCCATAACTCAGAAAATCCTTTCAATCTCTTTCAACCAAATCTGTGCACCATCAGGATTATGTCTCCCTTTAAAGACAGGCGGTTTGTTCTTCCTGAACTCATCATTACCCACAACATTAGGTTCACCCTGCACAGCCCGAGCCATAGCTTGCATCGCAGCAGCCAAAGCAGCATCATTCCTACCAGCCATATTCTGTTCATTTCCAATTAACAGAAACTATGGTTAAACAAACAGCTCACTCCAAACGCCAACACCTACAAAGGACTGACACAACCAGACAAAAACTGACACGGACTGGTTCTGATACCACTTAATGTGACAACCCCCAATCTATACCCCCAAGCTATTAAAGCGATAAATAAAATACAAAATTTTATCAAAGTATTTACAAATGCACGGCATAGACCGAGGGGGTCACATCAATTTGAAACAAACATACAACATCTGCTCAAAAAGATATGTAACAATTCAGGTAGTAATACACCCACAATTCAGAGACAGAATAAAAGCGGAAAATCCGTAACTGAATCTCATATGTATATATATCATAAAAGTTTGTTTGTCATACACAAAATCATACATGTACAATCCAACAGATACATATACATAATACAAAATAATCACACTCGATCCCCCGACTACCCGGTGTCACATATCAGAGCCGACCGACAAAATAATGAAGACCTAAGCTTCACAAAAAGACCTCCAGCAACTCTAATCTGCAATGCCTCATAGAGCATTATAAAACAGCATAAGGGTGAGAAAAACAATCATAATACAGTTGCATATAATTATATATTAACACAGAAATGCACAAGTAAAGTATTCTCACCACAAATGCACCACAATCAAATACAACACAACACAGTACAATTCTCAAATATCAAATACCAATGCACATCAGTCACACACCATACACTCATCATCAATACAATTATACATATTCCATCTTATTCATCACATTCACAATTCCATACACAATTAATCCATGATTTATGAAAATGCACAGAGACCGACACAACGACTCTATGCATATGCCATGCGGTACCGACTTCCAATATTTCTCATCACTAGTTCACTCAGGAACTCTACTGGAACCATCGCTCGTTACTTAGTGTAACTCCCATTTGGGCATACGATGTTCCCCGTCGCTCACACCCCACACGGGCACACGACGTTTATGGATCACTCACACCCCACACGGGCACACGATCCGATCGCTCACACCCTACACGGGCACACGATCATCTATAATCACCGCTCACACCCCACACGGGCACACGACGTTATAAAGGATTCCCTCTGGAACCAAACCGTCGCTCACACCCCACATGGGCACATGACATTACAAGAATGCATATCATGATGCTTGGCATACAATGACTCATGACATTCAAATGCACACATATACACATTCCATAATCATGCATATATCAACAAATACCACCCATTTCATTTTCTTGCCCTAAGGCCACCAATCATTATCACCATATGTATTTCATGCATTTACATCACACAACAGTACGCAAGTCATAAAATCTCCACACCAACAGCCTATTGCACATACACATCAAGTTCACCCAATTAAACGGAAAAAGTCGACAACAAAACAACACATTTCCTAATTCTCGACATAAGTTAATCGGCCCACAATCTCAAAACCATCATCATAACAAAGAACATTTATAAGCTTTCTAACACACCCAACCACGCCTCAAACCGAACCACGGATCAAAAGTTATGAATTTTCAAAGAAAAGAATTTATTGAGAAACAACCAAATTCGCCTGGCGACTTAAGAATTCGCCTGGTGGATCCCCATTCGCCAGCACTTCGCCTGGAATTTCGCCTGGCGGATTCCATTCGCAGCACTTCGCCTGGCATTTCGCCTGGCGGATTCCATTCGCCAGCACTTCGCCTGGCGAACTAGTGGCGAGTCACCAATTTAGAAAAACCCCAAGAGTTACAGAAGCTACCCCATTTCTGTCATTCCAAATTCGCCTGGCGATTCACGATTTCGCCTGGCGAATTACCCTTCGCCAGCATGTCGCCTAGCGAAAGAGTGGCGAGACTCAATTCGCCTGGCGAATCCCAAATTCGCCTGGCGAATCACACTAGAACCAGAAAAATTCTGTTACGGGTTACATTGATCCAACACCCCTAAAATCTCATTTTTCATTCAAAATCAATTCCAACAACAAAACAATTATCAACAATGACTCATAAACATATGGTGATCATACAACGCAAATTATATCGATTTCCGACCGCGAAAACATCGATTCCTAATCATTTTATCATTTTCGACCTAGAAGTGAAAAACATGGAAAACAAGAGAATCATCCAAACACACACATACATAATCATACACAAACATAGTATAATCGAGTTTCGCACCCTTACCCGATTTAATCGTGTTCTAGAAAGTCGGTTGATTGATTTCCAAGTTTTCCAAATTCTCTCTTTTCTTCTCTTCTCCTTTTCTTTTCTTCTTCTCTTCTTTTTCTTTCTCTTACTATTTTTCTCTCTTTCTATTCTATTATATTCTAACTTAACAAAATAAATCAAAATGCCCAAAATACCCCTACACTCCAATATCTCGCAAATGTTCCCAAAACGCGATAAAATATATTCACGACGAAAAATAACATATTTTCACATAAAAGTTAGAAATAAATTAATATAATAATAAAATACTCAAAACGACTCAATTAATTAAAAAGACAAAACTGACTGGGGCGTTACACTTCCTCTAACTGAATTCAGTTAAGATTCCTCCAACAACTAGGGAACTAGCAGCCTGTGCCCTAACCTCTAGTCAATGGCTAGAGGAAACTTGGATTTTCATTGGCCAACATTGAACAAACCTCTGCTGCAGCCACCATTCACTATTGCTGCCAAAACAAACTTGCTCTACCATAAATAGAGCTCATTTGTGCTCAGTTTGAGTACACCAAAGCCATCAAACTCTTTCACTCCAAAATGCCTTCTTTAGTAAGGTAATTCTGAGTTTTTGAGTTAGGGAGCATTTCCATCACATCTCATGATCCTAACACCTCATAAACATCATATGTAGGTGATCCAAACTATCACAAGTGACCTGTAACACCAAGATCACAAAGTCACCTCTCAAAACCTCAAAATTGGACTTTTTTGCATTTTTCAAGCCATGTCTTGATTCAGTCACTTTCAAAACCAGATAAAACCTCAAACACACTCCAAATATCATCCTTGAACTATCCCAAATGGTTCCCAACATCTGGAACACCATTTGAGAGAGTTGTCACTTTGGCCATTTTAACCCCTTTTGCAAGAAAGGGCCAGTTTTTGTTTTTCCAGGTTCCAGCTGATTCCAACCATCCTAAAAGCTTCTAAGAGGTCATTTGAGGGTGTCCAAAGCATCAAATCATTTCTGGAACAAAGCACTTGGTAGGTTGCACAAAATCTCCAAAAAAGAGGTAAAATTCACAACTTGAATTCTTTGAATCATGCTTTCCTTTGATGTCCACATACATGCATCATATTGAACAATTCTTGAAGCAAAAATGTAGTCCTTAATGTGTATGTTATGATCCTCCTACTGTTTTCACTTTAACATGTTCATATGTGGAGTTTATGTTGTTTTAAACTTAAGGTGTATATCTGGTTTTTTGCCTTGTGTGTGCTATACATTAAGTTTCAGTATGTATGAGTGATACCATTGGATTCCTTGCGAAAAATCGGTCAAGATAGGTTCTTTTGGATTTTAATTTCGTTAAAAATTGAGAGAGTTATGAATGTTTGAAGTTTGATAAAAAAGATGTTGAAAACCAAGGTGTAGTTCTGGTTTTTTAAGATGTCGAATGTGATGTTGTGACATCTTCCCTTTTTCTCTTATCTTCAAAACTTATGAAAGATGTCGAATATGATGTTGTGACATCTTTCCTCTTTTTCTTAGTTTATCTTCAAAACTCAACCAATTCTTTTACATAGAAAAAATCATCATTTTCCAATTCTACTTTACACACTTCTTATTCATACTCCATAATATTTTAATCCACAAAAAATCACAAAAAATGTTATTATTTGATATATTTTTAATATATTCAAAAATATTATTTTAAATTGTTTTAAATGCTTTTAAAATAATTTCTTTTTCTTGATTTTTTAAAACCAAAATGATTTTAAATATTCATGTGGATAAAATACTTTTTCATAAACCTTAATCACTGTTTATAACATGATTAATGATTTTATTTGATATTTTTATCATTTTTTACTTGATTTTTCTTTGAAAAATGTCCTTTAAAAATGAAATTGGGGTTTCTTTGATTTTCACCCTCACAAATCATTTTCAAAAACTCTTTGGGCCTCTAATAGAGTGTAAGACCCAATCCTTTGTAAATACAAACCTATTTTTGGGCCTCACTTGTTGTATAAGTCCCGTTGTATTTCAAAAGTTCGGCGCGATTATCGCCCAATCAAAAATCTTTGGGCCTCTAATAGAGTGTAAGACCCAACCCTTTTTGTACATAAACATTTAGGGTCTCACTTATTGTATAAGTCCCTTCGGGTATTTTCAAAAACCTCGGCGTGATCGTCGTTTTGTACACAAATAACCTTTTGGGCCTACCCTTGAGTAGTAAGACCCATTCCCTTATTCAACACCCTTTGGGCCTCTATTAGAGTGTAATACCCAATCCCCTTTTAACCAAAACAACTTTGGGCCTCAGATATTGTATAAGTCCCTCTGTGTTAAAAGGAAATCTCGGCGCGATCGCCATTTCAAAATAAAAAACATCTGGGCCTACCCTCATGTTATAAGCCTCATTCTTTTTAAACTCTTTGGGCCTCTTGAGAGAGTGTAAGACCCATCCCTATGCACAGAAAATCTTTCTTGGGCCTCAGTCACTTGTATAAGTCCCTGTACAAATTCAAACTCACAGTGCAATCACTGATAAAACTTTGGGCCTCTCCTTGAGCTATAAGCCCCAATTTTTCTTTCAAAACACTTTCTCCTTTGATTTTGAATATACTGTTGATTTCAATCTTTCTTTGTTGAACAACTAACCAAACAGCATGGAAGCTCTACAACCGAGTAAGTGGTTATATGCTTTCTTTATCCGCTTTCTTTATCCGCTTTCATATACATATCACTGTAAGTCTTCTTTCATAAACTCATATCAACTGTGTAATAATAGTATAGATATTTAGAGTTTCCCCGGCAACTACGTCTAGCATTAAGCCCGTTGATCACTCTTAAAGTAGACAAAACTAGATCCCCATAGGATTACCTGACACAGTCTTCCCTTCTCTTGGGGTTAAACAATATGGAGACGTGAAAGGTAGCATTCTCGGTGAACCCTTTCACAGACTGTCACCTTTAGAAATCGTCAAAGAAACTCTATTCCCCATGGATGATCTTTTCTCCGTGAATGGCATCTCTTGAGTTTCTTCCAAATTCTCGAACTTTCCTGACTTGATCTATTCTCTGTGAATAGCCTGTCTTGAATTTCTCGGGGTTTGGGGGCCCAAAGGCTTCTTAAAAGCATCTTCGCCTCCTCTTGGGCGTTGTACAAGGACCCGTCGGCTTCTTAGAAGTATTCACAGCCTCCTCTTAGGCTTCGTATAAATGATTTCTTCCTCCGGGAATGATAGCCTCCTCTTGGGCTTCGTACAAATTGTCCCTCGGCTTCTTAAAAGTTTCCAGCCTCCTCTTGGGCTTCGTACAAATTGTCCCGATGACCTCCTAGAGGTATAGAAACATAAATTAATCATCTTAATAGAACAGTCTTTCAAAAAGTCTAGATCTTGCTACTGCTGTTTCTTAAATGTAGTACAAAAGATAAAACTCTAGACTTGGACAGTCTAATTTCCTTGAGTCTCAAATACATTCTCAAGTCCCTTTCAAATATAGGAAGACACCCGTAGACTTGGACAGTCTCAAATACCCTTTGGATTCCCCGTTTCCTTGAAGAACAGGAAACAATCCCGATTCTCAGATCAAATCCATGAGTACAGTGTTACTCATATAAGAACTGCTTTTCTCTTAACCAACATACTGGACCTGTCACTCAACTGAAACAGTACCCTTTTAGCCTCCATATCGGGCTTCGTACGAGATACAAAGACTCTCTTATTGAGTCAAACCTTTTAGCCTCCATCTTGGGCTTTGTACGAGATACAAAAACACTCTCTTGTTGAGTATAAAAGACTCTCTTGTTGAGTCAAACCCTTTTAGCCTCCATCTCAGGCTTTGGACGAGATACAAAAACACTCTCTTGTTGAGTATAAAAGATTCTCCTGTTGAGTCAACCCTTTTAGCCTCTCTCTCGGGCTTCGTACAAGACACATAAAAACTCCCTCTTGTTGGGCCATTAGCCTCCTCTTAGGCTTTGTATAAGGAAAACCCAGGTTAAGCCAATCAACCTTTTAGCATCAAAGTTGTGCCTCGTTCACAGTACACAAACATCAACAATTCCTTCCCCTTCATCTAATCGCTGTAAGCGGCAAGCCTCTGGATTATTTACATCCTTGCCACTGTCCCTCTTTTAGCATGAAAAATTCCTAAGGAAAGATATCATTGCTCTACACTGAGTTAAAGTCTTCTCCTTCATGTTAAAACCCCCTATAAAGGAAATTATGGCATTGCTAGGATTCACATATCCCGGTTAAAGTAATCATCCTTTATAGTCAGTCACCCAACAGTTGTGACAAACAGACCCCCTTTAGAGATGACAAATTCTCTCTAAAGACAACACTTTTTAGCTTCACATCTTGGGCTTCGAACAAGATACAAATAGACCCTTCAACTTCACATCTTGGGCTTTGAACAAGATACAAACCACCTTCAGCTTCACATCTTGGGCTTTGAACAAGATATAGATCGCCTTTCGCTTCACATCTTGGGCTTCAAACAAGACACCAAAACACCATTTCCTCCCATAGAATAGGAGGAACTACGATCGCTCTGATTTCCCTGTTTCGGTAAATGGGAATACGTAGGCATAAGATTGAAAGAAAAATCTTAGAGAGCACACTAATCCAAAACCCAAATCCCGTACCTTCACATATCAATCGAAAAGCATCAGTCCTAAACTCCCACCAATCGCCCGGGCACTATTTTAACAAAATAACCTAAGAGAGACCCACAATCTTTGTAGCATATGTAAACCAACAGTCATCTGTTCAAACTCAGTTTGCAAGCAGTGTTAATTCGAGACATTTAATTCCCTTCCTTCATCAGCTTCAATAGGATAAAAAATGAATCGAACTGTAGTACCAAAGTGATAGTGCTTCGCAACCACGTCCAAAATCGCTCGCTACACTCATAACATGCAATTTCAGGAAGAGACCCGGAATATTTATAGGAATACCATAGCCTCCATAAAGAATTTAGAGGTTCAATTGGGTCAGATAGCTCAACAAGTTGCAAATTCTCAAGCACCAGGCGCCCTCCAAAGCACCACAATCCCCCCTCCGAAGAATCATGAGAATGTTAATGTTGTTACCACAGAAAGCCAAGAAGTTACGGAAGAAGAAGCCAGGCCAACCGAAGGGAAAAGAAAAGAAGCGGCTAAACCTAAGATCAAGTTACCGTACCCCTCAAGAGCGACAAAGAAGGAGACACAAGAAAAAGACTTTGAGAAATTCAGCTCATTGTTCAAAAAGTTAGTGAAATTCTGGCCTATATATCAGATGTCCTATCGAGATGTCGAGACACTGATATACGACAACAATGAACAAGTTCAAAACAATAGTGTGTAGAAAATGTAAAGAACACCAGAAATTGTTAACCCAGTTCGGATCTAACTATCCTACATCAGGGGGCTACCAAGCCAGGGATGAAATCAATATTCGATAGTATCAATTCACTGATAACCACACCCGGTTCAATCAGCTCACTTAATCACTACCCTTCCTATGACTTCTACCTAAGACTCCCCTAGGTATGAGGCCCTCCTCAAATCCCTCTTCAATCACAACCCGTGACTGGTTCCTTACAAGACAAGTAACAATGGTCGAAACACAAATTCTCAATACTTCATAGCTTATGAGAATGAACACACAGCTACTCAATGCTTAAAAGCTTATGAGCAACCTTACACAACTTACACTACAATCCTTATACTGTTATCATAAGATACCAGTTAGGCTCACAAAATACAAGCACACAACCCTAAAAATACATGTAAGTTCGACACCTAAAACTAGGTTTACATCAGCCTATTTATAGCTTATAATCTGGACTGAATTGGGCTTCAAAAACGCAGCAAATAGACTGCTCACAATTCTGCAAAATTAACTCCAATAAAATAGGTCTTCAATCCAAAGTTTCCTATTATGTCTCCATAATTAGAAACAGCAGCAAATCCGAAAACCAACAAATAACCCTAATCCAAAAATGCTTTGGATGCCACATAGGATAACCAAATATTCACAGAATATTCAGTTACAAATCATAGTAACAGAATCTGCATTAAAACTGACTTCACAGCGCGATGTCCTATGAGCTGCCATGGAACATCTTCATTCGACATGTTGAAAGCAGCCACTTAAAACATTAAGATTCAACATCTTGCTGCTATAATAGTTTTAGCAAAATAAATGCTAACCACAAAAGCACAGAAATAACAATCTCCCCCTTTGGCTTATTTTGGCTAAAACTACACACTCACAAACAAACTTGTAAAGAAGCACAAAAAATATCCATATATCAGACAGCAGCGAAAACACAAAAAAATTCATCATAGCAGCACACTCCCCTTCAGCTGGATATAAACACACATCAACTCCCCCTCAACAGCAGCAACATTTCACATTCTCCCCCTCGACAACTGCAGCAGCACACCATCTACCTGCAACACACATACTCCCCCTCAATAGCACAAGCATATAACAATGCTGCTCCCCCTCACATACCAACAACACAGCTCCCCCTCACACTTACTACTCCCCCTTTTTAGCCACAAATATGACAAAGAGAGGTCATAGATAAATGTAACCAAATTACATAGCAGTATATTGTTCAAAACCAAACCAGAATTAAGTTGTCCTAAAAGAAAGGAAGAAAAAAAAGAAAAAAAAAAGAAAACAGACAAAAGCAGAAAATAAACTTGCAGATAGCCTAGCTAATCAGCACTGTCCTCTTCATCAGCAACCTCATCACTTTCGCCTTCAGATTCAGAAGCACCATTCTCAGAACCAGAATCATCAGACTGCTGGACACTCCTTCTATCAGACTCAATAGATTCACCTTGTCCATCATCTTCAGTCAGCTCTTGATCTTTAGTAGCATTTCTCTTTTCAACCAAGGCTTTAATCAGCTGCTCTAGCTTTGCCTTCCTTGCTGTATCTCTCCTGATAGATTCTTCCAGCTCTTTGCAAGTTTATTGCATCTGTGCAATGGCTTCATCATCAAGAGTGGCATGACTTAAAGTTGAGGAGGATGTCCCAACAACATCAGACACATGAACTCCACCTAACAGCCTATAATTCAAAGTCATTGGAGGTTTTCTCTTGTTGACTTTGTCACTTCTTACTAAGCATTCAGGAAATTGGTCCAGGATCATTCCACAGATTAAGGATGGAAAACATATGGGTAGCTTAACAGCAGATGAGCTAGCTTGCTTCAAAACTTGTTCAAAGATATATGCTCCAAAGTTGAAAGGGACCTTCTTTCCAATAGCATAGATGAATTTTCCAAGCATGGATGAGATGGTGGAAGTATGGTTGGTAGAAACCCAGTTTACCACTGCAATTCTATGAAGGATAGCATATTTGACACTTAGCTTCCCAGAAGAGAGCTTTCCTTCATTTGACCAAACTTTGATGCAACCACCTGTTATCTCCTCACAGATTTCATCATCTGTTGCTTCTAACTCAGCCTGATGGTCCGTAGGTCTCACCAGAAAGTTATTAATCACTTTGGGAGAAAATTTCACAGCTTTGCCTCTTACATAGACTTTTCTGAGTTTGCTATTACAGTCTTCAGGGATACTCACAACAAACTCCTTAAGCAACTTCTCATAACATGGTTCTATGTCAGATACAGTCTTCATCAACCCAGCAACTTCAATAAGATCAACCACTTCCTTATACTTGTTGAAGTCTTTTCCCAGTTCTCTCTCTAAAGCTACTCTTCTTTGGCTGACAATTTTCCACCTATCAGTTTGCCTCTGAGACCTGACAGTTTGATCCTCCCTTCTCCCACTGATATCCTGGACATCAGTTCCAACATTTGACTCATTCAGTCATGTGACCCTCCTTTTCTTGATTGGAACCACAACTTTACTCCATTGCTTAGAGGGACCTGCTCCAGCCTTTCTTTTGTTACTCCCCACATTAGCAGATTTCCTAATCATTTCTGCATCCTTTGAAGTCTCAGCCACAATGGTATTCTCTTTTCTACTCTTGATTCTTTGAAGTATGTCAGCTATTGGTTCCTCATCAGAGTTTTTCTCAGCAATATTACTACACATCTCAGCCCTCTTCTTGCTTCTTCTTTCCCTAGCCACCTGAACTGGTATACAACTCTCAGTCCTATCAGTAGGACTATTATTTGTATTTCCAGCCATGGATATTGGGACATCAGACCTGACATCTTTATCAGCTTCACTAACAGCAATGGTGGTAAATCTTCTAAGACTCTGATCTCTACTGGAAACATTATCATCAAGAGTCCTACTATCATTCTTAGTTTCATCCACCCTCCTATTTGAATTCTTGTCAGTAACATTTTTTCTAGGGCTTATCTTATCAGAATAAAACCTAGTAATCATTTTGTCTTTCTTCCTAGATGAAAGGGGTTTAGACTTCATACTTTCATTCACAAAGTGGGAAGCTGGTTGCTCACCTCTAGTGTCAGCAGGAACAATATTCAACGGGGCGATATCAAGGTCTGTGAGTTTGATTATTCGGTGAGGATCATAGTCTTCATCATTGACTTGAGAAGTTCTTGAATCAGCAGGAGAATCATGATGTTGAGACATTTTTTGTTGCTCACAAAATGCAGTATTGAAGAAAGTAAGAGCAAACCCTAGCGGAGAAAAGTTTTGAAAGAATAGGTCAGATGAAGTTTTTGCACTGTAGGATTGAAGTTGGAATGTGTCGGCTGGGCTATTTATAAGTTTTGGAAATGGGTCCTTATACACGTGCCATTCACAAGTTCTTTGGTTCAACACTTCCACAATAGTGCTTTCATCTTTCCACAAATAGCAATTCTCTGAGGTTCTTTGACCTCTCATAACAACTGAATTCTTTTCATCCACTATTAAACATTCGTAGTTTGTAAAGATAACCCTAAGACCTTGATCACACAACTGGATTATGCTTATTAGATTAGTATCTAATCCTTCAACAAGCAATACTTCTTCCAAAATTGGCTGTCCTGGACAATCCACTCTTCCAATACCAAGCACTTTTCCTTTTGATCCATTACCAAAAATTACCTCATTAGGAGCATGATACTTAACATGTGACATATATCTACTAACACCAGTCATATGTCGAGAACATTCACTATCAAAGAACCATTTTTCATCTGTAGAGACTCTAAAGGACTTGTAGTCCCTATGTTCTTTTACCCTATCCTTTGAAGTCCATATCCTTTTTGTTTCAACCCTGCTCTTTTTTCTACTATACTATTGCATGGGTTTGGGATAACCATGTAGCTTGTAGCAAAAAGCTTTTATATGACCAAACTTCCCACAATGGTAGCATGTCCATCTTTGATTCTTTTTCTTTATGAACTTCTTCTGATGTCTGGGAGGATGTTGCAACATGTTATTCAACATCTTCAAACTTCTCTTATCTTGAACGGGTACTTCCTCTGATTTCTTTCCTTCATCTAATTCATTTGTACCTTCAAATCCAATACCACTGACATTTCTAGCATCTCTTCCTGACTTCAAAATTTCATCAAGTACATCAGAACTCCTATTTAACATTCTGACATTTTTTATCATGTTGTCCAGTTTTGAATTCAAAACATTTACTTCACTTTGTAGATTAGCTATAGTAGACACATGCTCAGTATTCTCAGCTTTTAAATGAACAATAACATATGCTTGTTCTTCTTTCTGCTGACATACTTATTCATGTTCAATGCACAACTTCTTATAAGAGATAGCCAGCTCTTCAAAAGTAAACTCTTCAGATTCTTCATCTGATTCACATACTCCTGTTAATGCTGTCACCAACTTTACAGATTTCTCATCAGCTTCAGTTTCAGAATCATCTTCTGACCATGTCACAGATAATCCCTTATTCTGTCTTTTGAGATAAGTGGGACACTCAGTTTTTACGTGCCCAAATCCTTCACATTCATAGCATTGAACTCTCTTCCCTTGATTAGAGTCTTCTTCAGTTTTGGTTCTTCTGCCTCCATCCTGGTCTTTGTTGATGTCGAGAGACTTGTTTCGAACATTTTCTTTTGACTTCCAGTCCATCCTTTTCAACACTTTATTAAATTGTCTTCCAAGCAACACTAGCTCTTTGGACACATCTTCTTCATCATCTGAGTCATCAGCATTCAACACAAATGCTATACTCTTCTTCTTTTCAGCTTTTTCACTGAATCCTAACTCAAAAGTTTGGAGTGATCCCATAAGCCCATCCACCTTCATCTTGTCAATGTCCTGAGCTTCCTCTATAGCAGTGACCTTCATATCAAATCTCTTAGGTAGAGACCTGAGAATCTTCCTGACCAGCTTGCTGTCAGACATCTTTTCTCCTAAGGCACTAGAGGCATTAGCTATCTCAATAATGTTCATATGAAAATCATGAATGCTCTCATCCTCTTTCATCTTCAAACTCTCAAACTTGCTAGTGAGAAGCTGAAGCTTTGACATTTTCACCTTTGAAGTCCCTTAATGAGCAACTTTCAAGACCTGCCAAGCCTCTTTGGCAATAGTACAATGTTCAATCAGCCTGAAGATATTTCTGTTGACACCATTGAACAATGCATTCATGGCTTTAGAATTTCCAACAGACCCTTTGTAGTCAGCATCATCCCAGTCTTCCTCTTCCTTCACTACATCAGTAGGGTTACCTTTATCATCTTTAACCTTAGGGGGCTCCCATCCTTTGATGACAACTTTCCATGCTTGATCATCCATGGATTTGATGAAAGCTATCATCCTAGGTTTCCAATACTCATAGTTTGAACCATCCAGTAGAGGTGGTTTATTCAGAGCTCCTCCATCCTTGTCCATTGTACCAGAAAGTACCTTCCCTGAATCTCACACAGAAACAACCAAGGGTGCCTGCTCTTGATGCCAATTGAAATTCTGGCCTATATATCAGATGTCCTATCGAGATGTCGAGACACTGATATACGACAACAATGAACAAGTTCAAAACAATAGTGTGCAGAAAATGTAAAGAACACCAGAAATTGTTAACCCAGTTCGGATCTAACTATCCTACATCTGGGGGCTACCAAGCCAGAGATGAAATCAATATTCGATAGTATCAATTCACTGATAACCACACCCGGTTCAATCAGCTCACTTAATCACTACCCTTCCTATGACTTCTACCTAAGACTCCCATAGGTATGAGGCCCTCCTCAAATCCCTCTTCAATCACAACCCGTGACTGGTTCCTTACAAGACAAGTAACAATGGTCGAAACACAAATTCTCAATACTTCACAGCTTATGAGAATGAACACATAGCTACTCAATGCTTAAAAGCTTATGAGCAACCTTACACAACTTACACTACAGTCCTTATACTATTATCATAAGATACCAGTTAGGCTCACAAAATACAAGCACACAACCCTAAAAATATATGTAAGTTCGACACCTAAAACTAGGTTTACATCAGCCTATTTATAGCTTATAATCTGGACTGAATTGGGCTTCAAAAACGCAGCAAATAGACTGCTCACAATTCTGCAAAATGAACTCCATAAAATAGGTCTTCAATCCAAAGTTTCCTATTATGTCTCCATAATTAGAAACAGCAGCAAATCCGAAAACCAACAAATAACCCTAATCCAAAAATGATTTGGATGCCACATAGGATAACCAAATATTCACAGAATATTCAGTTACAAATCATAGTAACAGAATCTGCATTAAAACTGACTTCACAGCGCGATGTCCTATGAGCTGCCATGGAACATCTTCATTCGACATGTTGAAAGCAGCCACTTAAAACATTAAGATTCAACATCTTGCTGCTATAATAGTTTTAGCAAAATAAATGCCAACCACAAAAGCACAGAAATAACAGTTAGACATTAACATGCCCTTCTTTGAAGCACTTGAACAAATGCCTCTATACAAGAAATTCATGAAGGAGGTCATTGGAAAAAAGAAACCTAGTGGAGAGGAGGGAAAGAGTCTAAGTGAGGAAAGTAGTGAGGAATCACAAGGTAGGAGAATTCCAATCAAACAGAAAGATCCTGGTTCTGTGTCAATCCCCTGTACCATAAAGGACAGAATGTTTAAGAGAGTCTTGATTGATTCGGGTGCTAGCGTGAGTCTCATGCCCCTCTCAATTTTAAAAAAGCTGGGTATAAAGAAAATAAGTGAAACGGGAACAAATCTGAAGTTTGCCGACCTCACAACCAAACGGTCATACGGTTTAGCAGAAGATGTGCTTGTGACTATTGATAACTTCACCTATCCAGTAGACTTTGAGATCATTGATCTACCTGAGGATGAGGAGATGACTATCGTACTGGGTCGACCATTCTTGATGATTAGTCGGTGCAGTGTGGATATTGAGGCTGGTACTTTAACCTTGGAATATTTTGAGGAAGAAGTAACATTGAAAGTGTTGGAACTCGAGAAGTAAGGTCAAGAGGAAAGTAATCACCCTGCAGTTGGAATGATCTGAACAGTGGGAAAAAGCAAAAGCTCAAAACCACTTCTTGAAAGAGTCTTTAGAATAATCCATCAGGTTGCACCATCTGAGTCATCTATTACACCGAGTAAGACTCCAAAATCCAATCAAGAAGTCAATAAGAGGAAGAAACATCAAAGAAAGAAGAGAAAAAAACATCAAAGGAAGAATGTGGAAGATGGACGTCAATTTAATCACAATGTAGCTCTTATTCCTGAATCTGACTGGTGCTCTGTTGCGGAAAGGTTAAGCAACAAAATGTGTAAGCTGAAGTACCCTCCATAGCAATCGGGAGTGACCCGTCGAGCCATGCGACGTTAAACGAAGCGCTTCGTGGGAGGCAACCCATGGGTTTTGTTTCTTAGAGTTTCTGTTGTGTTTCAAGTTTAATTAGGTACACTCACAGTCTTCTAATGTAAAAAAAAATTACAGTAGGCTGACACGGCCCGTGTCAGCCTTACTGTAGCAAAAAAAAATTTACAGCTGGCTGACACGGCCCCCCGTGTCAGCTGACACGGCCCGTGTCAGCTGACACGGCCCGTGTCAGCCCTACTGTAGCGTAAAAAAAAATCTCTTTCTTTGTCCCTCCGCATTGAGGCTCTGTGAGTTCCCCTTTCTAGCTTGTTCTAAAACATTGAGGTCAATGTGTAGTTCAAGTGTGGGGTGATTTTATTGCTTTCAGTATTTTTATTTATGTTATTTCATCTTCGTACCATTGATTGGTGTGTTTTGTATTTCGTGTGTTACAGATTGAAGGTATTCGTGTTGGATGAATGAGGAGACTTATAGTTAGTGGATGAAAAGGCACAACCCATACTTGCTCTCCAGGAAACATGTAACGCCCCGGTTTTTGTTAGATTTATTTAATCGAGTCGATTTAATTATTTTTGTTTTTATATTATTTTATTCTTGACTTTTATTTGGCAATATATTATTTTTCATCGTTATTATGTTTTATCGCGTTTCGGGAGTGTTTGCGAGAAAATTGAGTGTAGGGGTATTTTAGTCTTTTTGGGTTGTTTTCACTTAAAATAGAAACATAGAGAGGAAAGAGAGAAAAATAGGAAGGGAAGAAAGAAAAGAAGGAAAAGAGAAAGAAAAGAAGAAAAAGAGGAAAAACTTGAAAGTTTAGGAATCGATTCAACCGACACTTCGAAGCACGATTAATCGGGTAAGGGTGCGAAACTCGATTATGCTATGTTTGTGTATGATTATGTATGGGTGTGTTGGATTGTTTACTAGTTTTTCAAATATAGGTCGAAATGAGATAAACGAGTAGAAATCGATGTTTTCACAGTCGGAAATCGATATAAATCGCGTTGTATGATCACACTGTGTTTATGAACAATTGCTGATGCTTGCTTTGCTGATGCTTGTTTTGCTGTTGGAATTGATTTGGGATGAAATATAGGATTTTTGGGTTGGATTTGCGAAGAGTTCATTTTTCTGAATTTCGCAGTGCGCGCTTAGCGCGATCTTGAAAATTCGCAACCTCACCAGGCAGTGAGGAGAGCGCTCAAGCGCGGGGAGGAGTCCGCTTAGCGCGACCTGGTACTTCAAAAATTAAATTTGTCTTCTAAATTCCATAACTTTTGATCTGTAACTCGGATCGGGACGTTCTTTGTACCATTGGAAAGTTTATGAAATGTTCTTTCTTTTAAAAGTGGTTTTTGAGATTGGTGGACGATTTAATTATGTCGAGAATTTGGAAACGTGTCGTTTTGTCGACTTTTATCGTCGTAGTTGTGTGCGATTGATGTGTTATCATGCAATATGCTTTGGGTATATAATGTATAGCTTATGGGCTGTTATATGATGTGAATGCATGTGATGTGAATGTTGTGATGATGATTTGTGGCCTAAGGGCAAGTAAATGCATTGTGTTGTGTTTGATTGTATATGCATGATTATGGATGTTGAAATGGTTCACATGGTTGTATATGTGTATGCATTTGATTGTCACGAGTCATTGTATGCCAAGCATCATGATATGCATTCTTGTGATGTCGTGTGCCCTAGTGGGTGTGAGCGATGAAACGATTCCTGAGGGAATCTGCTGTAACGGTCGTGTGCCTTATACAAAGAGGACCTAAAGCGATCGGGTCGTGTGCCTTATACAAAGAGGACCTAAAGCGATCCATAAACGTCGTGTGCCTTATACAAAGAGGACCTAAAGCGATGGGGAACATCATTTGCCCGACGGGGAGTTACACTAAGTAACAAGCGATGATTCCAATAATTCCTGAGTGAATTAATGATGAGAATGATGGATGGAACGATACCGCATTGCATTGCATTGCATAGAGTCATTGTGTCGGTCTCTGTGCATTTGCATAAATCATGAATGGATTGATTATGTGTGGGATTTGTGAATGGAATTGATGAGTTGATATATTTATATGTTGGTGATAAATGTATCGAGCATGATTGATATGCCTTTGTGAAGGATATATGAGATACGAATCGTGTTGTTTTGTATTTGAATTATGGTGTAAGTTATGGTGAGAATGTTTTACATTGTGTATTTTGTGTTATTACATAATTGTATGCAACTATATTATAATTGTGTTTCTCATCCTTCTGCTATTTTGAATGCTCTATGAGGCATTACAGATTAGATGCTGGAGGTCTTTTTGTGAAGATTATGTCTTCATTCTTTTGTCGGCCGGCTCTGATATGTAGCACTGGGTAGTCGAGGAGATCGTTGTGTGATTACATGTATATATATCATTTTGGATTGTACATGTATGACTCTGTATATGACAGACAAACTTCTATGTTTATATATATGAGATTTCAGTTGTAGATTTTCTGCTTTTATTCTGTATCTGAATTGTGGGTGTTAGGAACTGAGTTCCTCTGTTTATGTTGCTACCTGATTGTTGCATATCTTTATGAGCAGGTTGTTATATTTCGTTACTTTGATGTGACTCTCCAGTCTATGCCATGAATGTTTTAAATACACTCTGATTATTTGTTATCGCTTTAATTACTCGGGTTATAGATTGGGGGTGTTACATTAAGTGGTATCGGAGCCAGTTTGTGTCAGTTCGTGCCAGTCCATGTCGGTCATTGTGACCAAGTTGTTTGATGTACGACATTTGTGTTTTGGTGAGCTGATTGTTTAACCATAGTTACTGTTATTGGACATGAATAGAATATGGCTGGTAGGAATGACGCTGCTCTTGCTGCTGCTATGCAAGCTATGGCTCAGGCTGTGCGGAATGTTCCTAATGCTGGTGGGAATGATGAGTTTAGGAAGAACAAACCGCCTGTCTTCAAAGGAAGACATGATCCTGATGGTGCTCAGATTTGGCTTAAGGAGATTGAAAGAATCTTTCGAGTGATGCATTGTGCTGAGGAACATAAGGTGAGATTGGGTACTCACATGTTGCAGGAGGAGGCTGATGATTGGTGGGTTAGTGCGCGTCATGTGTGGGAAGCTACAGGTTAAGAGGTCACTTGGGCTTTGTTTAGCAGGGAGTTTTTGAGGAAGTATTTTCCTGAAGATGTTAGAGGAAAGAAGGAAATAGAGTTCTTGGAGTTGAAACAGGGTTACATGTCTGTTATTGATTACACTGCTAAGTTTGTGGAGCTTGTTCAGTTTTATCCTCATTATGCTGAAGTAACTGCAGAGTTTTCCAAATGTGTGAAGTTTGAGAACGGGTTGCGTCCCGAGACCAAACAGGCAGTTGGTTATCGAAGAATTAGGAGGTTTTCGGATTTGGTGGATTGTTGTAGAATTTATGAGGAGGATAGCAAAGCTCGTTCTACTCATTATAAGAGTGTGAACGAAAGGAAAGGAAAGCAACCGTTTCGTGGTGGTCCTTATGTGTCACCAGCTGACAAGGGTAAGCAAAGGGCTAGTTTTGATAAAAGGCCAAGTGGGGGAGGTAGGTATAATCCTCTGAGATGTTTTAGGTGTGGTGACTTAGGACATCGTCAGTTTGAATGTAGAAAGGATGTGAGGAAGTGTTCCAATTATGGAGGTATATGACATGTCACAACTGATTGTAAGAGGAATGTAGTGAAGTGTTTCAACTGTGGTGAACCCGGTCATGTTAGTACGAAGTGTCCGAAACCAAAGCAAGCTCAAGCTGGGGGGAAAGTATTTGCATTGGCAGGAACTCAGACTACTAGTGCAGATCGTCTGATCAGAGGTACTTGTTTTATTAATAGTACGCCTTTAGTTGCTATTATTGATATCGGAGCGACTCATTCGTTTATTTCATCTGAGTGTGCGCAGCATTTGAATCTTTTGTTGTCGTCGATGGGTGGAGAGATGGTTATTGATACTCCAGCAATGGGGTTGGTAACTACTTCTTTGGTTTGTTTAAGTTGTCCTTTGACCATTTATGGTAAGGATTTTGCTATGGATTTGGTGTGTCTGCCGTTGGAGGGTTTAGACGTGGTTCTGGGAATGAACTGGTTGCAGTTCAATCAAGTTCATATCGATTGTTATCATAAGTTGGTAATATTCCTTCTCTTGAAGAAGACGAGGAATCGAGTTTCTTATCTACCAAAGAGTTGAAGAAACTTTTGGCGGATGAAGCTCAGTTGTTCGGGTTGTTTGCATCGTTGACTGTGGATAGTCAAGTTGCAATTGATGTGGTTCCAGTCATGTGTGATTTTCCAGAGGTGTTTCCGGAGGATATTTCTGATGTGCCTCCAGAAAGAGAGGTGGAGTTTTCTATAGATCTAGTTCCTGGTACTAGACCTGTATCTATGGCACCTTATCATATGTCGGCATCTGAGTTGGTTGAGTTGAAGAAGCAGTTGAATGAATTGTTAGAAAAGAGGTTTGTGAGGCCGAGTGTATCGCCTTGGGGTGCTCCAGTTTTATTGGTGAAAAATAAAGATGGAAGTATGCGATTGTGTATTGATTATCGCCAGCTGAATAAGGTGACGATTAAGAATAAGTATCCTTTTCCGAGAATTGATGATTTGATGGACCAGTTGGTAGGTGCTTGTGTGTTTAGTAAAATTGATTTGAGGTCAGGTTATCATCAGATTAGAGTGAAAGAGGAAGATATTCAGAAGACGGCTTTTAGGACACGATACGGACATTACGAATATTCCGTGATGCCGTTCGGGGTTTCTAATGCGCCGGGAGTGTTTATGGAGTATATGAATCGCATTTTCCATGAGAATTCGGATCAATTTGTGGTTGTGTTTATCGATGACATCTTGATTTATTCTAAGTCTCAAGAGGAACATGTGAGACATTTACGTGTTGTATTGCAGATTTTGAAGGAAAAGAGACTTTATGCCAAGTTGTCCAAGTGTGAGTTCTGGTTGTCAGAAGTCAGTTTTCTTGGGCATGTGATTTTAGGTAATGGTATTGCTGTGGATCCATCCAAAGTAGATGCAGTTCTACAATGGGAGGCTCCTAGATCTTTTACTGAAATTAGAAGCTTTTTGGGTTTAGCTGGATATTATCGAAGATTCATTGAAGGCTTTTCCAAGTTAGCACTTCCTTTGACCTAACTGACTTGTAAAGGTAAAGCATTCATTTGGGAT
The DNA here is from genome assembly GCA_022829125.1 of Lathyrus tuberosus. Taxonomy (NCBI): domain Eukaryota; kingdom Viridiplantae; phylum Streptophyta; class Magnoliopsida; order Fabales; family Fabaceae; genus Lathyrus; species Lathyrus tuberosus. Next base: position 2,901,183 of record JALAZF010000403.1, on the reverse strand, counting down.
ATTCAGTATGAGGAAAGTTTTAGTGAGCTGAAGAGAAGATTGACTACAGCTCCGATTTTGATCTTACCGAATCCTGGTGAACCGTTTGTGGTGTATTGCGATGCGTCTTTGATTGGTTTAGGTGGAGTGTTGATGTAGGAAGGTAAGGTTATGGCTTATGCTTCGAGACAGTTGAGGGTTCATGAGAAAAACTACCCTACTCATGATTTGGAATTAGCGGCAGTGGTTTTTGTGTTGAAAATTAGGAGGCACTATCTCTACGATGCAAGATTCGAAGTCTTTAGTGATCATAAGAGTTTGAAATACTTGTTTGATCAGAAAGAGCTGAATATGAGGCAATGGAGATGGTTGGAATTTTTGAAGGACTACGATTTTAGCTTGAATTACCATCCTGGTAAAGCTAATGTAGTAGCCGATGCGTTAAGCCAGAAATCTTTGCATATGTCCGCTTTGATGGTTAAAGAGTGAGAACTTTTGGAAGCATTTAGAGATTTGAGTTTGGTGTGTGAATTGACATCTGACAGCGTGAGGCTTGGTATGTTAAGGGTCACTAATGAGTTTGTGTTGACCGTTAGCGAAAAACAGAAGCTGGATGTGAAATTTGTTGATTTGATGACGGTTGGAGATAAAGGTGTGAACGGTGACTTTAAAGTGGATGATAAGGGTGTTTTGAGATTCCGTGGTAGAATTTGTATTCCTGATGATTCGGAATTGAAAAAGATGATTTTAGAGGAAGGACACCGTAGTAGTTTGAGTATACATCCGGGAGCTAATAAAATGTATCAAGATTTGAAGAAGATCTTTTGGTGGTCCGGATTGAAGAGGGATGTGGCTCAGTTTGTTTATGCGTCTTTGACGTGTCAGAAGTCAAAGGTAGAACATCAGAAGCCTAGTGGATTATTGCAACCATTGGATATTCCCGGTGGAAATGGGACAACATTTCTATGGATTTTGTGACAGGGTTGCCGAATACTCAGAGGGGAAATAATACCATTTGGGTGATTGTGGATAGGCTGACTAAATCGGCGCATTTCATTCCGATTGACATCAGTTTTTCTTTGGAGTGGTTGGCTGAGATTTATATCCGTGTGATTGTGAAGCTACATGGTGTTCCATTGTGTATTGTTTCAGATCGAGATCCAAGGTTTACTTCCAGATTTTGGGAAAGTTTGCAAAAGGCATTAGGTTCCAAGATAAGATTGAGTTCTACTTATCATCCTTAGACAGATGGTTAGACCAAGAGAACTATTCAGTCGTTGGAAGATTTGCTGAGATCTTGTGTTCTCGAGCAAGGTGGTGCTTGGGATAGTTATCTTTCGTTGGTGGAGTTCACGTAAAACAACAGTTTCCATTCGAGTATTGGAATGGCACCTTTTGAAGCGTTGTATGGAAGGAGATGTCGAACACCTTTGTGTTGGCATGAATCTGGTGAGAGTTCGTTGGTTGGACCAGAGTTAATTCAACAAACTACAGAAAAGGTGAAACTTATTCGTGAGAAGATGAAGGCTTCTCAGAGTAGGCAGAAGAGTTATCATGATCGAAGGAGGAAAGATCTTGAGTTTCAAGAAGACGATCATGTATTTTTGAGAGTTACACCGGTGACGAGTGTTGGTCGTGCATTGAAGTCGAAGAAACTTACTTCTCGGTTTATTGGTCCTTACCAGATATCCGCGAGAGTGGGTGCTGTGGCTTATCGGGCGGCGTTGCCACCGAGTCTTTCGAATTTGCATGATGTGTTCCATGTTTCACAGCTTTGGAAGTACGGTCCGGATCCGTCGCATGTGATTCCAATGGATGAGGTTGAGGTAAGAGAGAACCTTACGGTTGAGGCATTACCGATGAGGGTTTTGGATCGCGAGTTGAAGCGGTTAAGAGGCAAGGATATTGCGCTTGTGAAAGTAGCGTGGGGAGGCGCTTGTCTCAGGTAATATTTTCGAGGACGAAAATTTCTAAGTGGAGGAGAGTTGTAACACCCCGATTTTTGTTAGATTTATTTAATCGAGTCGATTTAATTATTTTTGTTTTTATATTATTTTATTCTTGACTTTTATTTGGCAATATATTACTTTTCATCGTTATTATGTTTTATCGCGTTTTGGGAGCGTTTGCGAGAAAATTGAGTGTAGGGGTATTTTAGCCTTTTTGGGTTGTTTTCACTTAAAATAGAAACATAGAGAGGAAAGAGAGAAAAATAGGAAGGGAAGAAAGAAAAGAAGGAAAAGAGAAAGAAAAGAAGAAAAAGAGGAAAAACTTGAAAGTTTAGGAATCGATTCAACCGACACTTCGAAGCACGATTAATCGGGTAAGGGTGCGAAACTCGATTATGCTATGTTTGTGTATGATTATGTATGGGTGTGTTGGATTGTTTACTAGTTTTTGAAAGATAGGTCGAAATGAGATAAACGAGTAGAAATCGATGTTTTCACGGTCGGAAATCGATATAAATCGCGTTGTATGATCACACTGTGTTTATGAACAATTGTTGATGCTCTTTTTGCTGTTGGAATTGATTTGGGATGAAAAATAGGATTTTTGGGTTGGATTTGAGAAGAGCTCATTTTTCTGAATTACGCAGTGCGCGCTCAGCGCGCTTAGCGCGGTCTTGAAATTTCACAAACTCACCAGGCAGTGAGGAGCGCGCTCAGCGTGGGGAGGAGCCCGCTTAACACGACCTGGAACTTCAAAAATTAAATCTGTTTTCTAAATTCCGTAACTTTTGATCCGTAACTCGGATCGGAACGTTCTTTGTACCATTGGAAAGTTTATGAAATGTTCTTTCTTTTAAAAGTGGTTTTTGAGATTGGTGGCCGATTTAATTATGTCAGGAATTTGGAAACGTGTCGTTTTGTTGACTTTTATCGTCGTAGTTGTGTGCGATTGATGTGTTATCATGCAATATGCTTTGGATATATAATGTATAGCTTGTGGGCCGTTATATGATGTGAATGCATGTGATGTGAATGTTGTGATGATGATTTGTGGCCTAAGGGTAAGTAAATGCATTGTGTTATGTTTGATTGTATATGCATGATTATGGATGTTGAAATGGTTCACATGGTTGTATATGTGTATGCATTTGATTGTCATGAGTCATTGTATGCCAAGCATCATGATATGCATTCTTGTGATGTCGTGTGCCCTAGTGGGTGTGAGCGACGAAACTATTCCCGATGGAATCTGCTGTAACGGTCGTGTGCCTTATACAAAGAGGACCTAAAGCGACGTTATGGACGATCGTGTGCCTTATACAAAGAGGACCTAAAGTGATCGGCCATGTGCCTTATACAAAGAGGACCTAAAGCGATCCATAAACGTCGTGTGCCTTATACAAAGAGGACCTAAAGCGACGGGGAACATCGTTTGCCCGACGGGGAGTTACACTAAGTAACAAGCGATGATTCCAATAATTCCTGAGTGAATTAATGATGAGAATGATGGATGGAACGGTACCGCATTGCATTGCATAGAGTCGTTGTGTCGGTCTCTGTGCATTTGCATAAATCATGAATGGATTTATTATGTGTGGGATTTGTGAATGGAATTGATGAGTTGATATATTTATATGTTGGTGATAAATGTATCGAACATGATTGATATGCCTTTGTGAAGGATATATGAGATACGAATCGTGTTGTTTTGTATTTGAATTATAGTGTAAGTTGTGGTGAGAATGTTTTACATTGTGTATTTTGTGTTATTACATAATTGTATGCAACTATATTATAATTGTGTTTCTCACCCTTCTGCTATTTTGAATGCTCTATGAGGCATTGCAGATTAGATGCTGGAGGTCTTTTTGTGAAGATTATGTCTTCATTCTTTTGTCGGTCGGCTCTGATATGTAGCACCGGGTAGTCGGGGAGATCGTTGTGTGATTATATGTATATATATCTTTTTGGATTGTACATGTATGACTCTGTATATGACAGACAAACTTCTATGTTTATATATATGAGATTTCAGTTGCAGGTTTTCCGCTTTTATTCTGTATCTGAATTGTGGGTGTTAGGAACTGAGTTCCTCTGTTTATGTTGCTACTTGATTGTTGCATATCTTTATGAAAGGGTTGTTATATTTCGTTACTTTGATGTGACTCTCCAGTCTATGCCATGAATGTTTTAATTACACTCTGATTATTTGTTATCGCTTTAATTACTCGGGTTATAGATTGGGGGTGTTACAAAACCCCTGAAAGTTAGTACTGCTGAGGTGGATGATTGGACGCGACTTTCCAACACTGGACTGATACGGGAATACCGTGCACCTGAGACGGAAATGAAGCTACATTACACTAGAGCTACCTTGGAATTTGTCAGTATGCCAAACATGGAGAGGATCATAAAAAGCCAAACACCTTATCATCATGAGAGTTCGTCAGGTATGTCTCTGTCACTCTTAGTTTGCATACTCATCTGTTGGAGTTTCAATGCACACATATACACACTGAGGCACTTGTTTGTTTTTAACCCTGAGCCTTTCCAGCCTACTTTTTTTCGTTATCCTTCGTTAACCCCCTCGAGCCTTCTTCCTTTTGTTTGTTTATTAACCGCATAATTAAATCATGAGCCCAAACACCCCCTCACCCTGCTCAGATAAGTGTTGTTGATTTTTGATCTGTGAACAATTCTAAGTTTGGGGTTGAGATACCTTTAAGAACTAGGTAAGTGCAAAAAGAAAAGAAAAAAAGAAAGAAAGAAAATTCAGGAAAAAGAAAAAAAAAAGAGAAAAGAAAGAAAAAAAAAAAGAGAAGTAGAATAAAGCACTTACCTAGAGGAGGATTTAGTTTGAAGAAGTCAAAAAGTAAGCTCAAAGAAACAATTGAGTGTAAACTAAAGAATCCTAGTAAAATGGTGTCTGATACCCTTGATTGTGAAACAGAACAAATACCATAGTGATTAGAATGACCATACTGAGTATGAGCTAAAAACCAATCATTTTTCCGTTTTGTTTGTTTATCCCTCCTTGTCCCTAAGCCCCATTACAACCATAAAAGCCCTCAAAAAGTGTGTGTTGTATGGGTTTGAGATGAAAATAGATGTTGTTCAAGCTTATGAGTTGACTTTGTGTGCTATGATTATTGAGTGTAAACACTGTAACCCGAGAGATTTGGTGAGAGTGTGAAAAGCTGATAGGTAAAGAGGTACTTTGATGTGGAAGTGTAGCGGACCGTCAAAATTCAGGTAAGAAGGAAATGTTGAAAGAAAAGTGGAAAGATAGTCGCGAAAGATCTCAGCGGTGTTGTGGTAAGATAATTTTGATTAATTCGGGGGTGACCTTTCTGCTGTCTCGAGCATTACTTGAGGACAAGCAATGAGATAAGTTTGGGGTTATGATCGGTCACCATTTCTACTATGTTTCTGTCACTTATTCGGCATCAATCCATAAAATCGGTAGCACTTTGTTTGTATTTTCATTGTTTTTCAATTCAATTTTACTTGTCGTATTTTATTCTCGCATTTTTTGATTTGTTGTTTTATTTCAATTACGTTGCATTTTATGCTTTGGTTTGGTAGTTTTCAATGGTTTTAGGTCTGAGTGGAAAACCCCAAAGGACTCGTGCGAAGAAAATGGAAGTTTCGGGGATTTAGAAGAGTTTTTGGAATGAAGCAGAGAATGCCTGGACCTAAAATTCAACAAACATGGAAAAATATTGGGCAACCAAGTTCCTTGTCTGTACTATGTTGTAGTTCTCTTCACTAGCTTTTCGGCGCTTCGAACGGGGACCAAAACAGACTTATGGATCAAAAGTTATGATCGAAACAATTTCGGTTATAAAATCCAGCAAGCTGACACGGCCGACAGTGTTGGCTGACACGGCCCGTGTCAGCTTTGACGCTGATGTTCTGAATTTTTCCATATTTTCTCCCTATATTAAGTTGTGGGGGCACTTTGGGTATTTCCAATCGATCTGGGTGAATTGTGACTTTTTAGACTAGTTTTTGGAAGGAGAATAGGGACTTTTTTACTTGACAAACAATTTTACGAGAGTGGATGTGATCAAGGAGATTTGGAGAAGGAGATTGTTCATGAGCGGAAGCGATTGAAGGATCAAATTACTCTGATCAATTTGTAATGTCTTTCTTTAATCCTATTATTGTTTTTGTTTTGAATATTATGAGAGGCTAAACCCCTCAATGCTAGGGGGTGTCCCTAAATTGTGATGTAATGAACATTTGTTGAATTATTTGATGAATTTATGTTTTCTTACCTTAATCTTTTGTTGTGCAAATTATTTTATATTTTTCGATTGGTTAAATTGGGAACGATTTACGATTAAGGATTTGGCTTGAAAAACCAATCCGTTGATTTTGCATAATAACATTACGGTAGATATTGCCTAGGAATGGGGATATCCCATAGTGACTAAAAACAACTTTGTCAGAACTATTGCTTGATGTTCTTTCTTGATTGCTAAGGAATTAAGGTCAAGGGAGAATATCAAAGGTTTTTCGTTTAAAGGAATTTAAGAAAAATACTTGAGGGTTAGTAAAATTAAGGTTTTGAGACATATATCTCTGACGATAATTTTAGGTTCTTACTAGCAATTTATACACCTTCCCTAGCATATTTCATCATATTTGTCAAAAGCACTTTTTATTATTCTGCTTATTTTATTTTGTTATTATAATTCTCTCAACCACACAAACCCCAAAGAAAACTTTTGTTTAATTGAATTAGCATCTGCACTTACATTGACGCGCAGTCCTCGAGAGACCGGCTCTGGGGATAGCCCCAATTATTACTACATCGTTAAATAGTACGCTTGCTATTTACCGATCAGAGAGCAACACAGCAAACGATCTGTCCTCCATCTTGCTGATTCTTTGAGTGGATGGCATGATAAGTATCAGCCAACAGAGTGGGAACCAGATTCTTGAGCATAAAAATTTGAATAGCATTAACATCGACAAAGTCTTCGATGTTGGGGAATAGGAACAGTCCATACGCCAACAAAGCGAAGATGGACTCAAAGAGCACATTATTCTTTCTATTAGTGAAATACTGAGCCTTCTCGAACAAGAACTGAGCGGGTAATACAGAAAGTCCCCCCTTGATGGTCATATGGGCTCGAATGTTAGACAACCTTAGTCTCGTTCCTCTTGCAATGTCCTTCTCACTAAGCTCATCTTCTAATCCAGAGAATGAAGGAAGATTGTTGACAGGGAGCCCATCAAGGCAGAGTATTCTTCCAAGGTCGGCATCAACTGGTAATCAGGGAACACAAAGCAATGATACAGGGGGTGGTAGCATGGTTGTCAAACTCGCGGGTAGACTCATAAACTTGTACGATTTTACGAGTCTAGGAAGCATAAACGAGTAGACTCAAGCATAGAATCATTTTTTGATAGACTCGAGTAAACTCGTGTAGACTCACACAAACTCGTATAGAATCGCGAGTCTATAATGAGTTTACGAGTCTATAAGTTTTTTTATTTTATTTAAAAAACTATTTTTTTGCTTGTACGAGAATTAGAAAGTCTCTTTTCTAGTCACTTGTTTCAACAAAATTTCTTCCTCCCTTCATCAACGATGTGAGTTTGTTCTGTCTCTTGCTTTGTTCATTTTAATGGCCCTAAATCAATCCTTTATTGTGTAAGTATTTTCTTATATGTTTCACTTGGATGCTTATCATGTATGATATCTTGTGTAAAGGTAATATGCTATTGTCCAATCAGATCCAATGATCCCAATGCACATGTATCAATTTGCACGTGACAAAATAGTTTAGAAAATTTATGATTTGTGGCAGAAAATAGTTTAGGAAGGATATGTTACCTACTGAAGGGTGGGATTTCTATGGAGACATGACTCTAGAATTAAAGAGGTTTGCAATTCTTGTTCTAAGCTTAACTTATAGCTCCTCGAATTATGAACGTAATTGGAGTTCCTTTGAAATGGTAATGAATTATTATTTGTTTGTTTATAGACCTGATTTTTTTTAGAAACATTAAGTTGAATTATTATTTACTTTTTAGATTCATACAAAGAGAAGAAATAGGTTGCGTCAAAAAAGGTGAATAATTTGGTCATGTGCAATTTAAAGTTGAAAAGTGGAAAAGGTAAATCAAATAGTGTTGTTATTTCATTTGAAGATAGTCATTCAAATGATGAATGGATAATTGAAGACCCTAATGAAGAAAATGTACAAACTAAAGTAAATGTTGATTAAGATGATGTTATTATTAATAATGTTGTGGAAGTTGATGTTGTTGTAACTAATATTGTGCAACGTGATGGTGGTGGTAATTCTAAATTAGGTGGAAGTGGAACTTTAAATAATCCAACATTGATTAATGATAAAGAAGGTGTTTCATATAGGGGCAGGGTTTGACGATGATACTCAAGATACTGATAAATATGATAGCGATTATGTTGGTGGTGGTGATTTCACTAGAGCTTTGGATGTTTGGAGTTATTAGCATATTTGTTTTATAATTTTTTTCTTGATGTAGTAGCCAATTAAGAATAAATTAGTAATTTAAGTCTTTAACTACATACTTTAAAATTTTGTTTGTTTTATTATTGAGTTTTTTTGTTAAGAAATTTGTTATGGAGTATGAAATTTAAATTTTCATGTTAATTGGTGTTCTGTTATATATTTGTGTCATATACGAAGCCTTTATAAGTTTAAAAACATAGGAGTGTGTCATATATGTATCACTTATAGGTTTTTGAAAGTCATTTTTTAATTTTCCATAGACTCTTACGAGTTTGCGAGTCGAGTCTACGGACCCTTAACGAGTCTAAGTAGACTCGCGAGTTTGACAACCTTGGGTGGTAGAATTGAACCATCGTCTTTAGCAATCCTTCACGGGAGAATCCTTCCATACTTTTCTGAGAAAGCTAATGGGTCTTCAATCAATTCTCCTAGTTCCTTTAGTTGTTTAACATTGGGAACCATGAAGGTGTACGGCCAAGTTCCTTTCTTTCCAAAATCCATCTTACAATGTCTGCAAAACAAATTTTCAGTTCCTTGATAGGGTTAGCAAGAATGCAAGATGCAATGCAAATGCAGTTGGTTTTAAGGAACACATCAAAGACAATTTCAAAATAAGCTTCCATTCATTAATATTGAGAAAAGTTACAACTTTCAAAGTACATTTCAAGAAGCTCAAAATACAAAGAGAGAGAAAAGATAGCTAGGCCTAAAAATTCCCAAGTAGTCACATCTAGAAAGGCTCCACTCCACACATCCTCTTCTGTCTCTTCAGCTTGTGGTTCTCCAGAATCAGCTTGTCAATAATTCCTTTCCAAGCACCAGATGTCGGAGGAATCCTTGAATACTCGTGAGTACTAGAAGTTGGTTGCACACTAAAGAAAAATAAATTCTCTTGCGCCACGTGCCTCTCTACTACAGTCTCTCGAGCAACTCAATCAAATCATCCTTCTCTTTCATCTATTTCTTTATTTCCATCTGTTAAGCATAGATGGTGTGGTACTTCCCTTCCCAAGTGTCTTTTTCAAGTTTCATCCTGGCTAGAGTTTCCTAATATTCTTCCATGCGCTCAATAGGAATGACAGAGGGTGATTCAACAGTAGGCTGCAGAGGTCTCTCAGGGAGGTATGACATCTTAAGATCACGAGCTCGGGATCGAACCCACTGAAGGAATGGTTCCAAGGCCATGCAGTTTCTTTTTCCCAAGTAATTCTTAGTTCTCTTATGGAGCTTTCCCCAAGCATGCAAAACTCTGTTCTTAGTTTCTGTACTGGTTTCCTTGTTAAGATAGAAAAAAACGGACAACAGGATGTTCTTAGGCTTTTCTTCCATAGGAAACCCAAACTGACGTCTAGCAAGAATAGGGTTGTAACTAATCCCGCCTTTGATACCAAGGAGTGGCACGTTGGGGAATCATCCACAACTATCAATGATGACCCCTTTGTCATAAGTTGAGTCGTACCAAAACACGTCAGTGTGAGTGAGAGATATGATTCTCTGAGACCAACGGAGCTTGTCTGGATTATCTTTGAAGCGTGTTGTTCGGGGCAAATGCGTAACAAACCACTTGTAAAGCAAAGGTGCACAACAAAAGATGGTACCAGATCCCTTGAGGGTTCTGTGATGGATAGAGTGATAAGTGTCACCAAGCAGGGTGGGTACAGGGTTTCCACTTAAGAAGATCCGAATGGCATTGATATCAATAAACTCCTCAACATTACTAAACAAAACCAAGCCATAGACAAGTAAAGCGAAGATTGCTTCAAAGGCGTCCATACTATTCCTCTTAGCTAGGTAAAAAGCCTTGTCCATTAAGAACTTAGAGGGTAGGCCCTTGATTCCATTCTTGGTGGTGAGGTTAGCCTTGACTTCAGACATCTCCAAGTGAATAGCATCAGTAATATCCTTTGGTGAAGGAATCTTCTCTAAACCACTGAAAGGCTCTTGCTCCAATACAGGTAGACCAAACCAATAAGAATACTCCTCCAAAGTTGAAACGAGTTGGTAGTTAGGAAACGTGAAGCAATGGTAAAGAGGGTCATAAAACTGCACCAACGTGTCAAGAACTCCATCCTCCATCTTAGTCTTAAGGATATTAATCAACCTCCCATAACACTTTCTGAAGTCTTCAGGACAAGACACCAAAGCTGCCAGCTTTTTCAACTCTACCAAATTGGGCTTCTTGAAATTGTACTTCTTAGTGTTCCTTTTCTCAAGATCCATGATATCTATGATTTGCAAAGAAAAAGACGACTGAGTTCCTTAAAACCAACAATGGATACAATGACGGATGTATGCAATGCAGAAAACACACAAGCACACAAGAACACAAACATACAACAAAACACACAACGCCTAGGTTTAGGGGTCACAGCGTGGAGCCATGGTCTACCCATCCCAAGAGGTGTGTACTGTGGGTTTATCGACTGTAGAATATGGTTCTAAAAGGTTCTCAGAGTCATGGATAAATCTTTCGGATATTATCGTCCTACACGACTACTCGTGCGAGTTAATAATATTTTTAAGATAAACTTGTCTGAGTGTAGTATCGCATGACAATCATCATAGGTCTACACCTGGATAATCATTGCACTACGTCCTAAAAAGGGCAAGTGGGGGTAAAAGGTAACTAAGGTCCTCAGCATCACAGACTCCCAGGTCGGAAAGAGTGACATCAATACGACTACTCGCATCATACATCAATAATCCCAAAGGGGCCTCCACTGAGCGTGGTTATCATATGCCAAACATGTTAGGACTACTCCCAACAGCCGACTACTGATTACACCACAATCCTATCATATGTGTGCTCTCAAATCCGGGTTAGGACTTATCTCACCACTCAAAAGTAGCAACCCTGCCAAACATACAAACCCAAACAGATACACAGATATATATACAAGCAAGCAAAACATACAAATAAAAAACAAGGTGGGCTTAACCCTCAAAGCAACAGATCCCCAGTGAAGTCGCCATTTCTGTTGCAGTGAGAATCAGATATCAAGCTATTAATTAACTTGAATCACACATCTTTGAAATTCACCACCGAGCTTTGATTTATCCAAAGGAAAGGGTAAAGATCGAAGAAAACCCTAATTGCGTTATGTAAAGACACAACTAAGAGATCTAAGGTTCGGGGTTGGTTATACCTAGGGAAGGTGTTAGCATCCAAGATATCTATAGTACTTTACAGGAACCTCTTATTTGTATTTGTGTTATGTTAATGTTTTCTTGCTAAGGGAATTGTGCTAAGGGGTAAAGGTAAAGACCTATGGTAAAAACCAAAGTGCTAAAGGTAAAGACCTAGGGGTATATACACTAAGTATGCTCGCCAAGATGTCGCATCTTGTGGCTACGTATTCTAATATGGATGGAATCAGAGCATTCGTAGTTCACCTCACTAAGGGTGAGGAACCATTGAATATAGTCAAAGTTCCAAGGGAAATGAGTATGATACTCATGTAGAGTCAAAGAACTCTCTAAGTCTAAGTTGAAAGACTAGTCTAAGAATTTGACTTTGGACAAAGTCAAAAGGGAAGTGAACACTCATGATGATAAGAGAATCACATAGAGTTTAAGAACTCCAACCTAATTCTAAGTTAAAAGGGGGAATGGCTCTAATAAGGCCAAAGGGAAAAGGAACATCATTATGATGATGCTCACATAGAGTTGAAGAACTCTAGGTGGGTCTTAAGTTGTAAGGTAAATGGTTCTAATGAGGCCAAGGGATTAATCCTAATAAGGTCAAGGGAAGGGAATGACTCTAATGAGGCCAAGGGTAGATGATGGCTCTAAAGAGGCCAAGAGGTAATGAGCTATCTATGACATTAAAGTCAATAGAGAGACTTTCCTTTGGAAGGAGGGGAACAAAGAGGGTTAAAGAGAGAGCTAACAAGCTAGACTCACTTAAAGGGGATAACTTGATGAAGTTAACAATGATATTCACATTTAAAGGTAGCAAAGACATATGGATAAGGATGGTGAATGTGATGACATTCAAAGCAAGTATTTAGAAAAGTATACAAGTATTATGTAAGCACACAAAGAATCATTCATTAATGAACAAGGTAAATACCAAAGGGAACGTGATTCAAGTCTAGACTTCCTAAGCAAATAGGTGATGACCTAATATGGGGAAATGCCTTTGACCTAAATTTTGTGTCAAGGGGAAGTATCACTTATGTTATCCTAAAGTTCACTTTTATGAAAGGGAAGTTTAAGCATAAGTGTACATGGTATAACCTAAGTTGGTGGTTTGTATCTACATTTATGTCATATATACATGAGGGGGAAGTCCTAATTTGAAGGTAAAGACCTATCTAAGACTTCATGGGGGTGACAAAAGTTGACCCATTCTAAAGTAACAAATACACTTACAAGTGCACCTTAAACAAAACTTACAACTATACACAAGTCTAAGACATGAGGGGATTGATCTTAGTGTGTTAAAACAAACCTATACAAGCCCTAAAAGATAAGGGAAATTAAGAGGTTATAACCCTAGACAAACAAAACCATTCTAAATGACCTAAAAGAAAACTATGTTTCACATATGAACAAAAACCTTAAAATAAATATTTTTGGAGATTTTTAAATGTCATAATAAAAATATACAACAAAAGAAAAATAATGCAAAAATAATGGACTTAAAATCATAAAAATTGAGGGAGTTATGGTTTTTGAAAGTTTGTGAAGGAAACATAAAAACCTAAGTGATAAAAAAAAAGGAAAGGGCCTTGATGGGGTTTGAACCCACGCCCTTGATGTTGTGGTTAAAATAATTACCAGCTGCGCTGGTTGTATGCTTTGTAAAACACACGCCCTTGCCAAAATATATGTGAGAACAAAATGAATCAGAAAATAAAACAAAAGACTGGGGAGAGGGGGATTCGAACCCCAGTCTTTGGCATGGTAAACACTCTTAAAACCTCCTCCTGGACCAGCGGTGCTACGCTCTCATCCAGTATCTATATGGCACAAACAAAACATAAGGCATACATGTTACCAGACAGACACCTCAGCGCCATGTCACATACACTCAGCGCCATGTCACCTTCTTCCTCTTTCTTTTCTTTTCTTCTTCTTCTCTCTCTCTCTCTCTCTCTCTCTCTCTCTCTCGCTCGTGCCTTAATCCAGGTTTGTACCCAGATTTTCACACACACATAACTCATTCATCTCTCAACCATTTTACATTTTGTAAAAACCAAAGTTAGAGCATTTTCTACAAACTAACCATGTTCTTTATAAAACACTCAACAACAGTGCAACATCACCAAACAAAACTTGTTCAAAACCACACATATTCAAACCAAATAAAGCAAGGCTTCAAACATGTTGTACACAAAGCAGACTACATTTTGCTATAAGCATGAGACAATGAGATGCAAAGAATCTGAGCTTAGAGTTTCAAAGAAACTTACCTCTTAAAGCAGGTCCAAGGCCTCTTCAAATGAGGTTACAGAAGTGAAATAAGGTTCCCTTTAGGGTTGTTGATACTTGAAGTGATGACTGGAGTGCTTGGAATGTATGGAGACTGCCTCAAACTTCAAACTCGTGTCCTTATGCAAATGGGAGTTTAGAAATGGTGGATGTTATGTAAGGTGTTACAGAACCTATTTATGGTTTTGAACAAGTTCTATAGGGTGTTTATGGAAGGATTATGGAGTTTGTTTGTGAGTTGCACGAGTGGATTGGTTCTGGACAGTGGTTTTGCAAGCTTTGAGAGTTCTTGCAAAAGCTATGAGAGAGAGAGAGAGAGAGAGAGAGAGAGAGAGAGAGTTAGGAAGGTTTTTAGAGTGAGTTCTTGTGTGATCTGAGGCTTAATGAAGCCCTCTATTTATAGGCAAAGTGTGGAGGTTAGAGGCTAACCAGATGGTTGAGTTCTCAACCCTTTGGCTCAGTTTCAATGCAACTTGGAGTTTCAAATATTTTGTCATTTCCAAGCCATGTACCATGCTGCTCTAGGGTGGTTGGAAATGTTCAGAACTTTTGGCTTTCTCAGTACAAACCTTTTGAGTGTGGAAGAGCCATTACACATCTCAAGACAAGTTGACATTGCCAAAAGTGGCTTTATGTAAATGGTAATGTTCACTTTGTGACAAAAATGGAATGATTCATGAGACAATGCTTAAACCACTTGGATAATACTTCAAAAGCACTTGTACTTATCTGATTTAAGCCAAACTAACAAGAAATGAGGTCTGCCACACGAGATCATGAGGATTTGGAGTGATCTTGCAAGTTGAAACATCATACTTATGACCTAAAAATCAAGTTTGTGATCCCAACTTCATGGATTCGAAACTCAGAGCTCACACATTGGATTGGGGTGTTCTAGTACTTTTTGTAAAGCCCCAAGTATGCTCTACAAGTTCATGTTCACTCCAAGTTCTGAATCCAAAGGGATCATGATGAAATATGGGGGTGAAGTTGGCTGCAAACTAGGGCAAAAAAGAGTGAAATTTCACTAAGTCATAAATTGTCTTGAACTTCCAAGCTTCCTAACTTAAAAACCAAGCCTCTTTTGGAGAAAGACCCTCTAATACATTTTAAAGTTCATGATGAGAGCTTCAAATTGAGCTTTGTACCACAAAATTTGGATGTGTGGTTTGAAAGTTATGACTCTTCAAAGTTCACATAAGGACTAGATTCTTCCACACTTAGAAAAATTTCAAGAACCAAACTTTGCCCTTTTTGCAAGAAACCTCTTAAATCTTGATTTCTCGTACTATAATTATAAAATCAAACATGTCTTGATGGAATATGGCTTGAATACTTCATCTTGGACCAAAAATATCAAAAGTCAAAGGTTTGACTTTTCAGACAAAACCCTAATTTCCTCAGGAGCTCAACTGTGTGATCCTTGATGATCTTGCTTACTCAAACTTCTCAAACACCATAGATGGCCTCCAAGGATGTATATGAACATATGGAATCATGTCCCAAGACTTGGGACCATGCCTTGACCAAAAGTCAAAGGCATGGTTGACTTTTCCTGACAAAACCCTAATTTGGGGCCAGGTGAACTTGAGGCTCATTGAACTGGTGATGGGAGCCAAACACACTTGATTTATTGATGAATAAGGCCTCTGGGATGTATGTAAGCTCAATTGGTTGATGAAACAATCAAGGCATTGACTGATCACACCAAGGTTTCCTTGTAATCCTTCAAGTTAAAACCCTAATTCCACAACTCCTGATTTTATGGTTTCTCCTTGATTTTGTGAGAGCAAGAGTTGTATCTACAAGTCAATCTATGTTTTGATGATAACAATACATATTTGTGAAAGAACCATTTTATGTTCTAACGTGTGTTGTGTGCAGATCATATTCATAGAAGTTATCAGATCCAACAAGCACTAGCCAGATGAACGTAATTGATAATATGCGAAGTTCCTATGTGTGACACAAGTCGCAAGAAGCAAGAACACTTCTGTATCTGATCGTGATCAGTCAGATCCAAGGATGCTGATATTACTGTTGCAATGCTCTTGTGGATGCTCTCTGAAAGTGGTCGAGATTCTGAAGATTGCGAAGCTTCTGAAGAAGAGAACCGAAGTGCTGAAGACTCTTATGACTTGAAGTTCTGAAGGCGGAAGGCTCTGAAGAACAAGTGCAGAAAGACTCTGAAGACTTATGTGTTCTGAAGTTTACGGTTCCAAAATTCAAGTGCAGAAGACTCTGAAGACGGATTCCTAATGGACAAGTTCTGAAGTTTCGGAAGACTTGAAGAAGTAAAGGATAATGTTCTTAAAGACAAGTGCTGAAGTTCTGAAGACTGATTCCTAATGGACTTCTTCAAATGACTGAAGACTTGACGTATCAGATATCCTACTAAGAAGGCTCTAATAATGCTTCATCAATTTACCATCAGAAGTCTCTGAAGTTTTGAAGTCAAATGTTACCGTTGTGAGTACTGTACACAATGCCCAAGAAAGATATATCCCATCACTTCTTCCACAGCAAAAAGAAGATGTGTCAGTACAGCTAATTATTACACAATGTCTCTTTTCCAACAGCCAATAGTATTTCAAACGGCTATATTTCTACTGGGCTATTTAAAGGAAAGAATATTCGCTTCTGAAGGTATCGATTCATTCCATCAAAGGTGAATTGATTATGTCATTGTGTGAAGATAGCAACAACGATGAGTTCTCATTGTAACACTTAGAATATCAAAAGGTATCACCATTTACCCATGGCCATTGTTGTTGAAGCTCAAAGATCATCATTCAACACAACAACAATGAATTGGTATAGAAGCTGTTGATGAAGAAGACAACATTGCAAATCAGTCAAGTCATCAACCACCTTCTCGTCAGCGCTACATTGAAGATCTGAAGCAAAGAGTTGTTGCTTAAAGCTTGCTCACCCAATAAGACGAAGAAGAAGAAGATCTACAAGATGTCAACAAACTGTCAAATCATTATACATCTCTGTAGTTTCTTAGGATAGCAAGGAGCTGTTGGTCACATTTTGCTTGAACACTTGTGTGTTCTTTGTACTTTAATTTAGGAGTAATCTGCTTGTTAAGAAGTATTCTTGTAATCTCCTGTATAACTAATTCTTGGTGAATTAGGATTCCTTGAGTGGTCAGTTTGACCGAAGACTCGAGAAGACAATGGCGAGATGTCATTGTGGGAAAAGCCTGAAATAGGGTCAGTAGCGTTATATTCATTATGATGAATCCCTGAACGTCTAGCTGTGAAAGCCTAGCAGTAGATCTTGCGAGATTGGAACCTGCAGGTCAATGTTCGTTATATTCATTAAGTTGAATCCCTAAACGGTTCATTGCATGTTAGTCACAGTGCGGCTGTGGAAGTTGTGAGTCACCGGCTGTTGCCTGTGCATCTGTAATCGAGATTGATTATAGTGGATTAAGACCTTGTGTTCAAGGCGAAATCACCTGAGGAGGGTGGACTGGATTAGCCTTTGTGGTGAAACAGGATATATCGTGTGTTCTTTACTCTTATGCTTAATGTCTTTGTTTATCTTTCTATATTGAGTATCAGAACCCTACATAAGCAAGTCAGAACCTTACAGCTTAACTCTCATAAGCTTCTGCACTGCAAGTTCTGAGAAATGTAGTTTATGTTCAGACTCTTGTTGGTTCTCTTGCTTCATGCATAGCAAGTCTGAATGTAACTTCGCTAGTCAGAGTCTCTCAACGAACTCTGATGTTATCCTAAGTGCTTTAATAACAAGAAGTAAAAAGTTGTTAAAAGAGTAAATACATAATTCAAACCCCCATTTCTTATGTCTTTCTCGCACCTTCAATTGGTATCAGAGCTCCGATTCTGTTATTGATGGATATCAAACACTTAACAATGTCAGAAAAAGATCCAGATGCAGTACGTAGAAATACTCTGGGTGAGATTGAAATCCACTTATAATTTCTATAACAGTTCAGAAGATGACTGTGTACAAAATTGTAATCAATCTGAGTACTTGAGCAAATCACTGATTCTGGAAGTTTTGCAGTTGTCAAACAACTAAATCTTCCTCACTAAAGTCTTTATGAAGATTGAAGAATCAACTGATAAGATAGATTCATCAGATAAGAAGTAGTATCTGTTGAATGCTTATCTTGGAAGATACGTGTGGGTGAACCACGTATTTGCTAAATGTTGAATCATCAGAAAACAAGAAGTCTTGTTTGCTGAAGATTAATTCTTTATGAGTTTTTTAGATGTTTTCAAGAAATGGATTATGTAACGCCCCAGTTTTTGTTAGAGTTATTTGATCGAGTCGATTTAATTATTTTTGTTTTTATATTATTTTATTTTTTACTTTTATTTGGCAATATATTATTTTTCATCGTTATTATGTTTTATCGCGTTTTGGGAGCGTTTGCGAGATATTTGGGAGTAGGGGTATTTTGGTCATTTTACTTATTTTTCTTAAGTTAGAAACTTAAAGAGAAAAAAAAGAGAGAAAATAGTAAGGAAGGAAAAGAGAAAGAAGGAAAAGAGAAAGGAAAGAAGAAGAAAAAAGAGGAAAACTTGGGGTTTAAGGAATCGAATCAGCCGACATTTTAAAACACGATTAATCGGGTAAGGGTGCGAAACTCAATTATTCTATGCTTGTGTATGATTATGTATGTATGTATTTGTTTGTTGTTGGGTTGAAATTGAATAGAGAACTAAAACCATTAATATGTAGAGATTGTTAGAATTTGATATAATTTGTGTCGGAAATCATGTTTTAAGGTTCCTTATTGTTGATACATGTTAGATATATGTTGTTGTGCATTCAATTGGTAATTTGCTGATGTTTAGGTGAGATTTGGGAGAGAAATTGGATGAATTTCCAAGCAGAAATTCTGCAGGAAAAATTCTGGGTTTTCGCTGCCCATACGGGTAACACGCAAGGCAATACGCGTATTGGTTAGGGCAATACGCATATGGCAAGGAGAAAATGTGGACATGACGCATATGGAACCCATTTTGCACGGCCCTCTGCTGAAATGCGTAATGGTACACGTACTTGGCAAGGTAATACGCGTATGGCCCAAGGCAATACGCGTAGGACCAGAGCGGGTGCAGAATTGTTCCCGATTTTGCGTCCGATGCCGTAACTTTTGATCCGTAACTCGGATCGAGGCGTTCTTGGTACCATTGGGAAGCTTATGGAATGCTCTTTCTTATTAAAATGGTTTTGATACTGGTGGCCGATTTAATTGTGTCTTGAATTTGGAAAGGTGTCATTTTTCCGACTTTTACCGTCTTAATTGTGTGTATTTGATGTGTTATCAAGCAATATGCTTTTGATATATGATGTATGACTTGTGCACTGTGGTATAATGTAAATACATGTGATGAAATGTTGTAATGATGGTTTGTGGCCTAAGGGCAAGTAAATGCATTGTGATTGTGGTTGATTGTATATGCATGATTATGGATGTTGGAATGGTTCACATGGATGTGTATATGTATGCATTTGATTGTCATGAGTTATTGTATGCGACGCATCATGATATGCATTCTTGTGATGTCGTGTACCCTTGTGGGGTGTGAGTGAGGAAACGATTCCAGAGGCAATCCGCTATAACATCGTGTGCCTTATACAAAGAGGTGTGAGCGATGATTATAGACGATCGTGTGCCTTATACAAAGAGGTGTGAGTGACCGGGTCATGTGCCTTATACAAAGAGGTGTGACCGATCCATAAACGTCGTGTGCCTTATACAAAGAGGTGTGAGCGACGGGGAACATCGTTTGCCCGGCGGGGTGTTACACTAAGTAACAAGCGATGATTCCAATAATTCCTGAGTGAATTAATGATGAGAATGATGGATGGAACGGTACCGCATTGCACTTGCATAGAGTCGTTGTGTCGGTCTCTTTGCATTTGCATAAATCATGAATGGATTGATTTTGTGTGGAATTGTGAATGGAATTGGTGAGTTGATATATATTTATATATTGGTGATAAATGTATTGTGCATGAGTGATATGCCTTTGTGACGGATATATGAGATATGATTTGTGTTATTTTGTATTTGAATTATGGTGTAAGTTGTGGTGAGAGTGTTTTACATGTGTATTTTGTGTTATTATATAATTGTAGGCAATTATATTATAATTGTGTTTCTCACCCTTCTGCTGTTTTGAATGCTCTATGAGGCATTGCAGATTAGATGCTGGAGGTCTTTTTGTGAAGCTTAGGTCTTCATTCTTTTGTCGGTCGGCTCTGATATGTAGCACCGGGTAGTCGGGGAGATCGTTATGTGATTATTTGTATATGTATATTTGTTCTTTGGATTGTACATGTATGACTCTGTATATGACAGACAAACTTTTATGTTATATATATGAGATTCAGTTGTAGATTTTCTTCTTTTATTCTGTATCTGAATTGTGGGTGTTAGGAACTGAGTTCCTCTGTTATGTGCTACCTGATTGTTGCATATCTATATGAGCAGGTTGTTGTATTTTATTTCAATTGATGTGATGCCTCCGTCTATGCCATGAATGTTTTAATTATACTCTGATTTATTTGTTATCGCTTTATTTGCTCGGGGTATAGATTAGGGGTGTTACATTAAGTGGTATTAGAGCCAGTTTGTGTCAGTTTGTGTCAGTTCGTGCCAGTCCGTGTCGGTCTTCGTGTTTGGCGTGAGCTGTTTGTTTAACCATAGTTGTTGTTATTGTATATCAACAGAATATGGCTGGTAGGAATGATGCTGCTCTTGCTGGTGCTATGCAAGCTATGGCTCAAGCTGTACGGGGTGCACCTAATGCTGGTGGAAATGATGAGTTCAGGAAGAACAAACCGCTTGTCTTCAAAGGGAGACATGATCCTGATGGTGCTCAGATTTGGCTTAAGGAGATTGAAAGAATCTTTCGAGTGATGGACTGTGTTGAGGAACATAAGGTGAGAATGGTTACTCATATGTTGCAGGAGGAGGCTGATGATTGGTGGGTTAGTAAGCGCCATGTGTGGGAAGCTACAGGTGAAGTTGTCACTTGGGCTTTGTTTAGCGGTGAGTTTTTGAGGAAGTATTTTCCTGAAGATGTTAGAGGAAAGAAAGAGATAGAGTTCTTGAAGTTGAAACAGGGTAACATGTCTGTTGTGGATTACACTTCTAAGTTTGTGGAGCTTGTTCAGTTTTATCCACATTATGTTGAAGCAACTGCGGAGTTTTCCAAATGTGTGAAGTTTGAGAATGCGTTGCGTCCTGAGATCAAACAGGCAATTGGTTATCAAAGGATTAGGAGGTTTTCGGATTTGGTGGATTGTTGTAGAATTTATGAGGAGGATAGAAAAGCTCGTTCTATTCATTATAAGAGTGTGAACAAAAGGAAAGGAAAGCAACCGTTTCATGGTGGTCCTTATGTGTCACCAGCTGACAAGGGTAAGCAAAGGGGTAATTTTGATAAAAGGCCAAGTGGGGGAGGTATGTCTAATCCTCTTAGATGTTATAGGTGTGGTGACTTAGGACATCATCAGTTTGAATGTAGAAAGGATATGAGGAAGTGTTCCAATTATGGAGGTTTAGGACATGTCGCAGCTGATTGCAAGAGGAATGTGGTGAAGTGTTTCAACTGTGGTGAAGCTGGTCATGTTGGTAAGAAGTGTCCGAAACCAAAGCAAGCTCAGGCTGGAGGGAAAGTATTTCCATTGGTAGGAACTCAGACTACTAGTGCAGACTGTCTGATCAAAGGTACTTGTTTTATTAATAGTACGCCTTTAGTTGCTATCATTGATACCGGAGCGACTCATTCGTTTATTTTGTCTGAGTGTGCGGAGCGTTTGAATCTTTTGTTGTCATTGATGGGTGGAGAGATGGTTATTGATACTCCAGCAATGGGGTCGATAACTACTTCTTTGGTTTGTTTAAGTTGTCCTTTGACCATTTATGGTAGAGATTTTGAGATGGATTTGGTGTGTCTGCCGTTAGAGGGTTTAGACGTGGTTCTGGGAATGAACTAGTTGCAGTTCAATCGAGTGCATATTTATTGTTATCATAAGTTGGTAAGATTTCCTTCTCTTGAGGAAGACGAGGAATCGAGTTTCTTATCTACCAAAGATTTGAAGAAGCTTTTGGCGGAT
This sequence comes from Lathyrus tuberosus, assembly GCA_022829125.1. Classification (NCBI taxonomy): domain Eukaryota; kingdom Viridiplantae; phylum Streptophyta; class Magnoliopsida; order Fabales; family Fabaceae; genus Lathyrus; species Lathyrus tuberosus. The sequence goes on along the minus strand of JALAZF010000403.1, from coordinate 2,879,192 downwards.
GAAGCTCATTTGTTCGGGTTGTTTGTATCATTGACTGTGGATAGTCAAGTTGCAATTGGCATGTTTCCAGTTGTGTGTGATTTCCCATAGGTGTTTTCGGAGGATATTTCAGATGTGCCGCCAGAGAGAGAGAGGTGGAGTTTTCTATAGATCTAGTTCCTGGTACTAGACCTGTATATATGGCACCTTATCGTATGTCGCCATCTGAGTTGGTTGAGTTGAAGAAGCAGTTGAATAAATTGTTAGAAAAGAGGTTTGTGAGGCCGAGTGTATCACCTTGGGGTGCTCCAGTTCTTTTGGTGAAGAAGAAAGATGGAAGTATGTGATTGTGTATTGATTATCGCCAGCTGAATAAGGTGACGATTAAGAATAAGTACCCTCTTCTGAGAATTGATGATCTGATGGACCAGTTGGTAGGTGCGTGTGTGTTTAGTAAAATTGATTTGAGGTCAGGTTATCATCAGATTAGAGTGAAAGAGGAAGATATTCAGAAGACGGCTTTTAGGACACGATACACACATTACGAATATTCTGTGATGCCGTTCGGGGTTTCTAATGCGCCAGGAGTGTTTATGGATTATATGAATCGCATTTTTCATGAGCATTTGGATCGATTTGTTGTTGTGTTTATTGATGACATTTTGATTTATTCTAAGTCTCGGGAGGTACACGCGGAACATTTGCGAATTCTATTGCAAAATTTAAAGGAGAAGAGACTTTATGCCAATTTGTCCAAGTGTGAGTTCTGGTTGTCAGAAGTGAGTTTTCTTGGGCATGTGATTTCAGGTAATGGTATTGCTGTGGATCCATCCAAAGTAGATGCAGTTCTACAATGGGAGGCTCCTAGATCGGTTACGGAAATTAGAAGTTTTTTGGGTTTAGCTGGATATTATCGAAGATTCATTGAAGGCTTTTCCAAGTTAGCACTTCCTTTGACCCAGCTGACTTGTAAAGGTCAAGCGTTCATTTAGGACATTCAGTGTGAGGAAAGTTTTAGTGAGCTGAAGAGAAGATTGACTACAGCTCCGATTTTGGTCTTACCGAATCCTACTGAATCATTTGTGGTGTATTGTGATGCGTCTTTGAGTGGTTTAGGTGGAGTGTTGATGCAAGAAGGTAAGGTTGTGGCTTATGCTTCAAGGCAATTGAGGGTTCAAGAGAAGAACTACCCTACTCATGATTTGGAATTAGCGGCTGTGGTTTTTGTGTTTAAAATTTGGAGGCATTATCTCTACGGTGCAAGATTCGAAGTCTTTAGATCATAAAAGTTTGAAATAATTGTTTGATCAGAAAGAGTTGAATATGAGGCAACGGAGATGGTTGGAATTTTTGAAGGACTACGATTTTGGCTTGAATTACCATCCTGGTAAAGCTAATGTGGTAGCCGATGCGTTAAGCCAGAAATCTTTGCATATGTCCACTTTGATGGTTAAAGAGTGTGAACTTTTGGAAGAATTTAGAGATTTGAGTTTGGTGCGTGAATTGACATCTGATAGCGCGAGGCTTGGTATGTTAAAGATTACTAATGAGTTTCTGTTGACCGTTAGCGAGAAATAGAGGTTGGATGTGAAATTTGTTGATTTGTTGATGGTTGGAGATAAAGGTGTGAATGGTGACTTTAAAGTGGATGATAAGGGTGTTTTGAGATTACGTGGTAGAATTTGTATTCCTGATGATTCGGACTTGAAAAAGATGATTTTAGAGGAAGGACACCGGAGTAGTTTGAGTATACATTCGGGAGCTAATAAGATGTATCAAGATTTGAAGAAGATCTTTTGGTGGTCCGGATTAAAGAGGGATGTGGCTCAGTTTGTTTATGCGTGTTTGACGTGTCAGAAGTCGAAGGTAGAACATCAGAAGCCTAGTGGATTATTGCAACCGTTGGATATTCCCGAGTGGAAATGGGACAACATTTCCATGGATTTTGTGACAGGGTTGCCGAATACACAGAGGGGACATAATGTCATTTGGGTGGTTGTGGATAGGGTGACTAAATCGGCGCATTTCATTCCGATTGACATCAGTTTTTCTTTAGAGAGGTTGGCTGAGATTTATATCCGTGTGATTGTGAAGCTACATGGTGTTCCGTTGTGTATTATTTCAGATTGAGATCCGAGGTTTACTTCCAGATTTTGGGAAAGTTTGCAAAAGGCGTTAGGTTCCAAGTAGAGATTGAGTTCTGCTTATCATACTCAGACGGATGGTCAGACCGAGAGAACTATTTAGTCGTTGGAAGATTTGCTTAGAGCTTGTGTTCTTGAGCAAGGTGGTGCTTGGGATAATTATCTTTCATTGGTGGAATTCACGTATAACAACAGTTTCCATTCAAGTATTGGAATGTCACCTTTTGAAGCGTTATACGGAAGGAGATGTCGAACACCTTTGTGTTGGCATGAATCGGGTGAGAGTTCGGTGGTTGGACCGGAGTTAGTGCAACAGACTACGGAAAAAGTGAAACTTATTCGTGAGAAAATGAAGGCTTCTCAGAGTAGGCAGAAGAGTTATCATGATCGAAGGAGGAAAGATCTTGAGTTTCAAGAAGGTGATCATGTATTCTTGAGAGTTACACCGGTGACGGGTGTTGGACGGGCATTGAAGTCGAAGAAGCTTACTTCTCGGTTTATTGGTCCTTACCAGATATCCGCGAGAGTGGGTGCTGTGGCTTATCGGGTGGCATTGCCAACGAATCTTTCGAATTTGCACGATGTGTTCCGTGTTTCACAGCTTCGGAAGTATGTTCCGGATCCGTCGCATGTGATTCCGATGGATGAGGTTGAGGTAAGGGAGAACCTTACGATTGAGGCATTACCGATGAGAATTTTGGATCGCGAGTTGAAATAGTTAAGAGGCAAGGATATTGCGCTTGTGAAAGTAGCGTGGGGAGGCGCTGCTGAGGGCAATTTGACTTGGGAGTTGGAGAGTCGGATGCGGGAGTCGTATCCGGAGTTGTTCGTCTCAGGTAATATTTTCGAGGACGAAAATTTCTAAGTGGGGGAGAGTTGTAACGCCCCAGTTTTTGTTTGAGTTATTTGATCGAGTCGATTTAATTATTTTTGTTTTTATATTATTTTATTTTTGACTTTTATTTGGCAATATATTATTTTTCATTGTTATTATGTTTTATCGCGTTTTGGGAGCGTTTGCGAGATATTTAAGAGTAGGGGTATTTTGGTCATTTTACTTATTTTTCTTAAGTTAGAAACTTAAAGAGAAAAAAAAGAGAGAAAATAGTAAGGAAGGAAAAGAGAAAGGAAAGAAGAAAAAAAGAGAGGAAAAGTTGGGGTTTAAGGAATCGAATCAACCGACATTTCAAAACACGATTAATCGGGTAAGGGTGCGAAACTCGATTATTCTATGCTTGTGTATGATTATTTATGTATGTATTTGTTTGTTGTTGGGTTGAAATTGAATAGAGAACTAAAACCATTAATATGTTGAGATTGTTAGAATTTGATATAATTTGTGTCGGAAATCATGTTTTAAGGTTCCTTATTGCTGATACATGTTAGATATATGTTGTTGTGCATTCAATTGGTAATTTGCTGATGTTTAGGTGAGATTTGGGAGAGAAATTGGATGAATTTCGCAACAGAAATTCTGCAGGAAAAATTCTGGGTTTTCACTGCCCATACGCGTAACACGCAAGGCAATACGCGTATTGGTTAGGGCAATACGCGTATGGCAAGGGGAAAATGTGGGCATTACGCGTATGGAACCCATTTTGCACGGCCCTCTGCTGAAATGCATAATGGTACGCGTACTTGGCAAGGCAATACGCGTATGGCCTAAGGCAATACGCGTAGGACCAGAGCGGGTGCAGAATTGTTCCCGATTTCGCGTCCGATGCCGTAACTTTTGATCCAAAACTCGGATCGAGGCGTTCTTGGTACCGTTGGGAAGCTTATGGAATGTTCTTTCTTATTAAAATGGTTTTGATACTGGTGTCTAATTTAATTGTGTCGGGAATTTGGAAATGTGTCGTTTTGCCGACTTTTACCGTCTTAATTGTGTGTATTTGATGTGTTATCATGCAATATGCTTTTGATATATGATGTATAACTTGTGCACTGTGGTATGATGTAAATACATGTGATGAAATGTTGTGATGATGGTTTGTGGCCTAAGGGCAAGTAAATACATTGTGATTGTGGTTGATTGTATATGCATGATTATGGATGTTGGAATGGTTCACATGGATGTGTATATGTATGCATTTGATTGTCATGAGTTATTGTATGTGAAGAATCATGATATGCATTCTTGTGATGTCGTGTGCCCTTGTGGGGTGTGAGTGAGGAAACGATTCCAGAGGTAATCCGCTATAACATCGTGTGCCTTATACAAAGAGGTGTGAGCGATGATTATAGACGATCGTGTGCCTTATACAAAGAGGTGTGAGTGACCAGGTCGTGTGCCTTATACAAAGAGGTGTGAGCGATCCATAAACGTCGTGTGCCTTATACAAAGAGGTGTGAGCGACGGGGAACATCGTTTGCCCGGCGGGGAGTTACACTAAGTAACAAGCGATGATTCCAATAATTCCTGAGTGAATTAATGATGAGAATGATGGATGGAACGGTACCCGCATTGCACTTGCATAGAGTCGTTGTGTCGGTCTCTTTGCATTTGCATAAATCATGAATGGATTGATTTTGTGTGGAATTGTGAATGGAATTGGTGAGTTGATATATATTTATATTTTGGTGATAAATGTATTGTGCATGAGTGATATGCCTTTGTGACGGATATATGAGATATGATTTGTGTTATTTTGTATTTGAATTATGGTGTAAGTTGAGGTGAGAGTGTTTTACATGTGTATTTTGTGTTATTATATAATTGTAGGCAATTATATTATAATTGTGTTTCTCACCCTTCTGCTGTTTTGAATGCTCTATGAGTCATTGCAGATTAGATGCTGGAGGTTTTTTTGTGAAGCTTAGGTCTTCATTCTTTTGTCGGTCGGCTCTGATATGTAGCACCGGGTAGTCGGAGAGATCGTTATGTGATTATTTGTATATGTATATATGTTCTTTGGATTGTACATGTTTGACTCTGTATATGACAGACAAACTTTTAGGTTATATATATATATATATGAGATTCAGTTGCAGATTTTCCGATTTTATTCTGTACCTGAATCGTGGGTGTTAGGAACGGAGTTCCTCTGTTATGTGCTACCTGATTGTTGCATATCTATATGAGCAGGTTGTTGTATTTTGTTTCAATTGATGTGACGCCTCTGTCTATGCCATGAATGTTTTAATTATACTCTGATTTATTTGTTATCGCTTTATTTGCTCGGGGTATAGATTGGGGGTGTGTAGGTTGCTAATTTCGACGCCAAGGATTTTTGTTCAATAGCCAGGTCGAAACTTCGTCAGGACATTTCGACCAGAAGATTTTTTATGAAAGAATATCAGTTGAAAACAGACGTTCAATTGGAATGGAATGGTTAAAGATTTTTTCTAAGTATTGGAAATGTTTTCGACATATTGGTACGAAGACCTTGTTCGACGGTTGTTTTGAAATTTAAATATAGGAGGGAGTTTTGCTTTTGAAATTGGACGCGTGGAACACATCAAGGAGACGAATGCATGCAGAATGCCATTTGTCGCCATTAGGAGAAATAGCTGTTATCGGTGGTTATTTCGTTTGTATATAAATATGGAGTCTTAGTGTTGGATTTCCGGTGTGTTCAGAATTTGTACAAATCACTCAAGAAATACTCAAAGTAACCGTGAGAGAAAAGAGTACTTACTGAGAAAATGTACGTTGAGAAACACCAGTTTTTCATTCCTTGCATTTCAATAAAAGTTTAAAGTTTTTTCCTTTTACAATTCCCTTTACAATTCCGTCATTTTCTTATTCGCAAATCATTTACATTTTGTCATTTATTTTAAGAAACAAAGTGTTCTTACTTTTGTCGAAACAATACAAATTTGATAAAAACCATGATGAATTCAATAAACCAAAGGTTTTCTGGTAAAAATTTCCAAAATTGTTAAAGCACATAGTCCTAGGATTTGTTTGATCAGTCCTGTAAGTAAACCAATCTTTCATAGATTAGGAGATCAGCGGTTGTTTGCGAGTTTTCCAAGCAAACAAAATGGCACGCCCAGTGGGACTTTGTGCTATTAACATTTGAAAACCTTCATTTTACACTTTACTCGTAAGAAATTTTTCTTCGTTTTGTTGTATGAGACTAAGAAGTGGTAAAATAGCCACAAATAACGAAGAAAGACCCAGAAGAAGACGAGTACGGAGAATGGCGAATCCAAATCCGCCTAACAATCAGAATCCTACGAATAATGAAATACCACCCCCCTAATCCTTCGATTGGGGGCAATACGGCCTCAGTATCAGTATCAGAGGCTATGCCATCAACAGCGGGTTCGACGTCTGCGCTTTTAATTCCCCAAAATGCGCCTAGTTTTTCAACTATGGGACCCCAAATGCCTCAAATGACTCCTCCCCCTTCGGGTAGTATGTACAGGCCCTTTATATCTGGGTTTTCGATACCACTAAATCGGGAACAACCATATGGAATGCCAACTTCAGTAATGGCAAGTTTGCACAACGTCCCATCAGCATTTACGGATCCAACAATGAACATAACTTTGCCCTTGCAAGGGTCTGGTTCGGGTGTGAACCATATGGGTCGAATTAGCCAGCCTTTAGGAATAGGGTATCAAACTTACATGCCAAACATTACCAATAACTTTGCGCAAGTGATCAGGCAACAAATGGATGAGAGTAACCATGATATGGTCCAGATGTTAGCTCAACAAATGGGGGTTATATTCAATCCTTTGATCCAAAACACGACACAAACAAATCAACAATTGGCAGCACAGATGACGCGCATTGCTGATTTCTTCGGTGTCCCCCAACCTCCCCTAAGGGAACAACAAGTTCAGATCCCAAGGGTAGCGGTCAAAGAAGAACCTACTATAAACCAAAGACCAATAAATGTTCCTCAGGTGAACCTTCGAGACCAAGGAGCAGTGGTCGAACCACCTAATGTCGAAATGCCTGTTCAGCAAGAACCTGCGAGGGTGATAGTAATTAGGGGTCAAGATGCTGATGATATTGTGCAACGAATACGTTGTAATAACCTGCCAGCAGAAAACAATTTAGCAGCCATGGTCGAAAGAAAAATGGCCCGAAATGGGGTAAACATAGGACTGCAGAGGCCTAGTTACACATCACCATTATCTGAATATATATTGCAGGAAGATTTACCCCCAAGGTGGAAAGTCCCCAAATTCACTAAGTTTTCGAAAGACACGAGTGAATCGACAGTCGAACACGTGGCCCGTTACTTGATCGAAGCAGGCGAAATAGCGCACAATGAGAACTTGAAGATAAAATATTTTCCAAGTTCTCTGACGAAAAATGCTTTTACTTGGTTCACGTCTTTGCCTGCAGGTTCGGTCCATACATGGACCCAGTTGGAGAGATTGTTCCATGAACAATTTTACACGGGGAAGACGAAGATAAGCCTGAAAGAATTGGCTAGCATAAAGAGAAAGTTCTCAGAACCAATTGATGATTATCTGAATAGGTTCAGATTGCTCAAGGCAAGGTGTTTCGCACAGGTGCCAGAGCACGAGTTAGTCGAAATGGCCGCTGGTGGCCTTGACTATTCCATCAGAAAGAAGTTAGACACCCAATATTTAAGAGACATGGCCAAATTAGCTGATAGGGTTAGACAGGTCGAACGACTAAAAGCCGAAAAAGCTAGGGTTAATAAAAATAGGAAAGAAATGGTAGCTTATGTCGGAGCCTGTGAGGATGATGACGAAGAGGAATCGTCAAATTTCGACGAACAAGAAGTAGATTTGGCAGATTTAAAACAGGGTCCACCGTATACCTGCAAAGTCTTGGCTCCGTCGAATGGAAAAAATCCAGTCGAATCGGAGAAGAACGACAAGTTCCCTAAGAGAGCTTATACGTTCGACGTTACAAAATGTGACGAAATATTTGATTTATTGGTTAAGGATGGCCAAATGATAGTACCTCCTGGTACTAAGGTGCCTCCTTTAGAACAACAGAAAAAGAGAGGTTTTTGCAAATATCACAATTTTTTGGGTCATAAAACGTCTCAATGTTTCCTTTTCAGGGACCTAGTGCAGAATGCAATAAGAGATGGAAGGCTCAAATTCGGCGACAAGTCGAAATCCCAGGCGAAAGTGGATTCAAGTTCCTCGCAGGTGGTGGAGGCCCATTACGCTGAGCCATCCGTAGTGAACATGGTTGAAGTTGCTGAGGGCTTCAACGATAGCATGGATATGATGAAGGTTGCTGATGGTTTCGACCACAATGTGAATATGGTGGAGGTTGCTGAAGACTCTGTTGACAAAGGTGGCATGGTTGAAGTCACGACTGATTGCGTGGACCAGTCAATGATGGTCAAGGGTACTGAAGACCTTGGCGTGAAGATCATCGAGAACTACATTACTGAGGCCACTGAGGGCATCAACAACGAAACTACTGAGGGTTTCGACAAAGTCAACAATGAAACTACTGAGGGTTTCACCAAAATCAATAAAGGAACTGCTGAAGGTTCTTACAAACAAGCTGCTGTTGGTATTCTCCGAAGAACCATGGAGGGCCCAAAGGACAAAACTGTTGGATTCGTCAGCCAACAAGCTGCCAGGAGTCCACTTCCAAAGGTTCTGACAAAGAAAATCTCTGAGGACTTCAATCGAATGAAGAAGGAGCATGAAGTCAATGAGGGCCTCAGTTTGAAACTGAATAAGTTGAGCATGGATGTAGAGTCACTTGCCAATATAAACATGGTCGAAGTAACTCAGAATGCTTCAATGCAAGTTGACGAAGAACGTCGACGGGAGGAGTACCAGAAAGTGGCTTACCCTAAGGAGGAAGAGAATCTGGCAGATTTTATTCATAGATGCCAGAGGAAAAGGTCTGAGGTGATGCTTTGCCCTCGCTGTAGTGTCGTCTTTGACAAAAAGGCAGCACAAAACTTAGAGGGAATAAAGAGGGCAAGGAGAAGAGGAAATTGGAGGCCTTCGGGAGAAAGATTTGACCCCAGTAGAGGGGACCAAAACAGGGAGAGGTTAGGCAAAAGACGCCCTAACACATTCAAACCAACAACCAAAGCTCCAGATGATAGGTGGGTTAATCCAATCCGACAAGCCCAGGGGAAAGGAAAATGGAAGGACTTCGAAGTACAGAGGGGATCGTCTGTATCATACAGAAAAGAATTCCAGAAGTCCAAAACGGTGACTTACCCTTCTGAAAATTATAAGGGTAAGAATTCTATGAAGAAGTCACAATGGAGGAGATACCAACGTCGAAAGAAGGCTGAGAAAGAGGCTGCAGGAAAAGACAAGCCAGAAACTAGTAGCAACGTTCAAAATTCGACTCAGATGGAAGAAGTGAAGTCTGATAAGCCACCTACTGCTCCAGTGCAAGAAGCGTCGAAGGAGGAAGTAACCAAGGATGATGAAATGACAGACGATTTCAACTCAGAGTCAGAGGCATCATTCGATGTAACATGTAATTTCGTTTCCGTGCTCCCTAGGGAATATGATCAAATTATGGAAGTCGAAGAGGAAGAGGAAGCTTTGGAGGTCGAAACGGCCAGACACAGGCCCGTTTGCTACTATATCATGAACAATGGATGCGTTGAAGAACATAACGCATTTTTTGAAAGGCCAGATGACTCAATGAGGAGCCACCTGAAACCCCTATTTATAAAAGGAAAAGTGGGTAACGTAGGAGTGAATAAGATTCTGGTCGATGGAGGAGCGACTGTCAACTTGATGCCGCATTTTATGCTTAAGAAAATTGGGAAAGATGACTCCGACACCAAACCTCACAACATGGTATTGTCGAATTATGAAGGGAAAGTAGGAACTACTATGGGTGTGATACAGGTAGACTTAACTGTTGGAACCATCACGAGGCCAACTATGTTTATGGTGATTTTGTCGAAAGCAAATTACAACCTTCTCTTGGGTAGGGAGTGGATACACGGTATTGGTGTCGTCCCTTCGTCAATGCACCCGCGAATAACAATTTGGCGCGCAGATGGCATTGTCGAAAATATAGAGGCTGACCAGAGTTATTATTTGGCTGAAGTGAACCAGGTGGATAGAAGGAGTTTCGACAGGAATCTGGCTCACATAGCTCCTTGTAGCCCAGCCACCTTCGACATGACGCCAACGGATAATGCTTTTTACTCATTATACCTTCATCCTACCCACGGGTTTCAGTGGGATAGAGAGGTAGTTGGCGAAGAAGACTATATTTTTGGAACCTCACACATCCGGCCAACTGGATGGGGTAGCGAATTCAGTGACAATGAGTGAGTCACTAGTTCTCGGAAAGATCGCGGCTTATATAGCCGAGAATAAACTCAAAATGGCCTTGGAGGCCAAAGTAAAGTATATGGCTGTCAAAGCCAACCAAATTGAAGCGGATCAACAAGGTCTCGAAAAGGGTTCGGATAGGGATCCTCCAGATAAATATCTAGAAGATTTGCAGAACCAGAGGCTTGACGCGATTTATGACAACGAGCCATTGGGTTTCGAAAGGGATCCTTTAGCAGCAAATACCAAGATGATGGCACAGGATCCACTCGAAGAAATCGACTTGGGGTCAGGGGCAGAGAAACGACCAACTTATATCAGCGCGAGAGTGAGCCCCCAACTCAAGGTCGAAATAGTCTAATTACTAAAAGAATTTAAAGATTGTTTCGCATGGGACTACGACGAAATGCCCGAGCTGGATAGGAGCCTGGTCGAATTAAGGTTGCCAATAAAGCCTGAGAGGAAGCCTGTTAAGGAAACTCCATGGAGATTCGCCCCAGAAATCCTCTCGAAGATTAAAGAAGAAGTCGAAAGACTCCTCAGGTGCAAGTTCATCCGTCCAACCAGGTATTTTGAATAGATTGCTAACATAGTTCCTGTAATAAAGAAAAATGGCAAGTTGAGGGTATGCATAGATTTTCGAGATTTGAATTCGGCTACCCCAAAGGATGAATATCCTATGCCAGTGGCGGAGATGTTTGTCAATTCTGCCACAGGACATGAGTACCTTAGTATGCTTGATGGGTACTCTGGTTATAATCAAATTTTTATTGCTGAGGAAGATATTCCAAAAACGGCATTTCGATGCCCTAGAGCCTTAGGCACTTACGAATGGGTGGTAATGCCTTTTGGTTTAAAAAATGCTGGGGCAACATATCAGTGAGCAATGAATTAGATTTTTCATGATTTCATTGAGGATTTTATGCAGATTTACATTGACGATATTGTTGTAAAGTCCGTTTCAGGGAAAAGTCATATAGACCATCTTCGACAATCCTTTGAAAGGATGAGGAAGTTTGGTCTGAAGATGAATCCTCTCAATTGTGTGTTTTGTGTGCAGGCGGGAGACTTCCTAGGCTTTGTGGTCCACAAGAAAGGGATCGAAATAAATCAAAACAAGGCCAAAGCAATAATGGAGGCGAAAGCGCCATCTACAAAGAAGGAGTTGCAGTCTTTACTTGGCAAGATCAACTTTCTCAGAAGGTTCATCTCCAACCTTAGCGGAAAGACGCAAGTCTTCTCCTCTCTACTTCGACTGAAGAAGGAAGACTTCGAATGGGGGCAAGCGCAACAGGATGCCTTCGACAAGATCAAGGAGTACCTGACGCATCCTCCAATTTTAGTGTCACCTTGTAGAAGTAAAAGTATGAGGTTGTACATATCTGCGTCGGACAAGACATTAGGGAGCATGTTGGCTCAGGAGGATGAGAATGGCGTCGAAAGAGCCATTTACTACCTCAGTAGGGTCTTGAACGATGCGGAAACTAGGTATAGTGTGATTGAAAAGTTGTGTTTATGTGTGTACTTTTCTTGTATGAAATTGAAGCACTATATAAAGCCAGTTGATGTTTATGTCTCTTCGCATTTCGACGTTATAAAATACATGTTATCTAAACCAATTTTGTACAGTCGAATTGGAAAATGGGCATTAGCATTGACTGAGTATTCTTTGACATATTTTCCTTTAAAAGCTGTCAAAGGACAAGTAGTGGCTGATTTTATAGTCGACAACGTTATAAATGAAAAGTCTTTGGACTATATTGAAATGGAGCCATGGAAGTTGTACTTCGACGGTTCTAATCATAAAAATGGAACTGGAATAGGGGTTCTTGTTATTTCTCCTAATAAAATTCCAACAAAATTCAAGTACAAAGTCGAAGGTCTCTGCTCAAATAATGAGGCAGAATATGAGGTTTTGATAGCAGGACTTGAAATCTTGTTGGAATTGGGGGCAACTCGGGTCGAAATAATGGGTGACTCTGAGTTAGTCATAAAGCAGATAACAAAGGAGTACAAATGTGTTAAGGAAAATTTAATCATGTACTTTATAATAGCTAATCGACTCTTAAAAAAGTTCGATACGGTTACGATTCGACATGTCCCACGAATAGAAAATCAGGAAGCAAATGATTTAGCGCAGATAGCTTCAGGGTACAAAGTGTCGAAGGAAAAGCTACAGAAAGCTATTGAAGTTAGAGGAAGAGTGGTGTCAGCTAGATTATCCCCGTCAGATTTGGAAACGATAAAGCTTGGATACGCTGACGAAGAAAATTTTGAAATTTTTAACATAGACGATTCAATGACTGGAGATTGGAGAAAGCCTATAATAGAGTACCTGCAAAACCCAACAGGACCAGTCGAAAGAAAAATCAGGTATCGAGCTTGAGTTATGTGATTTTGGGAAACGAACTATTTAAGAAAACTCTGGAAGGAATACTATTAAAGTGTTTAGGCGAATCTGAGGCATACATAGCTTTGTCAAATGTACATAGCGGGGTATGTGGTGCACATCAGGCAGGCCATAAGATGAAATGATTATTATTCTGACAGGGAATGTATTGGCCAACTATGTTAAAAGATTGCGTCGAATACGCGAAAGGATGTCAAGAATGCCAGATACACGCAGGGATACCACATGTTCCAGCAAATGAATTACATTCGATAATAAAGCCTTGGCCTTTTAGAGGTTGGGCTTTGGATCTGATTGGAGAAATTCGACTGACCTCTTCAAAAAGCCAGAAGTTTATTTTGGTGGGGATAGATTATTTTACGAAATGGATCGAAGCCATACCCTTAGTAAACGTGGATCAAGAAGCAGTAATCGAATCATTCAAAAGCACATCATTTACAGGTTTGGTATCCCAGAGACAATAACAACGGATCAAGGATCTGTTTTCACGGGGAAAAATATGCAAGCATTCGCGAAGGAAATGGGTTTCAAACTCCTCACATCAACGCCTTACTACGCTCAAGCCAATGGTCAGGTCGAAGCTGCAAATAAGGTTATAATTGGTTTAATAAAGAAGCACGTGGGAAGAAAACCAAAGAGTTGGCACAAAACGTTGGACCAAATTCTATGGGCTTGTCGAACCTCTCCTAAGGAAGCTACAAATGCTACACCTTTTCGTTTAACGTATGGCCATGATGCGGTCTTACCAGTCGAAATATACTTGCAGTCAATAAGGGTCCAAAGACATCATGAAATTCCATCAGATGCATATTGGAATATGATAATAGATGAATTAGTGGATTTAGACGAAGAAAGATTAAAAGTGTTAGACTTATTGAAAAGGCAAAAGGAAAAAGTGGAGACATTCTACAATAAAAAAGTAAAAAATAAAGCTTTTTCGATTGGTGACCTTGTGTGGAAAGTGATTCTCCCCATGGATCGAAAAGATAGACTTATGGGAAAATGATCCCCTAAGTGGGAAGGACCTTTTCAAATCATACGAATATTTTCCAATGGCGCTTATGAAGTCGAAGAATTGTATAAAGATAAGCGAATATTAAAAATAAATGGGAAATATTTGAAAAAATACAAGCCCACATTACAAGAAGTAAAAATAGCAGTCGAATAGTCATGCAGGAAAATAAGCAACATGGTGGATTTGAAATTCTTTTCGCCAAATAAAATAACTCCAATGTCATTACAAAAAGGCCTTAAAAGGCCAAACAGAAAAAAAACTTAATTACAAATACTTAAGTGGGGAAAGATTCTTTCAGCTTTTCAAATTTGGATTTCTGAATCTGAAGACGACGCCCACAAAGTGCTTTGCCTTTCGAGAGCTCCTCGATTTCCTCACCAAGTTTTCGAGCCCTATCAACATGGTGTACCCCAACTTCAAGTTCTTTAGTTATTTCCTCTTGATTGATTTGTTGCAGTTCTTCTTGACGCTTCTCCGCCTGAGAAATTTTGTTTTGAAGAACAACAATTTGTTTCTTCCACTTGAGGATGTTTTCGCCACACAAAGCGGCTTCTTTCTTGTTTTGCTCAGACGCTCTTTCTAGTTCAGTTACTTTGGTGGACGAACTTAAAGCGGCATCCCACTCAGCAAGCTGGGTTTCTGTCTTATTTTCAAGCTTCTTGGAGTAATCTCGAAGCCGATTAAAGTCTGTCACTACAAGATCTATTAGAGTAGTTAGGTCCAGCACCACATCAGTAACTTTAGGAGGAGCCTCCAGAACATTTATTTACTTCAAGATCTTTTTCAGGTCAAAATGAACAGATGAGTCATTCTCCAAAAGTTGGAATAAGTCAATGTTGAGGATTTTTTGTCGAATATGGGTCAGCGTCTCGTCCATGGATTTGGCGTCAGAAGTAGTTCCTGAGGTGGTCGAACTACTGATGGTAGTATCAGCAAAATTATAGCGGGAACTAAGCATGGCCTTTAGGTACTCAAAGGGTCTTTGCACCTTCAGATTATCAAGCTTCTCTTGAGAGAGTCGGGTCGAAGTTGTAGCCGTCGAAGCAGTGTTGTTTGGTTCACCTTGGTCCTCTTTGTCGCTTTCTCCTTCTTCGTCCGTAGCAGCTGGGGGAGTTGTTGGCTCTTCGTCTACTTTCTCTTCCTCCTCTTCGCCATCAGTTTTAGCCTCCTCATCCTTTCCTTTGTCAGCACCTTGTAAGTTGAGGGGAGAATGGTCTTCAGGATCATAATATGTGGTAAGCGCTGCAGTAGGCATCACAGTGTCCCCACCAATGTCGACTAAGTTGTCAGCCTCAAGACAAGTTTCTTCTTCCACTACGTCTGGAACTTGTTTAGAGACAGCAGTGGGCTGATTCACTTCAGTGGCTGATTCCTTGTTCGAATCTTTGGGAGAAGGTTTGGAGACGCTGGTTGGTTTGTAGGTAGGATCGCTGCTAGTCTTGGGAAGAACTTGGACCATGGGATGGCCGTGAGTATCGACAAGGACCTGAAAGATAAATGGATTAAGAGAGGTAACATAAGTAAACTGCCTTTCAGCGTCGAAATATAAAAAGAAGGAAAACCATGCCTTGGGAATCTCATTCCTAAGACTAGAACTTTCGCTTTCTGCTGGAGCAAGGGTAACTTTCTCGCCAGGATTTTTAAGGGGAGTTTTTTCCAATATTCTGTAAGCAGGAGGTTTTTGTGGTTGAGGTTTGGTTGTTTTCTTTTTCTTCCTTAAAGGCTTCACTTGGTCTGGTGATTCATCGCCATCATCGGTGTCGACAGCTTTGACTTCAGGTTCTTTTTCTTTTCTTTTCTTTGGCATCGATGGAGGTCTTCGACTTCCCTGTGAAACAAAAGAGATTTTATTAGTATGCTAGAAAACAAGAAAATATGTGCTGACCAAAAAGAGAAGTAAAGTAATACCTTCTCCAGAGGTGTTTTGGTAGTATCTTTTTGGGTTTCGGCATCTCCTACAGTTGACGTTTCGCCAATAGCTGACTTCTTGGTCGTAATCTTGATGGCTAGAAAAGAAAGGAAGAAAAGGGTCAAACATAAAATAACATATACATGTGTAGGTAAATGGAAAAAGTGAGGTCGAATATCTTCCCATTCCACTCCTTCATATATAGGAGTTTCCACGCGAACATGTTCTATGCCAATATGAAGGTGGCCTTTGAAATTGTCCAAGGTGTACTTAGTCGGAACCACTCGCTTAGCAGGTTTTTGATATTCTTGGCGAAGAAGTTTCATGGAATCCCCACAAGTGAACCAATCTGGAAATGGAGGGCTAAAAGCCACGCCAAATTCAGCAGATGGTAGAGGGGGAAATTTTGGGCGATAAAGTTTAAAGGCTACCTCATAACGTTGTTCTGGTCGAACGTACGCAGGTAGTTTTAACTCATCCAGTTTGCTGGTAAATTTGTGTTTCAAAGTAACTGCTGCTTCGCTTCTGGTTCGACTAAGTTCATTAGGCCTATAGGCAGTTTCAAAGTATCTTTGGAATGCTTGGATTTCTTTGACATGTCTTGAAGTACCTTTCTTTGTCTTGTCCTGCACAAGGGCAAAGGCTCTAGTTAGTTGAATGGTGAAAGAAGGCACGTCGAAAATTTGAGAGTCATAATAAGCCCTCCACCATTCGTCAAACTCTTGAGTACAGAGGAAGCTAGGTCGAAAGACCACTGGTTGGATTTCGACCAGATTTGAATACTTCACCAGCAACTCAGAGCATTCTTCTTCGGTGTGGGTCATATTATAATGAATCAAAGAGCCTTTTCTTGAAAAGAGGGGTTTTGGTATTATTTGTATCAACAAAAACTATCGAGAGACCAGATTGGGTTGGTAATTGACAAGGGAAACCTTTAGCTTTGAGGGAGCAAGTCTGGAAACTAAAAGCCTAGGAGTGAGAAAAGATTCCCAGACATTGAGGAATTCGTCTTCTAGAGCTTTCGACTCAAACGGAAGTTTTCTGGTAAACCATGCAGGTCCAACCTTTCTATCAGCAAAAGGTGCCATGTTGAAGTTGTGACATTTAGCAAACATCATGACATAGCTGGTAAAGGTCTGGTGAAGGCTCATACCTTTGCATTGGGGTGTTAACTGCGCCAAACAGATGCCTTCGACTCTTCTGTCCCCCAGAGCAGCTTCGTCTACAGTTGACTTGTTGGGAAGGGAGGCTTAGAAGGTGGCATTGAGCCACAATTGTAAGAGCCAAAAGAGTCCTGACAACATCAGATTTTTTTTCTCTTTAATATTCTTCAGGGTGGTAACCCCTTCGCCAAGGGATTCATAAAGGTTCGCCAAGATTATCTCACTAAGACATAGCTGGTGTCCAGCATGAAGCTGATTTGCTATGGTGATATAGCGCTTCGCCACTTGGAGAGATCTGGAGCAAAAAATGCATCTCGACAGCCAAAGGGCCAAGAAGGCTACATGCTCTTGATCAGATACTTCGTCAGTTTCCTTATCATGATAATTGGCGATATAGGCTGTAAAAGTGGCCTTGTTGGTGTCGAAGCCTATGGAATCGTCGGATAGTAGGTTAGGGTCATAATCCACTCCTAATGGACTAAAGCCAATTATGGCAGCTATGTCGAAAAGAGTGGGGGTAATCATCCCACAAGGAAGGTGGAAGTTGTTATAGGTGTTGTCCCAGAAGTAAAGGGAAGCTAGAAGCATGGAGGGGCAATATCCTGGTCCTACCTTCGACAGTTAAATGAGATCAAAAATACCCATAGTTTTCCAACATTAGCTTTAACCTTCTCTATCTTTTCAACCAAGCTAGGTAGTCAGAGGGGTCTTCCGACAAAAGGCAGGATCTAAAGATTCTAAAATTGTTCATATACTCTAAGTTTATGACTTCTTCAGAAGGGGACCCTTGGCCATCTACTTGGGACTTTTCGTCTATAATTTTTTCCTTGTCAGTTCTAGGTCTAACCCCGTTAGCTATAGGTTTGTAATGGTGATAAGTTGGGAAAAATTCTTGTACCTTAACCGGGTCTAATTTTAAGTCAGGTAAAGGTCCTAGCATTGCATGGGATTTACCAGAAATCAAGAGAGGAATAAATACCTGAGACTGATAAATGCAGCGTTTCTCCTCTTCATTTGGAGGCTCCGGAACGTACTGTTGGTTTCCCACCACCTTGGGCCCAAGGATCTTGTGTACCGGTGGTAAGCTATTGTATTTCTTGGAATCTTTACTCGCGTTTTTGGGAGTAGCAGAAGATTCCATTGTTGATTATAGAAGAAATAGAGAAAATGAAGAAGATGAAGTATGAAGAGAGTTCTTGTTCTGAGAAAGAGAAAAACATAAAAAGGGGTAAAATAAGGCTTTTCAACTTATTTATAGAGAGAAAGAGGGAAGCAGTTGAAGTTCAGAAATTGAAATATAAAAAAAAATAAAATAAATAATAATAATGAAAGATTGTGGGACACGTGGAGGTTTTAAAGTGGATGATTCAGACAGTGGCAGTTACGTTTTGACCCATGATCTACTAGGGGCTAGGGTAGTGATGATGGAAATTCTTAAAACATGGGTTAAAAAGACGTTTGAGAAAAGTGCAATGATGATTCTGATACTTCCAACGTCTAGTTATATGAACAGTCACTGGTTGTTTTATTAAATGGCGTCGAATTGCATTGACAAAAAATGCTTTTCTCCCTTTAAATCGAAAATGCATTTCTTGGGGGGCAATTTGTAGGTTGTTAATTTCGACGCCAAGGATTTTTGTTCAATATCCAGGTCGAAACTTCGTCAGGACATTTCGACCAGAAGATTTTTTATGAAAGAAGATCAGTCGAAAACAGACGTTCAATTGGAATGGAATGGTTAAAGATTTTTTCTAAGTATTGGAAATGTTTTCAACATATTGGTATGAAGACCTTGTTCGACGGTTGTTTTGAAATTTAAATATAGGAGGGAGTTTTGCTTTTGAAATTGGACGCGTGGAACGCATCTAGGAGACTAATGAATGCAGAATGCCATTTGTCGCCATTAGGAGAAATAGCTGTTATCGGTGGTTATTTCGTTTATATATAAATAGGGAGTCTTAGTGTTGGATTTCCGGTGTGTTCAGAATTTGTACAAATCACTCAAGAAATATTCAAAGTAACCGTGAGAGAAAAGAGTACTTACTGAGAAAATGTACGTTGAGAAACACCAGTTTTTCATTCCTTGCATTTCAATAAAAGTTTAAAGTTTTTTCCTTTTACAATTCCCTTTACAATTCCGTCATTTTCTTATTCGCAAATCATTTACATTTTGTCATTTATTTTAAGAAACAAAGTGTTCTTACTTTTGTCGAAACAATACAAATTTGATAAAAACCATGATGAATTCAATAAACCAAAGGTTTTCTGGTAAAAATTGCCAAAATTGTTAAAGCACATTGTCCTAGGATTTGTTTGATCGGTCCTGTAAGTAAACCAATCTTTCATAGATTAGGAGATCAGCGGTTGTTTGCGAATTTTCCAAGCAAACAGGGTGTTACAGATTAGGTACACCCTTGACTTTCTCGTTTTAAGCTCATTTAGAACTTCTTCATGTAAAGAAGAAAGATTGTTGTTCTATGATTTTGAACTTCAGAGTGAAGTCTGTTGAAGTCAGAAAATCTGAAGAATTCAAACTCTTAGGAATAATTCAACATCTAAATCTTGAATGATCTAGAGGTTAAAAGATTCATGAAGAACTGGATATTGTCGTCTTGGTGAGTTATGCAGAAAATTGATAGAATACTCAGGAAGAAGAATTTCGAAGATTCATCAAAGCACTTGATCAAATATGAACTCTTAAGTTTTGACTGAATCAACACAACTAAGTTCTGATAACTTGAGAATCTATCTCAGTTGAACCTTTTGTGATTGGTCAGATTCTATCTGATAAGTTTCTCAGAACCTCCTTAATCAGAAACCAGAATGCAAGCGAATCTTGAAGAATTTAAGAACCCACAGCAGTTCACTCAGAAGTAAGCAGAATCAGAAAGACAATGGTTAAACGCTCAGAATGGAATGCATTCAGACAAGTCTGTAAAGATCTCAGGTATCATCCTTCCTTCATTTATGACTTATTTTTATGATAACAACTAGAATCACTTTATCAAGCTTTTTGGTTATGCTGTGTTAAGTTTCGTGAGAGGTAATTAGAAATATTTGTAAGTACATCTTTTGTCCTTTTTCGTGTGTGTCTGCCTATGCTTTCTAAAATAGTTAAAATAAAACAGTCACATATGCAAGATTCTCCTCATCATATCATTCACTCTACTTGACCACATCCTATAACCCATAGGTACACTCCAACCAATACTCCTATTCCAGACCTAACTCTCTCTCTCTCTCTCTCTCTCTCTCTCTCTCTCTCTCTCTTATAGTCACTCCACCTAACCTATTTAGTCTAAGAAACCATGATGTTCAATTAAATTGAACGACACTCTTTAGATTTTTTAATCTGTCCAAATTTCTACTTAAGAAAATCTCAGCCATCCAAATTTCCTTGATATACGCATATTGAGTGATATCTGCTAAGCTATGAAATAGGGAAACGTGCTACCATGGCCAAAATAGCTCATTACCTAGGCAATAGCATTTAAAACAGGCATGGTCTTGTTCTGACAAGTCGGGATTCTATTTTAATATTGAAAATAGTGAAAAGTCCTTTGTGTCTGCATTCTGGGTTATGCGCTGATTAATGATTAATAAATAAAAAGTTTGAAATTAGAAAGCGTGTCTTTTAGTCTTCTCTTAGAATTAATGACTTCTTAATGCAGTTACTACATCCACCTAACTTTTGCTAAGAATAAAGTGCATGTATATCTCTTCGATCTTCCCTAGAACAACAGACTGCTTATCTGTCTTCATCTTTTAGACTACCCTTAAGATTTCCAGTCTTCTTAAGTCATTCTTAGTTATTGACCCATTCAATTCAAACTTCTCCATCCATCTATTTAAAGTCATTCCAAAAAGTATTCTCCACTATCTCCTATTCCTAACCTTCATTTCACCCTAAACGCAATCTAAAATGACTCCAAGAACCCTTTATGGCAATGATGATCTCCTTGAAGTCATCAATGAAAAATGACCAAATCCAATGGATACTGATCATGATTTTCATCTTGGTATTCACTTTCAAAATTGGAATGGATACATACATATGCTAAGAGGCTCAATTTATCCTAACCTTTTAAAATCCTTTTGGATCAATGCCTCTGTTAGCAGTAATGGTCTAACCATCTCCTCTGACATTTATGGTCTCCCAGTCACCATCAACGCCACAAAAATCTCTGAAGCCATTGACTGTCCACTCGGAGGTGTCACTCCCAACCATGCATCCATTCGATGCACCTCCGATGCTGAAATGCACTATATGTTTGATGAAGGATCTGCCTTTGAACCTACGAAACCTGAAAAACTTTTACCTATTGCTAGAGGTTGGTTTAAGTTCATCTTGACAAATATTGAACCTCGCAATACAAACAAGGACTTTTTGTATCATGATGATAAGCTCCTCATCATGTGTCTTCTTAAGCCAATTCCTTTAGACCTTTCCCAAATAATATTTGACCATCTTAAAGAGTCAATCGTTACGTCAAGAACCATGAATCAATCATTCATTCCTTATGGAAGAGTCCTATTAGAAGTACTCTTCAGAGCAGGAATTATGCAAAATATCTGCAGAGTTCGATGTGGTCCAGATACTGCTCTGGATATGAAGTTTTGTGAAACCTTTGACAACACTTGGTTCTCATAAAATTAGAAAATTACCTGTCTCAATTAGGCTAAGTTATTAGTGTGTAATGGTTTACATGCTCATATTGTGTAATTGCTAATTAAGTCAATGAAGTATGTGTTACTTTCAAGTCTTTATGCCTACACCTATGTATGTGCACTTATTAGACATATAAGATAAATATTCGTTAAAAAAGAAAACGTGTCTCTGTGATACTAATCTCACATATACATTTTTCTTGCGAATCCTTGACTCCTGACAAGAATTAATTAGAGGAGTCTATATGTGATCTCTTGGTCTTTCCAAGAATGATAAACTGTTGAACTCAGTGCCAGTATTAATCCCTTAACCTAGTCTTATCTAGCTTAAAATATCTAGGAAATGACGAACCTGACGGTTGGAGTCACACGCATTTATTTGACTCTCTCTATTCATTGCCTACTTAAGGCACCTTGTTCACTCTTCTATCCATCATTCCAAACCATCTCAGTCAGTACCTCTCTCTAGTATTCCCTCTAGAATGACCACCTCTCATCCAACACCTACCAAGTGTGAAATCTCTGAGTTAAGATTCCTGAATGAATTCTCTATACACTGCAGTTCTCTCAAATAACTCGGCTTTATAAGAACATCTTCTGAATTACAATGTCAGAATTGGGAAGGTTACCTTGACATGCTACCAGGTATCATTTACACAGATTGTGTTAAAGAGTTCTGGGCAAATGCTAATGTGTTTTCAAATATGCATAATCAACACATCATTCAATCAACCATCTTCGGAATCCATGTGTTGATTAATCCATCCATCATTGCTCAAGCAATCAAGTGTAACGAAAGCAGTGACACTCTTGAAGATTACAAGGAAAAAACCATCTTCAATGATCTCTTTTGCCAAATTCACAATGAAAATGGTGCCTCCAACTGTGTCTCCACTCTCAAACCATCAGCTAAAGTCTGGCACAGAATAATGGAAACATACCTTCGACCTAGAGAAGTAGGAGAACAAGTGCTAACCCATTCAGATAGGCTATTCATCTTCTTCCTGATCTACAAAAGGAAAATAAACCTTCCACTAACTATGTTTAATCACTGGAAAGAACAAATTCTTTTGTCAAAAGACAAACCCTCTCTCAGCATTCCGTATGGAAGAGTCATATCTCGAGTCCTAGAAATTCAAGATGTGATTACCAGGCTAAACCACTTAGGAGCAACCACTGAATGTTCACTCATAGATCTTACAGATCTATCTGGAAGTTCCTAAGAAGAAATAGAATTAGGTTATAAGCTTTCTGCCCTACTATGTTATTTCTTGCTCTATGTATTTTTGTTAAGATTATTAAATGAAATATCTTTTTGGAGTCTTAAAAATACAAAAATCCTTTACCATAAGATTCTACTCTAAGAACTGCATGAAAACTTTAATCATATCCAAAATATTCACACTACTTAAAATGATTAAAATACTTGCTTGTTATTACAATGTAAAATAATACAAGACTTTAAGGATAATGCCATCACAAAGATCCAAAACTAAGTGGATGCTTCCAGTTCCTGTGTGGACCCCATGGAAATAAGAAATATCTGGACTGAGTTCCATGAATGGATCTTATAGGAAATTGTGAAGAGCAAGAGGTTGGCGATTACTCAAGCAGAAGAAAAGTTGCATACCTCAAGAACTGATGATTCTGAAAGCTTACTCTCATCTTCCTCATCATCATTAGGCTCCTTTTAGTCTAATCCTTAGAAACCTATCCTCATTAGGTCTGTGTTTTGATTACCTTGACCTTTTAGGATTAAGCTTAACCTATGCCTTATATTTTAAAATCATTTTGTGGTTCTGCGTTAAAATTCTCTAACGATGTTTAATGCTTATGATTAATGCTTAAATGATAACATCCCTTGAGTCTATTTATGCTTAAATGACTAATCTCTATCATATTGATCTACACATGCTTAAATGCTCAGATGCTCTATAACTTTTTGATGATGTCAAAAAGGGGGAGAAAGAATATTGATCGCGACTTTACGTGTTTGGTCGGATAGATACTGCAAGCATACAGGGTATCGCGTAGTTTTAAAAGATTGTCGAACCCACAGGGATTGATAGTCGAAAGGCAGTGTCCTAAAATTGCGGTGCAAGGCTAAAGCAGGAAGTTGTCATGGATAAAAGTGTTAAAGAAAAATAACTAAAATAAAAGGTTTTAGAACAAATAAGGAAACTGAGACCGTAGAATGATTTTCGGGGTTCTTAGGGACTCTATAGGCTCCGGGGCTGAAATGGATGTAGAAGTTGTTCTGAAGGAAATACCGATCTAAAGGCTTAATCTCACACTCTCGCGCTATTGATCGAGCCACGCCTGATAACCCCAAGATTTTGCTCTCGCTCGCTCGGTAATTAAAAGGCGCTTTTTGAAAACGGGCAAGACCGAAAAGAATACCTAAAGCGCTCTCGCTGTGTTTAGGATCCAGTGTTTTGTGCCTACTATCTGACGTGTACCTCAAACTCTCGCTCTGTTGGACTCGTCTTAGTGCATTTCTCACTCTCGTGACGAAATGCTGTCAGGCAGCCTCTCGCCGTCGCGACTAGTCTACTTGAAGTTAACTTAGATAACAAAACCAGAATTTTAAACATGCAAGACAGCGTTGGTAGTCCTACAGAGTCCCGTCGAGACGACGGTCCTCAAACTACGGGCTCATACGAATTTAGTTACACATTATCAAACATAATATTAAAACGTTAATGATACTGGTTTCTAAATCACACATACTGTTTTGATTCTGTTTTTAGAAAATTCTGTTTTTAAGGTGTTTATTGAAATATTTGGTGTAATACATAAACAATAAGAATCAGTAATGCTGTAAATAAATAATGGAAACAATGAAGTAATAACCTGTAAAAAACTGCAATTAAATAAAGGAAATGAACTTGTATTGATTCTGAAAATGATCCAAGTACAGTAGAACAATGAAAAGAAACAAAATACAGCAAGCGTGATAATCACTCAGTGTGAGCAATTATCACTTTGGCAAAGTAATTTAACGTGGTCCTGGTTCGATTTCGGCAGCGCTTCCGCAGGGTGAAATTGGACAATTAATGAAGGCCTGGGAGGTCCTATATATAGGCAGAGGTTGGCTCCAAAAACGGTTGAAGAAGATTTGAAATTCAAAATGCGTGAAAACTGTTTCTGGAAAAAACTGTTCCCGCGATACATGGCGAACGACATATGCCAATGGCGAACGCCATTTGGCTAAAGAAGGAAATCTGGCACTTTTGGGGCAATGGCGAACGCCATTTGGTTCCCCTTAGGGAATGGCGAATGCCATTCTTTTAGAGGAAGGCAGAAAGCTCCAATTCTTCTCTTTTTCAACTCTTTTGCCAGGGTTCTTGTCCTTTTCTTCAATCAAGCTGATACTGGTCCTGAAATCACAAAGTAAAGGAAAACATAAGTACATGATATAAAATACGATAAAACTCGATAAAAATACGACTAAACATGCACGAAATGAATCGAAATAACCTATATGAAATCGAGTCATCAAACTCCCCCACACTAAGACTTTTGCTTGTCCTCAAGCAAACTCCCAATGCGAATAAAAACAGGTAAGCACGGTATTTCGACTCGTAGGCACACCGGAAACGATTAAGCACAAGGTTACTAGGCTAAAGCAGACAGATAGGTACTAAATAGTGCAAACAAGAGTATCGTAACGACACAACTCCACAAAAGCGGACAAAGAATTCCTTCCTATGCAATACCGGTTCAAAGCATGATATCATACCTTGACCTAATAACTTCGTTCTTATTCACCTCTCTTTCATTCTCGCGCAATCACATTAAGCCCGTTATCCTTTTGCTTACATGGTAATCGTACCTGTTAGTGTGATCTCTTATTCAACAAAGATATTTTTTTTTCTTTTTTTTTTTTTTGCTTTTTTTTTTGCTTATGAATTTCAAGATTCTGATCCTTCGGGTTAAATGATCGGGTGAGGACCACCTAACTTAGTGAGAACAGGTCTTTAATTCACATTTTCTATAAAAACGCATAAACACAATTTGAGATCAACACATATTTGCATCGGTACGTCACTTAGTTCGCAAACCAGGATGGCGCTGACTGCTAAGATAAACTAATCAAGAGGCTACTTTTAAAGAAACTAAGAACAAGGTCTCGGCATAATATGTATTTAAACTAATATTGCATACTTAGGAACTCCAGGGCGCAAAAACGGTACTGATGTTAACAAAACTTTCCCAAGTCCGCCTACTTAGCCTAAATCAAAATATAACAACCTATACTAAGTATGTCCTGCCCTTGAGTCGATTTTTTTTTTTTTTAGAATCGGGGAAATTACAGACTAAGCGAAAATATAAGGTAAATAACGACTTAAACGTGCATATAACTCAATAACGATACAAAAGAAACAAACTAAACTAGGAAAACGGGAAATAACATAAAGCAATAAATGAAAAGCGATAAATAACTCCTCCCCCACACTTAAATCGAACATTGTCCTCAATGTTTCAATTTAAGGTGAAAAGAAAGGAGCGATAAAACCTGGAATGAAAATCAGTGGTGGCGGGCACGGCCTCGGCGCTGATGGGAATCATCTCTGACATCTGGGTCCTCGTGTGGATAATGGGCTTGCGTGCTACGCACATCTCTGCGCAGACCTAGTACCTCGGAAGTAAGATCTCGAAGGCTAAGCTCGGCCCGGTTCATGAATTCCACTTGCCTGTTTTGAAACTCGTAGTATTCCTCTCTACGCTGCTCATCTCGCTCTCTCTACTGCCGGAGCTCGGACAAAATCTCATAAAGCGATCCTTGCATACCTGCAAAATCATCAGATAAAGGTGCAGTGTGCTGTGCGGTACTAGGACCGGGTGTGTCAGAAACACGGTGATAGGGACGAGTTTGAGCAGCAGCCCTATCCTCTTGTTCAGAAACAAGCAACCAATTAGTGCGGACGCACACATCAATACGATCGGGGGCTGGGAGAGAAAAACTACGGTGCTCACGGTCACGAATCAAGACACGGTACTTGCCATCAGGTAATCCTTTGACAAGACGCGTACTCTTCTAGAAATCTAGGTCGGCGAAAATACTGCCAAAGCACTCATCTGCATCCAAGATAATATCAAGAGTAAGAGCCTCAACAATGGTTGTGATCATGCTGCCGATACAGATGGCTCCTCCGACTCTGTTAGAGACACTCACAAGGTGGGCAAGGAAGAAAGGCACGGGGTCTACAGGGGTTTGGTTTAGAGCACAGTGAAAGAAGTATAGATCTTTTGAATTCACATTTCCTGTGTTCTTTCGACCAAAGATGGTGGAAGCAAGGATACGGTGAAGAACACGAATGGCGGGGTTTTGAATAGAGGTGGCCTTAAGGCCTTCCCATGTGTCAGTGGTATTACCCGTAATATTTTTCCAAAACTCAAAGGCACTGCCTTGCCACTCACTTTCCAGGGGTGCAATGGTTGCGGCTCCTGCAATGGTTGCGGCTCCTGCGGCTCCTGCAATGGTTCTCTCTTAGATATGCGGTGGAAATCCTCACGCATGTTGATTCTGGTTTCTCCCTCCGGGAACACAATACCCATGTAGTTAAACTCTTGGTTTGCTGCCATTTTTGGTTAGAGAGAAAAGAAAGATACTTTGAGAAATGGGTTATGATTGGAAATGGGTTTTTGATGATGAGTGAATGGATGGTGATACGGGGTTTAAATAGAGAGGGAAATGGAATATGAGTGGTTAAGGAATTAATGAAAATGAGTGGGAAAAGAAGAAAATGGTGAAAAGAAATTCAAAGGGCGGTCTATCCAAAAGACGCGCGCCTTCTGTAGTTAAATGGCGGACGCCATTTGCCTTGCCTCTGGAGCGATTATGATTTTTTGTTTTTTTTTCATTTTTTCTCTTTCTCGTTTTTTTTTTTTTTTTTTTTTTAAACTGAAAAAGAAAACATAATGCAATACTAATTGAAAAGGTAAAACTTACAGTACGGGAAAAGGGAAAAAAGTACAAGGAAATGCAAACTATCTTAAGAAAAATAGGGAAAAAGGTTGACAAAACTAGAATCATCCGCGAAGTCGTCCGACTAAAGAGTCGATGACATTGCGGAGTGAGAACACGATCTGGTAAAGGTGATCAAATTGCTCATTCACGACATCCACAAACTGAATGTGATCTACTCGAAGTGATGACATATCAGTACGGAGATCGTCTACTCCAACTTGCAGTGCGTAAATGGCATCGAGAATAGCTATTGTGGTATGGTAAGTATCAGGTTCAGCAGTGGTAGAACTATTTATGGCTTCCAGAGGTACAGTGGTATCCATATGTTTATAAGGCTAAGGTGAATCTGGTGGAGTAAATGTTTTGTTCAACACATCCAAGTCATACAACCAGTTATCCTTGTTGTGCACACTTGTTCTCTCATGATTTGGCAAGGTGAAGGCATGAACAACAACATTATCAATTAGTAACTCAAATTCCACCGGTCCTAAATTGGCTATGATTCCACGGTTAAAACAGAAGTTGATATCCATCGGGCGAATACCACCGAAAATAACAGAACGGTTCAGATGGTAGCGCAAGCCAATGGCATCAGCGATCATAGTCACCAACCCTCCAACGATAATGGGGTGAAATGAGTCACGAGCCAGCTTTAGAAAAGTAGCTAACATAAACGGGGCAGCATTGACCGGCCTTCCTTGTGAGGCACAAAACATGATATAAAGCTCATCTCGGGATACAACATAAACATTCTCTTCCTTCCCAAAAAGAGTGTGAGCAAAGATCTTATGGAAATACCTAATTCCAGGATTGTGAATACTCTCAGAGGACATGGCATTTAGGTCAGGATGGTAGTTACCTGTGATAGTACCCCAAAATTGTTCAAGGTCATAACCAAAGGCATCTTCAGGGGTTTTAGTGACAACATCGGGATCATTGGGAAAACCCAACAATTCAGCCATCTCATGGTGAGTGAAGCGGTATTTGTTTCCAAACAAACGGAAGGTAGCCAATCCACGGCCAAATCCATACCCTCGAGTTGGTTCATAGTATAGGGAACTTAGGAACTCCAAGGTCAGGTTATGGTAGGTGCTGAAATTTTTTGTTAAAGCAGAATTGGTCCAACTGAGCTGGTTAAAGAAGTAAACAACATTGTCCCTAATGCCAAGGGTAACCATAGCTGAGTCATCAGGATAAATTGACAGAGCAAAGTCTCTTTGAGAAAGAGCCTCAAAGCGACTCCTCTGAAGGTCATTTCTGAACACAACGGTGTGGTTTTCAAAAGTTTGCATGATGGATCTATCCTAAGGACTGCGAACCTGAAAAATCAAGAAATAAAATAATATATTGTTAGGGAAAATACACTACATGCAGGGGTTAGTGTTAATAATAGTCACAGCAAACATAATGCAAATAGTATGGTAATACGGTAACGAAAACACAATTCATGAAGATATTAATTAACAAGCTAATACTAATAATAACAATACTAGTAATGAAATGCAATCATGAACTAAAGTAATAACAACTATGCATGAGCAAACAAAAATAAATACTACTACTAAGATTTGTGATTTAAGCTCTCACTGAGCGCTCCGTTTAATGTCGGAAGCTCGACATTAGAAATAGGGAAGAATTTCAGTCGTCTGGAGGAGCGGGAAGCTCTTCCAACTTGCAACTAGAGTAGAATTCTTTGTTTTCCGTCGAATGGTAATGCTTAAGTCTTTGCCCATTTACTATGAATGGTTCACATGAATTTCCTTCGATTTCGACTGCACCGCTATCTAGAATCCTAGTAACTTTGAATGGTCCAGACCATCTAGAACGTAACTTTCCTGGGAAAAGTTTAAGTCGAGAGTTGAAAAGAAGAACTGTATCCACCTCTCTAAACTCTTTTCTTGCTATTCTTTTGTCATGCCACTTTTTGGTTCTTTCTTTGTAAATGCGGGCATTTTCATAGGCATCAAGTCTCAGTTCTTCAAGATCATGGATGTCTAGAATCCTTTTCTCGCCAGCTGCCATGTAATTGGTGTTTAGGGTCCTTATGGCCCAATACGCCTTATGCTCAAGTTCTACGGGCAGATGACACGACTTTCCATAAACCAGTTTAAACGGGGTGGTTCCTATAGGAGTTTTGTAAGCAGTTCTATATGCCCAAAGAGCCTCGTGAAGTTTAATCGACCAATCCTTCCTAGATGTTGCAATTGGAAACTTCGACTCGTCCGCTGGTTTGAGGATGGTAAGGTGTCGCTATTCGATGTCGGACCCCATATTTGAGCAATAATTTTTCAAATATGTTTGAAATAAAATGAGATCCTCCATCACTTATAACAACTCTCGGCACTCCAAATCTAGGAAAAATAGTATTTTTAAATAACCTAATAACTACTCGTGCGTCATTGGTGGGAGAAGCTATCGCCTCGATCCATTTTGATACATAATCTACTGCGACGAGTATATACTTGTTTCCACAGGAGGAGGGAAAAGGGCCCATGAAGTCAATACCCCACACGTCAAAAACTTCCACTTCTAGAATACCTTTTTGCGGCATCTCATTGCGTCTAGAAATGTTACCTGTACGTTGGCACCGGTCGCAGTTTAAGACAGCGATATGGACGTCCTTCCAAAGGTTAGGCCAAAATAGCCCTGATTGCAGAGTTCTTGCGCAAGTCTTAGAGGTGCTCACTTGCCCTTCGTACGGTGCGGCGTGACAATGAGATATGACATCTTCTATTTCAGATTCAGGGACACATCGACGGAATATGCCATCGGCGCCTCTTCTAAAAAGTAAGGGCTCATCCCAATAGTAATTTTTTAGATCGTGAAAGAATTTCTTCTTTTGCTGGTAGGTTAAATCAGGTGGAAGCGCTTCTGCTGTTACTTAGTTGACAAGATCAGCGTACCAAGGCAGTGAGGCTTCTACACGACATGAAACTTCATTGGGTTCTTGAAACTCCAAAGGGTCTTCTTGGTTCTCACTTTCATCTTCCATATGGGCTATAAGTCTATCATACAGAGAATCATCGTTAATGGGAACTGGTTTCGGTTCTTGGTGTTCTATCCTAGAAAGGTGATCCGCTACTACATTTTCGGTTCCTTTTTTATCCTTTATTTCCAAATCGAACTCTTGTAGAAGCAGGATCCATCTCAAAAGTCTAGGCTTAGCATCCTTCTTATTCAATAAGTATCTAATTGCAGCGTGATCGGTGTAGACAACTATTTTTGCTCCTACCAAATAGGAACAAAATTTATCTAATGCGAAAACAACAGCTAGAAGTTCTTTTTCTGTGGTTGCATAGTTCAGCTGTGCGCTGTCCAAGGTTCTACTCGCATAGTAGATAGCATGAAGCTTTTTGTCCTTTCTTTGATCTAAAACAGCGCCAACGGCAAAATCGCTAGCATCACACATTATTTCGAATGGTTTACTCCAATCTGGTGGCTGCATAATAGGTGCGGTAATTAAAGCATTCTTGAGTAGCTCAAAGGCTTTCAAACAATCTTCATCAAATATAAATTCAGCATCTTTCATTAGCAACCCGGTCAGTGGTTTAGTGATCTTAGAGAAGTCTTTAATGAATTGTCGGTAGAAACCGGCATGTCCAAGAAAACTGCGGATTTCTCCAATGGTTTTCGGAGGTTGAAGGTTTTCTATTATTTCTATTTTGGCTTTGTCTACTTCAATCCCTCTTTCGGATACAACATGTCCTAACACAATCCCTTCTCGAACCATGAAATGGCATTTTTCCCAATTCAGCACCAGATTGACTCTGACGCATCTCTCGAGAACCAATTCTAAGTTCGATAAACATCCCTCGAAACTTTGCCCACAAACAGAGAAATCGTCCATAAATACCTCCATTATATTATCTATAAAGTCGACAAATACGGCCATCATACATCTTTGAAATGTTGCAGGTGCATTGCATAGTCCAAACGACATCCGTCTATATGCAAACGTTCCATAAGGACAAGTGAATGTAGTCTTTTCTTGATCGTTGGGATGAATAGGAATTTGAAAGAATCCTGAGTATCCATCTAAATAGCAGAAATATGAATGTTTAGCCAGTCGCTCAAGCATTTGATCTATAAAGGGCAAAGGAAAATGATCTTTTCGAGTGGCTTTATTCAGTTTTCGGTAGTCTATGCACATCCTCTATCCAGTTTGAATACGTTTTGCTACAGATTCTCCTTTTTCATTACTGACAACCGTTACTCCTCCTTTCTTAGGTACAGCATGTACTGGACTGACCCAGCTGCTATCTGATATCGGATATATGATACCCGCTTCTAAGAGTTTTTGTACTTCTTTCTTGATTGCATCGCCTATGATAGGGTTTATCCTTCTTTGATGTTCCCTAGAAGTCTTACTATCATCTTCCAGCATAATGTGATGCATACAAATGGATGGGCTTATCCCCTTGAGGTCAGAAATATTATATCCCAGTGCAGTCGGATACTTCCTTAGAACATGGAGTAACTTCTCAGTTTCTATCTGTCCCAAGTCAGCATTAACTATGACTGTTTTTTCAAGCTTTATATCTAAGAATTCGTACCTTAGATTTTTGGGTAGAGATTTTAATTATATAGCAAGTTTTTGTTCGTCGGACGATGGTTCGGGTGCTAATGCAAGACATTCTTTCGAATAGTCATCGACGAATGGTTCGTTACAATTATCATTTTCGAATAAAGAAGGTTCGGTGAATTTAGGTGATTTCACTTCCAATTCTTTTACGCATTCGTCAATGATATCTAGCAAACAACATGA
Source organism: Lathyrus tuberosus (assembly GCA_022829125.1). NCBI lineage: Eukaryota > Viridiplantae > Streptophyta > Magnoliopsida > Fabales > Fabaceae > Lathyrus > Lathyrus tuberosus. Next base: position 2,846,945 of record JALAZF010000403.1, on the reverse strand, counting down.
GTCATTAATAGCTGGGGCTTTCAAGAATTGAGCTAAAATGAATTCGACTTTTTCTTCTCCTACTTCGAAAGTCAGCTTTCCTTTCTTAACATCAATTATAGCTCCAGCTGTTTCTAAAAATGGTCTTCCTAATATAATCGGGACATTGTAGTCCTCCTTTATGTCCATTATCACAAAATCAGTAGGAATGAAGAATTGACCAATTCGAACAGGGATGTTCTCCAGCATACCTACAGGATATTTGACAGAACGGTCTGCAAGTTACAGAGACATTTTGGTTGGTCTCAATTCTCCTAATTCGAGTCTCTTGCACGTAGATAACGACATCAAACTAACACTGGCCCCTAAATCGCATAGACCGTTGTCTATAGCATACTTTCCTATTACACAGGGTACTGAGAAACTCCCTGGATCTTTAAGCTTAGGTGGCATGTTATTTTGAAGTATAGCGCTACACTCGACAGTGAGCATAACCGTTTTGTTATCTTCGAGTTTTTTCTTGTTAGATAGAATTTCCTTGAGGAATTTCGCATATGAAGGCATTTGGGTTATGGCTTCCGTGAATGGTATAGTAATATTTAGTTGTTTCAGAAGTTCCATGAATTTCTTAAATTGCCCTTCATTCTTGTTTTTGGCTAATCTTTGCGGATAAGGTATAGGTGGTTTATATGGAGGTGGAGGCACATAAGGTGTTTCCTTCTCCATGACTTCGTTACTCTTATCATCCACATCATTGGCTTTTGGTTCATCTTCCTTCTCAGTTCCTTTCTTTGGACTTTGATACATGGACGGTTTTGTAAGTCTCGGGTTAACCGGTCCATCATATTCGGTTCCGCTTCGGAAAGTTACGGCATTTGCTTGCCCTTTTGGGTTAGGTTGAGGTTGTCCAGGAAAAGTTCCAGACGGGGCTGGTATTGTTGGTTGTTGTTGGGCTACTTGAGTAATCTGGGTTTCTAACATTTTGTTATGCGTAGCCATTGCATCAAGTTTGCTAGTCATTTGCCTCATCAATTCTCTTGCATGAGCGTTTTGGATCGCAAATTCCTTATTCTGCTGTATCTGGGCGTTCATGAAATTTTCCATCATAATCTCCAGATTTGACTTTCTAGGTGCTTGTGGAGCGGGTGGTCCTACCTTGTGAAAACCAGGTGGTACAGCAGGTGTCGGACTTGGTGGTTGCAAAGCATTATTGTTTTTGTAAGAGAAGTTCAGATGATTTCTCCAACCAGGATTAAAAGTATTTGAGTATGGGTTTCCTTGGGTATAATTCACTTGGTCGGTGGAAACACCGGTTAACACCTGACATTCGGCGTTTGTATGTCCAGGGGTACCGCATACTTCACAGTTAGGAGACACAGCAGCCACGGTAGAGGCTGGTTGTGTTACGGCCAAATTTTCAATTTTTTGAGTTAATGCATCCATTTTAGCATGTATGCGGTCTATTGCACTAACTTCGTACATTCCGCCTTTCGAAGTTGGTTTCTCTGTAGAAGCACGTTCTCCTCCCCATTGGAAGTGATTTTGAGCCATGTTCTCTATGAGTTCAACGGCTTCCTCGTACGGTTTATCCATTAAAGCGCCACCAGCAGCATCACTTAGGTTCATTTTCGTGTTGTACAACAGACCATTATAGAAAGTATGGATTATCAGCCATTTTTCGAGTCCGTGATGTGGGCAAAGCCTCATCATGTCTTTATATCTTTCCCACGCGTCAAAAAGAGATTCATTATCTTTTTGTTTGAATCCGTTAATTTCTGCCCTTAGCATAGCTGTCTTACTTGGAGGAAAATAGCGGGTCAAAAAGACTCTTTTTAGATCATCCCATGAAGTAACAGAATTCGCAGGCAGAGACTGGAGCGAAGCTCTAGCTCTAGCTCTTAAAGAAAACGGGAAAAGACGGAGTCTAATTGCTTCTTGGCTAACACCATTTGCTTTCACAGTGTCAGCATATTGCACGAAAACAGATAAATGTAAGTTAGGATCGTCCGTAGGACTTCCTGACAATTGGTTCTGCTGAACGGCTTGTAATAGTGAAGGCTTAAACTCGAAATCGCGTCTTTCGATTTTTGGGGCAGCAATGCTGCTATGCGGTTCATCTTGCGATGGGACAGCAAAATCCTTGAGAGGACGGTTTTGCGGGTGTTGGGCCATGTTTTATTCCGATTCGGTTTCGGTTTCCGAATCAGAATAAGAAACGATAGGATCTAGAAGGAGATATCTTAAGCAGTAATCGTTGATTCGACGCCTCAACAAAATAAAGCGCTCGATTTCTTCAATCGGTTCCACTGGCTCTTCGCTTTGTGAGCGAGTGCTGGGCATACGATTGACAAATTAAAAATAAAGAAAAATTTCCTTAGTCGTTACTGTGCAACGAAAGAGACACAACAAGACTAATTCAATCTCCGACAACGGCGCCAAAAACTTGATCGCGACTTTACGTGTTTGGTTGGATAGATACTGCAAGCATACAGGGTATCGCATAGTTTTAAAAGATTGTCGAACCCACAGGGATTGATAGTCGAAAGGCAGTGTCCTAAAATTGCGGTGCAAGGCTAAAGCAGGAAGTTGTCACGGATAAAAGTGTTAAAGAAAAATAACTAAAATAAAAGGTTTTAGAACAAATAAGGAAACTGAGACCGTAGAATGATTTCCGGGGTTCTTAGGGACTCTATAGGCTCCGGGGCTGAAATGGATGTAGAAGTTGTTCTGAAGGAAATACCGATCTAAAGGCTTAATCTCACACTCTCGCGCTATTGATCGAGCCATGCATGATAACCCCAAGATTTTTCTCTCGCTCGCTCGGTAATTAAAAGGCGCTTTTTGAAAACGGGCAAGACTGAAAAGAATACCTAAAGCGCTCTCGCTGTGTTTAGGATCCAGTGTTTTGTGCCTGCTATCTGACGTGTACCTCAAACTCTCGCTCTGTTGGACTCGTCTTAGTGCATTTCTCACTCTCGTGATGAAATGCTGTCAGGCAGCCTCTCGCCGTCGCGACTAGTCTACTTGAAGTTAACTTAGACAACAAAACCAGAATTTTAAACATGCAAGACAGCGTTGGTAGTCCTACAGAGTCCCGTCGAGACGACGGTCCTCAAACTATAGGCTCATACGAATTTAGTTACACATTATCAAACATAATATTAAAACGTTAATGATACTGGTTTCTAAATCACACATACTGTTTTGATTTTGTTTTTAGAAAATTCTGTTTTTAGGGTTTTATTGAAATATTTGGTGTAATACATAAACAATAAGAATCAGTAATGCTGTAAATAAATAATGGAAACAATGAAGTAATAACCTGTAAAAAACTGCAATTAAATAAAGGAAATGAACTTGTATTGATTCTGAAAATGATCCAAGTACAGCAGAACAATGAAAAGAAACAAAATACAGCAAGCGTGATAATCACTCAGTGTGAGCAATTATCACTTTGGCAAAGTAATTTAACGTGGTTCTGGTTCGATTTCGGCAGCGCTTCCGCAGGGTGAAATTGGACAATTAATGAAGGCCTGGGAGGTCCTATATATAGGCAGAGGTTGGCTCCAAAAATGGTTGAAGAAGATTTGAAATTCAAAATGCGTGAAAACTGTTTCTGGAAAGAACTGCTCCCGCGATACATGGCGAACGCCATATGCCAATGGCGAACGCCATTTGGCTAAAGAAGGAAATCTGGCACTTTTGGGGCAATGGCGAACGCCATTTGGTTCCCCTTAGGGAATGGAGAACGCCATTCTTTTAGAGGAAGGCAGAAAGCTCCAGTTCTTCTCTTTTTCAACTCTTTTGCCAGGGTTCTTGTCCTTTTCTTCAATCAAGCTGATACTGGTCCTGAAATCACAAAGTAAAGGAAAACATAAGTACATGATACAAAATACGATAAAAACTCGATAAAAATACGACTAAACATGCACAAAATGAATCGAAATAACTTATACGAAATCGAGTCATCAAATATGATTTTGATTGATGAATATATGAATATTGATTGGAAAGAAAGAAATCTTAAAGAAAAGAAAAGAATACAACTCAAACAAGTAATCAGTCATATAAAATGCGTTACTACTAACGTTTGTTGTTTGATGTTTAACCGAGGAACTCTGAACAAGTTCACTAGGCATTCTAAGACACGTTAAGAAAGAAGAAAAGTGAAGTTCTTATGAACTGTTGGCCATATGATAGAAGTTGTACACTTCGTGAACATGTGTTCAGAATCAGATCTACCCAGTGTCGCAGCTGGCAAAAATATTCGAGTTGCCATCATATTTTTTAAGGAAAATAATGATAAACCTAAAAATCCTTAATCCCAAGGGCAGAGATTCCTACGGTTCGGGAGTCGGTTAAGTGAGGGGAAGGTGTTAGGCACCCCTCACTTCCATTGTACTCAATGGGATCCTCCTTAGATTTTAGGGTATGCTTGTTTGTTTGTCTTTCTACTTATTTACAAAAGAATCCTAAGTTTTTTATTATTGTACTCGCTAGGGTTTACAACCCTATGCCTACGTACCTTTAATTTTTGAAGGATCAGAGTAACCGTAGTTCACCTCCCTTATTCCTACCCCTAATCCTATTCCCATTCCTAATCCTAAATCCAATCCACTGTTTATACTCATGGATAAAGAGTTCTATCCCTTGATCTATTGTTTATACTCCTAGATAAGGAATTCTATCCCTTATCCCTTATTTATACTCCTAGACGAGGAGTTCTATCCCTTAAACCCTGATCCATTTATTTATACTCTCGGAGGAAGAGTTTTATCCCAAAAATCCAAGTCCATTATTTATACTCTCGGATGGAGAGTTCTATCCCAAAATCCCTTATCCCTTATCCCTTGGCCTATATTTATACTCTTGGAACCTAAGAGTGCTATCCCTATATCCCATCCCTTATTTAGGCTCTCGGACAAAGAGCTTTATCCCTTGTTTTGAAGTCCTTGAAAACCGTTTATATTCCTTAAAGTGAATTTCTAAATTTCCATAAGAAAAGAAACAATAAAGTCCCAAATGTCTTCATGCTAACAATAGCAAAATTTATCCCCAAATGATTTAAAGTAAAAAGAAATAAATTTTAAATTTAAAATACTCCCCAAAATTGAATTAAATCAAATTTAATTTATTTTTATCCCCAAACCCAATATTTATCCCATAAAAAATGCTAATTTCCTTAAAACAACTCCTAAGCCTAAATTTTATAAAAAAATTTAAAAGACCTCATCCCCAAGCAAAAGAATCAAAAACCAACTTCATTTATAAGCAAACCTTTACTAAAAAAAAATAATAAATAAATTTTAAATTAAATATGTAAACCATTTATAAAAAAAACAACCTAAAGTAAAATTAAAACAAAAATAAAAAGTTAATTATTTACCAAAATCCTTAAAATCTTGTTTCCAAATCCTAATAAAAAAATTAAATCCTAATCAAGTAATTAAACTAAGTCATTAGTTTAAATACTTAGAAAAAAAACAGGGGTGTATTTTCTATTGGAAAAAAGCAATGTGGCTTCTGGGGGTGTCAACAGGGATATGGGCGCAAGGCCCAATCACCAAAAAACAAAGCCTGAAAAAATAAGAAAAAAAAACTCATGGTGGAGAGAGTCAACGGTGGACTCTCTCAGTACCTCTTGATCATGATCAAACCATGATCGTTACACATGAATCCTGGTCCTTGCTTTCAAATACTAGTCAAAATATGCAGAATGAACGGGTGAGATTTGCAGATAACCAAGGGTCACAATGCTCACGCATCCAAAAGAATCAGTCAACGGTCCCATAATCTAGTGGCCCCTGGACGGCCACGTGAGAGGATCCTGAGAACTGAAGAGGGAGTATATAATCCCCGATCCCTCCAGAAGCGAATCATTTTGATCCCTTATTTCTCTCTCTAGCCTTCTCAATCTCTCTCTATCTCAAATTTCTCTCTCACCTCTCTTTGTTCTACCTGTCACCGTTATGGCCTCCGGCCACCGCGCCTACCCCCCAAACCACCACAAATTCTAGAATCCGGTTGAGGATTCAACCGAAAACCTCAACCACCAAGAACCCTAACCCCAAGAACATGAACCCTAACCCTTCTTAAACTCATAAACGACCTAATTCCTTAGGGTTCGTGAAGAACCCTAGGAACCCTAACCCCTAACCCCTAACCTTCATCCAAACCCAGAAACCCTAAGAACCCCAAGAACCCTAAGGGTTCTGGGAAGAACCCTAACCCTAACTCCAATCAAAACCCAGTAACACGCGACCTTCTAAGAACCCTAAGGGTTCGATGAAGAACCCTAACCCTAACAAAAATCCAGAAGAACACACAACAGACAACGGTCAAAAGTTAAGTTTTTTTCGCGTTTACCTTCCTTGCAGTGAAACTAGTAGTATCTTATCCGATTATCCTCGTTTATTCCTTCTCCTAATCTCCTTTTTCTTGTTCGTAGGTACTGGAGGCTAAGCTCAAAGGGATTGGGGTTCTAATGTTGAACCCTAATCCTCTTAGATACAAGAGCTTTGGTGATGGGTATGGAATCGCGCGGTTGCAATTTTAGCTTAGGGTTTTCTTTTTCTTCTTTTCTGAATTTTCTCATTTTATATAGACAATTTTTTTTAGGTTTAAGAATTGATTAGGTTGATTTATTTTTAGAAATTTCTGATGTAGATTTGATTTGATTCAATCTTCTGTTGTAATTAGAATTAGGGTTTTAATCTAATTGTTGTAATTTTTAGATACGATTTGTATTTTAATTGATTATGATATGATTTTATTCTGATTGATTTGATCTCGTTTTGATTCAATTTTCCTCTTTTCTGCACAAGCTAGGGTTTGAAATGGTGAAGAGGCTGACGCACATGGGTCAACCACTTTGACCAGAAATAAAAGTATAATAAATAATAATGAAAATAAATAATAATTAATGACAACTATTTTAATAAACGAAATAATAAAATATAAAATAACCCTAAATGATAATAAAACCAAATAAGGATAATTAAAAAAACACAACCGGTCCCTCTTAACCTAAATTCACACTCTTAACTAACATAAAAATTAACCCTCACTAATAATTAATACTATATAATTAAATTCTAACATTAAAGTAAATTATTCCTAATTAATAAAATAAAAATAATATACTTAAATTATAAACCTATTTAGATAAATCTCATGACCCTAAAAAACAAAATAACTAAATCTCTGATATACTTAATCTTTTCAAAATAAACCAACCACAATATTCGAAAAATAATATAACGATAATTAATTTCAAAATCAAAATCATGATTACAAGACTATTATTCTAAAACCCAAACTTCCTGATTCCCTAAAAATAATTAATAAATAAAAAATAAATCCTTAACAAAATATTCAAAAATAAACAAGCTCCTTTTAATTTAAACAAATAATAAAAAACACCCTTATACCAAACCCGATCCAACATGGGCCTAAAAAGTGTTAACAAAGTTAGAAGCCCAATGGCCTCTAACTCATACCCCCTGATGGCACAAAAAGAAAAAACACTGGTCAAATTTTAGGGTGCTACAGCTGCCCCTATTTAATCGTCTTCGAATCAGAAAGAGGAAGTTGATGTACCTTTCTCTTTTGAAAAGGAGATGATTAAATACAAAAAGGACCCTAATTTTGACCTCTGAGTCAGACAGGTACTACGCCGACTATCCTAAGATCCCTGGTAATAAACCCAAAAATATCAGATTAAACCCTGGTATCCCTGGGAGAAATTATAATCCTTATGCCATGTATGCATGTTCAAAAGTATGTGCGCTCTTATGCATGATGCATTATTTGGGCTAACGCCTCTTTTATGATATGCAATGCATGTTTTTACGGAAACCAAATCTTTTTGCAATATTCCGACTTCCTGACCCTTGAACCCTTGACTCCTTTGATGAGTGTAACAAGTCATATGCTCTTGCTATCTAGAGATGCGTACTATTCTTTATAAAGAAACTTCCATAATGATTAAATTGTGACTGTTAATATGTAGACCCTGTGTTTAACTTGGAAGAAATGTGATCCCTTTACTGTTTCCAAATCGAAGTAAAATACCTTTTCCTTTTTAAAGCTTTTGATTATGCCCAATGTTTCAATGCATTATTCTATAATTAATCGGCATTTGTAATCAAGCAGAATAATTGTGAAGAAAAGAAAATTTTATTTATTGAAAAATGGGCCCATGAACAGGCAATAGTACATAAGGAAAGCAATCCTCATAAGGAGGAATTACTACAAATCTACAAGATAAAAAAATGGCAATACGAAAAACAAACTTATCTATGTCCCTATTGAATTCAAACACCAGCTAATATCCCTAAGTCTCCGAGGCCATGACACTTCGCTTCTGAAGATAACGACTGGATTGATCACTCCTTTCTGAATCCCCGTTGTGTGACCGTAAGTGCTATCAGTCATATGCCTTTTGGATATCCTTAATTTTGCCTGGACTGCTCTTTTCGAGTCTTAGCCCACCAGGATGATATACCATTTTTTTCAACTAAGCCCCCTTTAGGGTTTTTGACTTGTCGAGTATCATTTTTATTCAAGTCCCTAATTTTTGCCTGGATTGCTCTCTCGAGTTTTCAATCCACCGGGACGCCCTAATTTTTGGCTAAGTCCCCCTTTAGGGTTTTCAACTTAGCGGGCTTTTATCCTCTTTTTCTAGGCATAGTATTTTTTGACTGAATCGGAATTTACCCGTCGCGGTAAATCCACTCCATCCATAGCAGTCAACATTAAAGCTCCACCAGAGAAGGCACTCTTTACGACATATGGTCCTTCATAGTATGGGGCCCATTTCCCACGAGGATCTTTATAGATGGGTAGCACTTTCCTTAATACCAAGTCTCCTTTTTCAAATAGGCGAGGACGAACTTTCTTGTCGAATGCCTTCTTGAGTCTCCGCTGATATAACTGACCATGACATACAGCAGCCATGCGCTTCTCCTCTATGAGATTCAGTTGATCAAATATATTTTGTACCCACTCCGCTTCATCCAGCTTAGTCTCCATTATGACCCTAAGTGAAGGAATTTCTACTTCAATAGGGAGTACCGCTTCTGTGCCATATACCAAGGAAAAAGGAGTAGCTCCTGTCGAAGTACAAACTGAGGTTCTGTAGCCATGTAGTGCGAAAGGGAGCATTTCGTGCCAATCTTTGTAGGTCTTCACCATTTTCTGGATAATCTTCTTGATGTTCTTATTGGCTACTTCTACCGCGCCATTCATCTTCGGGCGATAAGGCAACGAGTTGTGGTGATCGATTTTGAAACTCTCGCATAGCTCACCCATCACTTTGTTATTTAGATTGAGCCCGTTATCCGTGATGATCTTGTTAGGGACCCCATAGCGACAGATTATATCTTTCTTGATTAATCGTGCAATTACTTGCCTTGTCACATTAGTGTAGGAAGCAGCCTCTACCCATTTGGTGAAGTAGTCAATAGCAACTAGAATGAACCGGTGTCCATTTGATGCCTTCGATTCGATCATCCCGATTATATCTATCCCCCACATAGAGAAAGACCACGAAGCAGTTAAGACATTCAAAGGAGTTTGTGGCACATGAATTTTATCCGCGTAGATTTGACACTTGTGGCACTTCTTGACATATTTAAAGCAGTCAGATTCCATAGTCAACCAATAGTACCCTGCTCGGAGAATCTTCTTAGCCATTGTATGCCCATTTGCATGAGTTCCGAAGGATCCTTCGTGTATTTCTTTGATAAGCATGTCCTGTTCATGTCCATCTAAACACCGGAGCAACACCATGTCATGATTCCTTTTATACAGTACTTCTCCTTCCAGGAAAAACTGGGTAGCCAGTCTTCGAAGCATTTTCTTATCCCCGTTTGAGGCATTTGCAGGATATTCTTGTTTTTGGAGGAATTGCTTGATATCATAAAACCACGGTTTATCATCTACTTCAACCTCCACTGTTGTACAATAAGCTGGTTCATCTAGGCGATTGATTCTTATAGCTGGTGCTTCGTTATACCATTTGACCTTGAACATGGATGCCAAAGTTGCTAGAGCATCTGCCAATTGATTCTCATCTCGAGGTATATGCTGGAAAGTGATCTCATCGAAGTAAGTGATCATCTTCCAGACACCGTCTCGATATCGAGTTAGTTTAGCATTAAGTGTCCTGCATTCTCCCTTAACTTGATTGATGACAAGAGCCGAATCTCCATATACTTCCAAGGTTAATGGCTTCGCTGATCCCCAAGATACACGCCTCATATTCCGCCATATTATTAGTACATGTGAAGCTTATTCTCGCAGTGAAAGGTATGTGGAATCCTGTTGGGGAAGTTATGACAGCCCCCACCCCATGTCCTTATGCATTTGAGGCACCATCGAATATGAGCTTCCATCTAGATCCGGGCTCCGGTCCTTCGTAGAAATCTGGAATATCATCATCTCTTACAACCATCACATCCTCATCGGGGAAGTCAAATTGCATAGGTTGATAGTCATCTACTGGCTGATGAGCGAGATGGTCGGCTAACACGCTCCCTTTTATGGCCTTTTGGGTAACATACTGGATGTCATATTCAGTCAGTAACATCTGCCATCGTGCTACTCTCTCAGTCACTGCAGGCTTCTCGAATATATACTTGATGGGGTCCATTCTTGATATTAAGAAAGTAGTATGGCACACCATGTATTGTCTTAATCGTCGGGCGGCCCATACAAGAGCACAACATGTCTTCTCCAAGAGTGAGTATCTGGATTCGCAATCGGTGAATTTCTTACTCAAGTAATAAATTGCGTGCTCCTTTCTCCCAGTTTCGTCTTGTTGCCTGAGTACACAGCCCATCGAATTGTCAAGCACCGTTAGATACATTAAGAGTGGTCTTCCAGGTACGGGTGGCACCAGTATGGGTGGCTCTTGTAAATATTCCTTGATTCGATCGAAGGTCTTTTGACAGTTTTCACCCCACTCGATGCTTTGACCTTTCCTTAACAGCTTGAAGATTGGTTCGCAAGTAGCAGTAAGGTGGGAGATAAACCTAGCAATATAATTTAGTCTCCCCAGGAACCCACGCACTTCATTTTCTGTCCTCGGAGCTGGCATTTCTTGGATGTCCTTTACTTTGTCAGGATCAACTTCTATACCTTTCTGATTGACTATGAACCCCAACAACTTCCCAAATCTGACCCCAAAAGTACACTTCGCCGGATTTAATCGTAGCTTAAACTTCCTCAGTCGTTCAAACAACTTCTGTAAATTAACTATGTGCTCTTCCTCAGTTTGTGATTTAGCAATCATATCATCGACGTAAACCTCTATTTCCTTGTGCATCATGTCGTGAAAGAGAGTTACCATTGCCCTTTTATAAGTTGCCCCAGCGTTCTTTAACCCGAAGGGCATTACCTTGTAACAGAAGGTTCCCCATGGAGTAATAAAAGTGGTCTTTTCCATGTTAGAGGGAGCCATCTTGATCTGATTATACCCGAAAAACCCATCCATGAATGAGAAGACTGAGAATTGAGCAGTGTTATCCACCAACACGTCAATGTGGGGTAGTGGAAAATCATCTTTAGGACTTGCTCTATTGAGATCTCGATAGTCTACACACATCCTGACCTTTCCATCCTTCTTTGGCACGGGCACAATATTGGCCACCCATTCTGGATACTTTACCACTGCTAAGAACCCGACGTCAAACTGCTTTTTAACTTCTTCCTTGATTTTGAGAGTCATATTCGGTCTGGTTCGCCTTAACTTTTGTTTAACCGGTGGGCATTCGGGTTTGAGTGGTAGCTTATGTTCAACAATGTCCGTATCCAACCCAGGCATATCTTGGTAAGACCAAGCGAACACATCTACATACTCTTGTAGCAATTTGATCAACTTTTCCTTCACGTCCCTATTTAAAGAAGCACCAACTTTAACCTCCTTTTTGTCCTCTTCAGTTCCCAGATTGATCACATCCACTGGTTCCTGATGAGGTTGTATCACTTTGTCCTCTTGCTTTAATAGTCTGGCCAACTCTTCAGGAAGTTCACAATCGTCCTCATCACCCTCTTCTGCTTGGTTAATCGGGAACTCGAAGTTGTAAGGAATTATAGCAGTGTCGTTTTCAATAGGTTCATTTTTAAATCTGCATGAGGGAGATTTTTATCGTTTATTATTTTTTGAATTGATGGGAATGAAAGTACTGGAAAAAGAAGTATATTGCCATTTTGAAAAAAGGAGCAAATATGAAAGAAAAAGATCTTGATTGAAAACAAAAATGTGACTTTATTATTAAATAATTTAAAGAAACAAAAGGTGGCCCTACAAAGCTTGTCCATTTGCCTTGGGCATTACAAAGGACTTATTATTATTTTAAAGAAAAGTAAATTACTTCGAAACAGAAATCATCTCAGGAATCTCGATGGCCCTCCAATTGTTGAGAATTGTATCTGGTGAGCAATGGCACACCCAATCTGGTATCCCCTTATTTTCCTCTTCAATTGCAGTCACTTGATCTTCATCTCTGAATCCGGCATTATGGAAAGTTTCCTCGAGAGGAGGAAATGTCATCTGACGAGACTTCTGAACCCCTTTATTAGCTGGTTTGTAACCCAGCCCGAATTGATCCTTCTTTTCATGTATCTCTATCACCTTGCCCCAGCCCCTAGTATCCCCATTCTGGATTAAGTCTGTGATCCTACTGGGCCTTTCCTCTTGTCGAACGACTTGCTTACGACTGACCGTTGCAACCTTCAAAGCTTGGAAAGGTATTTCAAATGTCTCCCCATCCACTTCTATGTATCTGAATGACGAGAGATGGCTGACAAACATGTCTTCCTCCCCATCAACAATTATTAATTTGTCCCCAGATATGAACTTCAATTTCTGATGAAGTGTGGAAGTAACTGCGCCCGCAGCATGAATCCATGGTCGTCCTAGAAGACAAGTGTATGAGGGATTGATGTCCATGACTTGGAAAGTGATCATGAAGGTATGTGATCCCACCACTGTAGGTATGTCCACCTCCCAAATTACCATTCTTTTCAAACCGTCGAAAGCCCTAACAATCAGGGAACTGGTCTTCATAAAGGTCCTTACAGACGTAAATTTCATAAGGGTATCCTTAGGCATGACATTTAGAGCAGACCTTGTGTCTACCAGCACCCTTGAGAGAATAGTGTCTTGACATTTGACTGATATATGCAAGGCCTTATTATGTGCTTGCCCCTCGGGAGATAATTCCTCACTACTGAAACCCAGACAGGTGCTGGCGGCGATATTGGCGACTACCTCGTCGAACTGAATCATTGATATATCCTTGGTGACATGGGCTTCATTCAGGACCTTCACCAGGGATTCCCTATGTGCCTCCGAGCATAATAACAAGGATAGAATGGAGATCTTGGACGGTGTTTGATTTAGTTGGTCCACCACCCTATAATCACTTTTCTTTATGATTCTCAAAAATTCCTCGGCGTCTTCTTGAGATATACCCTTCTTGGAAGACCCCACACCTGTATTTGTGGTTTCCTTCCCCTTTGAGATTTCGGGGGTATCCTTCTTAGGTTGTTCCGAGGAGTATACTCTTCCACTACGGGTCATCCCTCCAATACCAGCTATGTTAGTAACAACTGGTGATGGTATTATAGTCTTTCCCCCCACAGATGCAGTGATGTCATATTTCCAAGGTACGGTCTTAGAACTTTCATATGGAAATGGTGCTGGAACATGGAAAGTGATAGGGCCTTCTGACTTTGCAGGCACTGGAGCTTTGACTGGTGCAGGAACAGGTATTTGAATTGGTGTTCATGCAGGTACCGGAATTGATATCTGAATAGGAGCCTGTGCAGGCCTTGAAACTGGTATTTGAATGGGTGCCTGTGCAGGCCTGGGAACTGGTATTTGAATGGGTACTTGTGCAGACCTTGGAACTGGTATTTGAATAGGAGTCACAACTCCTCTTTTCTGGTATGGAATCTCAGAAGGTACTTGCCCTTGGGATTCTAAGGCCGCCACCTCATTCATATTCTTTAAGTACCCAATATGTACTATCCCTTGGTCCATTAATTGTTGGAGGACCTCCTTCATCTTCTTACAGTTATTGGGATCAGACGCGCAATCCTCGCAGTTCCCGTGCAGCCTTTCAAACTCCTCGTACCCAATTAATACTTCCCTTACTTTCGTCATAGGGGTCTTTACTTGTTCTACCCCTCTGATTAGGACATTCTCTCCCAGTCCCTCCATGGAGTTAACAGTTGGTCCAGCGTGCCCTGGGAAAGGATTATCTCCTACATTTGGATTGTCATAACTGAAGTTAATGACCTTCTGATCCAGCAAATCTTGCACCCTAAACTTGAAGGTTAATCACTTTTCAGTCGTATGCCCTGCCGATCCAGAATGATAATCACATCTAGCATTAGCATCATACCCTCGAGGAGGAGGCGTAGGAGGGGGCCCCAACGACTTGATTTCTACCAATCATTTTTGGATTAGCATTGGCAGGATCTGAGTATATGTAGTGGGTATAGGGTCAAAGTCCTTCCATGGCCTCCTTTGTTCCCTTCAGGGATACTTCTGTTGTTGCTAATTTTGCGGAGGTGGCGCCTTGGCTGCTAGATTTGGAGCGTAGGAGACGCTTGACTAGAGGTCGTAGCCGCCAAGTAAGGGTTATAAGGTACTTGAGTATACCTATCAGCAGAAATGGCATTGGCCTTCTTCTTCGAGTTGTTTCTAGAGTACCTTTTGTTGTTATGTTGACTGGAAGAAGACTTTCCAATCTTTCCGCTTTTTAATCCATTCTCGATCATTTCCCCAATGATAACTAAATCCGCAAATCCAGTTGAGACAGACCCAATCATCTTTTTGTAGTATAACCCTTACAATGTTCCCATGAACATATCTACCAGCTTACTTTCCAGCAACGGAGGTTGCACACGAGAGGCTAGTTCCCTCCATCTTTGGGCGTATTCCTTAAAAGATTCATTCCCTTTTTGGGACATGTTTTGTAATTGCATACGATTAGGCGCCATGTCCACATTATATTGGTACTGCTTCAAAAAGGCGCTTGCAAGGTCTTCCCATGTCTTAATGTGAGCCCTCTCCAATTGCATATACCAGTCCAAGGACGCCCCACTAAGGCTGTCTTGGAAAGTGTGTATCATCAGCTTCTCATTCTTAGCATGGGCACCCATTTTTGGGTGAACATCCGGATGTGGTTTTTTGGGCAACTAACCCCTTTATACTTCTCGAAGTCAGGTGCCTTAAACTTAGGAGGTATGACCACATCGGGTACCAGACACATTTCAAAAGCATCAACCCCAAAGACCTTGGATCCTTCCACAACCCTTAATCGCTCTTTAATTATCTTATACTTTTCATCCGCTCCTCTTCCTTCCATGGCAGCCAGTTTGGTTTCATGAACTACCTGCCTGGAATCTTCCTCTCCATATTGGAGGTGCCAGTCATCAGAGACCTCACGAATGACAGGTATCTGTATAGGTCGTGATTCTCCATTATGCTCAAGTGGAGGAACAGACCCTACAGGAGGCTGAGTGTTAGTCTTCCCTTTACTAGCCTCTAATGCTTCACGTTCCAAGTCAGCCACAAATCCCAAGAGAGGATTATTATCTTCATACTGGGGAGGAGGGGTAGGGACGCTCCTACGGTTACTAGCCTCGGTGTCTCTTGCTATCAGATTCTGAATAGCTCGAGTCAGTTGGTCGATTTTGTCCTTCATTTCCTCCCCATTTCCTTTGACGGCATCCACATCTCCCTTTAGAGCACCGTGGTTCAGTTCCATTTGTTCCATAGCTTTCCTTTTGTGAGCACGGGTGTTGGGTCGAGACGTCAGATTGTTGCGATGATTCTGAGAGAAGATATTGAAAAATGATTTCCGTTTGATGTTTTTTTATTATGTTATGCATGCATGAATGTATGAGTATGCAGAAATTATTTTTATTTCAGGAATCTTAAAATTTTATTTATTAAGAGTAAAGCCAAGGATAATGGAAAAACAAATACTTTTATTCATGAAAAGAAAGTACTAGGGTCAAAGCCCCATTTATTACATAAGGAAAACCAAACTAGGGATAAACCCTTAAATTATTCCTAACTGAAAACCAAACATAAGAAGTTATTACATAGAAAAGCTAAATCCTCCTCCTAATCCTTGCCCTAAACTCCTCTACCATCTCACGACAAAGTGCAAGAAAATCGGCGATCTCTTTTATTGGCTTGAAGATATCAGCCATGTACTCAGCCTCTTTTAAACTTCGAGGGATCTCGTGGATGAGATCGTTGGATAGTAAGACCAACTTCTGATACCTTTCTCGATAATATGCCTCATCTCTTTGTAACTTTGCCATGATTCCTCTATCCTCCTCAGTGGTTTGCTCTAATTATTGATTATGTTCTTCAATATAGGTGCCCCACTCTCTAAGTTCTTCGTAAGACTCCACAAGCTCCTCGTATAGTCTTCTAAGCTCTCGGTTTTCTTCCTGAGTTTCCCTTAATTCTTCTGGCCGTAGGGCAAGAAGTTCTTCAGCTGACCTCATTCGCACAGTTGCATCTAAGGCTTGCCTTTTTCTCTTGAGAAGAGCGTTAGCCAAGCTTTGGACTTCAGCTTCTAGGTTGTGGATACGCCTATCACATCCCTCCTTGAACTCTCTTTGCATTGATGTCATCCAAATGTCCCTCCACTCATCCCTTTGATGCCAGGCTCTATCTAACTCATCCTTGTGAGCCTTAAGACATGAACTCACAGCTTGAAGGTCAGCGTAAGCTTTTCCTTCTTCTGTTCCTCTATCTGGGCTATCCACTTATTGATCCTTGACTGCTCCATAACTTCATTGAGACTCCTTCTTAGTTGACTGCTTTCTCCAGTGGCTTGGTAAAATTTACCTTCCTACTCTTCTTTTTCTTTTTTCAATTGTGAAATAGTCTCTTTGAGTCTTTCACTTTCTTCTATGGAGATTACAGCAGGTGGGGAACCCTTGGATTAATAGGACGATCCAGAGTAAAAGGCAACTTCACTATGCTCATCCTTTCTTTCATCCATTATATATACGGTACCATAGATTCTTCCCTTGGTCTTTTAAGACTGCTCTTCCCTTTGATACTCTGCCTCCAAGCCTGAGCAATCTTTAGAACATCAGGATGATTTCCACTTACACATTGTAGGACGAAACCTTCTAACAACCTTTCCTCTGGCTTGTAGACCAATGGATGCCCCAATTGCCTCATTGCTAAGACAGGATTGTAACTTATGCACCCTCTCGGTCCTATAAAGGGTACATTAGGAAAATCCCCACAGCTTAGGATCACATCGTCTCGATGGAGTATTTGAGGGAACCATAAGATGTCTTTATCAACAAGAGATACCAAATATTGAGACCAAGCATAGGCTTTCATTTTTTTCATATCCTTTAAATCCCTCACTAGGTGAGAGCACAACCATTTGTACAATAACTGAGGGCAACATAGCAGAGCCCCTCCCCTTCTTTCAAATTTTTGGTGAAGGGTAAAGTATATGTCAGCGAGGAGAGCCAGAGTAAGATCTTTTTCTCCAATGGTCACAGCCAAGAATAAATTAATGGCAGCGATGTCCACGAAGTTCTTTGCGCTCGGGAATAGAACTAACCCAAAGATGAGGAGTACCATGATAGTGTCCATGGTCGCCCAATTTTTGCAAGCAGCGAAATGACTGGCTTTCTTCTCTAGGAACCCTTTAGAAAACCTATGAAAGTCTTCTTGAACCCTTAAGCCAGCTTGCAGGTCTTCTTCACGGATATAGAAACAACTTGCGATTTCTTTGAAGGAAGGGCGGTACCCTAAAGCCTTGAATGGACCTTTGTTGTTCTTGGGGAGGCCCAGTATCCTACGAACTTCTTCTAGAGTGGGGGCTATTTGAAAGTCTTGAAACTGGAAGCACCTTAGCTCTGTGTCGTAAAACTGAGCCAAGGCGGTTAGGCCCTCTTCTTGAATAGGAGTAGTGACAAGATCTAATATATCCCCATACTTACGAATTAGGGGCTTTCTCCTTTCCTGAGGCAACCCCATAACATAAGCTTTTAAGCCCTCTATGTCAGACGTTCTTACTCTGATTGTGATAGTTTTCCTTTTCCCGAATTCCATTTCCTTTGAATTTAATTCCTTTTTTGAAAATATTTAAGATTCCTATGACATAATAATGCAAAAAAAAAATTATGAGGATGATGAATGCACATTTTATATACTTTGATTAGGGTAAGGTAATATGCAAGCATGCCCTAGTAAAGGTAGGCTCCCTATGATAGGTTAGGTCTATGTTTTGTCTACCCAATCCCCTCACATGTAGGATATAAAGTTTAGACAGCATAACGACCCTATAATGTACAAACTATACCCTTGTTTTACCATGAGAAGGAGCAAGCCTTCTTATGGTAATCCTTCGGGATAAGTCTCATCTGGGTAGGACCCTAGTAACAGCTCTTGAGGATTGAATACATAGGGTCTCCATGAGTTAGCAAGGGGTAGGATAAAACTTCTCAGAGTCTCGGACCACATCCAAATCATCCTCTACGTTAGGGGCTAGCCCTTTCATGAGGACACCTTTGGAAGGATCTATTCTGAGTGTGGCATCAATGAATTGTTGGGGATGTCACATCCCCCCCAAAACATTTCCGTTCCACGTCCTAATCTAGGGTTATACTCCAAGCTTGGGCTTTAGCTTCACACATCATATGCCCCAATCCAAAGTATGATGACAAAAATAAAAATAAAAATATAACAAATATAATAAAATATAAAACCAAATATAAAACAAATAAAAAAAATGAGAATAATAAAAAAATGAATAAACACCCAAGACAAACAAACCAAACCCTAAAGCCTAAGATTAGGAAGGGCTCTCTTTAGGGAGGCGTCCCCAGCAGAGTCGTCAGCTGTCGCAGCCGGAAAAAATATTCGAGTCGCCATCATATTTTTTAAGGAAAATAATGATAAACCTAAAAATCCTGAATCCCAAGGGCAGAGATTCCTACGGTTCGGGAGTCGGTTAAGTGAGGGGAAGGTGTTAGGAACCCCTCACTTCTATTTTACTCAATGGGATCCTCCTTAGATTTTAGGGTATGCTTGTTTGTTTTTCTTTCTACTTATTTACAAAAGAATCCTAAGTTTTTTATTATTGTACTCGCTAGGGTTTACAACCCTATGCCTACGTACCTTCAATCTTTGAAGGATCAGAGTAACCGTAGTTCACCTCCCCTATTCCTACCCCCTAATCCTATTCTCATTCCTAATCCTAAATCCAATCCACTATTTATACTCTTGGATAAAGAGTTCTATCCCTTGATCTATTGTTTATACTCCTAGATAAGGAGTTCTATCCCTTATCCCTTATTTATACTCCTAGACGAGGAGTTCTATCCCTTAAACCCTGATCTATTTATTTATACTCTCGAAGGAAGAGTTTTATCCCAAAAATCCAAGTCCATTATTTATACTCTCGGATGGAGAGTTATATCCCAAAATCCCTTATCCCTTATCCCTTGGCCTATATTTATACTCTTGGAACCTAAGAGTGCTATCATTATATCCCATCCCTTATTTAGGCTCTCGGACAAAGAGTTTTATCCCTTGTTTTGAAGTCCTTGAAAACCTTTTATATTCCTTAAAGTGAATTTCTAAATTTCCATAAGAAAAGAAACAATAAAGTCCCAAATGTCTTCATGCTAACAATAGCAAAATTTATCCCCAAATGATTTAAAGTAAAAAGAAATAAATTTTAAATTAAAAATACTCCCCAAAATTGAATTAAATCAAATTTAATTTATTTTTATCCCCAAACCCAATATTTATCCCATAAAAAATGCTAATTTCCTTAAAACAACTCCTAAGCCTAAATTTTATAAAAAAATTTAAAAGACCTCATCCCCAAGCAAAAGAATCAAAAACCAACTTCATTTATAAGCAAACCTTTACCAAAAAAAAAAAAAATTTAAATTAAATATGTAAACCATTTATAAAAAAAAAACAACCTAAAGTAAAATTAAAACAAAAATAAAAAGCTAATTATTTACCAAAATCCTTAAAATCTTATTTCCAAATCCTAATAAAAAAATTAAATCCTAATCAAGTAATTAAACTAAGTCATTAGTTTAAATACTTAGAAAAAAACAGGGGTGTATTTTCTATTGGAAAAAAGCAATGTGGCTTCTGGGGGGTGTCAATAGGGATCTAGGCGCAAGGCCCAATCACCAAAAAACAAAGCCTGAAAAAATAAGAAAAAAACTCATGGTGGAGAGAGTCAACGGTGGACTCTCTCAGTACCTCTTGATCATGATCAAACCGTGATCGTTACACAGGAATCCTGGCCCTTGCTTTCAAATACTAGTCAAAATATGCAGAATGAACAGGTGAGATTTGCAGATAACCAAGGGTCACAATGCTCACGCATCCAAAAGAATCAGTCAACGGTCCCATAATCTAGTGGCCCCTGGACGGCCACTTGGGAGGATCCTGAGAACTGAAGAGGGAGTATATAATCCCCAATCCCTCCAGAAGCGAATCATTTTGATCCCTTATTTCTCTCTCTAGCCTTTTCAATCTCTCTCTATCTCAAATTTCTCTCTCACCTCTCTTTGTTTTACCCGTCACCGTTATAGCCTCCGGTCACCGCGCCTACCCCCCAAACCACCACAAATTCCAGAATCCGGTTGAGGATTCAACCGGAAACCTCAACCACCAAGAACCCTAACCCCAAGAACATGAACCCTAACCCTTCTTAAACCCATAAACGACCTAATTCCTTAGGGTTCGTGAAGAACCCTAGGAACCCTAACCCCTAACCTTCATCCAAACCCAGAAACCCTAAGAACCCAAAGAACCCTAAGGGTTCTGGGAAGAACCCTAACCCTAACTCCAATCAAAACCCAGTAACACGCGACCTTCTAAGAACCCTAAGGGTTCGATGAAGAACCCTAACCCTAACAAAAATCCAGAAGAACACACAACAGACAACGGTCAAAAGTTAAGTTTTTTTCGCGTTTACCATCCTTGCAGTGAAACTGGTAGTATCTTATCTGATTATCCTCGTTTATTCCGTCTCCTAATCTCCTTCATTTTCTTGTTCGCAGGTACTGGAGGCTAAGCTCAGAGGGATTGGGGTTCTAATGTTAAACTCTAATCCTCTTAGATACAAGAGCTTTAGTGATGGGTATGGAATCGCGCGGTTGCAATTTTAGCTTAGGGTTTTCTTTTTCTTCTTTTCTGAATTTTCTCAGTTTATATAGACAAATTTTTTTAGGTTTAAGAATTGATTAGGTTGATTTATTTTTAGGAATTTCTGATGTAGATTTGATTTGATTCAATCTTCTATTGTAATTAGAATTAGGGTTTTAATCTGATTGTTGTAATTTTTAGATACGATTTGTATTTTGATTGATTATGATCTGATTTTATTCTGATTGATTTGATCTCGTTTTGATTCAATTTTCCTCTTTTTTGCGCAAGCTAGGGTTTGAAATGGTGAAGAGGCTGACGCACCTGGGTCAACCACTTTGATCAGAAATAAAAATACAATAAATAATAATTAATGACAACCATTTTAATAAACGAAATAATAAAATATAAAATAACCCTAAATGTTAATAAAACCAAATAAGGATAATTAAAAAAAACACAACCGATCCCTCTTAACCTAAATTCACACTCTTAACTAACATAAAAATTAACCCTCACTAATAATTAATACTATATAATTAAATTCTAACATTAAAGTAAATTATTCCTAATTAATAAAATAAAAATAATATACTTAAATTATAAACCTATTTAGATAAATCTCATGACCCTAAAAAACAAAATAACTAAACCTCTGATATACTTAATCTTTTCAAAATAAACCAACCACAATATTCGAAAAATAATATAACGATAATTAATTTCAAAATCAAAATCCTGATTACAAGACTATTATTCTAAAACCCAAACTTCCTGATTCCCTAAAAATAATTAATATATAAAAAATAAATCCTTAACAAAATATTAAAAAATAAACAAGCTCCTTTTAATTTAAACAAATAATAAAAAAACCCTTATACCAAACCCGATCCAACATGGGTCTAAAAAGTGTTAACAAAGTTAGAAGCCCAATCGCCTCTAACTCATACCCCCTGATGGCACAAAAAGAAAAAACACTGGTCAAAATTTAGGGTGCTACACCCAGTACTGTTCAGAAGTTGAGAACTGCCTGAAAGTCAAAGTTTATCTTGATCTTTGTCTCACTTGGTTCAGAAGCTGTAAGTTATCTAAGAATATGAGATTCAGAAATGAAGAATCAGAAGAAGAAAACTCTGAAAGCATTCAAGACAAAGTCTACATCTCAAGATGCTTATTCAGAAGAACTCTGCAAATCAGAAGTCAAAGAACTGTCTGAAGATCCGGATTGAAGATCCAAGAAGAACTAGTTCTGATGCCTACCAAGAACCAATTAAGAAGAAAAATGATTTGGTATCAGACTAAATCAACAAATGGTAATCAGACTCAGTATACACAAAGATTGGTATCAGACTCAGTCTGCAGTAATATCAATCAGAGCTAAGCTGTGAAACATTTTCTATACCTTCATTGGTATCAATCTTAGCACACTAAGGAAATATCCTTCAAGTAGTAGGAAAATAATTCCTTCACTTTGTATCAAAATCAACATACTCTGGTATAAGACTCAGCATATCACTTGGTACCATACTAAAATCAAATCATGTGTACCAGATTCAGAATCAAGCGTTGATTGATCACAAGAATTAACCTTCAATTGGTATCTGATCAAAAATCAAGCTTTGATAAACCACTGAGTTGTGACAGTAACAAGGTTCTGAGATGAAGACCTGTGTTCAAAAGTCAAACTCTAAAAAAGTCACGATCTACATTGGCGATTAAAAACTTACCATTCTGAATTACGATTCCGAAGATCCCAATATCTGACTTATGGAAATTAGGGGGAGACTACCCAGAAGATTTAATTGTAAAATCTAAAATCTTCACATAGTCTGAAACTCAGGGGGAGTTTCTTAAAAGACAGTGTCTGTCTCTGATGAATAGCGAGGCTATGTTATCAGATAAGAACTGATCTATTTGTGCTTATATAAATCTGCTGAAAAGTAAAAATGCTTCAGAAGTCTCTGAAGATTACAAGTTGTGATACGACCACAAAGGAAATGAGTTCTGAAGATCTGAAGATGAAAGTTCTGATGAACTAGTCCAGATGCTGAAGACTTTTGTCTCCTTAAAGACAAGATAGAGAAGTAGTCAATTTCTATTTTTTGTTCTGGAAACTCAAGTTGTTATTCTGTATATCTTTGGATCATATAAGATTCTAGATGATCATAGGTAAAACTTTGAGGATAACACATTCAGGGGGAGCTGTTGTTCCAGACTCTGAATATGTTTGTTTTGGTGATTACCTTGTATAAAATGTTCAATCAAAATACTTGGTTTTGTCATCATCAAAAAGGGGGAGATTGTGAGAGCAAGAGTTGTCTCTACAAGTCAATCTATGTTTTGATGATAACAATACGTATTTGTGAAAGAACCATTTTATGTTCTAACGTGTGTTGTGTGTAGATCATATTCATAGAAGTTATCAGATCCAACAAGCACCAGCCAGATGAGTGTAATTGATAATATGCGAAGTTACTATGTGTGACAAAAGTCGCAAGAAGCAAGAACGCTTTTGTATCTGATCGTAATCATTCAGATCCAAGGATACTGATATTGCTGTTGCAATGCTCTTGTGGATGCTCTCTGAAAGTGGTCAAGATTCTAAAGATTGCGAAGCTTCTGAAGAAGAGAACCGAAGTGCTGAAGACTCTCATAACTTGAAGTTCTGAAGGCGGAAGGCTCTGAAGAACAAGTGCAGAAAGACTCTGAAGACTTATGTGTTATGAAGTTTACGGTTCCAAAAGTCAAGTGCAGAAGACTCTGAAGACGGATTCCTAATGGACAAGTTCTGAAGTTTCGGAAGACTTGAAGAAGCAAAGGATAATGTTCTTAAAGACAAGTGCTAAAGTTTTGAAGACTGATTCCTAATGGACTTCTTGAAATGACTGAAGAGTTTATGTATCAGACATCCTACTAAGAAGGCTCTACTCATGCTTCATCAATTTACCATCAGAAGCCTCTGAAGTTTGGAAGTCAAATGTTACCATTGTGAGTAACTGTACACAGCGCCTAAGAAAGATATATCCCATCATTTCTCCCACAGCAAAAAGGATATGTGTCAGTACAGCTAATTATTACACAACGTCTCTTTTCCAACAGGAAACAGTATTTCAAATGGCTATATTTCTACTGGGCTATTTAAAGGAAAGAGTATTCGCTTCTGAAGGTATCGATTCATTCCATCAAAGGTGAATTGATCAAGCCATTGTGTGAAGATAGCAACAACGATGAGTTCTTGTTGTAACACTTAGAATATCCAAAGTTATCACCATTTACACATGGCCATTGTTGTTGAAGCTCAAACATCATCATTCAACACAACAACAATGAATTGGTACAGAAGCTGTTGATGAAGAAGACAACATTGCAAATCAGTCAAGTCATCAACCACCTTCTCTCAACGCTACATTGAAGATCTGAAGCAAGGAGTTGTTGCTCAAAGCTTGCTCACCCAAGAAGACGAAGAAGAAGAAGATCTACAAGATGCCAACAAACTGTCAAATCATTATACATCTCTGTAGTTTCTTAGGATAGCAAGGAGCTGTTGCTCACATCTTGCTTGAACACTTTTGTGTTCTTTGTACTTAAATTTAGGAGTAATCTACTTGTTAAGAAGCATTCTTGTAATCTCCTGTATAATTAATTCTTGGTGAATTAGGATTCCTTGAGTGGTCAGTGTGACCGAAGACTCGAGAAGACAATGGCGAGATGTCATTGTGGGAAAAGCCTGAAATAGGGTCAGTAGCGTTATATTTAGTGCGATGAATCCCTGAACCTCTAACTGTGAAAGCCTAGCAGTAGATCTTGTGAGATTGGAACCTGCAGGTCAATGTTTGTTATATTCATTAAGTTGAATCCCTGAACGGTTCATTACATGTTAGTCACAGTGCGGCTGTGCAAGTTGTGAGTAACCGGCTGTTGCCCGTGCATCTGTAATCGAGATTGATTATAGTGGATTAAGACCTTGTGTTCAAGGCAAAATCACTTGAGGAGGGTGGACTGGATTAGCCTTTGTGGTGAACCAGGATATATTGTGTGTTCTTTACTCTTATGCTTAATGTCTTTGTTTATCTTTCTATATTGAGTATCAGAACCCTACATAAGAAAGTCAGAACCTTGCAGCTTAACTCTGATAAGCTTCCGCACTGCAAGTTCTGAGAAATGTAGTTTATGTTCAGACTCTTGTTGGTTCTCATGCTTCATGCATAGCAAGTCTGAATGTAACTTCGCTAGTCAGAGTCTCTCAACGAACTCTGATGTTATCCTAATTGCTTTAACGACAAGAAGTAAAAAGTTGTTAAAAGAGTAAATACACAATTCAAACCCCCCTTTCTTGTGTCTTTCTCGCACCTTTAGATTTCTCTTGATCCAATCACATGAGACCATGGAATGTGACTTGAAAATCTCATGATTAACCCTTAAGGCCAAAGATTGAGCTTTTGGAGCCTCGGCTGACTTTCTTGACCAGATGACTTCAGACACCTTTCTCAATCAACTAGTGAACACTTGGGATGGATGTATTGAGCCAAGAAGTACCTTAGGAGAACTTGAAACATATGAGAGCTTGGCTTATTGATCTTTCCCTTTTTCTTGTGTAAACCCTAGCCTTTCAATTAGAAGAACAAACTAGCAAAATATGATGGTTAGTTGACAATGCATAGATGATTGAACCCTAATGCAAGTGCAAGATGTTATGACATCTAAGGGTAAAATTTGGGGTCTAACACATAGCAAGCATCATGTTGCTTGATGTGATCTCTCCTATCTTCATTGAGTTGAATTTGCTCAGCGACATAACATTGCTGCTTGATCCTATATCACATTAAGCATGTGGAATTTTTACCCCACCAATGGTCCATGCAATGTTGAACTTCCCTTGATCCTTCATATTTTGTGGCATCTCCAACGGTTCTGTCGTCTCATCTTTCTCTATCAGGTTGACATGTTCGTGAGTCAACTTCTGCTTTCCACCTTTTAGCAATACACGCTTAAACTTGGCAAACCTCAGAATTAATTCTAAAATTTCATGAAAAGAGATACTTACCTAAAGTTGTTTCAATATCTCTTTAAATTTTTTAAACATCTTAGCATCATCTTCAGGTACCCGTTTCTTCTTAATAATTGGGTAAGGTGGTTTCATGTAATCAGGTATAGGTGGGTTTGGTTCACTCAGGTTTTGCTCCCTTGTTTTCTCCTACGAAGAGTTTTCATCTATGCATTGCTCAAGTGTAACTTTTCCTTTTTCATGGTCCCCTTGAGGTTCTTTCTTTTTTATCTCAATTCCACCTTCCTTTTTCTCAATTTTATCCCTTTGAAGTTTTCCAACTTCATTCTCTTTAGTGACTACCAACAAATAGGTCTGTATAACTTTGCATGTTTCATTCATCGGATTGTCTACGATGTTACCTGAGAATCCTCCACTCGATCAAGGTAAAGCCGCTAGTTGTCTTGACAACTGCCCAATTTGAGTCTCCAAATTTTTGATAGAAGCATCATGATTTCTGCTCATGGTTCTTATTCACCTGTTCAGAGCTAAGTTGAGTGGCTTTCATAAAAATTTCCAAGGTCTCTTCCAACTGTGAGGGTTTTCTTTTTGAAATTAGAAGCTTGTTGATTTTTTTGCATAGCTCGGTTACCACTTCGATTTTGGTTATTTCTCCAATGAAAATTTGGATGATCTATCCATCCCGGATTGTAGGTGTTGGAATAAGGGTTGTTCTTTTGAAAATTATCATATTGAACCTCTTCACTTGAACCTTCCAAAGAACAACTTCTGTTTTCATGTCCTCCTCCACAAAAGTCATACCTAAGTGCTTGTACCTGCCTCACATTAGCTTTATTTAAGAAACTTTCAGCTAACTGCTTATTCAACAATTCAATTTTATGTAATAATGAAGTTTAAGTATCAAAATTTAACATACCTTTGGGTGTAACTACCGTCTCGACTTTTACTGATCTTTCACTCTAGTAAGGTACTCGTTCAAGTACATATTCTTAATTAGGTCATTGACTTGTGACTCTGTCATTTGTCTAGTTGTGCTTCCCGCAAAAGCATCTAGCAACATGCGTGTCTGACTCTTTAGGCCTTTGATGAAACTTTGCATCTTCTCCATATTGTTTAGATTATGGCTGGGACATCTGCGTAGCAATAGTTTGAACCTCTCCCATGAGTCATATAGGGACTCCGCATCTTGCTGCTCAAAATTTAAAATTTCAGCCCTTCGCTCAGTGAACTGGGCGGTGGTAAAAATAAATTCCTATAACTTATCCTCTAGCTCTTTCCATGTTCGAATGGTTCCATTTGGAAGGCATAGTACCCAATCTTTTGCCCTTCCAATAAGGGAGAAACCTAATAATCGTAACTTCACTTGGTCATTTGTGACATTATCTGGCTTGCACATCGAAGCGGTTTTGTAGTAGCGCGCAAGATAAGGCCATTGATCTCTGATAGCATTCCTATCGAACGGATTGTCTATTAGACTTGAAAGCACAAAGTTCTTAATATCAAAGTTAGTAGGGTCTATCGATACAAACCCTCTAGAAACCTGTCCATCATCTGTCCTTTTACAACAATCCCCTATGGTTTGGAGTGGTAGGGCAGCCATGTTAATCTCCTCTTCAGAATCCGAAGAAAGTGTTGGTGGATCTTCTTTGGATTGGTCTCCTTCAGCCAGAATTGCTTCTCTAGCTGCTTTTATGAGGGCACGTACGATTCTTTCAATATCTGGATTGAATGGTAGTAATGTCGATCCTGAACTACACATGCACAAACAGAAAATACCTCAGTAGCACTATGATAAACAAGAAAACAAATAAAATTAATAAAAACTAAAATTAAAATAACTAAGAAAAATAACACTGCACAAAGCGTTTCCTTGTTGCAATCAACAGTCTCCGGCAACAGCGTCAAAAACTTGATGACTTCTCGGCAAGTGTACCGATAATGTCACAGTAATAAAAAGATCGAACCCACAAGGACTGTGTTCGAACAAGACAATGATTTGTGCAATTTAAAATAAAACAGTAAAAGGGTTTTTTTTTTGCAAGTTTTAGTGCAAAAAGTAAATAAACGAGAAAATAATGTCACGAAAGCGGCCAGGTTGTGTTTTAGAATCCCCTTATTCTCTCTTGTTGATGTATGATGCCTTGTATGAATGGTCTTATCCTTATAATCTCATGGAGAATTAACAAAACTGTTATAACCAGTCCCCCACGAAATAACTCACTAACAACTACTCAAA
This sequence comes from Lathyrus tuberosus, assembly GCA_022829125.1. NCBI lineage: Eukaryota > Viridiplantae > Streptophyta > Magnoliopsida > Fabales > Fabaceae > Lathyrus > Lathyrus tuberosus. Next base: position 2,818,541 of record JALAZF010000403.1, on the reverse strand, counting down.
ACTTTCTATCCCTAGTCTGCCAGCCTAAGCAGTGTTAGACGATGTACAGACCATTAATTCTCTATGCCACTACTTGGGGTCTCCTATCCCTATTCAACCAGCGTAAGTAGAACAGTTGCCTTAGGTCCAACACATAGGCTACGGGCCAGGAATCCCTATGTGTCTAACAACAGATTAACAAAGTATCTCAAATAAAAATTATTAACCATAAGCAACAACTGAATAAAATTATAATTAAAAGGATGCATACAAAGTCAAACCAACATATAATGCCAACAAGATTGAATAACGTTCATCATCACACAACCTAACCTAAGAGAATTTAGATACACATTATTTAGAAAAGAATACCACAATTGATAGATAAAAATAATACGAAAAACCCCTTGAAGAGATGGCCTCCAATAGCTTCAAATGCACTAAAAATCTCCTTTTGTGCTCCCAAATTCGTGCTCTCGCCTCCAATTTTCGTAACCCTTATCAAAAAGCAGAAAATCCCCTTTTAAATCTGTCAAAACGGGTTAGAAAAGCCCAAAAGCAACCATCCCGCGCATTATATAAGCATCACGCGCACGATGCATCTTTGTCGCCTATATTGCGCACGCGATGGCGCATAATGGTGTGTGTGATTATTCCAGTAGGTGCATGAAAAATCACCCTTTTGCACCAGAGTTTTCACTAAAACTCATTCTTCCATACTTGGCTATTTTCACTCATTCTTGGGTCATTCTTCATCATTTTGACTCATCTTTTGCTGGTTTTTTCCTAATTCTTTAACTAATTATATGCAATGACGGAATGTCATCAGGGGTGAATTAGACTTGCTGGATTTTACTTGATATTTAAGCAAGTTTCTATTTTTTTTTTGTTTAAAATAAGATATAGTGGCTGTTTTGAATGATGAACAACAGAAAATTATAGTGCAGAAAGTAAAGAACACAATAATATATCTTGGCTCCTCTTTCCAAACAAGAGTACTCCAGTCCACTCACACCCCGTGAGAGATTTCACTATTGTTAGATCTTTGTACAAGCCTACCATTAAGACTTATCTTACAATCTTCTAACAATAACAAAGAAGCATACCACTTCCTTGATTTACAAATGCCAACAACTATGGTGGACTTTGAATCAAACAAATTCAAAGGACCTTTTTACAACAATCATCAAGCACTATGATGATCATAAAATACATATTTCACTCTCGAGTTTGTATCTCTTTTGACTTGCTTGCATTACATGATATATGAAATTTTTGGATCTTCTCTTTCTATTTGATCACAATACTAACATATACACTTAAGTTCTCAAAATAATATGAATGAAACTCTTTTCAATGAAATAAAAGTTATGCACAAAGTTTGACTTTTAATGGAGATATGAACACCTGAAAAACTTCTTTGGATTATATAAAAGCAAGAAAATATTATGAATAAGAACAATTATAATACCTAATATCTCTCCCTCGTTTGACATCATCAAAAAGAAGAAAAAATAGATATGAAAGTGATAACATAGGAAAGAAATATAATGATAGATGAAAATTAATAACACATAATTTATATATTTATCTTCTTCATAAAGATTTTTTTGTCGAAGTTGATAACAATGTTGATGCTTTTCAAAACATCTTTTTCATTCAATGAAACTTTTAGAACTACCATATCATATGGTCTTGTATCTTGAAGGATCAATCATGATTTGACAATACTAACATATGATCTTCAAGTACCTACAAAAAATTAGTAATAATTAGTGTCGCGGTGAGAATCGGATACCAAAGCTATCGGATCAGCTTGGCTCATAAAAGAATGATGTCACCACCGAACTTTTATTTTATCCAAGGGAAAGGAGAAAAGATCGAACAAAAAACCTAAGTAAAATGCAGAGCAAAAAGCAAGGCCTAAAGCTAAGCAAAGAGAGATCAAAGGTACGAGGTTGGTTATACTAAGGGAAGGTACTAACACCCTAAGCATTTGAAGGTATTTGTGTTTTGGCTAAAATTGTTTGCTAAAGGTAAGGATGGGCAAAGAAAAGAGAAAAGGCGGAAAAAGAAAAAAGGTAGAGAAAAAAAAGGGTAGCTCGCTAGGATCATCGCAATCCTATGCCTATGTATCCTGTATAGGAAGTCAGAGCAATCGTAGTTCGGCACTACGATGTAAAAGGGTGACGGGTGTTAAAACGGAAAAGAGTGTGGAAAAAAAGAAAAGGTTGCTCGTCAATGATCGGGGCCTTGTGCCTACGTATTCTCAAAAGGAACTTGAGAAATCAGAGTGTCCGTTGTTTGTGGAACTACGGGTTGCTAGGTTCTAAGAACCAAGAACAACAAAGACAAGTAAAGAATAAATGAGGGACATGCACAATGACAATAAGTCAACATACAATCCCTTCCCTTGGATTAGGTCAACAAGGAATAGAATGCAACATAAACATGGAAAACATCATGTAAATGGCAAGCCAGAATATACAGACACAGTACTACAGAATACGCATGGAAGAATATCATGGTAATCAACAGCAAGTGGAATTAATAATGAACACGACAAAGCATCGTGAAAAGAAACAAACAGTCAGAGATACGCGGGAAAGCATCGCGAAATAAAACATAGAGAATGCACAACAAAACATCGTGTATAGACAAAAACACACCGCAAAACATCGCGAGTAATAAATAACAGATATATAAATTACTTAATTAATTCGACTAAAGGCATTGTAAACGACTAAATGAATAATCAAACAAAACACTTAGCAAATATCTAAAACTATATATAAAAAAAGAATAAAATTCTAATAGATTAACTACTAATAAAAAAAAGGTATCAAGTAGAAAATGAAAAGAAAGAAAATAAAAAGAAAGAAAATAAATAAACAAATTTAACAAATGGGTACATAATAAAAAAAAATGGGAGTGTGAAAAAAATAAAAAAAGGGTTAAGCCCAAAGCCCAAAAGAAAACAAATCCTAAATTAATTAATTAATTATTAGAAACTAATAGTTAATGGTAATTAAATTTCTAAGAGAAAAAAATGAAACAAAGGTGATAAATGCATGCGCCGATGAATGAGGAGAGTTTCCAGAAAAAAATTCAAAAAATTTAGCCTTCCTCCACCTACGTTTTGAAACGTGTCCGGCAAAAACAAATAAATAAAACTACTAAACCTCCTCCCACTTTATTCATTTCCAAAAAAAAAACGTTCTCTTGCTCTGTTTCAGCATACAACATAAACCCTAGTCCATTTTTTAAAGAAAAATCAAAGCAACAAAATAAAAACTCAATGGGGACCAAAAACAAGTATCAGAACAATATTAACAAATCACTAGAAGAAATTACCGGATGAGAATCGTAACGATGTTAGATCTGCAACTTCAACGGCCGGGGAACGCACGACGACATTGTTGGTTTAGGTGCGACGACGGAGGAGGGCGAAAGTGTGTTGCGTTTTAGAGCTGTCCCGCAATGAAAGTGAGGGAAAAGGGCGAGTTGTTATGCGATAGCTGACGGTGGAAACAAAGTTGTGGCGGAAAGAATGTGTGTGTAACTGTATTGTTTATGGAATTTTGAAGATGAAGGGGGAGGTGTGTGTAACACCCCAAAATTTGCCCTCTTACTTTTAGCTAACTGGCTTATGTTTCTTTGCATTTATTGCATTAGCATTTGTGCATGGCATTGGTTCTTAGCATGGGATCAAGGTGCTTGGTTCATCTCAAAGGAGTCTCAAGCCTCAAGGTGGTTTGAGGAGTTCATCATATCTTCATAAGGTCAAGAATGGTAAAGGATTTCAAGTGAATCTTTCCCTCCTAACCAGAGGGACCAATTAGGGTTTTGATTTCAAAAGAGCTTCTTGAAGGGCTTTGTGGATTCAAGCATGCTCTCATGATTCCCATGTGCTCACAAACACTCATAGAGGAAGGCTTGGTTAGTGGTTCATTGTGGAAGATGTTCAGTGGATCAATTGCTTGTAGACCAAGAAAAGTCAACAGTGAGAGGGGAAGTCAACTGTGGAATTTTGAGGTTCTCTTCAGGGTTTTCAAGGTCTCACATCCTCATATGGTCTTCAAGGGTCAAGATTCATGTCATTCACCAAGAATCAAGAGTTTGTGCAAAAGTTACTAAATTTGGAAAATGACCTATAATGAGAACTTTCCATTTTTGGCAGTTTTCCACCACATTCAACTTGACTTTTCATCATCAAAGAAGCCAAATGAATTTTCCTCCAACATGAAAGTTGAAGATCTTTCTCTCCTATTTCCAAAAAGTACTAGATGGTTTCCATATCATTTGTGAAACTCAAGTTATGGTCAAAACAATGCAAGGTGCTTTTTAAGGTTTTTTACATGTACCACTTTTTCCACCTTTTGCATTTTGGTACAAATTGACTTGTAATTGGTTCTATTGCTTCAAGTCACGTTCTAATATCCAAGTACACTTCATTTGGCACAAGTTTGGCCCTTGAATCAAGTCATTTCATGCCATGTACCTCACTTTCTTCACATAATACAATTTTGCAAGATGGATTGAATCTCACAAATTAAACCACTACAAAGCCCAAATCCAATTGAGATGTGATCAGCAAGGCAAGTGTGAGTGATTCATCATGAAAAGCATGAGTTTACACGTGTGGATTAGTGGGTTGATCACATTTTGCATTTTTGCAAAACCATTCAAAAGTCATTAATCAAGGGATTAATCAAATGTTAATCATGATCAGAGGTCTAATGAGGTGTATATAAGCTAACTCACACGTCCAAAGCTAGGTCATGCACTCTCATTTACTCAGATTTGAAATTTTCACTCTCACTTTCTCTCCTTCGAATCTCTCTTCTCACAAGGGTTTCTGAAGATTTCTTTCCATATTCTTGATCTACACACTCCATAGAACAAGAATCAACCACTAATTGAAGCTCATACTGAGGTTTTGGCCATATACGAATTTGAGTTGCTCTTCATCAAATCTCAAGATCCAGCCTGATTCAAGCTTCTATTTGCATTTATTTTGCAAATAGAGCTCAAAAGAGAAAGATATGCACTCTTACACTGGATTTCTAGGAGTATTTTTCTTGTTTCAAGTTTCAGGTGAGTTGAAATTCATGATCCTAGAACTTTATTTTCTTGTGTCCATTGTGTTCTCTGTGAGTTGCTGATCATTCTGATGTGTTTTGTTTGAGATTTGAACATGTATCATGGCTGTATTTTGGATCTGAAATTTTTAGATCTAAACTTTTCTTCTTCGATTTGCCTTATGTGTTGATTATTTGATGAAATGGTTTGCATATTGTTGATCCTCATAAAACTCTGAGTGGAATAGTGCTCTTGTTTGTGGATTCTGGGAAATTTGAAGTTGCAGGTCGCCGGAGAAGACGACCGGAGCTAGGGCTCCGGCGTCTGGTTTGTTTTCAGGCAAGGTGAGGGTTTCATTGGAGAAGATGAAATCTGGACCGTCCATGTCCAGATCTGATGGCTCACAATGTGCCAACACATTAATTTCACGTGTTTTTATTGGTTCCATTTTTAATATGTGTGTGTGCATACTCACCATTGTTACCATGCGCTTTGATCTGGACCACATATCTTGCATAATGTTTGATTTGTTGACTAATTACCATGCGTTGATTGGATCTGATGGTCATTAGCCTGCCAGCACATTAAAATTTCATGTGCTTATCACGTGCTTTCTTTTTAATTTCTGATCAATCATGTGTGTGCGCGTGTATCATTGTTAGCATGTGTGTGTGTGGATCTGAACCTCTCATCATGATTACCTATTGATTTTGTTGACTGAACCCCCCTGTTGAGCCCATGTTTATTTTTGAACGTGAATATTGCTAATGCTGCACCCCTGGTTTATTTTCTTTCATTTTATTTTATGTAATTGTTTCATTTTGCATTTTTAATTTTTAAAATTAGTTTAATGCATCCAAAAATTCTAAAAAAAAATCATGAGTCATCTTTAGGATTTTATAAAATTTTACCAAATTTTATTTTTCATTTTTATTTTATTTTGTGCATCTGAATTAATTGTTTAATTAATTTCTTTTTGGATTGCTTCAATTATGCACACCCTGCCTTGTTGATTTTTGTTCTCATCATCTATATATGATTTGCATCTCATTCTTTTTGCATTTGTTAAAGGACATGTTGAGGTTCCTAAGAATATTTTTCTCATATTTTTAAACTCTTTTCATATTGCATTTTAGTCCCTCTCTTTTGCATATTGGTTTATGGTTCCTATGTGATCTTTGCTTAATTGTTTGAGGTACTTAAACTTTGAATTTTTGTGAAATATTTTGACATCTGATTGACTTATAACTTAGGTCATTTAAGTTATAATTTCAAAATTTTTTAATGTCATTTGATATATGTTAGATTATTTGTACTTAAATGACTTATGCATGACTATATCTTGACACCTCTTTACACAAATTGATTTTGCCATGCCTAATTGATTGAGTTCCTTTGTGATTCTTTGCATGATATTTTGGCATGATGTTTACCCCTGGTTGAGGTCCTTTGAGACTTATTTTTGTAATTTATGAATCATGTTTGGCATGTGCTAAGTGTTTGGACTTTGAGTTTCCATTTGTGGATTACTTTGGTGCATGTCTTAAAGGTGTTGCTTGATGTTTGGACTTGTATGACTTAAGTTTGGTTTGGTATGATATTGATGCACATGCTACTGCCTCTTGAGCTCCTTACTTGGCTTTCATTTCACTTGAGAATAGTTGAATGCATTCGGTTTGAATTATAGGATAAACATCATTACCATTTGCTTTGTAACTTCTTTGGATCATAATGCTTCATGATGAATCATTTTTGAATATGTGAATTATTGATGATGATATGATTTTGGTTCTGACTTGCACTCATCTTCATCTTATCTTTCTCATTTCATTTTGATATGAAGTTCATGTATGCTTAATTGTGCATTCCATACAAGTATGCTTGCCTTTTTTCATGTTCATCTTTGCATGTTTATTTGAGATTGTTTTGCATGATCTTTGAAACATTTTTGATGATTTGAGTTGGACATTTATGATGTGATGTACTTGCTGCCATTTATTGTATCTCATCTCCTCCTTCTCTTTCTCATTCTTCTCTTTCACTCTCTTCCTCCCATGGATCTCAAGACTTGTTTAAGTCTTGGATTCTCTCCCTGTCCAACTTAATTTTTGATTAAGCTTGGAGTAGGATTAGCATTAGGTTTTAGGTAGTTGTCTCTCCTAAGCCTCACTAACCATAGGTCATCCATGCATGATAACATTAGGACTCTTAGTTTCCCTTTAGAGTTACCTTTGGGTCTTCTCTCTTCTCATCTCAAAACTTCTTGAAAACACTTAATAAAGATAAAGTGTATTGCGCACGAGCCTTAAGCGTGGGGAATGAGAAATGAGGGGCTTCCTCTCATCTTTCTAGAGTGCTTAGCGGGCGTCCTGTCTTGGGATGATTCGTTAAGTATTTGTCCCTGTGCCCTAGACTTTGGTGCAATGCAAGTTATGAACTAACTTAAAAAAAAACACTTCTGTCTAAAAAACACAAAAAAAACAAATTCAAATCTTTTTATCCTTCGGGATTGTTTGGTTCAAGACCATTTTCAGAAAAGAGCACGTTACCTTCCATTTGAGTCGCAAACAGGCATCGACCCTAACTGCCAGACGCGAATCTAACGTCGCTCATAAAAAAACACTTACCCATCTGTGGTCGTACCCACGAACTACTTTAGCTCTGATTCCTCTCTCTCGTCCGATTGAGGATATGTAGGCACAAGACAGCGATTGTCTTGGCGAGCAACCTTCTCCCACAGTTCCCGTCCGAACTACGTTGACTCTGACTTTCCCATTGCACTGAGGGAGTACGTAGGCCTAGGACATTGAATATGTCCTACCGATTCCGTCTTAGTCACCCCCATCCCCGTTTTCTTTTGTTCAGCCATAGATAATAGGACACCTCACCCTCCGTATAGACAACAAGTGTGGATCCCATCGAGTACGATGGATGCGTGGGGTGCTAACACCTTTCCCTCGCATAACCGACTCCCGAACCCGGACTATGGTTGCGATGACCATGTCTTTCCCCCTTTCTCTTCAGGTTTATGCAGTGTTTCCTTTCCCTCTCTCGGGATAAATACACATTGCTGGCGACTCTGTGTCTTCTGCGCCACTCTCGCGTTTGTACCGTTGGATGCGAATCTTTCGGGAGCGACAGCTGGCGACTCTGCTAGGGATATGGTTGACCTCTTGTTGGTCCATCCCCTTTAGCGAGTCAATCCTAGCGCTTGTTTGTTTTTTTGTTGGGTGTTTATTTGTTGTGCTTTATTATGTTGTATATTACAGTTTTACAACTTTTATTGCATTGCATTTCATTTTATTACTGTCATACTGGATATTGCTGTGTTGTGTTGGCTGGTTTCTGTTTGGCAGGTTGGGTTGTTCTGAGAGATAAGCCCAATACCCAGGCTTGAGTACACCCTAGGACTAGAGTGGAGAGTAGTGGGACCTACGTGCCCGTTTGGTACATTTGTGTGTTCACGAAATTCACAACCAGACGAGGCTATCTTGGGACGCATTCTGACGTATGTGTCTTGCGCATGTTAGGGTGTTGATCTAGAGAGCTGTCGACTCTGGTGACCGTTTCTCCGATACCTCAGTTGCGCCTCCCCTCCCGAGATGTGACAGTGGCAGACCACGTTCCGTGGCAAACCCATTGCACATTCTCGATCTGAGGACCCAATGCTGAGGGACTCGGATAGGATGACCTTATTTTTAAGGGGAATCAGTTGAGGCCTCCTCGATTGATGATGATGCCAAACCAGAAATGGTGAACGTATCATCATTTCTAGACCTGAGAGCCCGTGATATTGAGGATCCTCGCCTTTCTAGAACCCTCATGAGAGATGGGATGGGTGTTTGCAGGTTTGCAGGAAACCGAAACCTTCAACCTACCCGGTTTTCTGGATTTCTCATCAGTGTTTGATCATCTGGGTTTCTGGTTATCTCAGTGGTTCGGTATTCTAGAATTCTGGTTTTCTGGGTTGTGGTTCTCGTTTAGTTAACAGCACAACACATCTAGCAGTGGTGCCTTGATCCCATGCTTGCATGTGCATATCATTTTTCTTGCATTCTAACATGTTTGAAATTTTTCAAGGCTTGCATCTTACTCTTGATTCCGGTTTTCTGAGGTTGCCTTAGCATGGATGTCCAGAGAAAGAAGATTGTTGCTTATTCGTTCCCAGACCCGACCTTGACATTGATTCACAAGCTGATTAGTATGGCTGGTCCCGAAGTTCGTACAGAGTTCGGTGGAAAGTATGGGAGACTTCTGAAGTTTGTCTACAGTATCTCCAAATATGAGAAGGATGTCATTCATACACTTCTTTAGTTCTATGATCCGTCTTTACGTTGCTTCACTTTTCCAGACTATATCTTGGCTCCAACGTTGGAGGAGTTCTCATTTATTTTGGGAATCCCCATCAGGAATGACATAGTATTCTTTTTTGAAGAACGTCCCAGGATAAAAGAAATGGCCACTGCTCTTCATATTGGTGAATCCGCTTTGAGCAATAATATTGTGGAGAAACAAGGAGCTAAGGGTTTCTTATTGAAGTTCTTGTTTGATCAAGCTTGCATACATGTTAAAGAGAAGAATTGGACTGCTTTCCAAGCTATTCTGGCTATGTACATCTATGGGATTGTCCTGTTTCCCAATGTTCCTGATCTGGTGGATATGCGTGCATGCTGTCAAAATCTTTATCAGGGATCTTCGAGAGGAGAGCAATTGAGGAAAAACTCAAGGAAACCATGGCAGATATGGAACAGCTGAGGAGCTAAGCCAAAGTGAAAAGAGCCAGAAGCGAAGATCCAAGTTCAGGTGGAGCTTCTGGAGAAGATGATTGGGAATTGCATAGTCGTTATTTAATAGGAATCTTGCACAGGAGGGATCTTTTGATTCAGGAGTTGATTCAGAGACCAGAGCATCCTAATACCAAGAAGCTTCTCAAGGAAGTGCATAATTGGTGCAAAAAGAATGACGAATGGGGAATTTTAGCACGACTGAGTCTTGATGATATGACTTAGTTTCCTTGCTGCCGTTTTCTTTGTATTTCCAGGATCACCGCCAGGCTTGTTGGTCGGGGTCTTTGTTTATGCTTATTCATACTTGTGTTGTAACAGATGCTTATTCTCTTTATATGATCAGGAATTCAGTTCTCTTCTGTTGTTAAAACTGGAATCAAGGGATAGATCGCCTTGATAATGTTCATACATGTTTGCATTTGCATTTGCATGATCATAGTCATTTTTCCATAACAGGTTTATCTCTGGTCTTCTTATGTTCTCCTTTCTTCAGTCAGGATTGCCGACCAACGTATTCATCGGTACTCTACTCAGCCTGTGATAACCAGAGGATAGCCATGGAACAACTCCGTGCAGAGGTGACTGAAATGAAGATTCAGATGAGGCAATTTGGGGAAGATATGTTGGTCGTGTCCCAAGAACAGAAATTGTTAAGAGAGGAAGTCAATCAGATGAAGACTCAGATGGGCCTGGTCATGGAAATCTTGAATAAGGTGTTGAAGAAGGAAGACAGTCCTGTGCTCGCATCCGCAATAGAAATCCTTACTCCTCTCATTTATTTGGGGCCTTTTCTAGATCATGGATTGCCTCGTGAATCCCCTCCACGAATTGAAGTTTCAGAGCTTTTTCATCAGCAATCACTTCCTGCTCCCCAAGAGGATCCTAAGTCAAGAAGGCCTAAGAGGAAGTTTGATCCCATTCCAATGTCGTATGTGCAGTTGCTTTCTTATTTGCTCGAGTTTAAACTGGTTGAACGTGTTAGTTTGGGACCTCTTTCCACAAAGATTTCTTTGGGTTCCAATATGAATGCTAGGCGTGACTTCTATTCTGGGGCACCTGGTCACAATGTTGAGAATTGTACAAGGTTCAAGCATAAGGTCCAAGAACTCATTGATTCAGGGGCAATCAAGTTCTCATCAGAAGTGGAGACTCCTCCCCTCTTTGCAGGATCCACCTCATGTCATGGACTTTCTCAACAGCCTTTTGCTGCAGAAGCTCTACATCAGCAACCTTTATTTGTGCCTCAGCCAAATGTGGAAAGGAAAGTGCAAGCGTATGTGAGGCGCCCAAATCAGCATCGACAGCAGAATTATCAGCAGCAGGGGCAACCGAGACCAAGAAGGGCCAAGAGGATATTTGATCCTGTTCCTATCCCTTATAGTCAGTTGTTTGCTCGCTTGCTCAAGAGCTCGCTGATCCAGCTGAGGAATGCCATGCCAGTGCCATACCCTATCCCTCTAGACTTTGACATGAACGCTAGCTATGAGTTCCATTCGGGAACATTTGGGCACATAATTGACGACTGTAATGCGTTCCAACACAAGGTGCAAGATTTGACCGACTCAAAGGTCATCACCCCAGATGGTACCCCCATGAGGTGAAGCTTCTTTATCAGAGTGAGCACTCGAGGCTGCGAAGACATCATCAGAAGCAATAAGTCCAGACGGAGTCAAGTCTCCTCAACAATGGCAATCATCAGCTTCCTTTACTCTATTTTCATATGTAGCTTTCATTTGTTTATTTAAACATTGTCTGCATGTAAAAACTTGTTTGTGTTTGAATGTTGATTTTAATGCAATGATGTGTTGTTCCTGAAGTATCTTACTTTTATGCACTCATGTCAAGTTTATATGCACTGCAATACCAACCTTTCTTGTCTAGAACTCTTGAGGGAGGATGACGAAATAAGAACGCAGATTTCTAATGGTACGCTTTTGGATAAAACCCTGTTAAGGATGTACATGCATTGTTTCCAATTCACAAACACTGGAGAGATAAGGAGATAGACCATTGTCAACCCCTTTGAGCCTAGTAGTAGGAGTTCTTTCTGAAAACGAAAAACCCTCAATTTTAACCCAGGGGCAGGGTAGGCATCAGTTAGTTTGACCAAGTGTTCAACTTTCAGAAGGAGTGTACATCTGAGGATCCATTACCTTCCATTCCACTATCAAGAGGTTAAGAGGTGTAGAACCACAATGGTTATCCCTCACCAACCGAAGAGTGAGGCAGTCACATCCCTTTCAAACAAGTCAGATAAGCCAGTGTCACACGATTTGTTCAAAAAAAAGAGGAGAAAAAGAATAAAAAAAAGAAAGCCCGCTAAGTCAAAACTTGAACACAAATGGCTTAGGCAAAAGTTAGGGCATCCCGCTGGACTTCGAAATCGAAAAAATTCAAAAGAGTTAGTCCAGGAAAAATCAGGGAAAAGCAAAAGAATGAAAAGCGAAAATAAGAGGAACAAAAAGAAAAATTCTCAAATAAAGAACAAGTCGTGTGTTTACAGACACAAAAGGCAAAAGGGGTGGCTGTCACTCTGAAAACCGTGTGGGTTCTTTCTATCCTCACGCTATTCATTAGCCTTGTTGAAAGGCGAGCGCTTGTGTCAAATTAGCTGAGCATAGGACTGGAGAATATCATGAAGAGTGGGTGGGTACCAATAAACTTTAAGCCATAAATCCTTTTTTCTCAAACCGCGAACCAGGCCACGCTACAACCCTTAAAAGTCCTAATTGAAACAGGGTTTAGTTTGAAGGCGTACTTCAACGAGATAGCGTTCCTGACTCCCATGAGTTGTGATAATAATATTTTTGTTGGTGTTGCATGTGCGTATTGCTTTCCTTTCAAAAATAAGTGTCGTAACTCGGTTGTGTGACATATTTTCAATAAGGACTTCAAGATTAACATATGTGTTGCATTTGAATAATCATTCTCAGAATAAATACTTTCTGCTTGCATACATTTGTTTGACACCAAAGAAGCTTACACGATGAACATCAGTCGAGAAGCTTAAACTGGCCAAGTTGAGGTGCCTGAGACTCCAGAGGACATGTTGCTGAAAGATTATGTGGGAAAAAGGCGTTCCCAGCCATTGGTGTTGAGGTGTAACCAATCTGGGACAATCACACCGGGAAATCTCTTCAAAATGTAGTCAAGTTGGGGCATTCAAATTGAGAAGGTCTTTTCAGAGTACAATCAACCATGGGGCATTCATGTTGAGAAAATTTCTTCGAACTAGGGCAATTATGTCGAGATCCGATAAATCTCTCCACAAGCGTGTAAACTGGGGAAATCACGTCGAGATTCGGTAAATCTCTCGAAGACTAGTCGGTCAGAGACAAATGTACTGCAAGGCTTGTACTGGGGCAGGTCACTTCAAGGGCGCAAGAAGTTTTTCCCTTCAGAACACAGTCAATCAATAGCACCTCTGCAAGGTTCAGAATACTGTGGCAGAACATTTCAGGTCATTACGAACCCTCTCGAGGTGGTTTACTTCATGAATCATGAAGTATGGGATAGTTATGTCCAGACCGGATACATCTCTAAGAGTTTGAAGACCCTGGGGTATTGTTGAACGCCAGGTTTTCTGTAAAATCCTCTTAAGATGATTGCTTCAAGTAGACCCTGTGGTCTGGGGCAAGGTGGAGAGTTAAAGGAACTGTGTTTCGCTCTTGACAATCAATATGCAGAAACTTGAAGCGCTGAGTTGTTCCCAGTGTGGGACTTTTGGAGTCTTTTCCCTCCAGTAAAGAGCCAGAGGATATCTTTTTCCAGCAAGGTGTGGGAATTGTTATTCTTCCTCAAGCAGAGAATTGTCCTATGTTCGAAAATGGCTTTTATGAAGGTTTCTTATCTCTAGCAGTACAGATGGAATCCTCACCCTCAGCAAGGTAAGACGATAGAATATCGTCAAGAAGACGATGAGGAGTCAGTGTGTTCTCTTCCTCAACGGTCAGATCTAGTCATCTCAAGTAATTCAAAGTCCAATCTTCATTGGTACCTCCCCAGTAGAGCTGCTCTCTTCAACTTTGAAGTCTGATCGTCCTCAGTAGTTTATTACTCTCCCCAATCAGATTATCGAGTATCGTCTTCCTCAATAGAGTATAAAGAGGTAATTCCCCAAAAGGAGTCATTGAGGATCGTCCCCCTCAGCAGGAGTACAGAGGATTGTATACCCAGCCGAAGTTATGTTTGGATTATTATTCCCCAGCAAGCATTCAGAAGTTGATTGCTCTAAGGTGGATGTTTTTGTATCTCCAGCAGGTGATTTGTGGACAAAGATGTTATTATCCCCACAGAGTCCTGGGGTCTACTTTCCTCAGTTGGTTAGAAAGTATAGTTTCACCGACAACGGTTTGATCTAATCCCCAGCAGGGTGAGGGTAAAGTTATTTCCCTAGCAGCAGGATAAAGGTGCTCACATCCGCAAGCAGAGTCTGGCGGTGATTGGTATGCCCAGCAGATCTCAAGTCCAATCATTTTTGGCAGGCGTCAAATCCAAGTTCTGAAGTATTTGGTGATCCCCGGCAGAGGAGTTTCCATCTTCAGTATTCATCTCCCTCCCCAGCTGAGTGGGTATTCTCTCGGAGTTTCGTCCATCCCCAGCAGAATTGTTGATCTTGATATTCCCCGGCTGAGTGGGTATCCTATCAGAGTTTTGTCAATCTCCATCAGAGTTGTTGATCTTTCCATCCCCAACGGAGTGGGTTTTCTCTCGGAGCTTTCATCTCCATCAGAATTTGTGATCAGTGTCTTTCTCAGCAGGGTCTCTTATTTCGGAGGACAATTTATTTTTGTCGTCCCCAGTGGAGTTTGCCTTCGCCTTCAGCATTTATTTTGCTGAGGCACCTCTTTTGCATTGCATAAGCATTCTTGCATGGCATCCTCCCAAACGAGTAGCATTTCCATTTCGTATGGAGCATTACGGCAAAATTCAAACATATGCATTCGAAGCATAAGCCAGGTTTGATATTTTTTACCAGTTCCTTTCCCTAGCAGAAAGTGACATGATTCAGAAGATGTTGGTTAACATCACACCACAACCAGTGGATTCGTCCTTCTTGTTGATCTTTCCTACACTCCCCCCGCAGAGTTGTCTGTTTAGATTTCTCTCTTCCCCAACGGATTCATCTTTGCAGATCTGTTGATTCTACTTAATTCAGGTTTGAAAGTCCATCTTTTCGAGTTCGCCTTTGGCCGTCCTCGCTATCCCAACTATTGGTTGGTACCCTTCTTTTATCCCAACTATTGGTTGGTATCTTTTCTTGGTTATCCCAACTAGTGGTTGGTACCCTTCTTTTATCCCAACTATTGGTTGGTATCTTTTCTTGGTTATCCCAACTTTTGGTTGGTACTCTTCTTTCATCCCAACTTTTGGTTGGTATCTTTTCTTGGTTATCCCAACTATTGGTTGGTACCCTTCTTTCATCCCAACTTTTGGTTGGTATCTTTTCTTGGTTATCCCAACTATTGGTTGGTACCCTTCTTTTATTCCAACTATTGGTTGGTACCCTTCTTTCATCCCAACTATTGGTTGGTATCTTTTCTTGGTTATCCCCACTATTGGTTGGTACCCTTCTTTCATCCCAACTATTGGTTTGTATCTTTTCTTGGTTATCCCAACTATTGGTTGGTACCCTTCTTTTATCCCAACTATTGGTTGGTATCTTTTCTTGGTTATCCCAACTAATGGTTGGTACACTTCTTTCATCCCAACTATTGGTTGGTATCTTTTCTTGGTTATCCCAACTATTGGTTGGTACCCTTCTTTCATCCCAACTATTGGTTGGTATCTTTTCTTGGTTATCCCAACTATTGGTTGGTACCCTTCTTTTATCCCAACTATTGGTTGGTATCTTTTCTTGGTTATCCCAACTATTAGTTGGTATCCTTCTTTCATCCCAACTATTGGTTGGTATCTTTTCTTGGTTATCCCAACTATTGGTTGGTACCCTTCTTTTATCCCAACTATTGGTTGGTAACTTTTCTTGGTTATCCCAACTATTGGTTCGTATCTACTGTGTCTAAGTCCACTTTCGGTTGTCAAACACTTACCTTTGATCCCCACAGGTTGCAAATTTCCGGGTTCTTTTTTGTATTCAATCACCTTCTACCTTGAATGTATGAGAGCCGTTGCTATCACCCTTTCAGGTCCAAGTTGATTGAATAGGGGCAACTGTAACACCCCAAAATTTGCCCTCTTACTTTTAGCTAACTGGCTTATGTTTCTTTGCATTTCTTGCATTAGCATTTGTGCATGGCATTGGTTCTTAGCATGGGATCAAGGTGATTGGTTCATCTCAAAGGAGTATCAAGCCTCAAGGTGGTTTGAGGAGTTCATCATATCTTCATAAGGTCAAGAATGGCAAAGGATTTCAAGTGAATCTTTCCCTCCTAACCAGAGGGACCAATTAGGGTTTTGATTTCAAAAGAGATTCTTGAAGGCCTTTATGGATTCAAGCATGCTCTCATGATTCCCATGTGCTCACAAACACTCATAGAGGAAGGCTTGGTTAGTGGTTCATTGTGGAAGATGTTCAGTGGATTAATTGCTTGTAGACCAAGAAAAGTCAACAGTGAGAGGGGAAGTCAACTGTGGAATTTTGAGGTTCTCTTCAGGGTTTTCAAGGTCTCACATCCTCATATGGTCTTCAAGGGTCAAGATTCATGTCATTCACCAAGAATCAAGAGTTTGTGCAAAAGTTACTAAATTTGGAAAATGACCTATAATGAGAACTTTCCATTTTTGGCAGTTTTTACACCACATTCAACTTGACTTTTCATCATCAAAGAAGCCAAATGAATTTTCCTCCAACATGAAAGTTGAAGATATTTCTCTCCCATTTCCAAAAAGTACTTGATGGTTTCCATATCATTTGTGAAACTCAAGTTATAGTCAAAACAATGCAAGGTGCTTTTTAAGGTTTTTTACATGTACCACTTTTTCCACCTTTTGCTTTTTGGTACAAATTGACTTGTAATTGGTTCTATTGCTTCAAGTCACGTTCTAATATCCAAGTACACTTCATTTGGCACAAGTTTGGCCCTTGAATCAAGTCATTTCATGCCATGTACCTCACTTTCTTCACATAATACAATTTTGCAAGATGGATTGAATCTCACAAATTAAACCACTACAAAGCCCAAATCCAATTGAGATGTGATCAGCAAGGGAAGTGTGAGTGATTCATCATGAAAAGCATGAGCTTACACGTGTGGATTAGTGGGTTGATCACATTTTGCATTTTTGCAAAACCATTCAAAAGTCATTAATCAAGGGATTAATCAAATGTTAATCATGATTAGAGGTCTAATGAGGTGTATATAAGCTAACTCACACGTCCAAAGCTAGGTCATGCACTCTCATTTGCTCAGATTTGAAATTTTCACTCTCACTTTCTCTCCTTCGAATCTCTCTTCTCACAAGGGTTTCTGAAGATTTCTTTCCATATTCTTGATCTACACACTCCATAGAACAAGAATCAACCACTGATTGAAGCTCATACTGAGGTTTTGGCCATATACGAATTTGAGTTGCTCTTCATCAAATCTCAAGATCCAACCTGATTCAAGCTTCTATTTGCATTTATTTTGCAAATAGAGCTCAAAAGAGGAAGATCTGCACTCTTACACTGGATTTCTAGGAGTATTTTGCTTGTTTCAAGTTTCAGGTGAGTTGAAATTCATGATCCTAGAACTTAATTTTCTTGTGTGCATTGTGTTCTCTGTGAGTTGCTGATCATTCTGATGTGTTTTGTTTGAGATTTGAACGTGTATCATGGCTGTATTTTGGATCTGAAATTTTTAGATCTAAACTTTTCTTCTTCGATTTGCCTTATGTGTTGATTGTTTGATGAAATGGTTTGCATATTCTTGATCCTCATAAAACTCTGAGTGGAATAGTGCTCTTGTTTGTGGATTCTGGGAAATTTGAAGTTGCAGGTCGCCGGAGAAGACGACCGGAGCTAGGGCTCCGGCGTCTGGTTTGTTTTCAGGCAAGGTGGGGGTTTCATTGGAGAAGATGAAATCTGGATCGTCCATGTCCAGATCTGATGGCTCACAATGTGCCAACACATTAATTTCACGTGTTTTTATTGGTTTCATTTTTAATATGTGTGTGTGAATACTCACCATTGTTACCATGCGATTTGATCTGGACCATATATCTTGCATAATGTTTGATTTGTTGACTGATTACCATGCGTTGATTGGATCTGATGGTCATTAGCCTGCCAGTACATTAAAATTTCATGTGCTTATCACGTGCTTTATTTTTAATTTCTGATCAATCATGTGTGTGCGCGTGTATCATTGTTAGCATGTGTGTGTGGATCTGAACCTCTCATCATGATTACCTGTTGATTTTGTTGACTGAATGTGGCATGTTGGATCAATCCTGTGGTGTGTGTGAGTCAAGATTTTTGACTGAATGCCATGTAAACCTGTTGACTTCGCTGATTGGGCTATTTGGACTGGACTTACTTTCTGAACCCCCCTGTTGAGCCCATGTTTATTTTTGAACATGAATATTGCTAATGCTGCACCCCTGGTTTATTTTCTTCCATTTTATTTTATGTAATTGTTTCATTTTGCATTTTTAATTTTTAAAATTAGTTTAATGCATCCAAAAATTCTAAAGAAAAATCATGAGTCATCTTTAGGATTTTATAAAATTCTAGCAAATTTTATTTTTCATTTTTATTTTATTCTATGCATCTGAATTAATTGTTTAATTAATTTCTTTTTGGATTGCTGCAATTATGCACACCCTGCCTTGTTGATTTTTGTTCTCATCATCTATACATGATTTGCATCTCATTCTTTTTGCATTTGTTAAAGGACATGTTGAGGTTCCTAAAAATATTTTT
Source organism: Lathyrus tuberosus (assembly GCA_022829125.1). Classification (NCBI taxonomy): domain Eukaryota; kingdom Viridiplantae; phylum Streptophyta; class Magnoliopsida; order Fabales; family Fabaceae; genus Lathyrus; species Lathyrus tuberosus. The sequence continues at coordinate 2,799,830 of JALAZF010000403.1, read as the reverse complement.
CTCATATTTTTAAACTCTTTTCATATTGCATTTTAGTCCCTCTCTTTTGCGTATTGGTTTATGGTTCCTATGTGATCTTTGCTTAATTGTTTGAGGTACTTAAACTTTGAATTTTTGTGAGATCTTTTGACATGTGATTGGCTTCTGACTTAGGTCATTTGATTTTTAATTTTACAATTTTTTAATGTCATTGGATATATGTTATATTATTTGTGCTTAAATGACTCATGCATGACTATATCTTGACACCTCTTTACACAAATGGATTTTTCCATGCCTAATTGATTGAGTTCCTTTGTGATTCTTTGCATGAGATTTTGGCATGATGTTTACCCCTGGTTGAGGTCCTTTGAGACTTATTTTTGCAATTTATGAATCATGTTTGGCATGTGCTAAGTGTTTAGACTTTGAGTTTCCATTTGTGGATTACTTTTGTGCATGTCTTAAAGGTGTTGCTTGATGTTTGGACTTGTATGACTTAAGTTTGGTTTGGTATGATATTGATGCATATGCTACTGCCTCTTGAGCTCCTTACTTGGCTTTCATTTCACTTGAGCATAGTTGAATGCATTTGGTTTGAATTGTAGGATAAACATCATTACCATTTGCTTTGTAACTTCTTTGGATCATAATGCTTCATGATGAATCATTTTTGAATATGTGAATTGTTGATGATGATATGATTTTGGTTCTGACTTGCACTCGTCTTCATCTTATCTTTCTCATTTCATTTTGATATGAAGTCCATGTATGCTTAATTGTTCATTCCATACAAGTATGCTTGCCTTTTTTCATGTTCATCTTTGCATGTTTATTTGAGATTGTTTTGCATGATCTTTGAAACATTTTTGATGATTTGAGTTGGACATTTATGATGTGATGTGCTTGCTGCCATTTATTGTATCTCATCTCCTCCTTCTCTTTCTCATTCTTCTCTTTCACTCTCTTCCTCCCATGGATCTCAAGACTTGTTTAAGTCTTGGATTCTCTCCCTTTAGTGCTACCTAGTCCAACTTAATTTTTGATTAAGCTTGGAGTAGGATTAGCATTAGGTTTTAGGTAGTTGTCTCTCCTAAGCCTCACTAACCATAGGTCATCCATGCATGATAACATTAGGACTCTTAGTTTCCCTTTAGAGTTACCTTTGGGTCTTCTCTTTTCTCATCTCAAAACTTCTTGAAAGCACTTAATAAAGATAAAGTGTATTGCGCACGAGCCTTAAGCGTGGGGAATGAGAAATGAAGGGCTTCCTCTCATCTTTCTAGAGTGCTTAGCGGGCGTCCTGTCTTGGGACGATTCGTTAAGTATTCGTCCTTGTGCCCTAGACTTTGGTGCAATGCAAGTTATGAACTAACTTTAAAAAAAACACTTCTGTCTAAAAAACACAAAAAAACAAATTCAAGTCTTTTTATCCTTCGGGATTGTTTGGTTCCAGACCATTTTCAGAAAAGAGCACGTTACCTTCCGTCTGAGTCGCAAACAGGCATCAACCCTAACTGCCGGACGCGAATCTAACGTCGCTCATAAAAAACACTTACCCATCTGTGGTCGTACCCACGAACTACATTAGCTCTGATTCCTCTCTCTCATCCGATTGAGGATATGTAGGCACAAGACAACGATTGTCTTGGAGAGCAACCTTCCCTCACAGTTCCCGTCTGAACTACGTTGACTCTGACTTTCCCATTGCACTGAGGGAGTACGTAGGCCTAGGACATTGAATATGTCCTACCGAGTCCGTCTTAGTCAGCCCCATCCCCGTTTTCTTTTGTTCAGCCATAGATAGTAGGACAGCTCACCCTCCGTTTAGACAACAAGTGTGGATCCCATCGAGTACGATGGATGCGTGGGGTGCTAACACCTTCCCCTCGCATAACCGACTCCGGAACCCGGACTATGGTTGCGATGACCATGTCTTTCCCCCTTTCTCTTCAGGTTTATGCAGTGTTTCCTTTCCCTCTCTCGGGATAAATACACATTATGGTGACTCTGTGTCTTCTGCGCCACTCTCACGTTTGTACCGTTGGATGCGAATCTTTTGGGAGCGACAGTGTGGTTGTTGCTTGCGTCGGTTTCGTCGGTGGATGAAATTGAGGCTGAGTTTGTTGAGGAGATTTGAAGCTTTGGGTGCAAATTGCAGGTGATTGCGCAAGGGTTTTGAGGATTATGTTGAAGAGTGTTTGGGCGGTGGCAGGTTTCGAAATAAAGGTGGGTTGTGTATCTTACAGCAGTTGTTTTGGAAAGTGATCTCACTAGCATTTGTACAAACGGCTGAAAAGGGCTCTTGTATGTGGTGTTACGTATGAGTTGTAGTGATGAAGATGTAAGTGTTATGTGTGTCTCTTGAAACTAGCGGATGGTGAAGAGTTTTTTAGAGGAAGTAATATGAGGTAAGGGAGTATATGGTCATGCACTGCCTTTGAATGCAAAATGGTGGCAATGTTATCATTAAAAAAGGTTAAATGTGCAAAAAGTGAAAAAAACAAAAGGGTGGTAAGTGATTTTATGGAAGTGGTAACATGCATGGGGTCCACTTATGGTTATTGTGGTATATTATTTCCTCTGCATTCATAAAACGAGAGAGAGAAATATATCCTTTTTTTGTATTTATTTTTGCCATTAAATGAAATGAGGGAGAGAAAGCATGGGTCTCGTGTGGTTTTGGAGTCTTTTGTGGTGGTGAGTTCTTTTATTTATTTATTATAGTCATTATAATCTATGAAATGGCAATGAAAGTAGTAGAAATAATAAAGAAGTGATTTTGTATTATTCATTCATGTGCTAAAAAATGGTTCAATGGAAAAGCTTATGGGGATTCAAAAAAGTGAGGGTCCTCGTACCATTATTATGAATAGCGCAGGACTTTGTGGTAGTAATTATGTAAGTGCAGTATGCATGCATGCTACAATATTTACACGAAAATGCATTAAAACAAAACTTTTTATAACACTTGTTGATTAAGTATTACCATAAATAAGTAAAAGAAATATTAAATAATAAAAAGAAAATAATGAATAAAATAAAAATATTTAAAATAAGCTAAAAAAAATAAAAGCTAGTTAAATAAAATAAAATACTATTAAAATAAAATAAAAATGAAATAAAATAGATTAAAACGAGAAACTAGACAAGTATTGAAGTGCTCAGAAAAATAAAATGAATACACTAAAATGATCAGCGTGAAATATACATATTGGAAAAATACAGCGTTTGGTCAAATTTTGAAATAAATTTTACCCGCTAAAATGGCTTAAACTGTCCAAAATGCGACCGAAAAAGTGGTCAAAAAATTTAAATGAGCACGCGAGGTTAAACTACGCGAAACATAGATTAATATCACCGACGTTTGTAGGCTCGATTTTAAAATTTTCCGTCCACCGATTTTATGCATAGTAGACTTTTGGTTTGACCGTTTCGGCTGTAAATCCAACAAGTTTATTCCAGCTGATAAATTGGGTATTATGCGAGATGAAAGACATGATATACTATGCAGACGATGCAAAAGGAGTCGTGGGATCTTAGAGTAAAAAATTAGGGTATGACACTTAGGTACCCAGTTTTTTTTGGTCTTCTTGGGTTAGATACCTTCCTCACCTATACATACTCACCATAAGGAATACCATAATTTCTTATGTAGCAAACATTATAAGTATAGCCTTTTGCGTTATAATAGAAACAAGTAGGTCTAAAAACATGATTCCTTTTATTGACTTAAAAGTTATTTCTATAAGGCCTTTTGTGATGAGTTACAACATGTTCTTTCTTTGATTCTTCATTGTGGAATATGCTAATAGCCTTTACAAATATGGCTTGACCTGTACTAGGATTATCAAAAATAGTAAAGCCAAGTCCACATTTATTATTTGAAAATCTTTGACTACTTAACATATTTTCTAAACCAATTTGACCTTTTTCATATTTCATGATCACTTGAATTAATTCAACAATTTTAGACTCAAGAGATGAACAATTATTGCATGCTGAATTTTTTATTAAGTCTAACTATACTTTGGTGTTACTAGCCTCATTTTCTAGATTTAAAATAGTTTTCTTTTGTTTTGAACATTTTCTAGAAAGTTTCAAAAATGCATCTTGTAATTCATTAAAAGTACTTTGTAATTCATCATATGTATGATTATCATCAATTTCTAAATCACTAACCTAATGTTCTTCATCACTTAAATAATTTGATACCATCAATGTCTTGCTTGCATGGTCTTCATCTGAAGATGAACTTATTTCATTGTTATCCTATTCTACATATACTTTCTTTGGCCTTTTTTCTGTTTTACTTTAGAATTTATCTTTCTTTTCAAGTGTAGGGCGTTCACTCTTGACATGTTCTCTTTTTCGACATTCAAAGCATGCAACCTTCCTTATTGGTGCTTCTTTATAAACGATCTCCTTTTTCTTTTCTTTTCTTTTCTTAAGAACTTTTCAAACTTTTTATAGGATTATCATCATCATAATTGGACTCATTCTCTTGATTGCTATCCGGATTTTTTACTCTCGTCTTTAAGGCAATATCTTTTGAATCTTTTACTTGAATTTCATGCTTGTCCAATCTTTCAATTTCTATTTCATGCTCTTAGAGTTTTCCAAACAATGTTGCGAAAGTCATGTTAGATAGACTTTTCTTTTCTGATATAAGTGTCACTTTAGGTTGTCATTCCCTGGTCAAAGATCTTAGTACTTCAATATTAAGTTCATTGTTAGAAAAAGTATTACCAACAGTGATCAAGTGATTGGTCAAGTGCACAAATCTTTTCTGCAATTCAAGTAATGATTCTCGGGGCTGCATTCTGAATAATTCATATTCTTGACATAGAGTGTTCAATCTTGATCTTTTTACTTCAGTGGTACCTTCATGAGTGACCACTAACATATCTCATATTTCTTTCACAGTTGTACATTAAGAGACATATAAGAATTCATCCATGCTTAGAGCCGTTTGAAGTAAGTTTATTTCTTTCTTGTTATAGAGACCCTTTTTCTTATCATATTCATTCAAAGAACTTTTGATCTTTGTTGTAACAACACTGAGACAACACTTGTAGGAACAAAAGGGCCATTTTCTATAGCATCCCAAACTTCTTCTCCATGTGTTTCGAGATGTGCGTTCATATGTATTTTCCAAAAATCAAAGTATTCACCATAAAAACTGGATTTGCAGAAGCCATTTCTGGATCTTTAAGGAACATGTCACCTGTAACCATCTCTGATGCCAAATGTAAGTTTTGAGTGCACAATCTAATAGGGGGTGAATTAGACTTGCTGGATTTTACTTGATATTTAAGCAAGTTCCTATTCTTTTTAAATTTCTGGTTAGAATAAGATGCAGTGACTGTTTTAAATGATGAATAACAAAAAATTAAAGTGCAGAAAGTAAAGAACACAACAATATATCCTGGTTCCTCTTTCCAAATAAGAGTACTCCAGTCCCCTCACCCCCCGCGGGAGATTTCACTATTGTCAGATCTTTGTACAAGCCTACAACTAAGACTTCTCTTACATTCTTATAACAATAACAAACAAGCACACCACTTCCTTTATTTCCAAACACCAACATCTATGGTGGACTTTAAATCGAACAAATTCAATTAACCTTTTTACAACAATCATCAAGCACTATGTTGACCATAAAATATAGATTTCACTCTTGAGTTTATATCTCTTTTAACTTGCTTGCATTACAAGATATATGTAAGTTTTGGCTCATCTCTTTCTCTTTGATCACAATAAAAACATATACAATTAAGTGCTCAGAATAATATGAATGAAACTCTTTTTAATGAAATGAAATTAAGCACAAAGTTTCATTTTGGATGGAAATATGAACACATGAAAAACTTGTTTGGATTATGTAAAAATGAAATATGCAAAAGGTAATTTCAAATTTTGATGAATCAACCTTTATATACATCATAAAATACCTCTATGAATTGGTGCATATGTTTGGAAACAATTCCATGAAGGTTTGCAACCTTTTAGACTCATGCTGGTTTAGATAAAGTCATGTTGCTTCATTGGTAACCAGTTACCATAATGCTGTAACTGGTTACCGCTATAGCATTTCCTGAAAATTTCGCACGTGTAATTGTTTACAGCTTTTGAAAATATAAAAACAGCTTTGTAACAACATGGTTAGGTTCCAAAACATTTTGAAAGATGCGTGAAAGGTTTGAGATGAATATGCATGATAAATTATGAGCCATTAAGATATACAATATGAATTGTAATGCATACTCTAACCATCTTGATTCTTTCCTTTAATTTCCAAAGCTTTATGATCATTTGAGCTTGATTGTGCTAGCCTTCAAGCTTTGTCTTCTTTTTGGTGATGTGTTTTTCTTCATCAAAACTATAACCAAGGTCAAGAAGAACTTTTCTTCACAGCAGAAACATGCCTAGGCTGATAAGGAGTTGAAGGTGAAGTTTTCCAACTACAAAGGAGACCTGGTCTATGAGAAATGCTATAATTGAGACATTGTAGAAGGAGAAGGAGACTCAAACAAATAAGCTTTAGAAGGAGGAGTCTAAGTCCAAGGAGTTTTCTATAGAAGAGTAGGAGTTGTGGCAATCCTTAGAAAGGGCCCTCAACACTCAGAAAAAGCTAGAAGATTGGGTGTCTACGCTCAAGGAAGATTTGAAAAAAAAAACTTCGATATCTACTTTGAAAGGGCTAAAGAGCATATAACCTTTCTATATCTTGAGCTGGATTTGTGCCTCGTGGACATGTTAAAAACTGTTCATGATGGCTAGTTGGTGAACGTATCAGGCGATCCTTAGCCTTCTGACCATGTCACTTTGTTTGCGAAGGATTCCAATCTGGTGGCAAATTCCCCCAAAGATGCTCCTGAAAAAAAGTTGGCTTCTGCAGAGGGCAAATGTTCTGTTGACTCCTCCCTTTCTTATTTTTTATACTATATTTTTAATCGCGTCTCTGGTAGTTAGCCCCAAGTGCCTTTTATTTAATGTTGAAAATCTACCTTAAGGGTTTATTTGTATTTAATATTGTTTTCTTTGTTCTTCTGTTTTGACTCATATGGGAGTTTCTTGCCCACGTTAAAGAGTTACTACTCAAGACCTCTCATGTTTCTTCAGGCGACGACGGTTCCGCTTAAGGATCCAAAATTCTATCATAACTTTTTAGGCGAGGATTCCTACATAGGGATCCATCACGTTTAATATCCTTAAAAGGTGGCAAGAACTCCCACATAAAGATTCAACATGTTTAATAGTGTTAAAAGCTACAAGGACTCCAACATAGAGATCCAACTTGTTTAATAGCCTTGGGCGGAAAAGACTCCAGTCACACCCTAAATTTCCTCCCTAAGGTTCTTCACTTGTTAATTACATCTAGTCCAATTGCATCTTCATCATAATATAACCATTTCATTTGGTCACTCATCACATTTGCATTGTTAATTTGTTGATCAGTTAAGTATCATTTTAGAATAAAAGAGAAGAATTTCTTTGCATGCTTTCATTCATTTTTACCTTTATGCATGTACATTGTCTTATATCATAAGATACCAAAGCCTTTGGTCTATTATCATATGATCATCATTTGCATTTTTGAAAAAGTTATTGTCAAGGTAAAATCCTTTTGTTTTCACATGTCTTACCATCCTCCAATTTGAAAAAAAACAAAGAGAGGTTAAAATTTAAATCATATCCTAGTGCTTTTTTGTTGATGAATTTTAACTTTGTATTACTATTGCATCCATTTTAAGCAAATTTGGTTTTTAAGTTAAATGGCAAGTTTCTAAGTAGATTAGGTTTTACATTTGTTTATCAATGTCACATAACCATTTGGATTTTAAAAAAATAAGGGATTGTTAACATTTTGTACATAAATCATAAAAGACCAAATTGATTTGCAATTTAATAAAAAGTGAAATTTTACATTATTAAGTCACCTGTTTACAAGCATATGTATTATATTAGCACTCATACGCATACTTACATTTACCCTCACATATCATATAAATTTGAAAATAAATAAAAAACTTGAATTAAAACATTATCAACATTTTTTCCATCACCAGCTTATTAAAAAAAAAAATTTCCATCACCATATAATTCAAGCAATAACCCACTAAGTGAAACCAAAGCAGTGATTATAATTCTATTTTATTGTACATAATTCATTCACATACAACTTTCTTTCCATACGCACATACATCACCATACATACATGAGGGTAAGATGGATTTGAGAGATTTGAAATCAAATTAAAGTTGTTTTATACATAAGTTGCTTGAGCAAGGCCCCTGCACAAACCGACATAGACAGAAGATGGAAAAGACAGACTCGAAGAGGAGAGATACGAAAGCAGAAGGAGAAGAAAATGCTTACCTGAGTCTTAAATACATCGGAAACCACCATGCCGGAGCTAGTAGTTGTCACCAGATTTCTCTCTTTTGTTATTTTGTCGCTTTATTGTTATTTTTCTTCATGATTTACACTTCCTATGTTCTAAACTATATGTAATCGGTTGTAATTCGAGAAATTTTAATGGATTGGGGTAGGGATTGTGGGCGCTAGGGTTCTTTCACTTTATTTGATTGCTTGTGTTTTTGTTAATTATGTTTGTGGATTCGTAATCGTGAGTGAGTTTTTAGTGAGGATTTGTGTTGATGGATTTAGGGTTTGAGGGCGTTTTGAGTAATCTAGAAAAAGAGGGATGAACACCTTCATGGTGTTTAACTGTTTATCTTATTTCTTCACTAAACTGCATTTTGATCCAAAAGAAGCAAATGAAATGTGTGTGATTGTGTTTGTTGATATATATATATATATATATATATATATATATATATATATATATATATATTGTTCTGGACTGGACCAATGGCTGGGCATGGCCCAATCCGCTTCTGCTCCAGAGCGGCCCATATCGCCTAAGTCCAACCCACAAGGGGGCAAAAGTTACCTTTCTGCCCCTCCAACCGGGAAAGGAATGCATCGTTCCTCCCCGGAATCAATGCCCTTTACACACGGCTCTGATTGCTCCCCGAACAGTTAAGGGCAGGTGCCCGAAACTATGTCTGTGCCCGACATAACGGCTAGTTTCAGGCACTCTGTCCGACATAACGGCTAGTTTGGGTAGTTACCTATTCTTTGGGAAAACGGTTATTCGGCCCCGAAAATAGGACCGTTGGCCATACGCTGGGGGCTCTATATAAACCCTCTCACTTGAGAGGGTCAGGTATCCAATATTCACCCTACGAACTAACACTTGTACTTGCCCCTTTTTCTCTGACCCTTTCTTACTTGAGCGTCGGAGTGCCTTGCAGGTACACCCCCTCCTCCTCTCCATACGACCAGCATCCCATACGTACTTGGTGGCCCACTTCTACAGGATCTGATCCAGCCTTCACGATCAGTGGCGTCGTCTGTAGGAATCATTGTTCTCCCCATCTTTCTTTCCCCGGAAACCGAAGATCAAAACAATTCTCAAAGATCATCATCATCATCATGGCCTCTCAAGATCGCGCCAAGGATGCTCTCCAAACCACTGTCTTCCCCGTCAACAAATCTGACATTGACGGCCAATCATCTCTCCTTAGAGATGCCCGTTTTCTAAGGGACGGAGCCACTGCTTCTCCTTCCCCTACCCCTGCTGATCACAACAACAACCAGTCTTCACTTGACGTCCAGCCCGTTCCCGTTCTGCCCAACGCCGACCCGGCCGTGGCAGCCCTCTTGGAGGCGATCAACAAAACCAACACCCTAATCCTGCAGCAGAACGAGAGGATTGGGGCGTTAGAATAAGCTAAGCGTCCAAGATCACCTCCTCCGCGGAGGAACCAGCGACGATCAAGGAGCCCGCAGCCCCGGAGAGATATTGATCGGAGACTGCGCCAAGAGCTTGACCCTCATGCCGCCCGGAAGCTTGACCAGGTTTCCCCGCGTGGCCAGCATTCTCCCAGCCACAAGAGGACTCGAAGGAACGAGCAGTCTCCCCCGGTCAAGTCTAAAGACCGGGCCCATTCACCATCTCCCCGAAGGAATCGCTCACTTTCTCCTCAAAGGAACCATTCCCCTTCTCCCCGAAGGAACCGCCGCCACAAGCGTACCCTTCGGTCCCCGTATTCACCAATTCTAGCAGCGACGATGAGCCTCGCGGCCCATTGTCCCAAGAGATCTTGGTTACCCGTCTCCCAAAGGGCCTGGAGAAGCCCCCGTCACTAGGCACGTACGACGGAACCACTGACCCTGACAAGCACATCGAGAACATCGATGCGCTATTGGACTACTGCGGCATACGAGGCGCCATCAAATGCCGGCTATTTCTGACCATGCTCCGTAAGGGGGCGATGATATGGTACAAGCAGCTGCCCGAGGAGTCCATCACCTCATGGAGATAACTGGGCAGGATCTTCTCGCGGCATTTCACAGCATCTCGTCGTCACCCCAAGACCGAGGCCTCCCTTGGCGCCATAATCCAAGGAAAGGATGAACCTCTTCGCGCATATATCGAGAGGTTCAACAAGGAAGCAGTACAGGTCCCAACAATGGACGAAATGAAGAAGTTTTTGCTCGAGCAAGGGCTCCGCCCGGGGTCCGAGTTCTCTAAAGCCGTCGACCTCGCACCACCGAGGAACCTAGACGCCCTCCTCCTCAAACCCCAATCACACATTCAGTACGAAGAGAAGGTTGCGTCCTGCAACCTCCGAGCATCACGCCATTAGGAGAACGCTCGGACCTCCAGAGGTGAGGAGGCCTCAACATCTCGTCAAGGCGAAAGGAGGCGCGAGGACCGTCCTCGTGACTCCCGTGACAACAAGGGGCCCTCCGGGCGGTTCTATGACTACACCCCCCTGACCGTCTCCAAGGAGAAGATTTTGTCCGAATGTTCCAATTCGAAGTTCAAGCAGGCAGGGGTCTGCTACCCCAAACAACTGCCGGCCAAACCAAACGTGGAAAAATCGAAATACTGCCATTTCCACAAGAGTCACGGCCACACTACAGAAGATTGCATCCATCTGAAGGATGCCATTGATATACTGATCAGGGACGGCCACCTGAAATAGTTCGCGAAGAAAAAAGACACTCCTCGGCAGGATGCCCAGGAGTCCAAGAAGATAGAGGAGGAAGTACCCTCCTCGGAAGACGCCAATATATAGGTCGCTATGTCCATATCACGACCGGAGGACTTCTACGTCCCGGACGGGCTCAGCGCCCCTGCTTATTTCGTGGCCCACAGCCCTGGGAGACGTTTCCCTCCACCATGGTTATCTCCGGCGGGGGCTTCAACAAAGTCACGGTGGGCTCTGTGAAACGAAAATTCGAGCATCTGATCAACACAAGCTCCAACAAGGTGACCACGCTTTATCAGGCCCGGAAGGGCTCCGTTCCCATCTCTTTCTACCGAGAAGAGCTCCTCGGGGGATCCCCGAACTCGAGCATACCCTTGCTCGTCAGAGCCCAAATGGCGAACTTCGACGTTCGCAGAATCCTAGTCAACCAGGGCAGTTCGGTCGACATCATGTACTCCCAGCTGTTTTCAACACTTCAGCTGGACGAATCACACCTTACCCCTTATGTAGGGTCTGATTTACAGGGATTCAACGGATCAGTGACCAAGCCATGGGGATACGTCGAACTGATCGTAACCTTTGGATCAGCTGAGACGGCCAGATCCATCAAGGTACAATTTCTGGTAATCGACTACCAGTCGCTTTACCAGTGCATTTTCGGAAGGCCAACTCTGGCCGAGTTGGTAGCGGTGACTTCAACAGTCCACCTGAAGATGAAGCATTACACTTCGAAGGGAATGGTCGCCACCCTCCACAGCGACATCGAAGCTGCACGATGGTGTTTCGAGGTAGCTACAAAGGGGCTCAACGCCATTGTATCCAATCCAAAAGCGTCGGGCAAGCCAGCGTTGCCAAGCAGCTCCGAGGAAGCCAAGCCTCTTCCCAGGTCGACTCCATCGACCTCGACAGTCGCTTCCCCGAAGAAGACCAACAAGAGGAACGAGCAGCTTCAGCCAACCCGTCTACATCGTCCAACAGCAGCTCCCATCCGATGCGCCCTATCTCGGATGGCAACTTCGAGATCGTTCTGTTCGGCGACGACCCCCAACGGGGAGTGAAGATTGGAGCAGAGCTGCCTGACATCGCGAGGAAGTAGCTCAAAGCATGCCTCCATGAGAATGCCGACCTCTTCGCATGGAGCACCACCGAAATACCTGGCTTGGATCCATCCGTCGCCTGCCACCAGCTGACAATCGACCCGGTCGTCAAGGCCGTAGCACAATGTAGGAGAAAGCAGTCTCCGGAGAAAATGGAGGCTGCTGAAAAAGCCGTAAAGGACCTCCTCGAGGCCAAATTTATTTCGGAGGCCAAATTCACCACTTAGTTGTCCAACGTTGTACTAGTTAAAAAATCTAATGGAAAATGGCGCATGTGCATTGATTACATCGATCTCAATAAGGCATGCCCAAAGGATGCCTACCCCCTCCCTAATATTGATAAACTTGTTGATAATTCGGCCAGTTTTACACTTTTATTGTTCATGGACGCCTACTCGGGCTATAATCAAATTCCAATGGCAATGACCGACAAAAAATATACGGCCTTCATGACCGAATCGGGCAACTATTACTACAACGTAATGCCCTTCGGACTGAAGAACGCCGGAGCAACCTACCAAAGAATGATGAACAAGGTCTTCCGGGGAGAAATAGGCGACATGATCAGAGTCTACATGGACGACATGATCGTAAAATCCCACGAGGAAACTGATCATACTACCCATTTGAGAAAGGTCTTCGAATAGGCCAGGAAATACAAAATGCGTTTTAATCCGGAGAAGTGCACGTTCGGTGTCCGAGCAGGCAAATTCCTCGGCTTCTACTTAATGGAACGAGGAATCGAAGCCAACCCCGATAAATTCCGAGCATTCTCCGAGTTTCCTATGCCCAAGTCCAAGAAATCCATCTAGTCCCTCAACGGGATGCTCGAGTCACTATCTCGTTTCGTGGCCAAATCTGCGCAACACGCCCTACCATTCTTCAAACTCCTCCGCAAGGAGGCAACATTCGAATGGACCGAGGAATGTGACAAGGCCCTTCTCCATCTGAAACGGGAACTCTCAGAGCCACCAGTCCTCTCTCGCCCGAACAATGGCGAAATGTTGTACCTGTACCTCGCCGTAGCAACCAAAGCAGTGAGCACCGCTCTCATCCGCGAGACACCTGACGGGCAGAAGCCCATATATTTCACGAGCAAAGCACTGCAAGGACCAGAGTTAAGATACCAACAGATAGAGAAAGTTGCTATAGCCCTCATCAATTCAGCCAAAAGATTAAGACACTACTTCCTGGCTCACACGATCGTGGTTCGAACAGATCAACCCATAAAACAGCTACTAGGACGACCAGACATGGTCGGTCGAATGCTCAAATGGTCGCTTGAACTATTCGAATTTGACATCCGATATAAAGGCAGGAAAGCTCTCAAAGCCCAGGCTCTGGCCGACTTCGTCGCAGAAATGACATTCGCAGACTCCCCCGCGGGCGAAGCACGTAAATGGACCATTTTTGTGGATGATGCCTCAAGCTCGGCAGGGAGCGGTGCGGGCGTCATCCAGGAAAGCAATGAAGGAATCATCGTTGAAGTATCACTCACCCTATCCTTCCCAACCTCGAACAACTAGGCCGAATACGAGGCCTTCCTCGCTGGGCTATGCCTAGCCGAGGACCTGGGTGCAGAAGAAGTCGTCATCTGCACAGATTCGCAACTCGTGGCCCTCTAGGTCCGGGGAGAATATCAAGCCAAAAACGACAACCTGGTTGAATACTTAGCCCTGGTCAAGAAGGAAATGGCGAAGTTCGCAACTGTGGAAGTGAAACATGTTCCCCGCGAACATAACGTGCGAGCAGACGTGCTATCCAAACTAGCCAGCACAAAGAAGAAAGGCGAAAACAAATCCGTCATACAGGAAGTACTTCCTCGACCCAGTATCGAGAAGGCCTCCCGGACCCTCGACGTGTAGGTGATCGGCGACAACAACTGCTGGATGACCCCTGTTTACAACTATCTCACCAAAGACGAACTTCCGTCCGACCCAAAAGAGGCCAACACAGTTTGTAACACCCCCTTCTACACCCCCAGGCTATTAAAGCGATAACAATTAATCAGAGTATAATTAAAAATTCACGGCATAGACAGAGGTGTCACATCAATTTGAAACAAACATACAACAACCTGCTCATATAGATATGCAATAATTCAGGTAGCACATAACAAAGGAACTTAGTTCCTAACACCCACAATTCAGATACAAAATAAAAGCGGAAAATCTGTACTGAAATCTCCACTATATATATCACAAAAAAAGTTTGTTTGTCATATACATCATCATACATGTACAATCCAAAATATACATGTATACATAATATAAATAATCACATAACGATCTCCCCGACTACCCGGTGCTACATATCAGAGCCGACCGACAAAAGAATGGAGACCTAAGCTTCACAAAAAGACCTCCAGCATCTAATCTACAATGCCTCGTAGAGCATTTAAAACAGCAGAAAGGTGAGAAACACAATCATAATATAATTGCATACCATTATATATAACACAAAAATACACATATAAAATATTCTCACCACAACTTATACCAGAATTCAAACGCCAAACAACACAATGTATATTTCATATATCCATCACCAAGGTATATCAACCATGCACATTACACATATTACCAACATACATACATGTATCAACTCATCAATATCATTCACAATTCCACACATAATCAATCCATTCATGATTTATGCAGATGCACAGAGACCGACACAACGACTCTATGCAATGCATATGCGGTACCATCCATCCATCATTCTTAACACTAGTTCACTCAGGAACTATTGGAATCATCACTTGTTACTCAACGTAACTCCCCGTCGGGCAAACGATGTTCCTCGTCGCTTTAAGTTCTCTTGGTATAAGGCGCACGACGTTTATGGATCGCTTTAAGTCCTCTTTGTATAAGGCGCACGATCCAATCGCTTTAAGTCCTCTTTGTATAAGGTGCACGATCATCTATAATCATCGCTTTAAGTCCTCTTTATATAAGGCGCACGATGTTATAGCGGATTCCCTCTGGAACCGATTCGTCGCTCACACCCACTAGGGCACACGACATCACTAACATGCATATCATGATGCATGACATACAATGACTCATGACATTCAAATGCACACATATACACATCCATAATCATGCCTATATCATCAAATACAACACATTACATTTACTAGCCCTTAGGTCACAAACCATCATCACCACATCTTATCACATGCATTTCCATCACACAACAACACACAAGTCATACAACATTCATATCAATAGCATATTGCATAATACACATCAACTACACACACATGCAATGGTACAAGTTGACAAAATGACACCATTCCAAATCCCGACAAAATTAAATTGGCCACTAGTCTCAAAACCAATAATATAAGAAAGAACATGTCAAAAGCTTTCCAACGCACCAAACCGCGCCTCAAACCGGCTCACGGATCAAAAGTTATAAAGAAAACAAATTGGGAAAAGCTGTCACGTCCGCAATGCGAAGCTCCTAGCGAGTCCTTCGCTTCCTCATTCGCAGTGCGAATGTCCCAGCGAACCAAGTCAGAACTGAAAATAGCCTAAAAATTCCTAACATTTGCAGTGCGAACTCCTAGCGAATCTTCGCTTCCCCGTTCGCAGTGCGAGTATCCCAGTGAACCAAGTCAGAGAGGAAAACAACATAAAACAATACAAAGTTCGCAGTGCGAGTCTCTGGCGAATGCTCGCCCTCACCTTCGCAGTGCGAATAGACAGCGAATGCTCGCTTTCCCCTTCGCTAGGGGATTCGCAGTGCGAACCTGCGAAACCAGAAAACCCACCAGCGCTGTTACACACTTCAACACCATATTTTCCCCCACAAAAACACTTTCAAACCAACACATAGCAATCAGAACATAATCTAATCATGGTAACAAGTATTCTACCGCATTTACACCGATTTCCAACCGCGAAAACATCGATTTCTCTCTTCCGACCTAAAATCGAAAAGCTATGAAACACAACAAACAATCCAATACACACATACATAATCATACACAAGCATAGTATAATCGAGTTTTGCACCCTTACCCGATTTAATCGTGTTTAGAAAAGTCGGTTGATCGATTCCTAGATTTTCCATGTTTTCTCTCTTTTCTTCTCTTCTTTTCTTTCTTCCTCTTTTTCTTCTTCTCTTCTATTTTCTCTCTTTCTATTTCTATTATGTTTCTAACTTAGGAAAAATTAAAGTGAAATGACCAAAATACCCCTACACTCAAATATCTCGCAAACGCTCCCAAAACGCGATAAAATATAATCACGATGAAAAATAACATATTTTCAAATAATAGTCAGAAATAAAATAATATAATAATAAAATAATCAAAACGACTCAATTAAATAAAAATAACTAAAACTGGTGCGTTACAACTCTCCCCCACTTAGAAATTTTCGTCCTCGAAAATAATACTTGAGACGAACAACTCTGGATACGACTCCTGCATCCGACTCTCCAACTCTCAAGTCAAATTGCCCTCAGCAGCGCCTCCCCACGCTACTTTCACAAGCGCAATATGCTTGCCTCTTAACTGCTTCAACTCACGATCCAAAATCCTAACTGGTAATGCCTCAACCGTAAGGTTCTCCCTTACCTCAACCTCATCCATCGGAATCACATATGACGGATCCGGAACATACTTCCGAAGCTGTGAAACATGGAACATATCATGCAAATTCGAAAGACTCGGCGGCAACGCCACCCTATAAGCCACAACACCCACTCTCGCGGATATCTGGTAAGGACCAATAAACTGAGAAGTAAGCTTCTTCGATTTCAATGCACGACCAACACCCGTCACCAGTGTAACTCTCAAAAATACATGATCGCCCTCTTGAAACTCAAGATCTTTCCTCCTTCGATCATGATAACTCTTTTACCTACTCTGAGAAACCTTCATTTTCTCACGAATAAGGTTTACCTTGTCTAAAGTCTGTTGTACTAACTCCGGTCCAACCACTGAACTCTCACCAGATTCGTGCCAACACAACAGTGTTCGACATCTTTGTCCTTACAACGCTTCAAACGGTGCCATTCCAATACTTGAATGGAAACTGTTATTATACGTGAATTCCACCAACGCAAGATAACTATCCCACGCACCACCATGTTCAAGAACATAAGCCTGAAACAAATCTTCCAACGACTGAATCGTTCTCTCGGTCTGTCCATCCGTCTGCGGATGATAAGCAGAACTCAATCTCAATTTAGAACCCAACGCCTTTTGTAAACTTTCCCAAAATCTCGACGTAAACCTCAGATCTCGATCTGAAACAATACTCAACGGAACACCATGTAACTTCACAATCACACTGATATAAATCTCTGCCAACCTCTCCAAAGAAAAACTGATGTCAATCGGAATGAAATGCGCCGATTTAGTCAGCCTATCCACAACCACCCAAATAGCATTATGTCCCCTCATTGTATTCGGCAACCCTGTCACAAAATCCATAGAAATGTTATCCCATTTCCACTCAGGAATATCCAACGGTTGCAACAAACCACTAGGCTTCAGGTGTTCTACCTTCGACTTCTGACACGTCAAACATGAATACACAAACTGAGCCACATCTCTCTTTAATCCAGACCACCAAAAGATCTTCTTCAAATCTTGATACATCTTATTAGCTCCCGGATGTATACTCAAATTACTCCGGTGTCCTTCCTCCAAAATCATCCTTTTCAACTCCGCATCATCAGGAATACAAATTCTACCACGGAATCTCAAAACACCATTATCATCCACTCTAAAATCACTACTCGCATCTTTTTCTCCAACCAACATCAAATCCACAAATTTCACATCCAGTTTCTGTTTCTCGCTAACAGTCAACAGAAAATCATTAGTAACCTTTAACATACCAAGCCTCACACTGTCAGACATCAATTCACACACCAAACTCAAATCTCTAAACGATTCCAAAAGTTCCCACTCCTTAACCATCAAAGCAGACATATGCAACGATTTCCGACTCAACGCATCGGCTACCACATTAGCTTTACCAGGATGGTAATTCAAGCTAAAATCGTAGTCCTTCAAAAATTCCAACCATCTACGTTGTCTCATATTCAACTCTTTCTGATCAAACAAGTATTTCAAACTTTTATGATCACTAAAGACTTTGAATCTTGCACCGTAGAGATAATGCCTCCAAATATTCAACACAAAAACCACAGCCGCTAATTCAAGATCATGAGTAGGATAATTTTTCTCATGAATCCTCAATTGCCTCGAAGCATAAGCTACAACCTTAACTTATTGCATCAACACACCACCTAGACCAATCAAAGACGCATCATAATACACCACGAATGGTTCCGTAGGATTCGGCGAGATCAAAATCAGAGCTGTCGTCAATCTTCTCTTCAGCTCACTAAAACTTTCCTCACACCGAATATCCCAAATGAACGCTTGACCTTTACAAGTCAACTGGGTCAATGGAAGTGCTAACTTAGAAAAACCTTTAATAAATCTCCGATAATATCCGGCTAATCCCAAAAAGCTTCTAATTTCAGTAACAGATCTCGGAGCCTCCCATTGTAGAACTGCTTCTACTTTAGATGGATCCACAGCGATACCGTTACCTGAAATCACATGACCAAGAAAACTCACTTCTGATAACCAGAACTCACACTTGGACAACTTGGCAAAAAGTTTCCTTTCCTTCAAAACCTGCAACACAATGCGCAAATGCTCCGCATGTTCCTCCCGGGACTTAGAATAAATCAAAATGTCATTAATAAACACAACAACAAATCGATCCAAATGCTCGTGGAAAATATGATTCATGTACTCCATAAACACACCTAGCGCATTAGAAACCCCGAACGGCATCACGGAATATTCATAATAACCATAACGTGTCCTAAAAGCCGTCTTCTAAATATCTTCCTCTTTCACCCTTATCTGATGATAACCCGACCTCAAGTCAATCTTACTAAACACACACGTACCTACCAACTGATCCATCAGATCATCAATTCTCGAAAGAGGATACTTATTCTTAATCGTCACTTTATTCAACTGGTGATAATCAATACACAATCGCATACTTCCATCTTTCTTTTTCACCAATAAAACTGGAGCACCCCAAGGCGACACACTCGGCCTCACAAACCTCTTTTCCAATAATTCGTTCAATTGCTTCTTTAACTCAACCAACTCAGATGCCGACATTCAGTATGGTGCCATCGATACAGGTCTAGTACCAGGAACTAGATCTATATAAAACTCCACCTCTCTCTCTAGCGGCAAGTCCGAAATATCCTCAGGAAACACTTCCGGAAAATCACACACAACAGGAAACACATCCAGTGAAACTTGACTATCCACCGTCAACGATGCAAACAACCCAATAATTGAGCTTCATCCGCCAAAAGTTTCTTCAACTCTTTGGTAGATAAGAAACTCGACTCTTCGTCTTCTTCAAGAGAAGGAAATCTTACCAGCTTATGATAACAATCAATATGAACCCGATTAAATTGCAACTAATTCATTCCCAGAACCACATCTAAACCCTCCAACGGCAAACACACCAAATCCATCTCAAAGTCTTTACCATAAATGGTCAAAGGACAACTTAAACAAACCAAAGAAGTAGTTACTGACCCCATTGCTGGAGTATCAATAACTATCTCTCCATCCATCGAAGACAACAAAAGATTCAAATG
Source organism: Lathyrus tuberosus (assembly GCA_022829125.1). Lineage (NCBI taxonomy): Eukaryota > Viridiplantae > Streptophyta > Magnoliopsida > Fabales > Fabaceae > Lathyrus > Lathyrus tuberosus. The sequence goes on along the minus strand of JALAZF010000403.1, from coordinate 2,780,017 downwards.
CTTCACGCACTCAAACGAAATAAACGAATGAGTCGCTCCAGTATCAATAATAGCAACTAAAGGCGTACTATTAATAAAGCAAGTACCTCTGATCAGACGGTCTGCACTTGTAGTCTGAGTTCCAGCCAAGGCAAAAACCTTCCCACCAGCTGGAGCTTGCTTAGGTTTCGGACACTTCGTACTAATATGACCAGGTTCACCATAATTGAAACACTTCACCACATTTTTCCTCTTGCACTCATCTGCGACATGTCCTAAACCTCCACAATTAGAACACTTCCTCATACCCTTCCTACATTCGAACTGACGATGTCTTAATTCACCACACCCAAAACATCTCGGAGAATTAGATATACCCCCTCCACTTGACCTTCTCTCAAAATTACCCCTTTGTTTACCTTTATCAGCCGGTGTCACATAAGGACCACCACGAACCTGTTGCTTCCATTTCCTCTTGTTCACACTCTTATAGTGAGTAGAACGAGCCTTACTATCTTCCTCATAAATCCTACAACAATCCACCAAATCAGAAAACCTCCTTATCCTCTGATAACCAATTGTCTGCTTTATCTCAGGACGCAACGCATTCTCAAACTTTACACACTTAAAAAACTCCGCAGTCGCTTCCGAATAATGTGGATAAAACTGCACAAGCTCCACAAACTTAGCAGTATATTCAACAACAAACATACTACCTTGTTTCAATTCCAAGAACTCAATCTCTTTCTTTCCTCTCACATCTTTAGGAAAATACTTCCTCAGAAACTCAATGCTAAACACAGCCCAAGTGATCTCCTCCTCTGCAGCTTCCAACACATGACGAATACTAACCCACCAATCATCGGCCTCTTCCAGCAACATGTGAGTATCCAGTCTCACCTTCTGATCCTCAGCACAATCCATCACTCGAAAGATTCTTTCAATCTCCTTAAGCCAAATCTGAGCACCATCAAGATCATATCTTCCTTTGAAGATAGGCGGTTTGTTCTTCCTGAACTCATCATTACCAGCAGCATTAGGTGCACCCTGCACAGCCCGAGCCATAGCTTGCATAGCAGCAGCCAAAGCAGCATCATTCCTACCAGCCATATTCTGTTCATATCTAATAACAGCAACTATGGTTAAACAAACATCTCACCGAACCACAAATACCAACAAGGACTGACATAAACTGACACGGACTGGCTCTGATACCACTTAATGTAACACCCCCTTCTACACCCCCAGACTATTAAAGCGATAACAATTAATCAGAGTATAATTAAAAATTCACGGCATAGATAGAGGCGTCACATTAATTTGAAACAAACATACAACAACCTACTCATATAGATATGCAATAATTCAGGTAGCACATAACAAAGGAACTTAGTTCCTAACACCCACAATTCAGATACATAATAAAAGAGGAAAATCTCTACTAAAATCTCCACTATATATATATCACATAAAAAGTTTGTCTGTCATATACATCATCATACATGTACAATCCAAAAGATACATGTATACATAATACAAATAATCACATAACGATCTCCCCGACTACCCGGTGCTACATATCAGAGCCGACCGACAAAAGAATGAAGACCTAAGCTTCACAAAAAGGCCTCCAGCATCTAATCTGCAATGCCTCATAGAGCATTTAAAACAGCAGAAGGGTGAAAAACACAGTCATAATATAATTGCATACCATTATATATAACACAAAAATACACATATAAAATATTCTCACCACAGCTTATACCAGAATTCAAACGCCAAACAACACAATGTATATTTCATATATCCATCACCAAGGTATATCAACCATGCACATTACACATATTACCAACATACATACATGTATCAACTCATCAATATCATTCACAATTCCACACATAATCAATCCATTCATGATTTATGCAGATGCACAGAGACCGACACAACGACTCTATGCAATGCATATGCGGTACCATCCATCCATCATTCTCAACACTAGTTCACTCAGGAACTATTGGAATCATCGCTTGTTACTCAACGTAACTCCCCGTCGGGAAAACGATGTTCCCCGTCGCTTTAAGTCCTCTTGGTATAAGGCGCACGACGTTTATGGATCGCTTTAAGTCCTCTTTGTATAAGGCGCACGATCCGATTGCTTTAATTCCTCTTTGTATAAGGCGCACAATCATTTATAATCATCGCTTTAAGTCCTCTTTGTATAAGGCGCACGATGTTATAGCGGATTCCCTCTGGAACCGATTCGTCGCTCACACCCACTAGGGCACACGACATCACCAACATGCATATCATGATGCTTGGCATACAATGACTCATGACATTCAAATGCACACATATACACATCCATAATCATGCCTATATCATCAAATATAACACATTGCATTTACTAGCCCTTAGGTCCCAAACCATCATCACCACATCTTATCACATGCATTTCCATCACACAACAGCACACAAGTCATACAACATTCATATCAACAGCATATTGCATAATACACATCAACTACACACACTTGCAATGGTACAAGTTGACAAAACGACAACATTCCAAATCTCGACATAATTAAATTGGCCACTAGTCTCAAAACCAATAATATAAGAAAGAACATGTCAAAAGCTTTCCAACGCACCAAACCGCGCCTCAAACCGGCTCACGGATCAAAAGTTATAAAGAAAACAAATTGGGAAAAGCTGTCACGTCCGCAATGCGAAGCTCCTAGCAAGTCCTTCGCTTCCTCATTCGCAGTGCGAATGTCCCAGCGAACCAAGTCAGAACTAAAAATAGCCTAAAAATTCCTAACGTTCGCAGTGTGAACTCCCAGCGAATCTTCGCTTCCCCGTTCGCAGTGCGAGTATCCCAGCGAACCAAGTCAGAGAGGAAAATAACACAAAACAATACAAAGTTCTCAGTGCGAGTCTCTGGCAAATGCTCACCCTCACCTTCGCAGTGCGAATAGACAGCAAATGCTCGCTTTTCCCTTCGCTAGGGGATTCGCAGTGCGAACCTGCGAAACCAGAAAACCCACCAGCGCTGTTACACACTTCAACACCATATTTCCCCCCACCAAAACACTTTCAAACCAACACATAGCAATCAGAACATAATCTAATCATGGTAACAAGTATTCTACCGCATTTACACCGATTTCCAACCGCGAAAACATCGATTTCTCTCTTCCGACCTAAAATCGAAAAGCTATGAAACACAACAAACAATCCAATACACACATACATAATCATACACAAGCATAGTATAATTGAGTTTCGCACCCGTATCCGATTTAGTCGTGTTTAGAAAAGTCGGTTGATCGATTCCTAGATTTTCCAAGTTTTCTCTTTTTTCATCTCTTTTTTTTCTTTTTTCCTCTTTTTCTTCTTCTCTTCTATTTTCTCTCTTTCTATTTCTATTATGTTTCTAACTTAGGAAAAATTAAAGTGAAATGACCAAAATACCCCTACACTCAAATATCTCGCAACCGCTCCCAAAACGCGATAAAATATAATCACGATGAAAAATAACATATTTTCAAATAAAAGTCAGAAATAAAATAATATAATAATAAAATAATCAAAACGACTCAATTAAATAAAAATAACTAAAACTGGGGCGTTACACAGTTAGGCGAAGAGCCTGCTCTTATGTCTTGGTCGAAGATAAACTCTACAGGCGGGGATTCTCCATTCCACTGCTTAAGTGTATCGAGGAAGAAATGGTCGTGCACGTCCTGCGCTAAATCCACGAGGGAATCAACGCCCAACATCTCGGCGGAAGGTCCCTTTCTCGGAAGGCCCTCCGAGCAGGATATTACTGGCCGACCATGCAGCACGATGCGAAAGAACACGTGAAGAGGTGCGATAAATGCCAACGGCACGGGTGCATGCACCTGGCTCCACCTAACGAGCTCAAGGAAATGTCCTCCCCATGGCCATTCGCCTGGTGGGGCCTAGATATCCTAGGACCCTTCGTAGTAGGATCAAATCAGAACAAATACCTAATAGTGGGCGTAGACTACTTCACAAAATGGATAGAAGTGGAGGCTCTGGCCAAAATAACTGCCATCAACATACTACGTTTCTACAAACGAAACATCCTTGCACGTTTCGGCATTCCCCAGGCAATAGTGACGGACAATGGGACGCAATTCACGGACAGAACATTTCAGGACTTCGTCGCCCAACTGGGCACGAAGCAGCACTTCGCATCCGTCGAGCACCCCCAAACAAACGGGCAGGCTGAGGCAGCTAACCAAGTCATCCTTCGAGACCTCAAACGAAGGCTGGACAAAACGAATAAGGCTTGGGTCGAGGAACTGCACAGCATATTGTGGGCATACCGTACAACCCCACACTCTACAACCGGGGAAACACCCTTCCGTTTAGCATACGGGACCGAGGCTGTAATCCCCGTCGAAGTTCACGTACCCTCCAGGCGGACAGAGTCGCCCCTGGACGAGGAGATGAACGACGAATCATTAAGATAAGAGCTCGACCTCGTCGAGGAAATTCGAACCGGGGCAGCCCTCCGCGAAGCCTCACTAAAACAAAAAATTATCATCAGGCACAACGCCAAGGTGATACGATGAGAGTTCGACATGGGAAGCCTTGCTCTAAGAAGAAATCACAAAGACTCTCGCGAAGGCAAACTAGCAGCCAACTGGGAAGGACCTTATCGTGTACGAGCAAAAACGGAAAATGGGGCCTACTACCTAGAATATCTCAACGGGGAAGAACTTGCTCGACCATGGAACCCCGAAAAGCTAAAACAATACTATAGCTAAGGACCTAATTCTCAGTTCAACCCGTCACGACGACGTACATCAACTACCGACCACTATGCACGCCTAGGTACAAGCGTCGCATACCGATAAAGCAGAACCCCGCTCAATAATGAGCTGAGTAAATGCTCGACGACGGTCCTCAATCTAGCATCGTCGTCGTCAAAGTACCATGATCGGCAGAACCCCAGCTCGCGATGGGATGTTCACGCCCGAACTCAGGCCTCAAACGGGACCTGAGCTCCGCATCCCCGCCAGGACATTCCCAGACCGTTCGATCAGTACCCCTCACTGCCGAACACATCTACAACGAGCAATCCCCCTAAAAGATCGCATAAGTCCAATACTCCCTATCACGGGCAGACACACATTCACAACAAGCGTGAGTACAACACTTAGCAAAAAATAAAAGCAAGTAAAACCATGCAGATAGCAGAATCGAACATATAATTCAAACATAAAAAAGTGGCCACTAGGACCATGGCTGTACTGGATTACATAAAATGGGGGCCATGCCCCCCCCCCAAAATTAAATTACAACAACTACTTGGCACGCAGGCCAGACAAATTACAACAACAAAAACAGACTCCTCACTCGTCCATCTGCTCGGCTGGCTCAGACTGAGGCCCCTGGTCCTCCACGGGCCGATCCTCGGTGTTCCCTTCAAGGAGAGCGTCGGGCATAACGATCCGGACATCCTCAACATGCGCCAGATAGTGGGTACCCTCGATATAAAAGTCAAGCTCAGGGTTCACCACCCGCAGTTGAGCCACGGCGTTCCTGAAGGATTCGTCCGCGACGGCAATACTGTCATCCTTGGCCACCAGCATACGGGCTACCAGCTCGGATTTCGTTTTCAATTCCTTCACATCCTCCGGCTCATCTTCACCCGGGGCATTGACCGCCCTCAACTGCTGGACCAGCTCCTCGGAAGCTTTCTTCTCCGCCGCCAGCGTGGAATTCTCCTTATTCAACCGAGCTACCTCCTCCTCAGCCTTCTTCCGAGCATCATCGGCAACCTTGGCTTCTTCTCTGAGGGACGCCATGGTAGCCCGAGCAGCGTTAAGGTCGGCCTCAGTTGCAGAGTCCCCTTCAGCATAAACGGTTGCCATCTCCAGCATCCTAACCAAAGTTGAAGCGTCTTGAGCCACCAACGCCCTCTTGCTCGGTCAGTCCATGCTTTCCAAGTGAAGAGACTCCGCCCGAGGCACGATCAAAGAGTTTCCCTCGAAGAATTTCCTATCGAGGATGTAGGGAGGAAGCTCGAACTTCCCTTTCTCCGATACCCGAGTGAGGTCCACAATGTCAGTAACCCTTGGCCGCTTAGATCGTCCGGTCAAAGGGAGGGGAGACCCCCGGGGAGACGGTGTAGGAGAAGAAGAAGTCCCCGCAGCAGACTGAACCGGAGGGTGAGCACGAGCACCAGCAAACCGAGACTTCAGAGAAACCGCACCGGCCTTGTTCCTCGCAAGAACGTTCTTCACAACCCTCTCATGGGCCTGAGGCATCTCACCTGCACAAACAAAAGACGAACAAGTTAGTCACGAGGAAAAGAAATAACATGAGCAAATCTAAAATAAATAAAACTACCAAGCAGCTTCTCGACTTCCGCATGAGTCTTGCACTCCAGCAGTGCCTTGGTGTTGATAAACCGGTACTCAACCCTCTGACTACCGTCCTCCTCGAAGATCAGATTACCCTAGTTCGTCCAGCACTCAGCAAGCAGGAAGGAGTTAACGTACAACACCAACTCCTCGTACGCCACGACATCCTGCCCGTGTAACTCGTGTGGTTAGAGAACGTAGTCGCCGGGCTTCTTGGCGAAATGATCAGGTGCCCAATGAATGGGGAACTTGTAGATTCTCTGCCCAATAAACTTCCCCGCCTCGTCGCGCAGGTCATTCCCGTCCTCATCCACCTCAATCTCCCAGACGTGTGTACTGTCCTGGGCTGCTTCGGACACGGGCTCGACAACATAATACCTCTCCTTGAACGTCCGTATCGACTCCGAAAATGGTTTAAACAATTAGCGAGGCTGCTTCAGGGAGACCCAACCATACTTCCTCCCCAACAGCTGCCTTTGAAGATGGAAGACGGTGAAGAACAAGGGGAGAGTAGCCCCTATGGAGAGGTATTTGCACACCAGCCCGAACGCCCGAATAAAGGCTAACGAGTTGGGATGCAATTGCGTGGGGGCCAACTTCAAATGCACGAACACCGACTACTGAAAATTGGTGAACGACAACCTCAAACCCAGCTCCTTAACGGCATATTCATACATGGTAAAGCGGTCCCCAAAATTCGTACATACCCGCTCATCCTCAGAGGGAAAGTGCACCTTCCACTCCCCCTCTGGTCCGACCTCCGTGAAGACATCACCCAAATACGTTGCAAAAGTGGACACATGTTCAGCAGGTTCGGCCACCTCTCACTCCTCCATGGAATCCTCAACGACGTCCTCGTCCATACCCTCCAACTCTTCTTCCTCTCCAACCTCACTGAAGGAACTCGAAGCCGTCGAGCTACTATTTTTCGAAGAGCTTGTTTCTTCCTCGGACGTATCTAAGATAATCTCTCTATCTGGCCCCGTTGCCATGTCGATCACCTGAAAAGCAGAGAAGAAAAGTGAATTTGACAACAAATCAAATCCACCCTTCCACCGCTAAGTAAAGTGAAAGGGCGCGCAAAGGGCTGAGGACAACGTCCCCGGCCTAAGCCCTAACATCAAAAGCTGAAACCTCCCTGCGAGGAGACGCTTGAAATAAATCATCCCCAAACGAGGAGCTTCCCCGCGCTCATACCCAGCTTTCTATCGAAGCTTCGCCAGAAACCGCAAAGCTTCACCGGAATCTGGGAGCATTCTATCGAGAAACTCATCACCCACTCAGAAGATGAACAATCACGACGGTTACACAAGCGTCGCCATCGCAACGACACCGTCAACCGCCCTCCTAACCAAAACATACTAACACATCTGGCGACATGTCAGAAGTGGAAAAATGGCACAACCACCGTCCACCACCAACAATCACCGGGAATCAACCTATTTTGCCCTCTAAACCTAGCCCTAACCACATGCAATCTACCATTGACCACCAAAAGGAGTAGAACAAGCACAGGATCGGAAACTTACTTGATTTAAGAAGACAAAAGTGGCTGCTCGGAGCTTGTAGCGGTGGTCGGAGTAAGCAGACGGCGATGACGGGCAGGAGTGCTGAAGGAGACGAAGAGAAATCAGAGCAAATAAGTTCCGAATGGAACGAATTTCCCCCTTTTATACAAAGGGGCACGTGCAGACACGTGCTCGTAGGCCATGATGACTATCAACTAGCCATCATTACCTAGTGACTACTACACAGAGCTCTAGGCCCACGTGGCGCTCCAACGTTTCCAATTCTGACTGACCTTTAGTCTCCCCTGACACCGGGCAACAAGGTCTCGACCACGTATCTCACGGACACCAGCGGTCACGGGCACATTGAGACAACCCTCCTCGTCCTCAAACGACGACGTCACGCTAGATCCCCGGAGTAGCAAGCTATCCTTAAGTCATCACTCCCATGCTCGGGAGCAACGACTTGGGGGGCTCCTGTTCTGGACTAGACCAATGGCTGGGCATGGCCCAATCCGCTTCTGCTCCAGAGCGGCTCAAATTGCCTAAGTCCAACCCACAAGGGGGCAAAAGTTACCTTTCTGCCCCTCCAACCGGGAAAGGAATGTGTAGCGCGGTTTTTGTGGTTTCAAATCACTATCGCTTTGGTACTACAGTTCGATTCATTTTTTATCCTATTGAAGCTGATGAAGGAAGGGAAATAGATGTCTTCAATTAACCCTGCTTGCAAACTGAGGTTAAACAGTCAACACTGTTGGTTTACAAATGCGGCTTTAGTTCGTGGGTCTCTCTCTGCTTATTTTATTCAGAATGAAATACCGGGATTGATCATGGGGATTTGTTGGGATACTGTGCTAGATTGGCTGGAGGTAGGGGACTTTGGGGTTTTTTGATTAGTGTGCTCGCTAAGATTCTTTTTCAATCTTATGTCTACGTATTCCCGGGATAGGGAAATCAGAGCGATCGTAGTTCCTCCTATTCTATGGGAGGAAATGGTGTTTTGGTGTCTTGTTCAAAGCCCAAGACACGAAGTTAAAGGTGGTTTGACTTTAGAGAGAATTGGTCATCTCTAAAGAGGGGGTATTTAGTCTGTTTGTCACAACTGTAGGGTGACTGATTTATAAAGGAGAATTACTTTAACTGGGATATGTGAATCCAGCAATGCCATAATTTCCTTTATAGGGGATTTTCAACATGAAGGAGAAGACTTTAACTCAGTTTAGAGTAATACCATCTTTCCTTAGGAATTTCTCATGCTAAAAGAGGGACAGTGGCATGGATGTAAATAATCCAAAGGCTTGCCGCTTACAGCAATTAGATGGGGGAAAAGGAGTTGTTGATGGTTGTATGCTGTGACCAAAGCATGATTTGATACTAAAAGGTTGATTGAATCAAACGGGGATTTCCTTATACAGAGCCTAAGAGGAGGCTATTGACCCAACAAGAGGATGCTTTTGTGTCTCGTACGAAGCCCGAGATAGAGGCTAAAAGGGTTGACTCAACAAGAGAGTGTTTTTATATGTGTCTTGTACCAAGCCCAAGACAGAGGCTAAAAGGGTTTGACTCAACAAGATAGTATTTTATACTCACCAAGAGAGTGATTTGTATCTCGTACGAAGCCCGAGATGGAGGCTAAAAATGTTTGACTCAACAAGAGAGTCTTTTTATATTCAACAAGAGAGTGATTTTATATCTCGTACGAAGTCCGAGATGGAGGCTGCAAAGGTTAACTCTGCTGGGGAGAATCATTGTACAAAGCCAAAGAGGAGGCTAGGGTTACTGTTTCAATTGAGTGACAGGTCCAGTATGTTGGTTAAAAGAGAAAATCAGTTCTTATATGGGTAATGTTATACTCATGGATTTGATCTGAGGACCGGGATTATTTCCTGTTCTTAAAGGAAATGGAGAATCCGAAGGGTATTGAGACTGCCCAAGTCTACGGGTGTTTTTTCCTATTTTTGAAAGGAACTTCAGAATGTCTTCGAGACTCAAGGAATTAGACTGTCCAAGTCTAGAGTTTTATCTTTTGTACTATGCTTAAGAGAGATCAAGAGACAGTATGTTCGCCGTAGGAAGATCTAGACTCTTTGAAAGACTGTTCTATCAAGATGACTAATTTCTGTTCCTATACCTTTAAGAGGTCGTCGGGACAATTTGTACGAAGCCCAAGAGGAGGCGAGAAAAACTTTTAAGAAGCCGAAGGGACAATTTGTACGAAGCCCAAGAGGAGGCTATCTTCCCGGAGGAAGAATCATTATACGAAGCCTAAGAGGAGGCTGTGAAAACTTCTAAGAAGCCGACGGGTCCTTGTACAGCGCCCAAGAGGAGGCAGGGATGCTTTTAAGAAGCCTGTGGGTCCTTGCACTAAGCCCAAGAGGAGGCTGATGAACAGTTCCAGAAGGGGTTTCACTTGGAACATTGGCCTTATGTATATGAACTGTTCAAGGGGGAGATTTCTTAGATCTAGTTATCTAAAATTGTTGTAAAAGAAAATTCTCATGGTTTGGGTTATGTTGAAATATCCGGGAGAACTTCGGAGGTAAGGAAACGAGGTTTTGCCTAGTTCTAAACGTAGTTGCCGGGGAAACTCTAAATATATATACTAGTATTACACAGTCGATATGAGTTTATGAAAGAAGACTTACAGTGAAACAGCCCCACAATACAGTTATATATATATATGAAAGCGGTAAATGAAAGCGGGTAAACACTTACTCGGTTGTAGAGCTTCCATGCTGTATTGTTAGTTGTTCAACAAAGAGATTGAAAATAACAGTATGTTACAAAATCAAAGGAGAAAGTGCTTTTGAAAGGAAAATTGGGGCTTACAGCTCAAGGAGAGGCCCAGGGTTTTATCAGTGATCGCACTGTCGTTTTGTACAGGGACTTATACAAGTGACTGAGGCCCAAGAAAGGTTTTCTGTACAAGGGGATGGGTCTTACACTCTCTCAAGAGGCCCAAAAATGATTCAAAGTGAACAAAGATGGGTCTTATAGCTCAAGGAGAATCCCAAATGGTTTGTTTTAAAAGGACGACCGCGCCGGGATTTTTTAAAATGCAGCGGGTCTCATACAATGACTGAGGCCCAAAAATAGTTTTGGTTTTCAAAGGGGGTTGGGTCTTACACTCTAATAGAGGCCCAAAGTTTGAAAATTTTTTGTGAGGGTGAAAATCAAAGAAACCCTAATTTTGCTTTTCTTTAAAAGTAAATACTTAAAGAAAATCAAATAAAAATGATAAAAATGCCAAATAAATTTGAATAAACCATTTGTGATTTTTGTTTAAGGTTTGAAAAATGAGGGATTAATCACAAGATGAATTAAAACTCATTTGGTTTTGATTTTCAAAGTAAATATTCACTTTTAAATGTTAAAAAAACAATTAAAAAGGAATTTATTCATAAAAATACTAATTATATTAAATAAATAATATAAATCTGATTTTTTTTGTGGAATAAAATATTTCAATATTTTTGTGATTTTTTGCAAAAAGAAACAAACAAAAATAATTAAAATTGAAGGAGTTATTAGTTTTCCAATTAATTAATAAAACATGAAAATATTGGAAAAAATAGCAAAAATGTGAGAAAACACAAAATGGTCTGGATGGGGTTTGAACCCACAACCTCAAGGTTATAGGGCGCGCGCCTTACCACTGGGGTGGTGATACATTCGTTGATTGAAACAAACCAACAAATACACAAGGCATGCCTTGTTTTCTAGGCCTGGCCAAGGCAAGGCAAGGCAAGTTTTGGCTCAGAAACGTGAAGGCCATAACTTTCTCATTTCTCCATGGATTGAGACAAAATTTAGGTTTATCCTGCCTAGAATTTCACAAGGAATCCAATGGTGGTGGTAGTTTTTTAAGATCATGTCCCCATTTTAAAACCCGATTGTGGTTTTGAAATAGGCCTCCAATTGCATTTTCTGTGCTATCTCATGATACAGGCAAGAATTGTATGGAAATTTGGTGCAAACACAACACATATAACATGTACAAGATGTGCATGATCAATGGACCTCAAAGCAATGCATATTTTGGAAAGTTCAAGTCATGATGCTTACCTCTTTTTGAACTTTTGGAGTTTTTTGTGCAATCTGCCAAGTTTCTTGTTCCAGAAATGATTTGATGCTATGGACACTCTCAAATGATCTTTTAGAAGCTTTTGGATGGTTGGAATCAGCTGGAAACCTCAGGGATGAGTTTGAGCTCTTTCTTGCAAAAGGGGCAAAAATGGCCAAAATAGCAACTCCCTCAAATGGTGTTCCAGATGGGGGGCCATTTGGGACAGTTCAAGGATGATATTTGGAGTGTGTTTGAGGTTTTATCTGGTTTGGAAAGTGACTGATTCAAGACATGGCTTGAAAAATGCACAAAAAGGCCTATTTTGAGGTTTTGAGAGGTGACTTTGAGATTTAAGGATTACAGGTCACTTGTGTGAGTTTGGACAGCTTAGATATGACATATTGGATGTGTTTGGATCATAAGCTGTGGTGGAATTACTCTCTAACTCAAAAACTCAGAGTTACCTTGCTAAAGAAGGTATTTTTGCCTAGAGAAAGAGATTTTGAGGAAAGCATCTGTTTGATGGCTTTGGTGTACTCAAACTGAGCACAAATGAGCTCTATTTATAGTAGAGCAAGTTTGTTTTGGGATCAATAGTGAATGGCAACTGCAGTAGATGTTTGGCCAATGTTAATCAATGAGAATCCAAGTCTCCTCTAGCCATTGACTAGAGGTTAGAGCACAGAGTTGTGGTTCCCTAGTTGTTGGATCATTCTTGACTGAATTCAGTTGCAAATGTGTCAGTCCATGCCACCTTGGTGCATCCATTAAATGCTCCAATCCAAAATTGGAGTCTTGTCCCTCTTTTAGGGATTTCTAGGTTTGGCATTCTACTTCTTGTTCCAAAGACTTTGGAGGCTTAGATCAGTGTTTGTTCCCTTTAGAATTGATCCTTAGATGTGTCCAAAGTGATGACAAGGCTTGGAATTATCTGATTTTTCCAAATTGAGCAAAAGTGCAAAATTTTGCCTAGCATTGGCAGTTTTCAGCAAGGCATATTGCCATTCTCATATCTCATGGCTCAAGTGGAATTTGATGGAGTTCTTGGCCATTTTGGAAAGCCCTCATATGATACAATAACTATTTGATCATATTTGGTTTTGATACTTTTTGGATCCAAGTGAAAAATGCCCCTACATTTGGAAAAAAGTGAAGGCAGATTCTGACTTAGTGAAAATTTCACTAAGTGTTGGAAAAAGTGGCATTTTATGTTTTTAGCCACTTTGATGATTCCATAACTCAAAATCCATAATGAATTGGAATGAGGTGTAGTTGAAGCTTTTGTAGAGGGCCATGAGGGCTACAAATCCAGCTTTGGATGGGGGAAAATGGCCTTGTGGTTTAGGAGTTATGGTCCTCCAAAGTTGGTACCCTAGCCACTTTGTTCCATAACTTAGAAAATTTTCTAAGTTTTTTATGGTTACCCCTTTTACAAGTTATCCCACTTTTCTTGATTTTTCTTGATGAATGATGATCCAAATCACACATTAACATCATTTTAGGGTCAAAGAACCATATTTGTGAAAATTCTCAAAAAGTCAAAGTTGACTTTTGTGCACAGTTGACTTTTTGTCAGATGAATTCCAAACTGTGCGATCCTTTATGAAATCAAGTCCTTGACCTAAATCAAACTTGATGGATTGATTTCATAGGTGTTATAGGGTGTATTGAATCATGTCTTATGGTTTGGGAGCATGTCCTGGTCAAAAGTCAAAGGCACAGTTGACTTTTCCCGCGAAACCCTAATTGTGGTTCAGATGAAATTGAAACTTGTTGCTCAAGCTTCTTGGATCAATCCATTGTTACAAATGGATCAATGTGATGTATTTGAGACCCTCAAATCCCCTCTTGAGGTCTTGGCTCATGTTTTGTCCCAAAAGTCAACTTAGGGGTGAATTAGGTCAATAAACCCTAATTCCTGATTTTCTATGTATGCATCCCCTGAGACTAAATTGACTTGCTGATTGGGTCCATGATGTCCCTTGGAGCATCATAGGTTATGCTTTAAAGCATTGGCTCATGCCCAGAGGAAAATCTCCATCTGGAGGCCCTGGTCGACCAAAACCCTAATTTGGTGACACTGTCGATCGTGAGGCTTGATCCACTCAGAATGCTGCAACCTTGTGCTTGATTCTTGAAGTGGGAGTCCTCTTGATCCATTGTGGATGTTTGAGAGGCTAGAAAAGTTGAAGATCATGTCATTCCTTGATTGATCCTTTGTCTAAGAACTCTGAGAGGGCTTGAAACCCTAATTTTGATAGTAGTGAATGCTCACCCATCTTTGGGGAGACTAATGAGGCATGATGGTTCATCCATATTGTGATGATGATTTGCACAATGATGGGAAATCTTAGTGGTCAAAATTTGGGGTATGACAGATGCCCCTATTTAATCTTCTTGGACCCGAAGGTGTGAATGGCGAAGGTATTCGGGCATTCGGGGTGCAAGAGGATTAAATATCGGAATACCCGAAATTTTGATGGTGGTTAGGAATGGTAGTTCACGCATCCATTTTCTTTTACTAAGCAATGATGCTTAGAAAAGGTAAACTTCCCCTCGATCCTGGTTTCCTACCAAGGAACTGGTCTCAGTTTCTGAAATAAACTTCCCCTCGATCCTGGTTTCCTACCAAGGAACTGGTCTCAGTTTCCGAAATAAACTTCCCCTCGATCCTGGTTTCCTACCAAGGAACTGATCTCAGTTTCTGAAATAAACTTCCCCTCGATCCCGGTTTCCTACCAAGGAACTGGTCTCAGTTTCTTTTGTCAATAAACTTTCTTGACAATGGACGCTATTCGTAGCGGTTTTCCTCAAACTTTTGGCCGAATTTTCCTGGGGAAATGCCATTTGATGGGAAAAACTTTTGATGTCAGACTCGCTGGGGAACCCATCTGTCTGTATTGTAGAGGTGTACAAACTTCTCTGTTTGGAGACGCCATTTGTCGACTCTACTGGGGAAAACGAGCCTCTTTGAGAGACTGTTTCCTGCTTTGGGATATTGCATCATACTTTCCTCAGAGATCTTCTCGGAGAAATGCCATATGATGTGATCCAATTTTGAGGTGCCGATGACTTTGTTGACATTGACTTTCCGGAGAGAAGGACCAATGTGTTGTCGAAAGTCTTTAGTTGAGAGGCTTTCTCTAGGGATTTTCCTTAATTCGGGAAAGCGAAGACATCATCTTCAATGGCGAAGAATGATGTTGGCTGAGGGTTCTCTGGTTTTTCAGAGGTTCAAGTTATCAAAGTGGTCAAGGGCCGACTTCATCCCAGAAATAAACTAGAGGAGAGAGGTAGTGCAGACGTAACATTTCCTGAAGAGGAAAGAACTGACAACTCGATTGAGAGGACTGTTATCACTAGGGGATAAGACCGACGAGAGTGATAGTGATGCAATATGATTATGCATGTGAATCAATAATGGATGGTGTATATATGTATATGCTGACAAAACTGACACGACATATAAACTAGTAGATGAACACGACTGGATACTCGACCACAGTGGGGGATGAAAAGTATCACTGGTTCATGATAGCAATTCTGCCTTGCTTAGGAGAAGTAGCCCTCGTGGGGAGCTATCATTGGTCGGGCTTAGGAGATGAGAACTCGGTCGGGGATGTCAGACGGAGTATTCGCATCTGACATAGCTGATCCTTCATTCAGGCACACTGGTTTAGAAGGAGTACTTTGATTATGCACTTTGAAGCTCGCTTACTTCTAGAGAAGCGATTGATGTTCTTTCGTTGTTCAACAGTCAAAAGAAATTTCCAACTTTATTTTAAAAGCACAAAAAGTTTTACAAGTAAATTCATTTTTGTTTTATTTCAAGAATCGTCGACAATGTTAAAACGTCGTTCTGTAAAGCTAAAACAAATAAGAATTGCAAACAAAAGCACAAAAGCTCAAATTTAATTGATAGGATGGAAATCATCCAAACGCGTGATTCCATAAAGTATTTACAAAGTTTAGAAAATGGTAATTTTAAGGGAAAAGGGCTACATTGAAACATGACGACCATTATCCTTCTACCAACTTTGAATTTGGGACATCCTGAGCTTCTATCGAAGATGACCTTGACTGGAGTCTTTCTGATGGATGACGTAACTGCTGCTGAGGGACTTGCCTCTGTTGGACGTAGTTACTTGCCATTATCCCTAACTTTTGCCTGGATTGTACTTTGAGATTTCCAACCCACCGGGATGATTTTTGATTATGTCTCTAATTTTTGCCTGGACTGCCCTTTCGGGTTTTCAATCCACCGAGACGTTTTTTTTCTTTCTTTTTTTTTATTTAGGCGAAGTATTTCTTGACTACGTCAACATTCGTGGGATAGGAAAATTCCTCTCCGTCCATGGTTGCGAGTCTCAAGGCGCCGCCTGAGAAGGCTTTCTTGACCACATAGGGGCCGTCATAATTCGGAGTCCATTTGCCTCGGGAATCAGTGAGAAATGATTGTATCTTTTTAAGCACGAGGTCTCCTTTCCTGTAGACGCGAGGTTGGACCTTTTTGTCGAACGCCTTCTTCATTCTTTGTTGATACGACTGACTGTGGCATGGTGCCGTTATTCTCTTTTCTTCAATCAGATTCAGTTCTTTGTGTCGACTTTGACACCATTCAGCTTCTGTAAGCTTAGCTTCAATCAATACCCGGATTGATGGGATCTCTACTTCTATGGGAAGCACTGCCTCCATGCCATACACTAGAGAGAAAGGGTTGCCCCTGTTGAAGTGCAGACAGATGTGCGATAACCGTGAAGAGCAAAGGGTAGCATCTCGTGCCAGTCTTTGTAGGTTACAACCATGTTTTGAACGATCTTCTTGATGTTCTTTTTAGCTGCTTCTACCGCTCCGTTCATCTTGGGTCGGTAGGGAGATGAGTTATGGTGTTCGATCTTGAACTCTGCGCACAACTCTTTCATCATCTTATTGTTCAAGTTAGATCCATTATCGGTAATGATCTGGCTTGGAACACCATAACGGCAGATGATATTGTTTTTGATAAATCGAACTACCACTTGTCGGGTTACATTAGCGTATGACGCTGCTTCGACCCACTAGGTGAAGTAGTCAATGGCTACCAGGATGAACCAATGTCCATTCGAAGCTTTGGGCTCAATCATGCTGATCATGTCGATTCCCCATATGGAAAAAGGCCATGGGTAAGAAAGAACTTTGAGATGTGTAGGCGGTACATGGATTTTGTCGGAGTATATCTGACACTTGTAACACTTCCTCATGTACTTGTAGCAATCGGATTCCATTGTCAACCAATAGTACCCTGCTCTTAGAATTTTTCTCGCCATTGTATGTCCGTTGGCATGAGTGCCAAAGGGCCCTTTGTGAATTTCCTTTATCAGTATGTCTGCTTCTGGTCTGTCTACACATCGGAGCAAGACCATGTCGAAATTCCGCTTATAGAGTGTATCACCGCTCAGAAAGAAACTGCCAGCCAGCCTTCTGAGGGTTTTTTTATCTTTCCTGGATGCCCCATGTGGGTACTCTTGTTTCTGAAGGAAGCATTTGATATCGTGATACCAAGGTTTGTCATCTGTGACTGCTTCAATCGCGAAGACGTAAGTGGGCCGTTCAAGGCGCATTATGTCAATCTTAGGTAAGTCATTCCATTGACCTACACTAATCATGGAAGAGAGAGTGGCTAATGCATCAGCCATGTGATTCTCTTCACGAGGGATATGATGAAACTCGATTCTGTTGAAGAAGGGTAACAACCTTCTTGCGTAATCTTTGTAAGGAATCAATCCTGATTGGTATGTGTTCCAATCTCCTTTGATCTGATTGATAACCAAAGCTGAGTCGCCATATACATCCAAGTTCTTAATCCTTAAGTCGATCGCTTCTTCGAGACCCATAATACAAGCTTCGTATTTAGCCTCGTTGTTTGTGCACTTGAATGTGAGTCTGGCGGTGAAAGGAATGTGGGTACCCTGAGGTGTTATAATGATTTCCCCAATTCTGTTTCCGTAATGATTGACAGCTCCGTCAAAAATAAGTCCCCATTGGGAATCTGGTTCTGGGCCTTCACTGGGTAGCGGTTCATCGCAGTCTTTCATTTTTAGATACATGACATCTTTGTCTGGGAAGTCAAATCCGACTGATTCCTGATCGTCAATTGGTTGATGAGCCAAATTATCGGCTAAAACACTTCCTTTAACAGCTTTCTGAGCGTGGTACCCTATGTCATACTCTGATAACAACATCTGCCAACAGGCAATCCTTCCCGTGAGAGCAGGCTTTTCAAAGACATACTTGATTGGATCCATTTCAGAGGTTAACCAAGTGGTGTGACGAATCATGTACTGGCGAAGACGTTTGGCTGCCCAAGCCAGAGCGCAGCAAGTTTTCTCGAGCATAGTGTACCGAGTCTCGCAGTCGGTGAATTTCTTGCTCAAATAGTAGATGGCAGACTCTTTTCTTTTTGTTTCGTCTTGTTGGCCAAGTACACAATCCATTGAGTCTTCTAAGACTGTTAAATATATGATTAGTGGTCTTCCTTCCATTGGAGATGATAGTATCGGTGGGTTCAATAGATATTCCTTAATACTGTCAAAGACGGTTTGGCAGTCTTTTTTTCCAAACGCATTCCTGATTCTTTTTGAGTAATTTGAAAATCGGCGCACATGTCGCGGTCATAAGGAATATAAATCTAGAAATGTAGTTCAAACGTCCCAGGAATCCTCTGACTTATTTTTCAGTCTTTGGAGAAGGCATTTCTTGAATGGCCTTGACCTTGTTAGGATCAACCTCAATTCCTTTTTGGCTAACGATGAACCCTAAGAGTTTCCCTGAACGGACACCGAAGGTGCACTTGTTGGGATTCAAGTGGAGTTTGTACTTTCTCAATCGCTCGAATAGTTTTGACAGGTGGGTCACATGCTCCTCTTCTGTTTTTGATTTAGCAATCATATCATCGACATATACCTCAATTTCCTTGTGTATCATGTCATGAAACAGAGTAGTCATAGCCGTTTGATAGGTTGCCCCGATGTTCTTCAAACCGAACGTCATTACCTTGTAACAAAAAGTACCCCATCGGGTAATGAACGAAGTTTTCACCATGTCTTTCGGCGCCATTTTTATCTGATTATAGCCCGAGATCCATCCATAAAGGAGAAAACTTTGAACTTTGTTGTACTGTCTACCAGCATGTCAATGTGTGGTAAGGGAAAGTCTTCCTTTGGACTTGCCTTGTTCAGATCTCTGTAATCCACACACATTCTGACCTTTCCGTCCTTCTTCGGAACTGGTACGATGTTGGCTAACCATTGAGGATATTCTGACGTAGCGAGGAAACCCGCGTCAATCTGTTTTTGTACCTCCTCTTTGATTTTGATGGCCATGTCCGGATGAGTCCGTCTCAACCTCTGTTTCACTAGCGGTTATTCCGATCTTAATGGTAGATGATGTTCCACGATGCTGGTATCCAACCCTGGCATGTCCTGGTAGGACCAAGCGAATACACCGGGAAACTCTTTGAGAAGCTTTGTTAAACCCTCTTTGGCAGTTGGACTGAGCAGTGCCCCAATCTTGACTTCTTTTCTCTCTTCTTCTGAACCCAAGTTGACCATTTCCAACGGCTCTTTGTGAGGCTCAATGGACCTTTCCTCTTGTCTGAGTAGTCGGGAGATCTCTTCTGGAATTTCTTTGTCATCTTCTTCTTCAGCCTCAAATACCGAGAATTCAAAGTTGGGAGAAGGCATTGGATCGTATATTTCAACGGGGTTTAAAACAAGCAATCTGCATGACGTGATGATTTATGTTTAGAAGAGATAGAGAGAATGCAAGAGTGTGTGCAGTGTATTTCTTTTACTGCTTGTTTTTATTATTGAGTTGTTTTTTAGGATTACCATTTTCTGAAAAACGAAAAGAGAAAACAGCAATTAATGTGGAAATTACAGAACAACGTTATTTTATTAATGAACAAGTCGATTCTTGAAACTACAGCCCTATAAAACAAAACTCTGTCGCTTTGGGCGAAGCGAAGAGGGAAATTTACAGAAAGTGAGCCCTATCAAAACATCCGTTTCACCTGGGCAGGGTAAAAGGTTAAAGTAAAGATGGCAATTACTTAGACTTATGAACAATCTTTGGAACATCTACAATGACCCACTGGTGGCAAACTCCTCGGTGAATCATAAAATCTGGTACCTTCCTTGATTTGTCTTCAGAAATGACGCTGATTTCTGGTGAAGCTGGATCATTGGAATCTGTCTCCCAGGCAGAGTTGTCGTAGGAGGATTCCTCAGTTGTATTTTGTATAGTATTTATACTCTCAGCTGTATCTCCCCATCCAGTTGGCTGGATGTCTTCGAGCCTAATACGAGAGCTTTCAGAAGCGGTGTACTTGACCTTGAAGTCGTATTTTCCACTTGGTTGTCCCAAGGTGTCCCACACTTCTTTGAAACTGGAGGAGTTATCCCTCTCGATGACGTTGACCTCGGGAAAAGCATAGTTGATGAATTCTAGTCCGACAAACGTTGCGAATTCATCATCGTGCTGGGTATTTTCAGGATAACCTGGGTGTTGATCCCATGACATGGTGGGGACGCAAGTATTCTTTTCAATGATGCTCAGCTGATTTTCATTGTTCGGCTGACTTTCTTGCCCCAAATCTCCGGGATACGGCTTCCAGATAGGCAACCCATCCATTGGGCCATAATAGTCGTGGTCAAAGTTGTATTTCATCGGAGTGTCTTCCTCTAATGAATTTGGCGGAGCCCGGCATCCTTCAGGATCACAATCTCCGTATATCATTTCGACGTCTGACCTGGGTATAAATCTCGAACTCTGTGCAGGATAGCAAAAGGGAGTCTGTGTTTCACCCTGAGACGTATGACTGTCCTCATTGAGATAGGACTTCCATTCTTCCTCCGTATTGGAGGGATCATCTTTATTGATGGTATGCACGTCTTGAGTCACTGGTTGAAGGAAATCTCCACTGTGGAAGAAGTTCTGGATGGGATGAAGACTTTCATCGTTAGCAGCTGTCTGGGTGCAGGTTGCAGAAAAACCAAGACCCTTCTTTCTTTTGTTATCAGTAGGAATGACAAGCTGTCCCCATCCTTTTGCATTGTTATTTTCGATCACTTCTAGAGCATCTCTATATGAGGAAATCGAGGTTCCTTTCTCTGATTGATTCTCATTGCTCACCGACAGTGCTTGGAACTGAGTCCCAACAACCTCCTCGGGTTCTACACAAGTAGATAATGACAAGTTGCTCACTAGCAAGGCTTGTTCTCCACAGATTGTGATGAGTTTTCCATTCTGGACGAACTTTAGCTTTTAGTGGAGGGTCGAAGTGACTGCCCCAGCCTGATGTATCCAAGGTCTTCCTAATAAACAACTGTATGTTGCCCGGATGTCCATGACTTGGAAAGTGACTTGGAAAGTATGAGGACCAATAGTTATGGGAAGGTCGACTTCACCGATAACCATTTTTCTGGATTCGTCAAATGCTTTGACGACAACCTCGCTGGTTTTCATCGGAGGTCCTTTGAATGATAATCGTATCAAAGTGGACTTCAGCATAACATTCAGGGCTGACCCGGTGTCTACCAGTATGTTGGCTAAAGCATCATCCTAGCAGTTGACTGTAATGTTGAGCGCCATGTTATGACGACGACCTTCTTCCGTTAATTCCTCATCACTAAATCCCAAGTTATTGCAGAAAGTGATGTTAGAGACAATGCTATCGAACTGTCTAATTGTTACATCCTGTTCCACAAAGGCTTGCTCCAAGACTTTCTGTAGAGCCTCCTTGTGGGCTTCTGAACTAAGTAAAAGTGATAGCACAGAGATCTTCTAAGGAGCTTGTAACAGTTGATCAACAATGTTGTATTCACTCCTTTGGATGAGCTTTGGCATCTCATCATCATTTTTTGAAAGGTCGGGATTACTGGATTGACCGACTGGTGGATTGGGAACTTCTGTTTGAGGTTCCTTTTCTTTGCTGGGTTCTCCAACTCCTCTGTTGAAGATTCTACCACTCCGTGTTACTCGACTGATGTCTGCAATATTCACGACGGAGGGTAACAAAATTTCCTTTCCATTCTCAATTGTTGTTGCACCGTATTTGTAAGGGATGGCCTTAGTTGATTCATGCGGTAGTGGTCTTGGTAGATAGATGACTATGAGAGCCTTCTGATTTATCTGACCATCGTACATAATTTCGATCCGTTCCCGGTTGGGAACTCTCGATTCGTCAAGTAGAGGGATAATGGTACAAACATCCCTAGTCCCCTGATGATCAGAGAATACGACGACGTCCTCGATTTGATCAGCGAAATAGTTGACTGATCCAGAACTTGACCATGGTTGAATCTCTTTGCGGT
This sequence comes from Lathyrus tuberosus, assembly GCA_022829125.1. Lineage (NCBI taxonomy): Eukaryota > Viridiplantae > Streptophyta > Magnoliopsida > Fabales > Fabaceae > Lathyrus > Lathyrus tuberosus. Next base: position 2,757,714 of record JALAZF010000403.1, on the reverse strand, counting down.
CCAACTGACTTTGAAGGGCTGCTCGCACGAGGTAGCATCCTTGATTATCCACTGAGCAAACTCCACACCGCTCATAGTTGTGTAGTGGCACCTGGCCACGTCCGCTTTGAATACAGTGTAACCTTACTAGATCTGTTTCCATCGACCGAACATCCTGACTTTGATATCTAGTAGGATTCCTGTTAGTGATACTAACTTGCTGGGTGTCTTCATCCATATAGATTGGAAGCCACCAGTGGTTCAACAAGTGCTGAAGTGTTTCCTAGACAAGGGCACAGCCCTAATCGTCTTCGCAACCTGCTTTACAGCCCTGGTAATCATGCGATACCAGGAACCCGAGCTGGACCTGCTTAGCATGTAACTCCACCAGGCTAGTATTCATCAAGCGAATATCGAAGATTTGAATCATGTTGATTTGATAATGATTCCTATCATGGTAGTTTTGAATCCATCCAAGATCCATCTGACGCTGGAGGTCCTCTTGTACAAAAGAGCATCCCTGTTTGTTTACCGAGCAAGTCAGGCAGGAATTATAATCGTAACGCGGCAGATTATGATATTGGCTTTGCCTTGAGTGCATTGCCACCCAGTTGACATTCATCGCACGAATATCGTGGTTTTGAATGATGTTGGAATTCGTATAAACCATGTTAACTCCACGAACTTGGTGCTCTTGGATCCATCTGAGATCCATATGTTCCTGTAGAGTTGATTGTACCACAGAACATCCTTGATTGCTTTTAGAGCAGATATCACACTGGTGATAATTATGAGGTGGCACATGGCCATATCCACTCTGTCTACAATGTATCTTGACCAAGTTGGCCATCAATAAGAGTACATCGTGAATTTGATATGTGTTGTTAGACTCTCCCTCTATCAAATTGACTGTAGCCTTCTCGTGTTGAGGCAGCGAGTTTGTGAGAACATTCGGATTCGTATCTTTGAAAGATAAGACCCCGCTCCTAACAAGCTTTTGCACGTCGAATTTGAAACTGAGACAGTTTTCTATGTTATGCCCTGGTCCTCCTTGATGGTAAGGGCAAGTCTGATCCACCTTAAACCAAAAAGGCGGATTTTCGGGTACTATAAGAGGAGACTTAGTCTGGATATGCCCCTTGGCCAGTAGTAACGAAAATAGTTCTGCGTACGATACGGGTATAGGATCAAATCCTGGTGGCCGCGTTGTACGGTTGTTGTTGTATTGAGGACAAGCCTGCTGAAGAGGTTGTTGTGTCCTTTGCTGAAATTTCTGCGAATGCGGTTGGCTTTGAGCAACCTGAGGTTGATACGTAGAAACAGGCGCGGGGTTGATAGTAGGAGTTACAACTGCTATTGGTTGGTACTGTCGCCTTTTCTTTTCGAGAGAGATATTCCCGATATCTTACTCTTTTTTCTTGGGAAGGGCACTGCCGTATCATTTTGTACTACTTGATGATTCAACGTCTTTTACTAAACGTCCTTCCCGGACGGCCTCCTCAAGACGAACTCCTATGCCCACCATCTCGGTGAAGTCACTGGGTGCACTGGCGACCATTCTGTCGTAGTAAAATGAGCTTAAGGTTTTTAAGAAGATCTTTGTCATCTCTTTTTCCTCAAGAGGTGGACAAATTTGAGCGGCAATCTCACGCCATCTCTGAGCGTATTCCTTAAAGGTTTCCTTGTCCTTTTGCAACATTGATCTGAGTTGATCTCTGTCTGGTGCCATGTCCAAATTATTTTTATATTGTTGGACGAAGGCAGTGTCAAGATCTCTGAAAGTGCTAATCGTAGCATGGTTTAAACCCATGTACCATTTTAATGCGGCACCGGTTAAACTATCCTAAAAGTAGTGAATCAGTAGATCCTGGTTCTCTGTCTGAGATGACATTCGCCGAGCGTACATCACCAAATGGCTTTGAGGGCAAGAGTTACCCTTGTATTTTTCAAAGTTGGGCACCTGGAATTTGTGCGGGACTTTCACATTAGGGACCAAACAAAGGTCTGCGGCGTCTTTTCCATATAAATCCTGACCGCGAATAGCCTGCAGTTCCTTCTGTATTTCCAGGAACTGCTCCTGTAATTCATCCATTCTTTCGAACATACTTTTCTTTCTACCAGAAGGTATATGTGGAATTTGTCCTTCCAGGATAGTGTGCACCATAGGGGGTGGTACCGTTACTACGGTAGTGAATCTTGGCGTTTCCCGAAGTTTGTAACCTTCAGGAGTCCTCATTATGCCTCTGGTATCCTCGCTTTCTCAAAGTTTGTAACCTTCAGGCCCAGCGGCTTCTGCAATGATTCCCTGATCTTCAGTGATCGGCGGAACATATCCTTCCGAGATATAGTTAACAGGCATGCCCCAGGGACAATCTTTCGGCATTTGATACCTAGGATCATACTTCTCCACTATGGGCGTTAAGGTGATCTCTGAGATCACAGTTCTTTGTAGCTGAGCTTCTGCCATGGCTTGCATGTCGTTACAAAGCTTTCTCAGAGCGTCAATTTCTTCTTTCAACTCTCTGTTCTCTTCCTCGAGATCATCCATTTTTTTTTGACGATTGGCCCGAGTATTGTACGAATGAGACAGTTTGACTCTAGAATCGAGACACAAACGTGAGATTTGTAGGTAAGAAGAATACGTGATGTGAGAATGATGAATGCAATGATTATATTAATTGTTTTTTTTTTTGGTTTAATCAAAATAAACTTCGACAATTAGATTGCAAATATCAAACAGTGGGGACACCCCCGTTTTATTGAATTCAAAGGATTGCGGAAATGGAAATACAGTAAATTACAAGGTGCGGAAACAGAAACCTAAGCTAATGGGTCCCGAGCCCTCTCTGAGGAGAACTCGGGTGCTGACTATGGTACTTTCCTTTTCTTGGACCGAGGCTCTTGGGTCGTTGTCGGATTGTCATTCCTTTGCCAAGTGAAAGAAGCGAGCAAATTCCTTTGGTCATCCTGATTTTCTATAACATGTTGCTCCAAAATCTCAATTAGAGCATCCTTATCTTTCAACAGTTGCTGTATTTTGGTACACTCTACATTGAGAATGCGATACTTGTTCTTCCAAGACATCCTCTCCTGTTGAACTTTGTTGAGAGTAACCTGAAGTTTTTCCGTTTCAGTCATGAAGTACATGACAGATTCCCTTGGCGGAAGAACTCCGTGACGAGGATAAGGCATCTTTAGCTTGAGAGCTCTAGTTTGTACTCAGTGGAGATAAGGCTCCACCAAGACACAGTCCGGGTTTCCTAGAGACTCCCGTCCTTTCTTATGAACATGTTTCCAAGCGTGTACTATTTCCATCTTTAGTGCCCTGTCATTTTCTCCTTCCTTGAAGAAAAGACCTTCCAGATGAGCATTACGCGGGACATGCCTCATCGGGTATCCAAATTGACGACGAACTAAAACTGGATGGTAATTGATTCCTCCCTTAGTTCCTATAAGGGGTACGTTGGGGAAATCTCCACAACGGTCAATGATCCTGATCCCGTCATAGATTCGATTGTACCAATCGATGTCAGAGTTGGTAAGAGACATGATTTTCTGCGACCAACGTAAGGCACTCTTATGATCCCAAAAAGCGGCAGACTTAGGTAAATAGGAGATAAACCATTTATATAGCAGGGGTACACAGCACGTGATCATTCCTCCACTGTATAAATTCCTTAAGTGTACAGAATGATACGCATCTGCGAGCAAGGTTGGTACGGTGTTTCCAATGAGAAAAACCTTAATGGTGTTGATATCGACGAAGTTATCAATGTTGGGAAACAAAAATAACCCGTAGGTGAGCAAAACAAAGATGCTTTCGAAAGCAGTCATGTTCCCTATACTAGCAAAGTACAGAGCCTTCTTTACCATAAACTTGGCTGGTAAACTTGGGATTCCTCCCTTGGTGGTCAGGTGAGTCCTTACTTCTGACTCATCCAAATAGATTGCTCTTGAAATGATTTGATCCTTTAGAATTTATTCCAGTCCAGAAAAGGGAGCTTGATCAGTAATGGGTAGATCATTCAGATGAGAATACTCCTCCAACGTTGGTGCGAGCTGGTAATTCGGGAATGTGAAACAGTGATAGACCGGATCGTAAAACTAAACGAGTGCCTCCAGGATTCCTTCAATTACATGGACCCTTAACAGAGGTAGCAGACCTCCGTACTTGGCTCTGAAAGCGTCAGGGTTAGTGATCATCCTTGCTAATCCTCTCAAATCCTCTAGTTTTGGAACCTGGAAGGTGTACTTGTGAGTTTTTCGTCTACCGAAATCCATGAGCGCAATCCTTTTCTCTCTGACATTTTCAATCATTGTCTTAGTTTAATTTGAAAAGGAGAGACTAGAAGAGAAGATTTTTTTTTTGCTTAATGTTTTTTTTAAAATGAATGCATGAATGCAGCACACAAAAACATAGTAAAAACATGGGGTCAAAGGGTCGGTGTCATGAAGTCAAGGCTCTACCCATCCCAAAGGTTTATACTAGTGATTTTTGTACCTGTCTTTCAAAATCATTCATTCTTGTCGAGATAACATCAGCGGGCCGGGAACCGTGCTAGGTGATGTATTTCGAAGAATCTCAGAAGAGGGTAGTATCGCGTGACAACTATTTCCGATAGCTTCCGCACTACTGAAAGAGGTTTTTCCTAGGTGTATACTCAATCTTTCCACATGCGGCATCACACGCATTCCCATTAGCAGAAAAATAAACACAGATATCAATTAGGAAAAGCAGTATATATATTTGTCCTAATGTCCTAGACTTTTTAAGAGCTATGAATCCTATGATCCAAACAGAAAATGGCTCTCGGCGGAGGCGCCATTCTATGGTACCTTCCCAACTTAAAGGTTTTTTTGACCTAAGATCCTAGTGAGGGCCGATCCTAGCAATAATGACATTCCCCAATGGAACCATCATTCGGTGATACCTTGTGAACCCAAGGACTCATCCCAAGAGAAGGTTTCAACCAGAGAGATAAGAGAGACAAGATTCCTTTGTTTGGCCCCACGATGGGCGCCATTTTTCCTGGGAAAAATAGGGACGACAAGATCTTACCAAGTCGCTCCCACTGTGGTCGCCATTTTTCTGTAGCGCTGTTTTTTTGGTTTCGAATCACTATCGCTTTGGTACTACAGTTCGATTCATTTTTTATCCTATTGAAGCTGATGAAGGAAGGGAAATAGATGTCTCCAATTAACCCTGCCTGCAAACTGAGGTTAAACAGTCAACACTGTTGGTTTACAGATGCGGCTTTAGTTCGTGGGTCTCTATCTGCTTATTTTGTTCAGAACAAAATACCGAGATTGTTCATGGGGGATTTGTTGGGATACTGTGCTAGATTGGCTGGAGGTAGGGGACTTTAGGGTTTTTTGATTAGTGTGCTCGCTAAGATTCTTTTTCAATCTTATGCCTACGTATTCCCGGGATAGGGAAATCAGAGCGATTGTAGTTCCTCCTATTCTATGGGAGGAAATGGTGTTTTGGTGTCTTGTTCAAAGCCCAAGATATGAAGCTAAAGGTGGTTTAACTTTAGAGAGAATTGGTCATCTCTAAAGAGGGGGGTATTTAGTCTGTTTGTCACAACTGTTGGGTGACTGATTTATAAAGGAGAATTACTTTAATTGGGATATGTGAATCCAGCAATGCCATAATTTCCTTTATAGGGGATTTTCAACTTGAAGGAGAAGACTTTAACTCAGTTTAGAGTAATGTCATCTTTCCTTAGGAATTTCTCATGCTAAAAGAGGAACAGTGGCATGGATGTAAATAATCCAGAGGCTTGCCGCTTATAGCAATTAAATGGGGGAAAAGGAGTTGTTGATGTTTGTATGCTGTGACCAAAGCATGATTTGATGCTAAAAGGTTGATTGAGTCAAACGGGGATTTCCTTATACAGAGCCTAAGAGGAGGCTATTGACCCAACAAGAGGATGCTTTTGTGTCTCATACGAAGCCCGAGATAGAGGCTAAAAGGATTGACTCAACAAGAGAGTGTTTTTATATGTGTCTTGTACGAAGCCCAAGACGGAGGCTAAAAGGGTTTGACTCAACAAGAGAGACTTTTATACTCACCAAGAGAGTGATTTGTATCTCGTACGAAGCCCGAGATGGAGGCTAAAAATGTTTGACTCAACAAGAGAGGCTTTTTATACTCAACAAGAGAGTGTTTTTGTATCTCGTACGAAGCCCGAGATGGAGGCTAAAAATGTTTGACTCAACAAGAGAGTCTTTTATACTCAACAAGAGAGTGATTTTGTATCTCGTACGAAGCCCGAGATGGAGGCTGCAAAGGTTAACTCTGCTGGGGAGAATCATTGTACAAAGCCCAAGAGGAGGCTAGGGTTACTATTTCAAATGAGTGACAGGTTCAGTATGTTGGTTAAAAGAGAAAATCAGTTCTTATATGGGTAATGTTGTACTCATGGATTTGATCTGAGGACGAGGATTATTTCCTATTCTTTAAGGAAACGGGGAATCCGAAGGGTATTGAGACTGCCCAAGTCTACGGGTGTTTTTTCCTATTTTTGAAAGGAACTTGAGAATGTCTTCGAGACTCAAGGAAATTAGACTGTCCAAGTCTAGAGTTTTATCTTTTGTACTATGCTTAAGAGAGATCAAGAGACAGTATGTTCGCGGTAGGAAGATCTAGACTCTTTGAAAGATTGGTCTATTAAGATAACTAATTTCTGTTCCTATACCTTTAAGAGGTCGTCGGGACAATTTGTACGAAGCCCAAGAGGAGGCGAGAAAAACTTTTAAGAAGCCGAAGGGATAATTTGTACGAAGCCCAAGAGGAGGCTATCTTCCCGGAGGAAGAATCATTATACGAAGCCTAAGAGGAGGCTGTGAAAACTTCTAAGAAGCCGACGGGTCCTTGTACAGCGCCCAAGAGGAGGCGGGGATGCTTTTAGGAAGCCTGTGGGTCCTTGCACTAAGCCCAAGAGGAGGCTGATGAACAGTTCCTGAAGGGGTTTCACTTGGAACATTGGCCTTCTGTATATGAACTGTTCAAGGGGGAGATTTCTTAGATCTAGTTATCTAAAATTGTTGTAAAAGAAAATTCTCATGGTTTGGGTTATGTTGAAATATCCGGGAGAATGCCAGAGGTAAGGAAACGAGGTTTTGCCTAGTTCTAGACGTAGTTGCCGGGGAAACTCTAAATATATATACTAGTATTACACAGTTAATATGAGTTTATGAAAGAAGACTTACAATGAAACAGCCCCACAATACAGTTATATATATATGAAAGCGGTAAATGAAAGCGGGTAAACACTTACTCGGTTGTAGAGCTTCCATGCTGTATTGTTAGTTGTTCAACAAAGAGATTGAAAATAACTGTATGTTACAAAATCAAAGGAGAAAGTGCTTTTGAAAGGAAAATTGGGGCTTACAGCTCAAGGAGAGGCCCAAGGTTTTATCAGTGATCGCACTGTCGTTTTGTACAGGGACTTATACAAGTGACTGAGGCCCAAGAAAGGTTTTCTGTACAAGGGGATGGGTCTTACACTCTCTCAAGAGGCCCAAAAATGATTGAAAATGAACAAAGATGGGTCTTATAGCTCAAGGAGAAGCCCAAGTGGTTTGTTTTAAACGGACGATCGCGCCGGGATTTTTAAAAACACAGCGGGTCTTATACAATGATTGAGGCCCAAAAGTGGTTTTGGTTTTCAAAGGGGTTGGGTCTTACACTCTAATAGAGGCCCAAAGTTTGAAAATGTTTTGTGAGGGTGAAAATCAAAGAAACCCTAATTTTGCTTTTCTTTAAAAGTAAATACTTAAAGAAAATCAAATAAAAATGATAAAAATGCCAAATAAATTTGAATAAACCATTTGTAATTTTTGTTTAAGGTTTGAAAAATGAGGGATTAATCACAAGATGAATTAAAACTCATTTGGTTTTGATTTTCAAAGTAAATATTCACTTTTAAATGTTAAAAAAACAATTAAAAAGGAATTTATTCACAAAAATACTAATTATATTAAATAAATAATATAAATCTGATTTTTTTGTGGAATAAAATATTTCAATATTTTTGTGATTTTTTGCAAAAAGAAATAAACAAAAATAATTAAAATTGAAGGAGTTATTATTTTTCCAATTAATTAATACAACATGAAAATATTGGAAAAAATAGCAAAAATGTGAGAAAACACAAAATGGTCTGGGTGGGGTTTGAACCCACGACCTCAAGGTTATAGGGCGCACGCCTTACCACTGGGGTGGTGATACATCCGTTGATTGAAACAAACCAACAAATACACAAGGCTTGCCTTGTTTTCTAGGCTTGGCCAAGGCAAGGCAAGACAAGTTTTGGCTCAGAAACGTGAAGACCATAACTTTCTCATTTTTCCATGGATTGAGACAAAATTTAGGTCTGTCCTGCCTAGAATTTCACAAGGAATCCAATGATGGTGGTAGTTTTTCAAGATCATGTCCCCGTTTTAAAACCCGATAGTGGTTTTGAAATAGGCCTCCAATTGCATTTTCTGTGCTATCTCATGATACAGGCAAGAATTGCATGGAAATTTGGTGCAAACACAACACATATAACATGTACAAGATGTGCATGATCAGTGGACCTCAAAGCAATGCATATTTTGGAAAGTTCAAGTCATGATGCTTACCTCTTTTTGAGCTTTTGGAGTTTTTTGTGCAATCTGCCAAGTTTCTTGTTCCAGAAATGGTTTGATGCTTTGGACACTCTCAAATGATCTTTTAAAAGCTTTTAGGATGGTTGGAATCAGTTGGAAACCTCAGGGATGAGTTTGAGCTCTTTCTTGCAAAAGGGGCAAAAGTGGCCAAAATAGCAACTCCCTCAAATGGTGTTCCAGATGGGGTAACCATTTGGGACAGTTCAAGGATGATATTTGGAGTGTGTTTGAGGTTTTATCTGGTTTGGAAAGTGACTGATTCAAGACATGGCTTGAAAAATGCACAAAAAGGCCTATTTTGAGGTTTCGAGAGGTGACTTTGAGATATAAGGTTTACAGGTCACTTGTGTGAGTTTGGACATCTTAGATATGACATATTGGATGTGTTTAGATCATAAGCTGTGGTGGAATTGCTCTCTAACTCAAAAACTTAGAGTTACCTTGCTAAAGAAGGTATTTTTGCCTAGAGAAAGAGATTTTGAGGAAAGCACATGTTTGATCGCTTTGGTGTACTCAAACTGAGCACAAATGAGCTCTATTTATAGTAGAGCAAGTTTGTTTTGGGATCAATAGTGAATGGCAACTGCAGCAGTGGTTTGGCCAATGTTGATCAATGAGAATCCAAGTCTCCTCTAGCCATTTACTAGAGGTTAGAGCACAGAGCTGTGGTTCCCTAGTTGTTGGATCATTCTTGACTGAATTCAGTTGCAAATGTGTCAGTTCATGCCACCTTGGTGCATCCATTAAAAGCTCCGATCCAAAATTGGAGTCTTGTCCCTCTTTTAGGGATTTCTAGGTTTGGCATGCTACTTCTTGTTCCAAAGACTTTGGAGGCTTGGATCAGTGTTTGTTCCCTTTAGGTTTGATCCTCAGATGTGTCCAAAGTGATGACAAGGCTTGGAATTATCTGATTTTTCCAAATCGAGCAAAAGTACAAAATTCTGCCTAGCATTGGCAGTTTTCAGCAAGGCATATTGCCATTGTCATATCTCATGGCTCAAGTGGAATTTGATGGAGTTCTTGGTCATTTTGGAAAGCCCTCATATGATACAATAACTGTTTGATCATAATTGATTTTGATACTTTTTGGATCCAAGTGAAAAATTCCCCTACATTTCGAAAAAAGTGAAGGCAGATTCTGACTTAGTGAAAATTTCACTAAGTGTTGGAAAAAAGTGGCATTTCATGTTTTCAGCCACTTTGATCATTCCATAACTCAAAATCCGTAATGAATTAGAATGAGGTGTAGTTGAAGCTTTTGTAGAGGGCCATGAGGGCTACAAATCTAGATTTGGATGGGGAAAAATGGCCTTGTGGTTTAGGAGTTATGGTCCTCCAAAGTTGGTACCCTAGCCACTTTGTTCCATAACTTAGAAAGTTTTCTAAGTTTTTTATGGTTACCCCTTTTACAAGTTATCCCACTTTTCTTGATTTTTCTTGATGAATGATGATCCAAATCACACATTAACATCATTTTAGGGTCAAAGAACCATATTTGTGAAAAATCTCAAAAAGTCAAAGTTGACTTTTGTGCACAGTTGACTTTTTGTCAGATAAATTCCAAACTGTGCGATCCTTTATGAAATCAAGTCCTTGACCTAAATCAAACTTGATGGATTGATTTCATAGGTGTTATAGGGTGTATTGAATCATGTCTTAGGGTTTGGGAGCATGTCCTAGTCAAAATTCAAAGGCACTGTTGACTATTCCTGCGAAACCCTAATTGTGGCTCAGATGAAATTGAAACTTGTTGCTCAAGCTTCTTGGATCAATCCATTGTTATAAATGGATCAATGTGATGTATTTGAGACCCTCAAATCCCCTCTTGAGGTCTTGGCTCATGTTTTGTCCCAAAAGTCAACTTAGGGGTGAATTAGATCAAGAAACCCTAATTCCTAATTTTTTATGTATGCATCCCCTGAGACTAAATTGACTTGATGATTGGGTCCATGATGTCCCTTGGAGCATAATAGGTTATGCTTTGAAGCATTGGCTCATGCCCAGAGGAAAATCTCCATCTGGAGGCCCTGGTCGACCAAAACCCTAATTTGGTGACACTGTCGATCGTGAGGCTTGATCCACTCAGAATGCTGCAACCTTGTGCTTGATTATTGAAGTGGGAGTCCTCTTGATCTATTGTGGATGTTTGAGATGCTAGACAAGTTGAAGATCATGTCATTCCTTGATTGATCCTTTGTCTAAGAACTCTGAGAAGGCTTGAAACCCTAATTTTGATAGTAGTGAATGCTCACCCATCTTTGGGGAGACTAATGAGGCATAATGGTTCATCCATATTGTGATGATGATTTGCACAATGATGGGAAATCTTAGTGGTCAAAATTTGGGGTATGACAGAATGCATCGTTCCTCCCCGGAATCACTGCCCGTTACGCACGGCTCCGATTGCTCCCCGAACAGTTAAGGGCAGGTGCCCGAAACTATGCTTGTGCCTGACATAACGGCTAGTTTCGGGCACTCTGCCCGACATAACGGCTAGTTTGGGTAGTTACCTATTCTTTGGGAAACGGTTATTCCGCCCCGAAAATAGGACCGTTGGCCATGCGTTGGGGGCTCTATATAAACCCTCTCGCTTGAGAGGGTCAGGTATCCAATATTCACCCTACGAACTAACACTTGTACTTGCCCCTTTTTCTCTGACCCTTTCTTACTTGAGCGTCGGAGTGCCTTGCAGGTACACCCCCTCCTCCGCTCCATACGACCAGCATCCCAGACGTACTTGGTGGCCCACTTCTACAGGATCTGATCCAGCCTTCACGATCATATATATATATATATATATATATATAGGGTCATGCTAATACACACCCATGTAGGTATGCATTAACAACATACACCTTAGTGTATTTTTGTGTGGGGCTCACCAATTTTTGGTGGAACCCACATTAAAAAGATGAAGGAAAAAAAATAGAAAGAAAATAGATGTAGTGGAGCTCACCAATTTTTGTTTGGAGCCCACCAATTTTGGATGTGTGTTAGCATTTCTTTTATATATATATATATATATATATATATATATATATATATAGAGAGAGAGAGAGAGAGAGAGGGAGAGAGAGAGAGAGAGGGGTATGGAATGAGGGTCACATGTGCGTTCCATCCATTTTGATATGTCCTAATTCATTTCAATTGGTTACACGTGGCTTGTCTAATAAACTTTGATTTAGCATACTTCACATCCTTGACTTGGAATCCTGCATGGGGATCCATATCATAACTCTGTACACCCTCTAGTCATCACCCTTGGATCTATTAGTAAGTAGGGTGGATGCCCATGATTGAGCCACCTTAGTTAACTCTCCAGACTCCTAGGCTGATGGGCCAATGCTTTTGGGCCTTTGGCGCCTCAGGCTCTCTTTTCACACCCCTCCCATTTTACAACCCCATTATATCTTGTTACACCACTCTCCTTTCTTTTATTAATTATTCTTTTATTATATTTTATTAAAATAAAAATAAAAGATTTTCATAATAAAAAAATACTTTTGATATCGTCAAAATCAAACTATTTTTCTCTTCAACAAAATCAAGCTATTTTTCAAAATACCGTTAACCTGAAACGCTTGATCTCGTCAGGTCCTTTTCAATTTAATCGCTTTAAAAATATTTTTCTCAAATAAACCATATGAAAAGGGACTAATTGGGCCTAGACCTCTTTTCTCCCCGAGTGTTTAGACACTGGATGTAGAGCTCTTTGTTCAAATACTTATCTTTCGCATTAAAATATAATAATTAACCAAACTTGGTTCATTCTTTCATTGGATGAAAAAGAATTAATTGGGTGTAGACCTCTTTCTTCCTCGAGTATTTGGAAACTAAATGTAGAGATTGCTCTATGAATACTCGTCATCCACCTAAAAATAATCTAACTCATCAAACTCATATTTCGCCTTAGCGCAATGTCAAAACCTTTTCATAAACGAAAGATGTTTCGTTTATTCTGAGACGATGCAAACAAAACTTTGTTTCAACCATGTTGTCCATTCTAATGTGATTCCAATGTTCAATTCTCCATGTTTTGGGTAGCAAGCAATATTTTCCTATTGAATGCAACTACACACCTTTCGCTAAAATTGACTAAACCACAAACATTTGCTACCCATAACTATGTAGCCTTGAGTTCCTCATCGCACATAGGGATACGTAGGATTGAGATTCAAAGACTCGTTAGGCACCCTAATAAAAAAATTATTTTTAGTTCCTTTTCTTTTCCTTTTCTCGAAATTTTAATAACTAGAAGAAAGCAAGTAACAAAAGTTAACACTTATTCGCGAAACTAACTAAATGGTTCTCGTTGAGTACAACGGATGTGAGGGGTGCTAATACCTACCCCTCACATATTCGACTCTTAAACCTGAATTTGCTTACGACAACCATTTTCTTTTTTCTTTAAGGGTTTTATAGATATTTTCCTTTTACTTTTTGAATAAATAATGTTCGGTGGTGACTCTGTTATCATCTCGGGCGTGCGAGCGCCCATGGTTTTTTTCGTGCCGCGACAACTTTCACATAGGGATCTAGCATGTTTCATAGCCTTAAGAGGTGGAAATGACTCATGCATAGGGATCTAATATGTTTAATAGCCTTAAGAGACACCAAGGGATCCTATATAGTGATGCAACATGTTTAATAGCCTTAAGAGACGACAAGGACTCCCACATAGGGATCCAACATTTTAAATAGCTTTAAGAGGCGACGATAACTCCCACATAGGAATCCAACATGTTTGGTATTGTTAAGTGGCATAAATAACTCCCACATATGGACTAAATATGTTTGATAGCCTTAAGAGGCGACAAATACTTCCACATAGGGATCAAACATGTTTAATAGCCTTAAATGCGATATTGACCATATTCCTTTACTCCTTGATATCCTGAAAGTAAACTAGCAACAATCCAGAACTTACATAAATAAAGTGAGGGCCTCATAAATAAAGTGAGGGCCTCATAAAAACGTGCGTTACTTTTAACAACACAGGAAAAGAGTGCCCCCATGAAAACATCATTATCCTTACAAACATGACTGATAATATAATTTGTCTAAACCACTGCCTGGATTGGTCAGATGTTCCTTAGTGGGACTTTCTCGGGTGGCCTTACCACTGCCTTTACACTAAAGATCTTCATGCTTATTGTTATGAACCTCTTTAACTTCAAGATTTTCACATGGAATTTTCTAGAGATCTCCTAGTTCCCATGGATAACACTGACCCATCCAAATGAGAGTGGGTACTTCATGCATAAATATAAGGTGGATAAGGTGGCCCCTAACTAGTTAAAGGTAGACCTCCACATGATTATGTTATATGATAATTGCGCACTAATAAATAGATATCTTACCTTTACTCGCCTGACATTTTCCCCTACTCCAAAGATGGTCTTCAATGTTATGTACCTTTGTCGGTTCGCCTAAGAAACCCACCAAAGATCCTTTGAAGGGTTTGAGGTCCTCCAAATTTAGGATGAGCCTCTCAAATCACTACTACGGAAAACACCTATCATAACGGTTGGAAAAGGGATACAACCACATCCAGCCAACCTGTGAGGTAGGGTGTGATTGTATGTATGATGCTTTTCACCACGGGCCTTGGACCGTTGTGATAAACTAGGTAGCGCGCTATATGTCACAACGGTCGAAAAATACAACCGTTGTGATATAAAGCGAACGGTCATGAGTTCGAAACCTAGTGAATGTATGGTTAATAATATTTTTCTCTCTATCTATAACAACAGTTAATACATATAACCGTGATTAAATACATAATTTTTTTAAAATTTTATTTTATTTTTACATATATTACATACCTGTATTTGTTTTACCTGTATATTACACACATGTATATTATATATATATATATATATATATATATATATATATATATATATATATATATATATATATATATATATATATATATATATATATATATATATATATATATATATATATATATATATATATATATATATATATATATATATATATATATATATATGTACACACACACACACACACATAAAATATCAAATTAAATATTACAAATATCATCCTTTCCTTTTCAACTAACACATTAAAAATAAATGCCCAACATCTACGGACGTCGTCTAAGTCTTCAGAAGAGAAATATGTCATGTTGTTAAACGTCAAACTATATCACCACGGTCCTCCGAAGGACCGTGGTAATGGTGGCATCGTTGTATCTACTTTTTGTAGTAATGAATGCATCCTAATAGGGGATGTCTAGGGAGTTCCCTTGATCAATCAAGACTCTTTTGATCTCCAAATTATCGCATCTAATGACGATAATCATCTCGTCGTATATACTCCCGGTGCCATTCAAGGGAGTGAAACTTTTGGGGAAATTTCGACTTTGCTTGAACATCGTTCTTTCTCTTATATATGACGTGTAATATTTCCTCTATGAGTAATATGTGTTGGGAATGTGTTCTTTTGCATCACGAGCCTTGTTTTCAACACTGCTCTCCCCGCCCTTGATGTAACATTATTCTTGCATCAATACCTCAGCCGAAGTCGCCATAGGCCTTTGGGAAAGGGATTCGTTAAAATATCATGCCTTGAGCGTGTTCTGCAATGATGATATGAAGATTCCCTGATTTAGATGAACTTCCTTGATGGTAGCTTTGTTGAAGCTGGATATATACTCCCTACATGACTCGGATGGGCCCTGGTGTATGGCGAAAAGATTGGTAGTGATAAACTTCATGTACATGCTTGCAGTGAATTGGTGGACTACTTTTTTCACCAGGTTTTGATAGCTGGTGACAGAGAGCCTCGAGAGGCCCGTATACCATCTCAGGGATGTGTCTCTAAAGGTGTCAGACAATATATTGCACTTTAAGGAGTCAGGTGCCCAAATGATGGCCATCTGATTGTTAATGGAGGCCACATGCTTATATGGGTCACTATATCCATCTAACTTAGCCAACAAAGGTGGCTTGAAGTTCTATGGAACGAGCGCCTCCCATATCTCGTCCGATAGAGGTCCGGGATCCAATAATTCTAGTTTATCCACTATATCTGTTTCATGCTTGAAATGTTGGATATGAAAAATGTTATCCTTCAAGGTTTGGTTTTACCAACAAAGGTCATCCATAATCACACATCTCTGCTATGAAACTTTCCTCGCCATAAGCTTCCTAGTTGGCCAGAGTTGTTGTCTTTTTGTTCACCATGATGAATGATGAGCACAAATACGATACTCTAGTTGATTGTTGTGTGATGTGATAGTGGCCTAGGTCAAATTTACCACGGCCTCACGGTGGGCGCCAATTCTACTTACTAAAAGTATAAATGTGTAACAACCCCTTGTAACTAAGGATTGTTAGTGGATTTAGGGTTGTTAAGGTATTGAGAGCTAGCTCATGTGAGGTGAAAAGCTACTATATATGCATATTTTTTTTCGGGCTTTCACGATATTCAGGTAATTATAATCCCCTTGGCTTGGATCCCAGTCTCTCAAGGATATATCAATCGTCTAGGGAGTAGGAACTTTTCCTTCTAACATCCAGGGGAACATGGTCCACCTTTATCATGATTTTTTCCCTGACGTTTCATGGGAAGGACATGTCACTCATTTCTGCGCTTAGGTGACTTTAACCCATGTGGGAGGAGATCCAACAAAAGGGTGACATATTCAACCAAAGGGCAGTTGATCTAATAAATGGCTAACTAAAGATCTCAGTTTCACCGCTTATGACATACCTATACAATTATATAGGTGAGATGATGTGTAGGCAATCATTGTCATAGTGACACAATGGATAACATAATTTGTTCGTCCAAATCTAAATATTTCAAATTTTACAAGGTGGAGAGTTTTAAATATATCCAGAAATAATGTTGTGGTTGTTACTAGTAGTTTAGAGGAGTTATTAATAGAATATAAGTAAGGTAGAAAGAGAATTTATATGGTTAAAAGAGAATAGTAATTTAACCATTTTTCCAATGAGCGATGTATTATATATTTAATATCCCCCCTTCATCTTTTAGCATTTAATTTGTTATAAATTATTTAGGTTTAATATTTTTGTCTCATATGCAAGGTTGTTAAAATCGCGATTTAAAACTTAAACTTATAGATTTCACGTTTTTAGATCAGTATTTCGTATTAAATTGCAGGTAAAAGCGTTTTTATGTAAATTGTATACTGAGACAATTTTAAACAATTTAAATCGCCCTAAAATCGATGAAATTGTATAAAATTGTTGGATTTTACCCTTTGACTCGATTTTAACTTTTTCGTCAAAACTTAAAAAGCCCAATTAATATTTTGGCATATGAAAACTTCTCCCATGCTTTTCTATTTTATTCACATGAAATTACTTCTTCCACGTGTATTTGAGAGAGAAAGAACGTACTAGAGCAATGAAAGGAAAAATATTTTGAACCCTAATAATGATGATTAGAATGTGCAAGTCAGTGCAGGTTGTGAAATTGTTGGTTCAAGAAATTCTCCAGCTGCATCTTCAAATAATTGTCTTAGGTTTTAATATTGAAGAACCTCTATCATATAGAGATTAATTTGATCAAGTTGAAGATGAATACATTGATGAAGTTGATGTTAGATCTTGTGTTGGGGGTCTGCTGCAAAATATGAATAAAAAGAAGTCGAAAATTGGTATGATGAAAGTTGCACGAAATAAATTCTAAAGCGTGTGTTTACACTAAGCTTTAGGTTTGATTTTCCCCCACCAATTTAGGAAAATTGGATGCAAATGGGTAAGCCAGTGAACCCCCCTTCAAGATACTTTGGAAACCTAAACATTAATCGCACATTCATATTAAACATATCGATCAATGGTATTTTACGAAATAAAGTTCTCTTGTTTATTCTCGTGCACTAGAAAAATAAAATAATGACTTAGATATGGCCTTTGGCACTTGAAACAAATAATTTTTGTGTGTCTTTTTATGTCTGGCAAGTATCTCAATTTATAGAAAAATTTGTACTAATTGATGGGGAGAAACAATGTTTGAATGGTTTCAACATGGCCATTTGTAAAAAGTTATCTATCAATAAAATATATTGCTTCACGAAATGATTTGATGGTCTGGTGGTATTTGATGCAACCCACGACAACCCCTAATCAAGAGGTCTCAAGTTCAATTCATGGCTAGTGCAACTTTTGGCCATTTATTTCGTTATTTAAACAAATAAATCCAAAATAATGTTCAAATCAAAGATTCAAACTCGTAACTTTTCACTATATAACAAAAGTCACAACCACTACACCACATAGATATTTTCTTTTCATTTATTCATTTATCAAAACATATATAAATAAATATTTAGCATATTTTGGAAATCCCCCAACAACCCCCACAATTTTCAAAATATATCTAAATCCATTATCCAGGAAATTTCATGGTTTTATATAAAGGCATCTTATGATTTGAACCATTACTTAGTAATTTAAGTTTTCACTCATCCCCGAATAGATTGGTAGACAAGCTTTTAACCAATTATTCATTAGAACAAGCGTGCATAACTCACACATGAAATCTCGGTACAATTGATCAGATTATTAATATGACACATTTAATAAGACATTGTGTCTCATATCCTTTTCATGAGAATTTAAGAGTTAAGCCCTTGAACTCTATGAAGCGGCACCATTTCATTCTCATATAGGTAGATTATATCAGAAATGCACTCATGATTATGCATTCCAGCAAACATATATTATATGTTATATGTCTATTAAGAGGAAAACTTCATCCTACCATATTTATTCTTATGGTCTAAGTACTTTTACCCCTTGGAATATATCTATCGTCAAGTACTTCAATCACTTTAATAGTGTACTTTTATCATTAAACTCAAGACTTAATGTTAATCAAGTGTGAGTTGAGTTTCCACTATCGATAATTAATTAGATATGGGTTTGTTCCACATCCCTAATGATGTCTTCATTGTCTTTAACTATATCCAAATACATCATATTTTTTTCAATCCTTTCGTCAAAGAATTGCAAGATTTTTCAAACTTTAATAAATTTCGAATATTCAATTTTTCAACTAATATTGTATATGATTACTTTATATGCTCTTGATAGTATTTACCCTCTATCATTAAACCATGACACTTTTGTCATATTAGTACAGTTATCATATACAATATATATATTCTATATTCTTAATATTTTGACAAATTATCACCATGACATTTTTAGCATTCATTTTTATCATATTCACAAATTTTATGTCATTCTTCATTTTCTAACATTTTAAATTTGAAATTTTACTTCTACCAAAATATATACAAAATATATTTAATGCTTTAAACATTTATAGCAATCGACAACCATGATCATCCAAAATTTTCATATGACTAACTTTTATTTTATGAAGGGAATTCAAACATGTAATTCATAAACTTCATATAATTACAACATCATAGAATTTACTTCTATTATTTTAAAATAAACAATTTTCTTGCATAACTAACACATGCATAATAAACTTTATGTGATAAATTCATGTTTCATATTTAACAATGTTCTATATATATCCAAATAAAAGTTACAATACAAAATAAATAATGAATTCACATCATTAATATTTTCTATAACTTTTCTCCATAAATATTTATTAACTTACAATAATCTAAAATATACTCAAATTACTTTTAATATCGAACTGAATATGAAATAATATTTAATTTCATATTATGATACACATATAATATGAGATAAATCATTTTAAATATAATAAATTCTTGCATAAAGAAAATATAGAATTTAAACATGTTTTTTATATTTTCAATATTTTATTTACATCATTTTATGTTAACAATACATGCATTATAAATTCAATTTCATGATTTTTTTTACCAAATCATTTCATCAATAAATAATACATTATTAATTAAAATAAATTACTTACATCAAAGAATAATATTTAACATGCATTTTAAATTCAAGTATACACCATAATAAACTATTTTCTCAATTATCCAAATTCACATACATGAATAATTTATAAATCATACATACATAAATTTATGGCACATGTTAAACTTAACATAAATAAATATTATTTTCAACATATTTTATATGGATTGAAAGCATCATATAAATGACATATTTATTTAATATAATTATGTACCTTAGTAACGAATGAGGAAGCATGAGTGTTTAGTTCTTTCCCATCATTGAATTTTCTTTAAAGTTACTTTAATATTAATTATATATAAAGTATGGATCAAAATAAAAAATCCAACCTAAAGATGGTTGGATCTTGTGTTGGGGGACTGCTGTAAAACATGAATAAACAGAAGACAAAAATTGGTATGGTGAAAGTTGCACGAAATAAATTTCAAAGCGTGGTTTATACTAAGTTTTAGGTTCGACTCGCAATCGCATATTCACATTTAAGCATATTATCAATGATATTTTACGGAATAAAGTTCTCTTGTTTATTCTCGTGCACTAAAAAAATAAAAGAATGACTTAGATATAATTTTTGGCACTTGAAACAAATAATTTTCATGTGTCTTTTTATGCCTAACAAGTATCCCCATTTATAGAAAAATTTGTACCCCTAACCATATATACCGACTGATTCTACCATAGAGGCCAACGATAGACAATAACCCCCGAACACAACTTACAATTTTTATCGTACTGTGCTCTCCAAAGAGCAACTCTTCTAAAAATATCAAAGAGTCCTGAATTGGAATCTCATTCGAACTAAGCTAAGGAGATTTGTCGTTCTGGAGGATCCAGCTACAAGAGAACCGGGAATGAAGAGCTTCTCTCCCGCCCGACTCTTTGGTCTTAAGAATTCGGGTTTTAAGAATGAGTAATTGCACTTCTCTGACCCTTAACTGTTCAACCTGAGAGCGAATAACTAATCCGTTCCGATTTTTTTAACAGGGTTCTATGGTCGGTCCGTGACCCCTGGATGCCGAAGGCGTCCTTGAGGTGATCTCGTAGTTCCTACGGGGTGGAGACACTACTAAAAAATTTGCGTTTAGTGACCGAAAAAGCCTAAAAATCGGTCTCGCTAACCTTTAGAGACGAATTTAGTGACCGAAATTAGTGACCGATTTTAGCGACTGAAATTAGTGACCGATTTTAAAATAAAATAAATTTTTTGTCTCTAGTAGGAATCAAACCAATGCACTTTCTTTTGTGAGGCTTTTGGGTGTCCACTAAGCCATTTGATTTTTATAGTATAATTTACATTTGAAATGTATATAATATTAATGAAATAGAACTTTCAAATACTATTTAAAAAGATTTTATTAAAATTATATTTTATCTAAATTAATAAATTTGTATGAGTTAATTATTTATATAAATATATGTTTTAATTGTTAAAACAATAAAAATGTAAAATTTTGACTAAAAAATTTAAAAAATGAATAAAAGGAGAAAACTGAGAGGGAAGCAACTTAATAATGAAAAAAAACAAAAAAAAAATTAGTGACCGAAATTTCGGTCACTGAATTTTTTTATGAATTAATTTATATAAAAATGATTATTTGAGACTGAAAATTATGGTCACAAAATATTAGTCGCTAATTCGGTGGCTAATTTTATTTAGTGACCGATTTAGTGACTTTTAAAATTTTGCTAACATGATGTTTAATTTTGGTGGCTAATTCGGTCACTAGAGTGACCAAAATTTTTCAGTCACTAAAAGCGAATTTTCTAGTAGTGAGACGATGGGGCCGGTCATATATATATATATATATGAAATAAACTCTACAATTTTATGTTTTGATTTTACTTAAGGTAAAACGAGTCAAGTTAGTTAACTTCTGAGTTAATTTTGACCCCTTAACTTAAAAAGTAACATATTACTCCATTAATTATTCAAAATGTATCCTGTGGTCCTTTTCGTCTAATTAGTAACGAATTTAACGATTAATTTATGGGTTTTTCTATTTCTAATAAGACAAAAATGGCTAACATAATACATTATGAAGAGTTAAGAGATCAATATAATTTTTTTTAAATCAATAAAATAAAATAAACCTCAAAGTTAAAATACTAGGTCAAAAAAGTTATTAAGCCAATGAGTTAATATATGAAACATAAATTGTATTAGAAGAAAGTTTAAAACTATAATTTTTTTCTTAAACATATAAACATATACAAAAACATATTAATATATAAACATATATATATATATATATATATATATATATATATATATATATATATATATATATATATATATATATATATATATATATATATATATATATATATATATATATATATATTGATTCTTTGTTTTATCCTAAAAAAACATATACAATATATAAATGTTACTATAAATATATTTTTAGTAGCATGTTTCTTTTTCTCATCCATCAACAAATGTATAATATTGTCATCATCATGAGAATTTTCTCATCAAAGTATATTAAGTATCAAGGTAATTTTCTTCAAGATTTCTTAGAAGCCTCCGTGCACATCTCAATGAGAATTAGGGTTTGATATTTGAGCATGTCCCTCAATTTAAGACTGGCTAGGGTTTTCTGACAAGTTATAAGTTGTATCCTTATCTAAAGGATTGTTTGGAGTTTCAGTAAGTCAAGGGGTTTCTTAGTGATTAAACCGTGGATTAAGATCTCATTAAAGGGAATGTGATTGATTTGCGATTAAAATGAAGATTAGGATGACATGGAAGTAATGGATTCATTCATTCAAGACATCAAGTATCTTGGGCTTTTATTTTGGCCGAGAATTTGATTTAAGTTGCTGAGATTCAAGTAACAAGGTGGATTATTCAAGTTCACCATCACTTAATGTCCATTTTTCATTACCCATTTTTCTGAACCATTTCCATTATCCATTCTCATCAACCAATTTTTCTTATCCATTCTACTAAACCATTTTCCCATTATCCATAGTTCATATCCAATTTAAAATTAAATCAATATCCACATCCATATCCAAAAAGCTTTGTCTAAACCATAACCAAGATTCATTTCAAAACCAAAACCATTTTTATGTCCATTCTTAACATCCAAATAAAACTATGTTTCATATCCAAATTGATCAAAAGAGAAATCTAATTCAAAATTCCAAAATCTCATTCACATTTCAAAGATCAAGTTCATATAAAAGCAAAATGTACAAGAAGTGTACAAAATTCAAGGTATCTTCGATTTACAAGTGCAAGACAAAATCAAATTCAAAATTCATCAAATTTATACAAGTGGCGTGGCATGAAGAATTGAAACAGGGTGACAGAATTAAATTGGGCTCAAGCTGCAAATAGATTGATTGAGAAGGTTGAGGATGAGGTTGGGCTAGTAGAAGTTTTGCCAACAATGAAGTAAAAAAGAAGACTTGTCTTGACAACACAGATTATGCAGCAACTACCTAATCCTCATCCAGCTGAAATTCTCTTTATAGATGTCTAGTTGCATCATGATTGTGTGACTCACTCTATTGTTAGATGGTTGCGGTTCCGTCTCACTGTGTTGAAGTGATTCGCCAGTGCCAATAGCTAGCAAAAAAAATACTTTCCCAATAAGCTTAAATCATCTAGGGGAAGACTTTTCTGATGGGGCAAGGAAGTTGGAAAATGATAAGTCGATATAGGAAAACAACAACCTCAGCATGCACGCCTAAATTGGCCAAGCACCTGCAGAAAAAGGGTCCGTGACAAGAGCATCTCATGTTCGTAAAAGCAATTCAAAATAGAAACATTAGTCTTTCACACCTAAAAGACATTATAAAAAAATATATACCCAACAAACTTAGATACATTAAAAAAAATTAAATTGTGCACAAAAAATATTCTCTCTTATCATTTTTTCTAAAGTAAACATTAAATATTATAATAACTACCATTACACTCTCGTAACTTTATTCTCACAATTTGTTTATCTTTTATTTTCATCACAAAACAATCACGTAGTCTTTTTTTTTTCCTTCTTTTTGAATTTCAACTTCATCATAAAATGACTTCCTCTGATAGAAATAGAGGTTATAACATTTGCATTTATGTAACTTTAAATATAATAAATGATTGTTTGATGGAAATAAATTATATGCGTAACTAACAAATAAATTAAAAAAAAATGGATGAAGAAAAATACAAATTATCATAGTTTCAATTATTAGTTAATACTTAATATATATTTATGTAAGTTAAATTTCTCCATGAAAATGGTTTAAACTATAAAAATTTATGCAATTATTTAAAATATTAATTATTATAAAAGAATAATTAAAAAGGAAAATAGTGTAAATAAAATAATTTAAATAATTTTTTAATAAAAAAAGTTGGTTGATTATAATTTTGATTCCTCTATTTTACCCAATTTATGAAATAAGTCTCCCTATTTTAAATTCAAATAATTTTGATCTCCTATTACTTTTGCACTGAAAATCGAGAATGTACAGATTTTTAACTTATTTTTTATTATAAAATTCCACAAAATGTTCCTATCGAAGGATTTGTCAAATATTACAAATGACATATCATTTAAAAATGAATACATCGTCAATTTTAAAAGTAAAAATGTGAGAGGATATCTAAACTGATTAAATTTAAAATAGAGTTTTTTTGGTCTGTAATTTAAATATGATAAGGAGACCAAATCTTTAATTAAACACAAAAATAATATTATATCAAATTTTAGTATTAAAAGCTCCGCATCAAGCCACTTTAAAGAGTAAATAAAAAAATATAAATATATGATAAATGTTTGAAGTTATTTAGATATCTTTATATTAAATTAGAGTTTAAAGGTAGTGTACTGTCAGTGTAAAAAAATATTATACATACATCCAATCAGATTATTTTAAAGTGTCAAATCATAATAATATTTTAAAATAAAAGTGTGATGTGGCGGGATACACGCCTGTTATTGGTTGACAGTGTAAAAATATTTTACACTGTCGGTGTATATTCTTTTTTTCTCATTAAATTATGTGATTAAACTTCTATGTCAAATTATGTGATTAATATGTAAAGTGAACAACTCAGATTAAAGAGTAAAATAAATAATATAAATGTGTATAAATAAATTATGGATGAATAAGTTTAACGGTTAATTTTATCACTTTATTAACTATTTACTTTAAAGTAAATGAACTAATTCCATTAACTATTTCCTATAATCATTATTTTAAGAGAATTTTGTATGTTAAATATAGTATTTATGATGCAAAATCTGATATCTTCATGAGGTGCATTGTTGTGAAGTTAATATATCTAACTTTTTTTTTATAAATTAAAAGAAAAAAAATAAAAAAAGTACACTAATATTTGTGCATTAGACATTGAAAAAAGTTGTAATACAATGTGCTACAACTTTTATGAAGGTTCCAATAAAATTTATTGAAAATAATTTGGATGATAGACCATATTTGAGTCAATAATTCCATTTATTTAAAATAATTTAATAAAAATAGATTTTGAAGTAACTAATTGGTATTAGTAAAAAATTGATGACTTGAACAATATTCTTAGTGAGAACACAAAATTAATCTCGTTTCAAAGTTTATATCTAAAGTCATTTTAATATTTAAAATCCCCACAAAGTTAAAATATTAAGAGTTGAAGATGAGTTCCACAATATCAATAATTAAAGAAAAAAAGTTCAACAAAAAAACTTTTCAGAACTTGTCTTTTCAATCATATTAATTGTTGTTAAAATATTTGTTAAATTTGTAAATCTAAAATCATAAATTGTTAAAACATGTTAATTCATTAAGTCAAAAAAGTTTATTTATTAAAATTTATAATTATATTTATTAAGAGTATAAATTTTCTAGTCATACAGAAATTTAAGTATGTATTGTATTGAAACTGGGGTAACACATAAGCCATATATTTAGAAAATTTTAAAAATTACAATTATTTTAGATGTATAACAACCTCTTTTAAATGACATGCATGACTCAAAAATCATATTTAGTATATGAAAAATGATGAAAAACGATCATAATTATTTTATGAACAGTGTGAAAAATGTGTATTATTTACGGCATATATTGCCGGAGCATGTAAATGATGATATTATTTATGATTGAAATACATGATTTTATATTTAATTCATGTGGATTGTGAGAAATCAGTTTCGTTTTTTTATTATTTTAATTGATATTAAAATTTAAGTTAATGATATATCAATTGCGTTCTTATATTTTCTTCAAATAATATTTCTAACACTTAAATTTTTAAAAGAGTTAAATGCACTTTTGGTCCCTTTATTTTAATGTTTTTCACCTTTTGTTCCTATTTACAAACTCTAGAATCTCTATGTGCGCAAACATTCTTCTTTCTTCGTCTTCTTCCTTCCTCAAAGCAAACCAAAGAAAATTTAATCATCTTTGCACATCAAGATTTCACATCACTCAGTTTTCACCATGGGAAACAAATATCATCCTTTGAAGTACGAATGCAAATGCGATCTTAATGCTCTATGGATGACGACATGGGTTGATGTGAACCTAGATTGTCGTTTCTATGCTTGTGCGATGTATAAGGTAGATTTTCATTTATGCAAATTTTAATTTTATCTTGTTTTACCCAAGCCATATTTTTGCAATTCATTAATATTTTTTTCATTTCCATTGATCTTTCCAGCTGCAATGTTACAAGAAATGTAGTCATTTTATTTGGTCAAATGAAGAAATAAATTCTAGAGTAAAGGAATTCGTCTCCTCATTACTACAAAATTTAAATGAAGATAAGCAAAAGGTTAATGATGTCTATCATACCCTAATTTTGTCCTCCCTTTTATTTTCTTGTCCCACGCATTTGCATGGGTGATGGGTGATCATTTGGCCTTTGGCCATGATCCTTTAAGGATGAGTGAAGAAGCTTGTGCTCTCATTCACATGTTTGATTTGTTGTTGAAGAATTCAAGTGCAATTTGTATGGAATGATGATTACACATGGTCACATTTGGAAACTCTTAGTCATTTTTTTCTCATGGGTTCAAATAAGGTGTGTTCTGGACTGAACCAATGGCCAGACATGGCCCAATCCACTTCTGCTCCCAAAACGGTCCAATTGTCTAAGTCCAATCCACAAAGGGCAAAAGTTACCTTTCTGCCCCTCCAACCGGGCAAGGAATGAATCACTCCTCCCCGGAACAGTTGCCTGTTCCGTACGGCTTTTTCACTCCCCGAACAGCTAAGGGCATGTGCCCGAAACTATGCTTATGCCCGACATAACGGCTAGTTTTGGGCACCCTGCCCGACATAACGGCTAGTTTGGGAAGTTACCTATTTTTCGGGAAAACGGTTATTTTGCCCCGAAAATAGGACCGTTGGCCACGCGCTGGGGGCATTATATAAACCCTCTCACTTGAGAAGGTCAGGTATCGAATAATCACCCTTGAAACTCATACTTTGTACTAGCCCCTTCTCTCTGACCTTTACTTACTTGAGCGTGTAGCGAGCGATTTTTGTCGGTGACGCGACCACCTTATCGCTGGTTCTTCTCCTCACCGCAATGAGGAGGGATGGGTGCTACTTTCTGGTTTCTTAATTATCCCGTGAAGCTGGAAGGGAAAGGGAAGCTATCTAAAACTAACCTTGCACGCGATTGTTTAAATGAACAAACGCTTTAAAGAGATTAGGGGGTACGGGGTCAGGTTATACAATGGGTAGTTGTCAATTACCCATCCTATATGTGGTTATCCACATGATGTTAGCTTTAGGTCTCGCTTTGTAATTGATGGTGTTTATCTGCTGATGGGTTGGGAAAGTTTCTTGGGAAATTTTGAGAGAGTGAGTGAGTTCTTGTTGATGTTCGGGTGTTCCCGATGCTTTTGGTAAGGTACTAGGCCTAAGTTTTGGTGTGAAGGTACTGGACCTAGGGTTTTTTATTAGTATGCTCACTAAGATTTTGCAATCTTATGCCTACGTATTCCCGTTTAAACGAAACAGGGAAATCAGAGCAATCGTAGTTCCT
This sequence comes from Lathyrus tuberosus, assembly GCA_022829125.1. Lineage (NCBI taxonomy): Eukaryota > Viridiplantae > Streptophyta > Magnoliopsida > Fabales > Fabaceae > Lathyrus > Lathyrus tuberosus. Next base: position 2,730,138 of record JALAZF010000403.1, on the reverse strand, counting down.
CCTATTCTAAGGGAGGAAAATGATGTTTTGGTGTCTTGTTCAAAGCCCAAGATTGAAGCTAAAAGGGTATTTGTGTCTTGTTCAAAGCCCAAGATTGAAGCTAAAAGGGTATTGAGAGAGAATTTGTCATCTCTAAAGAGAGATTGTTGACTTTTGTGTGTCTTGATCAAAGCACAAGGTTGATGCTAAAAGGTTAATTGACTCGGCTAGGGGATTTCTTTATACAAAGCCTAAGAGGAAGCTAGAAGCGACTGACTCAACAAGAGAGTGTTTTATCTGTCTTGTACAAAGCCCAAGATTGAGGTTAAAAAGAGACTGACTCTTTGGGGATATCATTATACAAAGCCTAAGAGGAGGCTAAAAGTTCAACTCTGCGAGAGAGTGTTATATGTCTTGTACAACGCCTAAGATTGAGGCTAAAAGGGATTTTGACTCCGCTGGGGAGGGTTTGTATGTGTCTTGTACAAAACCCAAGATCGAGGCTGAAATGGGAAATTTAACTGACTCTGGTGAGGATTATTTTATGTGTCTTGTACAAAGCCCGAGACGGAGGCTAAAATGAGTTTGACTCTTCTTGGGGAAAATCATTCCTCAAAGCCTAGATTGAGGCTAAAAGGGTTTGACTCAACAAGAGAGTACTTTTATCTGTCTTGTACAAAGCCCAAGATTGAGGCTAAAAAAGGTTGACTCAACAAGAGAGTCCGAAAAGGTGGTTGACTCAACAAGAGAGTCTAAAAAGAGATTGACTCAACAAGAGAGTCTGAAAAGTGATTGACTCAACAAGAGAGTCTGAAAAGTGATTGACTCAACAAGAGAGTCTGAAAAGTGATTAACTCAACAAGAGAGTCTGAAAAGTGATTGACTCAACAAGAGAGTCTGAAAAGGTTATCTCTGCAACGCCCCAAATTTCGTAGAATATTTAATTAATTTATTTAAATATTATATTCATGAATTTCGGTGATTTGTGTGGATGTCGGTGATTTTATGAAGTTTTGGGTTATTTAATTAAATAATAGCATATGTTATGGAATATGATGTATTATTATTTAAATTAAATAATATTATAGGAATTAAGGGTGAAATGGACATTTGAGGAGAGTTAGTGGGGTTAAGATGGGAAGAGCACATTTAGGGGTATTTTAAGAGAGAATAGTGAAAGGAACTCATTATTCGTATTTTTCTTGAGGAAGAGGAAAAGATGCTCTGAAGAACAAGTGAGAGGGAGGCTAGGGCATAGAAGATTTCCGGCGAAACTTCGAGAGAAGATCGAAAGAAGCAAAACTCTAAGGTATGGGGAGTATCGCTTTACAATATTTGTGATATAAAGATTAGGTGTTGTGGGTAATTGGGGTTTTGTGGGAAAACCTAGGAATTGAGGTTAGGGATGATGAATTGTGATGATTTACTATGTGATGATTGTTGTTATTGATGTATATATGATAGTTATAGGTTATAATAACATAATCTGTGATGATTTTAGGAAAAATCTGGGTTTTGGAGTGTGGAATCGTGGATGGGGAAGTGCTGTTATCGCAGGGTTTTTCTGCAGAAACCGCAGAGCCCGCTTAGCGCGGTCTGAAGAAATTTCGCCTCTTCGAGGCAGTGAGTAGTGCGCTTAGCGCGGGTGGGGCGCGCTTAGCGCGACCTGGAACTGAAAATATTATTTTTTTATTTATTGAATTAAAATTCATGAAAAATATTTGTCTCGTGTTATATTGATGCTGTGATGTTGTGGTGAATTTCTGCTATGTGTTGACGTGTTATATGTGATGAAAATGATGTTTTAATGATTATATGATGATATGACGTTATTGATGCTTATTAGATGTTTGTATGTGATGTTTGATGATAAAATGATGATGTGAAGTACCACGAGTATATTGACGATTATGAGATGACGATTCATGATGTTTTGATGATTAAATAACGATGTGGATTAACATGATATTTGATGAATGATGATGCACTTAATAACTTTTGTTGATGATGATGATTATGATGTTGTGCATCATGCATTCATAGCATTTAGACTTCGGTCTATTGATGATGTTAGGACTTCGGTCCAGTGAGGATTTAGGACTTCGGTCCAGTGGTGGCTTCAATCTCATTGTGCGGATTGGAGTATTTTGTGACTTGCTCCCTTGTGGAGGGTTGATGCCCTAGTGTCCATTATTATGACGATTTGGTACCACATGCATTCTATGACGTTGCATTTCATCCTTGGTGGCATTGCATAATTGCATATGAGTGATATTGGTGATGTGATGTTTTATGTGATGTTTTATATGATGTTTAGGGCGAGAAGCTGTAGTATGTGATGAAAACAACTGTTGCCTGTTGATGTCTTTTCTTTATATGATTTATATTGAATTATGATTACTCACCCTGCCTGTTTGAATGTTGCCTCCACGTGGGTAATGTACAGGTGATCAGGTTTAGCCGTGGACGTTTTTGAGGACTTGAAGTTTATTTGCTTTGGTCGATTTAGAGGGTCTTGCTCTGATAGTGTAACATCGGGTTGTGGTCCTTTGAGTCGAACTATGTTGTTTCTTTATTTTGGTGTTATTTGATGATGTCGTTTTATTTGAATTATTATGACGTTTGTTGAAAATCGTTTTAATTGAAAGTTTTGAATTCTGCTGCCATGTGAAGGCTTTTGATTTAATTTTGATGGAAGTCCCTTGGTGTATAGGGCAATTGTGTTATTTTGAGTTTATTGAGAAATGTGCACCCTTTGAGGTAATTATTACTCTGATATTTTGTGTATTTTTTCGTGTTTATTCGTGGGGTAGAAAAGGGTGTTACATTAGTGGTATCAGAGCAGGTCGGTCCATCCGGCCAGGTTTTTACTTGATGTCTGTCCCTGTCAGTCGACGAGTGTGTGTACACTGTCGATGTTTTAGTTCTTCTAATCATGTTGGTGGTGTACAGGATGGCTGGAAGAAATGATCGTGCAATTATTGATGCGTTGGAATCGGTTGCTAATGTGGTGGCGCAGCTGAATCCAAATGGTGGAGCTCATGATGAGTTTCGAGCTTTGGGTAAGTTTCAGAGAAATAATCCACCGACTTTTGTGGGTACGCATGATCCCGCAAGTGCACACAAGTGGCTGAAGGCAATCGAGAAGATTTTTCGAGTGATGGGGATTTCTGATGAGCAACAGGTTCAGTTCGGAATGCATATGCTGGAAGAAGAGGCTGAGGACTGATGGGATAATACCCGTCAGAGAATCACAGATGTTGGTACTGTGATAACTTGGGCCGTGTTTAAGCAGGAGTTTCTAGGCAAGTATTTCCCAGAGGATGCTCGTGGCAAGAGAGAAGTGGAATTCCTTGAGCTGAAGCAAGGAGATATGACTGTGGCGGAGTATGCCGCGAAGTTTGAGAAGCTAGTGAAGTTTTGTTCGCACTACAATCGTGCTGATCCTGAGATGTCTAAGTGTCTCAAGTTCGAGAATGGGCTGAGACCAGAGATTAAGTAGGGTATTGGGTATCAGCAGATCTGCAGGTATTCTGAGTTAGTTGACAAGAGCAGAATCTACGATGAGGACAACTAAGCTCGATCTGCTCACTACAAGCAGTTAAGTGAGAAGAACGGGCAGTATAGGGGTAAGCCTTATACGACTTCAACTGACAAAGAGAAGCAGAAGGCTTCAGATGGGAAGAAGACAAGTGGGGGAGTGGCTCCCGCTTTTGGAAAATGTCATAAGTGTGGTGGGCAAGGTCACCGTGCTGATGCATGCACCAATAATTTGGTGAGGTGCTATCGATGTGGTAAGAAAGAGCATAGGGCTACTGACTACAAGGATGAAGGTCCGGCCTGTTTCAATTGTGGTGAGAAGGGTCATATCAGTACTCAATGCCAGAAGCCGAAGAAGACTGTGACCAATGCCCAGACCAGTGTCAGGGTGTTTGCTTTGAGTGGTGACAAAGTGCCAGAGAAGGACAACCTGATTCGAGGTACTTGTTTTATTAATAATATCGAGTTGGTTGCTATTATTGATACTGGTGCTACTCATTCTTTTATCTTGCTTGAATGTACTAATAGATTGGGTTTGAAGTTATCTGATATGAATGGTAATATGGTAATAGAAACTCCAGCTAATGGTTCTGTTACTACTACCCTTGTGTGTTTAAGATGTCCTATGATGATTTTTGAGAAGAGCTTTGTGATGGATTTGGTGTGCTTACCCTTGCACCAAATTGGTGTGATCTTTGGAATGAACTGGTTGGAGTTCAACCGTGTTCATATCAATTGTTATACCAAGACTGTAGAGTTTCCCGAGTTTGATGATAGTGGGGAGTTGATGTTCTTGTCTGCTAAGCGAGTAGACGAGCTGATGGAAGACAAACCGTTGGTGTTTGCAATGTTTGCATCATTGCAAATTGATCGTGAAGCTGCGAGTGTGAAGTTGCCGATTGTCTGTGAATTCCCAGAAGTGTTTCCAGATGACATCAATGATTTGCCTCCAGATCGTGAGGTAGAGTTTGCGGTGGACTTAATACCAGGTACGAGTCCAGTGTCGATGGCTCCTTATCGGATGTCAGCCTCTGAGCTAAGTGAATTGAAGAAACAACTGGAATAATTGCTTGAGAAGAAGTTTATTCGACCAAGTGTTTCTCCGTGGGGTGCTCCGGTGTTGTTAGTGAAGAAGAAAGATGGAGGTATGAGGTTGTGTGTTGATTATCGGCAGTTGAATAAAGTGACTATCAAAAATAAGTATCCGCTACCGAGAATCGACGATTTGATGGATCAGCTAGTAGGTGCCTGTGTGTTCAGCAAGATAGATTTGAGGTCGGGTTATCATCAGATCCAAGTTAAGCCTGATGATATTCCGAAGACGGCTTTCTGAACGAGATATGGACACTATGAATACACTGTGATGCCGTTTGGTGTATCTAATGCACCTGGTGTGTTCATGGAGTACATGAATCGGATTTTCCATGAGTATTTGGATAAGTTTGTGGTGGTGTTTATTGATGATATCTTGATATATTCTAGATCCGAAGAAGAGCATGCTGAGCATTTGAGGACTGTGTTGCAAGTGTTGAAAGAGAAGAAGTTGTATGCAAAGCTGTCGAAGTGTGAATTCTGGTTGAAGGAAGTGAGTTTCCTTGGCCATGTGATTTCAAGTGGTGGTGTTGTTGTTGATCCTTCTAAGATTGATGTCGTGTTACAGTGGGAGACTCTGAAGTCTGCTACTGAGATACGAAGTTTTCTGGGATTAGCGGGTTATTACCGCAAGTTTATTGAAGGTTTTTCTAAGTTGGCATTACCTTTGACTCAGTTGACTCGAAAAGGTCAAGCGTTTGTGTGGGATGTAGCTTGTGAAGAGAGTTTTGTGGAATTGAAGAAGATATTGACTACTGCTCCAGTGTTGATTTTGCCTAATCCGAGCGAATCTTTTGTGGTGTATTGTGATGCGTCGAAGATGGTCCTTGGTGGAGTATTGATGCAAAATGGACAAGTTGTTGCCTATGCATCGAGATAATTGTGAGTTCATGAGAGGAATTATCCTACCCATGACTTGAAATTGGCTGTTGTGGTGTTTGTGTTGAAGATTTGGAGACATTATTTGTTTGGCTCTAAATTTGAAGTGTTTAGTGATCATAAGAGTCTGAAGTACTTGTTTGATCAGAAGGAATTGAATATGAGGCAGAGGAGGTGGTTAGAGCTGTTGAAGGATTTCGATTTTGATTTGAGTTATCACCCGGACAAAGCAAATGTAGTGGTTGATGCATTGAGCAGAAAGTCATTGCATATGTCGATGCTTATTGTGAAAGAGTTGGAATTGATTGAGCAATTCAGAGATTTGAGTTTGGTGTGTGAAGCGACTCCTGACAGTGTGAAGTTGGGAATGTTGAAGTTGACTAGTAGTATTCTGGAAGAAATCAGAGTGGGACAACAATCTGATTTAAAGTTGGTTGACCAATTAACTTTAATCAACCAAGGTAACGAAGGAGATTTCTGAATTGACGAGAATGGTGTAATGATGTTCAGAGATAGGGTGTGTGTACCAGATGTCCTAGATATTAAGAAGAGCATTCTTAAAGAAGGACATCGAAGTGGGTTGAGCATTCATCCCGGTGCTACGAAGATGTACCAGGATCTGAAGAAGTTGTTTTGGTGGCCAAGTATGAAGAAGGATGTTGCAGAGTTTGTTTATGTGTGTTTGACTTGCCAAAAGTCAAAAGTTGAGCATCAGAAGCCTTTAGGTATGATGCAGCCGTTGAGGATTCCAGAATGGAAATGGGATAGTATTTCCATGGATTTTGTGGTGGGATTGTCGAAGACTGCTAAGGGAAATGATTCAATTTGGGTGATCGTGGATAGATTAACTAAGTCGGCTCATTTCTTACCGATGAAGATTAATTATTCCATGCAGAAGTTAGCCGAGATGTACATTGAGGAGATTGTGAAGTTACATGGGGTACCTTCGAGTATTGTGTCGGATAGAGATCCGAGGTTTACATCGAAATTTTGGAAGAGTTTGCAAGATGCTTTGGGTACTAAGTTAAGGACGAGTTCTGCCTACCATCCGCAGACGGACGGTCAGACGGAAAAGACTATCCAATCTTTAGAAGATTTGCTGAGGCCTTGTGTGTTGGATCATGGAGGATCGTGGGATATCCATTTGCCATTGATTGAGTTCACGTACAATAATAGTTTTCATGCTAATATTGGAATGGCGCCTTATGAAGCTTTGTATGGGAGAAGGTGTAGGACTCCGTTGTGTTGGTATGAGTCGGGCGAGAGTGTTGTACTCGAACCTGAAATTGTGCAAGAGACAACTGAGAAGATTAAGAAGATCCAAGAAAGAATGAAAGCTTCGTAGAGTCATCAGAAGAGTTACCATGATAAGAGGAGGAAAGCACTTGAATTCCAAGAGGGAGATCACGTGTTTTTGAGAGTGACGCCAGTGACTGGTGTGTGTCGAGCTTTGAAGTCTAGGAAGCTCACTCCATATTTTGTTGGTCCATATCAGATATTGCAGAGGATAGGAGAGGTAGCCTATCGACTTGCTTTACCACCGTCACTTGCGAATTTGCATGATGTGTTCCATGTGTCTCAATTGAGGAAGTACATTCTGGATCCTTCGCATGTGATTCAGATGGATGATGTACAAGTGAAGGATAATATGACTATGGAAGCATTACCGGTGCATGTCGATGGTCGAGAGACGAAGCAACTGCGGGATAAAGACATAACTTTGGTGAAGATGTTGTGGGGTGGACCAGCTGGTGAAAGTTGGACTTGGGAACGTGAAGATCAGATGAGGGAGTCGTATCCAACTCTATTCCCTTGAGGTAATTTTCGAGGGCAAAAATTCTTTAAGTGGGGGAGAGTTATAATGCCCAAATTTCGTAGAATATTTAATTAATTTATTTAAATATTATATTCGTGAATTTCGGTGATTTGTGTGGATGTCGGTGATTTTATGAAGTTTTGGGTTATTTAATTAAATAATAGCATATGTTATGGAATATGATGTATTATTATTTAAATTAAATAATATTAGAGGAATTAAGGGCGAAGTGGACATTTGAGGAGAATTAGTGGGGGTAAGAAGGGAAGAGCACATTTAGGGGTATTTTAAGAGAGAATAGTGAAAGGAGCTCATTATTCGTATTTTTCTTGAGGATTAGGAAAAGGTGCTCTGAAGAACAAGTGAGAGGGAGGCTAGGACATAGAAGATTTCCGGCGAAACTTCAAGAGAAGATCGAAAGAAGCAAAACTCTAAGGTATGGGGAGTATCGCTTTACAATATTTGTAATATAAAGATTAGGTGTTGTGGGTAATTGGGGTTTTGTGGGAAAACCTAGGAATTGAGGTTAGGGATGATGAATTGTGATGATTTACTATGTGATGATTGTTGTTATTGATGTATATATGATAGTTATAGGTTATAATAACATAATCTGTGATGATTTGAGGAAAAATATGGGTTTTGGAGTGTGGAATCGCAGATGGGGAAGTGCTGTTATCGCAGGGTTTTTCTGCAGAAATCACAGAGCTCGCTTAGCGCGGTCTAGCGCGCTTAGCACGGTCTGAAGAAATTTCGCCTCTTCGAGGCAGTGAGTAGCGCGCTTAGCGCGGGTGGGGCGCGCTCAGCACTACCTGGAACTGAAAATATTTTTTTTATTTATTGAATTAAAATTCATGAAAAATATCTGTCTTGTGTTATATTGATGTTGTGATGTTGTGGTGATTTTCTGCTATGTGTTGACGTGTTATATGTGATGAAAATGATGTTTTGATGATTATATGATGATATCACGTTATTGATGCTTATTAGATGTTTGTATGTGATGTTTGATGATAAAATGATGATGTGAAGTACCATGAGTATATTGACGATTATGAGATGACGATTCATGATGTTTTGATGATTAAATGACGATGTGGATTAACATGATATTTGATGAATGATGATGCACTTAATAACTTTTGTTGATGATGATGATTATGACGTTGTGCATCATGCATTCATAGCATTTAGACTTTGGTCTATTGATGATGTTAGGACTTCGGTCCAGTGACGATTTAGGACTTCGGTCCAGTGGTGACTTCAATCCCATTATACGGATTAGAGTATTTTGCGACGTGCTCTCTTGTGGAGGGTTGATGGCCTAGTGTCCATTATTATGATGATTTGGTACCACATGCATTCTATGACGTTGCATTTCATCCTTGGTGGCATTGCATAATTGAATATGAGTGATATTGGTGATGTGATGTTTTATGTGATGTTTTATATGATGTTTAGGACGAGAAGTTGTAGTATGTGATGAAAACAACTGTTGCCTATTGATGTCTTTTCTTTATATGATTTATATTGAATTGTGATTACTCACCCTGCCTGTTTGAATCTTGTCTCCACGTGGGTAACATGCAGGTGATCAGGTTTAACCGTGGACGTTTTCGAGGACTTGAAGTTTATTTGCTTTAGTCGATTTAGAGGGTCTTGCTCTGATAGTGTAACATCGGGTTGGGGTCCTTTGAGTTGAACTATGTTGTTTCTTTATATTGGTGTTATTTGATGATGTCGTTTTATTTGAATTATTATGACGTTTGTTGAAAACCGTTTTAATTGGAAGTTTTGAATTCCGCTGCCATGTGAAGGCTTTTGATTTAATTTTGATGGAAGTCCCTTGGTGTATAGGGCAATTGTGTTATTTTGAGTTTATTGAGAAATGTGCACCCTTTGAGGTGATTATTACTCTGATATTATGTGTATTTTGCCGTGTTTATTCGTGGGGTAGAAAAGGGTGTTACAATCTCCGCTAGGGAGAATCATTTGTACAAAGCCCGAGAGGAGACTGACTGTGTTGAGGAAAGATCATTATACAAAGCCTAAGAGTAGGCTAACTTTTGCCGGGGATAACTGAGATCCCGAGGCCGGTACAAGTGGGGAATCAACTCTTGCTGAGATTACAGAAGAGTTGAGGTATCAAATACCCTGAGGTTCTGATTTAGGATAAGCTGACCCTGGTTGGGGAGATCTCATGAGAGAGACTGGATTTCTGCTGGAGATTGATCCAGAGTGGCCGAGGTTCTTCCTATATTTGTAGGGAACTTGAGAATGTATTTGAGACTCAAGGGGATTAGACTGTCCAAGTCTACTGGTGTGGAAGAGTTTTGTCTTTTGTATGATGCCTCCTAGAGGAGGCACGGGCATTAAGGGATGAGAATCAACCCTAAAGTGGCCTGAGGTTTGACACTTGAAAGACGGCTCTAGCAAAGGATGAATAAGTTCTGTCTTATACCTTTAAGAGGTCCACAGGGTCCTTGTATTAAGCCCAAGAGAAGGCATGAGAACTTCTAAGAAGCCGAAGGGTCCTTGTACAAAGCCTAAGAGGAGGCAGGGATGCTTTTAGGAAGCCTGTGGGTCCACAAACCAAGAGAAGTTCAAGAAATACAATTCACAGAGAAGAGATCATTCCAGGAAAATTCAAGGGTTTGGAAGAAACTCAAGAGATGCTATTCACAGAGAATAGATCAACTCCGGGGAGTAGAATTTCTTTTACTATTTCTAGGGGTGACAGTCTGAGAAAAGGTTCACCGAGAATACTGCCTTTATCTTTATTCCATATTGTTTAACCCCAAGAGAAGGGAAGACTGTATCTGGAAATCCTATGGGGGATCTAGTTTTGTTTTTATTTAAGAGCGACCAACAGGGCTTTACCTAGTTCTAGACCTAGTTGCCGGGGAATACTCTAAATAACTATACTAGTATATATACAGTTGATATATGACAAGTATCTAAAAGAGTATGAAAGAAGACTAACCATGCGCAGCTTCCCACAATACAGTTATATATATATATATATATATGAAATGTATTTAAAAGGAGGAAAGAAGACTAACCATCCGCCGCTTCCCACAATACAGTTATATATATTAAAGCAGGTAAATGAAAGCGGATAAAACTTACAGGTGAGCAAGCTTCCATGTTGTATTGTTAGTTGTTCAAAGAAATTAAAGAAAGTTTTGACAACAATATGTATATTTGAATCTAAATCAAAAGGGAATTATTTTGAAAAGATTGTGGGGCTTATACTCAAGGAGAGGCCCAAGGTTTAACAGTAATCACACCGTTGTTTTTGAAAATTGTATCGGGACTTATACAACGACTGAGGCCCAACAAAGGTTTATTTACAAAGGGGTTGGGTCTTACAACTCAAGGAGAGGCCCAAAGATTATTTAAAGAAAAGAAATGGGACTTACAACACAAGGGTAGGCCCAGGTGATTTGATTTGGAACTGGCGATCGCGCCGAGATTTTTCTTTTAACGCAGAGGGACTTATACAATATCTGAGGCCCAAAATAGTTTTGGTTAAAAGGGGATTGGGTCTTACACTCTATTAGAGGCCCAACGAGTTTGAACAAGAATAAAGATGAGTCTTATAGCTCAAGGAGAAGCCCAGTTGTTTTTTATTTAAACTGGCGATCGCGCCGAGGTATTTTGAAAACACTGTGGGTCTTATACAATGACTGAGGCCCAAATTATTTTGGTTTTCAAAAGGGAGTTGGGTCTTACACTCTATTAGAGGCCCATGAGTGTTTGAAAAAGGTTGATGAGGGTGGAATTAATCAAAACCCTAATTTTGTCTAAAATGGAATTAATTTTGTTTAAAATTAATAAAAATTATTGAAAAGATGTGAAAAATGAGTGGTGATCTTGGATCAATGTTTCAAAAATCATGTTTTTATCCACAAAATGATTGAAAACCATTTAAGTTTGGAAAATCAAGAAGGAAAAAATATTTTAAATGTTAAAAAACAAATAAAAATTAATTCTTTGCAAAAATATCAAATATATGAAATATATAATATTTTTGGGAAATTTTTGTAAAATAAAATATTTTATCATTTTTGTGAATTATTAAAAAAAGAATCAACTCAAAATCATTAAAATTCAGAGAGAAATTAATTTTTGAATCAATTAAATAAAATCACAAAAATTCAAATATTCAAATATTTGAAAAAGGGAGCCAAGAACATCTTGGTCTTGCCTGTGTGCTCTGTTCTTGGCTGATTTGCATTTTCTCATCAATCTCACTGAATACTTGATGAAATCACACAATCCACATATCAATCTACTCGTTTTCACCTCACGATCATGTCTATGGTCTTTAATTTCATTTAATTTAAGCATGGAATAAGAAATCAAAGAGAAACCTCAAGAACCCTAAATTCTGCATGAAGGTTCAGAAATTCCATACACGATTCATACAAAGCAACTGATTGAGGGTAAAAACTCTATACATGATTATGAACATATGGCAAAATTATTGTGCGAGGAAATATGCATGAATCATGAGATGACCAAGTTAAGGCTTACCTCTTGCAGCTGGTGATCGTGTTTTGGGTTAGAGGTGTTACAGCTTAGTTCCAATGATCTGAACAGCTTCCCTAGGTGCCAAGTGACGTGTCTGAATGCTTGGAATGGTTTGAAACAAGCTAGAACTTGAGATGGTACCTCAACTGCAAATCTGTCAAAGGTTTGTGCAGATGGTTGGTGATTTTTTGAAATTGGTGTTCCAGATGTTATGTAAGAGTTTGGATCACTTCTATATGTTATATGTGAGGTGTGTGAACCATTGGTTTGGTTGGAATTTCTCTCAAACTCAAAACCCGATAGTGACTTGCTTTAGAAGGCAAAATTGGAGTGAAAGAGGTGATTTTGAGGAAATCATCAGTTTGGGTGCTTTGGTGTACTTAAACTGATCACAAATGAGCTCTATTTATAGTAGAGCCAATTTTTTTTGCAAGCAATAGCGAATGGCAACTGGTACAGGTCTGTGGCCAATGGTGATCAAATGGAATCTCAAGTCTCCTCTAGCCATTGACTTGAGGTTAAAGCACAGGCCTATGGTTCTTTGATTCAAGGATAAGGCTGGACTGAAGTGTTCATCTTTGCTCTGATACATGCCACCTCTAAGCATCCATTAAATGTTCCAAAACAAAATTGAAGTCTTGGCCTCCTTTAGGCTTTTTAGGTCTGGCATGCTACTTGTGGAATCTTGGACTTGGGAGGCTGATGAATCAGTGTTTGTCCCTTGGTTGTTCCCCCTTGAGGTGTGCAGATGGATAAGCATGCTTGGAATTGCACAATTTGAGTAATTCGAGCCCTAATGCACTAATCTGCCTTGCCAAGACAGTTTGCAGCAAGACATGTTGCAGCTGCCATAACTCCTAGCTCAGGTGGAGTTTGATGGAGTTCTTGGACATTTTGGAAAGCCCTCATGTGACACAACACACGTGTGATCATAGTTTATCTTGAAACTTTTTGGATCCAAGTGAAAAATTCCCCTACATTTTGAAAAAAAAGCAAGACAGATTCTGACTTAGTGAAAATTTCACTAAGTGTTGGAAAAAGTAACATTTCATGTTTTCAGCCATTTTGATAACTCCATAACTAAAAACCCATGAAGAATTGGAATGAGGTGTAGTAGACACTTTTAAATTATGCCATGAGAGCTACAAATCCATCTTTGGACCATCCAAAATGGCTGCTTGGATCTCAAGTTATGATCCTTGGAAGTTGGTACCCTAGCCACTTTGTTCCATAACTTAGAAAAATTCTAAGTTTTTTATGGTTACCCCTTTTACAAGTTATCCCACTTTCTTTGATTTTTATTAATGAAAGATGATTCCAGTCACACATTAACATAATTTTAGGGTCAATGAACCATAATTGTGAAAAATCTCAAAAAGTCAAACTTGATTTTACGCACAGTTGACTTTTATCGGATGAAATCCAAACTGTGAGACCCTTGGTGAAATCAAGTCCTTGACCTAAATAAAACCTAATGGATATGTTCCATAGGTGTTGTAGGCTGTATTGAATCATGTCCCAAGGTTTGGGAGCATGTCTTGGTCAAAAGTCAAAGGTACAGTTGATTTTTTTCCCCGAAACCCTGATTGTGGCCCGAATGAAAATGAAACTTGGGAGCCAAGCTTCTTGGATCAATCCATTGTTGCAAATGGATCAATGTGGTGTGTTAGATACCCTTAAATCATGCCTTGAGGTCCTGGCCCATGCTTTGTCCCAAAAGTCAACTTAGGGGTGAATTAGGTCAAGAAACCCTAATTCTCGATTTTTGGTAAATGCATCCCTGAGGTAAAATTGACTTGATGATTGGGTCCATGAGGTCCCTTGGAGTATCTTGAGTTATATTTTGAAGCATTGGCTCATGCCCAGATGAAGATTTTCATCTGGAGGCCTCTGTCGACCAAAACCCTAATTTGGTGACATTGGCGATCTTGAGGCTTAATCCACTTGGAATGCTGCAACCTTGTGCCTGATTCTTGATGTGGGAGTCCTCTTGATAATTTATGGGTGTTTGAGAGGCTATAAAAGTTAAAGATCATGTCATTTCTTGATTGATCCTTTGTCTAAGGCTCTAAGAGGGCTCAAAACCCTAATACTTGATTGCAGGGAATGCTCAACAATTTTTTAGGAGATTGATGAGACGCAAAGGTACATCCATATTGTGATGATAATTTGAAAAATGATGGGAAATCTTAGTGGTCAAAATTTGGGGTATGACAGATGCCCCTATTTAATCTTCTTGGACCCGAAGGTGTGAATGGAGAAGGTATTCGGGCATTCGGGGTGCAAGATGATTAAATATCGGAATACCCGAAATTTTGACAGTGGTTATGAATGGTAGTTCACGCATCCTTCTTCTTTTGCTAAGCAATGATGCTTAGAAAAGGTAAAACTTCCCCTCGATCCTGGTCTTTAGCCAGGGAACTGGTCTCAGTTTCTGAAATAAACTTCCCCTCGATCCTGGTTTCCTACCTAAGAACTGGTCTCAGTTTCTTAAATAAACTTCCCCTCGATCCTGGTTTCCTACCAAGGAACTGGTCTCAGTTTCTGATATAAACTTCCCCTCGATCCTGGTTTCCTACCAAGGAACTGGTCTTAGTTTCTGAAATAAACTTCTCCTCGATCCTGGTTTCCTACCAAAGAACTGGTCTCAGTTTCTTAAATAAACTTCCCCTCGATCCTGGTTTCCTACCAAGGAACTGGTCTTAGTTTCTGAAATAAACTTCCCCTCGATCCTGGTTTCCTACCAACCAACTGGTCTTAGTTTCTGAAATAAACTTCCCCTCGATCCTGGTTTCCTACCAAGGAACTGGTCTCAGTTTCTGAAATAAACTTCCCCTCGATCATGGTTTCCTACCAAGGAACTGGTCTCAGTTTCTTTTGTCAATAAACTTTCTTGACAAGGGACGCTATTCGTAGCGGTTTTTCTCAAACTTCTCGCCGAATTTTCCTGGAGAGATGCCATTTGATGGGAAAAGGTTTTGATGTCAGACTTGCTTGGGAAACCCATTGGTCTGAGCTGTAGAGGTGTACAAACTTCTCTATTGGAGATGCCATTTGCTGACTCTATTGGGGAAACGAGTCTCTTGAAAGACTGCTTTCTGCTTGGGGGTATTACATCATACTTTTTCTCGAGGTCTTCTTGAAGAAATGCCATGTGATGTAATCCAGTTTGGAGGTGCTGATGACCTTTTCGTCAGCGAATTTTCCAAAGAAGAACCGTTGTATTGCCGAATCTTTGATTAAGAGGCTTTCTCTGGGGATTTTCCTTAATCCGGGAAAGCGAAGATATCATCTTCAATGGCGAAGAGTGATATGTGTCGAAGGTCTTCTTGTATTTCAGAGGTTCAAGTTATCAAAGTGGTCATGGACCAACTTCAATCCAGAAATAAACTGGAGGGGAGATTGTTCAGACGCAACATTTCCTGACAAGGAAAGAACTAATAACTCGATTGAAAAGAGGATTTTACCACTAGGGGACAAGACCGACTAGAGCGATAGTGATGCAATATAAATATGAATGTAAATCAATAATGCATGATGTATGTATGTATATGCGGACAAAACTGACATGACATACAGACTAGTGGATGAACACGACTGGATACTCGGCCACTGCGGGGGACGAAGAAGTATCACTGGTTCAAGATAGCAATTATGCCTTGCTTAGGAGAAGTAGTCCCTGTGGGGAACACGTTGGTCGGGCTTAGGAGATAAGAACTCTTCCGGAGATGTCGGACGGAATATTTGCATCTGACACAGCTGATCCTTCATTCAGGTGTACTGGTTAAGAATGAGTACTTTGATTTCGCACTTTGAAGCTCGATTACTTCTGGAGAAGCGATCGATGTTCTTTCGATGTTCAACAGTCAAAAGAAACTACCATCTTTATTTTAAAAGCAGAAAAAATTTGACAAGTAAATTCATTTTTGTTTTATTTCAAGAATCGTTGATCATGTTAAAATGCCATTCTATAAAGCTAAAACAAGTAAGAATTGCAAACAAAAGCACTAGGGCTCAAATTTAATTGATAGGATGGAAATCAGCCAAACGCGTGATTCCATCGAGTATTTACAAAGTTAGAAAATAGTAATTTAAGGGAAAAGGGCTGCATTGAAACATAACAACCGTTATCCTTCTACCAACTCTGAATTCGGGATATCCTGAGCTTCTGTCGAAGATGACCTTGACTGGAGTTTTCCTGATGGCATGGCATGACTGATGGGGGATTTAACCTTGTCAGACGTAGTTACTTGCCATTAATCCCTAATTTTTTCCTGGATTGTACTTTGAGATTTCCAATCCATCGGGATGATTTTCGATTATGTCTCTAATTTTTGCCTGGACCGCCCTTTCGGGTTTTTAATCCACCGAGACATTTTTTTTAGGCGAAGTATTTCTTGACTACGTCAACATTCGTGGGGCAGGCAAATTCTTCTCCATCCATGGTTGCGAGTCTCAAGGCGCCGCCTGAGAAAGCTTTCTTGACCACATAGGGGCCGTCATAATTCGGAGTCCATTTGCCCCGGGAATCAGTGAGAAATGATTGTATCTTCTTGAGCACAAGGTCTATTTTTCTGAAGACACGGGGTCGAACCTTTTTGTCAAACGCTTTCTTCATTCTTTGTTGATACAACTGACCGTGGCACAGAGCCATTATTCACTTTTCTTCGATCAGATTGAGTTCGTAGTGTCGACTTTGACACCATTCAGCCTCTATTAGCTTAGCTTCCATCAATACCCGGATTGATGGGATCTCTACTTCTATGGGGAGCACTGCCTCCATGCCATATACTAGAGAGAAAGGGGTTGCCCCTGTTGAAGTGCGGACAGATGTGCGATAACCGTGAAGAGTAAAGGGTAGCATCTCGTTCCAGTCTTTGTAGGTTATAACCATCTTTTGAACAATTTTCTTGATGTTCTTGTTAGCCGCTTCTACCGCTCTGTTCATCTTGGGTCGGTAGGGAGATGAGTTATGGTGTTCAATTTTGAACTCAACGTACAACTCTTTCATCATCTTGTTGTTCAAGTTGGATCCATTATTAGTAATGATCTGGCTAGGAACACCATAACGGCAAATGATATTGTTTTTGATAAATCGGACCACCACTTGCCGGGTTACATTAGCATATGACGCTGCTTCGACCCACTTGGTGAAGTAATCAATGGCCACCAGGATGAACTAGTGTCCGTTCAAAGCCTTTGGCTTAATCATGCCAATCATGTCGATTCCCCATATGGAAAAAGGCCATGGGGAAGAAAGAACTTTGAGATACGTTGGCGGTACATGGATTTTGTCTGAGTATATCTGACACTTGTGACATCTCCTCATGTACTTGTAGCAGTCGGATTCCATGGTCAACCAATAGTATCCTGCTCTCAGAATTTTCCTTGCCATTGTGTGTCCGTTGGCATGAGTGCCAAAGGATCCTTCATGAATTTCTTTTATCAGCATGTTTGCTTCTTGTCTGTCTACACATCGGAGCAAGACCATGTCGAAGTTCCTCTTATAGAGTGTATCACCGCTCAGGAAGAAACTTCCTGCTAGCCTTCTGAGGGTCTTTTTGTCTTTTCTTAATGCCCCAGGTGGGTACTCTTGTTTTTGAAGGAAGCATTTGATATCGTGATACCAAGGTTTATCGTCTATGACTGCTTCAATCGTGAAGATGTAAGTGGCTTGTTCAAGGCGCATTATGTCGATCTTAGGTATGTCATTCCATTGACCTACACTAATCATGGAAGATAGAGTGGCTAATGCATCAGCCATATGATTCTCTTCACGAGGGATATGATGAAACTCGATTCTGTTGAAGAAGGGTAACAACCTTCTCGCGTAATCTTTGTAAGGAATCAATCCTGATTGGTATGTGTTCCACTCTCCTTTGATCTGATTGATAACCAGGGCTGAATCGCCGTATACGTCCAAGTTCTTGATCCTTAAGTTGATCGCTTCTTCGAGACCCATGATGCAAGCTTCGTATTTGGCCTCGTTGTTTGTACACTTGAATGTCAGTCTGGCGGTGAAAGGAATGTGGGTGCCCAGAGGTGTTATGATGATTGCCCCAATTCCGTTTCCATAATGATTGACAACTCCGTCAAAGATTAGTCCCCATTGGGAACCTGGTTCTGACCCTTCACTGGGTAGCGGTTCATCGCAATCTTTCATTTTTAAGTACATGACATCTTCATCTGGGAAGTTAAATCTGACTGATTCCTGATCATTAATCGATTGATGAGCCAAATGATCGGCTAAAACACTTCCTTTTACGGCTTTCTGAGCATGGTACTCTATGTCGTATTCTGATAACAACATCTGCCAACGGGTAATCCTTCCCGTGAGAGCAGGCTTTTCAAAGACGTACTTGATTGGATCCATTTCGGAGATTAACCAAGTAGTGTGACGAATCATATACTGGCGCAGACGTTTGGCTGTCCAAGCCAAAGCACAACAAGTTTTCTCAAGCATAGTGTACCGAGTCTCGCAGTCAGTGAACTTCTTGCTCAAATAATAGATGGCAGACTCTTTTCTTTTTGTTTCGTCTTATTGGCCAAGTACAAAACCCATTGAGTCTTCCAAGACTGTTAGGTAGATGATCAGTGGTCTTCCTTCCACTGGAGGTGATAGAATCAGTGGGTTCAACAGGTATTCCTTGATACTGTCGAAGGCGGTTTGGCAATCTTCTGTCCAAACGCAGTCCTGATTTTTTTTTAGTAATTTGAAAATTGGCGCGCATGTTGTGGTCATGAGGAATATAAATCTGGAAATGTAATTCAAACGTCCTAGGAATCCCCTAACTTGTTTTTCAGTCTTTGGAGAAGGCATTTCTTGAATGGCCTTGAACTTGTCAGGATCAACCTCAATTCCTTTCTGGCTGACGATGAACCCTAAGAGTTTCCCTGAACGGTCACCGAACAAGCACTTATTGGGATTCAAGTGGAGTTTCTACTTTCTCAATCGCTCGAATAGCTTTGACAGATGGGTCACATACTCTTAGTTTGTTTGGGATTTGGAAATCATGTCATCGACATATACCTCGATTTCTTTGTGTATCATGTCATGAAACAGAGTAGTCATGGCCCTTTGATAGGTTGCCCCGATGTTCTTCAAACTGAACAACATTACCTTGTAACAAAAGGTGCCCCATGGGGTGATGAAGGAAGCTTTCTCCATGTCTTCCGGCGCCATTTTGATTTGGTTATAGCCCGAGAATCCATCCATGAAGGAGAAGACTTTGAATTTTGTTGTACTGTCTACTAGCATGTCTATGTGCAGTAAGGGAAGGTCATCCTTCAGACTGGCTTTGTTCAGATCCCTGAAGTCTACACACATTCTGACCTTTCCGTCCTTTTTCGGAACTGGTACTATGTTAGCTAACCATTGAGGATATTCCGATGTGGCGAGGAAACCTGCGTCAATCTTCTTCTGTACTTCCTCTTTGATTTTGATGGCCATGTCTGGATGAGTCCGTCTTAGTCTTTGTTTTACCGGCAGACATTTTGATCTCAACGGTAGATGATGTTCCACGATGCTGGTATCCAACCCTGGCATGTCCCGGTAGGACCAAGCGAATACATTGGGAAACTCTTTGAGAAGCTTTATCAAACTTTATTTGACAGTCGGACTGAGCAGTGCCCCAATCTTGACCTCTTTTCTCTCCTCTTCTGAACCCAAGTTGACTGTTTCCAACGGCTCCTTATGAGGTTTAATGGACCTTTCCTCTTGTCTGAGTAATCGGGAGATCTCTTCTGGAATTTCTTCGTCATTTTCTTCTTCAGCCTCAAATACTGAGAATTCAAAGTTGGGAGAAGGCATTGGATCATATGTTTCAATGGGGTTTAAAGCAAGCAATTTGCATGACGTGATGATTATTTTTAGAAGAGATAGAGAGAAATGCAAGAGTGTGTGCAGTGTATTTTTTTTTTCACTTCTTGTTTTTATTATTTGTTGTTTTTTAGGATTACCATTTTCTGAAAAACAAAAAGTGAAAACAGCAATAGATGCGGGAATTACAGAACGACGTTATTTTATTTATGCTTCTGTCGATTCTTGAAACTACAACCCTATAAAACAAAACTCTGTCGCTTTGGGCGAAGCGAAGAGAGACATTTACAGAAAGTGAGCCCTATAAAAACATCCGTTTCACCTGGGCAAGGTGAAAGGTTAAGATAAAGACGGTAATTACTTCGACTTATGAACAACTTTCGGAACGTTGACAGCGACCCATTGGAGGTGAACTCCTCGGTGAATCACAAAGTTTGGTACCTTCTTTCTGGACTTGTCTTCAGAAATAATACTGATTTCTGGTGGAGCAGGATCGTTGGAATCTGTCTCCCAGGCAGAGTTGTCGTAGGAGGATTCCTCTGTTGTATCATGCACAGTGTTTACACTCTCAGGCGGATCTCCCCACCCAATTGGCTGGATGTCTTTGAGCCTGATACGAGAGTTGTTTCTTTGGAACTGGAGGAGTCATCTTCCTCGATGACGTTGACCTCGGTAAAAGCATAGTTGGTGAATTCTAGTCCTGCAAGCTTTGTAAATTCATCGTCGCACTGGATATTTTCTAAATGCTTTGAGTGTTGATCCCATGACATGGTGGGGACGCAGGTATTCTTTTCAATGATGCTTAGCTGATATGCATCGTTGGGATGACTCTTTTGCCCTAAGTCTCCTGGGTAAGGTTGCCAGATAGGCAGGCCATCCATCGGGCCATAATAGTCGTGGTCAAAGTTGTCTTTCATCAGAGTGTCCTCCTCTAATGAGTTTGGTGGAGCACGACATCCTTCCGGATCACAATCTCCGTATATCATTTTGGCATCCGCTCTCGGTATAAATCTCGGACTCTGTGCGGGATAGCAAAATGGCGTAGGCACCTCTTCCTGAGACATATAACCGTCCTCGTTAAGATAGGATTTCCACTCTTCATCTGTATCGGAGGAGTCACCCTCGTTGATGGTATGTACTTCTTGAGACACTGGGTGAAGGAAACCTCCACTGTGGAAGAAATTTTGAATGGGATGAAGACTTTCGTCGTTAGTAGCAGTCCGGGTACAAGTTGAAGAAAAACCAAGACCTTTCTTAGCTTTGTTATCAGTAGGAATGACAAGCTGTCCCCATCCTTTGGTATTGTTACTTTTGATTACTTCGAGAGCATCTTTGTACGAGGAAATCGACGTTCCTCTTTCTGATTGATTGTCGTTGCTCACCGAAAGTGCTTAGAACTGGGTTCTAACAACCTCTTCTGGTTCTATACATGATGATGATAAGTTACTCACGATCAAGGCTTGCTCTTCGCAGACTGTGACGAGTTGGTCATTCTTGACGAACTTCAGCTTTTGGTGAAGGGTTGAGGTAACGGCCCCAGCCTCATGTATCCAAGGTCTTCCTAACAAACAGTTGTATGCTGCCCGGATGTCCATGACCTAGAAAGTGACTTGGAAAGTGTGATGACCGATAGTTATGGGAAGATCAACTTCGCCGATAACTATTTTCTGGGATCCGTCAAATGCTTTGACGATGACCTCACTGCCTCTCATCAGAGATCCTTTGAATGATAGTCGCATTAAAGTGGACTTCGGCATCATGTTTAGAGCTGATCTGGTGTCAACCAGTACGCTGGCTAAAGTATCGTTCTGGCAGTTGACTGTAATATTGAGCGCCATGTTATGGCTTTTGCCTTCTTCTGGAAATTCCTCATCACTAAACCCCAAGTTGTTGCAGGAAGTGATATTGGAGATGATGTTGTCGAATTGTCTTATTGGCACATCTTGTTCCACAAAGGCATGCTCTAATACTTTCTGTAGAGCTTCCATGTGAGCTTCGGAACTGAGTAAAAGAGATAATACAGAGATTTTTGAAGGAGTTTGCAACAGCTGATCAACAATGTTGTATTCACTCTTCTTGATGAGCTTCAGCATCTCATCGCTGTTCTTTGAAAGGTCGGAAGTACTGGGCTAACCGACTGGTTGATTAAGAACTTCCATTTGAGGTTCCTTTTCTCTGGTAGATTCTCCAACTCCTCGGTTGAAGATTCGACCACTCCGTGTTACTCGACTGATGTCTGCAATATTCACAACGGAGGGTAATAGAATTTCCTTTCCATTCTCAATTGTTGTTGCACCGAATTTGTAAGGGATAGCCTTAGTTGATTCATACGGTAATGGTCCCGGTAGATAGATAACTACAGGAGCCTTCTAATTCTTCTGACCATTGTAAGTAATTTCAATCAGTTCCCGATTGGGAACTTTAGATTCGTCAAGTAAAGGGATGATGGTACAAACATCTTTGGTCCTCTTATGATCAGAGATTACGATAACATCTTTGATTTGATCAGCGAAATAGTCTGGCATCAAGTTGATTGACCCAGAACTTGGACACGGTCGAATCTCTTTGTTGTCCAACTGACTTTGAAGGGCCGCTCGCACGAGGTAACATCCTTGATTATCTTTAAAACAAACTCTACAGCGTTCATATTTGTGTGGTGGCACCTGGCCATGTCCGCTCTGTATGCAGTGTAACCTCACTAGATCTGTTTCCATTGATCGAACATCCTGACTTTGATGCCTAGTAGGGTTCCCATTAATCATACTTATTTGTTGTGTGTCTTTGTCTAAATAGATCAGAAGCCACCAGTGGTTTAACAAGTGTTGCAAAGTTCTTTGAACGAGAGCACATCCTTGGTCGCTCTCACGACATACTGTGCAGTTCTGATAATTATGCGAAGTCAGAAAACCGAGATGGACCTGCTTAGCATGTAACTCCACCAAGCTGGTATTCATCAAACGAATATCAAAGATTTGAATCATATTCACTTGATACTGATTTCTATTGCGGTAATCTTGAATCCCACCAAGATCCATCTGACGCTGGAGGGCCTCTTGTACAAAAGAGCTTCCCTGATTGTTTACCGAGCAAATCAGACAGGAATTGTAATTGTGCCGTGGTAGATTATGATGTTGGCTTTGCCTTGAGTATATTGCCACCAAGTTGACATTCATCGCACGGATGTCGTGGTTTTGAATGATGTTGGAATTTATGTAAGTCATGTTGACCCCAGGAATTCGGTGCTCTTGGATCAATCCGAGATCCAACTGTTCCTGTAGAGCTGATTGCACCACAGAACATCCTTGATTGTTCTTAGAGCAGATATCACACTGGTGATAGTTATGAGATGGTACATGCCTATATCCGCTCTGTCTGCGATGGACTTTGACCAGGTTGGCCCTTAATAAGAGTACATCATGAATTTGATAGATGTGGTTAGACTCTCCCTCTATCAAATTTACTGCAGCCTTCTCGTGTTGAGGCAGCGGGTTCGTCTGAACATTAGGATCAGTATCCTTGAAGGATAAACCCCCGCTCCTAACAAGCTTCTGTACATCGGATTTGAAGCTGAGACAGTTTTCTATGTTATGCCCTGGTCCTCCTTGATGGTAAGGACAAGTCTGATCCGTTTTGAACCAAAAAGGCATATTTTCTGGAATTGTAAGAGGAGACCTGGTCTGGACGTGCCCCTTAACCAGTAGTAGTGGAAATAGTTCTGCGTGCAACATCGGTATAGGATCGAACCCTGGTGGTCGCGTTGTACGGTTGTTTTTGTATGGAGGACGAGCCTGCTGAAGAGGCTGTTGTGTCCTTTGCTGATATTGTTGTTGATTAGGTTGGCTTTGAGCAACCTGAGGTTGATACGTAGGAACAGGCGCAGGGTTGATAGCAGGAGTTACAGCTGCTACTGGTTGGTACCGTCGCCTTTGTTTTTCGAGAGAGATATTACCAATATCTTGCTCTTTTTTCTTAGGGAGAGCACTACCGTATCTTTTGGTACTGCTTGATGATCCAGCATCTTTGACCAGCCGTCCTTCTCGGACTGCTTCTTCAAGACGAACTCCCATGCCCACCATCTCAGTTAAGTCACTGGGTAAACTGGCGACCATTCTGTCGTAGTAAAATGAGCTCAAAGTTTTCAAGAAGATCTTTGTCATCTCTTTTTCCTCAAGAGGTGGACAAATCTGAGCGGCAATTTCACGCCATTTCTGAGCGTACTCCTTAAAGGTTTCCTTATCCTTCAGCGACATGGCTCTGAGTTGATCTCTGTCTAGTGCCATGTCTAGGTTATACTTATATTGTTGAACGAAGGCAGCTCCAAGATCTTGGAAAGTGACGATCTTATTATGGTTTAATCCCATGTACCATTTGAGTGCGGAACCGGTTAAACTATCCTGGAAATAGTGGATCAGTAGTTGTTGGTTTTCTGTCTGAGTTGACATCCTCCGAGCGTACATCACCAAATGCCTTTGAGGGCAAGAGTTACCCTTATACTTTTCAAATTCGGGCACCTTGAATTTGTGCGGAACTTTCACATTTGGGACTGTCGCTCCCAGGATTTTCATCCAGGTACAAACGCGAGAGTGGCGCGGAAAAACAGAGTCGCCAGCCGTGTAAATTTATCCCAAGAGAGGGAAAGGGAACACCGCATAAACCTTAGGAAGGGGGAAAGGAATGGTCATCGCAACCATAACCTGGGTTCGGGAGTCGGTTACGCGAGGGGAAGGTGCTAGCACCCCACGCGTCCATCGTACTCGATGGGATCCACGCTTGTTGTCTATTCTAAGGGTGAGTTATACTATCATCTAGGGCTGTACTAAAATAGAGAGGGAAAGACAAAGACCGACTCGGTAGGACGTCGACGTCCTAGGCCTACGTACCCCCTTTGTGCAATGGGGAATTCAGAGTCAACGTAGTTCGGACCAAGTTCCTTTTGTGTTTTTTATGAGCAACGCTAAGTTCGCGTCCGGCAGTTAGGGTCGATGCCTGTTTGCGACTCAGACGGAAGGTAACGTGCCCTTTCTGAAAATAGCCTTTAAGTTGAAGATCCCGAAGGACAAAAAGTTTGCAGTTGGTTTGTGTTTTTTAGGACAGAAGTGGCTTAAGTTAGTTCCTAAGTTGCATTGCACCAAAGTCTAGGGCATAGGGGCGAATACTTAACGCATTGTCCCAAGACAGGACGCTCTCTAAGCACTCTAGAAAGATGAGAGGAAGCCCCTCATTTCTCATTCCCTATACTTAAGGCTCGTGTGCAATACACCTTATTATTATTAAGTGTTTTAAAGAAATTTGAGATGAGAAGAGAGAAGACACAAGGGTAACTCTAAAGGGGGACTATGAGTCCTAAAGTTATCATGCATGGGTGACCTACGGTTAGTGAGGTTTGACGACAACCTAAATCCTAAAGGGAGAAGATGAGGGAAGGAAAAAGTAAGGGTAACCATGGATACTTATCCATACCCTTAAAGAACTTACCTTAGACCCTGCATAAAAGATTAGCAGAGAATAGACATAAGTAAAAGAGATGATGTGAAAGAAAATCAAACAAAGGCAAACAACAATGATAATAATCCAAACATGAACTCAAAGAAACAAAGGACATCCCTAAATCAAATGGCACAAGTGCCTTTTCAAACAGATAATCACACAAGGTCAAAGACGCGCTTGCAAGAAAATCTCAAGTGAAAACAAATCAGATAATTAGAAAAATGACTCCTAAAATTCCCAAATTAAACATTAAAGTTCCTCAACCAGAGGCAAACAACATCTCAAAAGTCCCTGCAAAAAATCAAGATATTAGTCATTCAAATGGTTAGGTGGAGCTCAGGTGCGATTTAGGGCTCAGTGTGCCAAAGGGAAGGACCTAAATGCAATATGAGATAAAATTAAAATGAAAGAAAAATATTTTTAAGCACTTTAGAATGTTAATGAATGAATACAAAAGGAACGGATAAAAAATATTTTTCGAATGCAGAGAAATAAAATAAACAAATTGAGTATGCCTGAAATGCGTAATGCAAAAAGGAAATTAAGAAAATAATTAATTAGGATGATGAAAATAAAATAAAAATAAAAAATAAAATTTGTAAAAATTTTATAAAATAATACAGATGATATATTAATTTTATGATGATTTTTAGATGTAAAAAACTATTTTTAAAATTAAAATATGAAATATAATAACTAAAATAAAATAAAAATGAAGTAACGGGCTAGGGGTGCGTTTAGCAAGGAAGGCGCGTTGAAAATGGAATTGGGCTGGTGATGGGGGGTGCGTATAGCAAGCCTGGCCCAATTAATTGATCAGAAAACAAAATAAAAAATGTGACCACCGTGCGCCTCCCATGTGCAAGGCACATGCTTCATTAATTTGTTGTCACCATCCTAGCCGTCTGATTAGTTAACACAATAAAAGTACGCATGATGGATGGCTATGATTAGAGGGCTCACTACAATAAACATGGAAACACACACACATGATCGTTAAATGAAAATCAGAAAAAAAAAATAAAAAAACACACGTGGATCGCTGATGACCGCACGATGAGGGAATCGGACGGCTGGGAGGTCGTCTTCTTCGTCCAGCTCTCCCCTTCGCCGGAACTTTCCCAGGTCGCCGGAGCCCTAGCTCCGGTCGCCTGCCACCACCACCTGCAACCTACAAGGTGCCCAGAAAATACCAAACCACATACCATTTTGTCCAGATTTTTATGAGGATCATGAATATCCTATTATTTCTTACAAAAGATCAACGTACAAGGAGATTCGAAAGAAAGAAAAAGTGGGTCCAAAACTTTAAATCAACACAACAAGCAGAACACACGTTCAAAATCAAAACCAAACATATCAGGATGATCAGCAGGCATAACACGTTAATATTCACATAAAAAATTGGAGTTTTAGGATCCTTAAAAATCCTTCAAACCTGAGATGGTATGCCTTCAAACCTTGCTTTTGGCTGCGAATGGTGGTTGGGTTGTGCTCTATGGATTACCAAGAGAAGCTTTGTGGAAGAATTCTGGGCAAAAACCTTGTGGATCGCGAGTTTGAATGAGAAATCCTCTTTTAGGGTTTTCTTGAGAACTCCTCCAACTTCACGTGCATGAACCCTAACCAATGCATGAATAGGCTTAAATACTTAGGGTTATTTCATATCTGAACATTTGGGCTTGGGTGATCCATTGTTTCATGAGTTTCTGAATTATTTTGTTAAAATGCATTATGTGAATTGCACCTTTCTCCTTGCATGTTCACTTAAAAATTCCATGATGGATCACTAGCATTTGGATTGATAATTACACCCCTATGGAACTTGGGCCTTGAAAATAATTTGTTCATGAGCTTTAAATAATTTGGCATTTTTGAATAATGGGAAGAAAGTGAATAATAAACCATGGAATTTCTTCATTCTTGGGCCCAAAATAATCCTCAAGGAATGTCTTTTAGTATTGGAAAGTGGCATGACACAATGGAATTGGTTATAGGTCATTATGCCCAAAGTTGTGAAAATGGCACCATGAAAAACCCTAAAAACCACTTTGCCTTCTTTTGACCATAAGTTGAGTTTCACAAATGATATGGGGACCCACTAGTACTTGTTGGAAAGAGGAGAAAAAGATATTCAACTTTCATGTTGAAGAAAAATTCATTTGAAGCTTTCTTGATGGTGTAAAGTTTAGTTGAATGAAGTGTAGAAACTTGCCAAAAATAGAAACTTTTCATTATAGGTCACTTTCCAAATTTGGAAACTTTGCACCAACTCCTGATTTCTGACAAATATGTATGAAACTTGACCCCTGGAGACCATATGAGGGTGTGAGACCTTAAAATCCCTGAAGAGAACCTCAAAATTTCACAGTTGACTTTTCTCTTTCCACTGTTGACTTTTCCCCAAATTCAACTGATTTTCAATCCATTGGCCAATTGAACTTCCCCTGAAATAAACTGATGGGCAACCTCCCATCCCTAGATACTTGGGGACCCAAGGAATACCATAGAATCAAGTCTTGCCCAAAAAATCAGAAATAAACTGACTTTATAGCAAACCCTAGTTGTGGTACCCTCAGTCTAGGAGGAAATAGCACAGTCTCCAAATCCAAATTCCTCTGAATATGATGTGTATCCTCTCCAACACAGATAAGATATGTCATTTAGTGATGATAAAAACACAAGGAGCCTGCCCATTGGAGCAATAAACCCAAGAATTTCAAAACCCTAATTCATGCACTGGTTAGGAGAGTGATTCCACTTGAGATCCCTTGCAACCTGTGAACTCTTGATGAGGTAGTGGACCAGATATGACTTTACCCTGACCCCATGCTAATGATATGCATACATGATAATGAAATGAAACATAAGCCAGTTAGTACTAAAGTAAGGAGGGCAAATTTTGGGGTGCAACAGCTGCCCCTATTCAATCAACTTGGTCCTGAAGGTATGATAGCAACGGCTCTCAGACATTCCAGGGTACACGGGGATTGAATACCGAAAAGAGCCCCGGAAATTTGCTTATGGTAAGAATAACGAGATAGAGTGTGCTGAAAAATAAGGAATATGCCCTCAACCATATCCACAAGGAAAGAACAAATACGACCTCAATCGTACCCAAAAGACGAATACAACCATCAAAGGAAGACTGACCTCAATCACTCTGCCCACGAAGAAAATACGAATACGACCTCGATCGCACCCACAAAACGAAATACAACCTCAATTGCATCCACAAAGAAAGACTGACCTCAATCACTCTGCCCACGAAGAAAATACGAATACGACCTCGATCGCACCCACAAAACGAAATACAACCTAAATTGCATCCACAAAGGAAGACTGACCTCAATCATTCTACCCACAAAGAAAATAAGAATACGACCTTAATCGCACCCATAAAACAAATACAACCTCAATTATACCCGCAAAGGAAGATTGACCTCGATCACTCTACCCACAAAGAAAATAGGAATACGACCTCAATCGCATCCACAAAACGAATACAACCTCAATTATACCCGCAAAGGAAGACTGACCTCAATCACTCTACCCACAAAGAAAATAAGAATACGACCTTAATCGCACCCATAAAACGAATACAACCTCAATTATACCCGCAAAGGGAGACTGACCTCGATCACTCTACCCACAAAGAAAATAGGAATACGACCTCAATCGCATCCACAAAACGAATACAACCTCAATTATACCCGCAAAGGAAGACTGGCCTCAATCACTCTACCCACAAAGAAAATAAGAATACGACCTCAATCGCACCCACAAAACGAATACAACCTCAATTATACCCGCAAAGGAAGACTGACCTCAATCACTCTACCCACAAAGAAAATAAGAATACGACCTCAATCGCACCCACAAAACGAATACAACCTCAATTATACCCGCAAAGGAAGACTGACCTCAATCACTCTACCCACAAAGAAAATAAGAATACGACCTCAATCGCACCCACAAAACGAATACAACCTCAATTATACCCGCAAAGGAAGACTGACCTCGATCACTCTACCCACAAAGAAAATAAGAATACGACCTCAATCGCATCCACAAAACGAATACAACCTCAATTATACCCGCAAAGGAAGACTGAACTCAATCATTCTACCCACAAAGAAAATAAGAATACGACCTCAATCGCATCCACAAAACGAATACAACCTCAATTATACCCGCAAAGGAAGACTGAACTCAATCATTCTACCCACAAAGAAAATAAGAATACGACCTCAATCGCATCCACAAAACGAATACAACCTCAATTATACCCGCAAAGGAAAACTGACCTCAATCACTCTACCCGCAAAGAAAAGACGAATACGACCTCAATCGCACCCACAAAGGATAACCAACATAAAGTGGACTTCACTGGGGATAACGTGAAACAAGACTCACAAAAGAAAAGGGCCAAAATGAGGCAAACAAAGACAAACTTCTAACGGACTCCTGATCCATAGATAAGATGACTCCGTTGGGGAAGGTGAAATCTAAATAAAAGACTCTGCCGGGGAGCACAAGTATGAGGAACGCATCCCTCCAAAATCTCCTGAGTTATGCCATCTCTGCTGAGAAAGAGAACTGGCAAGGAAAGTATCAAACCTGGCTTATGCTTCGAATGCAAATGTTTGAATTTTGCCGTAATGCTCCACACGAAGTGGAAATGCTACGCGTTTGAGGATGCAATGCAAATGCTTATGATATGCAAAAGAGGCCCCTCCAGCAAAATAAATGTTGGAGAGAAAAGACCAATTCAGCTGCGGCTGACAAAAATAAATTATCCTCTGAATCCAGGAACTCTGCTGAGAAGGATTACACTGATCGACTCTTTGGATCAACAACTTCTGTCGAGGATGAGATTCCGAAAGAACTGCCGGGGCTACGCCTGTCTTTTATTGGAGGTAACATCCAAAACCTGAGATTCCTCCTCTGCTGGGGGAGTTGAGAGTGGACGCCAATAACGGAACTGGAAGTTTGTTGCTGAGGATCGCCAACAGCAGACGGGCTTAAGACCTGCTGGGGGGATACCAACCCATAATACCATCCTGCTTGGGGATACTTCTAAACTGCTGAAGGGGAGAATGCCCTCACCCCCACCTTGCTGGGGATTAGAATATGACATTGTTGGTGAAAGCACGCTTCCTGACTGGATGGGGAAGTGAGCACCACGATTCTGTGGGGAAACAACGTCTTGATTCGGAGAAAATACTTTCCAAGTCTTCTGCTGGGGAAAGTCTGCTCTGCTGAGGAAAGTGTAATCTCAATGCTGGGGAGAGCAACCTGCTGGGGAGTACAATCCTGTTGCCCTGCAAGTCAAATAACAACAAATAGAATATGCCACAACCTGGCTATCATCGTTAACGCCTAAGTAATTTCTACTGCTTTTCGTTATGCTTCGCAAAGCTCAAAGTTTCATATGCAATGTTTACCAAAAATATCGGACGTTTTTGCAAACAAACAGTAAAAGTAAAAGTAAAACAAACAATGGAAAGCTCTTTGAGTGAACTGAATATTTTATTGAAGAGTGGCCTGTAAATAGGCATTTACAATAGGAAGCAATTCCTAAAAAGAGGTAATTGCGCAAAAGCAAAAAAAAGAAAATACACATGTCGGCAATGCGGGGAACAGATATCCACCATGATTTGACTCAGCTATGACCCATATGTCTTGCTTATCCACAAATGTCTTGACCTTTGAAGAGACTAACTGTACTGATTCCTTTCTTTCAGAATTTCCAGGTGTTGAAAGTGCTTCACAGATCGAACGCAGATCGTAGCCTTTCGCTTATAAATCCCTAACTTTTGCCTGGATCGCCCTTTTCAGGTTTTCAATCCACCGGGATACCCATTTTTGCCAAAGCTGCCTTTTCAGGTTTTCAACTTTGCGGGTGTACACATTTCTTTTTACATTTTATCCCTAATTTTTGCCCGAACCTTTTCCTTTTTATGGTTCGCCGGGATGCCCCTTTTTGCCTGGACTTTCTTTTTATGCCCAACGGGTCTCTTTTATGCAAAGTATTTTTTGACTACGTCTGCGTTCATAGGGGATGTAAAATCTTCGCCATCCATAGTTGAGAGTAGTAAGGCTCCACCAGAGAAAACCTTTCTGACTACATACGGCCCTTCGTAGTTTGGAGTCCATTTGCCCCTGTGATCTGTCTGAGGAGGAATGATCCTTTTCAGAACCAATTCACCTGTCTGAAAATTCCGAGGGCGCACTTTCTGATCAAAGGCATGCTTTATCCTGCTCTAATACAAACGACCATGTGCGATGGCTGCCAATCTCTTTTCTTTAATGAGGTTCAACTGATCCAACCTGGAGCGTACCCACTCAGCTTCATCAAGCTTCACATCTGCCAGAACTCTCAAAGACGGAATCTCGACCTCTAAGGGTAAAACTGCTTCCATACCATATACCAATGAGAAAGGGGTTGCCCCAGTTGACGTACGCACCGAAGTACGGTAGCCATGCAGGGCGTAAGGTAACATCTCATGCCAGTCCTTATATGTTACCACCATCTTCTGCACAATCTTCTTGATGTTCTTATTTGCCGCCTCAGCAGCACCATTCATCTTTGGCCGATACGGTGAAGAATTATGATGCTCGATCTTGAAACTCTGACATAGTTCCTCCATCATCTTATTATTCAAATTCGAGCCATTATCAGTAATGATTCTCTCCGGTACCCCATAACGACAGATGATGTCCTTCTTTATAAACCGGGCTACCACTTGCTTGGTGACGTTGGCGTACGAGGCTGCCTCCACCCACTTTGTGAAATAGTCAATGGCAACCAAAATGAAACGATGCCCATTGGAAGCAGTAGGCTCAATCTTTCCAATCATATCTATACCCCACATTACAAACGGCCAAGGAGATGACAACACATTTAGAAGCGTAGGCGGTACGTGCATCTTATCTGCATAAATCTGGCATTTATGGCACTTCTGAGCATACTTGAAACAATCAGACTCCATAGTCATCCAATAATATCCTGCTCTCAACAGCTTTCTAGCCATGGTGTGTCCACTGGAATGAGTACCAAAAGAACCCTCGTGAACTTCCTCCATCAATGAGCTTGCCTCGTGTTCATCAACACAACGTAGTAAGACCATATCGAAGTTCCTCTTATATAACACATCATCCTTGTTCAGAAAGAAGTTCCCTGCCAACCTCCTCAGAGTCTTCTTATCTTTGGTGGAGGCACCCTCTGGATATTCCTGTCTCTTCAGAAAAACCTTAATATCATGATACCACGGTTTTCCATCAGACACATCTTCAATTGCAAACACAAAAGCCGGTCTATCCAGACGCATGATCCTAATCGACGGAGTTTCATTCCAACGGTTCACCTTATACATGGATGCTAATGTCGCCAACGCATCAGCCATCTGATTCTCAGCTCGGGGCACATGATGAAAATCCACCCTATCAAAGAAAGGTAACAACCTTCTGGCATAGTTGTTATAAGGTACCAAATTTGCCTGACGAGTCTCCCATTCTCCTGTAATCTGATTAACCACCAACGCGGAATCACCATAGACATCGAGGTTCTTAATTCTCAAATCAATTGCTTCTTCTAACCCCATGATGCATGCCTCATACTCCGCCTCGTTGTTGGTACACACAAATGCTAACCGGGCAGTGAAAGGTATATGAGAACCCTTCGGAGTTGTAATGATTTCCCCGATTCCATTACCATACGAGTTGACAGCCCCATCAAAAATCATATTCCACTGTGATCCAATCTCAGGTCCTTCGTCAAGCAGAGGCTCTTCACAATCCTTCATTTTCAGAAACATAACATGCTCGTCTGGAAACTCAAACTTCATAGGCTGATAGTCCTCGACTGGCTGATCGGCAAGATATTCTGACAGAACACTCCCCTTAATGGCCTTCTGAGAAACATACTGAATATCGTACTCTGTCAAAACCATCTGCCAACGGGCTATCCTTCCAGAAAGTGCTTGCTTCTCAAACACGTACTTAATCGGATCCATCTTCGAAATCAACAAGGTTGTGTGATTTAACATATACTGCCTTAGGCGCTTGGCCGCCCAAGCGAGTGCACAACATGTCTTTTCCAGCATAGAGTATCTTGATTCGCAGTCAGTGAACTTCTTACTCAGGTAGTAAATGGCGTGCTCTTTCTTACCCATCTCGTCGTGTTGACCGAGCACACAACCCATCGAATTCTCAAGAACCGTAAGGTACATAATCAACGGTCTCCCAGACACTGGTGGCATAAGGACCGGCGGTTCCTGCAAATACGTCTTTATCCTTTCAAACGCCTCTCGACAATTTTCATTCCACCTGACCTCTTGGTCCTTTCTTAACAACTTGAAAATTGGTTCACATGTAGCCGTCAGATGAGAGATGAACCTGGCAATGTAATTCAACCTCCCCAAGAAACCACGAACCTCTTTCTCTGTTCTTGGCTCAGGCATCTCCTGTATGGCTCTTATCTTTGCAGGATCAACCTCTATGCCTCTTTCACTAACAATGAATCCCAGCAATTTACCAGACCTCAAGCCGAAGGTGCACTTGTTCGGATTCAATCTCAACCTGAACTTCCTCAACCTTTCAAACAGCTTCTAGAGGTTTACCAAGTGTTCTTCCTCTATCTGTGACTTCGCAATCATGTCATCAACATAGACTTCAATCTCCTTGTGAATCATATCATGAAAGAGAGTCACCATCGCCCGCTGATAGGTTGCCCCAGCATTCTTCAATCCAAAGGGCATCACCTTGTAGCAAAATGTTCCCCACGGTGTTATGAAAGTAGTCTTCTCCATGTCCTCTGGGGCCATTTTGATTTGGTTATACCCAGAGAAGCCATCCATGAAGGAAAACACGGAATATTAAGCGGTATTGTCCACTAACACATCAATGTGGGGGAGCGGGAAATCATCCTTCGGGCTCGCCCTATTCAAATCTCGGTAATCGACACACATCCTGACCTTCCCATCCTTCTTAGGTACAGGCACAATATTAGCAACCCACGGAGGATAATTTGTTACGGCAAGAAATCCGGCGTCCAACTGTTTCTGAACCTCTTCTTTGATCTTGACAGCCATATCCGGTTTCGTCCTTCTCAATTTCTGCTTGACTGGAGTACAACCCTCTTTAAGTGGTAGCCGATGTGAAACAATGTCCGTGTCAAGCCCAGGCATGTCTTGGTAAGACCAGGCGAAGATATCCACATATTCTCGAAGTAACTCAATCAATCTTCCCTTAACAGTGTCTTCTATGGCAGCCCCAACCTTTACTTCTCGTTTAACATCCTCGGTTCCCAAATTAACAGTCTCAACCTCCCCCTGATGAGGTAGAATAACCCTTTCCTCTTGTTTCAGTAACCTGGCTAATTCTTCTGGTAAGTCACAGTCTTCGTCAGTCTCTTCTTCGGCCTGATAGATGGGATTGTCGAAGTCATATCGAGCCATAGCTAAGTCATGGGTGGAATCTGAACAAAGGAACCTGCATGATGGATGTTTTATGTTTATTATGAGTGCAACAAACAAGAAAACACATTGCCATTTTGATATGGGTTAATGCAAAAAGTAAAAATAGAAAGACAGGGATCAAAATATTTGAATGAAAAACGTCCTTTATTGATGATAAAAATAGCAAATAAAACATCCAAGCCCTACAAATAAATATCACTACGCCTTGGGCAGAGCGTAGGACTCAACATAACAGAAAACAAAAGTAAATTACTCCAGGCGCGTCACTTGGATAACTTTCTCGGAGGACCAGTTGCCTAGACTCTGACCAGGAATGCAAGGACGGATCCATTCATCCATGTCACAATCACTATCCCCTTCACCCTCAATAGCATTGACTCTGTCGAAGAAAACACCGGCACTGGTGAAACGGACTGGACCATAGAACTTGGGAGGCTCTTCAGAACGTCTAGGTGGCCTGTAACCCAGTCCATGAGTATCTTGCTTCCTTTGAACATCAATAACACTGCCCCACTTCTGAGAACCACCAGCTTCAACTATAGCACGTGCCTCTTTGAAAGAGGAAATTGGAACTTCTGGTTGTATGACGACTTCAGGTTGGACAACCGCCTCAGGCTGAATGACTGCCTTTGGGGGTTCCTGGGGAATCTTCACAGCTTCAAAGGCTTGGCACAAAGTTTCCTGTATCTCACCATCTACCTCCACATACTTGAAGGTCGATAGGTGACTCACCATGATATCTTCTTCACCACAAACAGTCACAACGTGGCCATCCACCATATACTTCAACTTCTGGTGCAGCGTAGAAGTTACTGCCCCAACACCATGGATCCAAGGGAGACCCAACAAACAACTATAGGCAGGATGAATATCCATTATGTAAAAGGTGGTGTTGAAAACCTCAGGACCCACCGTGATCGGCAGAACTAACTCTCCAAATACTGACCTCTTGGAGCCATCAAAAGCACGTACCACCAAGTCACTTGGCGTACAAATCAACCCACGAGTATCCAACTTCATCAGAGCCTTCTTCGGTAGCACATTCAAAGACGACCCAGTATCAACTAACACATGCGACATTAAAGAACCACGACATTCCACTGAAATATGCAGAGCGTTGTTGTGATTCCTCCCAGCCGGAGTCAGATCTAAATCGGTTAAACCCAAACCATTACCAGCGTTCACATGAGCCACAACCCCTTCTAACTGATTGACAGATATCTCCTGCTGTACATAAGCCATATTCAGAATCTTCAGCAATGCATTTCGGTGTGCCTCGGAGCACAACAGTAAGGATAGGATGGAAATCTTCGATGGAGTTTGGTGAAGCTGGTCAACAATCTTGTAATCACTCTTTCTGATCAACCTCATAAACTCTTCTACGTCTTCTGAGAAAGCATCCCCACCTGGCTTTGTCGTAGAATTATTAGCTTCCTGCCTCTGTACAGACTCATCCATCATCTGCTTACCTTTGTCTTGTCTTGAACTGCTAGCTTGGTTCTCGGAGGGAATAGAGACTCTACCACTCTTGGTGATAGCCCCTGCTTCAACAAGATTTTCCACCCCTGTATTCACAGCTGATGTCTTTTCCAATTCCAGCTTCTTACCATTAACAAACACCTCGGCCCCATAATTCCATGGGATGGCCTTGGTACTCTCATACGGAACTGGTCCAGGAACAGTGATAGTGACCGGCGCTGGTCTCACTGGCGCTGATATAGTTATCGTCTTGAATGGAATTGTTAACGTGGCAACATCAATCTCTCTGTCAGTAACAATACTCTGCTTACAGCCCATGTCAAACTGTAATACCCCTTCGCTGATCATTTTCTAAATACCTGCTTTCAGTAAATCACAACCGCCTGGCTGCGACACACATTCTACACAACCTTCATCACAACCGGGAAATACCCCTCCCTTCAACAGTCTTTTCTTCACCACACCCAAGGGAGTTTGGATTTCGTTCACATCTAAAATCAAACTCAAGTCTTCACAGTCTTTAATAATAGCATTGACCTTCGGCCCACCGTGATTCGGCATCGGATTTTGATTCACATTCGGGACGTCATTGGAGAAATTGATGGCTTTGGAATCCAGCAGATCTTGAACTTGATGTTTAAAAGCTTTACAGTTCTCAATATAATGTCCGGGTGCCCCAGAGTGGAACTCACAGTGGGCGTTGGCGTCATAGCCGGGAGGTGGATTACCAGTAGGTGGAGCCAATGTTCTCTTCTGGATTAACTGTAGTTGTAGCAAGTACTGAAATAATTGAGCGTATGGAAGAGGCGGAGTGTCAAAATGCCTATCCCGCCTAGTCAGAGGCTGAGACCAGCGAGGAGCCTGATTTTGTTGCTGAGTCACTGCTGGCTGCTGAGGTGCTGCTGGGATGGTTACAGAAGCCACCTGCTGATTGTAATTCTGACGAGGTCCATCTCTACCGCGATATGATGACACAGAGTTTGTATCTCCCTCCTTCTTCTTATAACCATTGGCATAAGGCTTCTTGCTTCCTCCAGATGAGGACCCATCACTGCCTGATATCTTTCCCGCCTTGATCCCGCTTTCTACCATCTCTCCTACCAAGATCAAATCAACAAACTTTCCAGACATACACGGTACCAACTTTTCAAAGTAATGACCCTGCAAGGTGGCCATAAACATAGTTATCATTTCACGCTCTAACATGGGAGGCTGAACCCTCGCCGCCAGTTCACGCCACCTCTGGGCGTACTCCTTGAAGCTCTCATTGTTCTTTTGTGACAGATTCTGCAACTGTGTTCTGTTAGGAGCCATATCAGTGTTATATTGGTAATGTATGATAAATGCCCCTGCCAGATCTCTCCAACTACGCACATCCTTCCTTTCCAGTTGCATGTACCACTGCAGGGATGCCCCAGATAGGCTATCCTGGAAGCAATGCATCATCAGCTTTTCATTCTTCACATATGCAACCATCTTGCTTGCATACGCCCTGACGTGGGTCCTCGGACAAGTCATACCATTATACTTCTCGAAAGTGGGAGTCTGAAACTTGTGCGGAATAACAACGCCGGGAACCAGCCCCAAATCCTCTAGATCCATTCCCACAGAATCCTGATTCACAACACCCTTCAACTGTTCCTCAATCAACCAGATCCTCTGATCCTGATCAGTCTAGGGACCAGCATCCCCACCTGGCAAAGAAAATACATCATCCTGACCATCATCATACTGACGACCCTGAACAGCGCCAATACCAGTACCACCT
The DNA here is from genome assembly GCA_022829125.1 of Lathyrus tuberosus. NCBI lineage: Eukaryota > Viridiplantae > Streptophyta > Magnoliopsida > Fabales > Fabaceae > Lathyrus > Lathyrus tuberosus. Next base: position 2,692,261 of record JALAZF010000403.1, on the reverse strand, counting down.
CCCACTGCAGTGGGAATCGCAACACTTTCTACTCCGCCCAGAGGAATCACGACACCAGAAACAGGAACACCTCCGCCAGTAGGACCATTCTGACCGTTATCAGTAACACCAGTCTGAAGTCCTCCATGAAGGACACCATCATTATCAACCCTCGCAATTAGTGGCTGAACGAGAGTTCTCAACTGTTCTTGTCCCTGAGCAACCCCTTGCATCAATTCCATGAATTGGTTCATGCGAGTCCGCATCTCAATGATCTCATTCTGTAGCTGATCCATGAGTCTCTTCCGATTCTGCTTAGTAGGATACCGGTGAATACGCTGATCTGCAATTCTGAGATGAGAACAAGATAAGAATACCGGAGATAAACACCTGTCATGCAAAATGATTATGAATATGCAAATGCAAATGGACGTGTTTGAAAGTTCACAGGGCGATCCACCCCTTGATTCCGGTTTAATAACGAGATATAATGGAACTTCTGCTCATATATTAGGAAAACCAGAGAAAAGCCAAATGTCAACAAATCCGAGATAACAAGTCTACATATAAAAACCATAGGTCCCAACCAACAAGCCTGGTGGTGATCCACATACAATGAAAGAAAACAGAAAACTATGGCATATCATCAAAATCCACAAGTGTCAACCCCCCCATCCATTATGCTTTCTGCACCAGTCTTGAATCTCCTTGAACAACCTTCTGGTATCGGGATGCTTTGGCCTCTGAATTAGCCCTTGAATGAGAAGGTCTCTCCTGTGTATGATCCCATCCAAGTATCGGCAATGTAACTCCCAAGCGTCTTCTCCCGAAGCACCATCCATGCTAGGACCCTCATGTCTAGGTTTCTTCACTTCAGCTTAGACTTTCAGTTCTTCCATGGAGGCTATGGCTTCCTTGAGTCGACCTTCGACTACGTGTCTCTTGAATATCCCTGATAAGATCTCGGCGTCTTTCTTCTTGAGCGTCGACTTCAACTGATCAATCTTAGCTATGTAGTCGTCTTCCTTTCTCTTATTCTCAGCCATGGCAGTTTCTTGGTGATCATTGAACCTGTGAATCTTCAACAAAGCCTTTCCTAATTCCTCCTCCTTGGACCTGAGAACGTTACTGACCCCATCCAAAGCTTGTTTCATTCTTTCTCTGGATGCGACCATGTCAGCAAGCTCTCTTTCTGCTTTAGCAAGGAGCTCTGTCTTCAACTTGGCGGTATGAACAGCTTCACCCCGCTCATGCTTCCACTGATAAATTTCTCTCTTTAGCTCACTATTTTCTTCCCGCAAACTTTCCTTTTCAGCCCATAATCTGTTATACTTCTCCAACTCAACGGTGGTAGGAGGCTCGATCACCAAAGGGTACAAAGGTGGTTCTACCGGGAATGGAAGAAGCTCCTCTTCTGCTCTCTTCTTAATCCACTCTTTATAGGGAGGGAAAGCCCGATTGTTACTTTTCCCGAATGGAATCTTACCCTTCTTGGTCACCTGTTTCCAAGCATTCACAACTTTCCTTATCAACCCTTGATCCTCAATACCATTGAAGAACAAGGACTCACGGACATCTCGCTCTTCGGGTGGATTCTTCAAAGGATAGCCAAACTGTCTGATAGCTAGGGAGGGATTATAATTAATTCCACCTTTCCTCCCTATCAAGGGAACATTAGAGAATTCTCCGCATTTGCAAATAATCTCCATTCCTAGCAAGTCACGATTAATCCAAACGATGTTATCAGCGGTCAAGCCCATAACCCTCTTAGACCACTTCAGAGAATCTTTCGTATCAACGAAAGTGCCAGATTCAGGGAGACGACTCAGAAACCAAGTAGCTAAGAGCGGCGCACAACAACTCACAGTTTTCCCACGCCTATTCTCGTTCTTATAGTGAACTGAATGGTACACATCACCTAGCAAGGTAGGTATAGGATTCTTCGAAATAAAGATCCTGACGGCGTGCATATCCACCAGATCAGGAATATTCGGAAACAAAACAATCCCATAGATGCACATAGCTAAGATAGCTTGGTAGGCAGTCCAATTCTTCTCTTTGACATGTATACAGGCTTGATCAAACAGGAACTTCAATAGGAAACCCTTAACTCCTTGTTTTTCTGCAATGTTACTGTTCAGGACGGATTCACTAATATGAAGAGCCACAGCCATTTCTTTCATACCGGGGTGTTCTTCAGAAAAGAAAACTATATCATGACTAATAGGAATTCCCAAAATAAATGAGAACTCCTCCAACGTCGGAGCCAAGATGTAGTCCGGGAAAGTGAAGCAATGCAGAGACGGATCGTAAAACTGAAGAAGTGTGTGAATGGCATCCTTCTCATACTGGGAGATATTATAGACAAATTTCAGAAGTCTTCCATGCCTTCCACTGAGCTCTGTACGAACTCCGGAACCAACCATATTAATCAATTTGAGAATCAGTGTCAAAGTCGGCTCTGGGAATGAATAGGCGACAGTCTTCTTTCTCTGAACATCCATACTGAAGCAACCTCAGAAAACCGGAATCAAGAGTAAGATGCAAGCCCTGAAAAATGTCAAACACGTCAGAATGCAAGAAAAATGATATGCTCATGCAAACATGGGGTCAAGGCACACTGCTGGATGTGCTGTGCTGTTAGCTGAACGAGAAACCAGAAAACCAGAACTCTGAACCACTGAGGAACCCAAATAATCAGACATTGATGAGAAATCCAGAAAATCGGGTAGGTTGAAAGTCTCGGTTACCTGTAAACCTACAAACGCCCATTCCCTCTCACATGTGGGTACTAGGATGTTCAGTATCCCGGGCTCTCAGGTCGAGAAATGATGATACGTTCACCATTTCTGGTTTGGCATCATCATCAATCGAGGAGGCCTCAACTGATTCTCCAAAGCGGAAGGTCCTCATCTTTGGCACTGAGGTCGAGAAACAATAGTACATTCATCCCTCGGGGTACAGTACTAGAGTCAATCGAGGAGTGCATCCACTGATTCTCTTCAAAATGTAGGGGCCATCCTATGCGAGTTCCAAAGCGGGCCCTCGGGTGCGAATGGGTTTGCCAAAGGATGTGGTCTGCCACTATCACCACTAAAGAGGGATGTTTCCACTAAGGTCCTCAATGATCGGTCACCAGAGTCGACAGCTCTCTAGATCAACACCCCAACATGTGCAAGACACACACGTTAGAATGTATCCCAAGATAGCCTCGTCTGGTTGTGAATTTCGTGAACACACAAATGTACCAAGCGGGCACGTAGGTCCCACTACTTTCCACTCTAGTCCTAGGGTATTCTCAAGCCTTGGTATTGGGCTTCTCTCAGTCCCACCCAACCTGCAAAACAAAGACAGACAGCACAGAACAACAACATGACAGTAATAAATGAAATGCAGAAAATGCGGTAAAAATAAAAATAAAATACAACATAAAGCAAAACAAAAACAAAACACCCAAAGAGACAAGCAAGCGTTAGGATTGACTCGCTTAGGGATGGACCAGCATAGGTCAACCAGGTCCCCAGCAGAGTCGCCAGCTGTCGCTCCCAGGATTTTCATCCAGGTACAAACGCGAGAGTGGCGCAGAAAAACAGAGTCGCCAGCCGTGTAAATTTATCCCAAGAGAGGGAAAGGGAACACCGCATAAACCTTAGGAAGGGGGAAAGGAATGGTCATCGCAACCATAACCTGGGTTCGGGAGTCGGTTACGCGAGGGGAAGGTGCTAGCACCCCATGCGTCCATCGTACTCGATGGGATCCACGCTTGTTGTCTATTCTAAGGGTGAGTTATACTATCATCTAGGGCTGTACTAAAACAGAGAGGGAAAGACAAAGACCGACTCGGTAGGACGTCGACGTCCTAGGCCTACGTACCCCCTTTGTGCAATGGGGAATTCAGAGTCAACGTAGTTCGGACCAAGTTCCTTTTGTGTTTTTTATGAGCAACGCTAAGTTCGCGTCCGGCAGTTAGGGTCGATGCCTGTTTGCGACTCAGACGAAAGGTAACGTGCCCTTTCTGAAAATAGCCTTTAAGTTAAAGATCCCGAAGGACAAAAAGTTTGCAGTTGGTTTGTGTTTTTTAGGACAGAAATGGCTTAAGTTAGTTCCTAAGTTGCATTGCACCAAAGTCTAGGGCACAGGGGCGAATACTTAACGCATCGTCCCAAGACAGGACGCTCGCTAAGCACTCTAGAAAGATGAGAGGAAGCCCCTCATTTCTCATTCCCCATACTTAAGGCTCGTGTGCAATACACCTTATTATTATTAAGTGTTTTAAAGAAATTTGAGATGAGAAGAGAGAAGACACAAGGGTAACTCTAAAGGGGGACTATGAGTCCTAAAGTTATCATGCATGGGTGACCTACGGTTAGTGAGGTTTGACGACAACCTAAATCCTAAAGGGAGAAGATGAGGGAAGGAAAAAGTAAGGGTAACCATGGATACTTATCCATACCCTTAAAGAACTTACCTTAGACCCTGCATAAAAGATTAGCACAGAATAGACATAAGTAAAAGAGATGAGGTGAAAGAAAATCAAACAAAGGCAAACAACAATGATAATAATCCAAACATGAACTCAAAGAAACAAAGGACAGCCCTAAATCAAATGGCACAAGTGCCTTTTCAAACAGATAATCACACAAGGTCAAAGACGCGCCTGCAAGAAAATCTCAAGTGAAAACAAATCAGATAATTAGAAAAATGACTCCTAAAATTCCCAAATTAAACATTAAAGTTCCTCAACCAGAGGCAAACAACATCTCAAAAGTCCCTGCAAAAAATCAAGATATTAGTCATTCAAATGGTTAGGTGGAGCTCAGGTGGGAATTAGGGCTCAGTGTGCCAAAGGGAAGGACCTAAATGCAATATGAGATAAAATTAAAATGAAAGAAAAATATTTTTAAGCACTTTAGAATGTTAATGAATGAATGAAAAAGGAACGGATAAAAAATATTTTCGAATGCAGAGAAATAAAATAAACAAATTGATTATGCCTGAAATGCGTAATGCAAAAAGGAAATTAAGAAAATAATTAATTAGGATGATGAAAATAAAATAAAAATAAAAAAAAAATTGTAAAAATTTTATAAAATAATACAGATGATATATTAATTTTATGATGATTTTTAGATGTAAAAAACTATTTTTAAAATTAAAATATGAAATATAATAACTAAAATAAAATAAAAATGAAGTAACGGCCTGGGGGTGCGTTTAGCAAGGAAGGCTCGTTGAAAATGGAATTGGGCTGGTGATGGGGGGTGCGTATAGCAAGCCTGGCCCAATTAATTGATCAGAAAACAAAATAAAAAATGTGACCACCGTGCGCCTCCCATGTGCAAGGCACATGCTTCATTAATTTGCTGTCACCATCCTAGCCGTCTGATTAGTCAACACAATAAAAGTACGCATGATTGATGGCTATGATTAGAGGGCTCACTACAATAAACATGGAAACACACACACACGATCGTTAAATGAAAATCAGAAGAAAAAAATAAAAAAAACACACGTGGATCGCTGATGACCGCACGATGAGGGAATCGGACGGCTGGGAGGTCGTCTTCTTCGTCCAGCTCTCCCCTTCGCCGGAACTTTCCCAGGTCGCCGGAGCCCTAGCTCCGGCCGCCTGCCACCACCACCTGCAACCTACAAGGTGCCCAGAAAATACCAAACCACATACCATTTTGTCCAGATTTTTATGAGGATCATGAATATCCTATTATTTCTTACAAAAGATCAACGTACAAGGAGATTCGAAAGAAAGAAAAAGTGGGTCCAAAACTTTAAATCAACACAACAAGCAGCACACACGTTCAAAATCAAAACCAAACATATCAGGATGATCAGCAGGCATAACACGGTAATATTCACATAAAAAATTGGAGTTTTAGGATCCTTAAAAATCCTTCAAACCTAAGATGGTATGCCTTCAAACCTTGCTTTTGGCTGCGAATGGTGGTTGGGTTGTGCTCTATGGATTACCAAGAGAAGCTTTGTGGAAGAATTCTGGGCAAAAACCTTGTGGATCGCGAGTTTGAATGAGAAATCCTCTTTTAGGGTTTTCTTGAGAACTCCTCCAACTTCACGTGCATGAACCCTAACCAATGCATGAATAGGCTTAAATACTTAGGGTTATTTTATATCTGAACATTTGGGCTTGGGTGATCCATTGTTTCATGAGTTTCTGAATTATTTTGTTAAAATGCATTATGTGAATTACACCTTTCTCCTTGCATGTTCACTTAAAAATTCCATGATGGATCACTAGCATTTGGATTGATAATTACACCCCTATGGAACTTGGGCCTTGAAAATAATTTGTTCATGAGCTTTAAATAATTTGGCATTTTTGAATAATGGGAAGAAAGTGAATAATAAACCATGGAATTTCTTCATTCTTGGGCCCAAAATAATCCTCAAGGAATGCCTTTTAGTATTGGAAAGTGGCATGACACAATGGAATTGTTTATAGGTCATTATGCCCAAAGTTGTGAAAATGGCACCATGAAAAACCCTAAAAACCACTTTGCCTTCTTTTGACCATAAGTTGAGTTTCACAAATGATATGGGGACCCACTAGTACTTGTTGGAAAGAGGAGAAAAAGATCTTCAACTTTCATGTTGAAGAAAAATTCACTTGAAGCTTTCTTGATGGTGTAAAGTTTAGTTGAATGAAGTGTAGAAACTTGCCAAAAATGAAAACTTTTCATTATAGGTCACTTTCCAAATTTGGAAACTTTGCACCAACTTCTGATTTCTGACAAATATGTATGAAACTTGACCCCTGGAGACCATATGAGGGTGTGAGACCTTAAAATCCTGAAGAGAACCTCAAAATTTCACAGTTGACTTTTCTCTTTCCACTGTTGACTTTTCCCCAAATTCAACTGATTTTCAATCCATTGGCCAATTGAACTTCCCCTGAAACAAACTGATGGGCAACCTCCCATCCCTAGATACTTGGGGACCCAAGTAATACCATAGAATCAAGTCTTGCCCAAAAAATCAGAAATAAACTGACTTTATAGCAAACCCTAGTTGTGGTACCCTCAGTCTAGGAGGAAATAGCACAGTCTCCAAATCCAAATTCAACTGAATATGATGTGTATCCTCTCCAACACAGATAAGATATGTCATTTGGTGATGATAAAAACCCAAGGAGCCTGCCCATTGGAGCAATAAACCCAAGAATTTCAAAACCCTAATTCATGCACTGGTTAGGAGAGTGATTCCACTTGAGATCCCTTGCAACCTGTGAACTCTTGATGAGGTAGTGGACCAGATATGACTTTACCCTGACCCCATGCTAATGATATGCATACATGATAATGAAATGAAACATAAGCCAGTTAGTACTAAAGTAAGGAGGGCAAATTTTGGGGTGCAACAGGGACCAAACAAAGGTCTGCGGCGTCCTTTCCGAATAGATCCTAACCGCGAATGGCTTGCAGTTCTTTCTGCATCTCCAAGAACTGTTCCTGGAATTCCCTCATTCTCTCGTCCATACTTTCATTTCCACCAGAAGGTATCTGGGAAATCTGTCCTTCTGAGACAGTGTGTACCACGGGTGGTGGTACAGTCTTTATGGCAGTTACTCTGGGTGCCTCCTGAAGTTTGTAACCTTCAGGAGTTGTTGTCATGCCCCTAGCATCTTCGCTTTCCCGAAGTTTGTAACCTTCAGGCCCAGCGGCTCCTGCTGCAGTTTCCGGATCTTCCGAGATCGGCGAAATATATCCTTCTAGGATACAGTTGAGTGGCATACCCCAGGGACGATCTTTAGGCATGTTATACCGAGGATCATACTTTTCCACTATAGCCGTCGATGTGATCTCTGAGATCGCAGTCCTTTGTTGTGGCATCTGGGCTGCTGCCAGAGCTTGCATATCGTTGTGAAGCTTTCTCAGATCCTCTTTTAGAGTGTCAAGTTCTTCTCTCAACCCTCTGTTCTCTTCCTCGAGATTATCCATTTTCTTTTGTTGACTGGCCCGAGTATTGTACGAATGAAACAATTTGACTTTAGAATCGAGACACAAACGTGAGATTCGTAGGTAAGAAGAATGCGTTATGTGAGAATGATGAATGATATGCAATGATTATATTAATTAAATTTTCTTTTTGTTTAATCAAAATAAACTTCAACAATTGGATTGCAAATATCAAACAATGGGGGAACCCCGTTTTATTGAATTCAAAGATTGCAAAAATGGAAATACAGTCATTTACAAAGTGCTGTAAAAGGAAATGTCTAAGCTAATGGACCCTGAGTCCTCTCTGAGGAGGGCTCAGGTGCTGGTTCTGGTGCTTTCCTTTTCTTTGACCGGGGCTCTTGAGCCTTTGTCGGGTTGTCATTCCTTTACCAAGTGAAAGGAGCAAGCAAATTCCTTTGGTTATCTTGATTTTCTACAGCATGTCGCTCTAAAATCTCGATCAGAGCATCCTTTTCTTTTAACAGTAGCTGTATTTTCTTGCACTCCACATTGAGAATATGGTACTTGTTCTTCCAAGATTTCTTCTCCTGTTGAACTCTGTTGAGAGTAACCTAAAGTTTTTCTGTATCTGACATAAAATAAAGGACAGGGTCCCTTAACGGAAGAACTTCCTGACGAGGGTAAGGCATCCTTAGCTTGAGAGCTCTAGTTTGTACCTAGTGGAGATAAGGTTCCACAGAGACACAATCTGGTTTTCCTAGAGACTCTCTTCCTTTCCTATGAACATGTTTCCAGGTATGCACTATTTCTGTCTTTAGTGCTCTGTCGTTTTCTCATTCCTTGAAGAAAAGACCTTCCAGATGAACATTACGTGGGACATGTCTCATCGGGTATCCGAATTGACGACGAACTAAAATTGGATGATAGTTGATTCCTCCTTTAGTGCCTATGAGGGGTACATTAGGGAAGTTTCCACAACGGTCAATGATTATGATCCCGTCATAGAGTCGATTATACCAATTGATGTCGGAGTTGGTAAGAGACATGATTCTCTGCGACCAACGTAAAGTATTCTTAGGATCCCAAAATGCAGCAGACTTGGGCAAGTGGGAAATGAACCATTTGTACAGCAGGGGTACACAACATGTGATCATTCCTCCGCTGTACAAATTCCTTAAGTGTACAGAAAGATAAGCATTTGCGAGCAAGGTCGGTACAGGGTTTACAATCAAAAATATCTTAATGGCATTGACATCAACGAAGTTATCGATGTTGGGAAACAAAAATAACCCGTAAGTGAGCAAAACAAAGATGCTCTCAAAAGCGGCCATGTTCCCTATACTGGAAAAGTACAGGGCTTTCTTTATCAAAAACTTGGCTGGTAAACCTTGGATTCCACCCTTAGTGGTCATGTGAGTCCTGACTTCTGACTCGTCCAAATAAATTGCTCTTGCAATGGTTTGATCCTTTGGAATTTCTTCTAGTCCAGAAAAGGGAGCTTGGTCAGTGATGGGTGAATGAGTAAGGTGAGAGTACTTCTCCAGTGTTGGTGCCAGTTGATAATTCGGGAATGTAAAACAGTGATAGACCGGATTGTAGAACTGAATGAGCGCAGCCAGTATTCCTTCAATTACATGGACCCTTAACAGAGACAGCAGTCCTCCGTACTTAGCTCTGAAAGCATCAGGGTTGGTGATCATCCCGCCAATCCTATTAAATCGTCTAGTTTTGGAACCTTGAAGGTGTACTTGTGAGTCTTCCTTCTACCGAAATCCATAACGCAATCTTTTTCTCTCTGACATTTGTAATCATTGTCTTAGTTTAATTTGAAAAAAGAGAGACTAGAAGAGAAGATTTTTTTTTTGATGTTTTTTAATGAAATGAATGCATGAATGCAACATATAAAAACATAGAAAAAACATGGGGTCAAAGGTTCGGTGTCATGAAGTCAAGGCTCTACCCATCCCCAAAGGTTATACTGGTGATTTTTTTTACCTGTCCTCAAAATCATTTACCCCTCTTGGGATAATAACAGCTGGCTGGTTCACCCGAGCGAGCTACAGTATCTTAGAGTAATCTCAAATGAGGGTAGTATCGCATGACAACTATTTCCGATAGCTTTTGCACTACAAAATAGTAACAAGGTTTCAGTCTACTAAAATCCTCAGCTTCTCAGATAACCCAATCAAACAATCTGCTTTCAACAACCGAAGTCGTATAGGCATTAAATCCGTAAACGGCATCTCCACTGATTCGATGGTCGACCGAGACCTCTTATTTGGGAGTCACTCCCTGCAAGATTACCCGTATAGTGCCATCACTTATCTTAGGTGTATACTCAATATTTCCAGAGCGGTTTTTATCGGTGACGCGAGCACCTTATCGCTGGTTCTTCTCCTCACCGTAATGAGGAGGGATGGGTGCTACTTTCTGATTTCTTATTTATGACGTGAAGCTGGAAGAGAAAGGGAAGGGAAGCTATCTAAAACTAACCTTGCACGCGATTGTTTAAATGAACAAACGCTTTAAAGAGATTGGGGGGTCTGGGGTCAGGTTATACAATGGGTAGTTGTCAATTACCCGTCCTATATGTGGTTATCCACAGGATGTTAGCTTTAGGTCTCACTTTGTAATTGATGGTGTTTATCTGCTGATGGGTTGGGAAAGTTTCTTGGGAAATTTTGAGAGAGTGAGTGAGTTTTTGTTGATGTTCGGGTGTTCCCGATGCTTTTGGTAAGGTACTAGACCTAAGTTTTGGTGTGAAGGTACTGGACCTAGGGTTTTTGATTAGTATGCTCGCTAAGATTTCGCAATCTTATGCCTACGTATTCCCGTTTAAACGAAATAGGGAAATCAGAGCAATCGTAGTTCCTCCTATTCTAAGGGAGGAAAATGATGTTTTGGTGTCTTGTTCAAAGCCCAAGATTGAAGCTAAAAGGGTATTTGTGTCTTGTTCAAAGCCCATGATTGAAGCTAAAAGGGTATTTGTGTCTTGTTCAAAGCCCAAGATTAAAGCTAAAAGGGTATTGAGAGAGAATTTGTCATCTCTAAAGAGAGATTGTTGACTTTTGTGTGCCTTGATCAAAGCACAAGGTTGATGCTAAAAGGTTAATTGACTCGGCTAGGGGATTTCTTTATACAAAGCCTAAGAGGAGGCTAGAAGCGATTGACTCAACAAGAGAGTGTTTTATCTGTCTTGTACAAAGCCCAAGATTGAGGCTAAAAAGACACTAACTCTTTAGGGATATCATTATACAAAGCCTAAGAGGAGGCTAAAAGTTCGACTCTGTGGGAGAGTGTTATCTGTCTTGTACAACACCCAAGATTGAGGCTAAAAGGGATTTTGACTCCACTGGGGAGGGTTTGTATGTGTCTTGTACAAAGCCCGAGATCGAGGCTGAAATGGGAAATTTAACTGACTCTGGTGAGGATAGTTTTATGTGTCTTGTACAAAGCCCGAGACGGAGGCTAAAATGAGTTTGACTCTTCTTGGGGAAAATCATTCCTCAAAGCCTAGAAGAAGACTGGGAGGAAATGACTAGGCTAGGGAAGATATCTGTCCCAAGCTTAAGAGAGGGAAATTTGTGTCTTGTACAAAGCCCAAGATTGAGACTGAAAGGGTTTGACTCAACAAGATAGTGCTTTTATCTGTCTTGTACAAAGCCCAAGATTGAGGCTAAAAAAGGTTGACTCAACAAGAGAGTCCGGAAAGCTGGTTGACTCAACAAGAGAGTCTAAAAAGAGATTGACTCAACAAGAGAGACTGAAAAGTGATTGACTCAACAAGAGAGTCTGAAAAGTGATTGACTCAACAAGAGAGTCTGAAAAGTGATTGACTCAACAAGAGAGTCTGAAAAGTGATTGACTCAACAAGAGAGTCTGAAAAGGTTATCTCCACTGGGGAGAATCATTTGTATAAAGCCCAAGAGGAGGCTGATTGTGTTGAGGAAAGCTCATTATACAAAGCCTAAGAGAAGGCTAACTTTTGCCGGGGATAATTGAGATCCTGAGGCCGGTCCAAGTGGGGAATCAACTCTTGCTGAGGATTACAGAAGAGTTAAAGTATCAGATGCCCTGAGGTTCTGATTTAGGATAAGCTGACCTTGGTTGGGGAGATCTCATGAGAGAGACTGGGTTTCTGCTGGAGATTGATCTAGAGTGACCGAGGTTCTTCCTATATTTGTAGGGAACTTAAGAATGTCTTTGAGACTCAAGGGGATTAGACTGTCCAAGTCTACTGGCGTGGAAGAGTTTTGTCTTTTGTATGATGCCTCCCAGAGGTGGCACGAGCATTAAGGGATGAGAATCAACCCTAAAGTGGCTTGAGGTTTGACACCAGAAAGACGGCTCTAGCAAATGATGACTAAGTTCTGTCTTATACCTTTAAGAGGTCGTCAGGGTCCTTGTATTAAGCCCAAGAGAAGGCATGAGAACTTCTAAGAAGCCGAAGGGTCCTTGTACAAAGCCCAAGAGGAGGCGGGGATGCTTTTAGGAAGCCTGTGGGTCCCCAAACCAAGAGAAGTTCAAGAAATGAAATTCACAGAGAAGAGATCATTCTAGGAAAGTTTGAGGGTTTGGAAAAAACTCAGAGATGCTATTCATAGAGAATAGATCAACTCCGGGGAGTAGAATTTCTTTGACAATTTCTAGGGGTGACAGTCTGAGAAAAGGTTCACCGAGAGTACTGTCTTTTTCTTTGTTCCATATTGTTTAACCCCAAGAGAAGGGAAGACTGTATCTAGAAATCCTATGGGGGATCTAGTTTTGTTTGTATTTAAGAGCGACCAACAGGGCTTTACCTAGTTCTAGACCTAGTTGTCGGGGAAAACTCTAAATAACTATACTAGTATATATATAGTTGATATATGACAAGTATCTAAAAGAGTATGAAAGAAGACTAACCATGCGCGGCTTCCCACAATACAATTATATATATATGACATGTATTTAAAAGGATGAAAGAAGACTAACCATGCGTCGCTTCCCACAATACAGTTATATATATTAAAGCAGGTAAATGAAAGCGGATAAAACTTACAGGTGAGAAAGCTTCCATGTTGTATTGTTAGTTGTTCAAAGAAATTAAAGAAAGTTTTGACAACAATATGTATATTTGAATCTAAATCAAAAGGGAATTTTTTTTGAAAATATTGTGGGGCTTATACTCAAAGAGAGGCCCAAGGTTTAACAGTGATCGCACCGTTGTTTTTGAAAATCGTATCGGGACTTATAAAACGACTGAGGCCCAACAAAGGTTTATTTATAAAGGGGTTAGGTCTTACAACTCAAGGAGAGGCCCAAAGAGTATTTAAAGAAAAGAAATGGGACTTACGACACAAGGGTAGGCCCAGGTGATTTGATTTGGAACTGGCGATCACGCCGAGATTTTTCTTTTAACGCAGAGGGACTTATACAATATCTGAGGCCCAAAATAGTTTTGGTTAAAAGGGGATTGGGTCTTACACTCTATTAGAGGCCCAAAGAGTTTGAACATGAACAAATATGGGTCTTATAGCTCAAGGAGAAGCCCAGTTGTTTTTTATTTAAACTGGCGATCGCGCCGAGGTTTTTTGAAAACACTGTGGGTCTTATACAATGATTGAGGCCCATATTATTTTGGTTATCAAAAGGGGGTTAGGTCTTACACTCTATTAGATGCCCATGAGTGTTTGAAAAAGGTTGATGAGGGTGGAATTAATCAAAACCCTAATTTTGTCTAAAATGGAATTAATTTTGTTTAAAAATTAATAAAAATTATTGAAAAGATGTGAAAAATGAGTGGTGATCTTGGATCAATGTTTCAAAAATCATGTTTTTATCCACAAAATTATTGAAAACCATTTAAGTTTGGAAAATCAAGAAGGAAAAAAAATTTTAATTGTTAAAAAACAAATAAAAATTAATTCTTTGCAAAAATATCAAATATATGAAATAAATAATATTTTTGGGAAATTTTTGTAAAATAAAACATTTTATCATTTTTGTGAATTATTAAAAAAAGAATCAACTCAAAATCATTAAAATTCAGAGAGAAATTAATTTTTGAATCTATTAAATAAAATCACAAAAATTCAAAAATTCAAATATTTGAAAAAGGGCGCCAAGAACATCTTGGTCTTGTCCGCGTGCTCTGTTCTCGACTGATTTGTATTTTCTCATCAATCTCACTGAATACTTGATGAAATCACACAATCCACATATCAATCTACTCGTTTTCACCTCACGGTCATGTCTATGGTCTTTAATTTCATTTAATTTAAGCATGTAATAAGAAATCAAAGAGAAACCTCAAGAACCCTAAATTCTGCATGAAGGCTCAGAAATTCCATACACGATTCATACAAAGCAATTGATTGAGGGTAAACACTCTATACATGATTATGAACATTGGCAAAATTATTGTGCGAGGAAATATGCATGAATCATGAGATGGCCAAGTTGAGGCTTACCTCTTGCAGCTGGTGTCGTACCTCGAAAAATATGATCCTCGCGATGGACGCGGAAAAAAACTGTTCGAAACAGAGTCGCCATCCAACTTTATTTATCCCAAAAGAGGGAAAGGAAAATATCGATAAAACCTTTAGAGGGAGATAAGAAAATGGTCATCGCAACCAAATTCGGGTTCAGGAGTCGGTTACGCAAGATGGAAGGTATTAGCACCCTCTACGTCCGTTGTACTCAACGGGAACCTCTTGATTCAATTTGTCAGAAAGTTAGCTTGGTTTGTTTGTTATCTTCTAAGGTAAAAAGATTAATTTTTAAAAGGGAAAATGGGTGGTTTTTATTAGGGTGCTCGGCAAGGATTAGAACCCTTGTGCCTATGTATTCCCTCGTGCAATGGGAAAGTCAGAGCATTCATAGTTCGTGGGACTACGGTTGTTTGGTTTGTGTTTTTTAAACAAACGAGTGTTTAATTCGCATTCTAACTGCTGAACGTTGGCTTGTCTGCTCGTCAAGGGAGGCTGAAGTACTAGTTCATATGCGTGGAAGAATGGACTAAACAATGTTCTTTTTGTGAAAAGTTGTTTGATTTGGATTAAGTGTGTTAAGATTTGATTGAAAAAAAAGGTTTGATTTGGACGTGTTTTAGGGTTTCGGTCGCACGGGGCGAGGAAAGGAGTTTTAGATGTTTTAGAGGTGACAACTGTTCACACACGAGTAAGAGAACTCGCACCCAAACAATTGAGGAGAAGGGCCAAAGACTCGACCACCCTCACTTCACCTTTAGTAAAATGGGTTTAGGTAGAGGTTAAGTGTTTTAATGATTACTTTGAAAAAGGTTTGAATGTTGTCGAGTTACAGGTGTTTTAGTGGTGTCAATTGTCCACACACGAGTAAGAGAACTCGCACCTAAACAATTGACAGGTTAAAGCTTAAGTTTTGTTAGAGGCATCAATTGTTCGCACACGAGTAAGAGAACTCGCACCTAAACAATCGGCAGGTTAAAGTTTATGTCTTTTAGAAGTGTCAATTGTTAACACACGAGTAAGAGAACTCGCACCCAAACAATCGACAAGTTAAAGTTTAAGTTTTTTTAGAGGCATCAATTGTTCGCACACGAGTAAGAGAACTCGCACCTAAACAATCGGCAGGTTAAAGTTTATGTCTTTTAGAAGTGTCAATTGTTCACACACGAGTAAGAGAACTCGCACCCAAACAATTGACAAGTTAAAGTTTAAGTTTTTTAGAGGTGACAATTGTTCACACACGAGTCAGAGAACTCGCACCCAAACAATTGAGGAGAAGGGCCAAAGACTCGACTACCCTCACTTCACCTTTAGTAAAATGTGTTTAGATATGGATTAAATGTTTTAAAAAGTTTGAAAAAAGGTTTGAAAGTTGTCTATGGTGACTAAAAGGTTGATGGCGATGCTTTGGAGGCAATCGACTTACATGGGTGAAAAATGGCTCGATAAATCGAGATTTTATTTCTTTTGAAAAGGGTTTAAAGCACTAAAGCATAATCGAGACAATAGATAGAATCTTTACATGTCATGGGAACGGGGTACATTTTGTCGAATGAGGATGAAATATAATGAAACAAATAAATCAAATCCAATCGAATGAGTGCTTATTGTTAAAAGGCCTAAAAGCCACGGGACCAAACCAACCCAAAATCGAGAGCAAACTGAATTTAGCTCTAAAGCTAGCCGAGCAACAAAATATATGCATCCATATGAGCTTCGAAAATTAATATTGATTTAAACTCCTGAACTCGTAATGCAATAAAAGATAATAACAAATAAACAAAATTTTGACAATTAAAAAAATTAAAAACACTTAATATTCAAATGGAAAATGATATAATATAGAAAGGTTTATATACCATGTCACAATTGGGCCCAAAGTGAGTCCATTCAAAGCAACCCCTCTTGCTTTTCAAAAACTGACAAGGAAAAGATTCAAACAAATGCAACCGCAAATCCTGAGGCTCATGGTCAGAAACAATTTCAAAAACCGCAGACAAATGGCTCATGATGAAGAGAAAAAAAACTTAGGCGTATGATTTGGACTTTTGGAAAACATAGCCATTGGTTTAGTAGAAGTTCTCTTTTCTTGTTATAAAAAAAATAATAATAAAAGGGTGGCTAATGAATAATACAAATGGGGAAAACGTTAAATCAAAACCAAAAGCAACAGTAATGCAGCCTTTCAAAAAAAACAATTCCGCATGAACTCGTGTAGTTCCTACCATCTTCTTCCATCTTACACTGCTCTATTGCATGCATTAATGACAAAAATTGGATCCAAAACAAATAGAGCAACCAAACGAATCGTCATCCCAACATGCTCATGCCATGAAAACAAATCGAAATGACAGGATTCAACAACAAACAACAAGATGAACCAGTAGTTTATAGTTCAACAACAGAATAGCTATAGATATTTTCCAATGTCCAATGCCGTAAAACCGAAATGAAAGCCTCAAACATACCAACAACAGCAGGTAAATTGAACCAAGAAAAACTAAAAATAGAAAGTAAGAGAAATGTGAAGCCATAGGGTCGAAAATGTTACCAAGTTATAATATCACCACGATATCAAATCTGACTTAAAGCAATAACCGACAATTTCTTCCTCCTTTCATTTCTCGGCAGATTAGAGAATCGCGATGAAGATGAATGGTTGCGTATTGTTGTTGCGGATATGTCGACTTCATTGCTATTGCTCGCGCGACAGTTGTTATTGGAGTGAATGGAGGGTGGTGTTCCGTGAGGCTCACTATTGTGGTGCTGCATCATTCATTGAACTAGCGTCCTCGCAGTGTCCTCATTGTGTACAGATGTGAAAATTTCAAACTGTCAGCTAGCTAACCAACTCATGAATTTGAAATTGGATCTCATCTCATGGAATGTGTATGCTACTGCTTCAACGGAAACATGATGTCGCAACTCAACACAATCGGATTCACATCTTGAATCCATGATTCAAAACTTGCATATGAGACCACAGACAACAAATTCCAAAATAAAACCAGCTTCGTGATTTCAAAACCGACACAAACAGATTTGAGAAATCGAGTTCAATTGAAGAAATCGCGTTGTTGTTTCGCTGATGGTTTATTCATGGTTATATTAGTGGCATCTCTTATGTTGTGTATTCACCAAAACGACGATGAATGAGGTTGTGTTAGTTGCGAACATTTCACGAATCCTACTCACAACTTAGGTTGTCTTCGTATGTGTTTCTTCACAGGGGTTTGCAAGCGGTTTTATAGTGGTTTCGATGGCATTGGCTTCAAGATGGTTGTCGGCGATTCCATTGAGTTTCACGGAGGAGTGAGAGTGATATGATCTGGTCGTGTGTAGATTGCTATGAGATGACGGAAATGACGGCTGGGTTGAGGATGCGGTGTTTGTGAAGAGAGGAAGAGTAGGTCGTGGAAGGTTGAAGGTTGGCCGCGGTGGGTTTTATGGGTTGATGGAGTTCAACCGCTATCGCAGACCGGAAACAAAGGTTTTGGTGCAGTGGATATGCGATTGAGGGTGGTGGTAGATCGACGAGAGGCCATAAGTTTTTTTTCTGCGCCGTTTTCTTTTTCTTTTGTTCAGAATCAGTGCCTCCCCCCTCTCTAGGTCAACTCTCTCTATTTATTTAGACTCCTTAATGGGCCTTGACATGAGATTGAAATGACATGGGCTTTAAGATGTAACTTTTATTAAAAAAAACACAAATTCTACACTTCAAATTGGTTCAATTGATATTAGAAGATGGTTTGAAAATGGTTTTAGGAATAAAAAAGAAATGGATTATGAATAAAAATGGATAACAATGTGGATTTGAAATGGTATTTTGATATGGATAATGACATAGAAATGGATATGTGAGTGGACAATTGGGCTTGGTTTGATGGGTTAATGAAATGCGATTAGAACAATGAACAATTGGAATGCATTAATAAAAATAATATGGACATTAAATGGATTGAATAATTGGATGTGAATTGAATTTGAATTGGGTTTAAAAAAATGGTTGATGGATATAAGAGGGTTTAAAATGAATGGAGAAATGGATTGGTAAATTGGTTTAGAAAGGTGGATATGAAAAAATGGTTAATAGAATTTGGGTTAGAAAAATGGAGAATTATGTATAATGGATAACGGATAATGGATAATGGATTTATGGTAGAAATTGAATATGGATTATGGTTTATGAAAATGGATAATTGGAAAAGTAAAAATGGATATGGATAAAAAATGGATAAAGAAAAATGGGTTTATGGTAGAAATGAGGGTGTGACAGATGAAAATTAAATACAGGTAGGACAAATTTGGGGTATGACAGATGCCCCTATCTAATTGGCTTGAACCCGAGAGAATGAACTGAGACAAGGCGTTCATGTTTAGGGTAGAAGTCAATTAGATATAAGAAGACCCCAAAATTTGTCCGACAAAAGGTAAAGTGCTATAGAGTGAGAGTTGATAGAATGAGGTAGCGCAGGATCCAAACTGAACAAAATAACTTAAGATCCTTTGGATGGTCGAAGCAGTCCCTTACCCATTAAGGTTCTCCGATGATACCAAAGTTGTGTGTTTGAAAAGGCGTGAGATTCTCTGGGTCGTCGAAGCAGTCCCTTATACACTAAGGTTCCTCGATGATACCAAAGCAATATCTCTGAAGGCGGACAATCCTTTGGGTCGTCGAAGTAGTCCCTTATCCATTAAGGTTCCTCGATGATACCAAAGCAATATATCTGAAGGCGGACGATCCTTTGGGTCGTCGAAGCAGTCCCTTATCCATTAAGGTTCCTCGATGATACCAAAGTAGTATCTCTGAAGGCAGACGATTCTCTGGGTCGTCGAAGCAGTCCCTTATCCATTAAGGTTACTCGATGATACCAAAGCAGTACCTCTGAAGGCAGACGATTCTCTGGGTCGTCGAAGCAGTCCCTTATCCATTAAGGTTCCTCGATGATACCAAAGCAGTATCTCTGAAGGCAGACGATTCTCTGGGTCGTTGAAGCAGTCCCTTATCCGTTAAGGTTCCTCGATGATACCAAAGTAGTATCTCTAAAGGCAGACGATTCTCTGAGTCGTCGAAGCAGTCCCTTATCCATTAAGGTTCCTCGATGATACCAAAGCAGTATCTCTGAAGGCAGACGATTCTCTGGGTCGTCGAAGCAGTCCCTTATCCATTAAGGTTCCTCGATGATACCAAAGCAGTATCTATGAAGGTAAATTTGCTGAGGAAATAGTTGAGCAAGATTCCTGCTGGAGGAAATGTGCTGGCTCTGCAGGGGAAAGCTCGCAAGAAACTTATTAGGATATCCTCTGCTTGGTTGGGGATTGTCAATATCAACTGTATGGCTGAAGAATGACTTGTTGGGGAATAAAATTCCTTAAGCACGTGCGGGGTACCCTCTTTTCAGAGAAATACAACCGACTTTGAAGGAGGACTGGCCAAGATGCCTGCGAACTGATCCTGGACCCTGCCATGCTATGCTGGGGATGGATATGCCATGCATATAGGAATGCAAATGAACTTGTTTTTTATGAGATACATATGGGAATGAAACTGGGCAATGCTTCATCTCTGGTTTCCAAAGAAGGATTAATGGGGATTAGATGGAGCAAGGTAAAAGACTCACTGGGAATACTGGCATATCAACTCGGGGGTTGAGAAAAGGAAATACTATCGACTCGGGGGTCGAGAAACATTAAGATAAACTGTCGTCAACTCGGGGGTTGAAAGAAAGGTAAGGTAATATCGACTCGGGGGTCGAGAAAATACAGACAATATCAACTCGGGGGTCGAGAAAATAAAGGCAAGGCAATCTATCAACTCAGGGGCTGAAGGAAATAACAAAATATCAACTCAGGGGTTAAAGGTAAAAGCAAATATCGACTCGGGGGTCGAGGACAGAGATAAAGGCAATATCGACTCGGGGGTCGAGGAAATAAAAACAATATCGACTCGGGGGTCGAAGAAGATAAAGATAACAATGACTTGGGGGGTCAGTACAAGTAATAAGATGCCAACTCGGAGGTTGAAGATGTAATAATGATATCGACTCGGGGGTCGAGAAACTAAGGCAATATCGACTCGGGGGTCGAGAAAATAAAGACAAAATATCATCAACTCGGAGGTTGAAAGAAAGGTAAAGATAAAATCGACTCGGGAGTCGAAAAATAAAGACAACATATCATCAACTCGGGGGTTGAAAGAAAGGTAAATATCGACTCGGGGCCGAAGAAAATAAAGACAACATTGACTCAGGGGTCAGGAACAAATCAATATATATCAACGCGGGGGTTGAGGAAGGAAATAGGTTATGTTATGTATGCATATGATGCTTGTATGTAGTATGTGATGCATATGCGAATGCGAGCAGGGGATAAGTCTTATGAAGGTGCCAGTAGGGTGGACTTTTGGTAGTTGCCAAGCAGGGTTGGACTTTAGGAGGTGCCAAGCAGGGTTGGACTTTTAGTAGTTGCTAAGCAGGGTTGGACTTTTAGTGGTTGCCAATGAAAGGTTGGACTTTTGGAGGTGCCAAGCAGGGTTGGACTTTTAGTAGTTGGAAAGATTTGATTTCCCGACACTCGAAAATGGAGGATATTATGATCAGTAAGCCAATATGACAGATGTTCTTGGTGCCCCAAGTCTGATCCTTTGCAGAGATTGCGTGCTTGGTTCATGAGAGAAACTCACTTATAGCTGATATGCCATAAATGGTTGTATGAGCGCATCGACGTGACCAATGCATGTTGATTGTGTGAGCGTAGTGACTTATCCAATGCATTTTGACGGTGCATTTGCTTTGCCCCAAGGCTTTTAATACTTGTTGAACTCAAGGGTCGCTTAGTGCATGACATGGCCAGCTTGACCAACTTAAATGTATGAAGGGAATCTGCCCCTGTCTGGAGGGTGATGAGATGATCTGCCCTAGTGTCTAGATCAGTGGTCTGCCCCAGTCTTGGCTTTTGAAAGACTTGCCTCAGATTGACTAAGTATTTCTTTGAAGGACTTGCCCTAGATTCACAAGGTTATGAGATAGTCTCGATTCGAGTCAGTGCCAACGAATGCTCAAGTTTCTCTCTGATTGCACTTTGTTGGAATTTTCATAATGTCAAATGCTGATTTACAGTTAAAATTGATCATTCGGAAATGGTAATTTTAATGCGACATTCATGCATGTTTTGAAAAATCATTTATTGGAATGATGTGTCAGTGTGTGACGAGTGAACCATTAGTCAAAACACAGTGCTGATTTACTGGTGTGTGAACGATACAACAAGAATATGATACCAATTTGAAAGACTAACAAATTCGTAGGAGTCAGTTTACGCATCCTTGCTGTAGTATGCTTTTAGAATAAACCCCGCCTCAATTAGGTCTTTTGAGGGTTGTAACGTGGTCTGGTTCACGGTTATAGAAACAAAAGGATATAAGGCTCAAAGTTATATTTGTACCCACCTCTTCTTTGTGATGATCTCCAGTCCTACGTTCAGTTAAATCGACACACGTACTTAGATTTTGACGGTGTAAGAATGAAGATGAAGGTTCAAGATTCGCTTGAAATGACAGTCATCTTATTTTATTTTTGATGGACGTCAGTGACCTTTTGATTTTTGATATGGTGGTCACTGAATCTTATTTTTGCTTCGCTTGAGGATTTAAGGACCTTTTTTGTTTTTTCCCTTTTTTTTATTTTTGATCCCTAATTTTGCATGGACTGATTTTATTCTACGAGTCCATCGGGATTGCCCTAATTTTTGCCTAAGTCTCCTTTTTGAGGTGTTTGACTTAGCGGGCTCACTTCTCCCTTTTTTTTTAGAGTAAGGCTTGTGACTGCCAAGTCAGTAGTCATTGAAGAACAACCATAATAACTTCTGGATTTTGCATGATTTCTTCGTCACCTCAAGACGTGTACAAAAAATACGGAGTCAGGTTAACTGAACACTACCTGCCCCTGGTTGAGTATAAGGGTTTGAATATCCAAAGGAAACTTCTACTTCTCGGCTCGAAGTGGTGAACTAGGGATTAACTCCTTATCTCTCCGGTGTTTAGGAATTTGAAACAATGTCTGTACATCCTCAGCAAGATTTTATCCGAAAGCATACTAGCAACAATTATGGGTATCTTGTTTTCGTCATCCTCTCTCCAATCTTTGCTAAACAACAATTTGGTTAAGAAAGTGAATGAGAGGTATATAGATGAATATTTTTTTTGTTTTTTGATATAAGTGAAGAAAATGTGAGCGGATGCGATGTGATTAGTTCAAAAGATGCATGATCACTTCATTAATATTACCATTAATAAATAACAATGTCTAAAAGCAAATAGCACATAACAAAAAGAAACTACAAATGCATAGAAACGACATGATCTAAAAATTGCCAACATTGGGGACTGGGCTTTTCTTTCCTGACCCACTGTTGGACTAGCATTCTTGTTCATCAAGACCGGTATAATAACCTTCTTCACACCTACTCTCAGCAACTTCTTCCATAACATGGACTGATGAACCCACCTGATCAAGTGAAGGATTAACGTTGATTTGAAGACCTCGAGGCGTAAATGAGATTAGCTTGGACTCAATCAGATCTTGGATCTTGTTTTTGAGCTGTTTGCAATCCTCAGTTGAATGCCCCATGGCGTTAGCATGGTATCCACATCGTGCATTGGCGTCAAAGCCTGGTGGGTATGGAGAAATAACAGGATCCAAGCCCTTTGGCACTATTAACCTACTACTAATCAAATGTGGTAATATATGACTGAATGGCATTGGCAAATGATCAAAATTCCTTTTTGGTCTTTGACTATAGTAGCGTCGGGGTTATGAAGAGTGTTGTTGTGCAATTTGATGTTGACGAGGGGGACCTCTATTGGCAGGAGTATATTGACCATGTGGAGAGAATGGAATCGCACAGGGAGGCCCATGGGATTACTGACTTTGAACATTTGAGATGCTTGGGTATTGAGGATAAGGTACCGGAGATGGAGCTTGTAGAGTGTCCCAGATTGCATTGATTTCATCCTCCTCTTCCTCTTGAGAACTGACAATGGATTCACTCTCACTAGCATGGATGCTCGAGGCGTCTTGGATTTTTCCACTCTTGATATGACTCTCAATGCGTTCTCCTACTAAAATCAAGTCAGAGAAGTTTGATGTCCCATTGCTCATCACTTTTTCTAGGTATGGGCCTTGTAAAGAATCTATGAACAGGTCAACCAATTCTCTATCTAAAAGTGGTGGTTGAACGCGAGCGGCTACCTCTCTCCATCTCTGAGCATACCCGCTGAAGGATTCGTTCTCCTCTTGAGATAAGGCTTGCAACTGTATGTGGTTGAGAGCCATGTCAAGATTGTATTGGTATTGTTTCACAATGGCGTTGGCTAAGTCCAACCACGAATGGATATAGCTACTCTATAGCTGCATGTACCAACTCAACGATGCCCCACTCAGACTGTCTTGGAAACAGTGGATCATAAGTTTATCATTGAGAGCATTGGAGGTCATCTTTCTGCAAAACATTACCAAATGTTGCTTTGGACAGCTATCTCCTTTGTACTTCTCAAATTTTGGCATCTTGAACTTTGGAGGTAATACAAGTCCGGGTACCAAACACATGTTCAAAGCATTCAGATCAAAAGCATCACGCCCTTTCATGGTTTCAAGCTTCTCTTCCAACACACGACATCTTTCAGCAAACTCAACATCTTGAGGTCGTTCTGTATTCACCACCAGGCTTGTCCCTCGGGAATTCGGTGTAGTGAATGCAAAGCTATGGTATTCAACTACATCATTAGACGAGGCATGTTCATCTTGAATAGTGTGACATTCTTGTATAACCTGGTCCCCAACAGGAATCCGCACAGGCTGAGATCGGACAAGATTATTCACTTGAGGCAGAATGACGTTCTCAGTGACTGTAGGCCTTTGAATGTTGTCCTCTTTCCTTGCCAAGGCTATCATAGCTTCCACAAGTTGGTCTAGCTGGTTCTTCATCAAGTCAACATATGCTCTTGACGCAAACTGGTTCTGCTCTTCTGAATCCATGATTCTTCCAAAAGCAGCTTCAATTCCGATACGAGTGTCGGGAAATCAACTGCGGGTTATGGACAAAGGATGGTTGAGTTTGTTGGAAAATGATATGCTAATGAGTATGCAATGCTGATGTGATGAGTATACAATGCTTATGCACGGTTCCAGGATCAAAACAACATCTGATTCTGAGGAAGGAGTTAGACACAGGATGTCTCTGATCACAAGACCCCCCATATGTAGGCTCTAATCGGGTAGGTGCCTAGAGTTATGGATATCTTTCAAAGACATTATAGCCATGACGAAGGAACATCAGACGATAATATCCTTGAAAGGATCTCGTCTAGGTGAGGTCTTCGTTTCTTCCCCACGAGAAAGTCTCCTCGGAGGCGCCCACTACACAACCATCGACACACAGGTTCTAAGTAGGGTTCTCAAAATCCTAGATCGAGGTCGAAAATATTACTGTTAGGAAGTAATACGTTTGAGGGATCTCATCTGATTGTGGCGTTCGCATTAACCCACAAAGAGTTAACACTACCAACCACTATGGATAAAATGGGTTAAAGGTCCTTGGGATCAACGATTCAGGCTCGAAAACATTATCATCGTGACGAAGTAACGTCAAAACGATAACATTTCCAAGGGAATCTCCTCCAAGCGGGATCTTTGCTTTGGCTCACGCGGAAGAGACCACACAAGCCTCCACTACACAACCACCATCCTAATCCTAGGGTTTTCCTCAGACTCGGGTGTAGAGCCGTCTCACAAAGTACCAATGATCAGAGAACCCCAATAGTGTCATACAAGATAATAATAGGATATAATAAAAATAAGCAAGCAAGTAGATAATAGATAGTCAAACAAGCAAGCAAACAAACAAGAGAAGATAAACAAACAAGTGGATCTAACACTCACGAATTGAGTCAAGTTAGGCTTGACTCTCTCTAGCATAGGGCAATGCAAATCCCCAGTAGAGTCGCCATCTGTCGTACCTCGAAAAATACGATCCTCGTGATGGACGCGGAAAAAAACTGTTCGAAACAAAGTCGCCACCGAACTTTATTTATCCCAAAAGAGGGAAAGGAAAATATCAATAAAACCTTTAAAGGGAGATAAGAAAATGGTCATCGCAACCAAATTCGGGTTCGGGAGTCGGTTACGCAAGAGGGAAGGTATTAACACCCTCTACGTCCGTTGTACTCAACGGGAACCTCTTGATTCCATTCGTGAGAAAGTTAGCTTGGTTTGTTTGTTATCTTCTAAGGTAAAAAGATTAATTTTTAAAAGGGAAAATGGGTGGTTTTTATTAGGGTGCTCGGCAAGGATTAGAACCCTTGTGCCTACGTATTCCCTCGTGCAATGGGAAAGTCAGAGCATTCGTAGTTCGTGGGACTACGGTTGATTGGTTTGTGTTTTTTAAACGAACGAGTGTTTAATTTGCATTCTAACTACTGAACGTTGGCTTGTCTACTCGTCAAGGGAGGCTGAAGCACTAGTTCATATGCGCGGAAGAATGGACTAAACAATGTTCTTTTTGTGAAAAGTTGTTGGATTTGGATTAAGTGTGTTAAGATTTGATTGAAAAAAAGGTTTGATTTGGACGTGTTTTAGGGTTTCGGTCGCACGGGGGCGATGAAAGGAGTTTTAGATGTTTTAGAGGTGACAATTGTTCACACACGAGTAAGAGAACTCGCACCCAAACAATTGAGGAGAAGGGCCAAAGACTCGACCACCCTCACTTCACCTTTAGTAAAATGTGTTTAGGTAGAGGTTAAGAATGATTACTCGGAAAAAGGTTTGAATGTTGTCGAGTTACAAGTGTTTTAGTGGTGTCAATTGTCCACACACGAGTAAGAGAACTCGCACCTAAACAATTGACGGGTTAAAGCTTAAGTTTTGTTAGAGGCATCAATTGTTCGCACACGAGTAAGAGAACTCACACCTAAACAATCGGCAGGTTAAAGTTTATGTCTTTTAGAAGTGTCAATTGTTAACACACGAGTAAGAGAACTTGCACCTAAACAATCGACAAGTTAAAGTTTAAGTTTTTTTAGAGGCATCAATTATTCGCACACGAGTAAGAGAACTCGCACCTATACAATCGGCAGGTTAAAGTTTATGTCTTTTAGAAGTGTCAATTATTCACACGCGAGTAAGAGAACTCGCACCCAAACAATTGACAAGTTAAAGTTTAAGTTTTTTAGAGGTGACAATTGTTCACACACGAGTCAGAGAACTCGCACCCAAACAATTGAGGAGAAGGGCCAAAGACTCGACCACCCTCACTTCACCTTTAGTAAAATGTGTTTAGATATGGATTAAATGTTTTAAAAAGTTTGAAAAAAGGTTTGAAAGTTGTCTATGGTGACTAAAAGGTTGATGGCGATGCTTTGGAGGCAATCGACTTACATGGGTGAAAAATGGCTCGATAAATCGAGATTTTATTTCTTTTGAAAAGGGTTTAAAGCACTAAAGCATAATCGAGACAATAGATAGAATCTTTACATGTCATGGGAACGGGGTACATTTTGTCGAATGGGGATGAAATATAATGAAACAAATAAATCAAATCCAATCGAATGAGTGCTTATTGTTAAAAGGCCTAAAAGCCACGGGACCAAACCAACCCAAAATCGAGAGCAAACTGAATTTAGCTCTAAAGCTAGCCGAGCAACAAAATATATGCATCCATATGAGCTTCGAAAATTAATATTAATTTAAACTCCTGAACTCGTAATGCAATAAAAGATAATAACAAATAAACAAAATTTTGACAATTAAAAAAATTAAAAACACTTAATATTAAAATGGAAAATGATATAATATAGAAAGGTTTATATACCATGTCAACAATTGGGCCCAAAGTGAGTCCATTCAAAGCAACCCCTCTTGCTTTTCAAAAACTGACAAGGAAAAGATTCAAACAAATGCAACCGCAAATCCTGAGGCTCATGGTCAGAAATAATTTCAAAAACCGCAGACAAATGGCTCATGATGAAAAGAAAAAGAACTTAGGCGTATGATTTGGACTTTTGGAAAACATAGCCATTGGTTTAGTAGAAGTTATCTTTTCTTGTTATAAAAAAACAATAATAATAAAAGGGTGGCTAATGAATAATACAAATTGGGAAAACGTTAAATCAAAACCAAAAGTAACAGTTGTAGCGAGCGATTTTGGATGCGGTTCTTAAGCGTTGGTCGCTCTATGCGGTTTGAGCTTAAAACTACAGGTCGATTAATTTTTTATCCTATTGTGAGCTGAATAAGGAAGGGAAATAGATGTCTCCAATTAACCCTGCTTTGCATACTGAGTTTAAACAGCGGTCTGTTAGGTTACGGATGCTATCAATGTGGGGGGCCTTTGTACTGGTTATTTGTATTTTCGCCAATACGGTTTTCTTTCTTCTAATCTAGGCAAAGGGTTTCTGACGGGGAACAAGGATTAGGATGTTAGGACTGATGTTTTTGAATTACTACTTTTGATTGACTGAGATATGGGATTTGGGTTTTTTGTTGATTGCGCTCGCTAAGATCTTTTCTTTCGATCTTATGCCTACGTATTCCCGTTTACCGAAACAGGGAAATCAGAGCGTTCGTAGTTCCTCCTATTCTATGGGAGGAAATTGGTTTTTGGTGTCTTGTTCAAAGCCCAAGACGTGAAGCGAAAGGTGATTTGTATCTTGTTTAAAGCCCAAGATGTGAAGCTGAAAGGTCTATTTGTGTCTTGTTCAAAGCCCAAGACGTGAAGCTGAAAGACCTCGACTTTAGAGAGAATTTGTCATCTCTAAAGAGGGGAGAAGGAGAATTACTTTAACTGGGATACGCGGATCCGAGCAATGCCATAATTTCTGAAGAAAAGGGTTTTAACCTGAAGGAGAAGACTTTAACTCAGTGTAGAGCAATGCCATCTTTCCTTAGGAATTTCTCATCCTAAAAGAGGGACAGTGGCATGGATGTAGATGATCCAGAGGCTTGCCGCTTACAGCGATTAGATGAAGGGAAAGGAGTTGTTGATGTTTGTACACTGTGAACGAGGCACAACTTTGATGCTAAAAGGTTAATTGGATTAACCAGTGGTTTTCTTATACAAAGCCTAAGAGGAGGCTAATTTCCGCTAGGAAAATCATTATACAAAGCCTAAGAGGAGGCTATTTTATGTCTCGTACAAAGCCCGAGAGAGAGGCTAAAAGGGTTCGACCCAGTGGGGCATATCGTTATACAAAGCCTAAGAGGAGGCTAGCAAAGAGTTGACTCAGTTGGAGAATCTTTTATACTCAGTAAGAGAGTGTTTTTGTATCTCGTACAAAGCCCGAGAGAGAGGCGAAAAGGTTGTTTTGACTCCACTAGGGAGAATTTTGGTATCTCGTACGAAGCCCGAGATGGAGGCTATTGTAACTGTTTCAGTTGAGTGACAGATCCAATATACTGATTTTAAAAGAGAAAATCAGTTCTTATATGAGTAACACTGTACCCAGGGGTTTGATTTGAGGATCAAGGGTATTTCCTTCTCTTTGAGGAAACAGGAAATCCAAAGGGGTGTCGAGACTGTCTGAGTCTGCGGGTTTCCTTCCTATTTAACGAAGGGTGCTTGAGAATGTCTTTGAGACTCAAGGAAGTTAGACTGTCCGTGTCTAGAGTTTTATCTTTTGTACTATGCTGTGAGAAACAGTAGTAGACTCTATGAAAGGACTGTTCTATGAGGATGACTAGGTTCTGTTCTTATACCTCTAGGAGGTCGTCGGGACAATTTGTACGAAGCCCAAGAGGAGGCTGGAAACTTTTAAGAAGCCGACGGGTCCTTGTACGAAGCCCAAGAGGAGGCTATCATTCCCGGAGGAAGAGATCATTATACGAAGCCTAAGAGGAGGCTGTGAATACTTCTAAGAAGCC
This sequence comes from Lathyrus tuberosus, assembly GCA_022829125.1. Classification (NCBI taxonomy): domain Eukaryota; kingdom Viridiplantae; phylum Streptophyta; class Magnoliopsida; order Fabales; family Fabaceae; genus Lathyrus; species Lathyrus tuberosus. Next base: position 2,662,972 of record JALAZF010000403.1, on the reverse strand, counting down.
GTAGTGTCCTTGAATAATGCCCAAGAGGAGGCCGATGCTTTTAAGAAGCCCGTGGGTCTTATCATCTCCTTTCCATTAGGAGAGATAACTCTTTTAAAGATAAAAACCACTGGTAAACGTGCGAGGTTTACTATCCAGCGACTTTTAACCTTTAAAGAGGGTTCCTTAGTTAAGGTCCAAGATTATGACCGTAGTGGGTACCCAAACCCCGAGACATTCAAGGCAAGCTATCCACAAGGAATAGATCAAGTCAGGAAAGTTCGAGAATTTGGGAGAAACTCAAAGATGCCATTCGCGGAGAATACATTCATCTTGGGGAGTAGAGCTTCTTGACGATTCCTAAGGAGGACAGCCGAAGAGAAGACTGTATCTGGTGCTCCTATTGGGGATCTAGGCGTCTATTTCTACGAATAAATGAAACGGTGTCACCTAGTTCTAGACGTAGTTGCCGGGGAAACTCGAAATATCTATACTATTATTACACATTAGATATGAGTTTATGAAAGGAGACTTACAGTGAGCAGCCCCACAATACAGTTTATAATATGAAAGCAGTAAATGAAAGCGATAACCACTTACTCGGTTGGAGTGCTTCCATGCTGTTTGGTTAGTTGTTCAACAAAGAAAGATTAAAAACAACAGTATGTTCAAAATCAAAGGAGAAAGTGCTTTGAAAAAGAAAGATTTGGGGCTTACAGCTCAAGGAGAGGCCCAGGGTTTTATCAGTGAGCGCACTATTTGACTTTGTACAGCGGGACTTATACAAGTGACTGGGGCCCAAAATGGTTTTCTGTACAAAGGGATGGGTCTTACACTCTCTCAAAAGGCCCAAAAAGGTTTAAAGAAAAGAGTGGGGCTTATAACACGAGGGTAGGCCCAAATGATTTTTCGTTTAAAAATGGCGACCGCGCCGAGGTTTTCTTTTAACGCAGAGGGACTTATACAATAAGTGAAGCCCAAAATGTTTTGGTTAAAAGGGGGATTGGGTCTTACACTCTAATAGATGCCCAAAGTGTTTTGAATGGGTCTTATAGCTCAAGGAGAGGCCCAGATGATTTTTATTTTTAAACGGGCGACGATCGTGCCGTTTACTTGTACAGAGGGACTTATACAATGAGTGGGGCCCAAAGAGTTTTTGTACAAGGGGGGATGGGTCTTACACTCTCTCAAGAGGCCCAAAGAGGTTTTGAAAATGATTTATGAAGGTTGAATTAATCCAAAACCCTAATTTGTTTTCAAAATGTATTTAATTGAATAAAAATTCAATTAAAATGATCAAAAATTGTTTAACACATGGAAAACAAATTGTGACCTTGGATTAATGCTTCAAAAATTAAGTATTGACCTCCAAGTCGTGACAGCAAGAGCAGATGTGATTTTGAGTTGGAGGTGTTACAGACAAGTTGTGATGATCTGGACAGTTTCCCTACACCATATGGAGTGTGTTTGAACACTTGGATTGAATTGAAATGGACTGGATCAGTTTATGGCATCTCAGCTGCAACTTCACTTCAAACTTGTGTGGATGGCAAGTGATTTTGAGATTTTGATGCTCCAGATGTTATGTGAGTGTTTGACCAGCTCATATGTGATGTATGTGAGGTGTGTGAGTGATTGGTTTGTGCAGAATCGCTCTCAAACTCAAAACCCGATAGCTACCTTGCTAAGAAAGGCATTTTTGCCAAGAGAAAGAGATTTTGAGGAAAGCATCTGTTAGATGGCTTTGGTGTACTCAAACTGACCACAATTGAGCTCTATTTATAGTAGAGCAAGTTTGTTTTGCAAGGAATAGTGCATGGCAGCTGGTAAGTAGGTTTGGCCAATGTTGGCAAATGAAAATCCAAGTCTCCTCTAGCCATTGACTAGAAGTTAGGGCACAGAGCTTTGGTCCCCTTGGTCTTGGATAAGTCTTGACTGATTTCAGATGAGAATGGCTCAGTCCATGCCACCTTGATGGTTCCATTGAATGCCTCATTCCAAATTTGAAGTCTTGTCCCTATTTTGGCCATTCTAGGTTCAACATGCTATTTCTTGTTCCATGGACTTTGGAGGCTTGGCTCAGTGATTGTCCCCTTTAGATTTAATCCTCTGAGGTGTCCAAGTGGATAGGAGCAATTGAATTTGGCTGATTTTGGCAAATCGACCAAAGTTGCAAATTCTGCCTTGCCTTGACAGATTTCAGCAAGGCAACTTGGCAATGTTGTATCTCATGGTGTAGGTTGAATTTGGCAATGTTCTTGGCCATTTTGGAAAGCTCTTACATGATACAACAACTGTTTGAACAAGTTTGGTTTTGATCTCTTTTGATTCCAAGTGAAAAATCCCCCTACATTTGGCAAAAAGTGAGGCAGAATCTGACTTAGTGAAAATTTCACTAAGTGTTGGAAAAAGTGACATTTTCACTTTTTAGCCACTTTGATCACTCCATAACTCAAAATCCTTAATGAATTGGAATGACTTGTAGTTGAAGTTTTTGTAGGTGATAATGAGGGCTACAAATACATCTTTGGATGAGAAAAAATGGCCTTGTGGTTTAGGAGTTATGGTCCTCCAAAGTTGGTACCTTTGCCACTTTATTTTTAACTTAGAAAATTTTCTAAGTTTTATGGTTACCCCTTTTACAAGTTATCTCACTTTTCTTGATTTTTCTTGATGAATGATTATTCAAATCATACATTAACATCATTTTAGGGTTAAAAATCCATTTTGGTGAAAAATCTCAAAAAGTCAAAGTTGACTTTTTGTGCACAGTTGACTTTTTATCAGATGAATTCCAAACTGTGCAATTCTTCAGGAAATCATGTCCTTGACCTAAATCAAACTTGATGGACATGTTCCATGGGTGTCATAGGGTATATTCAATCATGTATTAGGGTTTGGGAGCATGTCCTGGTCAAAAGTCAAAGTTACAGTTGACTTTTCCCTTAAAACCCTAATTGTGGTGCAGATGAAAATGAGACTTGTTGCTCAAGCTTCTTGGATCAATCCATTGTTCCAAATGGATCAATATGGTATATTAGAGACCCTCAAATCATCTCTTGAGGTCTTGGCTCATGGTTTGTCCCAAAAGTCAACTTAGGGGTGAATTAGGTCAAGAAACCCTAATTTCTGATTTTTGATGAATGCATCCCCTGAGGCAAAATTGACTTGATGCATGGGTTCATGAGGTTCCATGAAGCATATTAGGTTATGTTTTGGATCATTGCCTTGTGCCCAGATGAAAATTTCCATCTGGAGGCCCTGGTCGACCAAAACCCTAATTTGGTGATACTGTCGATCTTGAGACTTGATCCACCTAGAAGGGAGCAGCCTTTTGCTTAATCCTTGAAGTGGGAGTCCTTTTTGATCCATTGTGGATGTTTGAGAGATTAGACAAGTTAAAGATCATGTCATTTCTTGATTGATCCTTTGTCTAAGCACTCAGAAAGGGCTTGAAACCCTAATTTTGATTGTATTGGATGCTCACCCATCTTTGGGGAGACTGATGAAGCATGATGGTTCATCCATATTGTGATGATGATTTCCACAATGATGGGAAATCTAAGTGGTCAAAATTTGGGGTATTACAGATGCCCCTATTTAATCTTCTTGGACCCGAAGGTGTGAATGACGAAGGGATTCGAGCATTCGGGGTGCAAGAGGATTAAATATCGGAATACCCGAAATTTTGATGGTGGTTATGAATGGTAGCTTACGCATTCATCTTCTTTAGCTAAGCAATGATGCTTAGAAAAGGTAAACTTCCCCTTGATCCTGGTCTTCAGCCAAGGAACTGGTCTCAGTTTTCTTTTGAAATAAACCTCCCCTCGTTCTTGGTTTCCTACCAAGGAACTGGTCTCAGTCTCTGATTTAAACTTCCCCTCGATCCTGGTTTCCTACCAAGGAACTGGTCTTAGTTTCTGATTTAAACTTCCCCTCGATCCTGGTTTCCTACCAAGGAACTGGTCTTAGTTTCTGATTTAAACTTCCCCTCGATCCTGGTTTCCTACCAAGGAACTGGTCTTAGTTTCTTTTGTTAATAAACTTTACTGACAAGGGACGCTATTCGTAGCGGTTTTCCTTCAAACTTCTCACCGAATTTTCCTGGAGAGATGCCATTTGACGATTTTACTGGGGAAAGCGAGTCTCTTGGGAGACTATTTTTGTTTGGGGTTACATCATACTTTTCTCGGGATCTTCCCAGAGAAATGCCATATGATTGGATCCAATTTTGAGGTGCCAATGACCTTCTCATCAGTGGTTTTTCGGAGCAAAACTGGCGTGCTGCCGAATCTCTGATCACGAGGCTTTCTCTGTGGATTTTCCTTAATCCGGGAAAGCAAGGATATCATCTTCAATGGCGAAGAGTGATGTTTATTGAAAGTTTTCTCTGGCTTTTCCGAGGTTCAAGTTATCAAAGTGGTCGAGTGCCGACTCTGATCTAACGATACACTGGTGGCGAGATTGTTCAGACACAACGTTTCCTGACGAGGAAAGAGCTGACAAACTCGATTGAGAAAACTGTTATCACTAGGGGACAAGACCGACTAGAGTGATAGTGATGCAATATGAAATGCGAACTGATGCGTATTTTTTTGCAAGTGTACGAACGCGTCAGAGTAATATAAAAGATTATCGTATCCACACAGACCAAGTGTCAATCTATCGCTATCTATTGTTAAGGTGTGTATCTAAGGTGATTAAAAATAGTAGTTTTGAAGAGTGCACGGTAATAAATAAAGTAATTAAAATTAATTGATAAAGACAGGTTCGAATGCAATTCACACAACCAATTGATAATCCAAGTACTTGCTAATAGAACTACTTACGGGCAATGTTTTCTACTTTGAAAAGAACTAATTTGACAGGAACTGTCGCTTTCGCGTACTCAGAACCGAGTTGTACCCCCTAATCAAACCCTCTTATTGTCACGGATAAAAAGGCGCGCATTGCGTTAGAGTAGTAAACCTATTTTTAAGAAATATAGTATCTTGACCAAGTTGAAAAGTATTTTAACCTGGATTTTCTAAAAATAAGAGGTTCTTACGAACCAGACTTTAAACTTCTTAACGCGTCCAAAAATGGTTTTAAAATCTCTTTTCCTTTTAAATTAAAAACTCCTAATAAACTAAACAAAGCGCTTTCGCTGTTTTTGAAATAGTTTAAAAACAATTAAGTTTAGATAGGCGTTGGACGGCTTTCGATCTTACCCAACGGAATTTAAGAACAGGAAAACTTATATTGAAAGTTAAAATAGCCCTTAAGTGTTTCTACTAACAATTGTACAGATTATCGGTTCGGTTTTGATCTTCACATTCTAACCTTTATAAAATTAGCCAGACATGGTAAAGTAAAAGTTCATTTTTAGATTTTTCATAAAAAGGTATTTAAGTGCGAGTGCGGAAAGTAAATGAAAGTAGTGCGAGTGTGGAAAGTAAATGAAAGTAAAGCAGTGCGGAAAATAAATGAAATTAAAAGACAGTGCGGAAAATAAATGAAATTAAAAGACAGTGCAAGAAATAAAGTTGACAAAAGGTAAAGTAATAAAAACCTGCTCCAATCGGAGTGGTTGAATAAAATGCGAACTGAAAGTAAAATGGCGGCAGGATTAACTTCCTTCCAGAGTGCTCCAAGACTCAATCTCACAGGCTCTTACAGACTCGATCTCTCGAATGTAGTAACACCTCGATGTGAAGCGATTACCACTATTACACTGATATATGCTTATGAACAACTGAACTTGGATGAAGAAAAACGAAAATCTAAAGTCCTATTTATAGGCAAGGAAACATGTGGAAAAGACAAGGATGCCCCTAGCATTTGAATTTGGGCAGGAACTTGTTTTGCTCTTGTGGCGCCCGCCACAACACCATGGCGCCCGCCATGAGTGTAAAATTGCTTGGGCAGTTGGAGATCGTGGGGAAAAACAGTTGGGAGGAGTTTGAGACATGGCCACGTCATGGAAGACCCTGTGGCGGCCGCCAGAGTGGATGCCATAAGTGCAAAATGCTGATTTTCTCTATTTTAGCTCATTTCGGCTCCTTTTTCACTCCTTTTCTCGCTCGGGGCTCCGATTAGACTAAAAACCTGAAAACAAAGAAAAACATAATAATAACATAATAAAATGACATTAAAAGACTAAGAATGCATGCGAAATCGGAGTCAAAAATACGGTGAAATTCAGTGTCATCAAATTCTCCCACACTTAGACCTTTGCTTGTCCTCAAGCAAAACATTTAAAGCTCAAAGTAAGAAAACTAGTGCTGACACGTGATTCGGGCAAAAAGGGCTTCTAAGTTCAAGTCAGGATGCAGTGACAGGTACTAAGTGAACCAAGGGTATCGTAATGACACTTATCCGCAGAGGCGGACATAAACTTCATTCTTATATTAATCAACCGTATCATCCCACAATAACTAGGCCTACCTCTTCATCTCTTTTTGGGTCCTTTTCATTCAGGCGCAATCACATTAAGCCCGTTATCCGTACATGTTTCATAGTAGAGTGACCTGTTAGTGATTCTGATCCAAAACATAGGGTTTCTGGCACATAAGACTGTGTAAACCCTTTTATTTAACCCAAATGCAGTTGTGGGGGATCGGATCGTAATCCGCCCTATCGAGTTCAGCGCCAGATACCTCTGAACCAACTAACAATGGGTGAGCTAAAATTATATATATATATATATATATATATATATATATATATATATATATATATATATATATATATTTTTTTTTTTTTTTTTTTTTGTGGCAACAATTCAACTTTTTGGTTTAAACGACCTTGTGAGGGTCATCTATCCGGAGTTTGCCTTTTTCTTTATTTATTTTACTGGATCATTCACTTATGTTCATCAGTCCCCTACGTAGAACATGCTTAGGCCGGAGCTGACTGCTGAAATAAACTACTTAGGACAAATTTGGAAATGATAATTAAGGCCATGGTACATGGGGTTTTGGAATGATTCCTATATTCGTGAAGTCTACGGTGCTAAAACGATACTAATGTTTCAAAAAGTTCACCTAAGTCACCACATCCTAATCCAAACCTGTCTTAAAGCCCAAAAAACGTGTAGAACAACAATGTTTTCTTTTTGCAAAAAAAAATTTTTGTAGGGCTAAAGAAATGGGAAAAATGAGGGTGCACTAGGGATACACTGTACTGGTGACTCGTCAGACTCATGCATTTTCTAGAAAAAGACATAGACCAAAACAAGAAATAAACAACTAACTAAAAATGGAAATAGAAAGCAATAAAATCCCCTCCCACACTTAAATCGAACATTGTCCCCAATGTTTCGAAATAAGATAAGGAGAGTAACCTGTAAAACTACTGATGTAGACCACTTAGAGTGTGGCTGGAGTAGGTTGTTGGAATGTCTCCTCCTTCGTAGAGCTTCAGTCTTTGTCCATTGACGATGAATGGTTTACATGCCTCGTTTTTTATTTCAACAGCTCCAGACCTCAGAATTTTTGATACTTTGAAGGGGCCAGTCCATCTTGAACGGAGCTTTTCTGGGAAGAGCCGTAGCCTAGAATTGAACAGGAGAACAGGGTCGCCTAAGTTGAAGTCTTTTCTTACAATCCTTTTGTTCTTTCTTTGTATATTATGGCATTCTCGTAGGCTTGCTGTCTGAGTTCTTCCAATTTGTGGATGTCAAGGATACGTTTCTCACCAGCAGTTAGGTAATCCAAATTCAAAGTTTTAATGGCCCAATAGGCCTTATGCTCTAACTCAAAAGGTAAATGACAAGATTTTCCATAGACTAGTTGGTAGGGGGTTGTTCCTATAGGGGTTTTGAAAGCGGTTCTGTAGGCCCATAAAGCCTCTTGAAGCTTTTGCGACCAATCTTTTCTGGATACAGAGACAGTTTTTTCTAAAATTTGTTTAATCTCCCTATTAGATACTTCCACTTGGCCACTAGTCTGTGGGTGATATGGTGTTGCTACTCTATGCTTAACTCCATACTTGCTTAAAAGCTTATCAAATATTCTCGATATGAAGTGAGATCCTCCATCACTTATAACTAAACGGGGTGTTCCAAATCTGGGGAATATATAATTTTTAAATAATTTAATCACTACTCTAGTGTCGTTTGTGGGTGCAGTTATCGCTTCAATCCATTTAGACACGTAGTCTACTGCAACAAAGATATACTTGTTTCCTAAAGATGGTGGGAATGGTCCCATGAAATCTATACCCCATACGTCGAAGAGTTCTACTTCTTGGATGTTTCTTAAAGGCATTTCGTCGCGCCTTGAAATATTTCCTGTGCGTTGGCATCTATCACATTTGACAATGTAAGCATGGACATCACGCCACATGGTAGGCCAGAATAGGCCAGCTTGAAGAATCTTGGCGTAGGTCTTAGAAGTGCTTGCATGTCCACCATAAGGCGCAGAGTGACAATGCTGAATTATACTTTCTACCTCGTCTTCTGGAACGCAACGGCGGAAGATGCCATCTTTACCTCTCTTGAAAAGAAGTGGCTCGTCCCAATAGAAGTTTCTAACATCACTTAAGAACTTCTTCTTGTGGTAATCGAGATCAGGGGGTATGATATCAGCAGCTAGGTAATTAACAAAATCAGCGTACCAGGGCACGTTACTTACAGCTAAGGATTTTTGAAAGTGCTCATGAGGGTCTGGTTTTTTATCTTCAATGGTTTCCAACTGGGCTATCAGTCTATCATCGGCAAAATCATCATTTATGGGTACTAATTCAGGATTCAGGTATTCTAGCCTAGATAGGTGATCGGCTACTACATTTTCTGTGCCTTTTTTATCTCGGATATCTAAGTCGAACTCTTGTAGCAACAAAATCCATCGAAGTAACCTGGGTTTAGCATCTTTTTTACTTAGTAGGTAACGGATGGCAGCATGATCGGTGTAAACTATAATTTTGGCTCCTACTAGATATGATCTAAATTTGTCTATAGCGAAAACTACCGCTAGGAGTTCTTTCTCGGTTGTTGTGTAATTGAGTCGGGCGGCGTCTAGGGTTCTACTGGCATAATATATTACATGTAATCTTTTATCTTTTCTCTGACCTAGAATGGCTCCTACAGCATAATCACTGGCGTCACACATTATCTCAAACGGTTCAGACCAATCAGGGGGTTTCATAATGGGTGCTGAAATCAATGCTTGCTTCAAAAGGTTGAATGCTTCATTGCATTTTTCATCAAAGATGAATTCAGCATCTTTCATTAACAGACCAGTTAAAGGTTTGGTTATTTTGGAGAAGTCCTTGATGAAACGGCGGTAGAATCCAGCGTGTCCAAGGAAACTTCTAACTTCCCTGATAGTCTTGGGTGGTTTTAGGTTCTCTATAACTTCTATTTTTGCTTTATCTACCTCTATACCTCTTTCGGAGATTATATATCCTAAAACAATTCCTTCAGTCACCATGAAATGGCATTTTTCCCAATTCAGCACAAGGTTCACCTCCACACATCTTTCCAGGATTTTCTCAAGGTTGATAAGACAATTTTGGAAATCAAAACCGCAAACCGAGAAATCATCCATAAATACTTCCATGATTCCATCTAGATAATCTGCAAAGATCGACATCATGCAACGTTGGAAAGTAGCAGGGGCATTACAGAGTCCAAAAGGCATTCGTCTATAGGCAAAAGTTCCAAAAGGGCATGTAAAGGTAGTTTTTTCTTGATCTTCTGGATGTATAGGTATTTGGAAGAATCCCGAATACCCGTCTAGATAGCAGAAGTAAGAATGTCTGGCAAGACGTTCTAACATCTGGTCTATGAACGGTAAAGGGAAATGATCCTTCCTAGTTGCTTAATTTAACTTTCTATAGTCTATGCACATACGCCAACCTCCTTCTATCCGCTTTGCTATTTGTTCACCTTTCTCATTTTGCACAACTGTGATGCCTCCCTTCTTGGGTACCACATGCACAGGGCTCACCCACTTACTGTCCGAGATCTGATATATTATACCTGCTTCTAGCAACTTTAGAACTTCCTTCTTGACAACATCACTCAGTATAGGGTTTATCCTTCTCTGGTGTTCTCTGGAAGGTTTTAAATCTGCTTCGAGCGAAATCCGATGCATGCATACGGATGGACTTATACCTTTCAGATCAGAGATATTATATCCTAAGGCTGAGGGATATCTTCGTAAAACGTCCAAGAGTTGATATGTTTCTTTTTGTCTCAAGGCAGCACTAACTATAACCGGACGATTCATTTCTTCATCAAGAAACTCATATCTCGGGTTCTTAGGCAGTTCCTTAAGTTCCAAGGCTGGTTTAATAGGGCAAGGCATAGGATCTGGGGTAAGGGATAAACATTCGTAAAGGTTATCATCGATGTAGGGTTTCTTATAATTGTCATCTTCCAAAATAAGAGTTGATGGCAACTTAATTGTTTCAATGACTTCTTCTTGCTCTAACTCCCTAACACATTCATCAATGATATCTATCGCATAACACGCGTCTCCTATCACAGGTGCCATAAGAAATTTTGAAAGTATAAATTCTATCTTCTCGTTCCCTACCTCAAAGGTTAGCTTCCCCTTTTTGACATCTATTATGGCTCCAGCAGTCGATAAGAATGGTCTACCTAGAAGAATTGGTATATCATCATCTTCTTTAATGTCCATGACAACAAAATCAGTAGGGATAAACAGCTGACCTATCCTAACAGGGACGTCTTCAAGTATGCCTATCGGATATTTAACAGATCTATCGGCTAATTAAAGTGACATCTTGGTAGGTTGCAACTCTCCTAAATTTAACCTTTCGCAAACCGCTAAGGGCATTAAGCTCACACTAGCTCCTAAGTCTAGAAAAGCTTTTTCGATGACATGACTCCCCAAAATACAAGGAATGGAAAAGTTTCCAGGATCTTTATCCTTTTTTGCTAATTTATTTTCGGAAATAGAATTACATTCCAAGGGTTTCGGATCATCAAGTCTACGTTTATTGGTAAGGATGTCTTTGAGAAACTTTGCGTAGGATGGTATTTGGGTAATGGCTTCTGTGAACGGGATTTCTACGTGAAGTTTTTTTATGAATTTCTGATACTGATTATTGATCTGGGTTTGTTTAAGTCTTTGCGGATATGGTATTGGTGGTTTGTATGGCGGGGGTGGTATATAGGTTTTGTCTTTGGGTTCTTCTCCTTTTTCTTGACTTTCCTGGTTTACAGATTCCTCTGGTTTCTTCTTTTTATCTGGGATGTTGTCATCTTCCTTAGAAGTTTTGGGATCACTCACCCTTGGGTTACAAGGTTCATCATAAGCGGTCCTACTTCGTAGGGTAATGGCATTTGCTTGTCCTTTCGGGTTTTGTTAAGGTTGTCCAGGGAATTGTCCTCCAGGTGTGGTCTGAGGGGCTTGGTTTAAAGCTACCTGCGAGATTTGGGTTTCAAGCATCTTATTGTGAGTGATTATTTGGTCAACCTTGGTTCCTAACTGGGTAATTAGTTCGTTAACATGAACGTTTTGGTTCATGAACTCTTTGTTTTGTTGGATTTGAGCAGCGACAAAATTATCCACGATTTTCTCAAGGCTCGATTTTGGTGGTACAGGTTGCATAGGTTGATTTGATCTTGGGGCTTGATAACTTGATTGTCTCGGAGGGGCAGTATTTTGGATAGGGTTATTATTCTTATAGGAAAAGTTTGGGTGATTCCTCCATCCAGGGTTATAGGTATTTGAAAATGGGTTCCCTTGGGTGTAGTTTACTTGTTCAGAGCTGGTCTCGTTTAACAGACTGCATTCTGCGGATTGGTGTCCTTTCGTCCCACATATCTCACAATCTGACGAAACTGCGGCTGCAGTATTCGGGGTTGTACACATATGCTCAACTTTTAGGGCTAATGCGTCCATTTTAGCTTGCATCATGTCTATAGAGCTTAACTCATGTATTCCTCCTTGGGCTTCCTTCTTTTCCACTGTCGCTCGTTCTACTCCCCATGATTGATGGTTTTGGGCCATATCTTCGATAAGGGCACTAGCTTCAGGGTAAGGTTTGTTCATCAGTGCGCCACCTACGGAGGCGTCGATGGTCATCTTAGTGTTATAGTGAAGTCCATTATAGAAGGTTTGAATGATTAACCAATTTTCTAAACCATGATGTGGGCATGCTCTTAATAGCTCTTTATATCTCTCCCAGGCTTCGAACAACGATTCTCCTTGGTTTTGGGTAAATCTAGTTATTTGGTTTCGAAGAACAGCGGTCTTACTCGGGGGAAAATATCTGGCAAGGAATACTTTTCTAAGGTCTTCCCAACTTGTTATGGAATTTGGTGGAAGGGAATCTAACCAAGATAGGGCCTTATCTCTGAGGGAAAAAGGAAATAATCTTAAGCGAATCGCCTCGGGAGGGGCTCCATTGGTTTTAAAGGTGTCTGCTAGTTGGAGAAAGTTTTTCAAATGTTGGTTTGGGTTCTCTGTAGCAAGACCTGCGAATTGTCTCTGCTGTACTAACTGCAGCAGGGATGGTTTAAGTTCAAAATTGTTAGCTGGTATGGCTGGATTTACTATACTAGAACTAGGTTCCTCGTTGGATGGTTGGGCGAAATCCTTAAGAGGTCTTTGATTTTGATCTTCGGCCATAGCTTTCCTAAGTTTACGGAAATATAAACGTGCGTGAGCGTAACGTTCTGGTTCAGCTAGAGGGTCTACTAAACTTCCGGTACTACGAGTTTTTCGCATTGACCGGCGGGTAACTTCCTTAGTCTAAACGGTATAACAACAGGGTACGAAATTTGACGAAATTGGTCCCCGGCAACGGCGCCAAAAACTTGATGCGTATTTTTTCGCAAGTGTACGAACACGTCAGAGTAATATAAAAGATTATCGTATCCACAGAGACCAAGTGTCAATCTATCGCTATCTATTGTTAAGGTGTGTATCTAAGGTGATTGAAAATAGTAGTTTTGAAGAGTGCACGGTAATAAATAAAGTAATTAAAATTAATTGATAAAGACAGGTTCGAATGCAATTCACACAACTAATTGATAATCCAAGTACTTGCTAATAGAACTACTTACGGGCAATGTTTTCTACTTTGAAAAGAACTAATTTGACAGGAACTGTCGCTTTCGCGTACTCAGAACCGAGTTGTACCCCCTAATCAAACCCTCTTATTGTCACGGATAAAAAGGCGCACATTGCGTTAGAGTAGTAAACCTATTTTTAAGAAATATAGTATCTTGACCAAGTTGAAAAGTATTTTAACCTGGATTTTCTAAAAAAAAGAGGTTCTTACGAACCAGACTTTAAACTTCTTAACGCGTCCGAAAATGGTTTTAAAATCTCTTTTCCTTTTAAATTAAAAACTCCTAATAAACTAAACAAAGCGCTTTCGCTGTTTTTGAAATAGTTTAAAAACAATTAAGTTTAGATAGGCGTTGGACGGCTTTCGATCTTACCCAACGGAATTTAAGAACAGGAAAACTTATATTGAAAGTTAAAATAGCCCTTAAGTGTTTCTACTAACAATTGTACAGATTATCGGTTCGGTTTTGATCTTCACATTCTAACCTTTATAAAATTAGCCAGACATGGTAAAGTAAAAGTTCATTTTTAGATTTTTCATAAAAAGGTATTTAAGTGCGAGTGCGGAAAGTAAATGAAAGTAGTGCGAGTGCGGAAAGTAAATGAAAGTAAAGCAGTGCGGAAAATAAATGAAATTAAAAGACAGTGCGGAAAATAAATGAAATTAAAAGACAGTGCAAGAAATAAAGTTGACAAAAGGTAAAGTAATAAAAACCTGCTCCAATCGGAGTGGTTGAATAAAATGCGAACTGAAAGTAAAATGGCGGCAGGATTAACTTCCTTCCAGAGTGCTCCAAGACTCAATCTCACAGGCTCTTACAGACTCGATCTCTCGAATGTAGTAACACCTCGATGTGAAGCGATTACCACTATTACACTGATATATGCTTATGACCAACTGAACTTGGATGAAGAAAAACGAAAATCTAAAGTCCTATTTATAGGCAAGGAAACATGTGGAAAAGACAAGGATGCCCCTAGCATTTGAATTTGGGCAGGAACTTGTTTTGCTCTTGTGGCGCCCGCCATGAGTGTAAAATTGCTTGGGCAGTTGGAGATCGTGGGGAAAACAGTTGGGAGGAGTTTGAGACATGGCCACGTCATGGAAGACCCTGTGGCGGCCGCCAGAGTGGATGCCATAAGTTCAAAATGCTGATTTTCTCTATTTTAGCTCATTTCGGCTCCTTTTTCGCTCCTTTTCTCGCTCGGGGCTCCGATTAGACTAAAAACTTGAAAACAAAGAAAAACATAATAATAACATAATAAAATGACATTAAAAGACTAAGAATGCATGCGAAATCGGAGTCAAAAATACGGTGAAATTCAGTGTCATCACGAACGCAAATAAAAAATGCATGATGTATGTATGTATATGCTGACAAAACAGACGCGACATACAGACTAATGGATGAACACAATTGGATACTCGGCCATCGCGGGGCGAAGAAGTATCGTTGATTCAAAATAGCAATTCCACCTTGCTTAGGAGAGATAGTCCCGTTAGGAGCTATGTTGATCGGGCTTAGGAGATGAGAACTCGGCCGAGGCGTGTCATACGAAACAAGGTCTCTGACACAGTTGATCCCTTCATTTAGGCATACTGGCTTAGAAGGAGTACTTTGATTCTGCACTTTGAAGTTCGCTTACTTCGGGAGAAGCGATCGATGTTCTTCTGATGTTCAACAATCAAAAGAAATTGCCATCTTTATTTTAAAAGCAGAAAAAGTTTTAACAAGTAAATTCATTTTTTTGTTTTATTTCAAGAATCGCTGATTAAGTTTAAACAACGTCGTTCTGTAAAGCTAAAACAAGTAAAGAATTACAAACAAAAGCACAATGGCTCAAATTTTATTGATAAGATGGAGATCAGCCAAACGCGTGATTCCAAAGAGTACATACAAAGTTAGAAAATGGTAATTTACAGGGAAAAGGGCTACGTTGAAACATAACGACCACTATCCTTCTACCAACTTTGAGTTCGGGACATCCTGAGCTTCCGTCGAAGATGACCTTGACTGGAGATTTCCTCCGATAGATGATGTAACTACTGCTGAGGGACTTGCCTCTGTTGAACATAGTTACTTGCCATTATCCCTAATTTTTGCCTGGATTGTACTATGAGATTTCCAATCCATCGGGATGATTTTTTTTCATGTCTCTAACTTTTGCCTGGACCGCCCTTTCGGGTTTTCGATCCACCGAGACGTTTTTTTTAGTTTAGGTGAAGTATTTCTTGACTACATCAACATTCGTGGGGTAGGAAAATTCTTCTCCGTCCATGGTTGCAAGTCTCAAGGCGCCGCTTGAGAAAGCTTTCGTGACCACATAAGGGCCATCATAATTTGGGGTCCATTTGCCCCGAGAATCAGGGAGAAATGATTGTATCTTCTTGACCACAAGGTCTCCTTTCCTGAAAACACGCGGTCGGACTTTTTTGTCGAACGCCCTCTTCATTCTCTGTTGGTACAACTGACCGTGGCATAGTGCCGTGATTCATTTTTCTTCGATCAGGTTCAGTTCGTCGTGTCGACTTTGACACCATTCAGCTTCGGTGAGCTTAGCTTCCATCAATACCCGGATTGATGGGATCTCTACTTCTATGGGGAGAACTGCCTCCATGCCGTATACTAGAGAGAAAGGGGTTGCCCCTGTTGAAGTGCGGACAGATGTGCGATAACCATGAAGAGCAAAGGGTAGCATCTCGTGCCAATCTTTATAGGTTACAACCATCTTTTGAACAATCTTCTTGATGTTCTTGTTAGCCGCTTCTACCGCTCCGTTGATCTTGGGTCGGTAGGGAGATGAGTTATGGTGTTCGATCTTGAATTCAGCGCACAACTCTTTCATCATCTTATTGTTCAAGTTAGATCCATTATCAGTAATGATTTCGCTTGGAACACCATATCGGCAGATGATATTGTTTTTGATAAATCGGACCACCACTTGTCGGGTTACATTGGCGAATGACGCTGCTTCGACCCACTTGGTGAAATAGTCAATGGCTACCAGGATGAACCGATGTCCGTTTGAAGCCTTAGGTTCAATCATACCAATCATATCGATTCCCCATATAGAAAAAGGCCATGGAGAAGAGAGAACTTTGAGATGTGATGGCGGTACATGAATTTTGTCGGAGTATATCTGACACTTGTGACACCTCCTCATGTACTTGTAGCAGTCGGATTCCATTGTCAACCAATAATACCCGGCCCTGAGAATTTTTCTCGCCATTGTGTGTCCGTTGGCATGAGTGCCAAAGGATCCTTCATGAATTTCTTTCATAAGCATGTCTGCTTCGGGTCTGTCGACGCATCGGAGCAAGACCATGTCAAAATTTCTCTTATAGAGAGTGTCACCGCTCAGGAAGAAGTTTCCAGCCAATCTTCTGAGGGTTTTCCTGTCTTTTCTGAGTGCCCCAGATGGGTACTCTTGTTTCTGAAGGAAGCATTTGATATCGTGATACCAAGGTCTGTCATCTATGACTGCTTCAATCGCGAAGATGTAAGCGGGCCGTTCAAGGCGCATTATGTCGATCTTAGGTATGTCATTCCATCGACCTACACTGATCATGGAAGAGAGAGTGGCTAATGCGTCAGCTATGTGATTCTCATCACGAGGGATGTGATGAAAGTTGACTCTGTTGAAGAAGGGTAACAACCTTCTTGCATAGTCTTTGTAAGGAATCAATCCTGATTGGTATGTGTTCCAATCTCCTTTTATCTGGTTAATAACCAAGGCTGAGTCGCCGTATACATCCAAGTTTTTTATCCTTAAATCAATCGCTTCTTCGAGACCTATGATACATGCTTCGTATTCGGCCTCGTTGTTCGTACATTTGAACGTAAGTCTGGCAGTGAAAGGAATGTGGGAACCCTGAGGGGTAACAATGATTGCCCCAATTCCATTTCCATAATGATTGACTGCTCCGTCAAAGATAAGTCCCCACTGGGAACCTGGTTCTGGCCCTTCACTGGGTAGCGGTTTATCGCAATCTTTCATCTTTAGATACATGACATCTTCGTCTGGGAAGTCAAACCCGATTGATTCTTGATCGTCAATTGGTTGATGAGCCAAATGATCGGCTAAAATACTTCCTTTAACGGCTTTCTGAGCATGGTACTCTATGTCATATTCTGATAGTAACATCTGCCAACGGGCAATCCTTCCCGTGAGAGCAGGTTTTTCGAAAACGTACTTGATTGGATCCATTTCAGAGACCAACCAAGTAGTATGACGAATCATGTACTGGCGAAGACGTTTGGCTGCCCAAGCCAAAGCGCAACAAGTTTTCTCAAGCATTGTGTACCGAGTCTCGCAGTCGGTGAATTTCTTGCTTAGATAGTAAATGGCAGACTCTTTCCGTTTAGTTTCGTCTTGTTGGCCAAATACACATCCCATTGAGTCC
Source organism: Lathyrus tuberosus (assembly GCA_022829125.1). NCBI lineage: Eukaryota > Viridiplantae > Streptophyta > Magnoliopsida > Fabales > Fabaceae > Lathyrus > Lathyrus tuberosus. Next base: position 2,645,557 of record JALAZF010000403.1, on the reverse strand, counting down.
TCTAGGACTGTGAGGTAAATGATTAGTGGTCTTCCTTCCACTAGAGGTGATAGAATTAGAGGATTCAACAGATATTCCTTGATACTGTCGAAGGCGGTTTGGCAATCATCTGACCAAACGCAATCCTGGTTCTTTTTGAGTAATTTGAAAATCGGCGCGCATGCGGCGGTCATAAGGAATATGAATCTGGAGATGTAGTTCAAACGTCCCAGGAATCCTCTGACTTGTTTTTCAGTTTTCGGAGAAGGCATTTCTTGAATGGCCTTGACCTTGTCAGGATCAACTTCAATTCCTTTCTGGCTGACGACGAACCCTAGTAGTTTCCCTGAACGGACATCGAAGGTGCACTTGTTGGGATTCAAGCGGAGCTTGAATTTTCTTAGACGTTCGAACAATTTTGACAGATGTTCAACGTGCTCTTCCTCTGTTCTTTATTTTGCAATCAAATCATCGACATACACTTCGATTTCCTTGTGTATCATGTCATGAAACAGAGTAGTCATGGCCCTTTGATAGGTTGCCCCGGCGTTCTTCAAACCGAACGGCATTACCTTGTAACAAAAGGTACCCCATGGGGTAATGAACGAAGTTTTCTCCATGTCTTTCGGCGCCATTTTGATCTGGTTATAGCCTGAGAATCCATCCATAAAGGAGAATACTTTGAACTTTGTTGTGCTGTCAACCAACATGTCAATGTGTGGTAAAGGAAAGTCGTCCTTTGGACTTGCCTTGTTCAGATCTCTGTAATCGACACACATTCTGACCCTTCCGTCCTTTTTGGGAACGGGCACGATGTTGGCTAACCATTGAGGATATTCAGATGTAGCGAGGAAACCCGCGTCGATCTGTTTCTGTACCTCCTCTTTGATTTTGATGGCCATGTCCGGGTGAGTCCGTCTCAACCTTTGCTTTACTGGCGGACATTCCGATCTCAACGGTAAGTGATGTTCCACGATGCTGGTATCCAACCCTGGCATATCCTGATAGGACCAAGCGAACACATCGGGGAATTCTTTTAGAAGCTTTATCAAACCCTCTCTGGCAGTTGGACTGAGCAATGCTCCGATCCTGATTTCTTTTCTCTCTTTTTCTGAACCCAAGTTTACCGTTTCCAACGGCTCTTTGTGAGGTTCGATGGACCTTTCCTCTTGTCTGAGTAGTCGGGAGATCTCTTCTGGAATTTCGTTGTCATTTTCTTCTTCAGCCTCGAATACTGGGAACTCAAAGTTAGAAGAAGGCATCGAATCGTATGTTTCAAAGGGGTATAAAACAAGCAATCTGCATGACGTGATGATTCATGTTTAGAAGAGATAGAGAAAATGTAAGTGTGTGCAGTGTTTTGATTTTACTGCTTGTTTTTATTATTGAATGTTTTTTAGGATTACCATTTTCTGAAAAAGCAAAAAGAGAAAACAACAATTAATGCGGAAATTACAGAACGACGTTATTTTATTAATGAACAAGTCGAATCTTGAAACTACAGCCCTATAAAACAAAACTCTGTCGCTTCGGGAAAAGCGAAGAGGGAAATTTACAGAAAGCGAGCCCTATCAAAATATCCGTTTCACCTGGGCAGGGTGAAAGCTTAAAGATGGCAATTACTTTGACTGACGAACGACCTTCGGAACATCGACGGCAACCCATTGGCGGCGAACTCCTTGGTGAATCACAAAGTCTGGCACCTTCCTTGATTTGTCTTCAAAAATGACGCTGATTTCTGGTGGAGCAGGATCATTGGAATCTGTCTCCCAGGCAGAATTGTCGTAGGAGGATTCCTCTGTTGCATTTTGCATAGCATTTGTGCTCTCAGCTGTATCTCCCCATCCAGCCGGCTGGATGTCTTCGAGCCTGATACGAGAACTTTCGGGAGCGGTGTACTTGACCATATAGTCGTATTTTTCACTTGGTTGTCCCAGGGTGTCCCACACTTCTGTGGAACTGGAGGAATCATCCCTCTCGATGACGTTGACCTCGGGAAAAGCATAGTTGATGAATTCAAGTCCTGCAAACGTTGCGAATTCATCTTCATGTTGAGTAGTTTCTGAATGACCTGAGTGTTGATCCCATGACATAGTGGGGACATAGGTATTCTGTTCAATGACGCTCAACTGAGCTTCATTACTCGGCTGACTTTCTTGCCCCAAGTTTCCTGGGTAAGGCTGCCACATTGGCAGGCCATCCATCGGGCCATAGTAATTGTGATCAAAGTTGTCTTTCATCGGAGTGTCTTCCTCTAATGAATTTGGCGGAGCACGGCATCCTTCCGGATCACAATCTCCATAGATCATTTCGACATCTGATCTTGGTATAAATCTCGGACTTTCTGTAGGAAAGCAAAAAGGCATAGGCACCTCTTCCTGAGACATATAATCGTCCTTGTTAAGGTAGGACTTCCATTCTTCATCTGTGTCAGAGGGATCTTCCTCATTGATAGCATGAACTGTCTGAGACACTGGGTGAAGAAAACCTCCACTGTGGAAGAAGTTTTGAAGGGGATGAAGATTTTCATCGTTGGCAGCTGTCTGGGTACAGGTCGCAGAAAAACCAAGACCCTTCTTTGTTTTATTGTCAATAGGAATGACAAGCCGTCCCCATCCTGTCGTATCGGTACTCTCGACCGCTTTGATAGCATATTTGTATGAAGAAATTGAAGTTCCTTCTTTGGACTGATTGTCCTTGTTCACCGATAGTGCTTGGAACTGAGTTCCAATAACCTCCTCGGGTTCCACACAAGTAGATGATGATAAGTTGCTCACAAGCAAGGCTTGTTCCCCACAAACCGTGACAAGTTAATCGTTCTTGACGAACTTTAGCTTCTGGTGGAGGGTTGAAGTAACCGCTCCAGCCTGATGTATCCAAGGTCTTCCTAATAAACAACTGTATGTTGCCCAGATGTCCATGACCTGGAAAGTGATTTGGAAAGTGTGAGGACCAATAGTTATGGGAAGATCCACTTCGCCGATAACTGTTTTTCTGGATCCGTCGAATGCTTTGACGACGACCTCGCTGACTCTCATCAGAGGGCCCTTGAATGATAATTGCATCAAAGTGGACTTCGGCATAACATTCAGGGCTGACCCTGTGTCTACTAGTACGTTGGCTAAAGCATCGCCCTGGCAGTTAACTGTAATGTTGAGCGCCATGTTATGACGGCGACCCTCTTCAGGTAATTCTTCATCACTAAATCCCAAATTATTGCAGGAAGTGATGTTAGAGACAATACTATCGAACTGTCTGATTGTTACATCCTGTTCCACAAAGGCTTGCTCCAAGACTTTCTGTAGAGCCTCCCTGTGGGCTTCTGAACTGAGTAACAGTGATAATACTGAGATCTTTGAAGGAGTCTGTAACAGTTGATTAACAATGTTATATTCACTCCTTTGGATGAGCTTTAGCATCTCATCTTTGTCTTTTGAAAGGTCGGAATTACCAGATTGACCGACTGGTGGATCAAGAATTTCTGCCTGAAGTTCCTTTTCTTTGTTGGATTCTCCAACCCCTCGGTTGAAGACTCGACCGCTCCGTGTTACACGACTGATGTCTGCAATATTCACGACGGAGGGTAATGGAATTTCCTTTCCATTCTCGATTATTGTTGCACCGTATTTGTAAGGGATTGCCTTAGCTGATTCATACGGTAGTGGCCCCGGTAGATAAATGACTATGGGAACCTTCTGATTTTTCTGACCATCATAAGTAATCTCGATCCGTTCCCAGTTGGGAACTCTAGATTCATCAAGTAGAGGGATGATGGCAAAAACATCCCTGGTCTGGTGACGACCAGAGATGGGGACAACATCCTCAACTTGATCGGCAAGGTAATTCGGCGACCAAATGATGGGTTCTGAACCTGGATATGGACGAATTTCTCCGTGATCGACCTGATCATGAAGAGCTGCTTTCACAAGGTAACACCCTTGGTTACTTTCCGAACAGACGCTACAACTGTCATAGTTGTGTGGAGGCACCTGGCCACGCCCACTTTGAATACAATGTAACCTCACCAGGTTACCTTCCATTGATCGGACATCCTGACTTTGACGACGAGTAGGATTCCTGTTATTGATACTAATCTGCTGAGTATCTTCGTCCATATAGATTGACATCCACCAGTGATTTAACAAGTGCTGAAGTGCCTCCTGGACAAGGGTACATCCTCGACCGTTTTCGCAACCCGCTTTACAGCTTTGATAATCATGTGATATTAAGAATCCAAGTCGGACCTGCTCAGCATGTAACTCTACCAAGTTGGTACTCATCACGCGAATGTCAAAGATCTGAACCATGTTGATTTGATAGGAGTTCCTATCATGGTAGTCTTGGATCCATCTGACGCTGGAGGGTCTCTTGTATGAAAGAGCATCCCTGTTTGTTTACCGAGCAAATCAGACAGGAACTGTAATCGTGCCGCGACAGATTATGATACTGGCTTTGCCTTGAGTGCATCGCCACCAAGTTGACATTCATCACACGGATGTCGTGGTTTTGAATGACGTTGGAATTCGTGTAAACCATGTTAACTCCACGAACTCGGTGCTCTTGGATCCATCCAAGATCCATCTGTTCCTGTAGAGCTGCTTGCACTACAGAACATCCCTGGTTGTCTTTAGAGCAGATATCACACTGGTGATAATTATGAGGTGGCACATGGCCATATCCACTCTGTCTACAATGCATCTTGACCAGATTGGTCTCCAATAAGAGTACATCATGAATTTGATAGACATTGTTAGTCTCTTTCTCAATCAGGTTGACTGCAGCTTTCCTATGTTGAGGCAGCGGGTTCGTAAGAACATTAGGATTCGTATCTTTGAAAGATAAGAGCCCGCTCTTAACAAGCTTTTGCACGTCGGATTTGAAATTGAGGCAAGTCTCAATGTTATGCCCTGAACCTCCTTGATGATAAGGGCATGTCTGTTCCGCTTTAAACCAAAAAGGCGGATTTTCCAGAACTGAAAGGGGAGACTTAGTCTGAATGTGCCCCTTAGCCAGCAGTAACGGAAACAGCTCTGCGTACGTTACGGGTATAGGATCAAATCCTGGTGGCCGTGTTGTACGGTTGTTGTTATATGGAGGACGAGCCTGCTGAAGAGGCTGTTGTGTCCTTTGTTGGTCAGGTTGGCTCTGCGTAACCTGAGGTTGATACATAGGAACAGGCGCGGGGCCGATAGCAGGAGTTACAGCTGCTACTGGCTGATAACGTCGCCTTTGCTTTCCGAGAGAGATATTCCCAATATCTTGCTCTTTTTTCTTAGGGAGAGCACTACCATATTTTTTAGTACCGCTCGTCGATCCAGTGTCTTTTACCAAACGTCCTTCTCGGACGGCTTCCTCAAGACGTACGCCCATGCCGACCATCTCGGTGAAATCACTGGGCGCACTGGCAACCATTCGATCATAGTAAAATGAGCTTAAGGTCTTTAAGAAGATTTTTGTCATCTCTTTTTCCTCAAGAGGTGGACAAATTTGAGCGGCAATTTCATGCCACCTTTGAGCATACTCCTTAAAGGTTTCCTTGTCCTTTTGCGACATTGATCTGAGTTGATCTCTGTCGGGTGCCATGTCCAAATTGTACTTGTATTGTTGGACGAAGGCAGTACCAAGATCTCTGAATGTACTGATCGTAGTACGGTTTAAACCCATGTACCATTTGAGTGCGGCACCGGTTAAACTATCCTGAAAGTAATGAATCAGCAGGTCCTGATTCTCCGTCTGAGCTGACATCCGCCGAGCGTACATCACCAGATGGCTTTGAGGGTAAGAGTTACCCTTGTATTTTTCAAAGTCGGGCACTTGGAATTTGTGCGGGACTTTCACATTTGGGACCAAGCAGAGGTCTGCGGCGTCCTTTCCAAATAGATCCTGACCGCGAATGGCTTGCAGCTCTTTCTACATTTCCAAGAACTGCTCCTGGAATTCCTCCATTCTGTCAAACATAGTTTCCTTCTTACCAGAAGGTGTCTGTGGAATCTGTCCTTCCGGGACAGTGTGCACCACAGGGGGTGGTACCGTGACTACGGCAGTAAGTCTTGGCGCCTCCCGAAGTTTGTAACCTTCAGGAGTCTTGAGTATGCCCCTGGCATCTTCGCTTTCCCGAAGTTTGTAACCTTCAGGCCCAGCGGCTTCTGTTGCGATTCCCTGATCTTCAGTGATCGGCGGAACATATCCTTCCGGGATATAGTTAACAGGCATGCCCCAAGGACGATCTTTCGGCATCTGATACCTAGGATCATACTTTTCTATGATGGGCGTTGAGGTGATCTCTGAGATCACGGTTCTTTGTAGCTGAGCTTCTGCCATGGCTTGCATGTCGTTACGAAGCTTTCTCATATCCTCTCTCAGAGCGTCGATCTCTTCTTTCAACTCTCTGTTTTCTTCCTCAAGATCATCCATCCTTTTCTGACGATTGGCCCGAGTATTATACGAATGAGACAGTTTGACTCTAGAACCGAGACACAAACGTGAGATTCGTAGGTAAGGAGAATACGCGATGTGAGAATGATGAATGCAATGATTATATTAATTGTTTTTTTGGTTTAATCAAAATAAACTTCGACAATTAGATTGCAAATATCAAACAGTGGGGAAACCCCTTTTTATTGAATTCCAAAGGATTACAGAAATGGAAATACAGTAGATTACAAAGTGCAGAAACAGAAACCTAAACTAATGGGTCCCGAGTCCTCTTCTTTGACCGGGGCGCTTGGGCCGTTGTCGGGTTGTCATTCCTTTGCCAGGTGAAAGGAGCGAGCAAATTCCTTTGGTCATCTTGATTCTCTACAGCATGCTGCTCCAAAATTTCAATCAGAGCATCTTTCTCTTTTAGTAGTTGCTGTATTTGGATACACTCTCCGTCGAGGGTGCGGTACTTGTTCTTCCAAGACCTTCTTTCCTTTTGAACTTTGTTGAGAGTAACCCGAAGCTTTTCAGTTTCCGTCATGAAGTACATGACAGTTTCCCTCGGCGGAAGAATTCCGTAACGAGGATAAGGCATCCTTAGCTTGAGAGCTCTAGTTTGTACCCAGTGGAGATAAGGCTCCACCGAGACACAGTCCGGTTTTCCCAGAGACTCTCGTCCTATCTTATGAACATGTTTCCAAGCTTGCACTATTTCCATCTTTAGCGCTCTGTCGTTTTCTCCTTCCTTGAAGAAAAGACCTTCCAGATGAACACCCAGTGGGATATGTCTCATCGGGTATCCAAATTGACGAAGAACTAATATCGGATGATAGTTGATTCCTCCTTTAATTCCTATGAGGGGTACGCTGGGGAAGTTTCCACAACGATCAATGATTCTAATTCCCTCATAAATCCTATTACACCAATCTATATCGGAATTGGTGAGAGACATGATCTTCTGTGACCAACGTAAGACACTCTTGCAATCCCAAAAAGCAGCAGACTTGGGCAAGTGAGAGATAAACCATTTGTAAAGCAAAGGTACACAACATGTGATCTCCCCTCCGCTGTACAAATTTCCCAAGTGTACAGAATGATACGCATCTGCGAGCAAAGTCGGCACAGGGTTTCCAATGAGAAAAACCTTAATAGCGTTGATATCGACGAAGTTATTAATGTTGGGAAACAAAAATAATCCGTAGGTGAGCAAGACAAAGATGCTTTCAAAAGCAGTCGTGTTCCCTATACTAGCGAAGTACAAGGCTTTCTTTGTCAAGAACTGGGCTGGCAAACCTTGGATGCCACCCTTAGTGGTCATGTGAGTCCTGACCTCAGACTCGTCCAAATGAATTGCTATTGCAATAGTATGATTCTTTGGAATTTCTCCCAGTCCAGAAAACGGAGCTCGATCAGTGATATGTAAATCAGTCAGATGAGAATACTCCTCCAGCGTTGGTGCAAGCTGGTAATCCGGGAATGTGAACAGTGATAAACCGAATCGTAGAATTGAATGAGCACGTCCATGATCCCCTTAATCACATGGACTCTTAACAGTGGTAGCAAACCACCGTGCTTGGCTCTAAAAGCCTCTGGGTTAACGATCATCCTTGCTAACTTTCTCAAATCCCCTAATTTTGGAACCTTGAAGGTAAACTGGTGAGTTCTCCTTCTACCGAAATCCATTAGCGTAATCCTCTTCTCTGATATTTGCAATCACAGTCTTAGTTTAATTTGAAAAATAGAGAGACTAGAAGAGAAAGTTTTTTGAACGTTTTAATGTTTTTTAGATGAATGCATGAATGCAACACACAAAAACATAGAAAAAACATGGGGGTCAGAGGGTCGTTGTCATGAAGTCAAGGCTCTACCCATCCCCAAAGGTTTACACTAGGGTGATTTTTGTACCTGTACTCATTATCATCAGCTCCTCCCAGGAAGGCAAGACAACAAGTGGATCGCCAGCGAGTTGTGTGCAATCTTAGAGTAAGTGCTATTCACCGAGAATAGATCACCAGCCTCAAATGAGGGTAGTATCGCGTAACAGCTATTTCCGATAGCTTCCGCACTACGAAAGGGTTTGGCTTTTCTAGGTGTATACTCATTCTCACCACATGCGGCATCACACGCATTCCCATTAGCAAAAAAATAAACACGTATAGCAATTAGGAAAAGCAGTATATATATTTGTCCTAATCATCCTAGACTTTTAAAGCTAAGAATCCTAAGTTCCTGACAGAAATGGGTTCCCCGGCGGAAGCCCCAATCTGTGGTTCCCTGCCTAAGAGATGGACCAACATAGGTCAATCTTTCTCTTCGGTAGAGTTCCTATTTTCCGTAGAAAACGGGGATGATGCCCTAAGGCAGAAAAGGAGACTCCCCAGCAGAGTCGTCATTTGTGTAATTTTTCACACAAGAGAAGTAGAGAGAAAGGAACGGGCCCCACGGTGGGCGCCACTTTTCTGTAGCGAGCGATTTTGGACGCGGTTCTTAAGCGCTGGTCGCTCTCTGCGGTTTGAGCTTAAAACTACAGGTCGATTCATTTTTTATCCTATTGTGAGCTGAATAAGGAAGGGAAATAGATGTCTCCAATTAACCCTGCTTTGCATACTGAGTTTAAACAGCGGTCTGTTAGGTTACGGATGCTATCAATGTGGGGGGCCTTTGTACTGGTTATCTGTTAGGTATACGGTTTTCTTTCTTCTAATCTAGGCAAAGGGTTTCTGACGGGGAACAAGGATTAGGATGTTAGGACTGATGTTTTTGAATTACTGCTTTTGATTGACTGAGATATGGGATTTGGGTTTTTTGTTGATTGCGCTCGCTAAGATCTTTTCTTTCAATCTTATGCCTATGTATTCCCGTTTACCGAAACAGGGAAATCAAAGCGTTCGTAGTTCCTCCTATTCTATGGGAGGAAATTGGTTTTTGGTGTCTTGTTCAAAGCCCAAGACGTGAAGCGAAAGGTGATTTGTATCTTGTTTAAAGCCCAAGATGTGAAGCTGAAAGGTCTATTTGTGTCTTGTTCAAAGCCCAAGACGTGAAGCTGAAAGACCTCGACTTTAGAGAGAATTTGTCATCTCTAAAGAGGGGAGAAGGAGAATTACTTTAACTGGGATACGCGGATCCGAGCAATGCCATAATTTCCGAAGAAAAGGGTTTTAACCTGAAGGAGAAGACTTTAACTCAGTGTAGAGCAATGCCATCTTTCCTTAGGAATTTCTCATGCTAAAAGAGGGACAGTGGCATGGATGTAGATGATCCAGAGGCTTGCCGCTTACAGCGATTAGATGAAGGGAAAGGAGTTGTTGATGTTTGTACACTGTGAACGAGGCACAACTTTGATGCTAAAAGGTTAATTGGATTAACCAGTGGTTTTCTTATACAAAGCCTAAGAGGAGGCTAATTTCCGCTAGGAAAATCATTATACAAAGCCTAAGAGGAGGCTATTTTATGTCTCGTACAAAGCCCGAGAGAGAGGCTAAAAGGGTTCGACCCAGTGGGGCATATCGTTATACAAAGCCTAAGAGGAGGCTAGCAAAGAGTTGACTCAGTTGGAGAATCTTTTATACTCAGTAAGAGAGTGTTTTTGTATCTCGTACAAAGCCCGAGAGAGAGGCGAAAAGGTTGTTTTGACTCCACTAGGGAGAATTTTGGTATCTCGTACGAAGCCCGAGATGGAGGCTATTGTAACTGTTTCAGTTGAGTGACAGATCCAATATACTGATTTTAAAAGAGAAAATCAGTTCTTATATGAGTAACACTGTACCCAGGGGTTTGATTTGAGGATCAGGGGTATTTCCTTCTCTTTGAGGAAACAGGAAATCCAAAGGGGTGTCGAGACTGTCCGAGTCTGCGGGTTTCCTTCCTATTTAACGAAGGGTGCTTGAGAATGTCTTTGAGACTCAAGGAAGTTAGACTGTCTGTGTCTAGAGTTTTATCTTTTGTACTATGCTGTGAGAAACAGTAGTAGACTCTATGAAAGGACTGTTCTATGAGGATGACTAGGTTCTGTTCTTATACCTCTAGGAGGTCGTCGGGACAATTTGTACGAAGCCCAAGAGGAGGCTGGAAACTTTTAAGAAGCCGATGGGTCCTTGTATGAAGCCCAAGAGGAGGCTATCATTCCCGGAGGAAGAGATCATTATACGAAGCCTAAGAGGAGGCTGTGAATACTTCTAAGAAGCCGTAGTGTCCTTGAATAATGCCCAAGAGGAGGCCGATGCTTTTAAGAAGCCCGTGGGTCTTATCATCTCCTTTCCATTAGGAGAGATAACTCTTTTAAAGATAAAAACCACTGGTAAACGTGCGAGGTTTACTATCCAGCGACTTTTAACCTTTAAAGAGGGTTCCTTAGTTAAGGTCCAAGATTATGACCGTAGTGGGTACCCAAACCCCGAGACATTCAAGGCAAGCTATCCACAAGGAATAGATCAAGTCAGGAAAGTTCGAGAATTTGGGAGAAACTCAAAGATGCCATTCGCGGAGAATACATTCATCTTGGGGAGTAGAGCTTCTTGACGATTCCTAAGGAGGATAGCCGAAGAGAAGACTGTATCTGGTGCTCCTATTGGGGATCTAGGCGTCTATTTCTACAAATAAATGAAACGGTGTCACCTAGTTCTAGACGTAGTTGCCGGGGAAACTCGAAATATCTATACTATTATTACACAGTAGATATGAGTTTATGAAAGGAGACTTACAGTGAGCAGCCCCACAATACAGTTTATAATATGAAAGCAGTAAATGAAAGCGATAACCACTTACTCGGTTGGAGTGCTTCCATGCTGTTTGGTTAGTTGTTCAACAAAGAAAGATTAAAAATAACAGTATGTTCAAAATCAAAGGAGAAAGTGCTTTGAAAAAGAAAGATTTGGGGCTTACAGCTCAAGGAGAGGCCCAGGGTTTTATCAGTGAGCGCACTATTTGACTTTGTACAGCGGGACTTATACAAGTGACTGGGGCCCAAAATGGTTTTCTGTACAAAGGGATGGGTCTTACACTCTCTCAAGAGGCCCAAAAAGGTTTAAAGAAAAGAGTGGGGCTTATAACACGAGGGTAGGCCCAAATGATTTTTCGTTTAAAAATGGCGATCGCGCCGAGGTTTTCTTTTAACGCAGAGGGACTTATACAATAAGTGAGGCCCAAAATGTTTTGGTTAAAAGGGAGATTGGGTCTTACACTCTAATAGAGGCCCAAAGTGTTTTGAATGGCTCTTATAGCTCAAGGAGAGGCCCAGATGATTTTTATTTTTAAACGGGCGACGATCGCGCCGTTTACTTGTACAGAGGGACTTATACAATGAGTGAGGCCCAAAGAGTTTTTGTACAAGGGGGGATGGGTCTTACACTCTCTCAAGAGGCCCAAAGAGGTTTTGAAAATGATTTATGAAGGTTGAATTAATCCAAAACCCTAATTTGTTTTCAAAATGTATTTAATTGAATAAAAATTCAATTAAAATGATCAAAAATTATTTAACACATGGAAAACAAATTGTGACCTTGGATTAATGCTTCAAAAATTAAGTATTGACCTCCAAGTCGTGACAGCAAGAGAAGATGTGATTTTGAGTTGGAGGTGTTACAGACAAGTTGTGATGATCTGGACAGCTTCCCTACACCATATGGAGTGTGTTTGAACACTTGGATTGAATTGAAATGGACTGGATCAGTTTATGGCATCTCAGCTGCAACTTCACTTCAAACTTGTGTGGATGGCAAGTGATTTTGGGATTTTGATGCTCCAGATGTTATGTGAGTGTTTGACAAGCTCATATGTGATGTATGTGAGGTGTGTGAGTGATTGGTTTGTGCAGAATTGCTCTCAAACTCAAAACCCGATAGCTACCTTGCTAAGAAAGGCATTTTTGCCAAGAGAAAGAGATTTTGAGGAAAGCATCTGTTAGATGGCTTTGGTGTACTCAAACTGACCACAATTGAGCTCTATTTATAGTAGAGCAAGTTTGTTTTGCAAGGAATAGTGCATGGCAGCTGGTAAGTAGGTTTGGCCAATGTTGGCAAATGAAAATCCAAGTCTCCTCTAGCCATTGACTAGAGGTTAGGGCACAGAGCTTTGGTCCCCTTGGTCTTGGATAAGTCTTGACTGATTTCAGATGAGAATGGCTCAGTCCATGCCACCTTGATGGTTCCATTGAATGCCTCATTCCAAATTTGAAGTCTTGTCCCTATTTTGGCCATTCTAGGTTCAACATGCTATTTCTTGTTCCATGGACTTTGGAGGCTTGGCTCAGTGATTGTCTGCTTTAGATTCAATCCTCTGAGGTGTCCAAGTGGATAGGAGCAATTGAATTTGGCTGATTTTGGCAAATTGACCAAAGTTGCAAATTCTGCCTTGCCTTGACAGATTTCAGCAAGGCAACTTGGCAATGTTGTATCTCATGGTGTAGGTTGAATTTGGCAATGTTCTTGGCCATTTTGGAAAGCTCTTACATGATACAACAACTGTTTGAACAAGTTTGGTTTTGATCTCTTTTGATTCCAAGTGAAAAATCCCCCTACATTTGGCAAAAAGTGAGGCAGAATCTGACTTAGTGAAAATTTCACCAAGTGTTGGAAAAAGTGACATTTTCACTTTTTAGCCACTTTGATCACTCCATAACTCAAAATCCTTAATGAATTGGAATGACTTGTAGTTGAAGTTTTTGTAGGTGATAATGAGGGCTACAAATCCATCTTTGGATGAGAAAAAATGGCCTTGTGGTTTAGGAGTTATGGTCCTCCAAAGTTGGTACCTTTGCCACTTTATTTTTAACTTAGAAAATTTTCTAAGTTTTATGGTTACCCCTTTTACAAGTTATCTCACTTTTCTTGATTTTTCTTGATGAATGATGATTCAAATCATACATTAACATCATTTTAGGGTTAAAAATCCATTTTGGTGAAAAATCTCAAAAAGTCAAAGTTGACTCTTTGTGCACAGTTGACTTTTTATCAGATGAATTCCAAACTGTGCAATTCTTCAGGAAATCATGTCCTCGACCTAAATCAAACTTGATGGACATGTTCCATGGGTGTCATAGGGTATATTCAATCATGTATTAGGGTTTGGGAGCATGTCCTAGTCAAAAGTCAAAGTTACAGTTGACTTTTCCCTTAAAACCCTAATTGTGGTGCAGATGAAAATGCGACTTGTTGCTCAAGCTTCTTGGATCAATCCATTGTTCCAAATGGATCAATATGGTATATTAGAGACCCCCAAATCATCTCTTGAGGTCTTGGCTCATGGTTTGTCCCAAAAGTCAACTTAGGGGTGAATTAGGTCAAGAAACCCTAATTCCTGATTTTTGATGAATGCATCCCCTGAGGCAAAATTGACTTGATGCATGGGTTCATGAGGTTCCATGAAGCATATTAGGTTATGTTTTGGATCATTGCCTTGTGCCCAGATGAAAATTTCCATCTGGAGGCCCTGGTCGACCAAAACCCTAATTTGGTGATACTGTCGATCTTGAGACTTGATCCACCTAGAAGGGAGCAACCTTGTGCTTAATCCTTGAAGTGGGAGTCCTTTTTGATCCATTGTGGATGTTCACTACAAAAAAACGAGTAAATTGTGGCGGTTTTTTTAGGTCGGTTACATAAACCGCCAGAATTTACCGTAAATAACGTCGGGTTAAGTAAATGTCGTAATATTATTCATTTTATGGCGGTTTAAACCGCCGCTATTTACATAAATCGTCCAGTTCAAAATTGCACTCATTTTTCTTTTTCTCTTTATTTTCACCTCTTTTTTCTCTATTTGTTTCCGTTATTTATTTATTTTCCTATTTAATTTCCTTTTTTTTTCATATGGACTAGTTTTTTTTTTCAAAAAATTAAATTGTATCAATTTTTTTTCTTTAAAAAAACTATTAACACATACGTAAAAAAAATTCTTTTATTAACATTAATATATAAATATCTTTTTACAAAAAAAAGAAGAGTTTCTCCCACTTTTTACACGCTAAAAACCCTATCCACGCTTAAAACCCTATCCCTGTTAAAACAATTGAAACTAGTGGCCACCCCTTGAGATTTTCTAAACCACCACCACCACCGTCAACTTCCGCTCTTTCATCTATACATTTTACTATTTCGGGTTTTTTCAATTTTCCTTTGGATGAAGGAAGAATTGTTAGGGTTCATACAGTCGTCAGATTTGGAGGACGACATTGCCTCATTCACATCAACAAAGTGCTTCAGAATATGGTAAGTAATCCGTTCATCTCTCTAGGTTGTGTTGCTCCTCTAATTTTCATTTTTACTAATTATTTGATTTCGTTGGTTCGGACTCGACTCGGTGAGCATATCCAGATCTAAAGATAGATCGACTACAACAGATTTGCTTGTAATTAACATGATAGACTTTTATTTCACTTAATATCTAATATGGTGAAGGGGGTCTTCAATAACACTCTGTTTCTGTCAAAACACAAACTGGAAACAAACTTGGTCTTCAGGTAATACCTGATTTCATCATGAAGCTTGATAGATTCATACTAAGAAACATACGAATACTATAATGAAATTTTTGAGGTAGTTGATACTACTACCAGTGGTAACTCGGTGGAAATGATTGTTGGTATGAACTTGTTCTCTTGCATTAAGATGATGTTTAAATGCTAGTGTATTATAATGTAATAATGTATTAAAAACTATCTTTGATGCAACATTTTATGATGATAGATCTACAAGGTCTCATGTTCACTTTACAAGATGATTTCTTTCCCACATATAAGTTTTATTTTAAGCTCTGCTGTTGAATATGACAGATTTTTTGTATAAGCAAGTTAGTGAAGATTTTTTTATTAGTTTTGTTGAAGCTTTTTGTATAAGTAAATTACTTAAGGATTTCTTAATAATTTTTTTACCATATTATATTTTAGAAACACTTATCTAGACTTGAAGTTGCCATCAATAGTAAAAAGTATGTGTTGAGTACATAACACAAAGGAATAGTATTTTGAGTGAAGTTGGTTCCTGATATTATGAGCCTAAATTACATTTCTATGAAACTATTGCAAATATTGGGAATGAGGAACAGTTGAAAATGGTTAATGATCTTCAGTCAAAGTTAGAAGTTGCAAGCACTAAGTTGATTTTAGAAAAACAAAAGGTTTTAATCACTTACAACTTGCATACATTTAATCTATTGTAATGGGTTGTATTCTTTTAACAATGATTTGATTTTTAGGCTCAGGTGCTTGCTTCTGAAATAGAAAAACTTCAACACCGTATAATTCATCTTCTCCGGTGACTCAAGAATGCTGATCTGAAATTAGAGCATAGCAAGTTAGTATTGCTTATTTTTCTTTCAATTCATAAATTATATTGATTAATTTGTGAAAGCTTAGATTGTAAGTATGCACAATTGGAATAAGTGTCTCTGAAATGCGGATTTATAATTTTTGTTCATAGAGTAACTTAACTTGATGTTTAGCATATACTCAAATTAGACGAGTGAATTGTTTCGGGTACATTTGTGGTGAAATGTAAGGTTAATCTTAATCTTTTGCCTTAAATCCAAAATAGACATTCTATCTTTATATAGAAGAGATTATAAAATTAAGAACATGTAGAAATTTTAGAGATGAATCATGATATAATGAATGACTTTACAAAAAGCGCCATGCAAATAAAGTTAGTTTTATGAGGTGCCACATCTTTTTAAAGTATTGTTAAACATGGTTTGATAGCCTTTATTCTCAAAGCATAAATTAAAACTTTGGCACAAATAAAACCACTTTCTTTTCTTTAAATGTTACCCAAAAGACTGTTAGTTACGCTTCCCTATATTTGTTTACCAGACTTGAATCTAGGCTTGTTACATAGTTATCATGGATGCTTTTTCTGAAAATGGTTAAACTTATTACGCGCTTTTATGGGGAGCACAATTTAAAGTTATGTTGTTATGTGAAATGTGACTCATGGTTAAAGCGTTGGAACAGATGCAGAGCTTGAAATTGCAAGATTCTTAAAATGATGACCTTAAACAGGCTTTTGGTTGATTGTATTTCTCTCCTTCTTTGTTGTCAAATTGTATTATGTATTCTTGATGATGCTAAATATATTTGCTTCGCTGGTTTTATAACTTTAAAATTCAGAATAATTAATTTTACCCTTACAGTTAGGAAGCAACTTCTCAATCTAAACATGTTTTGTACTTTCAGTAATGTGATGATACTAGTCTACAAGTAATATATGTAATAAGTTCTTGGGTTTCCTGCTTGCATCATTTATATGGTATGGTATTGAGTATTCACTAACTTCCAACAATTGTTGCTTCGACCTTTGTTGTTTATATCTTAATCCGAATGTTTCTTATTAAAGAATATCATATCATGTAACCTGTTGTAAGCAGAAATCCAAGAATCCATTCAAAGAGAACAAAAAGATATTCATATGAAACTTTATTATAAATTTTCTTTTTGTTTTTTCGTTGCTTCAGTTGTTTGATGTAGTCTTGTTTTTGCATTGCCTTGATTTAGAGGTTTGGACAGTGTTAATAATTGAATATGCTTAAACCCAACTGATACAAAATATTTTATTTTTGAGGTTTCAAATCAAATACTAAATACTTTATTTTTGTTTAGTAATTACTAATAATACCATTTCCTTAGGATTTCAAGCATAGAAGAAGCTGAAATATTTAGAAGAAATAAAGTGGTCCTCCTTCAATGATAAGACAATCATCACTAAAGATGGTTGGATAATCAGGTACATATGTTTTAATCAGTTGCAATTGAACTTAATGAGTATAAATGCAATTTTTGGTTACATTAACTTTCCATGCTTCTATTCCATGTGCATAGTCTCATGTTTTTCTTTTGAATTGTTATAGAAATATAGCACTTGGGATTTTGGATTGAGTATTCATCTACCATCTTGACGGTGTCACTATTTTTTTATATTTTAGTCATTGCTAAATAACTTAATGTCTTGATAATTCAAAAGATAAGAGTCTCAACTATGATCCATATTTTTTTCATTCATCTTATTGAAGATTAAATGGAGACATTCTTGTGATTCATAACATTTATCTTACAATATTTTTGTTGGTTTTAAATTGAAAAATATGTCCATTAATCACTTAAGTCGTTGAACTTCATAGTTTGCATTCATTAATAACTTAATACTTCTAACAAAGATGTATTTGATATAATTTACTCAAAATATAAAATCAAGATTAGATTTCTACAAGTCTACAATCAAGTTACAGAATTGTGCTTCAACGGCTACTACTGACAATATTAAGTGTTCCGTGAAAAGTAGTTCCTAAGTCTGAAATTTATTTAAAATGCAATCTTAGATAATATAGATAATCAAGGTAAACAGTACCATCTTCTAGTGTTACTTGTGTCCTAGTCCCAACTATTAAAAAGTTGATAAATTTGTTATTTTAGCAGGAATTTCGGGATGCGATTTTCAAACTTCCTAGTTGGCAGGTGATAGGTATTTATGTGCCATGCATCAGCATTATACATTAAGTTGTCATTTTATATAAATATATACTTATTTTGTCATTTTGCTTACATATATGTTGTCTACTACATATTTAGAAAGGCAATAAAGCATGGCAGTTATCAACAAAAATGAATAACCATTGACTCTTGATCCTTATGTAAGTATTTTTCCTTCTTTAGTATATGATAGTTGAAACAATTTGTTCTATTTTTGTGGTATCTACTTTAATGATAGTTTAAACAATTTAATGTATTTTTCCTTCCTTGTGTTTCAATTCCTATTATATTATTATATTTAAAAATGACTCTTTATTCCTGTATGATGATTGTGGCCATAACCTTCCTTGACATTCATTTTAGTATCAAATCATTCTATCTAGAAGGATTTCTTTCTAGGAGCTGGTATCAAGGTACATTATTCTTGGTATTAAATTATTATGTTCTGGTTTGGCTGTGCTGTTTCTAATTTTTCCATTTGGTGCTGTCAAGTTTTATTTCTATGTGTGTTTCAAGTCATCTGTTCATCTATTTTATCAATAGGCAGCACGAGTTAAAACAAGTTTGGCATGCGCTGCTTTAAGTAGTAATCTCACTTCTGTTGCAATGTTTCGTGTCCTTAGCTGCGGTTTTTCCTTGCTTCTTGGTGCAGTCATGTTGCAGTTTCATTTGCTCACTAGTACAGTCATATATGCCTGGTGCGGTCCTTTTTATGATGCATATTATTTGTTCTTTATTCTTGTTAGGATGAGACAAGAGTTTTGATGTTGAAGTATTTTGTATTAGTTACTTCCTGCCTCCTTTAGATTCAGGTGTATGGGCTGATTTTTGTTGTTGGATTATTTCCTCTATTTCTCTTATTATCAAAGATTACTAAAATTGAATGAACAAACTTTTTATTTTGAATATGTTGGAATATTGCATTATGTGTGGAAAATCTGAATAAAATTTCGTTCTCAAGAGTATTCGATTCTATTAATTTGAATATAATACATATTGAGCCACTGATATGGCATTATTATTATTTTTGACAAATGTGAAAATTATGGCGTTTATAACCGTCATAATTTGCTATAATTTTAGAAAAATAGTGAAATTTGTGGCGTTTCAAGCCGCTATTATTAACAAAATAAACCGCCATTTAATATTATGTAAATTGTGGCGGTTTGCACGGCGTTTATATGAAATCGTCGTTTTATACTTAGTGGCAGCCAAATTTACGGCGTTAATAAAAAAACGCCATTTTTGAACATTATGGCGGTTGAAACCGCCGTATTAGCACTTCTATAACTGCCATAATTTATGCGTTTTCTTGTAGTGGTTTGAGAGATTAGACAAGTTGAAGATCATGTCATTTCTTGATTGATCCTTTGTCTAAGCACTTAGAGAGGGCTTGAAACCCTAATTTTGATTGTATTGGATGCCCACCTATCTTTGGGGAGACTGATGAAGCATGATGGTTCATCTATATTGTGATGATGATTTTCACAATGATGGGAAATCTAAGTGGTCAAAATTTGGGGTATTACAACAGTAATGCAGCCTTTAAAAAAAAAACAATTCCACATGAACTCGTGTAGTTCCTACCATCTTCTTCCGTCTTACACTGCTCTATTGCATGCATTAATGACAAAAATTGGATCCAAAACAAATAGAGCAACCAAACGAATCGTCATCCCAACATGCTCATGCCATGAAAACAAATCGAAATGACAGGATTCAACAACAAACAACAAGATGAACCAGTAGTTTATAGTTCAACAACAGAATAGCTTTAGATATTTTCCAATGTCCAATGCTGTAAAACCAAAATGAAAGCCTCAAACATACCAACAACAACAGGTAAATTGAACCAAGAAAAACTAAAAATAGAAAGTAAGAGAAATGTGAAGCCATAGGGTCGAAAATGTTACCAAGTTATAATATCACCACGATATCAAATCTGACTTAAAGCAATAACCGACAATTTCTTCCTCCTTTCATTTCTCGGCAGATTAGAGAATCGCGATGAAGATGAATGGTTGCGTATTGTTGTTGCGGATATGTCGACTTCATTGCTATTGCTCGCGCGACAGTTGTTGTTGGAGTGAATGGAGGGTGGTGTTCCGTGAGGCTCACTATTGTGGTGCTGCATCATTCATCGAACTAGCGTCCTCGCAGTGTCCTCATTGTGTACAGATGTGAAAACTTCAAACTGTCAGCTAGCTAACCAACTCATGAATTTGAAATCGGATCTCATCTCATGGAATGTGTATGCTACTGCTTCAACGAAAACATGATGTCGCAACTCAACACAATCGGATTCACATCTTGAATCCATGATTCAAAACCTGCATATGAGACCACAGACAACAAATTACAAAATAAAACCAGCTTCGTGATTTCGAAACCGACACAAATAAATTTGAGATATCGAGTTCAATTGAAGAAATCGCGTTGTTGTTTCGCTGATGGTTTATTCATGGTTATATTAGTGGTATCTCTTATGTTGTGTATTCACCAAAACGACGATGAATGAGGTTGTGTCAGTTGCGAACATTTCACGAATCCTACTCACAACTTAGGTTGTCTTCGTGTGTGTTTCTTCATAGGGGTTTGCAAGCGGTTTTATAGTGGTTTCGATGGCATTGGCTTCAAGATGGTTGTCGGCGATTCCATTGAGTTTCATGGAGGAGTGAGAGTGATATGATCTAGTCGTGTGTAGATTGCTATGAGATGACGGAAATGACGGTTGGGTTGAGGATGCAGTGTTTGTGAAGAGAGGAAGAGTAGATCGTGGAAGGTTGAAGGTTGGTCGCGATGGGTGTTATGGGTTGATGGAGTTCAACCACTGTCGCAGACCGGAAACAGAGGTTTTGGTGCAGGGGATATGCGATTGAGGGTGGTGGTAGATCGACGAGAGGCCATAAGTGTTTTTTCTGCGCCGTTTTCTTTTTCTTTTGTTCAGAATCAGTGCCTCCCCCCTCTCTAGGTCAACTCTCTCTATTTATCTAGACTCCTTAATGGGCCTTGACATGAGATTGAAAGGACATAGGCTTTAAGATGTAACTTTTATTAAAAAAAACACAAATTCTACACTTCAAATTGGTTCAATTGATATTAGAAGATGGTTTGAAAATGGTTTTAGGAATAAAAAAGAAATGGATTATGAATAAAAATGGATAACAATGTGGATTTGAAATGGTATTTTGATATGGATAATGACATAGAAATGGATATGTGAGTGGACAATTGGGCTTGGTTTGATGGGTTAATGAAATGTGATTAGAACAATGAACAATTGGAATGCATTAATAAAAATAATATAGACATTAAATGGATTGAATAATTGGACGTGAATTGAATTTGAATTGGGTTTTAAAAAATGGTTGATGGATATAAGAGGGTTTAAAATGAATAGAGAAATGGATTGGTAAATTGGTTTAGAAAGGTGGATATGAAAAAATGGTTAATAGAATTTGGGTTAGAAAAATGGAGAATTATGGATAATGGATAATGGATAATGGATTTATGGTAGAAATTGAATATGGATTATGGTTTATGAAAATGGATAATTGGAAAAGTAAAAATGGATATGGATAAAAAAATGGATAAAGAAAAATGGGTTTATGGTAGAAATGAGGGTGTGACAGATGAAAATTAAATACAGCTAGGACAAATTTGGGGTATGACAACTGATGTGTCCAAATCCAATGATCTGAACAGCTTCCCTAGGTGCCAAGTGATGTGTCTGAATGCTTGGAATGGTTTGAAACAAGCTGAAACTTGAGATGGTACCTCAACTGCAAATCTGTCAAAGGTTTGTGCAGATGGCTGGTGATTTTGTGAAATTGGTGTTCCAGATGTTATGTAAGAGTTTGGATCACTTCTATATGTTATATGTGAGGTGTGTGAACCATTGGTTTGGTTGGAATTGCTCTCAAACTCAAAACCCGATAGTGACTTGCTTTAGAAGGCAAAATTGGAGTGAAAGAGGTGATTTTGAGGAAAGCATCAGTTTGGGTGCTTTGGTGTACTCAAATTGATCACTAATGAGCTCTATTTATAGTAGAGTAAGTTTCTTTTGCAAGCAATAGTGAATGGCAACTGGTACAGGTCTGTGGCCAATGATGATCAAATGGAATCTCAAGTCTCCTCTAGCCAGTGACTTGAGGTTAGAGCACGGGCCTATGGTTCTTTGATTCAAGGATATGGCTTGACTGAAGTGTTCATCTTTGCTCTGATACATGCCACCTCTAAGCATCCATTAAATGTTCCAAAACAAAATTGGAGTCTTGGCCTCCTTTAGGCTTTTTAGGTTTGGCATGCTACTTGTGGAATCTTGGACTTGGGAAGCTGATGAATCAGTGTTTGTCCCTTGGTTGTTCCCCCTTGAGGTGTGCAGATGGATAAACATGCTTCGAATTGCACAATTTGAGCAATTCGAGCCCTAATGCACTAATCTGCCTTGCCAAGACAGTTTGCAGCAAGGCATGTTACAGTTGTCATAACTCCTAGCTCAGGTGGAGTTTGATGGAGTTCTTGGACATTTTGGAAAGCCCTCATGTGTCACAACACATGTATGATCATAGTTTGTCTTGAAACGTTTTGGATCCAAGTGAAAAATGCCCCTACATTTTGAAAAAAAGCAAGACAAATTCTGACTTAGTGAAAATTTCACTAAGTGTTGGAAAAAGTGACATTTCATGTTTTCAGCCATTTTGATCACTCCATAACTAAAAATCCGTGAAGAATTGGAATGAGGTGTAGTTGAAACTTTTAAAGTATGCCATGAGAGCTACAAATCCATCTTTGGACCATCCATGGTTGCTTGGATCTCAAGTTATGATCCTTGGAAGTTGGTACCCTAGCCACTTTGTTCCATAACTTAGAAAAATTCTAAGTTTTTTATGGTTACCCCTTTTACAAGTTATCCCACTTTATTTGATTTTTCTTGATGAATGATGATTCCAATCACACATTAACATCATTTTAGGGTCAATGAACCATAATTGTGAAAAATCTCAAAAAGTCAAACTTGATTTTGTGCACAGTTGACTTTTTATCGGATGAATACAAACTGTGCGACCCTTGGTGAAATCAAGTCCTTGAACTAAATCAAACCTAATGAATATGTTCCATAGGTGTTGTAGGGTGTATTGAATCACGTCCCAAGGTTTGGGAGCATGTCTTGGTCAAAATTCAAAGGTACAGTTGACTTTTTTCCCCGAAACCCTGATTGTGGCCCGGATGAAAATGAAACTTGGGAGCCAAGCTTCTTGGATCAATCCATTATTGCAAATGGATCAATGTGGTGTGTTAGAGACCCTAAAATCATTCCTTGAGGTCTTGGCCTATGCTTTGTCCCAAAAGTCAACTTAGGGGTGAATTAGGTCAAGAAACCTTAATTCCCGATTTTTGGTAAATGCATCCCCTGAGGTAAAATTGACTTGATGATTGGGTCCATGAGGTCCCTTGGAGTATCTTGAGTTATATTTTGAAGCATTGGCTCATGCCCAGATGAAGATTTTCATCTGGAGGCCTCTGTCGACCAAAACCCTAATTTGGTGACACTGGCGATCTTGAGGCTTAATCCACTTGGAATGCTGCAACCTTGTGCCTGATTCTTGATGTGGGAGTCCTCTTGATAATTTATGGTTATTTGAGAGGCTATACAAGTTAAAGATCATGTCATTTCTTGATTGATCCTTTGTGTAAGGCTCTAAGAGGGCTCAAAACCCTAATGCTTGATTGCAGGGAATGCTCAACAATTTTTGAGGAGATTCATGAGACACAAAGGTACATCCATATTGTGATGATAATTTGCACAATGATGGGAAATCTTAGTGGTCAAAATTTTGGGTATGACAGAGCGTCGGAGTGCCTTGCAGGTACACCCCCTCCTCCTCTTCATACGCCCAGCATCTTAGACGTACTTGGTAGCCCACTTCAACAGGATCTGATCCAGCCTTCACGATCAGTGGCGCCGTCTGTGGGAACTCTTGTTCTCACCTTCTTTATTTCCCCAGAAACCAAAGATCAAAGCAAATTTCCAAGATCATCATCATGGCCTCTCAAGATCACGCCAAAGGTGCTCTCTAATCCACTGTCCTCCCCGTCAACAAGACTGGCATTGACGGTCCATCTTCTCTCCTCGGAGATCCCCATTTTCTAAGAGACGGGGCCACAACTTCTCGTTCCCCTACTCCTGCTAATCGCAAAGACGACCAGCCCTCGCTGGCCATCCAGCCCGTTCTTGCGCCACCCAACGCCAAATCGGCCGTGGTGGCCCTTCTGGAGGAGATAAACAAAACCAACCTCCTGATCCTGCAGCAGAACGAAAGGATTAGGGCACTAGAAGAAACTGTTCATCCAAGATCCCCCCCTCCAAGGAAAAACCATCGACGATCCAAGATCCCGCAACCTCGGCGAGAAGTCGACCGAAGGCTGCGCCAAGAACCAGAATCTCGCGCTGTCTGAAAACGCGACCAGGTTTCCCCGCGGAACCAGCACTCTCCCGGCCACAAGAGGACCCGAAGAGACAAGCAGTCACCTCTGGTCAGGTCAAAGGACCGGGCCCGTCCACCTTCTCCTCGAAGAGGTCGCCGTCACGAGCGAGTAGTCCGGTCTCCGTCACTAACCAGTTCCAGCAGCGATGATGAGCCTCACAGCCTATTATCCCAAGAAATCTTGGCAACGCGCCTCCCCAAGGACCTGGAGAAGCCCCTAGAACTGGGCACGTACGATGGTACGACTGACCCCGACGAGCACATCGAAAACATTGATGCGTTGTTGGACTACCGTGGCGTCTGGGGCGCCATCAAATGCCGGGTATTTCCAACCACGCTCCGAAAAGGGGCAATGACTTGGTACAAGCAGCTGCCCGAGGAGTCTATCACTTCGTGGAAGCAACTGGGCACAATATTCTCTTGACATTTCACAGCGTCGCGTCGCCACCCCAAGACTGAAACCTCCCTTGGGGCCATAATCCAAGGAAAGGACGAACCTCTCCGGGCATACATCGAGAGGCTCAACAAAGAAGCGGTACAGGTCCCTACAACGGACGAGATGAAAAAATTTCTGCTCGAGCAAGGACTCCGCCCAGGCTCAGAATTTTCTAAAGCCGTCGGCATCGCACCTCCGAGGAACCTGGATGCCCTCCTACTCAAGGCACAGTCGCACATTCAGTACGAGGAGAAGGAAGCGGCCAACTCCGTCTGAGCTTCCCGCCACCAGGAGAACCCTCGGGCCTCTAGAGGTGAAGAAACCTCGACATCCCGTCGAGGAGAAAGGAAGCGCGAAGACCATCCACGGGACTCCTGCGACAGCAAGGGACCCTCCGACTATTCCACGACTATACCCCCCCTGACCGTCTCCAGGGAGAAGATACTGTCCGAATGCACGAATTTGGAATTCAAGCAAGCAGGGGTCCGCTTCCCCAAACAAATACCGGCCAAACCCAACGCCGAAAAATTGAAGTACTGCCGTTTCCATAAGAGTCACAGCCACACTACCGAAGACTGCATCCATTTGAAGGATGTTATCGAGATACTGATCAGGGATGGCCACCTAAAACAATTCACGAAAAAGAAAGACGCTCCCTGGCAAGATGCCCAGGAGTCCAAGAAGATAGAGGAAGAAGTGCCTTCCTCGGAAGAGGCCAACATCCAGGTCGCCATGTCCGTGTCACGACCAGAAGACTTCTACGTCCCAGATGAGCTCAGGTCTCCTGCCTACTTCGCGACCCACAGCCCGTGGGAAACATTCCCCTCTGCCATGGTCATTTCAGGCGGGGCTTCAATAAAGTCACGGTGGGCTCCGTGAAAAGGAAATTAAGCACGAGCTCCAGTAAGGTGACCACGCTCGACCAAGCCCAAAAGGGCTCTGTCCCCATCTCCTTCTATCGGGAAGAGCTCCTCGGAGGATCTCCAAACTCGAGCATACCCCTGCTCGTCAGAGCTCGAATGGCGAACTTCGATGTTCGCAGAATCCTCGTTGACCAAGGAAGCTCGGTCGACATTATATACTCCCAGTTGTTTTCAACACTTCAGCTGGACGAATCACACATCACGTCCTATGTGGGGTCTGATTTGCAAGGATTCAATGGATCAGTGACCAAACCTTGGGGTTACGTCGAACTGATCGTAACCTTTGGATCAGCAGAGATGGCCAGATCTGTCAAAGTGTAGTTTCTGGTGATCAATTTCCCGTCACTGTACTAGTGCATCTTTGGAAGACCAACATTGGCTGAGTTGGTAGTTGTGCCTTCAACCGTCCACCTCAAGATGAAGTATTACACTTCAAAAGGGATGGTCGTCACCCTCCACGGCGACATCGAAGCTGCACGACGATGTTTCAAAGCAGCCACAAAGGGACTCAACACTATCGCGTCCAAGCCAAAGGTTTCGAACAAGCAGGCCTTGCCCAGCAGTTCCGAGGGAGCCAAGCCTCTGCCTCAGGTCGACTCTATCGACCTCGATAGCCGCTTCCCCAAAGAAGACTAGCGGGAGGACCAAGCAGCTTCAACCAGCTCGTCTGCCCCATCCAACAGCAGCTCCTATCCGATGCGCCCAATCCCGGATGGCGACTTCGAGCTCGTTTTGTTCGGTGATGACCCCCAGCGAGGAGTGAGGATCGGAGCGGATCTCCCCGACATCGCGAGGAAGCAACTCAAAGCCTGCCTCCACGAGAACAATGATCTGTTCGCCTGGAGCGCGACCGAGATGCCTGTCTTAGACTCGTCCGTCGCCTGCCATCAACTGATGATTGACCCGGCCGTCAAAGCAGTAGCACAATGTAGGAGAAAGCAGTTTCCGGAGAAAATGGAGGCTGCAGAAAAAGCTGTAAAAGACCTCCTCGAGGCAAAATTCATCTCGGAAGCCAAGTACCCCACTTGGCTGTCCAACGTTGTACTTGTAAATAAATCTAATGGCGAATGTGCATTGACTATACCGATCTTAATAAGGCATGCCCGAAGGATGCCTACCCCCTCCCTAATATTGATAAACTTGTTGATAACTCTGCCGGTTTTAAACTTTTATCATTCATGGACGCCTATTCGGGCTATAATCAAATACCAATGGCAATGAGCGATAAAAAATACAAGGCCTTCATGACCGAATCGGGCAACTATTACTACAACGTAATGCCTTTCGGCCTAAAGAACGTCGGTGCAACCTATCAAAAGATGATGAACAAGGTCTTCCGGGGAGAGATATGCGACATGCTTGAAGTCTATATGGACGACATGATCGTTAAATCCCACGAGGAGGCCGATCACATTGCCCATCTGAGGAAGGTCTTCGAACAGGCCAGGAAATACCAGATGCGTTTCAACCCGGAGAAGTGCACGTTTGGTGTCCGGGCAGGAAAATTCCTCGGTTTCTACCTAACAGAACGGGGAATCGAAGCCAACCCCGACAAGTGCCGAGCATTCTCCGAGTTTCCAACGCCCAAGTCGAAGAAATCCATCCAGTCCCTCAACGGGATGCTCGCGTCATTATCCCGTTTCGTGGCCAAGTCTTCCCAACACGCCCTACCATTCTTCAAACTCCTCCACAAGGAGGCAGCATTCGAATGGACCGAGGAATGTGACCATGCTCTCCTCCATCTAAAACGAGCACTCTCAGAACCGCCCATTCTCTCCTGCCCGGACAAAGATGAAACTTTGTACCTGTATCTCACCGTAGCAACCGAGGCAGTAAGCGCCGCTCTTATCTGGGAGACCCCTGACGGGCATAAGCCCATATACTTCACGAGCAAAGCACTGCAGGGACCAGAGTTGAGATACCAACAGATTAAAAAAGTGGCGCTAGCCCTCATCAACGCAGCCAGAAGACTGAGACACTACTTTCTAGCCCACACGATTGTGGTTCGAAC
The DNA here is from genome assembly GCA_022829125.1 of Lathyrus tuberosus. NCBI lineage: Eukaryota > Viridiplantae > Streptophyta > Magnoliopsida > Fabales > Fabaceae > Lathyrus > Lathyrus tuberosus. The sequence goes on along the minus strand of JALAZF010000403.1, from coordinate 2,617,845 downwards.
AGATCAACCCGTAAAGCAGCTACTGGGACGATCAGACATGGCCGGTAGAATGCTCAAATGGTCGTTCGAGCTGTCCGAGTTCGACATCCAGTATGAGAGCAGGAAAGCCCTCAAGGCCCAGCCTCTAGCCTACTTCATCGCAGAAATGACGTTCGCAGACTCCCCCGCTCGCGGAGCACGCAAATCGACCATTTTTGTAGACGGGGCCTCCAGTTTGGTGGGAAGCGGGGCATGCATCATACTGGAAAGTGACGAGGGAATCATCGTTGAAGTATCACTCACCCTATCCTTCCCCACCTTTAACAACCAGGCTGAGTACGAAGCCTTCCTCGCCGGGTTACGCTTGGCCGAAGACCTTGGCACAGAAGAAGTCGTTATTTGCACAGATTCACAACACGTGGTCCTTCAAGTCCGAGGGGAATATCAAGCCAAAAACGATAACCTGACCGAGTACTTAGCCCTGGTCAAGAAGGAAATAACGAAATTCTCAGCCGTAGAGGTAAAACATGTTCCCCGAGAACACAATGTCCGGGCAGACGTTTTGTCCAAACTAGCCATCACGAAGAAGAAAGGCGGAAACAAGTCCATCATACAAGAGGTACTTCCTCGACCCAGCATTGAGAAAGCTTCCCCGACCCTCGACGTACAAGTGATCGGCGACAGCAATTGCTGGATGACCCCCATTTACAACTACCTCGCTAGAGACGAACTCCCGTCCGACCCTAAAGAGGCCAGCGTAGTTAGGCGAAGGGCCTGCTCCTATGTCCTGATCGAAGATAAACTCTACCGGCGAGGATTCTCCATACCGCTCCTCAAGTGTGTCGAGGAAGAAATGGTCGCCCACATCTTGCGTGAAATCTACGAAGGAATCAATGGCCAACATCTCGGAGGAAGGTCCCTTGCCCGAAAGGCCCTCCGAGCAGGATACTACTGGCCAACCATGCAGCACGTCGCGAAAGAGCACGTGAAGAAATGCGATAAATGCCAACGATACGGGGACATGCACCTAGCTCCACCTAACGAGCTCAAGGCTATGTCCTCCCCATGGCTATTTGCCTGGTGGGGCCTGGACATCCTAGGACCCTTCGTGGTGGGATCAAATCAGAACAAATACTTAATAGTAGGCGTAGATTACTTCATAAAATGGATAGAAGCGGAGGCTCTGGCCAAGATAACTGCACTTAACATACTGCGTTTCTACAAACGAAACATCCTCACACGTTTTGGAATCCCCCAAGCGATAGTTACGGACAATGGGACACAGTTCACAGACAGAAAGTTCCAAGACTTCGTCGCCCAACTGGGCACGAAGCAACACTTCGCATCCATCGAACCGAGTCATCCTTCGAGGCCTCAAACGAAGGCTGGACGAAACGAAGAAAGCTTGGGTCGAGGAGTTGCACAGCTTCTTATGGGCATACCGCATAACTCCACACTCTTCAACCGGGGAGACACCCTTTCGCCTGGCAAAAATGGAAAATGAGGCCTATTACCTAGAACATCTCAACGGGGAAGAACTTGCTCGACCATGGAACGCCGAAAAGCTAAAGCAATACTACAACTAAGGCCTTAACTATTGGTTTGATCTGTCATGACGACGAGCATCGCAGACCGACCATGATGCACGCCTAGGTACAAGCATCGCATGCCAGTAAAGCAGAACCTCGGTCAGGAATGAGTCGGGTCTCTGCTCGACAGCGGTCCCTCAATCGAGCACCGCCGTCGTCAAAGTACCACGACAGGCAGAATACCTAGCTCACGATGGAAGGTTCATGCCGCGAACTCAGGCCTCAAACGTGACCTGAGCTCCGCATCCTCGCCCAGATAGTCCCCGGCCGTTCAACCAGTACCCCTCACTATCAAACACATCTATAATGAGCAGTTCCCTGAAACTTAAAGCGAATCAAAGTAATCCCTAATACAGGCATACATACACGAACGAGCATAAGTACAACACTTAGCGAAATTTAAAGCAAATAAAGCCATGCAAATCACAAAATCGGCCACAAGGACGGGGCACATAATTAAAGGTAGTACGTGGCCTCAATGACCACAATTGTGCTTGATTACATAAACCGGGGGCCATGCCCCCCATTCAAAATAAGTTACAACAAATTACACGGCACGCAGGCCGGACAAAATTACAACAACAACAAAAACCTTCACTCATCCATCTGGTCAATCTGCTCGGTGTTAGGCTGGGGCTCCTGGATTTCCACGGGCTGATCCTCGGCATGATCTTTGAGGAGGGAGTCCGGTCTAATTATCTGGCCGTCTTCGACGTGCGCCAGATAATGGGTACCCTCGGTGGAAATGTCAAGTTCGGGGTTCACCACCTGCAGTTGAGACACAGCATTCCTGAAGGATTCGTCCACAATAACGATGTTGTCATCCTCGGCCCCCAACATATGGGCAACCAGCTCAGACCTTGTCTTTAGCTCCTTCACGTCCTCGGGTTCGTCTTCCCCCGGAGCATTGGCCGCCCTTAGCTGCCCGACCAGCTCCTCAGCCGCCTTCTTCTCTGCAGCTAGCGTAGAATTCTCCCCCTTTAGCTTGGTCACATCCTCGTCCGCCTTCTTCCTGGCATCCTCAGCACTCCTGGCCTCCTCCTTGGATTTTCTCGCCGTCTCTTCCAAAGATGTTATGGTAGCCCGGGCAGTCCTCAGTTCAGACTCAGTTGCAGAGTCCCCTTCAGCATAGATGGCCGCCATCTCCAAAACCCTGACCAATGCAGAGGCATCTTGGGCCACCAGCGCCCTCTTGCTCGGGCGATCCATGCCTTCCAGCCAGAGAGATTCTGCCCGCGGCACAACCAAGGATGTCCCCTTAAAGAACTTTCTGTCAAGGATGCACGGAGGAAGCTCAAACTTCCTTTTTTCTGGTGCCCGGCTGAGATCTACCCCTTCAGTGGCCCTGAACTGCTTGGGCCGTGAGGCCAGAGGCAAGGGAGATCCCTGGGGGGGAGGAGTAGGAGAAGAGATCCCCGCAGCAGGCTGAGGATGAGTAGGAGCATGCTGGGAAAATCGAGTCTTGGGAGCAGCCGCCCCGGGCTTGTTCCTTGCGAGAGCATTCTTTACCATTCTTTCATGAGCAAGAGGCATCTCACCTGCACAAACAAAATACGAACATGTTAGACAAGGAAGGAAACATAAGTCGGATAAGTTAAAACGACTAAAACTACCGAGCAGCTTATGAACTTCCGCAGAGGTTTTGCACTCCAGAAGCGCCTTGGTGTTAATAAAGTGATATTCAACCATGTGGCTACCATCCTCCTCGAAGATCGGGGACCCCTTCTTCGTCCAGCATTCAGCGAGGCAGAAAGAGTTAACGTACTTCACCAGCGTCTCCTAAGCAACGGCATCCTGCCCGTCTAGGTTGTGCGGCTGGAGAACATACTCACTGGGCTCCTTGGTAAAGTGGCCAGGCCACCAGTGAAAAGGGAACTTGAATACTCTCTCCCCGATAAACCTCTCAGCCTCGTCGCGCTTGTCGTTGCCCGCATCGTCGACTTCAATCGCCCAGACGTAGGTGTTATCCTGGGCGGCTTCCGATACAGGCTCTATAATGTAGAACCTTTCCTTGAACGTCCAAATCGACTCTGAAAAGGGCTTGAACAGCTTGCGGGGATATTTCAACGAAACCCAGCCATAATTCCTCCCCATCAACTGCCGTTGAAGATGGAAGACAGTGAAAAACAAAGGGAGTGTAGCCCCTATCCTCAAATACTCGTATGTCAGCTCAAATGCCCGGATGAAGGACAGCGAGTTCGGGTGCAGCTGCGTCGGGGCCAAATCCAGATGCACGAACATTGACTGCTGGAAATCTGTGAACGACAGCCTAAATCCCAACTCTTTAAATGCATACTCGTACATGGAGAAACGCTCCCCGAAGTTGTTGCAGACCCTATCATCCTCAGAGGGAAAATGCACATTCCACTCCCCTTCTGGCCCGACGATGGTGAAGACATCCCCCAGATATGTCGCAAACATAGACACGTGTTCGGCAGACTCAGCCACCGACCACTCCTCCGTTGAGCCTCCGACAATCTCCTCCTCCATCTCCTCCTCATCCCCAACTTCACTGGGGATACTCGAGGAATCCGAACTGTTGCTTTCCGAGGAACTTATTTCCTCCTCGGACGAATCTAGTATAATCTCCCCATCTGGCCCCGTCGCCATGTCGATCACCTGAAAAGCAGAGAAAAAAGTGAATTTGACAAAAAATCAAATCCACCCTTCCACCGCTAGTCAAGTGAAAGGGCGCGCAAAGGGATGAGGACGACGTCCCCGGCCTAAGCCCTAACATCAAACGAAAAACTCAAGAGTCTCCCACGAGGAGACGCTTGGAATGAATCGCTTCCGTACGAGGAGCTTCCCCGAGCCACTTCCCAGTTTCCATTTGAAACTTCACCGGAAACTGCAAGCGCTTCACCGAAAACTTCATCGTAGCGCCGGAATCTGAGCAACCGCGGCGGTTACACATGCATCATCATCGCGATGACGCCAGGAACCACCCTACTCGCGAGATATCCTAAAGACCCAGCGGCCTCGTCAGCGGCGGAAAAATGGCCTAACCACCGTCCACCACCAACAACCGCCGGAAATGAAACAATTCATCTTCTAAAACCTAAGCCTAACCGCATGCAGTCTACGAATAACCATAAAAATGACAAAAGAGCACGAAATCAGCAAACTTACTTGGTTAAAAAGATGAAAAACGGTTGCTCGGATCTTGGTACGGTGGCCGGAAAAACGAACGGCGGTAACGGACAGAAGTGCTGAGGAAGACGAAAAGAAGAAAAACGAAAAGTTCAAAATGAAATGAGTCTTCCCCTTTTTATACTGAGGGGCACGTGCAGAGGCACGCCCTCGTAGGTCATGATGGCTATTAACTAGCCATCATTGCCTAGTAACTACTGCATAAGGCTTGAGGCACAAGTGGCGCCCCAACGTTTCAATTCCTCCTAACCGTTAGTCTCCCCGTACGACGGACAGTCCAGACACGGACATGAATGTTACGAACATCAGGAGTCACGGGCACCACGAGACAACTTTCTCCGTCACCAAACGACGACTTAACGCTAGCTCCCCGGAGCCATGAGCTGTCCTTAAGTCATCACTCCCATGCTCGGGAGCAACGACTTGGGGGGCTCCTGTTCTGGACTGGACCAATGGCCAGGCATGGCCCAATCCACTTCTGCTCCCGGAACGGCCCAATTGCCTAAGTCCAATCCACAAAGGGCAAAAGTTACCTTTCTGCCCCTCCAATCGGGCAAGGAATGAATCACTCCTCCCCGGAACAACTGCCAATTCCGCACGGCTTCTTCACTCCCCGAACAGCTAAGGGCATGTGCCCGAAACTATGCCTATGCCCGACATAACGGTTAGTTTTGGGCACCCTGCCCGACATAACGGCTAGTTTGGGCAGTTACCTATCCTTCGGGAAAATGGTTATTTCGTCCGAAAATATGACCGTTGGCCACGCACTGGGGGCATTATATAAACCCTCTCACTTGAGAGGCTCAGGTATCGAATAATCACCCTTGAAACTCATACTTTGTACTTGCCCCTTCTCTTTGACCTTTACTTACTTGAGCGTCGGAGTGCCTTGCAGGTACACCCCCTCCTCCTCTTCATACGTCCAGCATCTCAGACGTACTTGGTGGCCCACTTCAACAGGATCTGATCCAACCTTCACGATCAAGGTGCAAGAAGTATTTTGAGTGTGAGTCTTCTTTCCATCAAGGTCAAGTCCATTGGTTGTGTTTTCAATGATTAGGTTTGGTTTGATTATCAACTTGAAAATCCTAAGTTCTTGTTTCTTATCCAATTCAAAGAAAGTTATAAAGGAAAGGAGTAAGGCGTGCTTGGCTTATTTCCTTGTCATTACACAAAACCAAGGTTTGAAATGCAAGATTCAAGTTACATTAAAAGTACACAGCAAGACACAAAGTTTTAAGATCAAGAATTGCAAAAAAAATTGATTGAATTCCTTAAGTCAATATAAGGTACAAGAGCAAAATTTGAAGATTCTAAAATTCCAAATAATTGAATACAAGTTACAAGAGAAAAGTTCCTAAAGCTTAATGCAGTACATGCTAAGACTCTCGATGTCAAACCAATGTTCAAGGTTTTTAGACACTTCCAAAATTCAGTGGTACAAGGCTTGAAGAAAGCTACAATGCTCCCTCTAACAGCCGCAGTACTTGTCTATCTTAGATTGTTTAAAGTTCCTATTGTCCTACAACATCCAAACATATTGAAACAAGGTCAGGAATTGAGTCTGAGTGGCATTCTCAATAAATTTCTTCAAAAAGGAAAGGAACTCGGTAGCTTACCACATGTAATGAGCTCCAAATGTGAGAATCCAAACATCAAATCCAATGTCATTTGAGCATCACCTGTGACAAGGAAAAATCAAGCTAACATCAACAAATGGGAATTGTAATTGTACCAAAAGATAATGGAGTTAATACCAACTAGTAGAGACTTAGCTTGACCAAATGGGAATCACTTCCACATCCCCCCATGTTGCTTACCACTTCCCCTTCAAGAATTTCAATACCTGCCAACAAAAGGTTCGTATATCAAAATTCAAGGCCTAAGTTATGCCATACAAACAACATCAGTAGCAGTACGATAGAAAAATACAATGGGACCACAATATCACAAATATTTTTCAACTTGGTAGCCAAGATAACACCAAGTACATGGTACCAAACAAAAAATCAGAAAGGACAAAAAAATTCACAAATACACACAGCAGAGGAATGACAGAAATTCCATCATGAGAAAATCCCAAGAAATCAGGGGCAAGGCCACACACTCCTTACAGATTTATTCTCTCAGCATTCCACCTCACCAATCCTCACACAAGTCTCAAACCTCACACGTATCAAATTCACAATATATAGTTGCTACTATTCATTCATCAGATCAGAAGATAAAGCAAAACCCTAGCAATTACTCTGCAGAAACCAAGACTTATCCCTAACCTACTCACTCAAAGCTCTCTCTCCAAGACCATTTAGAGATTTAAATTGAAGCTCTAATTTTGGTCAGAGCCTAACCTTTCTTCTGTGTTCACTCATATCAAACAATAACAACAACAACAGATTGAGCAGAAAGAGTGTGTAAAAGAAAAAGTAGAAGAAGAGGAAGAGAAGGGAATGAGGAAAGTGAAGGGTGAGCGTGGATCTTACCTTCGCCGGAGTTTGAGAATTCGGACTTGCTCCAATTTGGTGAGTATTTTCCTCTCTAGCGCGTTTCACCTCCATATCCTTGCTGGCTTTACTTTGTCGCTTTGAATCTCTCTTTTTATTGCTTGATTCCTTTGATTTTTTATAGATCTAGGGTTTTGGATGTGGGTTATGATTTAATGGTTTAGGGTTAGAATTAGAGACTTTTGAGTTCAAATTTGGACTCAAAAGGTTTGGTTTAGCTAGGGTAGGGTTGATTTTGTGGATGGCCAGAGAAGACGGCGGCGGACATCGCGTTCCACTACTTTCTCCGGCGAGTTTTTTTTGCTCCGGTGGTGTCTGAAGTTGTAGAGTGAGACATGGGTAGTGAGAGAATGAGCGTAGAGATAGATAGAGAGATAGAGAGAGAGAGATGGGGGGTTGCTACTCTTCCATGGACCGTTATGTGGTGGCTTGAGCTGACGGTGACATGTGCCACTGCCAGGGACATTTGTCACCGGTCAGGTGACCCTCCCATATGATTTCACGCGTGCCATCTTCCCTCATTACTGTGTGTGCTCACTCTCAACCTTTGGATGAGTCATCTTTGACTTTCCTCGTTTGATCCAATGCTCCTAATGTGTTCTGGGGTCAACCTGGGTTGACCAGGTCCATGGTGGACCTCCTTCGCGTTGGGCTTCATTTTGTATGAGTCTAGGGACTTTTACTGACCACACCCCTCATTTACTTATCATAACAGGCCCAACATTGTTTTTTTTGTTGTTTCCTTTGCTTTTTTTATTTTATTTTTTTTATTTTTTTTATTTTATTTTATTTTATTTTTTCCTTTTCTTCTATTCTATATTATCTTATATTTTTTTATAACATGTAAAAAAACGCAAAAATATTTTATTTAATTATTTTAATAGTTTTTATTTAATAATAATAATTAATTAATTAATTTTATTAAAAATTTATATCTAATCTAATTAATTTTGTTTTTGCTTACTTCCTTTCCTAATATTAAAAAATACCAAAATATGTAATCATTGAAAATTTTAAATATCTTTATTTAATACTAATTAATTAATTAATTTTATTAAATATTTATATTTAATTTAATTAATGATTTCTTTTCCATTTGCTTGATTAATTTTAATTGTGTGTTGCTTGTTCTTATGTTGTCTATACTTTTGCTCACATATTTTACCCATGCCATGATGCATTTTGTTCTCAATTGTATGTTCAAACCACTTTCAAACTAATTCTTGATTTAAAATCAATTCCTTTTCAAAACACCCTTGTAAGTCGATCGTTTCTACGATCGCCATCAACCTCAAATAGCTTACTCTCGGGCTTTCTTACAATGAGACTTGCTTTGCACCTTACACTTTCATTTGCGTGCATTTGTGTCATGAATTTAATTTGCAATGACTTAGTACTATCCCCATTTGACAAAATGTATCCCCATTCCCATGACATGTAATGATTTTTACTACTTTCTTTTTTATTGCTTTATGCTTAGGTAGCTTCTAATGCAAGAATAAAATCAATCACCTTTTTTCCCCCAAAAGAACACAAATGAGCTTGATCCAACGTCAAGCATTTTTCATAAAAATCAATTCATTAGCACTTTCATAACCATCAACCCATAACCCATCTCACTCCATCTTGTATTTGCAATTCGATTGCTTTTCCATCACCATCAACCTTCCCATGACCAAAACATTTTTCTATAATCCATAAACAAACTCTTGATCCAATATCAAGTGGCATTTTCTTAATTAAATTCTCAAAACACAATAAACTACGAGAAGAATTGTACGCCACGAGCCTTAAGTGGTAGAGAAGGAGTGAGAATGCAGCTTTCCTACACTCACTCTGATTATTTTAGACACAAGATGCTTGGCTTGGTAGTTCGAAATAATTGCCTCTACTCATAGTATTTAGTGCAATTCAACTAAAGAACAATCTTTTCCAAAACCCTAAAAAAGATTTCAATTCATCAAACTTATTTCTGTGCCTTGTGGCACCTCTCCGAAAACCTTTTTGTTTCAAAAGTTAAAATCAACCAACAAATACTTTCTTTTGCTCCGAACTACGGAGCTCTGCTTTCTCATCTCATGATAGGGATACGTAAGCACAAGAATCCCAATCCTTGGCGAGCACCCTAATAAAAAATCCTATATTTCTCATTAGCAAGTAACCCCTTAAGACAAAGACACCCTTTCACGCTTAGACAACTTAGACGGTTCCCATCAAGTACGATGGATGTAAAGGGTGCTAATACCTTCTCCTTGCATAACCGACTTCCGAACTCGACAATGGTTGCGATGACCATGTCTTTTCCTATCGTTAAGGGGTTTTATCGATATTTTCCATTTCCTCTTATGGGAATAAATAAAGTTCGACGGCGAATTTGTTAGTCCATTCTGTGAGCATGCAGTTTCACTTCGCAAGGCTGTGTTCACACTTTCTGAGGTACGATAGTTTGGAGACTCAGTTGGGGACTTTTCCCTAAGCAAGTCAAGCCTAGTCTAGGTTGCCTTCTTCTCATGTTTGGGTGTTTGTCTATATTCTTTGCTTGCTTATATCTATTGCCTTTATTATTGTTTTCCCTATTATATCTTTTGTGGCTCTTTGGCACTTTGGTATTGGATGGGAGATTTGGTTGCAAACCTTGAGGGAAAGACTCTTTACCCGATTCTAGAGTATAAACTTAAGATATGAGAGGTTGAGTAGTATGGGCTCCTGAGAAGCTTTTCTCGTTAGAGTCGATACAAGAACCTCGCTTGGAGTAGATTCTAGGGAGAATGTTGACGACCGTCAAGCTTTTGGTGTGGACGATTAATGTTTTCACTGTGATCCATGACTCTAAAGACCTTTGTAGAACCTTGAACCATTGACCACCTGGATTGATGGTCACGTAGTATGGGGTCCCGAGAAGCTTTTCTCGTGTGATTCGATACGAAGATCTCACTCAGAATTGACTTTCTTGATGAAGTTATTACTTGGCAATGACTGACATACGCAACAAACAGTCAAGGAAGTCCATGACTCTGAGACCCTTGTCAAGAACCCGATGCCGATGGTCGCGTAGTATGTGGCACCGAGAAGATTTTCTCACGTGGTTCGATACGAAGATCTCACCCAAAATAGATTCATAAAGGAAAGTGTACGAATTAAAATCTTGACGCAAAGACGCGAATCAAAGTCGCGTACGCAAAGACATGCAACGCTACCACAAGAGATTAAATCAGATCTAAACATAACGATGTGGGTCATTGAAAATTAACACAAATAAAAATAGAAAATTGCTAACGTGTAAGCGGTCATCGCAAGTCGAATCAAGAAGAAACGATATAATAAAATCAAATGAAAACACAAAATTGCAAATCAAAACGCCAATTGGTAAGCGAGCAAAAAGCGGATTGCCATTAAGCTAAACCATCACACGCGTGTAAAATTGAAACACAACAATAACCGATTAAAAATACCGCACATAAACTAATAAAATCATCCAATAGCTTGCTACACTTAACGTGTTCATCGCAGTGTGGATCAAAATGGTGTGAATCTAAATTTATCAATATGAAATGCGAAGAAAAAATGAAATAAAACATGTTAAAACAAAAATTCCAACAACGTTGCTAACGCAAGAATGAGATCATCACAACCGGATCGAACCAATACAAATATCACGCATCATGCACACCTATATGCAAACAGCGTATCGACATGATTCGATCTGAACAATATAATAAAAAATAGATAAAAACCGCATTAACACAGTCAAGGAAGTCCATGACTCTAAGACCCTTGTCAAGAACCCGATGCCGATGGTCGCGTAGTATGTGGCACCGAGAAGCTTTTCTCACGTGGTTCGATACGAAGATCTCACCCAAAATATATTCATAAAGGAAAGTGTACGAATTAAAATCTTGACGCAAAGACGCGAATCAAAGTCGCGTACGCAAAGACATGCAAAGCTACCACAAGAGATTAAATCAGATCTAAACATAACGATGTGGGTCATTGAAAATTAACACAAATAAAAATAAAAAATTGCTAACGTGTAAGCGGTCATCGCAAGTCGAATCAAGAAGAAACGATATAATAAAATCAAATGAAAGCACAAAATTGCAAATCAAAACGCCAATTGGTAAGCGAGCAAAAAGTGGATTGCCGTTAAGCTAAACCATCACACGCGTGTAAAATTGAAACACAACAATAACCGATTAAAAATACCGCACATAAACTGATAAAATCATCCAATAGCTTGCTACACTTAACGTGTTCATCGCAGTGTGGATCAAAATCGTGTGAATCTAAATTTATCAATATGAAATGCGAAGTAAAAATGAAATAAAACATGTTAAAACAAAAATTCCAACAACGTTGCTAACGCAAGAATGAGAACATCACAACCGGATCGAACCAATACAAATATCACGCATCATGCACACCTATATGCAAACAGCGTATCGACATGATTCGATCTGAACAATATAATAAAAAATAGATAAAAACCACATTAACACAGTATATATATATATATATGGGTTTGCTAACATATACCCACTTGTTTTTATGAAGGTCTATTTTAGCAAGCTTTAACTAAAAAATCATTAAATGCACCTTAAAGTGCATGTTTCTAAAACACACCTTCATAAAAACAAGTGGGTGTATTATAGCAAATTTCTGTGGGATTTGCTATAATACACCCACTTATTTTTATGAAGGTGTTTTTTAGCAAGCTTTAACTAAAAAATGGTTAAATACACCCTAAGTTGCATGTTCCTAAAATAGACCTTCATAAAAACAAGTGGGTCTACGTTAGCAAACCCCATATATATATATATATATATATATATATATATATATATATATATATATATATATATATATATATATATATATATATATATATATATATATATAACATACTTGTATATACTGTCAAACAAACAAAATGAAGCACGAGAGAAAAACTATAAAAAAAAATGTACACATGCAACGCCAAAACGATGGTGGAAGTAAAATGGATCTACTAGCGATTTGCAGAAAGAAAGGAAAAGAACGTAAAAAAATTCTCAGTATTATCTTTCCAATGAAAAATAAAAGAGAATAGTTATAGATTCATAAAAAAATGAGCAATGTATTTCGTTTCTCCCCCCGATTACTACTCTCTTTCTCTTTTAAAAACAAAACCGGAACCAAAAATGAATCAATTCGCAGCTGCGCCCCGTGTATTCCTTCCTTTTTCCTTCTCAGCATCACTGTTATATATACATGTCATTCTAGGGTTTTTAATAATTTTGAAAATCCACAAATGCCCTTGATGCTTATTTTAGAGACAAAAATAAATAATATTAACTAAAACTAAATAAAATTAAACACCTAAAATAGTTAAAATAAAAATATCAATATCCTATTTATTTTTTCTAAACGTTTTGACAAAAATGCAAAAAAAAAAAAAAGAGACTGAAAATAAATAAAAACAAGGCGTAAAGGTGCTTAAAAAATAAAAATGAATGTACCAAAACTATCAGTGCGAAATAAACCTCTTAGAAATGCACAACGTTTGATCTAATTTTGAAATAAAATTTCACCGGTTAAAAGGCTCAGACTAATCAAAATGCGACTGAAAAATTGGTCAAAAAATTAAAACGAGTATGTCAGGTTAACCTACGCGAACTGTAGATTAAGAATATTGACATCTGCAAGCTCGTTTTTGAATTTTTTTTTTCCCGCTAATTTTACTCACAATTGAGAATCAGTTCAACTAGTTTGCGTGTAAATCCAAAAAATTATTCTGACTGACAATTTGGGCTATTCGAGATGAAATGCATGTTATGAAATGCATATGATTTTAATGTCATGATGCATGTACTAATTTATGAGTCGGAGTTAAAATTTGGGTATGACATTCCTCTCTGAACTACACATCTCAACATGAATATCGCTAGTATAAGGCCACCATAGTAGCTCCTCTCTGAACTACGTATCTCAACATAATTCATCATGAATTTATATTTACAACTCAAAAATATTTATAATTAAATAATTACCCAACAATAATCACTAATAGGGTAAAATTACACTACTACGAAAAACACATACAACAACGGTTAAAAAAGATATATTATCATGCAAGATCGGCTATTGTTACGTAGCGTGTGGTTGCATATGCGTTACTTATAATCATGGTCGTATGATCGTTGTAGAAAACTGAAAAGTGCGCTACCTATCATATGCCACATGTTTTTGCCACATGTTGTGAAAAGCCACATTTATAACTTTTATCTCAATATACAATATTAAATATTTTAACGCAACAACATCAATAACAATAAGATTAACAAGAATAATAAGAACAATAAAAAGAAGAACAAGAACAACAACAATAACAATAACAATAACAACAAGAACACCAAGAACAACAAAAACAACAACAAGAACGACAAGAACAACGAGAACAATAACAAGAACAACAAGAACAATAACAACAACAAGAACAAAAATAAGAATAATAACAAAAACAAAAAGAGCAACAACAACAACAACAACAACAACAACAACAAGAACTACAAGAACAACAAGAACAAGAATAAGAACAAGAACAATAACAACAACAAGAACAAAAATAAGAATAACAACAAGAGCAACAACAAGAATAATAACAAAAACAATATCAACAACAAGAACAAAAATAAGAATAACAACAAGAACAACAAGAGCAAAAACAAGAACAGCAACATAAACAACAATAAATAAAATAAAAAAAAAAAAAAAACAAAATCGTTAAACAGTAACATTTTACCTGTAGAATCGTTAAACAAGAACAAACTGTAACACGTTAATGGAAGCAATGTTTATGAGTTTCGTTTGTGGAAGAAATGATGTTTTTAAGTTTGGTTTAGTGGATGAATAATATTTCGTAAATGGAAGAAGTTTGGCGGCAGAAGATGAAGTTTGTCTAAGTACGTCTAGGACAAACGTGAATGGACTAAAAGCGTTATATATATCTTAAAAAAGAAGATGCCACCTATAACCACGGTTGATTTAAATACCTGTGGTGAAATATCTGTCACCTATAACCACAGTTGATTTAAATACCCGTGGTGAAAGGTCTGTCAGCATTTTTTTAAAATAAATAAATAACCAAAAATGCTGGTGCTGGGATTTGAAACCATGACCATGCGTCCCATTTTCACCACGGGTATTAAATCAACCGTGGTTATAGGTGGTTAAATAAAATTTAAAAAAATGCATGCGCCTAAATATCACATATTACAATGGTTGATTGAATATCCATAGTAACGCGTGCGTGATTATATGTGTTTTCCGTAGTAGTGATAACATTACATAAATCTAAGCATTCAACATGGTCAACTCATAACTCAACAGAATTCACAACTAACTCTTCTACTTTTTTTTCAAGGATTACGAGTTATAAGGCGTATGATAACCTTAACTCAACTACTCATCAACTCATCTGTGAACATGTCAGATAAATAAAAATTCAACCCTCTTGACACAAACAACAATCTAAACACATCAACATAACTCAATAACTTACTCGTAAATCTACATATCAAGTGACTCAGAACTCAACCCTTTTTATTCAACTCGAATATCAAATACCTCAAACTCAACTCTAAGAATGTCAAATACTGCAAACTCAACTCTAAACATTTCAACCTCAACTCTAAAAAAATCAAGTACCTTAAACTTAAATCTAAGAATGTCAAATACTTCAAACTCAACTCTAAACATTTCAGACTCATCAACTCTAAAAATATCAAATAACTCAAACTCAACTCTAAACATTTCAAATAACTCAAATTCAAGTTATTTATAAATATATTCAAACTCTTTAAGTCGCCCAAAGATTTTCCCAAAACCCTTGCCATAACTCTAAAATTATCTCACTGTAATAGGGTTTCCCTACATCCTTGACTTAACTCTAAAACATAATATCTAACTTCACAATAGCACCAAAAATTGTAGACTTACGATAAAATTATGAAACTCTCCCGTCTAAAATATTGTTAAACCTTATTTCTAATGTAACTGACCACACCTCAAACGGACTTACGAAACTCAAGTTACACATGAAACAAGATGACCAACACAAGACTGAAATTTGATTACACCTCTGGTATAAAAACCAGAGAACTTCTACTGTTGTAGCAGTCCTAGACCCAATTTCCTCACTTCAAAAGAAAGATTATTTTGTTAACTTTCTAACACAACTAAAGGCACCTCAAACGGACTTGCGAAACTCAAGTTACACATGAAACAAGACGGCCAATCCCCTTTTATGTCTACCTGTGATTTTCTACATTTTTCTCTCTATTGGACATTTCATAAATTCACCCATTTTGCCTTTTTTGAGTTCTATTCGCCCCAAAAATATACAAATAAACATAGCCATTGAAAGAGCACAAAAAATTAAATTAACAACAACATATCTTATCAACCAGATCTCTTCTTAACATAAGACATCAACACAGTTAAAAAATTTAACTCTCGCCTTTTCATAGCGAAACAACAAAATTAATTCAATTCTCACCTTATCATAAAGTCTCAACAAAAATCTCAATTCAACCTTCGCCTTATCGCAAGACAAAAATATAATTTATCAATTTAACTCACTCCTTATCATAAGGCGTAACCATCGTTCATTCAATCAATCTCGTCAGATTCGCCTATTTGGGTCCTAATTGCCTCAATACATACATGTTAACCATGGGTAATAGAAATCAACATTACAGATTCATATTCTCGCCTTATCAAGAGGCATCAACACAAATTATCAAATCAAAGTCAACAATCGATTAAATACAAAAAGAAAAACATTATCATAACGACCGCCTTAGAAGGTTTTCCCCAACCTTTTCTTGCCACAAACATTATCACAGAGAAAAAGGAAGAAAAGAATGTTGGAGGGTAAGGAACCCTAACTTTACAGCTGCTTAAACACCCATACATGAATAATTCCCCTACCTCAAATTTGCAGCAATGATGAAGTTTTGGCTATGGGGTTTCCTCTATATTCCTTCTAAAAGTTTCTTCTAGGTTTCTCTTTATTCTGCCTCTTTTCCACCCAAAACACGTACTGATACAAATATCTCCTAACTCCCCTATTTAAATAAAAACCTAATTTTATTTTATTAATTCTATTTATTCCCTTTATTTCTCACCAATCTCACCTCCCTCCTTAATTTTCATTATATTTCTGTTTTACTCCCCAAAATCAATTATCTCATTATTTCTATTATTTCTATTATTTAAAAATTACTTAAAAATTCTAATAATTCTAATAATTTTACCAACACTCCAATAATTCACAAAAATACTAATTAAATATAATAAAACACTCTAAAACTTAAATAAAACAAAATAAAATATTTTAAACTCAATTAAAATAATTATATAAAAAATTGGGGTGTTATACACCCTGTAAAGAGTTGCATGACTTTACTCCTTTGTTATCATTACTGATCCTTTTGTAATCTTACACATGTCACCACTACCAAAGTAAGTGTGATAACCTTCAATATCCAAGGCTTTGACTTAAATCAAGTTGAGATGAATATCAGGAACATGTATGTCATTCTTCAATTTAAGCTTGCATCCAACACCAATTTCAACCCAAACATCTCTTACCAACAATTTCACAAACTCCCTCATTTTTCATTTTTACCGTCCAAAATCACCAACAGTATAAGATGAGAAGAAATCATGTCTAGGAGTAACATGGTACGAGGCACCTGAATCAATAATCTAAGTTAAATCTTGACATGCAGGGTTTATGGAGCTATCATCATAACCAATGTAGACATCGTTGTCACGTGTAAATGTAGTTGTGTCTTTATCATTTTTCTTCTCATTACCATCATCTTTTTCCTTTGAATATTCTCTTTTGAGAAATCTGCAATTCGTTTTTATGTGTCCCTCCTTACCACAATTGTAGCATATAATTTCTTTTCTAGTTCTTGATTTGCTTCTTGACTTGCCACAACTCTTTGATTTGTAACACTTATGAAAATATCTTGTTTTGCTTCTCCCCCTTGACTCGGTAACTAGAGCTTCAGAATGATTAGGAGTAACAATCAAACCACGTTCCTTTCTATTAACTTCTTTATTAAGCATGCTATCTTTAACCATTGACATTACAAATTTCTCATTCAGTGTTGAATTAGTAAGTGTCCCAACAAGAACTTCAGAGTTATCAAGCAAGGAACTAAGCAATAATAAGGCTTGTAACTCATCATCCAACTTAATATCAGTAGCTGCCAACTGATTCACAGTATTCTGAAACACATTCATATGCTCTGCCATTGAGTCATCGTCCTTGTATTTCACATTTACCGGCTTCTTAAACAAACAGGCTTTATTTTGCATGTTCTTGCGCTCATACAACTCTTTGAATTTATTCCACATTTTCTGCGCATCAATTTCAGCTTCAACATGTGAATATACACTCAAGTCTAACCATTGTCTGATTATAGCAACTTTCTTCTGATTCATCTTCTTCCATTCAGAATCAAACTTATCACTTGACTTACATTTTCTCCTCAATAGGATCATACAAATCTTTGTTGTATAACATATTTTCCATGAGAGTCTTCCAGAGTGTATAATTTGTAGAGTTGAGCTTAATCATATTGGACTCTTGATTTTTCTCCATTTAAAATGCACAAACAAGCCAACCAAAGCTCTCAATACCACTTAGTTGGGAAATAATAAAAAATCAAAATATTTTTCTTAAGCGGAATACTTTCTCAAACTTGTGCAATTTAAATAGACAACTAGCATAACCAATTTCAGAGCACAATAATAATAACATAAAAATAAAATAGCAAGACCACCAGATTTTTAACATGAAAAATTTCTCTCAAAGTGAGAGAATAACAATCACGGGACCTAGTCCAGTAAAACCATCCACTATATCAATAATGGGTATACAAAAGTCTTTATAGTAACACTAGGGAATATAAATCTTTCCCGATAAACAATAAAAGTTAGAAACACATTCTAAACAACTCCTTCACAAAATGCGGGCAGACCAAAACAACTCTAAGAGAAAGTAAAACTATCCAACGAAAATATCAATATAATTAGTTAAGTGATAGGAACAACATACTGAATTTGTAGTTCTAATTGATAAAGTTTGTTAGTATTGCTACACACCCGCTCTAAAAGTGCTCTTCTTTAAAACCCTTATAAGATAGTTATTTGTTGTATTGCTTTAGAGATTAAAAAGTTCCTTTAAATAGATGTCAAATAAGTTTGATCCAAATAAAACAAATATAATAAAATTTTTTTTTTTATTTTTTCTCCTTTTTCTAAATAAATAGTGGGATCCACATTAGGAGTGAGCCCACTATACATGTATGACTCAACAAATATTATGTAAAAAATTTATCAATTCAAACTGCATTAGTTTGCTTTAATTTTATTTCTAAAAAGCAATTAAATTAAACCGAAACACTTTATTTTAGTCTAAATGACTTTTTTTTTAGTCTAAATGACTTTTAGCGTCAAAATTATCCAAACCACACCGCAAACATGCGTACTTGTGGATTCCTACTCATACACAAATAACATAATAACGTGAGTGACTCACATGTAAATTGAGAAACGCATACATTTGTTGAAATGTGAAAGAGTATTTTCAAAAGTGAGCTGTCATAACTTTCATTTTTAATAAAACAATGTGTAATGTACTTGTTAACCAACAAAATGGAGGTCTTAAAAGAGTAGTTGTAACACTTTCAAACTAGAATTGTGCAACATTCCTCGCTGCCTTTCAGATACCCATTTTTGTACCACATACGAATATAAATAAACTTTAAGATATAGATTGATCAATTATCTTTTCAACATTTCCTTTTACATGACCCGTATGAGTATGGACATCATTTCATAACCGAGTTTAGCATTTTCATGTGAAGGTATCTCACAATATTGTGTTGTCTTGATGAGAGGATATTTGTGGGGAGAGAGTAACATGGCTTTTCATGTGCCAAATGAAAGGTAAAGTCACTATCAACTTTAAAAATGATCCCTTAATTGGGTTGAAAACATAATTTTTTTTGCCATTTTCCGTCTCTTACATTTTCTTTCTCCAAGTAATATTATTCGTAGAACATGAAGAGTCTACGTAATGACATCCACATATAACTACGTACAATCCCCATATAGAAATAGAGAAATACTTACATTAACATATAGCTACACAAATGAAAACTACTAGTAATGTATAACCCTAACATTACATGTGAGTTTGAACTTAGAATATTTTGATATGTTTAACCATGCAACCAATGATGACAATGAAAAATATTGTGACTTCACATAAAGACCAATATAGTTGTACACACATGATATGTAGGTTTGTGTCAGATTACAATTTTTTGTATTAACTAGGCAGGACCACATGGGGAAGAGAAGCCCTCCAATTTTAAGACACTAGAAAACACAAACACTACTCATGACATGTAGTATGTAGTTTGGGAAATTGAGGAGCAAGAAATACTACAATCTTTTATTACTAAATTTGTTATACTATACATTGTTTGTGGTTCAAACAATTAATACGGATGTCTTACAAGAAAAGGATCAGCCAGCCAACCAACCACAATGAATGTGATTCATATTTAAAACTCACTCAACAACTTTGCTCTTAATTAATCAAACCACATTTGAATTAGTTTTAAATAACCAAATTAAGTCATAGATAGACATTATGTGCCTTGTATTATAATAGTCAAATACTTTTTTTTTATTTGGTTTTGTTACAGAGCGAGGCAAACCCAATCTATAGTGGATTGTGCCGCTCAAATCACAAAAACTTAGATGGATTGATAGATAGACACCGTCAAAGGATTTATGTAGATCGTCAGATAAAAATATTTAAAAGATCTCATTACACTTGTCTAAAAAGGTAGTTGTCCTAAAAGAAGGTTCTAGGGTTTCAAAACCCAAAACCTATTTCTATAAAGCCTAACCGATGATTCAGGTTCAGATACTACAATTCTAAACTATAAAGTTGCATGTACACCTCCATATTTAAGTACGGCAAAACAACCATTACAAACCAACATCTTGCTACGGTTAATCAAGCCGAAGGTCATAAGATCTAACCCGATCATGTTTCATTTTTTAAAACCATGATCTATGCATATGTAGATAAATTAGTTATAGATATCATGGTGAGTTCTACATAATGTAGACATAAAATAAATGATAATATAAAAGTGGGACATACATGGATATAGGAAAGTTGTAGCCACAAGACAGACCAAGTGCGTTTTTATGAGTGTAGTGTAGTTATTATTGTTTCAATAATTTGGTGGAAGTATTTGAAGATATTAACGGAACGTAAGGACACATGGGTTTTCTGCAAAGTTGATTGATTTTTGTTTGAATTTAATATCACGTGTCATTGATCAGTTGTAGAAGAGTAGTTCACAGTTTTACAAACCCAGCAATCAGAAAAGCCAAAACATTACCACCTTGTCACCCCTCATATTATACCCGATATCTTTCAAATTTTCAATATTCTCAAACTACTCTTTCTAATATTTATCGATTAAATTTTACTATTCTTCTAAAATTTTCACTTTTTTGAACATCTAAAAACGAAATTTTCGGTAGTTATTTTGAAATTTCCGATTTATTTTTCACATTTTTGAAAATTCACGCATTTTTATTGGAAATTTGGAAACATCTGATACAAAATACCGGAAATTTGAAAAAATCCGTTATCCAATACCGGAAATTGTCAAATTTTCCGATAAATTACAAAATCTTTCGGAAATTTGAATATATTTGAAATTTCCGGCACATAACAAAAATTAGAAAAAATATTTTATTTGTGTGGTCCGAAGCCGGTAGGGTCATCTACAGATTCGTGTAGCGATTATACGCAATTCTTCACCACAAACAAAGTATGTTTTCTATGTAACAAGTTTAAATTAAATATTTTCTCGCCCTTATATGATATTGATATTATACTTTTTATAAGATGTAAATGGAAGACATGTGATTCCCGATCTGAAGTATTAGCATGGGCATAGAATATTGGCAGGCAACATGGTATTATAGTTGTGACTGTTCATTCTGATACTACAAATGGCTAGCGAGGTAGGACAGATAAATTGATTGTGGATTGTGAGAAAGAAGGAAATTATAAAAGGAAAAATACATCTGAAAGTAGTAAATTCTCATAAGGCATTTATAGTAAGAAAGTGAAATGCCCTTTTAGGCTGAGATCTGCCCCGAGTGGTAGCGGTTGAAACGTGATGGTTAGGTGTGTGTGTTTCACAGTCATAAACTATCTAAGGGTTTAGATGGCCATGACATATTGGGCCATCTAAAAGTTCATGAGAGACTGTTTGTGAATGACATGACGAAGTACAACATGGCTCCACGGTACACAGTTTCTACATTAAAAGACAAAGATCCAGGAAACCTCATCAGTGTTACCCAAGTGTATAAAGCTAGAGCTACATATAATGCGAGCAAGAGAGGTTCATAGACGAAAATGTAAATGTTGTTGACTCTTATTCATAGAGAAAAATATACGTGTTAGACAAGAAATAGGGAAGACTCAAATGTTGCTGATATCTTTTTGACACATATTTATTCAGTGAAGTTGTTAAATATGTTTTACTTGGTGTTGATTTTTTATTGTACATACAAGACAAATAGGTAATGTACATCATGATCATACCTTGATATCATTTCGACATACTTTGATTCATCAAATTTTTTATTATTTGCACTGTGATCATATATGTACCGTCTACCACTGCTTGAGATTGTTTGTATTACGTCAAAAAAATTAACGTTTTCGGTAGGCTTTGCCTATTTGGAACATGAAAGGGAGGAGAACTTCAAATGGGCACTGGAGAAGCTCAAAGAGTTATTCTATTTTGAGAAATTACTATCGAATGTCGTGGTGACGCACCGAGAACTTGCGTTGATGAATACAATTGAAGTTGTGTTTCTAAACTCTACTCATCTGCTATGTTCGTTCCATATTTCAAAAAACGTTAGCATGAAATGTAAAGAGTATATTAAATCAGAAATACATGAACATGTCATGGATCTATGGAATAACATCATGTATGCTAATAGAGAAACTGAGTTTGTCGCACACTTGAAGCACTTTGAGACTGTTTGTGCTGATATTCCTTTGTTTATTAGGTATGTGAGAGAAACATGGTTGATACCTTATAAAGAAAGGTTTGTTGTTGCTTGGACTAACAAAGTCACGTATTTAGGGAACACAACAACGAACAGGTACACTGACTTCTTTTCGAATACATTATTAAGCATAGTTTATCATGTTGGCTCATTACATTTTAATTATTGTGATTTGGGTGGAGTCTGCTCATTGGAGACTAAAAAACATGTTGACTATAGGCCGAGAAGATTTATGCCGAAGTTGAGATGATGTGAACACCATGTTGAAGTTGTAGATAGGTTCAATTAGAGTGTCAATTCAAAAAAAGATTGTCAACATTGAACATCGGTATAACATTTCATTCTATACCAACTTTCACGGTTTTGTTTCAAGGCAGTGTATACAACACATAGGGAAGGACCTAGAAAGAGTAAAAATTGTTGGTACAAGCAAAGATGTTTGTGGTTGCTTCATTAAAACTACACATGGCTTATCTTGTGCGTGTCAACTTGCTGGTTTCCAAATATAAGGCTTGTATGTTCCTTTAGAACCAATTCATGTTTGGAAAAAATTACACATTGAAGAGCATGCTGGTGGTCATGACGATAGTGGCACAAAGTTGGATTTAAAAGTAGAGTGTGAAGAGTTGAAGACATATTTCAATTCTTTGGATATTGTAGGCTAGAAGGTGTTGAAGAAAAAATTTTGGGAACTAATACACCCATCCACAACTTCTATGTGTCCACCGTCAGTGAAGTACAAGCCAAATAAGGGAGTTAAGAAGAGCAGAAAGGGTGAAGAGAGTGATGTGCATCGTGATCCTTCATAGTGGAAGTATGGTGAGGGCTCGCAGGGGAGTCATACTACAAATAGATCATGCACGAAACCAATAGGAAGTCAACCTTCAAGTATTACGGGTCAAAGCCAACTGTCCACTGCATCTTCAAGGCATCTTTACTTATCTCAGTTTCCTGGTTTCTTGCATCCATACATTGATGAAATTTTTAATGTGGGTGACGATGGAAATTGCAATTTTCAGGCTATTGCAACTTTATTTGGTTGGGGCGAAGAGTCATGGTCGTTGGTTCGGACGCAGTTAGATACTCAAGTTCATCAACACCCTAAATTATTTTCCAATTTTTTATATGACATGGTCTCTGAAGTTAGGAATTCCTTAAAAGTAGAACACTTGGGTGTGCAGGGTCAAGAAAAATGGATGATGATTCTTGATATGGGTTACCCTTTTGCTTGTAGGTACAATGTCGTATTTCTCTCCCTGTCACAGAGACTTAACATTACATTTTTTCCCTCTTAACATAGCTTCACCTATGTATACGAGCAAACATAAAATCATTGTTGTTGGTTTTGTCAACGAAAATCATTGGGTTCAGGTAAAGTTGAAACCTGATAGTCCATTGCGTTCCGTCACTAACCGTTGGAGACTAAACTGTATTGAAGATGCAAAAGCATGGGAATCAGCATATGCAGGACGAATTAGGCACTGGGAGGATGAAGTTAGGAAGTCTTCCTAATTTACTATGTAATCTTGTGGACAATATTTATCTATTATATATAATGAATTTTTTATGAAACCATTTATGCAGACCGATGTGTCAAAAATATTGAAATTATATATTTTTGGAAATTCTGGCTTTATACTAGAAATTTTGAATTTATGAAATATCCGGTATTCCGGAAATTTCAATTTTTCGGAAGTTTTAGACAGTTTACGTAAATTTCATATATTCTGGTATATCTCACTCGGAAATTTTAAAATTTTCGGTATTTTTTCCCAGAAAGTACAGAATTTCCGGTAAATGTCTCATAAGAGTAGTAAAACACTACAAATTTTCCAAATTTCCGATATAGTCACAATTTTCGGTACAATACTATTAATTTCATAATTTCTGGAAATTTTCCAAGAGTAAAAAGGTAAGTTCGCTCAAAATTGGGGGGGGGGGGGGGGGGGTGGTGTTTCCAGGTTCAAGTGGGAGGTGTCAAGTTAAATGCTCCATTGTTGGATATTGTTCTGGATCAGCCATGAGGCTCGAAGATATGGAAGCCCAATAATGACATGTGGCAATGTTCCGTGAAGAATAGATGGATCATTTTTTCCCTCTAAATAGGTAATCTCCTTCGCAAGCGCTTTACCAACCGTCCAAATTGATCTGACGGCTGACTGCATAACACGTCTCTTTACACGAGTATGATTGCTAACTAATTCTCCTATTTAAAGAACAGAGTGTGTTATATCCCAGGTATTTAAATCCTTTTCATTCAAGCTTCACTTCTCAGTCTCTTTGTGACTTGACTGTTGGAGTGCTTGCAAGTCAGTCCCCTTTTTCCATGCATTGGAAGCTCTGAACCACCACAATAGACTATGAATCCACTCTTTCCTATCATCTCTAGTTCCAATACAAAACATTGGTGCTATCTGTGGGAATCAACTTTGGATTCCTACGATTTTTACGATCTAATTCCTTTCGATTTAACCAAATCACCACCAATAGAATTCTAAATCTTCTGCAATCAAAGCGCATATTTCCATTTCCTAATTAATTTGTCAAATTTAGAATCAAACTATCGTTCATAAGATATGTCAACAATGGCGGCTTCCAAAACCACTCACTATGTCGTCTAATAGCAAGTCGTTGCAGCCACAAAAATCCATGAACCATCCACTTCCTCCTTAGGGGACGAACAATGAAGAAGTAACAATTGTTCCTTCCGTTCCCCAACCATAAAATTCTAGAACTGAGTGCAGAAGCAATCCTCCCAACCTAGTTTTCCATTTTTTTATACTAACACCTTGAGCTTGAATTTGATTCTTTATTTCTTGTATAAAAGACTTAAGAGTATTCTCTAACCGATTGTTTCTGTGTGTAGCCATTGCATGGTTTGGTGCAGAAAGTCCAGGGGGAATTTGTCGTACTTAAGGCTTTAGTTTATTTTAGGTGTTACTCCACGAGAATTTTGGATGAATAGGCCATCCAGGGTTGTGTGTGTTGGTGTATGAGTTGTTGTTTTTACCTACATAATTAACAGAAACTAGATTTTTTGAACTTTGACCGACAAATTCATTGGCATCATTTACAACTTTGACTAGCTCAGCCCCTGAGGCGTTAGAACTTGTCATCATGTTTTTCATCATTGGGTGTATTTGAGCCACTTGAGCAACTAAGGTCGTGATCTCAGTGACTTCATGGAAACCAACGGGTTTCTTTGGAAATACTATAGTGGTTGCTCGAGTAACTGACCATTGATAGGTGTTGGAACTAATGCTCTCAATCAATTTGTACCATTCTTCATAGGATTTAGATAACAATGTACCACTAGAAGATTTATCCAACATTGAAATTTTGTTCAGGCAGGGACATATGTCGGACTAAGTGTTTGGGACATCGTATACCAGAAAAAAAATAAGTTCACAAGATAGATAGCAAATAACAATTAAAGCAATAAATAACACATGAGAATTGGTAACACAGTTCGGTTCAACCTCACCTATGTCTGGGGGCTTCCAAACCAAGAAAGAAAATCCACTACTTCGAATTGGTATAATTAGTCTTATAGGAAGAAAAACCCCATGTTGTTCAATGCCTTTTCCTAATCCTAGTGACTTTCTATTTAGGACTCCCCCTAAATATGAAAACCCCTCTCACATTTTCTGAATCACTAATCACAAGTGATCACAACAATAATAAAAATGATGATTGTTGAATTACAACTCAACTAAACAAACCAAATTTTATGCTTTAAGATATGAATGAAAGCGCTAGAGTGGTGCACAAACAATAACACAAACAAAGACTCAAAAGATAAACCCTAACATAAGGAATCTTCAATACTTATACACTTCAAACATTAGGTTTAAGTCTCCTTAAATAGCAAAGCATACTTCGGGATTTTCAAATGGGCATTTGATCACATCCAAATTTGTAGGATATTTTGTTTGTTTTTAAAATAGCCTCCAAAAAGCTTTGATTTGATTCAAATTCAAATCTCTATTTAAATTAATTTGATCACGTATAATCTAATCAAACAATTTTACATAATTGCATTTCTAAAAGATAGCAACAAATATCAACATATCTGATTGAGATCCAATCAGAAAATACGCTCCAAAGAACATCCATCATGGCCTGCTGACAAGGGTCAGATCTTGCACACATGCTGGAATATTTGGTTCGACATCTGTCCTCGTGACAGAATTTTGAATCTTGAACAATTCAAATACAATCTTTACTTGATATAAATCACTATTCCAACTTCTCAAGTAAATGATTCATAATAAATCTCTTACTAAAACCGAACCACACTTATAAATATTGGATTGAAGATCTTCTCATTAAGTGCAAATACATATATTTTAATTAAAACAAACCCCATTAAATCTCTTTATGGAATATTTGTTTAATTAAATCTTCAACACAGTCTTGAAACTGAACCAAATGTATCTTCATAGCATATCCAATTAAATCTTTTCTTCAATGCAAATCCAACCAAATCTTCTTGTTTAAATCAACTCCAAATCTTTTTATGTAATTCATATCTACTTACATATTCTTCAACCTTATGGATTAATAAAATATTTTTAGCAAATATTAATGAACAGTATTTGCTAAAAGATACAACAACAATCATCCATGAATCATACACCAACACGCACAAATTCACTCATAAGTCTTTGTCTGCAGATTAAGGCCAGATGCTGGAACACATGCTGAAACATTTTGTTCCACATCTTTCTTCTGCATAAAATATAACAACTTGTACATATGTTGTTTTACCTAATGAAGAAAGTCAAAAGGAATAACAATTTCCCCCTTTGGCAAATTTTTGCTAAAACAACTTACAAGATGTGATCTTCAGGAAGTAGCACAAGTAGCACGCTATATAAAAATATGCTATATCAGAGTATACTCAGCAGAAAAACATATATACATATCAGATCAAACACCAAACAGGAGCTCATACCATCACATCAGACATAACATCACACTCCCCATTTTTGCCACAATTTGGCAATGGTTTAAAAATGAAAACCCAGAGAAATACCACTTAACATCAAGGCATATCTGGATCTGAATACCATATTTGGATTATCATAGTGCGTAAACACGTAAATGTAGCAGCAGAAATACAAAAGTTATAAAGTCATTACAGAACCGGCTCAAAGCAAAACAACAAACTTCAGAGTACCAACACACATCTCCAAATAAAAGACTTCAGATTGGGAATAGGTACCATATATTCTAAACACAAAAGCACATACAATAAGGAACACTGACATAGCAGTATCATCATAAACAAGTTAAGGTGAAAGGCTCCAACATTTCTTCATCAAAAACACCAGTTTCATTAATCAGGTGCACAAATGTTGAACACAATGTCTGAGACATCTTTCCCAACAAACAGCTTCTAACTGAAACTCAGCAAACCATGAGGAATATCATCATTCTTAACCTCAATCTCCTTTATTAACTTAAGACAACCAGATTGAATATTCAACACTGTCTGAGCATCACTAAGAAGCTCCACAATTTCATTATACTTCAGTGCTTCAACATAATGTTCTTCTTCAACCTCACTTGCAATTGTTCTCTTCTTTCTCACTGCCAGCTTCTTCTTCTTATTTTTCCTTGGTCATAATCTTGTGAATATAGTGAATCTTATCTGACCCCGCAGACTTGCTTATGCCCAAATAGTCATTAATAATTTAAGGTGAAAGCTTCGCACACTTTCATATATCATACATTTTTTTATACTCCTTGTTGCCTTCAACATTACACTCAGCAGTAATGTTCATAATGAATTTTTTTACTAGCTTTTCATATCAAGGACCAACATTAGTTATAACTTTCATTAACTCAGCAACTTTCAGCAACTTTGTAATCTTTTTACGATCAAGAGCTTCTTTACCTAGCTCTCTTTCACTAGAAATCCTTCTTTGGAAAACATACTTTCACTTTTTAACACTTGTCTCAGGCTGAAATGAAACATTATCCATGTGAAGAGAGGAGTCATTCACATGAATTCTCTTTCCACCAACCTTTCTCCTTATGGTTGACACAATGTCTTGGACATCTTCTTTAACATCTGTCTCAGAGTCACTTGATTGAACAAGCTTTCTCTTTAGAGGTTTCTTCTTTTTACTATATCAACAATATACCTTTGAATGAGAGTTTGGTTTCTTACAGGCCCATACATGAGTGGGACATCAATTAAGTTTTCACCAACAACCAAATTAGACTTATCAAAACGTGGAGTATTATGGGGAACAATATATGGGACATGTTTCTTGACATACAACCTATAAATGAAATTCAACATACTAAGAGGAACACCAATTTCAACTTCACCAAACACAATATCATGTTTTCGAATAGTGAAAATTCCAGAAATATGAGAAGGAACCCCCAATAGGAAGAACTACGCCATAATCATTAATCTTCTTTAGCTTATTCTACAGAACCACTGTTGATTATTCAATATTGGGAGGACCTCCATCCTGACCATCATCCTTCCCTTAGATGAGAACTCCTTCCATGAGTCTCATAATGTCCATAATTGGTAATTCAGAAGCATGAGTAAGATGTTGAAACATCTTATACGACATCTTAGCTTGCTTCCCAACTTAACACATACATATGACAGATTTCTCTGCAACAAAGTTCCTTGTCCTCCCAAGCTTTTTGTCCCATTGTTTAGTTTCAGTATCTAAAATGTCATCCATGATGTCTAAAACATGATCTTCAACATTCTTCTTTACAGTGGCAACAACCATATTCATCTTTACAAATTTCTTTCTTTTATTTCTATCACAAAATGTAACATAGTTTCTTTCTTCTATCAAGTGTCTATTGTAGCTACTATCAAAATGACAATCTTCACAAGAAAATACCTTGTGGGAGGAACATACAATATGAACAAGAATATTAGGCTTGCCATGCCAAACATCTTGATGATGCCTTTTAAACTACTCATTCCACTGGGAATACATATGTTGATGATGTGGTTGACTACCATACAATTTACAATAGTATAATGAAATGGAGAAGAACAAATTAATGCACTGGTAATCGTGTTTGACACGACTTTGAGACATGTTACCTGACATTTTGCATTCTATTTTCTGATAACATGTTTGACACGATGTTGAGACTTATTACCTAACATTCTACATACTGTTTTCTAGTAAACAAGTTAGATATGATGTTGAGACTTGTTGCCTGATATTCTGCAATCTGTTTTCTGAATATGAGTAATACACCTTTTATTTGAATTTGATGGCATAGCAGTATGTATAAAATCTTTCATGTCTTTGAAAGTCACAACATTGTGTGCTTGATTAGATTTACCTTCCTCGTCATTAGTAACATTGTAGATTCACCTTTATTTCCTTGAAAAACTTGAGCATTATTTATGAATATGTCTAAAATCTTTGCATTTAAGACACTGGATCTCGTTAAGATTGTCACCACCTATTCCTTTATGCTGAAAGTTACACCTCTTAAAATTGTGTTCCTTATTGTCTTGAACATTTGAAAAGACATTATTCCCCGATCTCATATCTAGTTTTCTCATGACTTTACTAAAGCTATTAGCAAGCCTGAGATTATCTTCAATGTCATAATCTACTTGGTCTTCACATTCTTCATAATTGTTTTTGGCTACAATCTTTGGAGGATTCTTAATACCATAAAGAATCTTTGGATAATGAGTTGTTCCTCCGTCTTTAAAATTCTCCATCTTGGATAAAATAAGAACCCTAGAACACACCTAAACAGAATAGGGTGCCTACACTAATGTCAATTGATATTTTGTTCAGGCAGGGACAAATGTCGGACAAAATGTCTTGGACATCGTATACCAGAAAAAAATACTTTGTAAGACATATAACAAATAACAATTAAAGAAATAAATGATACAGGAGAATTTGTAACCCAGTTCAGTGCTACCTCACCTATGTATGAGGGGCTTCCAACCTAAGAAAGGAAATCCACTATTTCGAATTAGTACAATTAGTATTATAGAAACAACAACCCCATGTTGTTCAATGCCTCTTCCTAATCCAAGTGACTTCCTATTTAGGACTCCCCCTAAATATGAGAACCCCTTTCATTTTCTCTCAATCACTAATCCCAAGTCATCACTACACTAATCAGAATGATGATTGTTGAATTACAACTCAACAAAAGAAACCAAACTATATGCTTTAAGATATGAATGAAAGTGTTAGAGTTGTGCACAAACAATAACACAAACAAAGACTCAAAAGATAGACCCTAACACAAGGAGTTTTCAATAAATGCACACTTCAAACATTAGGTTTGAGTCTCCTTAAATAGAAATGCAATCTATGGACTCTTCCAATAGGCATTTGATCACATCCAGATTTGTAGGATATTCTGTTTGTTTTTCAAATATCCTCCAAAAAGTTTTGATTTGATTCAAATTTATATCTCCGTTTAAATTCATTTGATCACCTTCAATATAATAAAAAAAATCTCCATAATTACATTGCTAAAAGATAGCAACAAATCTAATTGAGATATAATCATAAAATACGCTCCAAATAACATCCATGATGGCCTGCTGACAAGGGTCAGATGTTGCATGCATGCTAGAACATTCGGTTCAACATCTGTCCTCGTGACAAAATTTTGAATCTTGAACAATTCAAATAAAATCTTTACTTAATATAAATCATTATTCCAACTTCTCAAGTAAAGGATTTGAAAAAAAAAAACTCTTTTTAAAGTTGAACCACACTTCTAAATCTTGGATTAAATATCTTCTCATTAAGTGTAAATACATATCTCGTAATTAAAACAAATCCCATTAAATCTCTTCATGGAATATTTTTTTATTTAAATCTTCAGCACAATTTTGGATAAAACTGAACCAAATCTATCTTCAAAGCATATCTTATTAAATATTTTATTCAATGCAAATTCAATCAAATCTTCTTATTTAAACCAACTCCAAATCTTTTTAAATAATCAAGATATAATTAAATATTCTTCAACCTTATGGATTTATAAAATCTTTTTAGCAAATCATACTGAATAATATTTGCTAAAAGATATAGCAACAAATCTTCCAGGAATCACACATCAATGCTCACAAATTCACTCATAAATCTTGGTATGCAGAATGAGGCAAGATGCTAAAACACATGCTGGAACATCTTGTTCCATATGCTGCCTCTGCACCAAATACATCTTGTACATATGTTGTTTTACCTAATGCATCTAATCTAAATGAATAACAAACATGTTTCTTGATGATGGCACTAGTCCATTATAAATTGTTTCTAACTGAATACAGAATGGGATCCCACAGTGTGGATATTGCCTCAACAATTCCTTGAATCTTTCCCAAGCATCAAACAAAGACTCATCCTCTCTTTTCCTAAATGAAGTGATTTTATTTCTTATTTTTGCATTCGTGACAGAAGGAAAATACTTAGTTAAAAACTTTTCAGCCAAGGAATTCCATGTGGCGATGGAATTAGTTTCTAAGAAGTTAAGCCAACTCTTTGTTGTATCCCTTAAAGAATATGGAAATTGCCTCAATTTGAAAGCATCATCATTATTCCCAGGGATTTTTAAGTTACTAGCAACTTCTAGAAATTGTCTCAAATATAGATGTGGATCCTCACTAGTAGCTCTTAAGTACTGGCCCGATAGCTTGTAACATTTGGAACATAATAGGCTTGAACTCAAAATGTGCCACTGTGATCTCCGGTCGTATGAATCATGCTTTCGTGTCATTGGGATCAAACACAACATAATCCCTAACATTTCTTGCTCTATCATTAGCAATGTCAATTATGCCATTTTCTTCCATGTCTCCTTCTTGCTTTAGTTGTGTTTATTCAAAGGCTTCAAACAAATGAGAAGGAAGAAGTCTTCCTGATAAGTGAACGGTAACTTGAAATCTCCTTAGTAATTTGAATGTTCTCTCATATGCAAGGTCTTCTCTGCATACTTTCGTCAGAAACATGTGCATACAGTAAGCACACTCATGTCGTGTCACTAGAAGACATAAAACGTCAAAATCTCAAATGTATTTTTCACAAACAAAAAAAAAATCAAAGTTTTAATGTCACAATCCACGACAACGGTGTAACAAATATTTTGTGCTATTTATATGTGTAAGTATGCTCGGTGCAATAGTAGTAAGTGATGTAAAAGTAAGAGTATTGATCCTTAGGTTGATTCTTTATGTAAAACTTTGTGAATATTTAGGAGTAAGGATAGTATAATAATGATTGGTTTTCATAGATTCAGGTTGAATAATAATGAATAAAAGTAAAGAAGTTAAATCAATAGTGAGATAAATGTTGGGCAATAATCCATTTAATGAGTTTCATATTTCGTGTGTGAATGATGAGACCTGTCCTAAAAGATGAGATAGAAAGTTATCTAGTTATGTATGTCTACACCATCAAAGCATATGCATTAATTTAAGGGAACAAATCTCTAGGTCTCGCAAAAAATTAAAGCACATATTGTATAAATTTTAATTTCCCCTATGGTTGTAATCCTTTATGTCTAAAGTAACTAATCTAGTGAATATGTATATCCTACCATGTCCAACCACATTTAGGCTATCAGACTAATATATATATATATATATATATATATATATATATATATATATATATATATATATATCACATGATAAAATGCATCATAAAAATCATACCATCTAACACAAAATACTACTTTTCCTTAAAATTCACATTGCTCAAAATAAATAGTTTAGCTTATGGTGAGCAAAAGATATATTTCTACACAAGTTCTTAAAGTTAACATTTCTAAACACTAATGAAAAAGAAATGAAAGCCTAAGTATGACACGTCTACTTCTTCCAATCTTTAATCAGCAAGAGGTGAGTTATGCCATGCCTAGAAGCTCAACATTTCTTCAAGAAAGGAAGGAGGAGAGATTCTCTGTACTTTTCGTTAGACTTCCTCTTCTCCAAACGAAAGATTTTCTAAGCTATTTATCAAGTGTCTCAACTTCTAAACCTCCTTTCATTTCTTCAAGGTGATTCTTTTATAACCTCCCAGCTTTTAGGGTTTTGTTGAGTAATTGGATCATGGGCCTTGTGATTATCCATTTATTTAACCCATGAAAATCACCATATGCCTTCTTCATATCCTCTCGTACTAGTACTAGGTGCAATACATAACACATGCAGGGGACAAAGCGTCATGTGGAAGACCTGCTAGGCAGAGGGACAATGTGTGCATTCATTTTAGCACTGGGTAGCTTTTTGCGGATTTTTGTCTTGTAATGTTTGTTCTTATCCATCCAGTTTTCCAGCTCAGTTAGTGCTTATCTTCAAACTCATGCCACATTTTCCCTAATGTTAAGATCTTTTACTCCTTACAACATCTTTTGGCTACAAAGGCCTATTGGGAAGTAAAGTTGCATTGATGTTGCATTCATGGTGTGATAGAACTTGTCACTAGAGTATTAATTCCTACACAAGAAACAAACACATAGAAGTCACAAAAGAGAACACCTAGTGTTCCCTAAGCTAATTAAGCTAAAAACAGCAAAAACCTAATTAATCCATCATACTTATGCTTATCATAACAAGATAAAATTAAGTAATAAAGGCCTTGATATATAAGAAATAGTAAGTTATCACCTTTCATTATGGGAGTGAACCATCTATTTTTACACTATAATGTTATGATGGATAATACACTCCCAAAATAAAACAAAATTTATATGGGAATATTGAAGGTGAGAAAAATACACAAAAATGGGGAGTTGAATTGTGTATGTCAAAAACTCGTTTCACTTTTGAAACTGAACCTTCAGATTCTGAACCTCGTTCAAAGTCTGACACCATGATGTGTGTTAGGTCTTTGATTGGCTACATTTTGGCTAAAATAAGTTTACAGCAAGTTGTTGAGTAAGATGTTGAAGCATCTTCATCAACTGTCATGACAGGTGCTGCTATTATGTGTTTCAGACAGATGTCGAAGACAGATGTCATGACATCTTAGTCTGGTACAATAGGTGTTGCTGTTTTGCTGTCATGTGATTTTTAAACAAGATGTCGAAGGAGATGTCACGACATCTTTGTCTGGTACAGCAGGTGCTGCTGTTGTATATCTCTTGACAGGTTTGTTTTGTTTGGATGAGAATATTTTGGATATGTCTCATCATTATACGCAGGTCAAGGAGATTTATTAGGAACAAAGTGCAGATTTAATTGGATTTCTTAAAAAGGATCTTGGAGACTTTTTAGGAAACTATTTGGAGATTTGTTCCTATTTTTGTGGAGAAGATTCTGCAGAAGATTTACAACGTGAATATTTGACATAATTAAAGAGTCCAAGCCCATTCTGGAAGAGTCTATAAATAAGGACTTGCTAAACCTAAAATAGCAAGCATTCACACAACAAGTTGTCGGAGCAACATAAGGGATTAGGGTTTTGACAGTCTCTTGTGTAGTTTGTAAGTCACCCATGTATCTTTTGGTACTATGTGGTTGACATAGGTTGTTGTAAATTGTTCTCACTCGAAGATTTTAAGCAAGAGTTGAGTATTGTTCTTGGATGAAGCTTTTAAGCAAATCCGAGTTAACTTGTTTGTCAAGAAAGCTTGACAGAATTATGTATTGACAAGGATGATGTCGATATCACAGGTTGTGATTAAGGAAGTAAGTAGGTCTCTCATATCAGAGTTGTAAATGATGGAGCTTAACTTTGGTAAAGATGTTCATAAAGGGTAGTGATTAGGATAAAGTTGTAAACGAGGGAGTTTAGCTTTAGGGTAATACTACAAGATAGTGAAGTCTTCTTCCTGGATTGGTATCCCCCAGATGTAGGTGAGTTGCACCGAACTGGGTTAACAATTACTGTGTTCTTTTATCATTCCACTACGCCAAACAAGACTTTAGACAGCGCTTTTTTAGGCCTTAGACAGCGCTTAAAAGCGCTGCCTAAGCCAGCGCTGGCGTAGGTAAAGACAACGTTTTTTATTTACGAAAAAGCGCTCTCTAAAGTATACATTAGAGGGCATTTTAAAAAAAAAAAACGCTGTCTAAAGGCCCCCTTTAGACAGCGCTTTTTTTTAGCGCTGTCTAAAGTATGCCTATAATTTTAATTATCAATTTTTCTATACCTTTAGAGGGCGCTTTTTCAATAAAAAACGCTGTCTAAAGGCCCCCTTTAGACAGCGCTTTTAAAAGCGCTGTCTAATGTATACCTATAATTTTAGTTATGAATTTTTCTATGCCTTTAGAGGGCGTTTTTTAGGAAAAGCGCTTTCTGTTGTGAACTATAGACAACGCTTTTTCTAGAAAGCGCTGTCTTTTCTCTACGTATAATTTTAATGATTTTTTTTAAAAATCCCATTTTAACCATTTTTTTATGCAGAAACCTGTATAATTCAAGCCATTTCAATAAACCTGTATATTTCACATTTCCATTAACAATTTCTAGTATGGTTCATTAACCATTTCCACTAATCCCATAAATCACATAAACCACATAAACCATTTCCATTATAATTCAAGTCATTTACATTAACCATTCACAAAACTATACAATTACATTCCAAAATCACATAAATAACATAAACCATTTACAAAACTATACAATCCCATAAAATAAACCATTCACAAAACTATACATTCACATAATCCCATTTTCCTATACCTTATATGACTTTTTTTTCCAATAAGGTATTCGCACAATTCCTCCTTAATTTCTTGCAATTTATCCTTCGTGTAATGAGAACACGCGTATTCATCAAAGTACTACATAACAAAACAAAATATGCATGATTTAGTTAAAAATAATAAATTATATGACATATCCGATAAATATTAAAATAAATCCTAAGTTATAAATCCATGCATACCGTAATAGGAATCTCTAATCGATCCATTTGAAGGATTTCTCTCATAAACCTCAAAACGAAATACCTGCAGTCTATGCCATTACGCTGACGAGGGCACTACACATAGACAAACAAATAAGAATTAATATATAGTTGTTTTGTGTTATCAAGTAGCATCACTAATAAGCAACATTGTGAAAATTAATATACTTTCTGAGCTTCATTTTCATCATGTGTCTCGTGTGTGTCGTCATGGTCACTAGCCATTTCACCTGTAAGAAAGAAAAAAATAAAAATTAAATGATAAATATAAAAATCCATAATCCATTGAATGATATAAGTTATATATAACATGACAACTAATTAATATTATTGAATGATATAAGCTATAATTTTATAACTAGTACCTTTTTCACTAACGTCTCTTTCTTTTCTTGGTTGGAATATGTTCTACCCGTCTCTTAACAACACGGACGGTTGGATTGATCCAAATACCCTCATTATGATCATTTCTTGTATATGATTCATTCGCTATAATATTTTCATCTTGATCATTTCTAGTAAATGATTCAATATCAACATCAATATCACCTTGATCTCCAATGTTTTCATCAATTACTTTGTTAGATAAAAGCACTATAGATCATTTTGTACTTGTCAGATCACTGACATAGAACACTTGTTTAGCTTGAGAGGCTAGAATAAAAGGCTCATCTTTGTACCCCACCCTATTAAGATCCACTTGCAAAAATCCTGACTTATCCATTCGTACGCCATTATTATTTTCAACCCACTTGCAACGAAATATAGGAATCTGAAACTTCTCACAATCAAACACCCAAATGCGCTCGATAACCCCAAAATATGACAGATTTGCAAATTTAGGGTTTAAATCTTTCATACTTGAAATGTGCATTGCTTCAGCTACCACGGTGACACCATTATTTTGCATAGTACTTTTATCATCTTGTTCTTTGGTATAAAATGTGTATCCATTAATTGCGTATGCGCTATAAGAAAACACAACCAAACTTGGACCATATGCTAAACATCTCAACCTTTCTGTTATTGAAGCAGGATCTGAATAATACTTTGAATAAATATGATCCTTAAACCAAGGTATGAAACTTCGATTGTGCTCTCGTACTATCCAATTCTCATTTCTATTCGGATTTAAACCTCGGAGAACATCCTTGTGCATTTCAATATACGGCTCAACCTCATTCTCATTGTGCAGAACATACAAATGCACTTGATCCCGTTCGACCCTTGATACTGTCACAACTTCATTTCCAATTAACTTTTTTCCTTCTTTTTTTCCGACAATATGAGATTTGGGGAGTCCAATTGATTGTACATTGGACAGATATTCAGTACAAAACTCAATCGCTTCTTTAACAATGTATCGTTCGGCAATACAACCCTCTGGTCGACTTCGGTTTTTAACATACCCTTTTAATATTTTCATATAACGTTCAGCAGAGTACATCCATCTCATATAAGCCGGTCCACACAATTGTGTCTCTTTCACCAGATGAACAACTAGATGAACCATTATGTCAAAAAACGAGGGAGGAAAAATCATTTCAAGATCACACAAAGTAATAACTATTTCTTTTTGCAATGTTGGTAAGATCGCAGGATCGATCACCTTACTGCAAATTGACTTGAAGAAAAAACACAATTTAGTTATTGCGCTTCTTACTTTTTCTGGCAGAATAGAACGTATACCTATTGGTAGAAAATGTTCCATTATAACATGGCAGTCATGCATCTTTAAACTCTTTAACTTGAGGTCTTTCATAGACACAAGTCTTCTAATATCTGAAGAGTGTCCTTCTGGAACTTTAACTGCACTTAGAAACTTACACAATACCTTTTTCTCTTTTCTAGATAGAGTATAAGCAGCAGGTGGTAGATATGTTCGTGTTCCTTTCTTCATGGGTCCTAATTCATTTCTTATTCCCATCGCTACCAGGTCCTTTCTTGCTTTAAGACCATCCTTAGACTTTCCTTGTATATTGAGTAACGTACCAATAACACTGTCAAATACATTTTTTCAATATGCATAACATCGAGAAAATGTCTTACATACAACGACTTCCAATATGGCAGTTCAAAAAAAATTGACCTCTTCTTCCACCCACTCTTGACAAGTGTATGTGCAAAAGGCTTTCCAAACTGAGTACTCACATCTTT
The DNA here is from genome assembly GCA_022829125.1 of Lathyrus tuberosus. Taxonomy (NCBI): domain Eukaryota; kingdom Viridiplantae; phylum Streptophyta; class Magnoliopsida; order Fabales; family Fabaceae; genus Lathyrus; species Lathyrus tuberosus. The sequence continues at coordinate 2,579,387 of JALAZF010000403.1, read as the reverse complement.
CACCTTTTCAAAAATTTGATCACCTGTCAATATAGTTGGAGCTCTACCATGTTCTGCCTCTCCATTGAATGCTTTTCTCCACCCACGATAGTGATGATTAGAATTTAAGAATCTACGATGACCGAGAAATACATTCTTCTGACCAAACTCCAATCGCGTCCAATCTGTTTTATCTTCACAAATAGGACATGCACATTGACCTTTTATGTTGTACCCTGATAGATTTCCGTATGCTGGGAAATCATTAATTGTGCCAAACAACATCGCCCTCAAGTTGAAACTTTCTTTCCTATACCCATCATAAACCTCCACACCGTTCTCCCATAAAAACTTTAAATCTTCAATTAAGGGTGCCAAGTATACGTCTATGTCATTCCCTGGTTGTCTAGTACCAAAAATTAACATAGATAACATCATGTACTTACGCTTCATACATAGCCATGGAGGTAGGTTATAAATCATTATGAACACAGGCCAAGTGCTATGTGAGATACTTTGAAGACCGTGTGGGTTCATTCCATCAGTAGATAATGCCAAGCGAAGGTTTCTTGCTTCTTTTCCAAATTCAGGATAATCATCATCAATTTTCATCCACTGTGGTGAATCTGCCGGATGTCGAAACTTTCCATCAATAATTCTTTCATCTGCATGCCAAGTCAAGTGTCTTGAATCGGTCTCACTACGAAACATGCGTCTAAATCTGGGAATTATAGGAAAATACCATAAGACTTTTGCTGGAGACAACTTTTCCTTATATCGAGAGACACCGCATTTAGGACACTCATTTAACAATGCATACTCATTTCGAAACAAAACGCAATCGTTTAGACAGGCATGTATCTTATCATAGCTCATGCCAATAGAGCACAACATCTTTTTGGCCTCATATGTTCGATTGGGAAGAACATTATCCTCTGGAAGCATATCTTTCATAAGGGCCAATAACTCTGTGAAACTTTTATCCGACCATCCATTGCCCGCCTTTAAGTTGTACAACTTTAATACCGCAGACAATCTTGTGAATTTGGTGCAACCATTATATAACGGTTTCTCTGCATCGCTTACCAACCTTTCAGACATTTTGGGACAATCCATAAGATCTTCTTTAAGTGCTTCTGCAATCTCTTCGACTCAATCAGAATCGTATGTATCTGTGCCATTGTCGTTTGAAGCATAGGTCGTATTATCCCCCAGTTCAACATTCCCGTTAATGTTCTCACCATGTAAATTCCAACATGTATAACTTCTATCAATTCCACTCCTCATTAAATGCGATGCCAACTGAACCGCGTTAACCCGACTCCCAAAACAACAACCCAAGCAAGGAAATCTCATTCGACTGGGGTCTTTGGCGTGTGCAACAGCAAACTTAACGAATTCTGATACCCCATTCTCGTACTCTTTCGACAATCGACTTGAAGACATCCATTTCTTATCCATAGTTATACTAATTAAACTAAACAAAAACAAAAACAAAAAATATTTACCTGTAGGGATGTAAACAACTTCTAGACCCACACAGTGTCCAGATAAATTAGAATTACCAAGATCCCCCTGTACACGTATCATAAAATGAAATATCATTAATTGACCAATTATGAGTCATAACTTGATAAGTGGCAACATGTAATCACAAACAAGCAACATACTTAACAGCAACCATACTTAAACAAGTAACCAAGCATACTTAAACAAGTAACTAAGCATTAGAGCAATTCATCCTAAACCTAACAAGATTCAAATCAAAGCAATACCTAAACAAGTAAACATGCATCAACTTAAACAAGTAACATTCATACGATAACCTAAATCTATCAAGAATCAAGTTTAAATCATACTTAAACAAGTAATCATCATATCACAAAGATAATCATCAAAGCAATTATTGAGCAAGATAAACATATCATGCAAAGACAAATATCATACTTTCTTTGACCATGCAATACAATAACTATCATAACTCCACTTTCATGGCTCTATATATCATAACTCCATCAATACAATAACTATCAATATTACAATAACTATCATACTTTCTTTAATCTAGAATATAGAAACAACAACTAATGAAAATAGAAACAACATGTTCAATATTAGTCATTCTAAACATGTTCAAAAATAAACATCTCAAAACTTTATAACTATGGTCATTACCCATATCAACACTACACACAAAATAAGTCAAAAGTATGCAACTGAATAATACACAAAATGGAAGTATGACGCAGGAACTCCAAACCACCTCAAACAACACCTGTACTACGACGGCAAAATGGTAGCTAGTGACAAGAATGAAAACAGAACAAAAATCGTATGATGAAAACAAGAATGAAAACAAGAATGAAAACAGAATGAAAACAAGAATGAAAAGCGTACCTCTTCTTCGTTTCGTCGTCTTCTTCACGAAAGCAATGGCGAATGAACAACCAAACTGACGGAAATACGTGAATGACGACAATGATGAACAACGACGGCAATGGCAAATGAACGACAACAATGGTTTCAGTAGAGAAGAACGATAGCAAGGGTTTCAGTAGAGAAGAACGGTCAAGAGAAGAAAATGAAAAGAAATGTCTGAAAATGATTAGAAATTGTTTTATATTTTAATTCATAAATGACTTTAGACGGCGCTTTTAAAAAGCGCTTTCTTAAGTGCTACCTATAACTGCGCTTTCCTCAGAATGCGCTTTCTAAGGTGGGGAGAATTTAAAACCTATAGCAGCGCTTTTGCCAAAGCGCTGTCTAAAGTGATGCCTATAGCAGCGCTTTACAAAAAGCGCTTTCTAAGGTGGCTTCCATTTTGGGCATTTAACAGCGCTTTTAAAAAGCGTTTTCTAAGGTTAACCTTTAGACAGCGCTTTTATAAAAGTGCTGTCTAAAGGAATGCCTATAGCAGCGCTTTACAAAAAGCGCTTTCTAAGGTGGCTTCCATTTTGGGAATTTAACAGCGCTTTTAAAAAGCGCTTTCTAAAGGCTGTCTTTTACAGCGCTTTTTTTAAGCAAAATTATTTAAAGACTTATAGCAGCGCTTTGTCCAAAAAGCGTTGTCTTTTTTGCGTTGTCTTTGTCCAATTTTGGCGTAGTGTTCTGCAGATTTACTTTTCTGTTAGGGTTCATGATAACATGTTGGAACATATGTCGTAACATCTGTGTGTATGCAGTTCTGATATTCAAGGTATCAATCTGCTATTTTGTTCCTCTGTGTTTAACGTTTATGCAGAACAATGTCTTGACATATGTTAGGACATCTGTTGTCTGCATTGCCAGAATTCCAATTGGTATCAGAGCAGGCATCCTGTTTGTTTTTGGATGAGATCTTTGGGAGATACTTTCTGGCGTTTAAACAATGAGGAGTTTTGAAGATCAAATCAATCAACTCAGACATACTCAAGGGTATTAATGGATGGGATGGATGTTATGGATCGAAGGTAACAACCCAGAGGTTGTTCATGTTGCTGAGGAGGTTCTACAACAACTGCAGGAGAAGTGGCTAGTTCTCTTGTTGGGGTGTCTTATAAGATGTTTCGACATCTTATTAGGGCAAGTTGAATTTGTTCCTTGGTGGTTCCGCTGCATGTGTTTCTGATGGAAGAGCTCTAGAATTATGGGATTCTGGAGTTGTTGCTGAAGACAGATGGCAGAAGGTCTAAATCGTCGGCCTCTATATGTGAAGATATCTGCATTCTTTTATTCCAAAGTCGGGAGCGATGGAATGAAGGGAGTTGTTGGAAGATATCTGGTTTGGTGACTTGGTACTTGGAAGCTTGGTTCCATGGTACAGTGTAAAGTCAGTTGAATAGGAGAGGAATTGAGTTTAAGTTTATCAAGTTCTTGCTCTGGGAGTTTGATAAATTATTGATCGGCTAGGTTGTCAAAGATACTTGAGAATTCTCTCAAGTCCACTCATAAAGGCGTCTCAGTCGTGCATCTGAAGTCTTCTAGTTATTCTTCTGACTATAAGGTCTTTCTATGAAACACAATCTGAAGAAAGTGGAGGTGATTTATTTTCACCATCCAAAACAGCAAGGAAGGATTTATCTCTCTTAACCCTAAGGGTGAATCCAATCTGATTGGAGTTCTCAGAATCGTTGAGGTAAATAGGATTCGTTCAGAGAGAATCTTAGTTACTTGAGTCAAGGGTGGCAGCCTTGGTATCTCAACTATTTGTGTCAAAGAAGATACTTGCAAAAGATTGAATACTTGATAAGTGTTCATGAAGTGATCTGGTGGAGCTTAGCTACAACAGTGAAGAAGGGTTATTGGACAAGGATTTAAGATCAATTGCTATTTATGGAATTCACAAGTATTTAATTGATTATCCTTGAAAGTCAAGATTGTTGATGTTCAACAAGATGTTGGAACATCTCATCATCAAAGTTTGTGCAGAATCATGGGAGGGGTACTACATACGCTTTAGCATCTGTTTTAGTCTTGGGTGTTGACCTAAGAATGGGCTTCAGTCTGGTATGACAGAAGCATGTGATCTCTGGAGAGTTTCTTGGTAAGAAACTGGTCTGGACTTTGGTGTTGTTGAAGATGAAGATGAAGACATCATAATCTAGATGGTTACAACTTGGATCAGTTTATTTCTGATCTAGGTACTTGGGAGCATATGATCATGCTTAGTTTAAAGGTCAAGGTTAAGTGGAAGTTATCTCTGACTTTCTACAGACTGCTCTACTAAGAAAAGTGTCATTCTTTGGTATGGATATGGTGTAGTCTAGGACTACTTTATCTTCTGAAGATTCAGACGTGGAAGGTATGAAGTCTTTGGAGGTTCAAATCAGTTATTCATCAAGGTGTGAGCTTGAAGGGAATATCTGTGATAAACAGGATGGAGGTTGTCTACTCAAACTTGATGGTTGAATCAAGTCTATGAGAGCATGGAACTATTGTTTTGTAATAGGAAGGAGGTTCTTCTAAGTGGTAGAAGGAGGATCTGAATTCAGCAGTTGGATGTCGTATCAGAATGTTCTGACATCTAGCTTAACATCAGGATCTCAGCTGGTGATGTGGCACATCAGCTTAAGATAAGGTGATCTACAGGAGAATGGAAGTTATGGATGCTTCAAAAAGGTCTATCTCATGCAGTTTGCAAGAGCTGTGGATGGGAAGATGTTACATATCTAAGAGGCTTGGTGGATCCAAGATGTCTTGCTATGGAGCAAGTAGTTCATGTGACTTAAAGATCAGCTTTCATTGGTGGATCAGTGTATCTTGTGAGTGTTCTGAAGAAGAATGAGATCAGTCAAATAGTGGCATTTGGTTGATTTCATAGTGTGCATTCAAGCAGGATGCTTAGAACTGATTGCTCTTGTGCAGAAGGGTAGTTAGTTGAAAACGTAAGGAAGTTCTGGTTCTCTTGGAATTTGTGGTAGAAGTTCTAGGTTGAGGATGGAAGTATGCCTTCTTTTGGTGGATGATAGTTTATTTCTCTCTAGTTTTCTGAAGTTCTCTTTGTTCAAGCTGGTGGTGCAGTGTTGTTTGAATATCTTCAGTTGGATTACTATGCAGATAGTAAGTCCAGTGGTGGAGCATATCTAGAACTATGTTGATTAGTGTCTATGATATGTAAAGGATGTCCTAACTGATGTTGGAACATTTTCTGGGTTAGTGATCCTTGGAGTAGGATTCTGAGTTCACATATTGTCTAAGAAGTATTTATCTTATCATGCGGGAGAATGATGGGTAAAGGATTATCTTTGAAGTCTGATGTGAATGGGACATGCTAGAAGTGGATCAGTTTGGTGCTTGTGGAGAAAATGGGCTGAAGATTTCTAGAGCATGTGTTTGATGTTCTTTAAGGGTGAAGAATATCTGAGCGAGCTAGCAAACTAAGGGGCCATGTGTGCCTCTTTGAGGAATATGAAGAATTCCATATTCAATTGGGTTGTATCTCAGGGAACAAGGAAATCTATACATGAGAATTCAGGAGGAATTCGTGTGGTGTATGGATAGTTTCTGGACAAGAGGGATCAATGGAGCTTTGGTCTCAATCCAAGAGTTTGTTAGTTTTGGTACAAGGATGCGTTCCTGGTACTCTCACTATATGATCATGAAGTTGTCATGGGATATCATGTGGTAATTTTGGGTGGTTCTTGCTGAAGAAGCATTTGTTGAGAAAAATAGGGGGAGAGCTTCTGTCTGATTAATTTACTGGTGTAGTACATGGTTTGCTTGAGGGTCAAGCAGTAGGTGAATGCGTTTAGTAGGTATGTTGAACAGAGGGTGCGCTCTTGAAGGCATGAAGATACGTTTTATGTTTTCCATTCATTTTAGGTGTTCTACTTACAAAGGAGCACTGGTTCTAAATGCAGGGAGAGTAGTATTTTTGGTTGTTTATTGTATGCAACTACTTAGGGGGAGCATGATAATTTGTCATGCTTGTGTTGCTGCTGCTTTTGTTGCTGCGCTGCATGTATTCTGATGTATGAGGGTTTTCCCTTGAGGGGGAGGACTAATTGTGTATGACAGGGGGAGTACTGCTACCGATCTTGCTTGCTTTTGGTTGATTGCCCTTAAATACATAGTTTCTTGGTTTGTCATATTATGGCTAAAAAGGAGGAGAAGTAAGTAGTAGTAGTGTTCTTTGGTTGTTTCCATAAGGGGGAGTTGGATTTGTTATCCAAAGGTTGTTTTAGCCAAAATTTTCCAAAGAGGGAGATTGTTAGGTCTTTGATTGGCTACATTTTGGCTAAAACAAGTTTACAGCAAGTTGTTGAGTAAGATGTTGAAGCATCTTCATCAATTGTCATGAGAGGTACTGCTGTTATGTGTTTCAGATAGATGTCGAAGACAGATGTCATGACATCTTAGTTTGGTACAGCAGGTGTTGCTGCTTTGCTGTCATGTGATTTTTAATCAAGATGTCGAAGGAGATGTCACGACATCTTTGTCTGGTACAGCAGGTGCTGCTGTTGTATACCTCTTGACATATTTGTTTTGTTTTGATGAGAATATTTTGGATATGTCTCATCATTATACGCAGGCCAAGGAGATTTATTAGGAACAAAATGCAGATTTAATTGGAATTCATAAAAAGGATCTTGGAGACTTTTTAGGAAACTATTTGGAGATTTGTCCTATTTTTGTGGAGAAGATTCTGCAGAAGATTTACAACGTGAAGATTGGACCTAATTGAAGAGTCCAAGCCCATTCTGGAAGAGTCTATAAATAAGGACTTGCTAGACCTAAAATAACAAGCATTCACACAATAATAAGTTGTCGGTGAAACATAAGGGATTAGGATTTTGAGAGTCTCTTGTGTAGTTTGTAAGTCACCCATGTATCTTTTGATACTATGTGGTCGACATAGGTTGTTGTAAATTGTTCTCACTCGAAGATTTTAAGCAAGAGTTGAGTATTGTTCTTGGATGAAGCTTTTAAGCAAATCCGAGTTAGCTTGTTTGTCAAGAAAGCTTGACAGAATTCTGTATTGACAAGGATGATGTCGATATCACAGGTTGTGATTAAGGAAGTGAGTAGGTCTCTCATATCAGAGTTGTAAACGATGGAGTTTAACTTTGGTAAAGATGTTCATTAAGGGTAGTGATTAGGATAAAGTTGTAAACGGGGGAGTTTAGCTTTAGGGTAATACTACAAGATACTGAAGTCTTCTTCCTGGATTGGTATCCCCCAGATGTAGGTGAGTTGCACTGAACTGGGTTAACAATTACTGTGTTCTTTTATCATTCTGCAGATTTACTTTTCTGTTAGGGTTCATGATAACATGTTGGAACAGATGTCGTAACATCTGTGTGTATGCAATTCTGATATTCAAGGTATCAGTTTGCTGTTTTTATTCCTCTGTGTTTAACCGTTTATGCAGAAAAATATCTTGCCATGTGTTAGGATATCTGCTGTCTGCATTACCAGAATTTCAATGTGTAATAGTAGTAGAAATATAATGTTAGAAGTAAATGCTAATAACACACAAAAATTATCCTGGTTCCTCTCCTCAACTGAGAGTAGTCTAGTTCCCTTGCCTCAACAAGAGCTTTTCACTATAACCAAACAGATTACAATTGCTCAAGCACACTTGCAAGAGACTTCAATGCTCAATCAACCTAGAAAGAGACTTCTGCTCAAGTAACCTTTCTAGAGACTTCATGCTCAATCAACCTAGAATGAGACTTCCTTTGCTCAAGTACACAGACAAAAGACTTAAATGCTCAAGCAAGAAGTGCAATAAAATTGTGCAATAAAATTCTTGATTACTTCAGAATTATACATCTTGGTGATGACAATATAATCCTCAAGATAATTAGGATTTGTACACCTGACAGAGAATGGTACCTTTGAAGCTACAACATCTCCTTTCTTCATAATCTTCATATTACCCAGGACAGAAGCAAACCTCACATTTCCATATATTTCCTTCAGATCCTCATTGTCGGGAAAATTTCTCACGACATCAATTAGACGACCCCGAAAGAATAATTCTGATAAGAGTCTAGCATAAGGCACATTCTTCCTGTGAAGCTTTGTGTTATCTCTGATTGTTTCACATAGATGATGAGAAATGTAAGTAGACAGGTTGATCTTGTCTTCATTCTTCAAGTAGAAGAGGAAATGTTTGTGATCCCAATAAATATGATATTACTTCCTTCCCTAGGAATCAAACAATCAATTAAAATTTTAAATAGAAGCCTGAATTCCTTCTTCATGTTCTTGACTTTTCCAAAGTCAGAGGAACAAAGTCTACCAGCATTCTCAAATAAGTAAGTCTTGACAACCCCAGCTTCATGACTATTGTCTTTGGTACCCACAATAATCCTTCCAGAGTTTGGAGCTCTCAAAAGTTTAGCAATAGTCTTTTGAATGATGACTATATAAACACCCATCACAGTTAACCTGATTTCCACTTCTTCAAACTTCTTCAACCCAACTTATTCTTTCTTCTTCCCTTTCAAATAATTGTTCTTCTCCACCAGAAGTCTAAGTTCTTCAGATGCAGCAAACTCATCAAACACTTCTGATCTAACCCATAAATCCTTCACAAGCTATGGATAGTTTGTTCCATTCAGCAATTCAAAAATAGGAGACCATTTTTGAATTCTAAAGAAGCTCCAGAGATCATACCCATTCTGGTTGAACGACTCAAAATCAACAATCTGTTTCACCGGTAGCTTTAGATCATCTTGATTCAAGTCCATTGACTTAGGCTTGATGGTCATACATTTTCTAAAGTCGACATTCATGTGTGCATGTTGAACATTGGATGAGGACGCCATTGTTGAAGGGAGATTTTAGGGTTTCTAGGGTTTGCTATTTGAAAAGGGTTTTTTTAGAGAAGGTTAGAAAAAGCAAAGTGTAGGTATTGAGAGGTGAAAACAGGAATTTGAAAGTGTTTTTGAGTGAAAACAGGAATTTCAAACAAAAAATAACATAAATGCAAAAAGAAAAAGATAATCAAAGAAGTAAATGCACACCACCAAGAACAGAGGAGTTTTTACTCAATACTTACAATCCATGTGTCAAAAGACATTTCAAATTTATGACACGTAAGATGACAGATGCAAAAGGTAGTTACCAAAGGATGCCTACTTGTGTGCATATCAGAGGAATTTAACCTTGTTCATGGTATCAGAAGCTGAGATGCTTCATAGGCTACATATTCATCAGAAACTGATTTAAAGCTTTCTTATCAAGGTAGCTTCTGAATATCATCAGACTCTGATATAGAGTAAGATTTTATGCCCAACTAATAGAAGTAGAATTTTCACTTTAAGGTGTAATTCTTCTTTCATAAATATGAAAATCTTCTGACAAACATTAGCAAATGTTAGGATTAGAAACTATCTAATAAAAATATAGATAAGCATACCTCACAATTAGCAGTATCATCTTTTGATATTGTCCAAGGGGAAGATTCTTGTTCCAATAATGCTCTTCTGATCACCACCAGAAGTTATCTCATACTTCTAAAGATAACTAGTTAAACTTCAGAGACAAAGCCACAAGTCTAAAGCACTAGTTCAGAAAAAGAGGACATCAGTCTTCCCAGTACCAGTGATCGTGTATTTCTGGTTTCTTTGGGATTCCACATCTCCTTCCTCTTTCAGAGTTAGGATTTGGAATGTATGCCTTCTTCTTTTTGAAGTTTATAAGCAACCATTGTCCTGGAGTAGTTGTTGCCTTGTTCTTTCTTTTAAGCACATCTGTAATAAAACTAATTTCACTCTTTGGTACCCATACTCTTATGGGTCCACTGAGGTTAGTTTTGCAGGGTTTCTTCTTGCTTTCTGCCTTAGCCTTATAGTAAGGTTTTGACTCATTCCTGACATCTTGTCTAGGATAAGTTTTAATGTTAACTTCTACATATCTCAAAACCTTAGATACAACAGTCTTTGGTTCTGAGTTCTTCAAAACCTTAGACTTGGAAGTCTTAGGTTCTAATTTACTTATAACCTTTGACTCTTGAGTCTGAGATCTTGGTTCTCTTAGAGCTAAAGAATTTCCTGTCATGGGTTCTAGTTGATTTAGAATTTTACCTTTTTCAGCAGCAGGCATAAAGTAAGCATACAACCCCTTTTGAGTATTGCTTGAAAAGAATGGTCTGATGGTTTTACCAAAACATTAGTCCTTGGATTATAAGGCTTTTGATAATATCCAAGACCTTCTTCTTTGCTCTTACTTACTCCATAGATCATGAAATCAAGTTTGGTTCTTTCAAACCCAGATATAATGAAAGTTTGAAGAGCTAATTCATTTTTATCCAGAGTTTTGTCAGACATGTCTTGGGCTAAAGCAATTTGATCTTTCTCAAGTTTTTCAATTTTTTCTTTAGAAAGTTTTAAATCATCTTTAAAAAGATCATGTTGCTTTGTTAGCATTTTCACATGTCTGGCTTTCTGCTGGCATCTTTCCATGAAATCATGACATAGAGTACACGAATCAGATATAGAGAGATTGGAAAATACCTGATTAGTGTCTTCTGACTCTGTATCAGAACTAGCTTCAGATTCAGAATCTAAAAAGGTTGAAGCCATCAGGATAAGGTTGTTCTTCCCATGTTGCCATGAGACTCTTCTTGAATTTTCCTTTAAATTTGTTTTTCTGGAAGCTTTCCTTCTGGCTTTTGTCTTTGTGGAGATCGGGACATTCAGCAATAAAGTGACCAGGCTTCTTGCAGTTGTAACAATCATCCTGGTATTTACTCCCAGAACCTAATCATTTGAAGTTATCTCTCTTACCATAAAATATGTTCTTCCTTCTGGCCAGTTATTGAAATCTTCTGATGATAAAAGCTTGTTCATCATCATCAGATTTTTCATCAGAAGCTTCATCACGAGATGCTTCTTTGACCTTTTTAGTTTGAGAAGATTTCTCAAATCTCTCAAGAGAATTTAAAGCCAAGGTTTTAACTTGCTTTTCAGGCTCATCTCTATTTCATGACTTTGGAGATTGATAATAAGACTCTCAAGACTTGTAGTGTTCAAGTCTCTAGCTTCTTGAATAGCAGTTACTTTGGGTCTGTATTTGGCAGGAAGACTCCTAAGAATCTTCTTGACATGATCCACACTAGTATAGATCTTGTTCAAAACCTGAAGTCCTAACACAAGAAATTGAAGTCTTGAGAACATGAATTTAATGTTCTTATCCCCTTTCATTCTGAATAGCTCATATTGATGAACCAGGATATTACCTTTAGCCTCTTACACTTTTTGATTACCTTCATAGGTAGAACGTAGAGATTTAAAGATAGTATGAGTAGTATACTTATCAATAATCTTTATGTACTCATAATGTGGTAAGGCATCAACAAGAATCCCTCTTACTTTGTGATGTTTTCTATAGATTCTTTTTTTTATCAGGAGTGAGATACTTCCTATCAGCAACCATTCCAACACCATTAACCAGAAAGTTAATGTCGTGTTCAAAGATATCCCACAACTCATCATCCAACCCAATGATATGAGTATACATCTTGCTCTTCCACCATTCAAACTCAGTGGAGACACCATTGAATGTTGGTGGTCTAGCAATATAATTATTTTTCCCAAATGTACTCTGATTATGGTTGTTGGAGCCATGGGGCGAATCTCCCTCAGGACCAGTTACAAAAGAACTTCTAGCAATGAAAAGGACAATATTTTTCTCTAGATCTTTTCTACACCACGGTTAAGTGTTAATGCTAAGATCGTGCTCTGATGCCAATTGGAGGTGAGAAAATAGATAAGAAGGATAGGGGTGAATTGTGTATGCCAAAAAATCATTTCACTTCTGAAACTGAACCTTCAGATTTTGAACCTTATTCGGAGTTTGATATCTAAATGTGTAATAGCATTGAAAATATAATGTTCAGAAGTAAATGCTAACAACACACAAAGATTATCCTAGTTTCTCTCCTCATCTTAGAGTAGTCCAGTCCCCTTGCCTCAACAAGAGCTTTTCACTATAACCAAACAAATTATAATTGATCAAGCACGCTTGTAAGAGACTTCAATGCTCAATCAACTTAGAAAGAGACTTCTGCTTAAACAACCTTGCTAGAGACTTCTTGCTCAATCAACGTAGAATGAGACTTCCTGCTCAATCAACCTAGAATGAGACTTTCTGCTCAATCAACCTAGAACGAGACTTCCTTTGCTCAAGTACACAGACAAGAGACTTCAATGATCAAGCATGCAAGGAAGAGACTTTCTCTACTTTAAACAAATAGTTTAGTAGAAAAGGTAACTATTATACTTTGATGCACAGATAGAAGTATAACAGTTGTGCAACAATCACAAAGGTTTTCAACCTTTTTAAATTTCTAAGATAATCTAAGATAAGAAATGTTAAGATCTTATGCTATAACAATTACAATAATAGCTCAGAGTTATGTCAAGATCTTTTAATGTGTTATGATGTTGCAACCTTCCTTTGAGTCTTCAGCTTCCTTTTACAGAGGCAGAGAAAGAGTCGTTGGAGGTTTGAACAACAGGAAATTAGTGAACAAGGATACCAAGAGAGACGTTGGAGAGTTGTATCCGGTCAGAAGTATTGTCCACTAGATAAAAGCAATGTCCATAACACCTTTAAAAAAACGAGGTATCTACCAAAAGGTAGTACAGACTAAAGAGGTAACATCACCATCTTGAGCCTTGCAAAACCAAACCCTAGTTGACTCTGTCCAGAAATATGTTGCTTTGACAAGACTAGTCAGCTTTGATGCAGAGTACGGATCAGACGCTCCTTAAGCCTTCAGGGTATGAGCATTCACCAGAGGCTGGAATAGCATACCAAAGTCTGAATCTACAGATGCTGATGAACATATGGAGATTCTGATTAACCAGAATCTGAGTAGTATTGCTTCTTTACTTATGCTTTCAACAGGATTAATTCATGTGAATTCTTAGCTTATGATCTTGCACACTTGAACATATGTTAGTATACCCATTTGTTCTCTAAACACTTTATTATCATCAAAACCTAAAAAGTATAAACAATCTTGTTCTAACAGATATGATACCATAAGTGAAGACTTAATCCTATTGACAGTAAATTTAGAAATATTTTTGTAAATAACATTGCAAAGAGAAATATGCATAAATTAAGAAACAAATTCAAGGTTATTTATTTTAGGGATCATTACAACAAGAGTATTATTAGTTAAAGAGATAAAGGACGGATTATCCCAAACTTGGTTAACAAAATGAAACAAACATATGAAGATAGTGTCCCAACAACATTGAAAAAAAAGAGCAAGATAATTTGCTTCCTCAGGTGCCTTGCGAGGACCCTTATCAAATAAAGCTAGTTTGCATTCCATGAAGTGGATGTTAGCACTCAATCTATCTTAATGATCCCAAAATGAGGGATGGCATGTAGATCATGAGACAATAGAGTCACACACATTGACATCCCACAGGGACAAGATATTTTTTTTCTCCTTCTAACAATTGTTTTAGAGTGGTAATACTTTGTTTTACAGTCCCATATGCAATCCATTGGCTACGAGACATTTGGAACCACAAGCACTCTTCTTGATACAAAGTAGTGGTCATTTGCTCTTGAAGATCTTCCTCTAAAGAGTCAAGAAATTTACTATACCCATAGCAAGGACTATTATGAACACAGTTTAACCGCGCCAAAAGCTCCCTTTTCTTTTTGAAGATATTACCAAATGTTTCTTGATTCTAATTCCTTGAATTAGTGTTAAGTTGTGTAAGAGAATAAATAGAGATAGAAAATTTTGTTTTTTAAAGCGTCCCTCATTTTAAAACGGAGGAAGAAGTATAAATACATTGGTTGATGTGGATATATATTTCAATATAGTAGATAAAACCTAGAAAATGAGTGTGAGGGATGGGAGAAAATAGTTTGAAACAATGTAATATTAGATCCATCCATGTTATTGGTGCCATAGAGAGGACCAACATAGAAGAGAGATGCAAGTGGGGTTTGTTCCCACCACCACACATGTCCTTAGTCCTTACACACACCCCAAAACACCCGTGGGCTCTCCTTTGCCCCCACACACACACTCCACATGATCACCAAACAACTAAGTTCCCTCTCTCTCTTTCTCTCTTCATAAATACCAACCGTCACAACTCACACCTATCATCACTACCACCACCACTACTACCTCTCTACTTCCTTCACTCTCTCTGAAAATGGCCATTAGAACAAAACCAAGCAAACCCTCTCAAAAAACAGTTCTTAAGCAAATCCTAAAAAGATGTTCAAGCTTAACCAAGAAAAACGGCTATGATCAAGATGAAGATGATGTTCAAGATCTTCCTCATGATGTACCGAAAGGTCATTTCGCAGTTTATGTCGGAGAAAACAGAAGCAGATACATTGTACCAATCTCACTCCTAACTCACCCTCAGTTTCAATCTCTCCTTCGACAAGCCGAAGAAGAATTCGGCTTCGATCATCACACCGGTCTCACAATTCCTTGCCACGAAGTTGTTTTTCGCTCCCTAACATCAATCATGCTCAGATCATAAACAATGACAAACCTTGTTTCATTACATTGCTTCTACTAGAAGAAAAGGTGATCAAAGATGAAGCTGCATCTAGCTTTTGCTTCTCTTTTTTTTTACATCTTTCTTCAATGTAGTAGTCATTTTATTAGTTTGCGTCGATTAGCAATCTAGTTTTTTTTTTTAATGTATGTTAGTAAGTTCATGGTTATGTTAGTTTTCGCGATCGAATCTAAAATGTACCCCTAGGTATTTGGGGTGATAGATGATTATTAATATTTTTGGTGAACAATGTGACTGTAACGTTTGTCACTAGGAGCATTTCTGGGAGGAAAATTTGTATAAAAGGTTTCAGATTTATTTTTCTCATAATTTGAAATCTGCAAGTTTTTAGCTACTTGCATCTCTCTGTAGTGTTTTTGCACCCCACCTGCCATGTGAAATTAAGATTTTATGCTGAGACAGAAACTGGCAATGTAAGATTAATTTTTTAATAATAAATTCAATAATAGAATGCAAATTAATATAAGTAAAATTGATTAAAATAAAGAGAGCAAAACATAACATGCATGACTTGTCTGACAAATGTATTTGTACTTAAGTGTACGGACCATCTGGGAAATAGTATGCTTTTTAAATTGAAGAAAGAATATCCTACAAACATTGATCCTAAGAATGCTATATTAGGGAGGAGAAGAAAAATAAAATTAATAGATCATAATTCTTTTGATTATCATTTGTCTAAGATCTAGTGGAAAAAGAAAAAGAATTCACTCAAAAACTTTTGGTTGCAAAATTTTAGTTTGTTATTTTACTATTTGGATCTTCTATATTTGTATGAATCATTATAGTTGGGATAATTTTTCTGACCTGGTAGGATGGTTTAAAGGACACAAGCTAAACAATATTGGACCAACGCCCAACAATGTGCTATAAACCGCTCAAACCGAATGTTTGTTTCATGCACCCAAAGTTAGTCGTTAGATTGGGTTTGGGCTTAGTCGCCTAAATCTAGCCACATTCTTTCATTGATATAGTTGACAAGATACGTGACGTGCGTGGAATAGGTCATAAATGGGGAATAATCGTTTCTCCCACGATTGCAGAGAGGACTCAGTCTCCTACTCATTTATTATTGGCCAAAAGAATGTGAAACCGCTCCTCAAGGCTTAAGATCCATGTCCGAGGGGTCTTTTTTTTTTTTGAAAATCTTGGTATCCGACCTTACGACGGACTAATCCCCTCTTATTTATACCACGCCCCGAGTGGTCTCTTATTTATACCACGTTTACATAATCAGAAAGAGATCACAATATTCCCTCAAAAATACACATACGAGCTCTCCACTACCTTACATGAGGGAAATCTCTCCACACTCAAAAACCATAAAACCTTCAAACAGCCTTACGAAACTAAGAGTTGTCTCTCATTGTACTTTTTTTTACAGGTACAATTGGCGTCCACCGAGGGACTCTGGTAAAACTGACTTTGGTCACCCTATTATTCAACGATAAACTCACTTCCCGCCTCCTTAATCCTCTCCAATACGGTGAATAAGCGAGCAACGTCGTTAGTTAGCAGTAGTTCCGACGCCGACCATGATGTCATAGCAGAGATGCGCGTCGCTATGGATGATTTGTGTTACGACAGCCAAAATTTGGAGTATAACGTCCTTAACCTTTAGAAACTCCACTAGGAGACATATCCCACCAAGGAGACAGAGATCTTGGACCTCCGACCTCTCTCTGATGAGTTTTTAGGGGCCCCGTATCGAAAAGTTTCAAGTTGCCTTCACACACAAAATTCGATAGAATAAGTGATCCCTAAGAGAATGGCACAACCATTAACATACAGATGGCGATCATCGGAGCCTAAGATTCTGTGAAGTGTAAACTCCTCTCACGGAACTTTAGGGATGCTACAATGAGGAGGTATATGAACCTACTACGGTTATCAATCACTAGCTATCAAGACTTGGTAAAGAAGTTGGCCCACCGGTTCTCAACGAGCAGATAGTGGAAGATGTCAACCACCATCTTGTTCAATGTTCTCCAGGGCCCTTCAAAATCTTTAAGGGAATAACTCGCCTGGTTCAATGAGGCGGCCATCAAGGTCATCCACAACAACCAAAATATGTTTGTAGGAGCCATCCAAAATGGATTAAGGGTAAAAAAATTTAATAAACCCCTCTCCCAAACACTATTTGCTTCAATGGAGGAGATCGTGATGCGCTCTGAATGTTACTTAAAGGGAGAGGAGAGTAATGATGAGAAAAAGACCAGGGAAGCTAAGGAGCGGGCGTTTGTAAATCATGATTAGTCACAACAAGAAAACATAAACCATTACACATCGTCTGTCAGGGGCAAGGCGACTTTCAAGAGGAGCGGTAGGCCTAAGGAGAAGTTCACGCCCCTAAACACTCTGTGTGAACAATATGGTGCGAAGTCTTCTACACCCACGATATTCCTCCTTATTCGGCCCTAAGTTTGACATTATGGGACTCGAGCATCAATAGATGGTGTAAATATCACAAGGTCAAACGCCACCATAAAGATTATTATTACCAAGAAGGAGGTTGAGCGCCTCATCCAGGAAGGTTGCTTGAAATAGTACGTTCAAGGGGGTTCCCACCAGTCACCAGGTGGCTCTAGGTCTTTAGGGAAGGATCCCACTGGGAGCCTCTGATCAAAGAAGGAAAAATAGCTAAGTAGAGGAAATAAAGATATGCATGTACATCATGCCCTTAACACTATAACATGAGGGTTCACTGAGGATTGAGAAACCAGCTTCGTTCGTAAGAGATATGCTTGCCAAGTCATAATTGTATAAGGTTTTCCCACGATTCTTGATCTAGGCACTAAGGAAACTCTAGAGTTTAAGATCATCTTCTTAGGTAAGGATCTTGACGGAATCCACCCCATGATAACAATCCCATGGTCATAACTATAAGGTGTGATGAATGGGAAATTAAGCATGTGTTAATCGAACAAGGGAGTTCCGCATTTATTTTCTATTGGGACGCTTTTAAAAGGATCTGTATGGATCCAGACGATATCAGGGCTTTCCAATATTTTATTTGGTAAATCTCCATCAATTTGTTTTGTTCATTTTAGATCTTGAAAATTGCACATAAAAAAAACAAAAAATAAAGGAAACAAATCTTCATTAGGCACGAGATTTACTCAGCACAGACCGACTTCTGAACAAGGCAGAGTGCCTCACAATATGTGGAACATCTTTCTCCATATCTTACCTCCTGGTTTGAGCTCATAGAGACATAATGTATCAATATAATGTCATGGAATCTTGCTTCACATGTTGTCTATTAAATTGACACCAATAAAATGTAATAACAACATTTCTGAAGTGTGTATTTGCGGGAATTCATCAAAACTGTGGTTTGGACATCGTCTTAGCATGGACTTGTATCTTTCCCATGCGTTACTGAGAGATTTTGTTACACCTTGGGAAAACACCTCGCTGCTTGTCTTGGCTTCCATACATTTGTTATGAGAAAAGAATTTGTTTAAGAGTTTTTCCTCTAACAAGTTCTAGTTTGTCTTTTTTTGATATGGGTTGATCTAGATACCACTTTTTTACTTTGCCAATTAGAGAGTGTAGAAACAATCGTAGGAATACAACTTCTTTCTCATTTTCTAGAGCTCTTTGCATACTAGAATTTAAGAAGAATTTTGTTTGGCATGTGTATGGGTCATCATGATCTAAATCTGCAAAAGGGTTACCATAAAAAATTTGCAGTAAGCCTGTTTTCATTTCAGTTTGTCGGTCATTCCTTTCCATTCTAGCGAGATGAGATGGGCGTCTGGGACTATTGTGACATGGTGTGCCATAATTATTGTTTTTGTTGTAGGTGGTGTTGTTCTCGACTTCAATCATGGTTCTTTGTTTTGATACAAAATACTCTTCTAGATCTAGAATTTTAGCTCTTTGTTTCTGTTTCCTATTTTTACTGAGGTTTCTGTGTATGGTTCTTTCGATTTCGGGATCAAATAACAATTGTTCTTCAGGAACCTTACCTTGCATAAACTAGTAAAAACATAACTAATTATAGATGTTAATTGGTTAATGTTTATAAATGAAATATACAGCTATTAACATATATACACATATAAAAACAATACTTCAAATTATAAAAACTATGATATATATTTAAACCTAGCATCAGTCCCTAGCAACAACATCATTCTGTTTGATGTGAATCAAAAGTAAGTTTTACAATTAATGTATCCACAGAGGCTGGTGGTCTCAAATACCTTTCAACTGCTTTTTAAGATCTTAATTAAAGAATGGTTGTATATTTGTTGTGACACATGAAAGTAAACGAAATAAAAAATAAATGACATAAAGTAAAATGGAGATTTCGGTGTTATTAGTAAGAAATATTGATAGGGGTAGACTTCATGATTACGTATTTATCATGCACATCCATAGGTCAATAATATGTTCATATACTAAGATATTAATATTACCACCAGTTACTCTCATTCGTATCTCCTTTCGGTCACAACGTCATGAGAACAATGTGAAATTCTGGCCTATATATCAGATGTCCTATCGAGATGTCGAGACACTGATATACGACAACAATGAACAAGTTCAATACAATAGTGTGCAGAAAATGTAAAGAACACCAGAAATTGTTAACCCAGTTCGGATCTAACTATCCTACATCTGGGGGCTACCAAGCCAGGGATGAAATCAATATTCGATAGTATCAATTCACTGATAACCACACCCGGTTCAATCAGCTCACTTAATCACTACCCTTCCTATGACTTCTACCTAAGACTCCCCTAGGTATGAGGCCCTCCTCAAATCCCTCTTCAATCACAACCCGTGACTGGTTCCTTACAAGACAAGTAACAATGGTCGAAACACAAATTCTCAATACTTCACAGCTTATGAGAATTAACACACAGCCACTCAATGCTTAAAAGCTTATGAGCAACCTTACACAACTTACACTACAGTACTTATACTGTTATCATAAGATACCAGTTAGGCTCACAAAATACAAGCACACAACCCTAAAAATACATGTAAGTTCGACACCTAAAACTAGGTTTACATAAGTCTATTTATAGCAATTAATCTGGACTGAATTGGGCTTCCAAAAACGCAGCAATTAGACTGGTCACAAATCTGCAAAAATAACTCCAATAAAATAGGTCTTCAATCCAAAGTTTCCTATTATGTCTCCATAATTAGAAACAGCAGCAAATCCGAAAACCAACAAATAACCACAATCCAAAAATGCTTTGGATGCCACATAGGATAACCAAATATTCACAGAATATTCAGTAACAAATCATAGTAACAGAATCTGCATTAAAACTGACTTCACAGCGCGATGTCCTATGAGCTGCCATGGAACATCTTCATTCGACATGTTGAAAGCAGCCACTTAGAACATTAAGATTCAACATCTTGGTGCTATAATAGTTTTATCAAAATAAATGCCAACCACAAAAGCACAGAAATAACAATCTCCTCCTTTGGCTTATTTTGGCTAAAACTACACACACTTAAACACCATCAGTATCAGCAGCGGAAAAACACCATTAATAGCAGCAAAAAAATCTCCCTCATCTGCAGCAAAAAAGACTCCCCCTCAGCTGCAGCAACATTCCACATTCTCCCCCTCAACAACTGCAGCATCACAAGCACACAAGCACTCCCCACACAAAGCAACATTCCACATTCTCCCCCTCAACAACTGCAGCATCACAAGCGCACAAGCACTCCCCACAATCCACACAACATACTACTCCCCCTTTTTAGCCATAAATATGACAAAGGCAAGTAGGACAAGTCAAAGTAAAAATAGTCCAGAGTAAACTGCATCAGAGAGTAGATGCATACCACATTACATGCCCAAATGTCATGCACAAACTTCAGCATTTTCCCTTCATTCACACACTGCACTACCAGAACCTCCTTTAGTCTTTTCCATCTGGCAGCCAGAAGGCACATTGATTGTTATAGGTCTTCATGAATGTACACCCCAAGTCTGCTCCTCAGGTTTTCAAACTGAACTGCATCCAGAGCCTTGGTAAATATGTCAGCAAGCTGACTTTCTGTGCTCACATGCTCAAGAGTTATGACTTTGTCCTCCACAAGTTCTCTGATGAAGTGATGCCTGATGTCAATGTGCTTAGTCCTGCTATGTTGAATGGGATTTTTGGAAATATTAATAGCACTCAGGTTGTCACAAAATAGTGTCATGACATTCTGTGTGACATTATACTCAGACAACATCTGTTTCATCCATACCAGTTACGCACAACTACTACCAGCTTCTATGTACTCAGCTTTAGCAGTAGAAAGGGATACTGAATTCTGCTTCTTGCTAAACCATGAAATAAGATTATTTCCCAAAAAGAAGCATCCACCAGAGGTACTCTTCCTATCGTTAGCACTTTCAGCCCAATCAGCATCACAATATCCTAATAAAATGGGACTTGAGTCATGGGAGTAAAGCAACCCATAATCACATGTACCACTCACATACTTTAGAATTCTTTTTACTTGATTGATGTGACTGACCTTGGGTTCTGCTTGATATCTTGCACACACACCAACAACAAAAGTGATGTCTGGCCTACTTGCTGTAAGATACAGCAGACTGCCAATCATACTTCTATACAGACTTTGTTCAACATTTACTCCTTTTTCATCTTTGGATAACTTCACGTGAGTAGGAGCATGAGTCCTCTTATGCTTGGCATTATCCAGTCCAAACTTTTTCACAATGTTCCTCGCATATTTGCTCTGACAAATAAAAATGGAGTCTTCCATCTGCTTGACTTGTAATCCAAGGAAGTAGGTCAATTCACCCACCAAGCTCATCTCAAATTCAGACTGCATTTGAGTGACAAAATGTTGGACCATTTCATCCGACATCCCGCCAAACACAATATCATCTACATAAATCTGAGCAATCATTATTTTCCCATCCTTCTCCTTGACAAAAAGAGTTTTATCAATACCACCCTTCCTGTACCCATTGTTAACTAAGAACTCAGTCAGTCTTTCATACCAAGCTCGTGGAGCTTGTTTCAGCCCATATAGAGCCTTCTTCAGCTTGTAAACATGATCAGGAAAGTTTGGATCCACAAACCCTTTAGGCTGCTAAACATAGACTTCCTCATTAAGATAGCCATTTAGAAAAGCACTCTTGACATCCATTTGAAACAATCTTAATTTCAACAAACATGCCACTCCTAGCAACAATCTGATGGATTCCAATCGAGCCACAGGCGCAAATGTTTCATCGAAGTCTACTCCTTCAATCTGTGTGTATCCTTGAGCTACTAATCTGGCTTTGTTCCTGGTAACAGCTCCTTGCTCATCAGACTTATTCTTATAAACCCATTTTGTTCCAATTACATTTGTTCCTACTGGTCGTGGTACCAGTTCCCAAACTTCATTTCTCTTGAACTGACACGGTTCATCTTGCATAGCACTTATCCAGAACTCATCTGTCAATGCTTCTTTGACATTCTTTGGTTCGATCTTTGACACAAAGCAAGCATTTGACACAGTCTCCCTTGTTCTGGTTCTTACACCTTCATTCAGATCTCCAATAATTAATTCCCTAGGGTGATCCTTCTGAATCCTTATAGAGGGTCCCCTGTTAGCATCCTCTACCTCTTCATTCTCAGGTCTGGTGTTGGTTTCTTGAGCACGATCTTCTACAGACTCAATGTCTTGAGAGTTTTCATTGTTCATGGGCAGACATACTCCAACATCATCTGGTACATCTTCATCTTTGCCAGAGTCATCAACCACCACATTTGTGGATTCCATCATCACCTGAGTTCTGGAATTAAATACCCTATATGATTTACTGTTTGTAGAGTAACCCAAAAATATTCCTTCCTCACTCTTAGGATCCATCTTTCGCCTTTGCTCACGATCCGCTAAGATATAACACTTACTACCAAACACATGGAAGTACTTCACATTTGGCTTTCTACCTTTCCATAGCTCATAAAGAGTGACAGAAGTACCTGATCTGATAGTTACCCTATTGTGTATATAGCAAGCAGTATTCATGGCTTCAGCCCAAAAATGATATGGAAGCTTTTTGGCATGAATCATGACTCTTGCACACTCTTGTATAGTCCTGTTCTTGCGTTCCACCACACCATTCTGCTGAGGAGTGATTGGTGATGAGAATTCATGAGTGATTCCCTCAGATAAGCAGAACTCTTCAAACCTACTATTTTCGAATTCTTTCCCATGGTCACTTCTGATTCGAACAACACCACAATCCTTTTCCCGTTGAATTCTTTGACACAATTCTTTAAAGGCTGCAAACACTTCAGACTTTTCTCTGATAAAACTTATCCAAGTGAATCTGGAGTAGTCATCTACGACAACATAGGCATACTTCTTCCCACCGAGACTTTCAACCTGCATAGGTCCCATTAAGTCCATGTGAAGAAGTTCTAGAACTCTAGAAGTTGTGGTAAGATGTTGAAGCTTCTTGTGTGACACCCTTGTTTGCTTCCCAACTTGACATTCACCACATATTTTGTCCTCATCAATCTTCAGCTTGGGAATACCTCTAACAGCTTCACTTGACATAAGCTTCTTCATCCCTTTCAGGTATAAGTGACCCAATTTCTGATGCCACAGTTTGGTTTCATCTTCCTTTAACATCAAACAAGTAGACAGATTTTCAGGTTCTTGAGGATTCCAAAGATAGCAGTTATCTTTAGACCTGGTACCCTTCATAACAACTTCATCTTTCTCATTGGTTACTAGACATTCAGATTTGGTGAAATTTACCTTGAGCCCTACATCACACAATTGGCTTATACTGATTAAGTTTGCGGCCAGTCCTTTGACAAATAGAACACGATCCAGATTTGGTTGTCCTGTGTAGTCCCGCTTTCCAACACCTTTTATCTCACCTTTTGATCCATCCCCAAAAGTGACATAATTGGTGGAGTGAGGCTTAATATCTGACAAGAATTTCTTCACACCAGTCATGTGTCTTGAACAACCACTGTCAAAGTACCAATCTTCTCTTGCAGATGCTCTAAGAGAAGTATGTGCTATGAGACCAGCCATCATTTGTCTAAGAATCCATCTTCTCTTCACTTTACCCCAACTCTGTTCTTTATTTTGTTGCTGAGCAGTTTTGGGATAGCCGTGCAGCTTGTAGCAAAAGGACTTTAAGTGACCAATCTTGCCACAGTAATGGCATCTCCATGGTTTATACTTTGATCTACAAACTCTTTTCTGATGCTTCATCTGATGTTGAAACATGTGATTTGACATCCCCACTTCTTGCTTTATTTTCTGAGGAACAAACTTCAATACAGTCTTCTTGGAAGTCTCTGCTTGATTGTTAAAACCAAGGCCTTGCACATTTCCAGCTTCTTTCCCATTGTGAAGGATCTCATCCAGCTGCGTGGTACCATTGTTCAGCATTCTTATAGATTTGGTCATATTGTCAAGTTTTGACTTTTGCCATTCAACCTCCTCCTTCAAATCAGCAATGGTTGATAGATGTTCTTCCTTCTCAGCTCTAGTTGAGCTATCAAGATCTTCTGTTTCAATATAATCTGGCACCTTTCGTCATTCTTGATACACAATTCTGAAAACCCTGTGAATACTTATTCCTTAGTGAGTTCTCCAACATAGGATTCTTTGTCAGAGTCAGATTCACAAGAAGTTTCTCCATCAGCCTTACAGATTCCAGTCAAAGTTGTCACCAATTTTGCTGATTCTTCTTCAACATCACTCTCAGACTCTTCTTCTGACCAAGACACGGATAGGCCCTTCTTCTTCCTTTTGAGATACGTGGGACACTCAGTCTTTATGTGCCCATATCCCTCACATTCAAAGCACTGAACTCTCTTCCCTTGATTGGAGTCTTCTTCAGTTCTAGATCTTCTGCCTCCATCCTGGTTCTTACTGATGTCGAGTGACTTGTTCTGAGCATTTGCTCTCGACTTCCAGTCAATCCTTTTCAACACTTTGTTAAATTGTTTTCCAAGTAATACCAGATCTTTAGACACCCCTTCATCTCTGACCAGGTCACCTTCATCTTCTGAGTCACCAGTATTTGACACAAAAGCTATGCTCTTCTTCTTTTCGGACTTTTCACTGATCCCTAATTCGAATGTTTGAAGAGATCCCACCAGTTCATCCACTTTCATCTTGTCTATATCCCGAGCCTCCTCTATAGCAGTCACTTTCATGTCAAATCTCTTAGGTAGAGATCTGAGGATCTTTCTGACCAGTTTGCTGTCAGACATCTTTTCACCTAGGGCACTAGAGGCATTAGCTATCTCAATAATGTTCATATGAAAGTCATGAATGCTCTCATCCTCTTTCATCTTTAAACTCTCAAACTTGCTAGTGAGAAGCTGAAGCTTTGACATCTTCACCTTTGAAGTCCCTTCATGAGCAACCTTCAAGACCTCTCATGCCTCTTTAGCAATGGTGCAGTGTTCAATCAACCTGAAGATATTCTTGTTAACACCATTGAACAATGCATTCATGGCTTTGGAATTCCCTACGGACCCTTTGTAATCTGCATCATCCCAGTCTTCCTCTTCCTTCACCACATTAGTAGGGGTACCTTTTTCATCTTTAACCTTAGGGGGCTCCCATCCTTTGATAACAGCTTTCCATGCTTGATCATCATGGATTTGATGAAAGCTATCATCCTTGGTTTCCAATAGTCATAGTTGGAACCATCAAGCAGAGGTGGTTTGTTCAGAAATCCTCCATCCTTGTCCATTGTACCAGAAAGTACCTTCCCTGAATCTCACCCAGAACCAAATAAGGGTGCAAGCTCTTGATGCCAATTGAAATTCTGGCCTATATATCAGATGTCCTATCGAGATGTCGAGACACTGATATACGACAACAATGAACAAGTTCAATACAATAGTGTGCAGAAAATGTAAAGAACACCAGAAATAGTTAACCCAGTTTGGATCTAACTATCCTACATCTGGGGGCTACCAAGCCAGGGATGAAATCAATATTCGATAGTATCAATTCACTGATAACCACACTCGGTTCAATCAGCTCACTTAATCACTACCCTTCCTATGACTTCTACCTAAGACTCCCCTAGGTATGAGGCCCTCCTCAAATCCCTCTTCAATCACAACCCGTGACTGGTTCCTTACAAGACAAGTAACAATGGTCGAAACACAAATTCTCAATACTTCACAGCTTATGAGAATTAACACACAGCCACTCAATGCTTAAAAGCTTATGAGCAACCTTACACAACTTACACTACAGTCCTTATACTGTTATCATAAGATACCAGTTAGGCTCACAAAATACAAGCACACAACCCTAAAAATACATGTAAGTTCGACACCTAAAACTAGGTTTACATAAGTCTATTTATAGCAATTAATCTGGACTGAATTGGGCTTCCAAAAACGCAGCAATTAGACTGGTCACAAATCTGCAAAAATAACTCCAATAAAATAGGTCTTCAATCCAAAGTTTCCTATTATGTCTCCATAATTAGAAACAGCAGCAAATCCGAAAACCAACAAATAACCACAATCCAAAAATGCTTTGGATGCCACATAGGATAACCAAATATTCACAGAATATTCAGTAACAAATCATAGTAACAGAATCTGCATTAAAACTGACTTCACAGCGCGATGTCCTATGAGCTGCCATGGAACTTTTTCATTCGACATGTTGAAAGCAGCCACTTAGAACATTAAGATTCAACATCTTGCTGCTATAATAGTTTTAGCAAAATAAATGCCAACCACAAAAGCACAGAAATAACACAATGTATTACCTAATAGCTGATATATCAACCAACACAGAGCATTAAGTTCCAACAGTTAAAAAGCAACAAAACTCTACATTGATCCATACTACAGTACATGTGAATATTGAACCTAAGATTATCTCTAGGTGCTAGTATTCAATAGATGATTGTCTTTGATCTAGTAATGACAAACCCCTTTTGATGACATGTCACACGATGAAAACAAGTTTTAGGCAGCAAAGCTAAAACACACATTAAGATTAAAGAGTCATCAATATTAAAGCATGAGTAGAACTACATATAACACCATGACCTATGTAGTATGTGAATATAATGACTACATCTAACCCCCAACAATGAGATTTTATCTACGCTTTCTCATTGTAGCATAACTGGCAGTAATTCCACAAAGATGATATAGGAAGTTTATCTTCCTTGTCACTCTAGTAGCGCTTCTGCCTTTAGGCTCCCTCTCTTATTCTCCTATTGTATACCAAAGTGAACCTACTCCAATTTTGTACTACCTCACTCTATTGAAACTTTCTTTGCAATCAACTAGAAACTCCTATTTATAGGAAAAAATTTGGACCTCTCACTAGGTGCAGTATTATTGAGCCTAGCGCACATACCTTGTTCTGCCCTGCCTGTTATCTTCCTCGGCAAGCAATGCTTGCATGTCTGCCACATGACCCTAGTTGCCTTTACTCACATAACACACCTCCCCTTTGACTACCGAGCTAACCCTTGTTTCACCGTGAATTACATGCATGTCATATGTCCCTTGCCTTCGCCTAGCAAGCCTATGGTCGGGCCTCGTGAGCCTTGTCTTCCATGGTTTTACTCCGACTTGGTCTTTGCATACTGAATCGTGGTTTTCTAGTCCTTTTCACCTGCTTTTACTTTTCATAGATAAATTGAATTTTTGTATTGATTGCTAGTGAAATAAGTTAATAATTGACAATGTATTTCATGTAAATCTGGAACTTATCAGCAACTGTTAGATGTCAAACATGCTATATATTTGTACTTGTTACTTGGAATTTTTCAACACTTTCTATGTGTAATTGTGAAATTGTAGTGAATTGTTGTTGTTCTTCAAGCATTGTAATTATACCTTTGGTGCTTGTAATATGTGTGTTATTGTGCAGGAAAAGGCACTAAATGATCAAAGAAGTAAGACACAAAAAGATGATGCAAGCTGCCAAAGAAAGAGGAAAACAACAGCAGATTCGCTTTACAAATTCTGGCGAACTTGCCAGCGAGCATTCGTTTTGTGAACTCTGGCGAAGCTCCCAGCGAATAGCTCCAGAATTGGACAGAGGGAAAAGGGACTAAAGTTCGCTTTGCAAACTCCCAGCGAATGTTCGCTGCTTCACTCACTTTGCGAACCCACGAAGACAGTCAAGGGTGGTTTAACTTTCAGAAGGCACTTAAGGTGCCATTTTCTTCACTCGCTAGGCGAATGATTCATTCGCAGTGCAAATGCAGCTGATCTCAAGTGTATTATAAATAGATTTTTATGTTTTCTTGGGATGATAACTTGATATTATCACACAAAAACATACTTTTCTGAGTTTTCACGATCCAAGAGAGATTTTACACTTTGAGAAGCTGAAGTCACATCCGATCTCGATTATTCGACGAGGATGTTCTTTCATCTCCTCACGAAACTTGTGATACAAGCTACCATGAAAATGTGTACCTAAACACATCTTGTGTTAAGATTAGAGGTAGTTAATCTTGCTTATATATATTTCTTTTGATCTTTTGTATATGAACAAGGTTGATGATCAATATATGATGAAGTTGTTTGTTCTTAATGATGTATTTGTGGTTTGAATCACTCTAGACATAGATTTTCCAAATATTGACCTAATATCTTCATCTCTTAAAAACCAAACTCTAGACATAGATTTTGGGTTTAATATTCGCTTTGTATTGATCTTAACGGTTGTTGTTTCGATTGTTAGCGTGAGACATCATCTAACGATTTAAACAACGATACTCAC
This sequence comes from Lathyrus tuberosus, assembly GCA_022829125.1. NCBI lineage: Eukaryota > Viridiplantae > Streptophyta > Magnoliopsida > Fabales > Fabaceae > Lathyrus > Lathyrus tuberosus. The sequence continues at coordinate 2,550,663 of JALAZF010000403.1, read as the reverse complement.
GAATTTGCTTTAGACATAAACTTATTTGCGAGGATACGTGATTGTATTGATTGGAACTAAGTTCATATGCTTGATTAATCAGATACGTATGAAAAGGATTAGCGAAATCTAATCTTGACATGCTTTTATAAAACTTACAACATCTTTGTTATAGTTTACTTCTTTGCTACCAAAATTGATGTTACAAAACCAAGAACAATTTAAAAAACCCTTACTTAAAACGTTTCGACTATTGAACGTCAAGCATCAAAATATCACACAATCCCTGTGAATACGATAAAAACACCCCCCAAATTACTCTTCAACAAAATGGCGTCGTTGCCAGGGATTGTTGTTTGATATTGCAAGCATTGCAATAGTTGTTAAGTATTAAGCTTGTTTAACTTTTTCTTGAGCTTGTTGATTTGTTTGGTTTAGTGTGCAGACTCCGTTTTATGCGAGGGAAGTTACCCGTATACCAACTTCTTTTTGATCCTGAAATCGAAAGAACTGCGCGTAAGTTAAATAGCAGAACAAGGGGGAGGAGGCAACTTGCCAAAGAAAGATGAGAGCGAGACGATAGTTCAACTTCGACGCAAATACCACAGTTACCGCCAACTATGGCTGCTCCACCACCACCACCTGCTTCAGTTCCTTGTACAAATGGTCCGAGACATACAACACAATTTGCATGTAATGCTCAGAACGATCGACATTCAGAAATGAAAACTGGTATCCTCTCGCTTCTATATCAGAATCCTTTCACTGGTATGGATCACGAGGATCTTTTTACACATTTGACTAAGTTCTATGAGATTGCGGGAGCAGCTGGTGCACCCGAAGCTGAAGAAGAATCACTGTTTAAGAGACTATTCTCGCATTCCCTCATTGGGAAGGCCAAGGAATGGTATCTTGACCAATCTACGGCAATCATGACAGACTGGAACGTGCTAGAGGAAAAGTTTTTGGAATGATTTTCTCCACACAATCGTTTCATGGAGGCTAAAACAGCAATTGCAGTTTTCACTCAAGGTGGAAATGAATCTCTCAACGAAGCTTGGGAGAGATTCAAGTCCATGTTGAGAAAGTGTAAAGGGCACGGTTTCGATGACCTTACTCAAGTCCATATTTTTAGAAATAGTCTTCAATTGGTCCATAAAACATTGTTGGATGCCACCACGGGTGGATCTTTAATGGCTAAAAGCACTGAGGAGGCTATTTCTATCATTGTCCGTATGGCTCTAAATGACCATCAAGGGAACCATAACCGTGGTCCTTCTCAAAAGAAAGCTGGAGTGCTTGAGTTGCGAACTAATGATGCAATTCTTGCGCAAAATAAATTGTTATCTCAACAGGTTGAGTTGTTAACGCAACAAATGTCCAAGCTCCCTCAACAACTCAAAGAGATGCATGAACTTCCGAGCAAGAATGTGTAGGTAGCTTGTTGTGAATTGTGTAGAGGAGATAATTCTACCGGGTATTGTCTGTTAGATGTCAAACATGCTATATATTTGTATCTGGTCCTTGGCATTTTTCAACACTTTTATGTGTTTAGTTGTTGATTTTTGGAGTTACTTGTTGTTGTTCTTCATGCATTGTATTTATACTTTTGGTGCTTGTAATGTGTGTGTTATTGTGCAGAAAAGTGCACTAATTGATCAAGGAATTGAGACAGAAAGAGATGCAACAAGCTGCCAAAGAAAAAGGAAAACAACAGGGTGTTCGCTTTGCGAACTCTGGCGAAGGTGCCAACGAAGGTTCGCTTTGCGAACAGCAGCGAGGCTCCCAGCGAATAGCTCCAGAATGTCATGGATGGAAAATAATCTAAATTCGCTTTGCGAACACCCAGCGAATGTTCGCCGGTTTGCTCGCTGTACGAAGGACCTGGCGAATGGATGCAGTGGAAAAAGGACCCTAAATTCGCTTTGCGAATGTGCTGGCGAATGATTCGATGTGCGAATGAATTATTCGCAGTGCGAACCCGCGACATCAGCCTGGGGCGGTTTAACTCTCAGAGGCACTTAAGGTGCCATTTTCTCTCATTTGCTAGGCGAATGATTCATTCGCAGTGCGAATTCTGCAGAATTCAAGTGTTGTATAAATAGATTTTCACTTTTCTTGAAAGGGGATTTTTACTTTTTTCACACTAAAACATAGTTTTCTGTATTTTGATCATCCAAGAGGGAATTTTCACCTAGAGAAGCTGAAGTCACATCCATTCTCGATTAGTCGACGTGGATGTTCATTCATCTCCTCTTGAAACTTGTCATCCAAGCTACCATGAGAATGAGTAGCTAAACACTCTTGTGTTAAGGTTAGATGTAGTTGATCTTGATCATATGTATTTCTTTCGATCTTTTGTATATGAACAAGGTTATTGATCAATATAGATGAAGTTATTTGCTCTTAATGAGTTATGTGTGGTTTGTATTGCTCTAGACATAGATTTTGCAAATCAAGACCTAATAATTTTATCTCTTAAAAACCAAACTCTAGACATAGATTTGGGATTTGTTATTCGCTTTGTGTTGATCTTAACAATTATTGTTTTGATTATTAGCGTGAGACATCATCTAACGATCTAAACAATGATACTCACGACTTTGTTTTAGACATAAACTTAGTCGAGAGGATACGTGGTTGTATTGGTCGGAAACTAAGTTCATATGCTTGATTAATCGAATATGTGTGAGAAGGATTAGCGAAACCTAACCTTGACATGTTTTTCTAAAAACCTTACAAACTCTTTGCCACAAATTTACTCTTTGCTACCAATGAATGTTAACCAAAATCAAGCACCCTTTGAAATTCTTTAACTTAAAACATTGTGACTATTGAACGGAAAGTATCTAATATCGCACAATCCCTGTGGAGACGATAAAAACACCCCCTAATACTGTGACAACAAAATGGCGCCGCTGTCGGGGATTGTTCATTGATATTGTAAGCATTGCAATAGTTGTTTTGTTTTAAGCTTGTTGATTTTTTCTTGAACTTGTTAATTTGTTTTGTTTAGTGTGCAGACTTTGTTTTATGCGAGGGAAACTACAGGCGGACCAACTTCTGTTCGATCCTGAGATTGAAAGAACAGCTCGTAGAATCAATAGCAGAACGAGACGAAGGAGGCAACTAGCTAGACAAAGGCAAGAACAAGAGGGAAGTTCGACTTCTACACCACCACCATTGCCATAGTTACTTCTAGCTATGGAACATCCACCACCACCACCACCACCTGCTTCTAGACCATGTACAAACATTCCAAGACATAATGCACAGTTTGCTCGCAATGCGCAGAACGATCGTCATTCAGAAATAAAGACTGGTATTCTCAAGCTTCTATATCAGAGTCCTTTTACTGGTATGGATAATTGAGGATCCTTTTAAACATCTGACAAAGTTCTATGAGATTGTGGGAGCAAATGGTGCGCCCGAAACTGAAGAGGAATCTCTGTTTAAGAGACTATTCCCGCATTCCCTCATTGGGAAGGACAAGGAATGGTATCTTGATCAGTCAACGGCAATAATGACTGATTGGAATTCACTTGAAGAAAAATTTTTGGAGCGATTTTTCCCACATAATCGTTTCATGGAGGCAAAGACCGCAATAGCAGTGTTCACGCAAGGTGCCAACGAATCTCTCAACGAAGCGTGGGAGAGATTCAAATCTATGTTGAGGAAATGCAAGGGGCATGGCTTTGATGAATTGTCTCAAATTCATATTTTTCGGAATGGACTTCAACTAGTGCATAAAACCTTGTTGGATGCCACCGCTGGTGGATCCTTACTGAGCAAAACTGCTGAAGAAGCCACTGCCATTATTGATAAGATGGCTTTAAATGATCATCAGAGAAGCCATAATTGTGGCCCTTCTCAAAGGACTCATGGAGTTTTGGAACTGGGAACCAATGATGTTATACTTGCTCAAAACAAGTTATTATCCCAGCAAGTTGAGTTGTTGACGAAACAAATGTCTAAACTTCCTCAACAATTTAAAGAAATCCATGACTCCTCGAGTAAAAACGTGCAGGTCTTGGTATGTGAACTTTGTAGAGGCGACCATCTTACCGAATATTATCCTCCGGTTGTGGAGGAGGTAAACTATGCTGGAAATCAAGGATACCAACCCCGGCCTCCTTATCAACAAGGCAACCAAGGTTACCAACAACGGGGTAACCAAGGTTATCAACAACCGTGGAGACCACAAGAAGCCAGGCCGTCAAACCGTCAACAATACAAAAATTACACTCAACCTCCACAAGCTCCCGTTGGAAATACGAAGATGGAAGACACTCTCACGCAATTTATGCAAATGTCAATGTCCAATCAGAAGAATACCGATGCGGCCATAAGGAATCTTGAAACACAAGTCGGACAATTATCAAAACAATTGGCCGACCAACAAAAAGGAAACTTTACAGCGAATACTCTCCCAAATCCTAAAGAACATTGTAAGGCTATTCTAACAAGAAGTAAAAGAGAGATTGACATAGGTGTAGGTGAAGTTGTAGTGGAGGAGGAGGTTGTAGTTGAAAAAGAAAAAGATAGTGATGAGATTGAAGTAGAAAAAAATATTGAGGGTGATCTAGTTGAAAATGAGAAGGAAAAAAGTGAGGATGATGAAAAAAGAAAGAGAGAAGAAAAATTGAAAAAAACTAGGAAGGGGAAAGAATCGTTGAATAATATTTCGATCCAACATTTACCATATCCTCATGCTCCTACAAAGAAAGATAGTGCGAGGCACTACGCTCGGTTTATGGATATTTTCAAACAATTACAAATAAACATTCCATTTTCCGAAGCTTTGGAGCAAATTCCGAAATATGCGAAATTTATGAAGGATGTTCTCACAAAAAAGAAGAGGTATACGGATCAAGAGACCATCATGGTGGATGCTAGTTGTAGCGCTATCATTCAACATACTCTCCCGAGGAAAGAATGTGATCCGGGACGAGTCATCTTGCCGGTTACTATAGGAAATATCTATGTGGGCAACGGATTAATTGATTTGGGCTCTAGTATCAATTTGATACCTTTGTCGATTGTAAAACGGTTAGGACACATGGAATTGAGGTCCACTCAAATGACATTGCAACTTGCCGACAAATCCACTACCTGTCCTCACGGTGTAGCGGAAGATGTATTGGTTAAAGTGGATAAATTCTTATTTCCTATTGACTTCGTGGTAATTTAAATGGAGGAAGATAAATATGCTCCATTGATTCTTGGGAGACCGTTTATGAAAACTGCTAGAATGGCAATTGATATGGATGACGGTCTTATGAAGGTTAGAGTCCAAGATGGGGAGGTTTGTTTCAGTCTATTTGAGGCCATAAAACACAAGAATGATAAAGGTGATTGTTTCAGAATAGATGCAACGGAAGGAGTGGTTATGGATGTCACGAAACAAGTTCATGTAGTGTCCCCTTTACAAAGAGCTCTTGATGATTCCTTTGAAGTATTCTCCGATGAAGAGGAAAGAGCACTTGAAGAGTGTTTAAAGGAACTTGAATCTTTGGAGGAGTTGCAGCCTTGGGAATGTGAAGAGGAAGTTCTAAAAAAAGAGGTGAGTGATGCGAAATCTCAACTTGAATTGAAGGTGTTGCCTTCAAATTTGAAATATGCTTTCCTGGATGACGATGGTAATAAACCTGTTATCATAAGCAACATTTTATCTGAAAATGAGGAAAAACGGTTAATTCAAGTTTTGAGGAAAAATCAAGAAGCAATGGGATGGACTCTTTCCAATCTTAAAGGCATAAGTCCCTCTTATTGTATGCATCGCATATTCATGGAAGAGGATTTCAAACCGGTCGCTCAACCGCAACGCCGTTTGAATCCAACAATGAAAGAAGTAGTAAGAAAGATGGTTGTCAAACTCTTGGAAGCCGGTATGATTTACCCGATTTCTGATAGCTCTTGGGTAAGTCTGGTCCATGTTGTGCCAAAAAAAGGAGGAATGATCGTGATCCGTAATGAAAAAAATGAGCTGATCCTGACAAAAATGGTGACGGGGTGGAGGATGTGTATAGACTATAGGAGGCTAAACACCGCGACACGGAAAGACCATTTTCCACTTCCTTTTATGGACCAAATGTTAGAAAGATTGTCGGGCCAACAATTCTATTGCTTCTTGGATGGTTATTCCGGGTATAACCGAATTTCAGTGGACCCGGATGACCATGAGAAAATGGCATTCACTTGTCCTTTCGGAATTTTTGCCTACCGAAAGATGTCGTTTGGTCTATGCAACGCACCGGTGACGTTTCAACGTTGTGTGCAAGTTATTTTCTCCGATCTTATTGAAAAGACGATGGAGGTTTTTATGGACGACTTCTCCGTTTTCAGAGCGTCTTTTGATCTTTGTTTGAGAAGTTTAGAGGTTATGCTTGAACGGTGTGTTGAGACGAATTTGGTATTAAACTGGGAGAAGTGCAATTTTATGGTTACTTAGGGAATAGTGTTGGGCCACAAAGTCTCCTCCAAAGGTCTTGAGGTTGATCAAGCCAAAATTGAAGTGATTGAAAAGTTGCCTCCTCCAACTAATGTCAAAGGCATTTGAAGTTTTCTCGGACATGCGGGATTCTATCGGAGGTTCATCAAGGACTTCGCGAACATAGCAAAGCCATTGAACAATTTGCTCAACAAAGATAAGTTTTTTGACTTTGATGAATCTTGCATGTTTGCTTTTAATGTTTTAAAGAAAAGTTTGACTACCTCACCCATAATCATCGCACCTAATTGGAAATTGGATTTTGAACTAATGTGTGATGCGAGTGATTATGCGGTGGGTGCAGTTTTGGGTCAGCGGAAAACAAAAAATTTTCATGCTATACACTATGCGAGCAAAGTTTTAAACGAAGCTCAAATTAACTACGCAACAACTGAAAAAGAGTTGCTTGCGATAGTGTATGCATTGGAAAAATTTCATTCCTATTTGATTGGGTCGCAAGTTGTCGTTTACACGGATCACACGGTGATTAAGTATTTGCTCACCAAGCCCGACTCTAAACAAAGGCTAATTCGTTGGATCCTCTTGTTGCAAGAATTTGATCTAGAAATTCGTGACAAGAAAGGATCCGAGAATTTGGTGGCAGATCACTTATCCCGCCTTGTAAACGTTGACGTGACCAAAAAGGAATGTGAGGTCAAAGAGGAGTTTCCGGATGAAAAATTGTTTAGGGTGCAAGTTAGACCATGGTTCGCCGACATGGCTAACCACAAAGCCGCCGGATTAATACCGGATGGTCTAACTCACCATCAAAGAAATAAATTTTTTTCGGACGCCAAGTCTTTTGTTTGGGATGAAACACATTTGTTCAAACTTGGTGTCGACAACCTCTTGAGAAGATGTGTGTCAGTAGATGAAGCCACGAACATACTTTGGCATTGTCACAACTCTCCGTATGGAGGATATTTTAACAGGTTAAGAACGGCAACGAAAGTCCTTCAATCGGGCTTTTATTGGCCTTCTTTATTCAAAGATGCGCATGCGCATGCCCAATGTTGTGACATATGTCAGAGAAGTGGTGGAATTTCAAGATGACAAGATGAATATGTGACATTACTTTGTTTTTCTTATCATATGCACTAAACATAAGTCAACATTGTATACATTTGAGTTTATCTTGAACCTGCATGGCCATGAGAAGGAGGTGAGTTTACTACTGATCACCCTTGTACTACCTGATTTTCATGTCCATACCCTATATTGTTTTTGTTTAAGGGATCAGTGTTATTTTTGCCAAAATGAATGCTAGGGGGTTGTTTGAGTTTTATACTTTTTAGTTGACAACTTGAAAGTTACATTGGAGGTAATGAGTGTTTATTCTTATTATGGCTCTTTCTTATCCTTGTTTGTACTCCTAAATATACACTGATGTTACATTATGCACTTGAAACTTGGTTGGAACCTACATAAATGAGTTCATATTAGTAAAAAACTGGTACTGTCATGATTTCATTGAGCCTACATATTGGGTTTTGGAAGATGTTATGTGGATAACCAATTCTTGTTATGCCCTGCTCTCTCATGGCTTTGAGTAAGTCTTTTGACAGTAGATCAAGTAATCTTGTGGAATAGATGATTGAAGCATGTAATCTTAAATCCTTGAAGTTTTCTATTCATGACAGTTTGCTTAGTTTGAACAAGTAGTCTTTTATGTGTGAACAACATGAAAAGGTTTTGGTTGTTGTTTGTTGATATGATAACTACCTTGTTGCCTTTCCCTAGTTTACTATGATACCATGAATGTTTGAGTATTTATTGCTTTGAGTCAGAAACAGCCAGTACTCATGTTATAGGCTTATATGCTTGGACTGACTCAAATGATCCATTCTATAAATGTTTGGATTGTTGTTTGACGTAACAATTACTGGCTCATTTTCTTTCACTACCTCCAATTTCAAATTAATCACAATACCACCATTTGTTGATGTGGAACACTTTATATTTCTGTTCTCATGTCATGGTTGTATGTTTCTTGAGCTATTCAGTGCATACTAGTTTAGTTTGTATCACCTGTTTTCTGGCACAGCATAGGCTTGCCCTCAAGCATCATACCAGGCCTACATAGATAGGTTCATGTCATTTTACACACTGAATATATTGCTAACTTGGACTGTCATAATTTCATCTTGGTCTACCTGGTGAGTTCTTGAGGCTGCTATGGCATTTTGTCCACACCTTTATAATGGATTTAAAATGCTCAAGAGAGCTCAAGCTATCCATGTTAAGTTTGTGTAGTTCGAACGATCCCTTGCATGACAGCACTTTGCAATTGGTTTTTTCATTTTTAACATACCAACCGTATTTCTTTATCCTTGCTATTTTTTTTCTCATGTTAGGCTTTTTTTGAAACTTTACCATGTTTACCCTATCCCTTTTGTTTTGCATTTCAGTCAAATGAATGTGCATATGTGAGAATGTTTGAGCATTTCCCAACCTGGCCATCATGTTTGCTTGCATTATAAATTTAAATGCTTGTACCTCCCTGCTTAGGACCTGTCTGTGTTAGCACCAGGAATGCTTTGCATTACCCCTGAGTATGTTCATATCACAAGAATTGCTAAAATTTGAATGCATCGTGATGTGCACAGGTTTACTTACCCCATGAATCATCTAGAATGCTGCTTGGATCTTTTAGATTGGTGATTGTGTGTTTTCATTTAAGAACATACTCATTTCCAGTTGGTTTTCACATTGATTTAGTTTTGGTTTTAAATTTAACTTGAATATCATGAGGTTGGTCTAATTTATAAATGATTTGGGGGCATAGCCGGTGGATTGATTTAAGGGAGGTAACCACCTGCTATTTTGATTCTTCTTTAGCCCCCTTTGTTTACATGGTCACACAATTAAGATATTTTGGCTGGATGTGTCAGTTGCATGGACCAATGGAAATGATGCGTGTTATCCGCAAGTGTACGGATTGCGTCAGAGTAATATAAAAGATTTATCGTTCCCACAGAGACCAATGTCAATCTATCGAATACTATCGTTACGTTGTTTATCTAAGGCTAATGAATATCGGGGTAAAAACTTTCTACTGAACGAAATTATAAATAAATCAGATAAATATTATACTGGGATGTAATTCACATCAATCAAACAATACTCCTATCATCTAAATAGTAACACTTACGGGGCAATGTTTTCTTCTTTGAAAAAGAGTTAATTAAAAAGGATCCGCCGTGTTAGCGTGATCGGAAACAGACCTAACCTTTAATCTATACCAGCCACTCACGCTGCACCGGTCGCTCCTTGCGTTAAAGTGATAAAGTCCTTTTTTATGTAATTACCTCTAAAACTTTGTACAAAAAGTGCTTTCGATTGAAAATATTTTATACCAAAGGGTTTCCGGCATATGCTCGGCCAACCGGATCCTAAATCTATAAACGCGTCCGAAAATAGTTTTAAAACCTCTTTCTAATAATATAAAACTTTCCTAGTTAATCAATAAAGTGTTTCCGCTGTATTTATCAATTAACAACTAACAAACTCTTTTCTAAAATGTCGGACGGCTTTCGATCTTACCCGATCTAGTCACAGTCATTACGCAAACAAAAACACGGTCTCATTTACGTAATGACCGATTAATTGAAGTTCAGAAGAGTTTAATTAAAATCAAAAACAGCCCCTAAAGTATTTCTAAAGAGATGTCATGTGGAGCACCGTCAGAATGACGATCCTCAAATCCCAGCACAAGGGATTTAGCTAGACATAGTAATTGAGAACATAAAGATAAATTGATTTGCAAAGTAAGGCATATTTAAGATAAAAACGTGTGAAGTGTGAGAGTGTATTTCGAGAGAGTGAACACAAGTGTTACGCTTAAGTTCAGTTCCAAGAGACACAGATCACACAGATAAATAAAATAATAAGGTAATGGCAGAGACGGAAAATAAACGAATATAAAGCAGTGCAGGAAAATAAATAATATAAAAGCGATGTGGATAAAATAAATTATAATTTATAAAAGAAACCTGCTCCAAAGCGGAGACTGAATCTGGTACAGATGCTGGGAAATAAATCGCGGGAAAGTAAATAGCTTCAAATATAAATAACTTCGAATGTAAAGCTCCTAACTACGATGATCCAATCTAACTAACAACAATAGTACAATAACCCCCCGATGTGACGGATTATTGCTTTACAAAGTGAACTTTATGCCTAAGGTTGGAAACTAGGATTGGATGATATGAAAGTGAAAATACAAGTCCTTATATAGGAAACTCGAAGTTGTAACTGCCTCTAACCATAATGAAAAAACGTTTTAGAAACTACATTCTTCAGGTGTAACTGCCAAAAACGTTTCAGACCGTTTCCCCTTTATAACTGTCGGCGTCCGCCGACCCCTGCTCCGCGTCCGCCGAGTGTGGTTTGGAAGGTGAAACGTCTTTTGTGATCGTTGGCGTGTGAGTGAAGTCATTATGCCAACGGCGTCCTCCTTGGCGTCCGCTGAGTGAAATGGCTAGTGTACAGTTTACACAAGAAATCTTCATTTTAGCTCTGTTTTGCCTTGTTTTCTTCCTGTAAGCTCAAATCAGGCAATGTATCTGAAAGTAAAACAAAATACCATAATAGCAAAGGAAAATAACAAATAAACAACTAAAATTATGTAAAATCGGAGCCAAATATACAGTGTATTTTAGTGTTATCAAATTCTCCCACACTTAAACCTTTGCTTGTCCTCAAGCGAACTCTGATAAGTAAACAAAAGAAAACAGCAAACATGCACGTATCCGATCTGGGCTAGGAACTTAAGTTTGATCAATAATACATCAGTAGGTACTAACTCATGAACCAAGGGTATCGTAATGACACTTTTCGCGATTTGCGGGCATAAGTTTCTCTCCTATACAAACCAATCCAAACTATGATATTATACTTAGGCCTATCTTACTCATTCCTTTCTTACCCCTTTTCATTCAAGCGCAGTCACATTAAGCCCGTTGTCTTTCACTCGCATGGTGAACATAACCTGTGGTAATCCTGATCCTTTTTATCAATGATTTGATACTTTTTACCAATTCTTTTCTTTTTTATGTATTTTTTATTGCAAAAATTTTTTTTCTGAAGATACTTGAACATCTTCTTGAAAAGTTTTTTTTTTCTTTTTCTTTGGCCGGATCTTACCTATTTGCATCGATTTATCACTTAGCGGTGGTTAAGATGGTGCTGACTGCTAAAATAAACTACTTAAGGGTTAGTGGTGAAGGGTGAGGTTTTAAGGCCACTGTATAATAAAAATCTAGATAAGCTCATATAATTGAGAAACTTACGGTGTAAAAACGATATCAATTTTTCAAATAGCTTTCCCAAGCCTTTGCAATTGATCTTACTTGTCCTAATAGCCCAAATTATCAAAATTAATGTTGTTTCTTTGTTAAAAAATTTTTTTGTTAAGGCTTAAGAATTGGAAGAATAGATAAACTACACAAAAATGACTCGTAAAGCACAAACTAAACTATACTAGAAAACATTAAATAAAACAAAACATTAAATAAAACAACTAAAAACAATAAATATCTCCTCCCACACTTAAACCGAACATTGTCCTCAATGTTTCGATAAAAGTGAGAAAGGGATAGGTGAAACCTGGTACTCAATCATGTCGGCCACTGGGGCCATCTCCACCATGCTCTGGACGTCTGGGACAACGGCTCCTACTGCGGTGTCGGGTAGTATGTGACAGCTCCATCTGCTCAATTCTCTCGATTAGAGAGGCATTTTGATCTCTAAGTGCTTGGAAACCCTCGAGAGTGGATTTCTGTGACTCCCGCATAAAATCCATCATCTCCTGCTATTGTTGGTACATGGCATAGAATAGATCATCACGCTCTTCTTTTCTGGCTTGTTGTGCTTGCCACATTTCTTGAGTGATGTAAAATCCGGAAGAGGTACCTGCAGGATGATCAGTAACAGGTGGGGTGTGTGCAGGTGATACATGAATGGGAGACTGCTCCATATGGTTATATTCATCATCTGTCTCATTTCCTTCGTCCTCGGGGACGTTTGGAAGTAATGGGCCTAAAATCGGAGCAGCCTTCAAATCATAGAGCCAGTTTTCTCTTTTGCGCATATCAGTGCGTGTTGAACAAGGTAAGGCGACACTTGGGATGGCAGCATTGCGAACCATAAGGATATATCCTCCTTCCGGCCTCGTTTTGCATAAAAGCATATCTCGCAGAAATTTTAAATCAATGGTGCGAGGAGGAAGTGGTTCCAATGTGGCCAACTCAGCGTCCAGGTGGAGGGCTCGTGCAATGAAGGTAATCAACCCTCCAAATGACACGGTGTTGCCCTTTTTCTCAATTGCCCTCATATGTGATATCATAAATGGTACAGGATTTAATCTTCTTCTAAGTAAAGCAGCCTGTAAAAATATAAATTCTTTGGAATTCATCTTGTTAGAGTTTTCACGAGCGAAAATAGTATCAGCTATTAAAAGGCAGAATACCCGTATGGCCGGGTTATGAATGTCAGAAGCCAAATTTCCATCAAAGGAGCAAGTGGTTTGTCCTGAGATGTTTTTCCACAGTTGAAAGGCTTCAGTTGACCAGCTTGTGTCTATGGGTGCCTCACATGCTGCACCATTCCCAAAATGGAATCCTAATAACTCAGCAAGTGCATCAGTGGTGTAAATGTATTCAACATTGAACATCCTAAACCTAACTGTGCCTACTGTGCTGGCAGTGTTCTCTCTGACAGTGTACTCAAAAGAACTCAAAAATTCGCGGGTTAGCCTTTCGTAGGTAGGCTCCTTGCGAATAAAAATATTCTCTAATCTCAAGTTTTGTAACAGATAAAATACGCTAAATCTTATACCAAGGTTATGCAGACAAATATCATTAACGTACCTTGTTGCAAGAATGTTGCGTGTCCGCAATTTCTCCCATTTCTCCCATTGCTTGACTCCGTCATTTCCATCTCGAAAAATGATGTTTTCTTGGTTCTCCGCTGCCATTGTTGAAGTGAAATGAAGGTTTGGTGATGGAAAATGGGTAATTTTTGTTTTTGGTAGATTTTGGTGAAATCTATGGTTTTTATAGAGATAATGTGTAATGGAAGGTGTAATGGTAGTGGAGAAGTTATGAAATGGGGATTTTAATGGTTTAATGGGGTTTTATGGTGATTGAAATCGGATTTTTTGGAGGTAGAAGATGAAGAGAGTGGCAAAAATGGGTGTTTTCTTATTCTGGTGCGTTTTAGAACCCAGAACGTCTCCGCGTTCGCCGAGAGGGGGTCCGCGTCCGCGGACTGTGAAAATTGGGCTGGCACGGATTTGGGCTTTGGTTGGTTCATGAATCTCTCCTTGGGGTGTTTATAGCATATTGGTACATGAAAGAAACATAGAGAATATTTTGTTTATTTATTATTTTATATATTTGTTAATGTAGGATTTAAATAATAGTTATTTTTTTTATTATTATTATTTTTAAAATGAATGAATAAAAAAAATTAAATATAACCAATAGATTGTAATGATGTAGATATTTATTATAACTTGGAATAATATAACACTCGCAAAAAGCAATACGGTTTGCCATAATTCTAGTAACCATGGAAAATAAAATCTACTAATAGTCTGATAATAAAGATAATAACAATAAGGATAGAAATGCGGTAAAGGTAAAAGTAAACGATCATAACAAGCATGTGGTAAGTCTCCTCCACACAAAGTGCGAGTTATGCCCCAGAGCTCCTAAATATCTCCTAGGAAGACTGACGACGGACACCCTGAGTCATGTGAGGACAAGGTGCCCGTGCCTCTGCAAGCTGGCGTTTGAGATCGCAAATCTCCTGCTCCAAAAGATCATATGATGAAGCATTTGTTGCGTCTGAGATCTCTATCTGTAATGTAAGCTCGGTGCATTCTTCGCGAAGAGAAATGATCTACTTGCGCATAGCGTCCAATTCAGAATATATGTTCCTGCGTTGCAGATTAACGTTAGAGGAATAAACTGTAGTCCTTTCAGGATAGGGTGTAGGGTGGTACTCAGGCACAGGGTGGTTCCTTGGTTTGACGGGTGTCTCGTCTTGGCCTTCCAAAGCGTATGACCAGTTAGCTCTATCATGGACACTTGTTCGGGTATGGTTTGGCAAACCAAAGTAGTGAATGACTTCGTTGTCTATTAGGAGCTTAAAGTTATCTACACTAAAGAATGATCTCCTGATAAGACCACGGTCAAGGCAATGATGAATGTCAATCAAGGTGTACCCACAATGAGAGGTGAGATGAGTTAGCTTATTGGCTAAACCCAGGGCATAAGCTATGTGTGCAATAGTACCGCCGACATGGATTGGTCCTCTGGAAGATGTAGCATTCAAATATAGGTTATACATCAGAAAATTTCCACTGGCTAATGGTCATGATTCAGCAGTACAAAAGAGCATCAGAATCTCTTCTGCAGTAACTTGGTTCTCAGTTTCACTTCTACCAAAGAAAGTCTCAGCTAGGGTCATTTGGAAATAACGGAAAGCTGGATTGTGGATTTTGTTTGCTAATTGGGTGGAAGGATCCGGTCCTCCTCCGTCGGTGATTTTGCTCCATAATAGGTCAAGCTCATCTTGCATAACATTGGTTTCATGCATAAAATGGATTGCATCCGAGCTATATTGAAAACCAAGTATTCTAGCAAAATCTCTGTGGTTAAGGGCATACTCATTTCCAAATAGTCTGAATCTTATGCTTCCACTGTTGTAACCTCTTCCACTGTAAAGGTCATAAATGAGTGAACTGAGGAACTCTAGGGTCAGATGCTTATAGGTTACATTCATAGCTTCAGAATACTCATCCCACTGGAGCTGGTGACAGAGGTACCTCACACTAGCCTCAATACCTAAAGTTGTTAGACAGTTTGGGTCAGGGTACCTAGTGGGTAGGATTTGTCTCTCCGAAAGGACTACTTATTTCTTCCTCTGTTCGTCATCTCTGAACACAATGTGCATGTCATCATAGCTCTGCATCCTGCAAAGAAAGTTAGTGTGGAATGTCTGATATGATGTGATCTGTAACCTGTAAACATAGACATTGCATAAGTCAATCACGTTAGAAAAAAATATAATATAAATAATAAATAAATAATTTTTTTTTCTGAAATAAATTCTATCCATAAATAAGAAAAATAACGAAAAGAAAATCGTGGGTTTCCTCCTACGCAGCGCTTATTTAACGTCGTTAGCTTGACGACTGAAGAACTTACGTTGTGGATATTGCTATAGGTGGGTCTATCAGAGTGTGACCAGAGTAGTAAGTAGGGATGTCACCTCCGTAGTAGGGTTTCAATCTTTGTCCATTCACTAAAAAGGGACTACACGAATGGTTTGCAATTTCAAATGCTCCAGATTTCAGGACTTTGGTGACCTCATAGGGTCCAGTCCATCTTGAGCGTAACTTACCTGGAAACAATCGTAACCTAGAGTTGAAAAGAAGTACAGGATCGCCTACGTTGAACTCTTTTTTTATAATCCTTTTGTCATGCCATGCTTTGGTTCTCTCTTTATATATTATGGCATTTTCATAAGCATTTCGGCATAATTCTTCTAATTTATGAATATCTAGAATTCGTTTATCTCCGGCTGTTAAGTAATCCATGTTAAAGGTTTTTATGGCCCAGTAGGCCTTATGTTCAAGCTCAAAGGGTAAATGGCAAGATTTTTCGTAGACTAATTGATAAGGGGTTGTTCCTATAGGGGTTTTGAAAGCGGTCCTATAAGCCCACAAGGCTTCTTGTAGTTTTAGAGACCAATCTTTTCTAGAGATTGATACGGTTTTCTCTAAGATTTGTTTTATTTCCCTATTTGAGACCTCAACTTGTCCACTAGTTTGTGGGTGGTATGGTGTGGCTACTCGGTGTTTCACTCCGTATTTCTTTAATAGGTTCTCAAATATCCTAGATATGAAATATGATCCTCCATCGCTTATAACCAATCGAGGTACTCCAAACCTAGGGAAAATATAGTTTTTAAATAGTTTAATGACTACACGAGTATCGTTGGTGGATGCAGCTATGGCCTCAATCCATTTGGATACATAATCAACGGCTACTAAGATATACTTGTTTCCCATCGAAGATGGAAAAGGTCCCATAAAATCTATACCCCAAACATCGAAGATTTCCACCTCCTGAATATTTTTCAAAGGCATTTCGTCTCTCCTTGAGACGTTCCCAGTGCGTTGGCATCTGTCACATCTTACAATGTAGGCATGAACATCGCGCCATAACGTTGGCCAGAAAAGACCTGCTTGAAGTATTTTAGCGCATGTTTTGGATGAGCCTAGATGTCCACCATAAGGTGAAGAGTGACAATGTTTAATTATACTTTCAACTTCTTCTTCAGGGACACAGCGACGGAAAATGCCATCTGCGCCTCTCTTGAATAGAAGGGGTTCGTCCCAATAGAAATGTTTTACGTCATGAAAGAACTTCTTCTTCTGTTGGTAATTTAGATCAGGGGGTATGATATCAGCTGCTAGATAATTAACAAAATCTGCATACCAAGGTACGGTTGTCATTGCGAATGCTTTTTCGATGTCTACTTCTAAATAAGGGTCAGGATCATCATCGTGGATGGTTCTAACTGCTCCTACTAATCTATCGTATGCGAAATCATCATTGATAGGAACAAGATCTGGTTTTACATATTCAAGCCTTGAGAGGTGGTCAGCGACCACATTTTCAGTGCCTTTCTTGCCTCGGATTTCCAAATCGAATTCTTGAAGTAAAAGGATCCAACGTAGTAATCTAGGCTTAGCGTCCTTTTTGCTTAATAGATATCTTATCGCAGCATGATCAGTGTAGACTATGATTTTTGCTCCTACTAAATAGGATCGGAATTTTTCGATTGCAAAGACTACTGCCAGGAGTTCTTTCTCGGTTGTGGCATAATTTAGCTGAGCCGCATCCAAAGTTCTACTAGCGTAGTAAATTACATGGAGTTTCTTATCCTTCTTTTGTCCCAAAACAACGCCTATAGCGTAATCACTAGCATCGCACATAATTTCAAAAGGTTGATTCCAATCAGGTGGTTGAATTATAGGTGCGGAAATCAGTGCTTGTTTTAGGTACTTAAAGGCTTCAAGACATTTATCATCGAATTTGAATTCGGCGTCTTTCATAAGTAAGTTGGTTAATGGTTTAGTTATTTTGGAGAAGTCTTTAATGAAGCGTCGGTAGAAACCGGCGTGTCCAAGAAAACTTCGGATTTCTCTAATGGTTTTGGGTGGTTGAAGGTTCTCTATAACTTCTATTTTAGCTTTATCAACCTCAATGCCTCTTTCGGACACTATGTGTCCTAGTACTATGCCTTCAGTCACCATAAAATGGCATTTTTCCCAGTTTAGAACATGGTTGACTTCTACGCATCTTTCCAGGATTTTCTCGAGGTTTGTTAAACAGTTTTAAAACTGGATCCACATACCGAGAAATCGTCCATAAATACTTCCATGATCTCATCAAGGAAATCTGCGAAGATTGACATCATACAACGTTGGAAGGTAGCTGGGGCATTGCATAGTCCAAATGGCATTCGTCTGTAAGCAAATGTTCCATAGGGACATGTAAAGGTTGTTTTCTCCTGATCGTCAGGGTGAATGGGTATTTGGAAAAATCCTGAGTATCCGTCTAAATAACAAAAGTAAGAATGCCTAGCTAAGCGTTCAAGCATTTGATCAATGAATGGAAGCGGGAAGTGATCTTTCCTAGTTACCTTATTGAGTTTTCTGTAATCGATACACATTCACCAACCATTTTCTACACGTTTGGCTATTTGTTCTCCTTTTTCGTTTTGTACAACTGTGACACCTCCTTTCTTAGGTACCACATGTACAGAGCTTACCCATTTACTATCAGATATTTGGTATATTATTCCAGCCTCTAACAACTTTAACACTTCCCTTTTTACAACGTCACTCATTATAGGATTTATCCTTCGTTGATGTTCTCTGGAGGGTTTAGCGTCCTCCTCCAGCATAATTCGGTGCATACACACAGAAGGACTTATTCCTTTGAGATCGGAAATTTTATAACCCATAGCTGAGGGATATTTTCTTAAAACATCTAAGAGTTGATTGGTTTCAGGACCATCTAACGTGGCACTGACTATGACTGGGCGATTTAGTTCTTCATCTAAGAACTCATATCTTAAATTCTTAGGTAACTCCTTAAGCTCTATTGATGGTTTTTTCGGACATGGCATATGATCTGGGGTAAGTGCCAAGCATTCGTAAAGACTGTTATCAATGTAAGGTTTAGATAATCGTTCAAATCCGTCGTCCTCCATAATGGGGATCGAAGGTAGTTTGATGATTTCCACAGGATCTTCTTTATCTAATTCTCTTATGCATTCATCAATTATATCAATGACATAACATGAGTCATCTATGGCTGGTGCATTTAAGAATTGGGATAGTATGAATTCTATTTTCTCATTACCTACCTCGAATGTCATTTTTCCTTTTTTGACATTAATTATAGCTCCAGCTGTTGATAAGAAGGGTCTACCTAAAAGGATTGGGATCTCATCGTCTTCTTTAATGTCCATTACTACGAAATCTGTTGGAATATAAAGTTGACCAAGTCTAACTGGGACGTCTTCCAAAATGCCAATTGGATATTTAACTGATCTGTCGGCTAATTGGAGAGACATCCTAGTTGGTTGTATTTCTCCTAGGTTTAACCTTTTACAGACGGCTAAAGGCATTAAGCTTACACTTGCTCCTAAGTCTAGAAGTGCTTTATCTATAACTTGGTTTCCCAAAACACAAGGTATAGAAAAACTTCCTGGGTCTTTCTCTTTCTTAGCAAGCTTATTCTCAGCGATTGAATTACATTCTATAGGTTTAGGATCTTCTAATCTTCGTTTATTGGTTAGAATGTCTTTAAGGAATTTGGAATAAGATGGTATTTGGGTAATAGCTTCGGTGAATGGAATCTCAACATGGAGTTTCTCAATCACTTTTATGAATTTCTTATATTGGTTATCCAATTTGGTTTGTTTAAGTCTTTGTGGGTATGGAATCGGAGGTTTGTAAGGAGGAGGTGGTACATAAACTTTTTCATTCTCTTCTTTTTCCTTCTCCTTAACTTCCGTATCTTTAGATTTCTCAGGTTCCACCGATTCCTCATTTTCTTTCTCAGGTGTGGTCACAACTTCTTTCCTGGGAGGTCCCGGATTATTCAACCTAGGGTTTATAGGCCCATTGTAAGTGGTCCCACTCCTTAGGGCTATAGCATTTGCGTGCCCTTTAGGATTAGGTTGAGGTTGTCCAGGGAATTGCCCTCCAGGTGTAACATGAGTAGATTGTTGTTGTGCTACTTGAGAGATTTGGGTTTCAAGCATTTTGTTATGAGTAATTACAGAATCGAGTTTAGTACCCAACTGAGTAATTAGTCCATTTATGTGAATGTTTTGGTTCATGAACTCCTTGTTCTGCTGTAATTGAGCTGAGATGAATCCGTCCATCTTTTTCTCAAAATTTGATTTCTGAGGAGCATATGGTGCAGATGGGTTGGGTCTTTGAGTTTGGAAACCGGGTGGTCTTTGAGGTGTTTAATTTTGAGTGGGGTTATTATTCTTATAGGAAAGATTTGGGTGATTCCTCCATCCAGGGTTATATGTGTTTGAATATGGGTTTCCTTGGGCGTAATTAACCTGATCTGTGGCACTCTCGGCTAGCAGGTTGCATTCAGCCATGGTATGTCCTAGGGTTCCACAGATTTCACATCCGGGTTGTACTGCTGCTACAGTTGTTGTGGGATTGATAGTTAGGTTTTCTACTTTTTGGGTTATAGCGTCCATTTTTGAGTTCATATGGTCAAAACAACTTACCTCATACACACCTCCTTTGGTCTCTTTCTTCTCTACTTGTGCTCGTTCGGTCCCCCATTGGTAATGGTTTTGTGCCATATCCTCAATGAGAGCGCTAGCTTCGGCGTAGGGTTTGTTCATTAGAGCACCACCAGCGGCAGCGTCTATGGTTATCTTGGTGTTGTACATGAGTCCATTATAAAAGGTAGGGATTATGAGCCATTGTTCTAAGCCATGATGTGGACATGCTCTTAATAGCTCCTTATATCTTTCCCAAGCGTCGAAAAGTGATTCTCCCTCGCTTTGGGTGAATCGGATTATTTGGTTTCGTAAGACAGCAGTTTTACTCGGTGGGAAGTATCTAGCAAGGAATACTTTCTTTAGGTCATTCCAAGTGGTTATAGAGTTGGTTGGAAGGGAATCTAACCATGATCCGGCTCTATCTCTGAGGGAAAATGGAAATAGTCTTAGACATATTGCCTCAGGAGGAGCTCCGTTCGCTTTTAAGGTATCGGCTAGTCGAATAAAGACTTTAAGGTGTTGGTTCGGGTTTTCTGTAGGAAGACCTGCGAACTGGTTCTGTTGTACCAATTGTAACAGAGATGGTTTTAATTCGAAATTATTGGGTGGTATAGTCGGGTTAACTATACTAGAATGTGGTTCTTCGTTAGAGGGTAGGGCGAAAT
Source organism: Lathyrus tuberosus (assembly GCA_022829125.1). Classification (NCBI taxonomy): domain Eukaryota; kingdom Viridiplantae; phylum Streptophyta; class Magnoliopsida; order Fabales; family Fabaceae; genus Lathyrus; species Lathyrus tuberosus. The sequence continues at coordinate 2,529,687 of JALAZF010000403.1, read as the reverse complement.
CTTTAAGAGGTTTAGCGTTTTCTTCGTCTGCCATTGCTCTTTTGAGTTTTTGAAATAGAAGACGAGCTCGGGCGTAACGTTCAGGTTCTTCTAATGGATCAACTAAGTTTCCGGTACTGCGAGTTCTTCACATTTACCGGCTAAGGGATGCCTTAGTCTAGACGGTGTAACAACAGGGTACGAAATTTTGACGTAATTGGTCCCCGGCAACGGCGCCAAAAACTTGATGCGTGTTATCCGCAAGTGTACGGATTACGTCAGAGTATTATAAAAGATTTATCGTTCCCACAGAGACCAATGTCAATCTATCGAATACTATCGTTAGGTTGTTTATCTAAGGCTAATGAATATCGGGGTAAAAACTTTCTACTGAACGAAAATATAAATAAATCAGATAAATATTATACTGGGATGTAATTCACATCAATCAAACAATACTCCTATCATCTAAATAGTAACACTTACGGGGCAATGTTTTCTTCTTTGAAAAAGAGTTAATTAAAAAGGATCTGCCGCGTTAGCGTGATCGGAAACAGACCTAACCTTTAATCTATACCAGCCGCTCACGCTGCACCGGTCGCTCCTTGCGTTAAAGTGATAAAGTCCTTTTTTATGTAATTACCTCTAAAACTTAGTACAAAAAGTGCTTTCGATTGAAAATATTTTATACCAAAGGGTTTCTGGCATATGCTCGGCCAACCGGATCCTAAATCTATAAACGCGTCCAAAAATAGTTTTAAAACCTCTTTCTAATAATATAAAACTTTCCTAGTTAATCAATAAAGTGCTTCTGCTGTATTTATCAATTAACAACTAACAAACTCTTTTCTAAAATGCCGGATGGCTTTCGATCTTACCCGATCTAGTCACAGTCATTACGCAAACAAAAACACGGTCTCATTTACGTAATGACCGATCAATTGAAGTTCATAAGAGTTTAATTAAAATAAAAAACAGCCCCTAAAGTATTTCTAAAGAGATGTCATGTGGAGCACCGTCAGAATGATGATCCTCAAATCCCAGCACAAGGGATTTAGCTAGACATAGTAATTGAGAACATAAAGATAAATTGATTTGCAAAGTAAGGCATATTTAAGATAAAAACGTGCGAAGTGTGAGAGTGTATTTCGAGAGAGTGAACACAAGTGTCACGCTTAAGTTCAGTTCCAAGAGACACAGATCACACAGATAAATAAAATAATAAGGTAATGGCAGAGACGGAAAATAAACGAATATAAAGCAGTGCAGGAAAATAAATAATATAAAAGCGATGTGGATAAAATAAATTGTAATTTATAGAAGAAACCTGCTCCAAAGCGGAGACTGAATCTGGTACAGATGCTGGGAAATAAATCGCGGGAAAGTAAATAGCTTCAAATATAAATAACTTCGAATGTAAAGCTCCTAACTACGATGATCCAATCTAACTAACAACAATAGTGCAATAACCCCCCGATGTGACGGATTATTGCTTTACAAAGTGAACTTTATGCCTAAGGTTGGAAACTAGGATTGGATGATATGAAAGTGAAAATACAAGTCCTTATATAGGAAACTCGAAGTTGTAACTTCCTCTAACCATAATGAAAAAATGTTTTAGAAACTAAATTCTTCAGGTGTAACTGCCAAAAACGTTTCAGACCGTTTCCCCTTTATAACTGTCGGCGTCCGCCGACCCCTGCTCCGCGTCCGCCGAGTGTGGTTTGGAAGGTGAAACATATTTTGTGATCGTTGGCGTGTGAGTGAAGTCATTATGCCAACGGCGTCCTCCTTGGCGTCCGCCGAGTGAAACGGCTAGTGTACAGTTTACACAAGAAATCTTCATTTTAGCTCTGTTTTGCCTTGTTTTCTTCCTGTAAGCTCAAATCAGGCAATGTATCTGAAAGTAAAACAAAATACCATAATAGAAAAGGAAAATAACAAATAAACAACTAAAATTATGTAAAATCGGAGCCAAATATACAGTGTATTTTAGTGTTATCAGGAAACATAAAATCATGTTTGGTCAATGAGGGTACTGTCTTTGTGGAGAAAAGTTTTCAGTGGTGTTGGTCTGCTACCAGGAGCACGACCTCCCTTTCATCTCCATACACTACACTTGATGGTTTAAGTATTTGTGGGGTGGGCACATACATTGGATGTATGGCCACCCCAGTGGCAAGAACACACGCGCATTTACTACAAGGACCGGGGTTCGAATCCCCCTCGCCCCAGTCCTTTTGTTTTAATTTTCCAAAACAACTTTGTTTCACATATATTGTAGCATTGCCCATATATGTTAAACGAGTGCAAGTGGATGGTTTGGTAATGGTTTTGAGCTGCATCCATCATTTCACAGGTTCAATACCCATGGGGGACATTTCCCCTAATTTTTATCACATGTTATTTTGTGTTTTTATAGTTTATACCTTAATTGCAAAAATTCATAACTTGATCATTTTTTATCCTTTTTCACCCATTCTTTTTGCAAATTAATCTTCATTATGTCTACTTTTTGAACATAAAAAGTAATTGGTGAAAATCAATATTTTTTGAGGTACTTATTCATGTTGGAAGTGGAAGTTACCTTTAAAATCTGTCTGAAAATGCTTTTGGTCAGTTTTTGCACTAATCTTCCACCAGTGGAAGTTACCTTTAAAATCTGTCTGAAAAGGCTTTTGGTCAGTTTTTGCACTAGTCTTCCACCAGTGGAAGTTACCTTTAAAATCTGTCTGAAAATGCTTTTGGTCAGTTTTTGCACTAATCTTCCACCAGTGGAAGTTACCTTTAAAATCTGTCTGAAAATGCTTTTGGTCAGTTTTTGCACTAATCTTCCACCAGTGGAAGTTACCTTTAAAATCTGTCTGAAAATGCTTTTGGTCAGTTTTTGCACTAGTCTTCCAGTGGAAGTTACCTTTAAAATCTGTCTGAAAATGCTTTTGGTCAGTTTTTGCACTAATCTTCCACCAGTGGAAGTTATCTTTAAAATCTGTCTGAAAATGCTTTTGGTCAGTTTTTGCCCTAGTCTTCCACCAGTGGAAGTTACCTTTAAAATCTGTCTGAAAATGCTTTTAGTCAGTTTTTGCACTAATCTTCCACCAGTGGAAGTTACCTTTAAAAATTTTCAAAAGAAACCTTTGGTCAATATTTGCATCATTTATCATCTTCACCATTTATGTATTGATATCATGCTTGAATATCATCTTTGTCCATGATCACCCATATTGTTCATGTGTACTATAAGCTTTATCCCCAGGTGATGTGAGCTTCTTAACCTTCATCCTTCATCCCCCTTCAACACTTGTATTTACAAGAGGTTGTCTTCCCAAATCCAAAGGAAAGTCTCTCTATTGACCGCAAGGTCATAGATAGCTCATTACCCTTTTAACCTAGCCTTAGGTTTGGAGTCGCCGCACTCCACGTAGGCGTCTTGCAGTCAGACCCTACTTTCCGTGAACACTTCATTCCCTTTTAACCTAGCTTTCCCAAGAGATAGCCATTAATCTCTTATAACTCTTAAACCTTTCTTTAACCTTCCCAAGAGATAGCCATTAATCTCTTCTCCTTCAAGACGGTCTAACCCTTCACAATCCTTTCCCAAGAGATAGCCATTAATCTCTTCCCCTAAACAATCAATCCTCACAAGCTTTGCTTTCAAGCTTTTCACTTTACTTTCCCTTGGAACCTTGACCACAGTCAAGAGTTCCTCACCCCTTTGAGGGGAACTACGAATGCTCTGATTCCATTCCCGTCAGGATACGTAGGCACGAGATGCGATGTCTTGGCGAGCAAACTTAGTGTATATACCCCTAGGTCTTTACCTTAGCACATGTCCCTTAGCAAGCAAATAATAACTTAACACAAATACTTACAAGAGGTTCCTGTAGAGTACTACAGATACTTAGGGTGCTAATACCTTCCCTTAGTATAACCAACCCCCGAACCTAGATTCTCTTATTAGGGTTTTCGTTCTTTACCCTTTCCTTTGGATAAATCAAAGCTCGGTGGTGAATTTCAAAGATGTGTGATGCAAGTTAATTCATAGCTTGTTATCTGATTCTCACCGCAACACCATGACATTATAACTTGCGGATAAGTCAAGAACTCGTCCGTATGGTGTTGTGGAAGATTGATCGCGACTTTCTGAGTCTAACGGTTACTAACTGCAAGTGCACAGCCTATCGCGTAGTAATAAAGATATCGATCCCACAGAGACCTGATAATCAACCTAGTGCTACGGTTTGTTACTGTGTTTAGCTAAGGCGAAGATGTTTTGGTTTTAAGTTCAAAACGGGAAACTAAAGGGAATCTAAATTTTTGGAATAAACTAGTTGATATAAGGATATCGGTACGTAACTTAGTATACCATCGTGGATTCAATCAAACTTAAGCGTATAAAAATGAGTCACATTATATTTTTGTAGAAAATATCAGTTTAAAAGCCCTCACCTCACACTCTCGTGGATCTTGCTTTGGACTATATTCCTAAATCATAATGTCTGCTCTCGCTAGCCCATTTGAGTTTAAAAACACTTTTTGAAAACTAATACAGTCTAATTAACTTTAAAGCATTCTCGCTGTTTTTAAAACCAATGCCCGATTTCAGCTATCCGGTTAAAATCTCACACTCTCGTGGATCTTGATCCTAACCTTTACTACCTCTTTACTCTCGTAACAAAAGTCCAATTTTAATTAAGAAATCGTGGCCAAAAAATTAGTTGTTTAGGGTTTTAGCTTAGAATTATCGAATCCATTCCGGTTAACTTAATTACATACCGATAAATCGGATTTAGCTAGACATATTAATTAAAATAAACATGCATAAAAATAAATTGCGAACCAGTAAATTAAACATTGCAATGAGGAAAACGATAATGCTATTATTACGTTAATGAATCAAAACCTGATAAATTTGCAATAAGTCGGTCCTCGCAATTCCTCCACAAATCGGTAGGCTTTTGCTCAATGTATCGGAATGACGAATGATGAAGGCAAGATTGAAAACAAAATTCTAACTATGGTGCAATAGCTCCTCAATGTGAGAAACTATCACTATTTCAAGTGATGGTAAACAAGGAATGGGAATGAGAAACAAACAAGGAATGCAAAGAAAGTAAAAGTTCGGAAATAAATTCTGCAGCAATTCGGGTAAATTCTCTATATGGTGTCTCGTTGCTCTTTAATCCATGCTGTATTTATAGCCAAAGCATTGCCTTAACGTTGGAGAAAATATAGGAGCACAACCTTTGGTGGTTGAGAAGTCTAAGGGAGACTGGCTCAAGTGAGTTGAAACTGAAGTTGAGAGAATGTAGGAAGTGCTGATCGTGCGTGTGCATTGGTCTGTTTTGTCCACGTCTGTGTTTCTGAACGTAATAACTACTTTGGTGCGCGTGACGGTCGTGATGACTGTGTGACGAGCGTGGTGCGCTTTTGGATTGTGTGACGGTCGTGGTGAGTGTGTGACGGTCGTCACACACACCACTTTTCATTTTCTGCTCTTTTTCTTGACATTTCTTCCTGTTTTCTACTATTTTCTTCATGTTTCTCCACTTTGCTCCTTTTTAGCTTGGACAATGAAGTACCTGTGAAAACACTAGAGTACTTGCGGAATAATCGGCACTTGGACTGAAATAACATAATTATTAGTCGTAAATCAAGGCAAATATATGATACATTTTCGTGTTATCAAACTCCCCTACACTTGAATCTTTGCTTGTCCTCAAGCAATTAGTTAGTAAGAATGTCGGACAAGTTTTATCAACCGCACACACATGACATACCTTTTGTTTTGAAAATGTTTTGTAAGGCATTTTTGTTAAGATGACGGATACTCAGTAAAACAATAAAGATACATTAGTGACACAAGAAACAAGCATAATCATAGACCTCCCCTCTATACAAGTCAGTTCTAATCATTCTATTATAGCTCAACCTAAAGTTTCTCGTATCTATTTCACCCGGTTTCATTCTAGCGCAATCACATTAAGCCTTTTGCCTTTACACGTACGTAGTGGAGTAGCCGGTTAGTGACTTTGATCCTTCTTAGCACGGGGTCTGGTACACAAGTGTGGTAACCCTATATATATATCCTAATCGTAGGTGTGGGGGATCGAACCGTAGTTCGCCCTACCGAGTTCAGAACCAGGTTCCTCTGAACCAACCAACAATGGATTCTTTCTTTCTCTTCGTAATACTTTTGCAACCGTAGGTTTGGTGCATTTTTTCAATTTTTTCACAACAGCGAAGCATACGAAAGATATTTAATAATTCGGAATCAAACACTTATCTTCATCGGCTCTCCACATGGTTTGTGTTTAAGACGGTGCTGACTGCTAATATAAACTACTTGGGGTTACTTTAGAACTAGAACAGAGGGTATCGGTATAATGGGTATTGAAGCTGATCTCGCATATGCAAGAGGTCTAAGGTGTCAAGATGGTATCAATCTTGTTAAATTTTTCTTGATTTCTTAACATAGCCTATGTTTCGGTATGTTAAGTTATGCAATGATCATAAAATTTTTTGTTATAGCTAAATAAAGTGGGGAAATTTTGAAATGTACGAAAATTTCATACAAATGCTTCTTTATTCGAAAGGAAATGCGGAAAGGGAATACATAAGGGAAAATAAAAGGTACCTCTCCCACACTATATCGGACATTGTCCTCAATGTTTTGATATAAACGCAGAAAGAAACTACAAAAAGAGATAAAACTAAAACAAAAATAAAATCTAAATCTAATGAGGTCCACGTCCTCTGCTTCGGGTGCGAGCGCGTCCATTATGGGCTACATGATCTGGGATGCCTACGTGATGGATATAATCATGCAGGTCTTGCACGCGTAGCGTCAGGGCACCCATCTCTTCTATAATACAGTCGATCCGTTGTCCTTGGTGGACTTTCCCCTGTTGGATTTGTCGCATTAGGCTCATCATCTCATTGTGCTGCCTATGTTGTTGTTCCTCTCTTTGGGCAGCCATTTGGTTTTGTAGCCATATGCCCCTTAAGATTTCTTCATTACTGACGGGGTCTTGTTCTGGAGTGGCGCGGCGATGACGTCCGGTGGATGTTGAGGCATCTTGGGTAGGAGGTGGTGGGTTTTCATGAGGTAGCTGATCCATCTCTTGCTCAATTTCATCGACTGCTTCATTATCTTGGTTTTCTTGAGCAGCCACATTAGGCTCAAGAGCACGGAGATCAAAAAGCCAATTTTCTTGTCTTTGAGGGTCGATGCGGTCTCTGCATGGCATGATGATGCTCCTGATTATTCCGGTACGGACCACTGGATGGTATCGCCCATCCGCCCTTGCTTTAATAAGGTGGGAGGAGCGACAATACTCGGTATCCAGGGACTCAGGTGGTATGGAAGGTAGATTAGTGAGGTTGTCTTCCAGACCACGGCCGAGTGCAATAGAAGTCACTATACCTCCGAAGTAGAAAGGTTTAGAACCTCTAGCACAGTTGACGTGGATGTGCGGCAGAAGGAACAGAGCTGCATTAATTGGTTCAGGATGGAGCACACAGCGAAGGAAAAAGAGCTCCTTGGAGTTTACCTTGTGGTTGTTGTCCCTTGCGAAAATTGTGTGTCCTAGAACTCTGTGGAAATATCGTATTGTTGGGTTATGAATATAAGTAGCGTTGAGGTTGTCCCAGCTCGAAGCAGCTACACCTGTAAGTCGATTCCATAGGTTGAAAGCTTCCTGGAACCAGGAATCGTTAGGCAAACGGCAATGTACATTCTCGCCATAATGGAATCCAAGCATTTGGGCGAGTCGGGTTTGGCTCACCGAATACTCAGAGCCAAACATGCGGAATCTAGCTACACCAGAAAGTTGGTTTGTTTCTCCTGGAGGTGTAACATAAGCAAATGAGCTCAGAAATTCCAGAGTCAGAGCTTCGTAGGTAGGCTGCCCTTGTGTGCAGAGCTGCCATAGGCCGGCATTTTGGAGCATCCAACGTACACCTTCTAGCATGCCCAATTCCTCAAGGCTGGCAATGTGGACGTACCGCGTCGGTTGAAAAGAGCGTTGGAAGAAGCTAACGTAACTCACTCTTTGGCGGTCTCCGGCTTCTCCCTCTCTGAATGCAACAGTGGAAAGGTCAGGAGCTTGTCTTGTGCGTCTGGCCATGGTGCATGCAAAGTGAAAAAGGTTTAATGGAGGAAGTGGGTATGGGTAAGAGTTGTTCTGTGAGAATGAGAGTGTTTCGTGAGGTTTAAATAAGAGGGTTTGGAAATATGAAGTGTTGGAGAGAAATTGGGATTAAATGTGAGTGGTTATGGAGAGTAATGTGAGTGGGACAGTTAAGGAGAGTGAGAGGATAGTGGGTCGTTTGAAAAGAATAAGAAGAGAAGAGAAGATGAAGAGAACAGGGTCTCTGTTATTAACAGAGAGCGCATTAAAACAAGTATGACGCTCGTCACGAAACCATCACGGTCGTAAGCCGTGTGACGGTGGTGACAAGGGCGTTACGCCCGTCATGCTCACAAAATCTGCTATTCTTACAGAAGCTAGATAAAATCTGGCATAATATATATATTGGATATGGCAATTATAAATAGCAGTAAAATATGAGATAAACATTAGAATGCATATAAAATGACTGAAATAGATTAAGATAAGCAGGAACATTATATCATCAACTCAACCACAAGCAATAAACATGAATTGAATACTTTATTTAAAATTGGAAATTCATAACAGTGTACTCAAAATAAAATTGCAGTAGAGTAATAAAGTTGAAATTTAACTAAAATAAACTTGTTCCTTGACATTAAAAAGAAATAGACGGTAAAGTAAATTGCTCTAAAACATTAAAAGAAAAGCAATTAAATGGAAAAATGCATTGTGACAGAATTAGCCACGTTGCTTCTTCAAAGATTCCACAGCTTGGTTCAGATGATCAAACTGCTCCACTGTGATGTCCATTAAGTTAATGACATCGAGGCGCATAGTCTTGAGTTCATCCTTTACCACAGCAATCTCAGTTTTGAACCCATCCATAGTGCCAAGGATGGTTGTCAAAATTCCAGCATATGCACTAGTGTCAGGCTCAGTAAAATTATGGTAGTTCGGAGGGGTTTCAGGGTCGGTTTCAGCTTCAGAGATAATATCATCATAATACTCATAATCCTGTGGTGTCTCAGGAGGTGATAATGGAGTGTTCTTAAGTTCACTCAGCTCATAGAGCCAATTATTACGGTTATGGACACTTGTTCGCTCATGGTTCGGTAAAGTGAATAGGTGGACAACCTTGTTAGCAATTAAGTAGTCAAAGGGAGCAGGTCCTAAGTTTCCAATGATGTGTCGGTTAAAACAGAATTCCAAGTTCATAGGGTGAATGGTACCTAAGGGTGTAAGTTTGTTAAGAGGGTACCTAAGTCCAATGGCGTCCGCAATCATAGTCATTAAGCCTCCTATTATGATTGGGGTATTAGTTTCCTGTGCAATGCAAATAAAGGTTTCCATCATGAAGGTGACTGTATTAACATGGCGGCCTTGGAAAGCACAGTATAAGATAAATAGTTCATCCTTTGACACTAAAGTATTGTTCTCTTCTTTTCCAAATAAGGTGTGGGCTAGAATGTTGTGAAAATAGCGAATGGCAGGGTTGTGTATCTCATCAGAATGCATGTCATTCGGCTCAGGGTGGTTATTTCCAGTTAGACTACCCCAAAAGTAATTCAGTTCAACATCCATGAGTTCTTCTTGGGTGGTTGTAAAGACAAATGGGCCACTAGGAAATCCTAAAAGGTCAGCTAAGTCTCTACGGTTATAAGTGTAATCAATACCAAACAACCTAAAACTAATCAGCCCCTTATTAGATCCGAAACCATGATCAGGTAGGTAAACTAGGGAGCTAAGAAACTCAAGTGTGAGCTCACGGTAGGTAACAAATCTCTTTCTAGTAGTAGCATTTTCCCAACCCAATTGGCTAAATAAAAACAAAACACTATCGTGGATACCTAGGCTGTCCATGGTAGGTCTATCATAATACAAGGTCATTGCCATGCTTTTCTTGGCCAAAACTTCAAATTTCTCTCTCTGAGCTCTACCTCTGAACACAGTTTCCATAAAATCTACTTGTTGCATGATGAATATTAGTGTAGAAAATCAAATAAGAGGGAAAAGGAGAAGGTAGAAAGACTTTAAAATCCTGTAGCATGTAATTATAAGATCAGCAAAGTAGTTTCCATAAAATTTTTAATTTTTTTTTTTTGAGAAATGAAAATAAATAAAAATGAAAAAGTAATGAAAATAAGATTAAGAAGGTAAAGGGAAACAAAAAGAAATAAAAATAGACTTAAGAAAAATGTAAAGAAATTTAAAAAGAAATGAAAATAAAAGAAAGTTAAAAGGAAAGAAAACAATCTCGTGGGATGCCTCCCACTAAGCGTTGTTTTTAACGTCATAAGTCTGACGAAAGCTTAGTGATGACTCAGTTATAGGGATGAGCAGGCAGCTCTAAAAGTCTTAGACTATTCAAATAGTCTCTGTTTGCAATATTATGATAATGTTTTAAGCGTTGCCCGTTTACTATGAATGGTTCACTATTTCTTCCTTTTATTTCTATTGCTCCACTTTGAAAAACTTTAGAAATTTCAAAGGGTCCGGACCACGTAGATCTAAGTTTTCCTGGAAAAAGCTTAAGTCTCGAATTAAATAGGAGCACGACGTCTCCCACACTAAATTCTTTTCTAGATAAGCGCTTATCGTGCCATATCTTAGTTCTTTCTTTATATATGCGGGCGTTCTCATAAGCATCTAGTCTTAGTTCTTCTAATTCGTGCAAATCTAAGATTCGTTTTTCTCCTGCGGCAGCGTAATTTAAATTGAGGGTTTTAATAGCCCAATAGGCTTTGTGCTCTATTTCTACCGGCAGATGACAAGATTTTCCATAGACTAACTTAAATGGAGTGGTTCCTATGGGGGTTTTGTAAGCGGTTTTGTAAGCCCATGAAGCTTCATTAAGTTTAGTTGACCAATCCTTCCTAGAGGTAGCGACAATCTTTTCTAAAATTTGTTTTATTTCTCTATTCGAAACCTCGACTTGTCCACTGGTTTGTGGATGATATGGTGTTGCCACACGATGTTTGACTCCGTATTTTGATAGTAGTTTATCGAATATTTTAGATATGAAATGGGAGCCACCGTCACTAATGACGAGTCTTGGCACACCAAATCTAGGAAAGATTATGTTCTTAAAGAAATTTATCACTACTCGTGTGTCATTTGTGGGAGAAGCTACAGCCTCGATCCATTTGGAAACGTAATCGACAGCGACGAGTATGTACTGGTTACCAAAAGAAGACAGAAATGGTCCCATGAAATCTATTCCCCACACGTTAAAGACTTCTACTTCTAGAATTCCCTTTTGAGGTATTTCATCGCATCTAGAGAAGTTACCAGTGTGTTGACACCGGACGCAATTTATAACTGCGATATGGACATCTTTCCATAGAGTAGGCCAAAAGAGGCCAGCTTGCAAAATATTAGCACAAGTCTTTGAAGTGCTTGTGTGCCCTCCATAGGGCGCGGATGACAATGAGAAATTATGTCTTCCACCTCATCTTCGGGTACACAACGATGGAAAATACCATCGGCGCCCCTCTTGAAGAGAAGTGGTTCGTCCCAATAATAGTGTTTAAGGTCGTGGAAGAATTTCTTCTTTTGTTGATGGTTAGATCAGGTGGTAGTACTCCAGCTGCTAGATAGTTGACAAAGTCAGCATACCATGGCAGCGTGGTTTTAGTGTAAACAGATTCTACCACTTCATTAGTTTCTGTATCAGTATAAGTCAGGGATTGTTCTATTGTATTGCTTTCTAATTGGGCTAAGAGTCTTTCGTAAGGGAAATCGTCATTAATAGGTACTTGGTCTGGTTGGATGTTTTCCATTCTCGACAGGTGGTCAGCTACTACATTTTCGGTGCCTTTCTTGTCCTTGATTTCCAAGTCGAATTCTTGTAGGAGTAGAATCCACCTCAGAAGTCTTGGTTTGGTGTCCTTCTTGCTTAATAGGTACCTGATTGCGGCGTGATCGGTGTAGATGATTATTTTTGCTCCTACTAGGTAGGAACGAAATTTATCTAATGCGAACACGACAGCTAAGAGTTCCTTTTCTGTGGTAGCGTAGTTCATTTGTGCATGATCCTAGGTTCTACTGGCATAATAGATTGCGTGAAGCTTTTTGTCCTTCCTTTGTCCTAGGACTGCACCTACAGCATAGTCACTAGCGTCGTACATGATTTCGAATGGTTTATTCCAATCTGGGGGTTGCATAATGGGTGTTGATATTAAAGCTTGCTTGAGTGTTTGAAATGCGTCCAAGCATTTGTCATCAAAGACGAATTCAGCATCTTTCATTAACAGCTCAGTTAGGGGTTTGGTTATCTTAGAGAAATCTTTAATGAAACGTCGGTAAAAACCGGCGTGTCCTAAGAAACTTCTTATTTCTCTAACGGTTTTCGGTGGCTGGAGATTTTCTATTACTTCTATTTTTGCTTTGTCGACTTCGATTCCTCTGTCGGATACTATATGTCCTAGCACGATTCCTTGTCGGACCATGAAATGGCATTTTTCCCAATTCAGCACTAAGTTGACTTTTACACATCGTTCGAGCACCATTTCGAGGTTTGATAGACATCCTTCAAAACTTTCCCCACAGACAGAGAAATCGTCCATAAAGACTTCCATTATACCACCTAAGAAGTCAGAGAAGATGGACATCATGCATCTCTGAAATTTTGCGGGTACGTTACATAATCCGAAAGGCATTCGCCGGTAGGTAAAAGTTCCATAGGGAGATGTGAAAGTAGTCTTTTCTTGGTCGTCAGGATGGATAGGAATTTGGAAGAATCCTGAATATCCATCTAAATAGCAAAAATGGGAGTGTTTAGCCAGACGTTCAAGCATTTGATCTATGAAGGGTAAAGGTAAATGATCTTTACGAGTGGCTTTGTTTAGTTTTCTATAATCGATACACATTCTCCATCTGGTTTGAGTACGTTGTGCTACAGATTCGCCTTTTTCATTATTGATGACTGTAACACCTCCTTTCTTGGGTACCACGTGAATTGGGCTAACCCATTCACTATCTGATATTGGGTATATGATTCCTGCTTCTAATAGCTTTTGCACTTCTCTCTTAACGACATCACTTAGAATAGGATTGATTCTTCTTTGATGTTCTCTAGAGGCTTTACAGTCTTCCTCAAGCATAATGCGATGCATACAGATAGAGGGACTTATTCCTTTCAAGTTTGAGATGTTATAGCCTAAGGCAGTCGGGTACTTTCTCAGGACATGCAATAATTTCTCGGCTTCTATTTGTCCTAAATCTGCGTTGACTATAAATGGTCGTTCGAGTTCTGTATCTAGGAATTCATACCTTAGATCTTTGGGTAATGTTTTCAGTTCTACGGCTGGTTTCTTTGGGCAAGGCATAGGGTCAGGAGTGAGTGTGATACATTCACTTAGATTGTTATCTTGGTATTCACCACGCCAATTATCATCTTCAAAAATTGGTGGCATCAGAATTCTCAGCACTTCAGAACACGTGTTTTGGTGTTTTTCCATTTCTTTAACGCATTCGTCAATTATATCTAGGAAGCAGCATGAATCTTCTATAGCAGGTGCTTTGAAGAATTGTGAGAGAATGAATTCTACTTTTTCTTCACCAACCTCGAAAGTCAGTTTTCCTTTTTTCACATCTATGATGGCTCCGACAGTAGCTAGGAAAGGTCTTCCTAAAATGATAGGGATGTTTGAGTCTTCCTGGATGTCCATGATTATGAAATCTGTAGGAATATAGAATTGTCATATACGTACTGGAACGTTTTCTAGCATTCCTAGAGGGAATTTCACTGATCTATCAGCTAGTTGTACAGACATTCTTGTTGGTCTCAGTTCTCCCATGTTGAGCCTTTTACAAATAGATAAGGTCATTAAACTGATGTTGGCTCCTAAATCGCACAGAGCTTTGTCTATGACAAACTTTCCAATTACACATGGTATAGAGAAACTACCAGGATCTTTTAGCTTATGAGGCATGTTGTTTTGGATTATTGCGCTACACTCTGCAGTAAGCATAACAGTTTCAGTATCCTCGAGCTTTTTCTTATTAGTTAATATTTCTTTTAGGAACTTAGTGTATGAGGGCATTTGTGTGATTGCTTCTGTAAAAGGTATTGTGACATTTAGTTATTTCAGAAGTTCGACAAATTTCTTAAATTGGCCTATGTTTTTAGATTTAGCGAATCTTTTGGGATACGGGATAGGTGGTTTATAAGGCGGCGGAGGCACATACGGTTCTTCTTTCTCTTCGACCTCTTTGCCATTATCTTCCTTCTCGTTTTCCTTTGGTTCGCCTTCCTTTTCAGAATCCTTACTAGGCTTTTGGTACATGGCTGGATTTTCGATTCTTGGGTCAGTGGGTCCTTCTAGTTCTGTTCCACTCCGAAGTGTTATAGCGTTTGCATGTCCCTTCGGATTAATCTGAGTTTGACCTGGAAGGTTCCCAGCTGGGGTAACGGTAACTGCTTGTTATTGAGCCACTTGTGAGATTTGGGTTTCTAACATTTTGTTGTGAGTGGCTAGAGCGTCAACGTTGTTGGCTAATTGTTTGATCTGCTCACCGGTGTGAACATTCTGGTTAAGGAACTCCTTGTTCTGTTGAGCTTGTGCAGCAATGAAGTTCTCCATCATAATTTCAAGGTTTGACTTCCTAGGAATGTTGGGAATGTTAGCAGCAGGTTTTTGATATCCTGGTGGCACAACTAGCGCTTGTCGAGGTGCATACAAAGCGTTATTATTCTTGTACGAAAAGTTTGGATGGTTTTTCCATCCAGGATTGTAGGTATTTGTATACGGGTTTCCTTGAGCATAATTCACTTGATCAGCGGAGACTCCTGCTAAAATTTGGCATTCGGGGGCAGCATGTCCAGGTACTCCGCATAATTCACAGTTTAGAGCTACGACAGCCACGGTGGCTGCGGGTGTTATGGTCAAGTTGTCTATCTTTTGAGCAAGGGCATCTACCTTAGCATGGACATGATCAAGACTACTAACTTCGTACATTCCACCCTTCGTTTGAGCTTTCTCCACTGGTGTTCTTTCACCTCCCCATTGGTAATGGTTTTGAGCCATGCTTTCGATGAGTTGATAGGCTTTGGTATAAGGTTTGTCCATAAGTGTACCACCAGCGGCGACATCTATTATCATTCTTGTATTGTACAAGAGTCCATTGTAAAATGTATGGATGACTAACCAATCTTCAAGACCGTGATGCAGACACATCCTCATCATATCCTTGTATCTCTCCCATGCATCGTAAAGAGACTCAGTATCTTTTTGTTGAAATCCATTAATTTGGGCTCTCAGCATAGCTGTTTTGCTTGGTGGGAAATATTGGGCTAAGAACACCTTTTTCAACTCATCCCACGTAGTGACGGAATTTGATGGCAAGGATTGCAACCAAGCCCAAGAGTTGTCTCTTAATGAGAAAGGAAAAAGACGTAGTCTTATCGCGTCTGCAGTCACACCATTTGCCTTCACTGTGTCTGCGTACTGCACAAATTTGGTCAAATGTTCATTAGGATCGTTCGTAGGATTTCCAGAAAATTGATGTTGTTGTACGGCTGACAGCAATGAGGGTTTTAACTCGAAATCGTTCCGGTTGATAGTGGGGGCAGCAATGCTGTTATGTGGTTCTTGCTCAGATGGGGTAGCATAATACTTAAGAGGACGGTTATGTGGTCCATCAGCCATGTTTCGTTCTTTGACTGGTTCAGGAGTATGAGCGAGAAGATCGGGAATATTATACTTGCGTTGATACTCAAGTATTCTGCGTCTTAAATGTAAGAAACGCTCTAATTCGGCGATTGGTGGTTGCAAGTCTTCGCTTTGTGAGCGAGTACTTGGCATACAATCGAGAAAAAGGGAAATAAAATTTGTTGCCTTAGTCTATACTGCGCAACAAAGAATTGTACTATTGACTAAATCAAAGTCCCCGGCAACGGCGCCAAAAACTTGATCGCGACTTTCTGAGTCTAACGGTTACTAACTGCAAGTGCACAGCCTATCGCGTATTAATAAAGATATCGATCCCACAAAGACCTGATAATCAACCTAGTGCTACGGTTTGTTACTGTGTTTAGCTAAGGCGAAGATGTTTTGGTTTTAAGTTCAAAACGGGAAACTAAAGGGAATCTAAATTTTTGGAATAAACTAGTTGATATAAGGATATCGGTATGTAACTTAGTATACCATCGTGGATTCAATAAAACTTAAGCGTATAAAAATGAGTCACATTATATTTCTGTAGAAAATATCAGTTTAAAAGCCCTCACCTCACACTCTCGTGGATCTTGCTTCGGACTATATTCCTAAATCATAATGTCTGCTCTCGCTGGCCCATTTGAGTTTAAAAACACTTTTTGAAAACTAATACAATCTAATTAACTTTAAAGCGCTCTCGCTGTTTTTAAAACCAATGCCCGATTTCAGCTATCTGGTTAAAATCTCACACTCTCATGGATCTTGATCCTAACCTTTACTACCTCTTTACTCTCGTAACAAAAGTCCAATTTTAATTAAGAAATCGCGGGCAGAAAATAAGTTATTTAGGGTTTTAGCTTAGAATTATCGAATCCATTCCGGTTAACTTAATTACATACCGATAAATCGGATTTAGCTAGACATATTAATTAAAACAAACATGCATAAAAATAAATTGCGAAACAGTAAATTAAACATTGCAATGAGGAAAACGATAATGCTATTATTACGATAATGAATAAAAACCTGATAAATTTGCAATAAGTCGGTCCTCGCAATTCCTCCACAAATCGGTAGGCTTTTGCTCAATGTATCGGAATGACGAATGATGAAGGCAAGATTGAAAACAAAATTCTAACTATGGTGCAATAGCTCCTCAATGTGAGAAACTATCACTATTTCAAGTGATGGTAAACAAGGAATGGGAACGAGAAACAAACAAGGAATGCAAAGAAAGTAAAAGTTCGGAAATAAATTCTGCAGCAATTCAGGTAAATTCTCTATATGGTGTCTCGTTGCTCTTTAATCCATGTTGTATTTATAGCCAAAGCATTGCCTTAATGTTGGAGAAAATATATGAGCACAAACTTTGGTGGTTGAGAAGTCTAAGGGAGACTGGCTCAAGTGACTTGAAACTGAAGTTGAGAGAATGTAGGAAGTGTTGATCGTGCGTGTGCATTGGTCTGTTTTGTCCACGTCTGCGTTTCTGAACGTAATAACTACTTTGGTGCGCGTGACGGTCATGATGACTGTGTGACGAGCGTGGTGCGCTTTTGGATTGCGTGACGGTCATGGTGAGTGTGTGACGGTCGTCACACACACCACTTTTCATTTTCTGCTCTTTTTCTTGACATTTCTTCCTGTTTTCTACTCTTTTCTTCATGTTTCTCCACTTTGCTCCTTTTTAGCTTGGACAATGAAATACCTGTGAAAACACTAGAATGCTTGCGGAATAATCGGCACTTGGACTGAAATAACATAATTATTAGTCGTAAATCATGGCAAATATATGATACATTTTCGTGTTATCAAAGATGTGCTTGTAAAAGTGGATAAATTCATATTTACGGTTGATTTTGTGATTGTTGAGATGGATGAGGACGAGGACACGCCGATTATATTGGGTAGACCGTTCATGAAAACCGCCAAAATGTTGGTGGCCGTTGATGAAGGCCTAATGAAGGTGAGAATTAAGTCAAGTGGTAAGGAGGAAGAAGCTTGTTTTATGTTATTCAAAGGAGTGATGTATGCAAATCAAGTAGATGAAAGCGTTCAGGAAAAGAAAGAATTGGAAAGAGAGGCTTTGTGGAAGAAAAAAATGAAGATGCAAAAGTGGCCATGTTGCGATCATGTTGGGATTGGTCATTTCTAAAGAAAAGAGGATCGAAGACCGTACATGATTATGGTTGAGGTCTCTGTTAGTGAAGTGTGTTTTTCTCGGAAGCCAATTCTTTAGCTTTTGGTTTTGAGGCGTCAAGTCTCCGGACCGTCGAGCTTAGCCGACGTTAAACAAGCGCTTGTTGGGAGGCACCCCAACATTGTAAGTATTTATTGCTTTCTTTGTTGTTTTAATGATTTTTGATGTTTAGAAGTGGTTTAGGAAGTGGCAGCATATGCAGCCAAATTTTCAAAAACCTGTCATGTTCGCTGGCGTTCGCTTTGCGAACCTGGGGTGAGCATTCGCCAGCCAGTTCGCATTGCGAATGTAGCGAGATAGTCCATTTTGTTTGCTGCTACCTCATTTTAAAAAGGGATTTAATTTTTATGGGCATATGACCCATTTCCCCCTTTTTCTGAACATTTGAAAGGGAAACCCTTGGACTCTCACTCTTGCCTCATTCTAAAAAAACACTCTCTCAAGAACATTTTGCTCACGTGCTTCAGTTCCTTAAATTTCATCAAGTTTTTCCCTATTTCCCTAGTAAGTAAGGTTTGAATCTCTCTATTTCTCTCTTAATTTCTGATTTGACATTATGTTTAGGGTTGTGGATTGCACATTAGAGACATTGTAAATTCTAGGTTTTCACCTCTGTTTTAAGATTTCTTTGCTGTTGCATGTTAAAATTGTTGTAAATTTTAAAATAGAGGTGATAATTTAAATGCAACTCTGATTTTGGAAAGTCTGGATGTTGTTGTTTTTCTGAATTTTCGCGGGTTCGCTGTTCTGTCCGGCTTGCGAACCTGGGCGAGCATTCGCCAGACTTCGCTTTACGAATCTGGGGAGAATGTTCTCCAGCCTTCGCTTTGCGAACCCTGGAGCGAACGTATCAGAATTTAAAATTTTTTTTATGTTGTTTCAGTTGTGATTTTGTTTTGGCTTCCTTTTCTAATGACTATGTTGCTACTTGTCGCTGTTTTACTTGTTGATGTGTGCAGATGGCCCCCAAGGTTAACCCTGCCAAGAAAAGAAAGGCCTCCACATCACGACAAGTTCCAATACAGTTTGATAGCGGTCGTTTTAGGGGTGCCAAATAAGCAGCAAGGTATTTGACCTTGGAAAGGAGAACTATCCTGCCAGAAAAGAGATTTAACTTGAGCGATCGTGGGAGTTATCGGTCGGTGGCTGCACTCTTGGAAGAAAAAAATTGGGGACGCTTGATAACTCCTCTTGATAGCTACAATGTTGAGATTGTCCGAGAATTCTATACTAACGCACTTCCTGATGATGGGGAGCAATTTAGTTGGACATCCCAAGTTGGGGGGACTGTGGTGAGATTTGACCGGAGAACAATTAATACCGTCTTTTGGAACCCTTTGCCATTGGTAGGAAGCCAGTTAGATGTTTACCATAGATACTTGCATGTTCACTGTGACATTCCATAAATGACCAGCGATCTTTTGCGTCCGGGAAAAACTGTAGAGCTCAACCCATCTGGGGTTGCCATTAGATATTGGCGTGAGGACATGTAACCTTTGGCTCAGCTTATTTTGCTTTTGGTGATAACCAAAATCAATCCGAAGTAGCATTTGTCTACCATCCCTATACCACTTGCCCACCTTTTCCATAGCATTTTGACGAATGTACAGATAGATGTGGCCCGTATTATTGCCGATGAGATTAAGGCTATTATTCTGAGTGGTCTTGGCGGTACCGCTTCTCAAGAGAATGCCCCTCTTGCATTTCCTTATCTCATCATGACGTTGTGTGCGCATGCTGGGGTTAATATACCCGCACGCCGTCAGGTCACTATTCCTTCTGTGATTGACGACCGATATATGGACAAGTTCTGTAAGCCTAAGAGGGCAAGGGGTGAGACATCTTGTGCTGGTGTTGATGCCAGTACAAGGGGTGGTGATGCTTCTGGTTATGGGTCGCAATCTTTTTACCCTTATCAGCAGGAGATATGCCAGTATAACTGAGACTGGATGACGGCTTCTCAGCGCGCCATGACTGATTTACATGACTCCATGCAGGTTCTTCAGCTACAGATTCGCGAGCCCGCCGCTGAGCATACTTTGATGCCAAGGGAGCAGTTCCTTGCACATGCTGGTTGGCCTGAGGCCAGGCCAGTATTCGGAGGGGGAGAGGATGCAGCTGGTCCTGATGCTGATGAGGAGGAGGGTGTTGATGGTGATGAGGATGAGGTGATTGGTTCTGCTTATGGTACAGATGAGGATGAGGAGATTGAGGTGTCCGATGAGGACTGATTTTTGTTGTTCTGATTTTCTACTTCCTTTGTGCGACAAAGTGAAGTTTTCTCTTGTTTTATGTATTATGTTTTTTATTTCAGCTTTATAATATTAGTAAGTACTTTTGGGTCGCTTTGCCGAAATTTCTGTTGTATCATTTTGTCGCTTCGGCGAGTACAATTTCGGTGTGTTTACACCAGTACTTATAATATTTCAGTTTGGTGTTAAATTTGGTTTTAGTTTAAATTTTGTTTTTATTTTATGTGATGTTTGCCCTTGATTTTTGAAAATTTTGTGTGTTAGCACAAGAAGAAAGAGTGCTTTGTTAGCATTAAACATTGATGGTGATGATAGAATTCTTAATTTTGTGCACAATCAAAGTGTGAATGTTTGTTGTGTAGAATTTTCGTATGATTTTGAGTTAGTGCTTTGTACAAAATTATGGCAATGCATTATGTTATAAATACTTTGTTCATGTGTGAATCATTCAGGACAAAACCACAAAAGTGAGATGATTTCCATTGTTCACCAAAAATAGAGTCAAGTAATCGTTGTTTTACTCATTTTGTTCATGTTTAATCTTGTGAGTTGTTTTAAATGATTGAAAACTTAGAAATGATCAAGGCAAATTTTTTAGTACTATGAGGAAAACCACCATTCCAAAAACACTTCAAGTAACCTTGTGAGTGTGCGCGTATTTGAAACTCCTTTTGAGCCTAAAAAGAATTTTTTTTTAATTGTGAATCATGAACCCGATTTTTAACCCGTTTTGAAGAGCATTTAAGCTATGCTTGTAGCATTGTTGAAGTTGGGGAGAATGGTTTACTTTGAAAGGAGAAAAGGATTTGGTGATACAATGCATTCTAAGAAAAAGAGATCAAAAACAAAAAGAAAGAAAAAGAAAAAAAAGCACAAAAAGAAAAGAAAATCAAAATAAGAGAATGCATTCTGAAAAGAAGGAATAAGGCGTGAAAAAGAAAGAAAATTTCTGAAAAAGAAATGCTCTTCATTGTTATTACCCGTTTTTTGTTCAATGGTCGTGTAGATATGACCCTTGTTTTTAACCCAAGCCAAATTACAACCATAAAAGTCCTCAATGATCTTTGTTTCTACATATTTTTTTATAACTTTGTGAGATGAATGCATGAATGATTCCGGATGTGGCACGATTGCTTGTGAGAGTGTTTTGTCCCGTGTGAAATTATGTACATAGTGAGTTGATAATAAGTGAATTTAGGCGATCCAACTTGAACTTTTAGGTACTTGATTTTTCATTGTATGATGTTGTGTTTAGAACTTAATTCATAATCATGTTTTGATTCTATGCAACTTTGTGGAAATACTTTGTGCGTGTATGTGTCGAGTTTGAACCATTGATGTTTTCGGTTGATTTAGTGCTTGGAAATCTTGTTTGTGATTGTTGGAACTTACTTTTGTTTGAGGGCAAACAACGAGGCAAGTTGGGGAGAGTTTGTTAGATGTCAAACATGCTATATATTTGTACTTGTTACTGGGCATTTTTCAACACTTTCTATGTGTAATTGTGAGTTTTGTAGTGAATTGTTGTTGTTCTTCAAGCATTGTAATTATACCTTTGGTGCATGTAATATGTGTGCTATTGTGCAGGAAAAGGCACTAAATGATTAAAGAAGTAAGACACAAAAAGATGATGCAAGCTGCCAAAGAAATAGGAAAACAACAGCAGGTTCGCTTTGCGAACTCTGGCGAACTTGCCAGCGAGCGTTCGCTTTGCGAACTCTGGCGAAGCTCCCAGCGAATAGCTCCAGAATTGGACAGAGGGAAAAGGGACTAAAGTTCGCTTTGCAAACTCCCAGCGAATGTTCGCTGCTTCACTCACTTTGCGAACCCATGAAGACAGTCAAGGGCGGTTTAACTTTCAGAAGGCACTTAAGGTGCCATTTTCTTCACTCGCTAGGCGAATGATTCATTCGCAGTGCGAATGCAGCTGATCTCAAGTGTATTATAAATAGATTTTTATGTTTTCTTGGGATGATAACTTGATATTATCACACAAAAACATGTTTTTCTGAGTTTTCACGATCCAAGAGAGATTTTACACTTTGAGAAGCTGAAGTCACATCCGATCTCGATTATTCGACGCGGATGTTCTTTCATCTCCTCACGAAACTTGTGATACAAGCTACCATGAAAATGTGTTGCTAAACACATCTTGTGTTAAGATTAGAGGTAGTTAATCTTGCTTATATGTATTTCTTTTGATCTTTTGTATATGAACAAGGTTGATGATCAATATGTGATGAAGTTGTTTGTTCTTAATGATGTATTTGTGGTTTGAATCACTCTAGACATTGATTTTCCAAATCTTGACCTAATATCTTCATCTCTTAAAAACCAAACTCTAGACATAGATTTGGGGTTTAATATTCTCTTTGTATTGATCTTAACGGTTGTTGTTTCGATTGTTAGCGTGAGACATCATCTAACGATTTAAACAACGATACTCACGAATTTGCTTTAGACATAAACTTATTCGCGAGGATACGTGATTGTATTGATCGGAACTAAGTTCATATGCTTGATTAATCAGATACGTATGAAAAGGATTAGCGAAATCTAATCTTGACATGCTTTTATAAAACTTGCAACATCTTTGTTATAGTTTACTTCTTTGCTACCAAAATTGATGTTACAAAACCAAGAAAATTTTGAAAACCCCATACTTAAAATGTTTCGACTATTGAACGACAAGCATCAAAATATCACACAATCCCTGTGGATACGATAAAAACATCCCCCGAATTACTCTTCAACAGCGACCGAGCCTTCAGAGTGTTTCTTGACCGCAATGCAGCAGATGATATACGCTACACATCATATAACGATCATCAACAAAGGTAACCCTTGGATGAATATACTTCTACTCTAGATGATTGGCTTGTGGTCACGCTTAACATATCCACGTCTTCTTGAGTGAGTCGTGTTTTAGTTCATGTATCTATAGGTTGTTCCAAGAGACCCTTATGTGTATGCTTCTCCCACTATGGTCTGCAGATATATAGATGTGATGTATGATGATTTCTATAATCATGTTGTACCATATGAAGCATGAGGTGTTGCAACTCCACCCCAATCGAGTAGAGCATTTGAATACATCCAATGGTATTTCAGAGTGTTGCATCCTTACATGACACTAGATGCTTAAAGGGATTCATCTATGCTAACTCATTAGGAGATATTAGAGGAGGACCAGACTATGGAAGATCATGTTGTTGATGTATTATCTGCATGTCATCGTATAAAGGCCATTGGCCGAAGGGTGTAGAGAGAAGATACTTTTAGGAAGGAACTTTTGCAAGGGCCACCATAGATGTCATTATTTCTGAGGCACGAACTATATTACATTACAATAGAAAGAAAAGGGGGAGGGGAGTCAGATATACCCAATAGTATTTGATATTAATTGTATTAGGGATTATGGACAATATTATGGCTTGTAATTTGTCATTTTGATAGTATTATGGGTTTTGAATTGATTCTAATATATGGAATTTTAATCTTATTACATCATTGTATGATTTAATTGATTTCAAATTTATTATGATGGTATACTTATTATAAATGGCCTATTACATAAGTGTATTACTTTTAAAAAGGTCAAATTTTACTGCCTAAAAGGTTGTTGTGTGTTCAACAAAATTAAATTTTACAATTATTGTATCCATAGAGACCGGTGGTTTTAAAGACAAAGTAGCATTGATTTATTATTATTATTATTATTATTATTATTATTATTTGGAATAAAGAGATCATATTATTGCCAAAAAACAAGATACACACAACGCCGATCAAAATGATCCAGGCAACCAAGAGACTAAAGAGAAACTACCAGGAAAAACACTCCTAGAAACTAAGCCCTATTACAAATAGTAGTTAGTTTACTATTCAACTCAACTCTACAAATAATCACGTTTATAACATGTTTGCTATTCAATGTTTCTTTGTCACACCCTTTGAAAATGATGTCATTTCTAACATTCCAAACATGATACACTGTCTCAGCCAACACCATCTTTAAAATTTTCACCCTGCTGATGACTCGATTTCGTATCGTCTAATTCGATTCAATTCGTGCATGTTTTATCATATTTTTATTGAGTCATTGTCATTTCGTGTATTGTTTGCTTATGTTTTCGTTTCTTTTCCATTTTTGCAGGTCCTATATCAGCTCCAGAGAAGAAAAGACCAAGATATGAGCTCAAAGAGAAGAAAAGTGGAGAAAATTGCATGGTTCTGCCTCTTCCAGATGAAAGGCGTTCGTCATTCCCCCCAGTTCAACTGAATGGCGCTCGCCATGTCAGAAAGGAGGGAAATTCAAACACTAAAAGAAAAGGCGACCGCCGTTTGCCCTAAGGCGACCGCCATTGTGCGCGGGAGCAGTTTTCTTTATGCAGTTCTGGCAGTTTGCAAGTGATATTTCAAAATTCAAACTCAACTGTTTTGGAGCCCATTTTTCCTATTTATAGAGTACCAGAGGTCTGTATTTGGAATCGAAGAACCTTGCGGAAGCGCTGCCGAAATTCCTAACCACTTATATCATTAGTCATAGTATCAATCAATCACATCGAGAGATTGATACACCCATTGTATTTTTCGTTTCTTTTGCTACTGATGTACACTTGGATCGATTAATTAATACAAGTCCATTTCCCATTTTAATTACTTCGCATTTCAAGTTATTTACGATTTATTTACTTTACTGCATCTTGTTTTCTTTTTATTAATTGCATAATTCAGATTTCGCATAAAAACCTAATTCCGAACTTAATTAAGAACAAGCCATTATGTATGTTTTAAAATTCAGAAATGTTAATGTATTAGTGTTAGATTTAATTATGTCTGAGTAGATTTGTTTCGAGTCCGTAGATTGAGGACCGTCGTTCCGACGGGACTCTGTAGAACCTTCGGTGTTTAGCTTTTGTTTTAAAATTATGCTTTTGGTGTCTAAATTGAATTTAGACAACCTTGTCGTGAGAGCGAGGGGCTGTTTAAGGCGTGTCCAATAGAGCGAGAGTTTGAGGTAATCGCCGGATAGTAGACATCGGACATTGAGCCTAAATGCAGCGAGAGTGCTTTAGGGCCTCATTTAGTTTATGTTAGTTTTCAAACAGCACCTCTTAACTACCGAACGAGCGAGAGCAAAATCTTGGGGTCATTAGGCGTGGCTTGGTTAAGACCGCGAGAGCGTGAGGTCGAGCCTTTAAACTGGTATATCCTTCAGACCAATCTCAAGACCTTTGCTAACACTTGGATCTTACGGAGTCCCAAAGAGCACGGAAATCATTCTCCGGTCTCATATTTATTATTGTTTTTCAAATCCCGTTAATAACCAAATTTCTTTTACTACCAAATCTAGCCTTAGCTTTACACCGCAATAATCGATCACTCTAGGTTGATTATTGGTCCCTGTGGGTTCGACAACCTTTTTAAGACTACGCGATAAGTTGTATACTTGCAGCAGTAATCCGACCATTACACGAAGTCGCGACCAAGTTTTTGGCGTCTTTGTCGGGGACTCAATTAGTCATTATTGTGATACTTTCGTTGCACAGCATAGACTAAGGAAACTTTTTATTTCTTTTCCTTTTCGATTCGTCAATTGTATTCCAAAAACTCGCTCACAAGGCGAAGAGTTGGAGCAACCAGTTAATGAAATCAAACGTTACATACTTCTGAGATGTTGAATTAACGAATTCCTTCTTAGATATAACATCCCAGATCCTCTTATTCCCTACTCAGATTCGGAAGCCGAATCAGAGCCAGAACAAAACATGGCAGAAGGCCCACAAAACCGTCATCTAAAGTACTTCGCTATTTCGTCGCAGGATGAACCACATAATAGCATTGCTGCCCCAGCCATTAACCGTAATGATTTCGAGCTGAAACCTTCTCTAATATCCGCAGTTTAACAAAACCAATTCTCGGGTAATGCTACAGATGATCCAAACCTTCATTTATCAATATTCGTGCAATATGCAGACACCGTGAAAGCCAATGGGGTTAGTCAAGAAGCAATCAGACTGAGACTTTTTCCGTTCTCATTGAGAGATAGAGCAAGGGCTTGGCTTCAATCTCTACCATCTCACTCAGTGACGACATGGGACGAGTTGAAGAAAGTCTTCTTAGCCAGATATTTCTCACCAAGCAAGACCGCTATGCTGAGAGCCCAAATTAACAGATTTAAGCAAAAGGACAACGAATCTTTATTCGATGCTTAGGAGAGATACAAGGACATGTTGAGGTTATGCCCACACCATGGACTTGAAGAATGGATGATAATACATACCTTTTACGGGGGGCTGCTGTACAATACCAAAATGAATTTGTGCGCTGCCGCAAGCGGTGCTCTAATGGATAAACCGTATACAAAAGCCTATGAACTCATAGAGACTATGGCTCAAAACCATTTCCAATGGGGAGGAGAACGCGCTGGTATAGAGAAACCAACTCCGAAAGGAGGAATGCACGAAGTTAACGGTATAGACCGAGTCAATGCTAAAGTGGATGCGCTTGCTCAAAAGATCGAAAGTTTAGCAATAGCACCTCCAGCAGCTACCGTAGCTGCACTTACACCAAATTGTGAAATATGCGGAAACCCTGGGCATACAAACGATGAATGTCAAGTGTTGGCTAGTACTCCTACTGACCAAGTGAACTACGCTCAAGGGAACCCGTATTCAAACACTTACAATCCTGGCTGGAGAAATCACCTGAATTTTTCGTATAAGAATAACAATGCTTTGAATCCACCTAACCCAGCACCTGCTATTCCACCTGGATTTCAGAAAGGAGCGCAACCCGCTCCACCTCTACTCAAAAAGTCAAATCTGGAAATCATGATGGAAAACTTTATGAACGCTCAAGCTCAGCAAAACAGGGATTTCGCAAATCAAAATGCTCACATGAGCGAATTGATGAAACAATTGTCAAGCAAGCTTGATGCTATGGCTACCCATAACAAAATGTTAGAAACTCAAATTTCTCAGGTAGCCCAACAACAATCAACTAACGCAGTCCCCCGCTGGAATATTTCTTGGCCAACCACAACCAAACCCAAAAGGTCATGCTAACGCTATAACTTTGCGAAGCGGAACAGAGTACGATGGACCTGTTGACCCGAGATTTCAAAATTCAGCCATGCACCAAAATTCACCAAAGGGAACTGAGAAAATAAAAGAACCTAACACGGAGAAGGAAGATGAAAGCGGAAAGGCCGCAGAGGAAGAAACACCTTATGTGCCTCCGCCACCATATAAACCACCTGTGCCTTATCCCCAAAGACTAGCTAAATCCAAAAATGAAGGACAGTTTAAGAAATTCGTAGAGCTTCTAAAGCAACTGAATATAACGAAAAAGTTAGAAGATAACGAAACCGTTATGCTCACTGCTGAGTGTAGTGCCATACTTCAAAATAACATGCCTCCTAAACTAAAAGATCCAGGTAGCTTTTCCATACCTTGTGTAATCGGAAAAGTTGTCATAGACAAAGCGTTATGTGACTTAGGAGCCAGTGTTAGCCTAATGCCCCTATCCACGTGTAAGAAACTTGAATTAGGAGACTTGAGGCCAACGGAGATGTCGCTACAACTAGCAGACCGCTCTGTGAAATATCCAGTAGGTATGCTAGAAAACGTGCCAGTTCGCATAGGTCAATTTTATATTCCAACAGATTTCGTGATAATGGACATTAAGGAAGATTCTAATATACCAATTATTTTAGGTAGACCGTTCTTAGCAACAGCTGGAGCTATAATAGATGTGAAGAAAGGAAAGTTAACTTTCAAAGTAGGGGAAGAAAAATTCGAATTTATTTTAGCCCAATTCCTAAAAGCCCCTGCTTTAAACGATTCATGCTGTTTTCTAGACGTTATCGACGAATGCGTCAGAGAAATGGAGAAGGAACCGACGAGGTACACGGAAGTACTAAAGATTCTAGCCCCTCCAATATTCGAAGATGATAATTGACGTGAGCCGTACGAAGATGACAGTCTAAGAGAATGCCTAGCACTCACACCCGATCCAATGCCTTGCCCAAAGAAACCATCTGTAGAACTCAAAACATTACCCAAAGATCTATGAATTCCTAGATACTGAACTTGAAAGACCGGTAATAGTTAATGCCAATTTAGGATAAATAGAAACCGAGAAATTATTGGAAGTCTTAAGGAAGTATCCCACAGCTCTCGGATATAACATCTCCGATCTAAAAGGGATAAGTCCCTCTATATGTATGCATCGCATCATGATGGAGGAAGACTGTAAGACGTCCAAAGAGCATCAAAGACAGTTGAACCCTGTCCTAAGTGATGTAGTGAAGAGAGAAGTGTAAAAGCTATTGGAAGCAGGAATCATATATCCAATATCTGACAGCAAATGGGTCAGCCCAGTGCATGTCGTACCAAAGAAGGATGGTGTTACAGTTGTAACTAACGAAAAAGGCGAGTCCGTAGCCAAACGAACTCAAACTAGATGGAGGATGTGCATAGACTATAGAAAGCTGAATAAGGCTACTAGAAAAGACCATTTTCCTTTACCCTTCAGAGACCAAATGCTTGAATGGCTAGCCATACATTCATATTTCTGTTACTTAGACGGATACTCAGGATTTTTCCAAATACCTATTCATCCTGATGACCAAGAGAAGACAACATTCACCTGCCCCTATGGTACATTTACATATCGTCGAATGTCGTTTGGACTGTGTAATGCTCCCGCAACATTTCAGAGATGCATGATGTCGATCTTTGTAGATTTCATAGACGACATAATGGAAGTCTTTATGGATGATTTCTCTGTATGTGGGAGAAGTTTTGAACATTGTCTATCGAATCTAGAGTTGGTACTCGAACGATGCGTCAAAGTGAACCTTGTGCTAAATTGGGAGAAGTGTCATTTCATGGTGCGACAAGGTATAGTTCTTAGACATGTAGTGTCCGATAGAGGTATTGAAGTAGACAAAGCGAAGATAGAAGTCATAGAAAACCTTCAACCACCCAAAACAGTTAGAGAAGTACGAAGTTTTTTAGGTCATGCCGGTTTTTACCGACGATTCATTAAAGACTTCTCTAAGATTACAAAACCATTGACTGGACTACTAATGAAAGAAGTTGAATTTATATTCGATGAAGAATGCTTGAAAGCATTTGAACATCTGAAGGATGCTCTTATTACCGAACCAATTATGCAACCACCTGATTGGAGTTTACCATTTGAAATAATGTGCGACGCTAGCGACTATGCTGTAGGAGCTGTCTTAGGACAAAGAAAGGATAAAAGGTTTCATGCTATTTACTATGCAAGTAGAACCTTAGACAACGCGCAGATGAACTATGCGGCCATAGAAAAAGAACTCCTAGCTGTTGTGTTCGCCTTAGACAAATTTTGTTCCTATCTGGTAGGAGCAAAAATTATTATCTATACTGATCATGCCGTTATTAGGTACCTGTTAGCTAAAAAGGATGTCAAACCAAGACTCTTGAGATGGATTTTGCTCTTGCAAGAATTCGATTTAGAAATAAAGGAAAAGAAAGGTACAGAGAACGTGGTAGCAGATCATCTCTCTAGGATTGAGGATCAAAAGCCCGAAGGAGTGCCTATAAACGATGATTTTCCTTACGACAGACTAGTAGCCCAGTTGGAAAGGGAAAGCAAAACTGTAGAATGTTCCTTGTTATTTAACAATGTAGAGACAAATGAAGTAGTAGAAGCAATCTATACAAAAACCACATTGCCATGGTATGCTGACTTTGTCAACTACCTAGCAACCAAAGTGCTTCCACCAGATCTAACATACCAACAGAAAAAGAAATTTTTCCATTATCTTAAACAATATTACTGGGATGAACCCCTATTATTTAAGAGAGGCGCCGATGGAATATTTAGTTGATGTGTCCCTGAATCGAAAGTAGAGGATGTCATATCCCAATGCCATGTTGCACCGTACGGAGGACATGCCAGTACATCAAAAACATGCGCAAAGATATTACAATCTGGCCGCTTTTGGCCAAACCTTTGGAAGGATGTTCACATTGCCATTATGAACTGTGACCGGTGCCAACGCACTGGAAATGTTTCTAGACGCGATGAGATGCCTCAAAGGGGAATTTTGGAAGTCGAAGTCTTTGATGTATGGGGCATTGATTTCATGGGACCTTTTACATCTTCTTTTGGAAACAATTACATACTCGTCGCAATAGATTACGTATCAAAATGGATTGAGGCAGTAGCTTCACCTATAAATGATGCACGAGTGGTGGTAAAGTTTTTCAAGAACATAATCTTTCCCAGGTTCAGTGTACCAAGAATTGTCATTAGTGATGGCGGATCCCATTTCATTTCGAATGTTTTCGGGAGGCTATTACTTAAATACGGAGTACGACACCGAGTAGCAACACCCTATCACCCTCAAACTAGTGGACTAGTGGAAGTGTCGAATAGGGAGATTAAGCAAATTTTAGAAAAAATCGTTGCAACCTCTAGGAAGGATTGGTCTACTAAACTTCATGAAGCTCTATGGGCTTACAGAACAACCTACAAAACCCCCATAGGAACCACACCGTATAAACTAGTTTATGGAAAGTCATGCCATCTGCCTGTGGAACTTGAGCATAAAGCTTATTGGGCCATTAAAACCCTGAATATGAATTACAAGGCAGCAAGCGAGAAAAGGATTCTCGATATCCATGAATTAGAAGAACTAAGACTAGATGCCTATGAAAATGCCCGAATATACAAAGAAAGAACCAAGAAGTGGCATGATAAAAGAATAACAAAGAAGGAGTTTAATGAAGGAGATATAGTTCTTCTCTTTAACTCTAGGCTTAAACTCTTTCCCGAAAAATTACGCTCTAGATGGTCTGGCCCTTTTGAAGTTACAAAAGTCCTACCAAGTGGAGCAGTTGAAATTAGAGGAAAGTTGAATGAGACGTTCTTGTGAACGGCCAGAGACTTAAGCACTACTACTTAGTAGAAACCAAGGAATTCATAAATTATTACAACTTGGAAGAGCTTCCCGCTCTTCCCGACAAATGATGCCCTTTCCAATTCTAATGTCGAGCTTCCGACATTAAACAAAGCGCTCCGTGGGAGCTAAACCACGATTTTTAGTTTTTATTTCTTATTTTATTGTTACCCTCTATTTTACTCTGTTAGTTTTAGGACATTGCATGCATGTTTAGTATAAAGTCTATGCAATATACATCACTATTTGTTGGATCTCATTATTTCTGCTATCATTATTATTATTACGATTATTATTACTATTTTTATCTTACTAGCGCGTAGATAATAGTATTTTTCCCCTAATATTGTAATGTTTTTCAATTTTTCAGGAGACCCTTCTCTAGGAAACCTTTGATCACCAACCATGCAGACATTTGAAACCTGTGTCGTTGTTTTCAGGAACGATGTCCAGAGGCGTCGATTTGAGGCTTTGTCTCAAAGAGATTTTGGTTTGTCCATCTATCCTGACGACTCGGCCATGCAAACCCTTAGCATCCGAGACAGTGTTGTTTTCCTTCTGAGCCAGATAGGATGGTCTCACTTTGGTTTAGAGAAGAGATTTAGCACTTACCGTAGCTTGACCTTGGAGTTCCTAAGCTCCCTCTATTATGATGCCACCCGTGGTTTCGGATTTGGCCGTGGATTGGCCACCTTCAGGTTATTTGGAAACAAGTACAGATTCACCCACCATGAATTCGCTGAATTATTGGGTTTTCCTAATGAACCCGATGTTGTGACCAAAACCCCTGCTGATGCCTTCACTAACTATGATCTTGAACGTTTCTGGGGTACCATAATAGGAAGCGGTAATGCCGACCCTAATGATATGTTCTCTGAAAGCATTCACAACCCTGGATGGAGATATTTCCATAAGGTTCTAGCTCACACCTTCTTTGGCAAAGAAGAGAACGTAACGTCTGTGTCAAGGGATGAGCTATGTATCATGCTCTGCGCATCCCAGGGAAAGCCGGTCAATGCAGCCCCGTACCTACTTGCTAATCTCAGTCATATTGCCCGTGATCCCTTCGAACCAATTTTAATAGGTGGGATGGTGACCATGATTGCCGATGCAATTGGGATGAGGTACCATCTGAACCGATCCTTTGCATTCAGTGGTTTCCGCCCGATGGACATTAGTTTCTGTTTCAACTGAGGCATTATTGCTAACCTTGGCCCGGTAGAATTCGAGCTGCTTATCAATAATGTTGTGGTCCATGCCTTCACCTTGTCCAACCACGCTAAGACTAGTGTGCACAACAAAGACAATTGGCTCTATGATTTGGAGGTCGTCAACGAATTTCTGACTCCACCCGACTCTCCTCAGGCTTATGAAAATAGAGATACCATTATGTCTGCTGAGGCCACTCAAGGTTTCGAGGTCGATCCTGATATGGCCCCTTTGAATGTTGCCGCTGCTGTTAATGCTCTCCAGGCTGAAGTAGATTCCTTCCGAGACGAGATTTCCTCTCTCCGAGTCGACTTCATCGTCCTAATGGATGTTGTTCACAAAGAGTTAGACCATATGTTCCAAATTGTCTACTCTCTTAGACAACATCATGGGTGATCCATAGCCGCACATTTCTTTTTCCTGTTTTTCTTAGATTAGTTTGTTTACACGTATAGTGTTTCCCCTTCTCGTATTGTTTAAATTGTAATTTCCATTCCACTGTGTACCGTCGGGATGCCGACGCGTAATTGTAGTACATTTCAGTTTCGTTTAATGCAAGTTTCTCTTTAAATTTCTATTTTAGTGTTTTAAATAATTACTTTACTTGTTGTTAATGTTTAGCAAACCTAGGCTTGTCAAGAAAAACCAAAAACAAAAAAATTTAATAACCAATCTGCATTTTGCAAACCAAAACAAAAAACAAAAGGCGTACCGAAAGCAAATGGCGGTCGCCATCTGCCTAACGGTGCTCGCCGTGCATTCGAATTGGCAGAACACGCGTTTTTCTTTGTGAAACGCGCCCTTGCCTCCTCCACTTCCCATTCAATGCACTCTTGCATGTTCCTAGACCCCCTAAGTACCTAGTAAACCCTTCACCATCCCACATTAACTCCATCTATCCATATTCATCCACTAAATCCTTATTTAAGCATCCCTAACCATACATTACCATTCACCTTTCTCATACCAACTATCCATTTCTCTACCCACTTCAGAAAATTCAAACCACCACAATCTTCCTAAGAAACAATCATGGCTGCTAACCAAGAAATTGATTACATGGGCATTGAGTTCCCCAACGGAGAACTTGGAGCCACCATGCATTCCAACTTCCACCGAGTATCCAAAAGGCCAGTCTACGCCACGAGGTATCCAGAGGCCAAAACTCTTCGCAACTTGGGGCTTCATGATAGCGTCTCGTGGATGCTCCAGAACTTGGGTATGACCCGCTTTTGCTCTATGTTTAATCCTTCTTCGGTTAGGCTTACCTATGAGTTTCTTAGTTTAGTAAGATACGTCCATGACCTTAGTCGCACTACCGGAACCATTCACTTCAGGATGTTTAACGTTGACTATTCGCTCACTCATGAGCAGATAACTAAGTACTTTGGTTTTCCTACCGGTGAGGGTCTTGCGACTCAAGCCCCCTTAGACAGTGATTGGGAGGAATGAGCCTTCCAATTTTGGCACCAAATAACAAACGCAAGAGCCACCAGATGGGAGGGCTTGAAAGCCACAACAATCCACAACCCTGCTATTCGCTATTTCCACCACACCCTCTCCTCCACCATCTTCGGCCGTGAAAATTCGTGAAACTTAAACTCTAAGGATTTGTTCTTTATCCACTGTGCACTTTCCCAGACCCGTGTAAATCCAACACCGTTCCTTCTTGCCCACTTTATCAGTGTAACAAACAGAGTCGGCGGTTCCATCTGTATAGGCGGTGTCATTACTGCCATTTCCATCTGTTTAGACTTAGAGGCCAATTTAGAAAATGAAGAAATCATACCTTGTCTCTATGCCGACATTGACTTTTGCCATAATGCGCGGCTTATCAAGAGTTTGCATAGTAGCAGGTATCACTTTATGGTCCGAACACACGAGTTTCGAGGTTTTTCTTTGCCAAATGCTGAGCGTATTAACGTGCGTCGACACACCAATTGGCTGTTTGATTTAGGAGCCCATGATGTAGAGGCAGAGAATGATGAAAGGCACTACCGTGAGATTATGGGACAGCATCCTGAGCAGCCCCGTGCTCATAGCCATGCCACTGACATTCCTGGGTCTAGTACCCAAGCACACACGGCACCTTTTGCTGATTTTGCAGGTATTCGCTCATCATTGGATGAAGTTCTTTCGGAGCTCAAGCAGCAGAGAGAGATGTCATGCGTGATGTGCAGATGCAGGAGTTAGAGAGGAGACGGTACGAGTTTATGGCCAGGGCTGAGACGGATTTTAGAGATGTTGTTTCGGAGATGGCGGGACTGCACAGGGAGGTAAACCGAATTGCAGATTGTGTCCAGCATGTCCCCCGGGACAACCCAGCCATCAGGCAGGACAGACACCATTGTGGAGGTCGTGCTCGCTATCATTGATGTATCCAGGTTCTATCGCTCCTTCTTTCACCTTAGATTAAGACATTGAGGACATTGTCTAATTTAAGTGTGGGGGAGGAGTCGTTTATTGCTTTTATTTATCTCTTGCTTTTTAGTTTAGTTTGTTTTTCATTATCGAGTCATATGCAGGTTTGAGTCGTTTTTACTTTACGTTTTCCCTATGTCTATAAATTCCCTTATTTGACCCCAGATTTCAAAATTTTTGTTTAGACTCAAAGGTATGACGCGTATAGTATAGGTTGTTTCAGATTTTTTTATTTTGGCTAAGTAGGCGGACTTGGGAAAGTTTTGAAAATATCGATACCGTTCCTACACCTTAGATTCCCCAAATATGTGATATTGATTTAAATAGACATTATGCCATGACCTTATGCCTAGTCTCTTAGAGTTAACCTCTTGATTAGTTTATTCTAGCAGTCAGCACCATCCTTATGTACGAACTAAGTGACGAGCCGATGCAAATATGTGTGATCTCAAAATGTGATTTATATGATTTTTATAGAAAAATGCGAATGAAAGACATGTTCCCGCTAAGTTAGGTGGTCCTCACCCGACCAATT
Organism: Lathyrus tuberosus; assembly: GCA_022829125.1. NCBI lineage: Eukaryota > Viridiplantae > Streptophyta > Magnoliopsida > Fabales > Fabaceae > Lathyrus > Lathyrus tuberosus. The sequence continues at coordinate 2,494,359 of JALAZF010000403.1, read as the reverse complement.
AGCCTAAAGGTTCGGACTCTTGAAATTCGTAAGCAAAAGAATGCACAAATGCGAAAAAGAAAAAAAAATCTTGTTGAATAAGAGATCATAAACACTAACAGGTTCGCTTACCATGTAAGTACAAAGGATAACGGGCTTAATGTGATTGCGCTCGAATGAAAAAGAGGTGAAATAAGATGAAGGATATAGGTCTAGGTATAATTTCGCGATTTGAATTGGTATTGCATAGGAAGGGAGTTTTTGTCCGATTTTGTGGAGTCGTGTCATTACGGTATCCTTGTTTTCACTATTCAGTACCTATCTGTTTCACTGTAGCCTAGCAACCTTGTGCTTAGATTGTTTTTTTTTTGTCGTGCCTAAGATTCGAAACATAATGCTTACTGTTTTATTGCATTGGGAGTTTGCTTGAGGACAAGCAAAAGCCTTAGTGTGGGGGAGTTTGATGACTCGATTTCGTATCGTCTAATTCGATTCAATTCGTGCATGTTTTATCATATTTTTATCGAGTCATTGTCATTTCGTGTATTGTTTGCTTATGTTTTCATTTCTTTTCCATTTACAGGTCCTATATCAGCTCCAGAGAAGAAAAGACCAAGATATGAGCTCAAAGAGAAGAAAAGTGGAGAAAATTGCATGGTTCTGCCTCTTCCAGATGAAAGGCGTTCGTCATTCCCCCCAGTTCAACTGAATGGCGCTCGCCATGTCAGAAAGGAGGGAAATTCAAACACTAAAAGAAAAGGCGACCGCCATTGTGCGTGGGAGCAGTTTTCTTTATGCAGTTCTGGCAATTTGCAAGTGATATTTCAAAATTCGAACTCAACTGTTTTGGAGCCCATTTTTCCTATTTATAGAGTACTAGAGGTCTGCATTTGGAATCGAAGAACCTTGCGAAAGCGCTGCCGAAATTCCTAACCACTTATATCATTAGCCATAGTATCAATCGATCACATCGAGAGATTGATACACCCGTTGTATTTTTCATTTCTTTTGCTGCTGATGTACACTTGGATCGATTAATTAATACAAGTCCATTTCCCGTTTTAATTACTTCGCATTTCAGGTTATTTATGATTTATTTACTTTACTGCATCTTGTTTTCTTTTGATTAATTGCATAATTCAGATTTCGCATAAAAACCTAATTCCGAACTTAATTAAGAACAAGCCATTATGTATGTTTTAAAATTCATAAATGTTAATGTATTAGTGTTAGATTTAATTATGTCTGAGTAGATTTGTTTCGAGTCCGTAGATTGAGGATCGTCGTTCCGACGGGACTCTGTAGAACCTTCGGTGTTTAGCTTTTGTTTTAAAATTCTACTTTTGGTGTCTAAACTGAATTTAGACAACCTTGTCATGAGAGCGAGGGGTGTTTCGTCACGAGAGTGAGAAACACACCAAGGCGTGTCCAATAGAGCGAGAGTTTGAGGTAATTGCTAGATAGTAGACATCGGACATTGAGCCTAAATGCAGCGAGAGCGCTTTAGGGCCTCATTTAGTTTATGTTAGTTTTCAAACAGCACCTCTTAACTACCGAGCGAGCGAGAGAAAAATCTTGGGGTCATTAGGCGTGGCGTGATTAAGACCGCGAGAGCGTGAGGTCGAGCCTTTAAACTGGTATATCCTTCGGACTAATCTCAAGACCTTTGCTAACACTTGGATCTTACGGAGTCCCAAAGAGCACGGAAATCATTCTCCGGTCTCATCTTTATTATTGTTTTTCAAATCCCGTTAATAACCAAATTTATTTTACCGTCAAATCTAGCCTTAGCTTTACACCGCAATAATCGATCACTCTAGGTTGATTATTGGTCCCTGTGGGTTCGACAACCTTTTTAAGACTACGCGATAAGCTGTATACTTGCAGCAGTAATCCGACCATTACACGAAGTCGCGGCCACCTGCTGCCCTTCCCACGAGTATTATTAATGCTCCACTCCAGCTCAAAGTCCCAGGCACCCGTGGTGTGTTGCATATTAAGCCAATTAAGCACATGTTCCCACACATTCTTTGTATTAGCACACTCAAAGAACAAGTGGCCACAACTTTCTTATAAGTTACAAAACACACATATGCCATCAGATTCAATTCCAAATTTAAGCAAACAATCCTTTGTTAGAAGATGTCTATTGCAGGTCATCCATATAGTGAAGACGGCTCAAGGTCTCGTGATGCTGTTATAGAAAATTTTCCTCCATAGAACCTTGGGTTTTTCCCCCGAAGCATATCATACATTCTCCTCGTGTTATAATTATCAGCATCTTGGAATTCTTGCCACGTGTCCGAATTGATCATCAAGTCTCTATGTTTGAATATAGCTTTTAGAACCCAAGAGCAATGATTGACTGGTTGATAAATGCTAACATTCATTTGCTTCATATAATATATGTGCACCCATTTGATCCAAAGTTTATCCTTCTTCTTCCAAATGTTCCATAACATTTTCCCCAGAGTAGCTTTATTCCATTCAATCAATGAAATGATGTTGCGGCCACCCGCAAAAACAGAATCACACATGATCCCAAGAAATGGGAGCCTTCCTACTATCTTTTTCCTTGTCTGTCCAAAGGAATCTTCTACAAAGATATTCTATGTGAGAGATCACCTTCTTAGGGAGAGGGAATATTTGCATCCAATAATTGGAGATTGCAAACAACACACTTTTAATGATTTGAAGGCTTCCAGCATATGACAACAATCTAGTACTCTAGTGTTGTATTCTCTTGAGCATTCTCTCAATAAGCGGTTGGCAGCTAGCAATTGAAAGCTTCTTACTATGTAAAGGAACACCAAGATACTTGAATAGCAAGGAACCAATATCAAATTCGGTTTCCTGTTGTAGCAATCTTTGCATTTCAATGTCCACTCCACCAAGGTACAACTTACTTTTAGGGTAACTTATGTGCATACCAATTGCATCAGAGAAGTTTTTAAACTTAGCCATAATAAGCCTAACAGATTCAAGATCTCCTCACACAAATATGAGAATATCATCTGCAAATCAAAAAATTAATAATCCTCAATTTTTCACATTTCGGGTGAAAATTAAAATTAGGATTCAAATGAAGTTTTTGCAGCAGCCTGTGAAGATATTCCATAATAAGCACAAATAAGATGGGGAGATAGGATTCCCCTGTCTCAGCCCTCTCTTTGCTTTCAAGATTTCAGAAGTGACTCCATTAAGAGAAAACCTGTAAGAAACTGTAGTTACACAGCCCATAATCCAGTCAATGAACTTTTGGGGAAATCCCAATTCAGCCATAATCTGAGCTAGAGCATGCCATTCAATTGTGTCATAGGCCTTTTGGATGTCCATTTGGATCATACACCTATGAGATATATGTTTTTATTATACCCTCTTACCACTTCTTGAGCAATCATTATGTTGTCATGTATAGTTCTACCAGGGACAAAAGCAGATTGAGTATCATCAACAATATAACTAATAACCCTCCCAAGTCTTTCAGTAAGGATCTTTGAAATTATTTTGTAAATGGTACTGTAACAAGAGATAGGCCTCATATCCTTGATTGTCTTTGCCTTATAGGATTTATGAATCAAAGTCACCAAGGAGCAGTTGAGAGCTTTATACATATGGTTGTTTTCAAATAAATCCAAGATGGCATCCTTTACATCATACTTAACTATCTGCCAGGCAGATTTGAAAAAGTAAGCATTAAAACCATCCATACCTAGAGATTTATTATTCCCAATGCTGCTCTAAGCTTTCCAAATATCTTTGTCTTCTATAGGCCCAATTAGTTGTTGAGCTTGCTCTCTAGAAAGCACTCTTCCTTGCCTCACTACAGGGACATCAATACCTATCAATTCCTTAGCATTTGTCCCAACCAACTTGTTGTGGAAACTCAGGATTTCTTGTTCTATATCCTTTTGATTACTTAGTAACTTCCCTTCAAGAGAGACCAAAGTGTATATACCTTTCTGTTTATTCTTTTCCTTCACAGAAGAATGAAAAAGGCATTATTATTATCACCAAGCTGTAGCCATTGAATTTTATCTTTTTGCATCAATATATTTTCCTCAACCCGATTCAACTGCATAACTCTATTGGTACAATTCTTGACATGCTCTATATTCTGCTCATCAAATAAATTATTTTGAAGCTGATCTTGGGCTTGATGGAGATCCATTCTGGCCTTCTGAATTTTTATCTGAATATCAGAGAATTTTTTATTCAGTTGCTTGAGAATAGGTTGCAAAATTTTCATCTTGGTCCAAAGTCTATACATTGGTCTGCCATGCACCTCTTGTTGCTAGAAGTTAGACACAACCTACAAAAAAATAGGGTCCTGTGCAACACAGTTCAAGAATTTAAGTAGAACTTTGGTCTTAATTCTAGGGACAGTACTACAAATCTTCACAGGATGATGATTTGAGATATTATGGGATAAGTTCTCCACAGTAGCATCTTTGAACTTTTCGAACCATTCAACATTGCTTATGACCTTATCTATTCTAGAATAGATCACTCCACCGGTGTGCTTATTTGACCAAGTGTAATGGCTTCCTTTTGTGTTAGCTTCATATAATCCCACATTGTGCATCGTGTTAGCAAGGTCCCTAAATTCAGCTTTTGTGACACTATTACCTATAATTTTGTCTTGGCTAGTCAAAACATTGTTGACGTCTCCTATAACAATCCAAGGGTTGCTCATAGTATGCCCAAGGCTCTCTATTTCCTTCCAAAGGGTTTTCCTCTTCTCATTTTAGTTGAAGGCATACACCACAGTAACCACATAATGCATTGCTTTATCCAAACCATAGACTTCCACATGCAAGTATTGTTCCTTGGATTGGACCACTTTTATCTTCGCCTTATTTGGATTCCATAGCAGCCATATTCTACCATTGGGATGGTGGTCGTAGTTATCTATGTACATCCAATTGTTTCCAAATTTCCTTCTTATTTTATCAGCATTTTGCTTCTTTACTCTAGTTTTAAGCAAGACAAATATAAGAACTTTAAAAGTGGAGAGGTGGGAGCTCACCTCTCTATGCCTAGCTTCTTTATTAATGCCCCTAACATTCTAAGTCAATATCATTGAGCAAGGTTGTTTTCTCCCATAGGACCTTCTCCAATTCTTAGGGGAGTAAACTAGTTTTGGTAAGCAACAAAAGAGCTTTTAGGGGTATGTACCATTGTTCTCTTTCCTTTATCCACTTTGTCTGATGTCACCACTGTCCACTTATCAGCAGTATGCAAATCTGGCTCTTTTTCAATCCTCTTATTAACAGATAGTTCTTCCTCAATAGTTGTTAATTGATCTGTGTTTTTTTAAAGGTGTTCTGAAGTAGGTTTGGTCGCTACCGGTTTCCACACCTTATCAGATTGAGTTTCTGTCTCCTTCTGCTTCTTTAAGGCGTAATTATGTCCAATCTTTAGACAAGTTTGGCAAAATTTTGGCCTCTATTCATACTCAATCTTCTGCTCCAAAAGTTTCCCATTATGATCTCTAATACAAATCGTCTCCCTTAGTTTTTGAGTTATGTCCACTTCCACTAAGACACGAGCATAGGAGATACGCAATTTTTTCGCAGTACATTCATCCGTAGTGATTGGTTTCCCTATAGCACTGGCTATCTTCGATATGCTTTTCTCCCCCATAAATGTAATGGCAGATTTGACATAGTGATCCACAATGGTAATACCCTTAGGAGGTCTTCATTCATTTCAAAATCAGCGGTTCATTGTCTAAGAAATAAAGGTTTCCCATATATGAAGTAGGGGCCTTGCGCCATGACATTTTCCTTTTCCTCATTACTCTTGAATCTTACAATAAAGTATCCCTCTTCATTGTAATATAGGTCTGGTAATGACATAAAGTTCTACGATTTATCCATGAATTTTTTCACAACATTCATTGAAAGTGTTTCACCCAGGGCAAATATGATCAACGTATTTTCCCAAAACTCCAATTCCTCACTGACATCTGAATTTTCTATTGAAATTCCAACTTCTCCATTAATAAGTTTTAGAGCTACGAATTCCACTGCCATACCACAATTCAAATTTCTATTTCCTCATATTACATCCACCCAGGGTTTGCATTGATCTTCAATCTTTTCCACTGGTAGTGATTCTTTCTTCTCATTCGATATCTCTAACGACGGTGAAAAGATCTTCAATATTGGGCTTTGTTGACTCGCCTCCGATTGAACATTCCCCCATATCGAATCTTCATCAGCAATCTCTTCTTCTACCTCTGGAACTTGTTCTACTACAGCTTGCGATATGATCGTCCTTTCCACCCCTTTCTGGCGCGTCTCCTCCTGGTGTTTTGGTCGACCGACGCCCCTTTTGCCCATGGGTCCTCAAACCCTAACAGAGGCTAGACGATACTAATTTTGTAAAAAAAAAAATCGGTGTTAACAGTGATAATGTTGGCTGGAGGTAGATTTCATCATTATGTATTTATCATGCACATCCATAGGTCAGTAGTATGCTCCTCTACACAACGTATAATACTACCACCTGTTACCATTATTTGTATCTTCTTTCGGTTTCTAAGTCGTGAGATCAGTGTAATACTAAATAGAACGATATATATTACTATTAAAAAAACACAAAACATTAAGTCCCAACAGTCGTAAAGTAGAGAGACTCCACACCGACCCTGCTACATTATGTGTAGATATTGAACATATACTTATGTCTAGGCTTAATACTTAATAGATGATTATCTTAGATCTAATATTGAACATATACTAAGGGTGAGAAGAGTAAACCATGTTTAATTTTTTTAGTCCTTTAAAATTATATAAATCTATAAAATCGTTTTAAATCTTATAAACTCTCATAACATACTAGTCCTTCATTTTAATTTCAAAATGGGTGTTATTTTAAAAATGAATATTATTCTTAGTTTTTTTTATGAGAATGTTATTCTTAGATTTCAATGCAATATTTATAACTTTTTCAATTATACCTTCTAAATACTACTTCGGCATTATATTCAACCTACATTAATATATCACTTGATTGGATAACGTAGTATTTAGAGGGTACTTAGAGCTTACTTGATTAAAAACAGGTCTTAACTTGTTGGATATTCTAAGAACAAAAAGATGGTATTTTTTCTGTCTCATAATAAATGTTTTATTTGAACTCTACGTATTTTTTTAAAAAAATGATTAGATGTATTAATTTTAATGATAAAATTATTATTATTTTTACTAAAATACATTTATTTATTATAATTAGTGAAGTAATTGAAAAGCGTGAAAGTTAATAAATAAGAATATAGTAGTGGAAAAAAATAATAAATAAGAATAAAGTGAGAATTAGATATCAAACTATTGATTAACTTGAATCGCAAATCGTTTATTCACCATCAGTCTTTGATTTATCCAAGGGAAGGGAGAAAGATCGAATGTCCCACAGTATGCAATGCAAATGCAAAGCTAAGAGTCTAAGGTTTGGGGGTTGGTTATACCTAGGGAAGGTGTTAGCATCCTAGATATTTGTAGTACTCTACAGGAACCTCCTGTTAATAATCATGTTATCTATTAATTGTTATCTATTTGCTAAGGGTAATGGGGTAGGAAGACCTAAAGTTCTATTCCTAAGTGTGCTCGACAAGATATCGCATCTTGTGCCTACATATCCTGTCGGGAGTGGAATCAGAGCACTTGTAGTTCCTCTCTGAAGGATACTAAAGTTTGTTTGAAAAGTCTAGGAGAAAAGATGAGTCGTCATCTTAAGAACCACCACAGTTTTTTTTAAGGAGAATGGACATTTGCTTCATCTTAGGAGAAGGGCTGCAACTCGGATATAAAACCGACGAGTATGCCACATACCTCTCCTAAGTGGAAAAGGAATCCACATCTTGTTTGTATTGTGGGGTATGAGATTGTATGTCTCTTCTTTGAGATGATTCACATCTAATTCTCTTGTGTGGAGAATTAGGTGAGCTAAAGTTTGTTTGATTGTCTAATCCGAATTTAAGGGGGACTAACTTAGGAAAACCTATTATAAAGTTGTCTAAGAAACTTATCTTAAAAGGGTACCTACAACCACTAAGGGGAGGATGAAATGCAAATGAAATGCACCATGCACGATAAGTGATTATCATGCATGGGATTTTCCCTTGGATATAATGCAAGCAAATATGATATGAGATTTACTCGTGCGCGCTAGCAAAGTGAGCTAGCCTCGTGTATAGTGACCAAAAAGGTTGATAGCGATACTTTAGAAGGCGATCGACTTACAAGGGTGGGAAAATGGCTCGACGTTGGATCGAGAATTTTTATCTTAAAAAGGTTTAGAACACACACAAGCATACATCAATAAAGTGCATATATCACATACAACCATCTATTAAAGCACAAGCCCCTGGGAGTCACTAAAGGGGAAGAGCTAGGAGAAGCTTAAAGGGGGAAGAGAGTTTTATCCTGGTTTAAGGGGAAAAGTTAAATCTAAAAGATTTAGTTCTAAAAATTTTTAAATTTAAATGTATGAAAGGTTTTGTTAGTTTAAAAGTTTTACTAAAAAAAAGTTTTATTAACTTAGAGATTTTATTAATATAAAAAAGAAAGGTTTCATTTGTTATTTAAGAGCGGACTTAAATTTGTATAAAAGGTTCATTTTATATGATAAGGGTTAATTTTAAAATTTTATTATTTTTAAAAAAACTTAGATTTTATTTCTAAAAAGAGGTTTTATTTTGTTAAAAGGTTTGTTAATTTAAAAATAAAGATTTAAAAAAAAAAAGAAGTTTAAGAAAAAAAAAGATTTTATTTTAAAAGAATTTATGCTATTAAAGAAAAAGTTGCTTTTATAAAAAAGTTAATTTTCTTAAAAGGTTATAATAATATCCAAAAAGATTATTATTAATTTTAAAGAAAAAAAGCTTTTTATTTTTAAATAGGAGAGTTTTGTTCTAATTAATTTTAAGAACAAAAGGGTTATTTAATATATAAAAAAATTATTAGAAAAAAAAACGTTATATAAAAAACCAAACTTTAAAAAAACGCAAAACCGTTTTTAATATTAAAAAAGAGTATTAAAAAAAGGTTGATTAAGTGAAAAACGAAGGGATTCTGTGTTGCAAGGGAGAGAGGGTCTATCATAGACCCTCAGATCTCAACCATGTGATGAAAATGCGTTGCCAATCCAAAGGGCCAAACGGAGGGTGTGTGATAGAGTACCGTGTACGTGTATGTGATCGTATGGGAAATCAAAAAAACAAGGAAAGGGAAAACTCAGACCCTCTTCTCTCTCGTTTGTGCTTCTCCCTACGCCTTCTCCCTTTTTCTCAAATGGAAGGGTGCGGATAGGTGCGGTTGTGTGTGGTATGCATGATGGTTACTTGCCTCTCTCTTTCTTATATTTTAAAAATAGCTGTTTTATTCTTTAGATATTGTGCTCTCGCTAGTTTAGCACACAATTGAGGACATGCCTATCAACCAAGTTTCAATTTTTAATCTAACCAATTTATGCTTTTTATTTTTTTCATCAGCAAGATTTCTGTAGCAACATGGAGAATCACAAGCAAGCACCAAGCGACTCAATGAAAGCATGTCGTTTATGCCTTGTAATATCTTGTCATCGTGAAAAGAAATGGAATTCTTGGGATTGAATTTAATAATCTTGGATGCCATTAGTCAAAGCTCTTGTATATTTTGATTTGGAAATAGATAGATACCACTGCTCATGACTTGCGATTTTCTTTCATGTTCAGGATGTTTGGCTAGGAAAAGCATAGAGAGAAAAGAAAAGAAAAAAAAGACCTGCCCGTGAAACATTACTTGGTGCTATTATGTCAACTTTAACATCTTCCAAGGCTTGCAACAAATCCTTTGGCAACTTGTGAATTTAGATTTTAGGAGCTTTTGTAACGTGTGAAATCAGGACATAGCGACATGAATTCGTGTATCTGACTTGTAAACTTTGAATAGATTTGGATGGAATTCATTTTCTTTGACAAAGAGTCACCTTTGAATGGATAACATTGGTTTGGAAGTTTAAACCTGTAACCTTGAATTTTAGAATTAAACTTGATCCAAATCTCTTTGTAAATTTTCCTTGATGAAACTTGAATCACCTCTTACGTCTTTGCACTAAAAATCTTTGAATTTGAGAATATGGTAACTTGAATAAATTCCAATTTGAATAAAGTTTGATGAAATTTGGATACTTAAACCTTATGACAACGTGAACCTTCTTGTAACCATCATCAATAACTTGTATTCGACATGAGTTTGCACTTCTTTATAACGGATTCATGAATTCAATTAGTGCTCCTTGAGAAAATTTGCACTTGAATTTTGTGTTAAATTTGTTAATTGGCATGGAATCGCCTTCTTGAATAAGTTTTGACTTAAATGATCATCCAACTTGTGAAAGAATTTGGACGTGAGCATGAATTTTGAAACTTGAAATGTCTTGATCTTGTAAACTTAAACTAATCAAAGGACTTGAATTTGCATTTTGGAATTCCACCTCTTCTAATTCCTTCCAAATTTAACCTTCATTACTTAAGAACATAACATCATTGAGCAAACACAAATCTTAAATCTTGAAGGGCTGACAGATAGGGGAAGATGCCATCTTGCAGTATAATCTTGCCACACAACTAGTGACCAGCCTTTAGGGACCAATCAGAGGATATAAGGACATAGTATTCTATGGGGGGAAAACTGAGGAGACGAATGGAAGAAAGGCTTGGTGGTGACTTAGGAACCAGAAAGGGAAAGGGTACAATCTCACAGGAATCCACACACATCTTGCAAGGACCAGGGAACCTCCACAAACACACACAACACAGCCTTCAAGACCTTGAATCTTCCGCAGCAGTACTTGTGTTCACAAATGAAACAAACAAGCAAAATCTAGATAAAGTAATTAGTTATGAATGATTGACCTAATCTGCTATGCAAAGGGGAAAGCGGAGATCTTAAGGTCAAGAAATGGTGTCACTATCAGGGCTTTGTATTAGAACTTAGATTTACCCTAACCCAATTTTACAAAATCCTAAACACTACACAATGATGACGATGTTTTCAACAAATTTTTTATAGACTTTATTGTTGAATGTAATCCATTGTTGTCGAAGTCGAAGTCAAAGACAACAGGTTGTTGTCTAGTGTCGAAGTCGAAGACAACAGGTTGTTGTCTAGTGTCGAAGTCGAAGACAACAGGTTGTTGTCTAGTGTCGAAGTCGAAGTCGAAATAGCATGTGTCGAATTGCTTAGTGTCGAATTGTCGAAAGTGTTTCGACAGATTCATTTAGATGGGATTCAGATTTTGCTTTTATTAGATTAGATTTGATTTGATATGATTTAGATTAGATTTGATATTTTGGGCTTTTATAGTTTGGGCTTTGCCTTGAGATGCAAGCAAACCTAATTCTATAAATAGGGAGTTTCCCTCATTATTTTGTATCAATTACAACACTTTGTAATTTCTCACAGAATTCTGCAGTTGTAGAGTGAGTAATAAGAAGAGAAAAAGTCCCACAGTTTGTGGGCAGCAAGAACACTATTCATCTTCTTCTTCCCTATTTTCTTTCTACTTTTCTGTATAATTGCTGCGTGATAGTAGGAATTCCCATAATTTTTGGGTTGATTCCAACATCTGGTATCTAGAGCTCCGGTTTAAGAGATTCAAGGGCAAGAAATCGCAAGAACGCGATGGCTACGAATCATCCAAACGGCCATTTTCCAGCAAACCTTCCAATTCTCAAGAAAGATAATTATGAGAATTGGTGCAAGCAAATCAAGGTTGTTTTCTGTTATCAAGATTTGTGGGATCTTGTGAAGGAAGGAATAACAACTCTTGAAGAAGGTGCGACGAATCAAGAAAAGGCTGCATTCAAAGAATTGAAGAAGAAAGATTATAAAGCTCTCTTTATAATCCATCAATGTGTTGATGCAGATAACTTTGAGAAAGTTAGTGATGCAGAAATAGCGAAGGATGCATGGGAGATTCTGGAAAAATCGTTTGGAGGCGCAGATAAGGTGAAAGAGGTGAGGTTACAAACTCACAAAAGGGCGTATGAATTGCTTCAGATGGAAGACAATGAGAGCATAACAGATTTCTTCACAAGAGTTACGAAACTTGTGAATCAAATCAAAGTGTGTGGAGAAGTGTTGACGACGAAAGCAGTTGTCTCAAAGATTTTGAGATCGTTGGCTCCAAAATTTGATCACGTGGTAGTAGCCATAGAAGAATCAAAAGATTTGTCGAAGGTGACGAAAGAAGAGCTTCAAGGGACGCTTGAATCTCATGAACAAAGAATGGCTGAAAGAGCTGCAGGCAAGTCGAAGAATGATGTGGCCTTGCAAGCTCAATCAGCGAAAGATAAGAAGGGTAAAGAAAAGATGGTCGACAAAGGTAGAGGAAGCTACAACAATTCGACAGGCAGAGGAAATCAGCAAGAGGCGAATTGGTCGAACCATAGAAGGACCCAGAACCAAGGCAACCAAAGAGGTGGTGGTGGTCGAAAGCCTGACAAAAGCCACATTCAGTATTATAATTGTCACCAGTATGGTCACTATTCGACAAAATTTCCTGAAAGAAAGAATCAAGAAGATGATGCAAAGCTGGCGAAGCATGAAGAAGAAGAAGGTATGATGCTGATGGTTACAACCAGAGATAATGAGAGTTTCAAGGACCAGTGGTACTTGGACTCAGGATGCTCATCACACATGACTGGGAGGAAAGATTGGTTTGTCAACATGAAGCCCTCATCGAAGAACACGGTGAAGTTTGCAAATGACAACACTCTAGCAGCTGAAGGTGTTGGTGATGTTCTGATTATGAGGAAAGATGGCAAAAGGTCAACAATTTCCAATGTGTTGTACATTCCAGGCATGAAGAGTAATTTGCTCAGTATAGGGCAGCTTGTCGAAAAGAACTACAAGGTAGTTGTCGAAGACAAGATGATGAGAGTTCTCGACGCAGGTGGTAGGTTGATCTTGAAGGCTCCAATGCCTCAGAATAGGACCTTCAAGATTGAACTCAATGTGATGGAGCACAAGTGTCTAGCAACAGCAGCCAGTAGAGATGCGTGGTTATGGCACTTTCGACTAGGTCATCTCAACTTCAATGACATCAGGGAGCTGAAGAGAAGAAATATGGTGTCAGGATTACCAGAAATCGACATTCCTAGTGAAGTTTGTGAAGAGTGTGTTCAGTCGAAACAACACAAGAATAGCTTCAGCAAGGATGCGGGAAGGAAGTCGAAGGCAATTCTTGAAGTCATATACTCTGATGTATGTGGTCCAATCCAGGTGGATTCGATTGGTGGCAACAGATACTTTGTCACGTTTATAGATGACTTCAGTCGAAAATTATGGACTTATCTCATCAAGAAGAAAAGTGATGTGTTTGAGGTATTTGTCAGATTTAAATCCATGGTCGAAAGACAGAGTGGTCGAAGGTTGAAAACTCTAAGAGTTCGATGCATTATGTAGAAAAGAAGGGATTGTGCATGAGGTGGTACCACCCTACACTCCACAGCAGAATGGGATTGCAGAACGCAAGAACAGAACCATCATGAACATGGTAAGAAGTATGTTGAATGGAAAGCATCTACCCAAAGAATTATGGGGAGAAGCAGTTTCGACAGCAACATATCTTTTGAACAGGTGTCCGACAAAGAAGCTTGAAGGAATCACGCCAGAAGAATGTTGGTCTGGTGACAAGCCTAGCCTTAGTCACTTAAAGGTGTTTGGATCTATAGCACATAGACATGTGCCAGATCAGTTGAGAAGGAAGCTTGATGACAAGTCGAATCAGATGATCTTGATAGGATATCATTCGACAGGTGGATACAAACTGTTCGACCCAGTGAACAAGCAGATTGTGATCAGCAGAGACGTGATCATTGATGAGCTTAAGGAGTGGGACTGGACAGAAAATGTCAACAAAGATTCAGTAAGAATCAGTTGTGAAGAACCAGCTAGAGAAGCTGAGAGAGAAGTTCGACAAGAAAGTGTCGAAGACCAAGCAGAACCAAGTAGACCTCGTCGAACAAGACAAATGCCAGCAAGATTGCAGGAATGTGTGATTACATCAGATGATGTTGTCGATGAAGAAGGTGAACTGGTACACTATGCTTTTTATGCAGATGTCGAACCTGTCAATGCAGCTGAGGCATTGAAAGATTCGAAGTGGGTGAAAGCAATGAATGAAGAAATAAAATCCATCGAAGTCAACAACACCTGGTCACTTGTCGAATTGCCTGAAGGCAAGAAGGCAATTGATGTGAAGTGGGTTTACAAAGTAAACTTGAATCCAAAAGGTGAAGTAGTTCGACACAAAGCAAGACTCGTAGCGAAAGGATTTCTTCAGAAGGAAGGAATTGATTATGACGAAGTCTTTGCACCAGTTGCTAGGATCGAAACAATCAGGTTGGTTGTTGGTCTAGCAAATATGAATAATTGGCACACATGTCAGATGGACGTGAAGTGTCCATTCCTGAATGGCCCCTTAGACGAAGAAGTTTATGTTGCACAACCAGTTGGGTTTGTGAAACAAGGCAAAGAGAGAAAGGTGCACAGGCTGCATAAAGCCCTGTATGGACTTAAGCAAGCTCCAAGAGCTTGGAATAAGAAAATCAACAGCTTCTTAAGGGAGAAGGAATTTGTGAAGTGCACAACTGAGCATGGAGTATATGTAAGAAGAAGCAATGGCGAATTGCTTATACTATGTCTCTATGTCGATGATCTGTTGATAACAGGAAGTTGCAAGAAGGAGATCGAAGATTTCAAACGTAACCTGAGTGAAGAGTTTGAAATGTCAGACTTGGGAAATCTCTCATATTTCCTTGGCATCGAATTCTACAAGAGTAGTAGAGGTTTGATGATGCATCAAAGAAGATATGCCGGCGAAATATTGAAGAGATTTGAGATGCAAGATTGCAACCCAACTTCGACTCCAGCTGAGCCCAGACAGCAACTGTCGAAAAATTCAGATGAAGATGATGTCGACCCAACCCAATACAGAAGACTTATTGGGTCACTTCGATACCTTTGTCACACAAGGCCTGACTTAGCATACAGTGTTGGTATGGTAAGTAGATTTATGCAGAAGCCAAAGGTATCACACCTAGCAGCGGTGAAGAGGATACTAAGGTATCTGAAAGGAACTCTCGACTATGGCATTTTGTTTCCAGCAGCTGATAAAGGGAAAGAATGCAAGTTAGTGGGATACACAGACTCTAGCTGGTGTAGTGATGCAGAGGATAGAAAATCCACAGTTGGATATGTGTTTATGTTAGGTGGTGCCCCAGTTGCTTGGAGTTCGAGAAATGAGCCAGTAGTGGCATTGTCATCATGCGAAGCAGAATACATTGTTGTTTCTCTTTGTGCATGTCAAGCAACATGGATGGTGAATCTGGTCGAAGAAATTACATCAATGAGTCATGGAGCAATTACCATGAATATCGACAGCATGTCAGCTATCAACTTGGCGAAGAATCCAATAGCTCATGGTCGAAGCAAGCACATCGAGATGAGGTTCCATTATCTTCGAGAGCAGGTAGCAGAAGGGAAGATGAATTTGGAACACTGCAGAACTGAGAATCAGATTGCAGATATCATGACGAAGGGAGTGCAAGTCGAAGGATTCAGAAGGCTAAGGTCTATGATGAACATATATAGTTTAGACACAATGTATTAGGTGGTGTGTTGAATGTAATCCATTGTTGTCGAAGTCGAAGTCGAAGACAACAGGTTGTTGTCTAGTGTCGAAGTCGAAGACAACAGGTTGTTGTCTAGTGTCGAAGTCGAAGTCGAAATAGCATGTGTCGAATTGCTTAGTGTCGAATTGTCGAAAGTGTTTCGACAGATTCATTTAGATGGGATTCAGATTTTGTTTTTATTAGATTAGATTTGATTTGATATGATTTAAATTAGATTTGATATTATGGGCTTTTATAGTTTGGGCTTTGCCTTGAGATGCAAGCAAACCTAATTCTATAAATAGGGAGTTTCCCTCATTATTTTGTATTAATTACAACACTTTGTAATTTCTCACAGAATTCTGCAGTTGCAGAGTGAGTAATAAGAAGAGAAAAAGTCCCACAGTTTGTGGGCAGCAAGAACACTATTCATCTTCTTCTTCCCTATTTTCTTTCTACTTTTCTGTATAATTGCTGCGTGATAGTAGGAATTCCCATAATTTTTGGGTTGATTCCAACATTTATTGCCATTTTAAAATTTGAATAAGATATAATTCAATTTTACAAAACTGGTTAGAAAAACCCGATCTTTATAAACATTAAACAAAAAACAAAGTAAAAGCAAGAGTAAGTGCAAAGCTACTGTTAAAAAGAAGAAAGGATGTGTTAAAAAAATCAATATGTAAATGCCAATCAAATTAATATTTTTGTTTTAACAGTATTGTAAAATAAAAATAGCATGGGTAGAAACAGTTACCATGGCAATGATCAGCCTGATACAGAAGCACATATCTATGAAAGACATTTATCTTAAATAGTGAAAGTGGTGCAAAAGCAAATGATAAGTGCAAACACAAAACTGCAAATCAGGCTTAGTTTTATCAGCTGATATGTACTAAACTGTTGATATATGCTAGGGAAAACGTACCTGTACATTATTATACTAAGATGCATAGCTATATCGAAATTTCATTAGTTATCGGATACACGAAACATTTGCGATATTCACATAACAGACCTTTGCTGAAATAATTCATGCTCAAATAAGGAGATAGAACTTAAGGGATTTTGGCAAGCCCAAGCAAGTAGCATGAGCATAAGTTTTGCATTTGAAATAGGTTGAATTTTATCTTGGTCAACTTAACAACAAAAACCAGGAAAATAAACTGCAATTTTGTTGGAAGTAATTGACATTTTAATCAATCAAATGATGAGTAACAACATATGAGAGAAGTGGATAAAAAGTTAGTCACATACTTTGTATACTAAAAGTTATTGCTCATAATTTTGTACTATTTAGCATTTCTTCAAGGAAATATACTCTAGTTTACATTGTCACCTGAACCCAACTGCATCCAACATCTTTTCTTAACCTTTTTTGTTTGATCGATACCCTCAAACGTCCAATCTCATCCCACATACCAAACTGAGCATATAGGTTTGATAGCATAACACATATTCCACCATTTTGAGGATCTAACTCAAGAGCCCTCTGTGCCGCCAATTTTGCCAGCTCTATATTCCCACTTTCCACGCAAGCGCTTAAAAGAGCTCCCCACATTGAGACGCTACAATTCCCTATATCCTTATAGTGCGTCTCATTAAGTAATTCCCATGCCTTGTGTAATTCTCCAGCCCTACAAAGCAAATCAACCAGACAACTATAATGCTCTGGACCAGGATTCAACTTAAAATCATTAATCATAGATTCGAAATACTTGACACCAGCATGTACTTGGCCAGTGTGACCACAAGCTGAGATCACTGTCAAAAACGCTATTCCATCAGGATTGATTCCTTCCTCCAACATTTCACTGAACAAATCAATTACTTCCTTATAACGCCCATTTTTACCATACACACCAAGCATCGAAGTCCATAACACAACGTCTCTACTTCTTTCGTTTCTAACCTCCATTCCATCCAACTTGAAAACCAGCCGAGCCTTCTCTACCATTCCACATTTTCCATACATCTCAACCAACGCGCTCTGCAGAAACACATCACTCTCTAAATCAGGCATAGTACGGAACAAATAACTATGCAGCTGTCTGCCCATTTCAACAGACGATAATCCAGTGCAAGCACGTAAAGCCGCTGATAACGTAAAGTGATCATACTTCAATTTCAACACAGGCATTTTCCTTACCAATTCAACTCCTTTAACCCATAACCCCGCCTCACAATAACCAGACAAAAGTGCATTGGCACAAACAGTATTCTTCTCAGGAATTTCATCAAACACAAGAGCTGCATCTTCAACAATCAACAATTTAGAGTAATAATCAATAAGAGCACTACCCACAAACACGCTAGAAAACCAACCTGACTTTCCCACGTGGGCATGTACCTGTTTCCCAAAATTGAAGTCTTTGAGTTTAGATGAAGCGGTCAACGTGCTACACAAAGCGTATGTATCTAAGGAAACCCCATTGGAGTGCATGAAGGAGAAGGAAGTGAGAGCAAGAAAGGGGAAATTTTTACGACAAAAATGAGAAATGATGAGATTGAAGTGTAATGGGTTGGTTGAGTTGATGCATTTGAAGAAAGTGTTAGTTAGTGTTTGAAGATTATTGTTGGGAAGGCATGAGGTGTAAGTGGCAATGAGTTGGGTGTGAAGATCATGGAGAAAGAAGAGAGTGCCATTAGTGAGTAGGTGACCATGAAGTTTCTTGATGGATGAGAGGTTTCTAGTTAGTTGACATTGGTGTAAAAATTGAATGTAGTTGGACATGTGAAAATAAGGGGGATAGGTGATTGGTGCTTATTTGAGAAGAGCATGGACAGAGTGTATTACAAACTCAAATCATCAATTTAGTACTTTTTAGTCTTGAAATGTTGGTCAAATATAATCACTATGATTTAGTTTAAGAAATTTGGTTGATTATAGTGTGGTCAAGAATGATGATTGCATCAAATAATTTGACAAATATTGGAGGTTGGTTATGATAAAGAGTAGAATAGTGCAAAGGACACTTGGTGTTTTGCATGAAAGGCAAAGAACAAGTGTCTTCATGCATGTAAGACTTTTTTGGCTTACTTCTTCTATAAATAGGACCAAGAGCAAGCATTCAACATACAACCACAAGAGAAACAAGAAACAAGAGAAATATAGCTTTGCTCAAGAGAGAAAATTGTTTCTTAGAGAGTTTTTTCCTTGTGAGAGAAATAGTGAGCCAATTTGTGAGAGTGTTCCTTACAAATTGAGAGATACTTTGTAGAGAGTTCCACCTAAGGGTGAAGTTGTTGTATTCTCATTATCATTATAGTGGATATTTAAGAGGCCTAAGGGTCCCGTGGTTTTTCCTTTTCTCACATTGAGAAGGTTTTCCACGCTAAAATCTTTTTGTGTCATTTTGCTTAATTTTTCACGTTTCCGCTAGTGCCTATTTTTGAGTTCACGGAGGAGGGAAATTATGGAGGTCAATTTTTCCCAACAGTGGTATCAGAGCTAGGTTCTGTGATACTACATTGTTGTACTCATAATAAAGTTCTTAGTATGCTCTGTGGTTGCAACATTGTTTGATCTTCCACATCAGAAAAGAACTATTATTGTTGAAATTTAATCGTTGTATTGCGAAGGTGTGTCTTGGTAAGTTCTGGCTAAGGAAAGACTTGGTATTTAAGCGTGTCAATATTGACACACCTCTCTTTCCTGGGAACTTCCTAGTCGCGCCATTCACAAACTACGGTGATTTTTCAGTGTACGACATTTTTAAAATCTCCTAGCTGAAGGAACTACTTTCCCGTGTTCTCAAAATAGATGGTTCTATCAGTTATGAAGGAGATATGTTCAAACTAACCGCTGATAATTATACCTATTGGAAGCCGGTGATGGAAGACCACCTATATTGCAAAGATTTGCATGAGCCAATCTCTCAAAAGGACAAGCCAACAGAGAAGAAAGATAAGGAGTGGGAGCTCCAAAATCGGAAGGCAGTTGCCATGATCAGAAAATACATAGATAGGAGTTTATTCGAGCATGTGTCAACTTATACACATGCGTATGATTTATGGACCAAACTTAAATCCTTGATTCAAAAGAAGACACCGAGAAATAAAGCACACCTTGTCAGACGACTGGTGAAATTGGAGTACTCAGATGGCCAAAATATGATTGAGCACTTGAATACCTTCAAAGGTATCGAGAATCAGCTGACGAAAGCTGACATGAAGATAGATGATGAGTTGCAAACTCTTCTGCTCCTAAGTTCTCTACCTGAGAGTTGGGACACTCTAGTTGTCACTCTTAGTAACTCTGCTCCAGACGGAAAACTTGTCTTGGATTCTGTCACAGATTCCTTGCTAAATGAAGAATCAAGACAGAGGGAAAGAGGCTTCAACAACCAGTTCGAAGCCAACATTGTTGATAACAGAGGAATGAGTATGAATCATGAAAGAGGAGGTCGTGGGAGATCACAAGCTAGATCCAAGTCTCGCACAAGAGTAAGCTGTTATTATTGTGGCAAACCTGGTCATAGAAGACCTGAGTGCATATTCTTGAAGAGAGATCAACAGGCTGGAAAAGTCCATCCAGATTTGATAAACCCAAAGAAGAATAAGGAAGAAGGAGCCACAACTGCAGTAGCCTCGAACAACGAGAATATTTTCCTTTTTGGAGACGACAATTATCTAAATGTTGCATTGGATAATTGCACTTGGATAATTGACACCAGAGCATCTTTCCACATTACACCCCATATGAAGAATTATTCTCATCATACCAAAGAGGAGATTTTGGTACGGTGAAGATGGGAAACCACGTCACAAGCAAGATTGTTGGTATTGGTGAAGTGACCATGATCACAGAGAATTGAAATAAGCTTGTGTTGAAGGAAGTAAGACATGTACCAGAAATGCGTCTAAACCTTATATCAGCAGGAAAGTTGGATGACCTAGGGATGATAAACCAGTTCGGCGATGGTAGATGGAAGCTTAGCAAAGGGAGCATGACACTTGCTCGTGGCAAAAAGGAATGCTTCATGTACATCATGTAGGGAAAGATAAACAGGGGAGAGATTAATGTTTCTCAAGACGCAACCAAAGAATTGTGGCATAAACGACTTGGCCACATGAGCGATAAAGGCTTAGAGATTCTTGCTAAAGGTCATCTTTCAAATATCAAGGGACAACCACTTGAATCATGTGAAGACTGTCTAGCAGGCAAACAACACAGAGTATCTTTTCAAAGATCAGATGATGTAAGAAGACGAAAGAAAATCCTAGATCTTGTTCACTCAGGTGTCTGCTCCACATCTGAAAGGTCTCTTGGTGGCGCACAATACTTTGTTACCTTTATTGACGATCACTCTAGAAAGGTGTGGGTGTATCCATTGAAGAAGAAAGATCAAGTTATACAAGCTTTCAAGGAGTTTCACGCCTCTGTAGAACGAGTATCTAAAAGAAAGTTGAAATGCTTAAGAAATGACAATGGAGGTGAATAACTAGGTCCATTTGAAGCATATTGTAAAGCTCATGGGATAAGACATGAAAGGACGCCTCCGAAGACTCCCCAAATGAATGGAGTAGCTGAAAGAATGAACAGAACGATTACAGAGAAAGTCAGAAGCATGCTTTCTCATGTAAAACTTCCCAAATCATTTTGGGGTGAAGCAGTGAGAACTGCCATTGATTTGATAAACTTGACTCCTTCAAGACCGCTAAATGGAGAGATATCGGATGAAGTATGGTATGGAAAGAAAGCCTCTTACGGTCAATTAAAAGTATTTGGGTGTAAGGCATTTGTCCATATTCCTAAAGATGAAAGAGAAAAACTCGATGCTAAGACGAAGGAGTGCATATACCTTGGTTCTCCAAGAGATGAACTTGGCTTCAGACTATGGGATCCTGCAAACAAGAAGATTGTTCGAAGCAGAGATGTGGTATTTTATGAAGATCAAACAATCCATGATATTCAATCTAAGAAGTTAAAGACCATTGTGGTACAAAACTCAGGGGGAGAGATTCCTCAACGAGATATTGAACCTGATCAGGAAGTAGAACCCGATCATACGGAGCAACCTGACCAGATAGAACAAGGTCAGGAAATACAGGGAGAGCAAATAATAGATGTTGATCAGAGGGATCAAGAATCTCAAGAGAGAAGATCTGTGCGAGTAAGACAACCATCAAAAAGATATTCCCCAGATGAGTGTGTCACTCTCACTGATGAAGGAGAACCTCAAAGCTTCATGGAAGCCATTGAGACGATTGACAATGACAAATGGATGCAAGCCATGCAAGAAGAATTACAATCACTGAAGGAGAACCAGACGTATGACTTGGTGAAATTACCAAAGGGAAGAAGGGCTTTGAAAAACAAGTGGGTGTTCAAACTCAAGTCTGAAGAGAACACCCCAAACCCCAGATACAAAGCAAGAATTGTCGTGAAGGGGTGCCATCAGAAGAAAGGCATAGACTTTGAAGAGATATTCTCACCAGTAGTGAAGATGACATCGATAAGAGCAATCCTTGGTCTAGCTGCAATGCTAGACTTAGAGATATAGCAACTTGATGTTAAAACAGCATTCTTACATGGAGACTTAGAGGAAGAAATCTACATGGAACAACCTGAAGGATTTGCAGAACCAGGAAAAGAACACCTTGTGTGTTGCTTGAAGAAAAGTTTATATGGGTTGAAGCAAGCTCCAAGGCAATGGTACAAAAAGTTTGAACTCTTCATGACCCAACATATATTTAAAAAGACATCTACAGACCACTGTGTGATTGTGAAGAAATATGATAATGGTGAATCCATCATACTTTTGTTGTATGTTGATGATATGCTTATTGTTGGGAAAAACAAGACAAAGATAGCTGCTCTAAAGAAGGCATTGAGCAAGTCTTTCACCATGAAAGATTTAGGAGCGGTAAAGAAAATTCTTGGAATGAAGATCATTCGAGATCGTCCCAAAAGAATGTTGTGGATGTCACAAGAAGATTATATCAAGAAAGTCCTTGGGAGGTTCAACATGCATAATGCTAAACCTGTGCATGTCCCACTACCTGGTCATCTGAAACTCAGTAAGACACAATGTCCAAGCAATGAAGAAGAAAAAGAAGAGATGAGCAAAGTGCCCTATTCTTCAGTTGTGGGTAGCCTTATGTACGCAATGGTTTGTACAAGACCTGACATTGCTTATGCTGTAGGAGTGGTGAGTAGATTCCTGTCAAATCCAGGAAAGGAGCATTGGAATACTGTGAAATGGATACTGAGGTATCTAAGAGGAACTACCAAACAGTGTTTGTGCTTTGGCAATGAAAAGAAATTACTCACTGGGTATGTAGATGCAGATATGGCAGGGGATGTAGATTCAAGAAAATCTATTTCCGGGTATTTGATTACTTTTGCAGGGGGAGCTGTCTCATGGCAATCACGATTACAAAAGTGCATTGCTTTGAGTACCACAGAAGCTGAATACATCGCAATCACTGAAGGTTGTAAGGAGATCATGTGGATGAAGAAGTTCATGCAAGAGTTAGGTCAGAATCAAGAAATTTATGTTCTCTATTGTGACAATCAGAGTGCAATCCATCTCAGCAAGAACTCGACATACCATTCAAGGTCAAAACACATTGACGTAAGGTATCACTGGATTCATGATGTGTTGGAGAGTAAATTGTTGAAAGTAGAGAAAATTCACACCAATGAGAATGGGGCAGACATAATGACAAAACCTCTTCCAAAAGAGAAGATAGAGCTTTGCAAACACGTTACTGGATTAGCAACAACTCCAAACTAACCAAGAACATTCCCCTATGGCTGGAGGGGAAGAAATATGGGGTCCGGCCATTTTACATAGCCAACATTCATTTGGCAAAATTGGAGGTTGGTTATGATAAAGAGTAGAATAGTGCAAAGGACATTTGGTGTTTTGCATGAAAGGAAAATGACACTTGGTATTTTGCATGAAAGGCAAAGGACACTTGGTGTTTTGCATGAAAGGCAAAGAACACTTGGTGTTTTATATGAAAGGCAAAGAACACTTGGTGTTTTGCATGAAAGGCAAAGAACAAGTGTCTTCATGCATGTAAGACCTTTTTATCTTACTTCTTCTATAAATAGGACCAAGAGCAAGCACTCAACACACAACCACAAGAGAAACAAGAAGCAAGAGAAATAGAGCTTTGCTCAAGAGAGAAAATTGTTTCTTAGAGATTTTTTTCCTTGTGAGAGAAATAGTGAGCCAATTTGTCAGAGTGTTCCTTACAAATTGAGAGATACTTTGTAGAGAGTTCCACCTAAGGGTGAAGTTGTTGTATTCTCATTATCATTATAGTGGATGTTTAAGAGGCCTAAGGGTCTTGTGGTTTTTCCCTTTCTCACATTGAGAAGGTTTTCCACGCTAAAATCTTTTTGTGTCATTTTGCTTAATTTTTCACGTTTCTGCTAGTGCCTATTTTTGAGTTCACGGAGGAGGGAAATTATGGAGGTCAATTTTTCCCAACAATTTGTTACATAATTAACTAGTTAATTGTGTTTGTTATATAGTGATTTAGCTTTATTTTATTAGTGATTGTAAGTGCAAATCATATTACGTAAGTAGTGTGTCAATACATAAGCAAAGTGTCTGATCAATATGTGGTATCTAGAGCATCAAACTTTGTAGTCCGAAACTTCAACATTCAAGAGGCCATTTGTTTTTCTTGATCGTTGAGTGAAAATGACAATAGAAAATCTTGGTAATGGTTTTGGTGGACACTTCCGGTTCTTGACAACAAAAACTAGAACTGGTGGAGAAATAAGATGGAAGTCCTCAACAATGACTGCAATATGACATATTGAGGAGGATTAAACCATGTTCTTCCATGGACACTAAGTCTATGCTGAGCAAAGATGAAGGGGACAAAAGATTGGATAACACCATGTCTAAACAGATGGTAGGATGTTTCAGGATGTACCAACCTAAATTGTCAATGAGATACCTCTAAAAGATAATTGATTTTGGCATTTTGTTCTCAAAATTTGAAAAATAAGAAAACAATCTATTTGATTTTTGTGAATCAGACTAGTATTCTGACAAAATAGAAAGAAGTAGAATGAGATATATGTTCAAAATTTTCAATTCTCCAGTTTCATATTGTTCTAAGAAAAAAACTGTGGTGGCATTGTCGTCGTATGAGTTTGAATACATATCAACTTGCAATACATTTTGTCAAAGTGTTTGGTTGCCATCATTGTTGTGTGAAATGAAGAATGACAAGGAAGAATACTTGGAGCTCATGGTAGATAACAAGTTTGTTACCAACCTTGCTACTAATCTCTTATCTCATGGAAGAAGCAAAAAGATAGAGACTAAAGTATACTTTCTTAGAGGCCAAGTAGGCAAAGGGAAGATTGCACGAATCTATTGCATATCTGATAATGAAACTGCGGATAATTTAACAATATCATTGAAGATTATAAAGTTTAAATAAATGAGGAAGATGTCCAATATACATAGTGTGGAGACTTTGAATTAAGAGGGGGTGTTAATGCTTAACTCAAAAGTTAGGTTAAGTTGTTAAGATAGTTAAGTTACGTGTTACACAAGTAATTAACAAATTGTGTTTGTTATGAAGTAATTAATGATTGTAAGCCCAAATCATGTGTCATATAAGTAAGCAATGTATTCTTGAAAGAAAAGAGATTAAGTGTGTGATCAATCAATTTCTAAATTGTAATTTCCATCTATGTCTGTTTTGATTAAGTTCGTGGATAGTGGAAGATTGAGTTTTGTAAACATTTTGTGCATGTAAAAACATGGCTTAATATCCTTTTTAGTCCCTTAACTATACCATTAGGTCCATTTTGATCCTATTTCTTTTAAAACGTCCAATTTGGTCCCTTACTATATCAAAACTGTGCCACGTTTATCCTTTTTGTTAGAAACGTTAGATTAGCCTCATAAAGTTTGCTGACGTGGTAAATTATTGCTTAGGTGGCAGGTATGTTATGTATACAATGAATATTACACAATCCATTTTCACATTTCATTTCTCATTCTCAGAAGAAGAAGGCATTTGGGGGAACGAATAAGGAATTGTAGACGACAAAGGCATTGAAGAGGACAAAGGCCTCAATCGAGGTTAGTTCTGACCATGTCGTTATCTGAATTTAGTATTCTTACTATCACTGTATGTTCATACTATTCGTACTATCACTAGATTTAGAAATCTAGGGTTTTCTCCCATTTTATAATCAGCTTTATAATTTTGCGTTTTCTTGTCTTAGGTAGAAATGGATGAAAATTTGTGTTTGAAAATTCATCATAGTGGTGAGTTTGTGGACTCTGAAAAACTGTGTATGTGGGGGCAAAATGCTATGATTTAAAAGTAGATGCGGATAAGTGGAGTTACTTTGAATTGGTTGGTATAGTGAAAGATCTAGGTTATACTGAGGTAGACACCATCTATTATAATGACCCCGCTTTTAGGATGAATGTTCTTAATGATGACAAGGATGTGTTAGAGGTTACTAACCTCTGTAGGGTACACTTGACAATTGATATTTACATAGAACATTCCATGTCCCAACCAGAATATGTTGATAGTCCTATAGAAGAACCTATAAATATGGAGGAGGAACATATAAGTGTGTTAAACCCGGAGGTAGAAGCCATACTTGCAGATATTTATGAAGAAGTCACTAAGGATGATAAGCAATGTTGTGAGGGTGTGAACAATGGTAGTGTTGAGGGTGTGAACAATGATGTTGTAGAGGGTGTGAATGTCGGTCCTGATGGTGTGAATGTAGGTCCTAATGGTTTGAACAAAGATGGTGTTGAGGGTATGAATGTAGGTCCTAAGGGTTTGAACACTGATGGTGCTGAGGGTTTGAACAAAGATGAAGTTAAGGGTGTGAATGTAGATCTTGAGGATTTGAACAATGATGGAGAGGTGTATGATGGTATAGATATTAATGTTAGTTCTATGAATGTTGTTACAAGCTCTGATGACAGTGAGGATGAGACTTACAATTATGATAGTGCTTTAGAAGTTGCATTTAGTGATTCTAATATGAGTGAGGATTATGCTGAAGAACATTTAGACAACCTACTTGAATATGATGGAAACCATGAAGGAACTAGTAAAAAGAAGAAAAAGAAATGGGAAGGAGACGGTGTAGATGAGAATTGAAGTGCATATGATAGTGAGGAGTTAGAAAGTGGCTGTGAAAGTGAGGGGAGTGATGCACCAAGAAAGAAGAAGTATCTCATGTTCAAGTTAATGAAATATATGTCAAGTTATAAATGGGAGCTTGGAACTTATTTTAGTTCAAAAAGTAACTTTAAGGAAGCAATTCAAACTTATGCTGTTCAATCTGGGAGAGATCTAAAGTTTTTAAAAAATGACAAACAAAGAGTGAGGGTGGGGTGTAAGGAAGGTTGTTAGTGGCCTGCGTATTGTGGAAAGTTGCCTAATGAGGATACTTAGCAACTTAGGAAAATAGTTGATAATCACAATTGCTCTAGAGAATACAATGTGAAGATGATGAGTACCAAATGGCTTAGCAAGAGGATTCAAAATTCACTGAAAAATAATCCTAAGATGAATATAAAGGATATAAAGGAAAAGGCTCTAAAGAAATGGAATGTAGGGGTTAACAAGAAAAAGACAATTAGGGCCAGATTTGCAGCTAGTGATATGGTTGATGGCTCATTTTTAGGGGATTATACAAGAATATATTATTACTGGCTAATTAGGATACTTGTCAACTTAGGAAAATAGTTTATAATCACAATTGCTCTAGAGAATACAATGTGAAGATGATGAGTACCAAATGGCTTAGCAAGAGGATTCAAAATTCACTGAAAAATAATCCTAAGATGAAGATAAAGGATATAAAGGAAAAGCTCTAAAGAAATGAAATGTAGGGGTTAACAAGACAAAGGCAATTCGGGCCAGATTTGCAGCTAGTGATATGGTTGATGGCTCATTTTTAGGGGATTATACAAGAATATATGATTACTGTCATGAAATTCTAAGGATAAATCCTGGCTCAACTGTCAAATTAAGTGTCACACCTGTCTAAGAAAGTGTTAAGGATACAAGGCCTTATTTCAAGAGGTTATATATTTATTATGCTGCTTGCAAAAAGAGTTTCAAGTTGTGTAGACCTATTATTAGTCTTGATTGATGCTTCTTAAAAGGTCTTTGTGGAGGTCAGATTTTGGCAGCTATTGGTGCAGATCCCAATGACCAGATGTAACCTATAGCTTTTGCTGTCGTGGAAGGGGAAACTAAAGACAGTTGGTCATGGTTTTTGGATCTCCTTATTGATGATCTAGGACGTAGGGATGAATGTCGAACCTATACATTCATTTTTTATCAACAAAAGGTATCAGACTATTTTATTAGCATTCAGTTAAAGTATGTAGTCCCTAGTTAATGTATTTAGTCACTATTGTTTGGTTTAATTTTGCAGTGTCTTCTTCCTGCAATGGATGAATTACTACCCAACGTTGAACAGAGATTTTGTGTAAGACATTTATATAACAAATTTAGGAAGAATTTTTCTGGAAAAATATTGAAGGAGATCATTTGGAAGGCTGTCAGGGCTACTTATCCACAAGTATGGGAAAGGGAGATGAGAGTAATGAGACAATTACATGAAGAGGCTTTTAAGCATATGATGCAAACTCCATCCAGATTTTGGAGCAAATCCTATTTCAGGACAACTTCAAAGTGTGATTCTGCTTTAAATAATATGTCTGAGGCTTTCAATAGTGTGATTTTAGAGTCAAGAGCAAAACCATTGGTGACCATGCTAGAAGAAATAAAGGGCTACATCATGGAAAAATGGACAACTAATAGGGTGAGATTCTCACAATTAAGTGATGGGGATGTTTTGCCAAACATTAAGAAGAAAGTGGAGAAAACAATAACTTACACAAACTACTGGATAGTAAGGTACATTATCAATTGTGAATTTTGGACATTATCAACTTTGTGTTCAATACTTATATAGTTTGTGAATTTTTGTAGCATGTCATCTGAGTTCATCTTTGAAGTCAGACACATTGAGAATCAAGCTGATATGTTTTCTATCAACTTAAAAGACCATGAATGTTCATGCTGAAAGTGGCAACTGACAGCTCTCCCATGTGTTCATGCAATTTCTGCCTTGAAAAGTAGAAGTCTATGTATTGATGATTACATCCCAGAGTTTTATAAGAAATCAAAGTATTAAGTTGTTTATGAATCTATCATATATCCTGTTAAATGAACCAATTTATGGGTCAGAACAGAGTATCCAGATGTGCAACCACCGAAATTCAAAAAAATGCCAGGAAGACTCAAGAAGAGGAGAAACCGTGAGTAGGGTGAAATTGATGGGACATATCGAAAGATGAGAAAACTGGAATGGTACTTAGGTGTACGAGATGCAGACAAACTGGACACAATAAGTCAACCTGTAAGAGAACTCCTTCAACTCAGTCATCTCAGCCACCATCTCAAACAACTCAAACTCCTTCAATTAGGTTTCAATTTGGGAATTTCTTACACTATTGGCATTAGGTTTAGATTGTGGGTAAAATGAACTATGTTTCAGCAACGCAGAAGAAGGTGATGAAGAGGACAATCCACCCCAGCTGCCACATCCTTTTTGTCTAACGCCATTTATCATTATTTGACAGAAAATACTTGTTTGATTCTGTTTGACAACGTAAGGGACTAAACTGGACATTTTAAAAGAAAGAGGACCAAAATGGACCCAGAAATATAGGTAAGGGCTAAAAAGGATATTAAGTCTAAAAAAGTTTAAAACGGTAGAAGTTTAATTCACAAACCTCCTTTAAAGTAGAAAATCACATCTTCCAATAATTTAGCAATTAATTTGAGAGTAATTTTTGAAGTTGAACCTAATGTTTCATAAAGTCTGTTTGTTCTCCAGAAAAGTTGGAATGTGTTTTCTCTAAATCAGTGAACCATAATTTCTAAATCCATAACAATCATGACAGTACTAACTAATGCTTGAATTAGTGCTTTAAATTGGTAATGGAACAGTGCAGTATACTGAATTTAACACATTAAAGAACACAACTTTTTTATATTTTTATTTGTGCATAGTTGAAGAAGTCAACATATTTTTCACACTTATAAATTTTTACAGGCAATTGAAGTGACCTGTTACAAACAACCAATGATTAACAGTGTAAAAAATGTGTAGCTAGAATTTCTCGTTTTAAAACAACTAACAAAGTAACAAGCCATATGATGTTGTATGATTTGGACAATGCAAGAAGTATGAACCCTTCAAGATAGAACCAAATTTATATTTTAGATAGAATCGGAAGAAGCACAAGATAAGATGATTTTTTTTCTCAGGTGGGGAAAATCTGAAAATAGACTAACCACATGATGCAGAAGAATATATCAATGATAGCAAATGACGCGATTTGACTGTATCTAATATTCAATTGCATTTTAAAACCTTTTTGTAGAAATTATAACATTATCAGCTCGGACTTAGGCTGGATTTGTCAAATGCTAAAATGTTAAACTGTTGTATCAATCTTTCATCATAACTTTAGGATCAAGGTAGCATCTTTTTTTCAAGAAATCACTAGTCTAGTAGTTCAAAAATAAACACAGAAAGGAACCAATTGAGTTGTTATAATTAAACAAAATTAATAGAGGTAAATAATCTGTTAGAGTATGTCAATATCATTCAGATGAACAAATTTCATCCATTCCCAATAACGGAATAAGGAAAATATTTACAAGTTTAAAATATGCCTATTGTACAAAAGTTTTCAACACTAGTCTATATCTGTCTCTTGCAGTTGTAGGTTTATAGTCCATTGAAGTGAGAAGTAATATGCAAGAAAACATCTTCTGTGCAAGGAATTGTTAGGCCACCCATTGGATGATTATACCCGAATTCTTCCTCTGCTTCACTCAGCAACTCTTGAAATGAAGTTTGGTTCAAGTATGACATGGGGATCACAAACCGCTTCATCTCTTGTCCAATATACACGGCAAGATAGCCCTTTGGCATATTCAGTACCTTTGATGATGTTCGGCTTTTGCTTAATGAAGCACATCTAATAACTGCAGGTAAATGAAAGCCCATTTCAAATGTTTCAAACAAGTAAAGCTCTGAAATATAAGAAAAATGTATCTAACTTTTGATGGTTGAGTATGCAAATGAGTTTGATTGTTGTGGAGGAAGATAGTGCATTTATAGTCTTAAAGAGTTTCTTAAAATCTATTTTGTTATGTGGTTGTTAAATGATGGGGTCCATGAGATGAAAGATCACATGATATCTCCTTTTTGATGTCACTCTATCAAGAGTGCATATATACACCACACCTTTTGTAGATCACTCACTTGGAAGTCATATGAGATAGGAAGGTTAAAATTAGTTCTTAACTTATGGCCACTCATGTATTTGTAGACATGTGTCAGGTTCTCTTCGTATTGGTAACACGGCTCAATATCGACATATAGCAGCAAAAATTATCTTAGGGATGACTTTTAAGCCAATTAGTGGCTACAAATCATCTACGTTAGGAGGCAACAATGGAACCTGTATCAAGGGATTGGTCAGTAGTCATCCTGACCAGAAGATAGTAGTAGTACAGGTTTGAATCCACAAGTAGCAGAAAACTGTATTCTGAAAATTGAATTATTACCAACAGTCCTAGATATTTCATTTTCAATAATTGCGGTCTTCCAAAGAAAAGTCTAGCAGCAATTCCCTTATAAGGTGGATTGATAAAGTTTGTTAGATGATTTTTTCAGCTTATAAGAATACTATGTTAGCAGAACTTTATTGATGAACCTATTTTAAAATGTTGAGCAATGATTTCTAGGGAAACAAATAGAGTTGTATTTATGATTCATAATATTTTTTCATGTTTCTTGCAGAGGACTTATGTTTTTTCTAACTCAAAAGGAAACTATCCTTAATGTATGATTAATATATTTCTAATTTTGAGAGTTTTATAACAACAAAGATTGAATTTTAAGAATTTATATAAGCCCTCTAAAACCCCCCCAAAGTCTTCCTTTCCTTCCACACCATCCTTCCATTTTTCAAAACCCTCTTCTCTCTTTCTAAACTCTTAAACAGAAACTTAAGAAAGACGTTTTTACTCTTACTGTTTTAGTTAATGTTTGGCTGAATTGTGGAACCAAATTTCATGTTTTGACCCATGTCACTTATCCAATTGATATATCAGCCACATTTTACGGTTATATCAACAATGTGGCAGCAGTCTGTCTATACAAAGTTGCAGCAGCTTCCAAGAAGATTGCATGGTTTATTGATTGGATATCAAGTACTGGTAGAACAGTGTAGATTGATTAGTTGAGACAATTTTTGTACATCAGGAATTTCTTTATCAATTTTGATGTTTCCTCTTAAGTGGAAATCTGAAATGAGAACATAATCAAATTATATTCTGATGAATTCATCTGTTGATTTTTGTGTCATCTTAAATACTTGCATAGCATGCACAAACACAAGCCAAAGAAGCCATTCCCAAATTTAATGGATAATGTCTATTGCATACTAATAATAGATACGGTAGTGCAAAACTGGTATATATTACAAGGCCATACATGAGTCAACAAAACTCAAAACAATGTTTTAGTCACCGATTAGTTTGTATTTGTAAGTTGCATTTTTATGTGATGTTTGAAGAAGATGATGGAATTTACAATCACAGGGAATTCTTGTGCTCTTCACATTGACTTGTTGTCGAAGTTGTTGTCAGAAAGCATTCAATTAGTGGTAACCCTTTACTCTAAGTTCCTAGCAGCCCTCCACTATACATAAAAGTTTCTATTATGTATTTATTAATCAAGAGATTATCACAATCTCCCTAAATTCAATATCTTCTCTTATATCATAAATATACTAAGTAAAGAGTGACTAGACAATAAAAGACGCAGTTCACATGTTTCAGGAGCTAATTCCATGACTAAACAGAGTCTGAACAGAGCATATAATAATTAATATTAGACAAAATTAATTATAACATAAAAATAGAAGCTACGCCCATCAATAATAGAGTTTTCAAGCTTACCACTTATTAAACCAATAATGAAAAGTCTTCTATTGCAAGTTCTCTGTGTTCAGCCATAATCTACACATAAAATGGCAGTTAAACATGAATTTCAAGTCAATATATATAACATAATTCAAAGTTTTGCTGGACCATCAGCTGAAACCAAGTACTATGCTCTGCCTATATGAACAGACAAAACAAACATTTATGTGTCCAGCAACTTATGCTCAGTTCATTGCTCTTCCTAGATGGCGAAGCAGTTGATAGAATAGAATCATGAGGCATGTAAAAAAAAATTTGAACTTAGATACAAGGCAACTTATGTACAATTATAGTTTGGCTAAATTATTAAGTGGGCCAATAAATGCAGAATAATTGGTTTGATAATGATAACAATTCCCTTCAATATGTTTCAATTTTCTCAGGGTGTATTTTTTCCTTCAAAACTAGTAAAATATTCCGGATTGGACAGAATTTTGATAGACAATATATTTTCTGTTTTTAGATTTTATAAATAGAAGCATATAGGAACCCAATCAGTTGTTGAATATAATATGTTATTATGATTAGAAATAAATAACATCAAATATTTTGTTCTTGAATTTGTCATTCAGATGAACAATTCTAATCCATTCCAAAAGTAGGGAAAGGAAAATGCAAATTGTGACTGTTGTACAAAATGTCACTGCTAATCTAATGTCAGTCTCTTGCAGCTCTATATTTATAGTCCAATGAAGCGAGAAGTAATATGCAAGAAAACATCTAGTGTGCAAGGAATTGTGAGGCCGCCCATCAGATGATCATATCCGAATTCTTCCTCTGCTTCACCCAACAAGTCTTGAAATGAAGGTTGGTTCAAGTAAGACATAGGGATAACAAAGCGCTTCATTTTCTCTCTAACATACACTGCAAGATAACCTTTTGGCACATTCAATGCTTTTGACGATGTTTGGCTACCTGTAAAAGAAGCACGTCTAATAGAAGGTAATCGGAAACCCATCTTCTAATGGTTTGAAAAATAAGCTGAATTTCTCAGATTTAAGAAAAGTGTATCTAAATTTGTTTGCTTGAGTGGTTTGTAATGTTGTGAAGGAAGATGGTGCATTTATAGTTTCCAATAGTAACTTGAAATGATGGGGCCCATGAGACAAGAAATCACATGGTACTGTCTTAGATGCCTCTATCAAGGATCAATAAATTCAACAAGAGTGCAAACCGTAACCACTGAAAATCAAATGAGATGTGTGCTTGTTAAACTCAATACTTGTACAATGCCTACTCATTTCTTCTCAGACATGCATCAGACATGGCACATGATGTTCTCTTTGTATTGACAACACAACTTAATGTTGATATATGATCTGTACAATTATGAGAAATATCAGTCATACACTATTTTAAGAATTGCACATATTTATTGTTCTTGAAGGGCCTAGTTGGAGATAATCAGACTATGGTTCACAGCAGATCACATGCTACTGTCTAGAGGTCTTTCTCAAAGATTGAATAATTGCTTAAGAATTGAGAGTAATTACATGTATGTCCCACATTAAGAAGTTGTGCAAACATGGTGACTATTCACAAAATGAAATTTGACTACAAAGATAAGAAAACCTACTAATTTTTAAGCCAATGCATTGACATGATTCTTATGTTTTCAGCATGCCGGCATTCCTCTGACTTCCTATTATAGCAAATTATTTATTAGCAGCTTTTGACATATGATTTATAGCAATTGCATGTCCATAGAAAGGCTGTGTTAATCAAATTTAAAATTTCATCCAAATCAGTTGTTTACTTGTGTTGAAGGTGAATATACAGCCAGATTATACGGTTACATCAAAATGTGGCAGCGGTCTATCCATATAAAGTTGCATAACTTTTCAAGAAGATTTCATTGTTTATTGATTGAATTTAAAATACTGGTAGGTATCACTTGTCTTATAAAAACCACAACAAGATATATGATGTGTTTAGAGCTTGTCTATAATATATTAAGTTAGCTATCTCTAGTCTTTTTCCAAAAGGCGCGGGGTATGTGATCTCACATTTCATACAGTCCTCTATGAAAGCCTTCAAGACAGTGCCATGTGATCATTTATGAGCCATGGCTCCCACTAACGTCCACTCAATAACTCACTCACCATACAATTGGTTTTCAAAGTCTATATATATCCCTCATTGGGTTTACAAGCAACACAAACCATTCATACCTTGAAGCATAAAAATTCAACTGCACTTCTTTCTTCTACTACTTCTTTGAGATCATTCTATTGTCAACAAACCAAAACAAGAATGGGTTTTCGCTTACCTGGTATTAGACGATCATCATTTAGTACAAGCCAATCATCTAGCAAACAAGGGAAGTACCAAAAGGCTACCTTGCAGTGTATGTTGGAGAGAAAGCGAGGAGGTTCTTGGTTCCAGTATTATTCTTAAATGAGCCTTTATTTCAAGAATTGCTTAGTTAAGCTGAAGAGGAATTTGGTTACTGTCATCCAATGGGCGGTCTTACGATTCCCTGCAAGGAAGAAGTCTTCTTACATACAGCATCTCGGTTAAACGCCCTATAATTAATTCAAACAGAATAAAAAAGTCATATTTGTATTATAACATAGAACAATATAGGACTGACTAGTTGAGACAATTTTTGTACTTGAGGAATTTTGTTATGTTTCCTCTTAAATGGAAATCTGAAATGAGAATATCATCAAACTATATTCTTGACTTGTGAATTCAATTCATGTATTGTTTATTGTGTTATCTTAAATACTTTCATTACATGCACAAACACAAACCATGTATCAGTTTTACGGAAATACGGACTATTATATACTAATAGATTTGGTAATTCAAAAGTGGTATATATTACCACGCCATACATGATACAACAAAACTCAAAATAAAAACTCTTTAAAGGAAAAACCATTCTTTAACCTACAAAGATATTTAACTTGATTGTCAGATGATAGAATTTTGGAAGCAAGTTAGTACTCCGTAGAAATAAAATTAAAAACCATACCAATAACTGATCACACAATATGTTGCATTTTTGTAGTGATGCTTGAAGAAGGCGGTAAGGACCACAATCACAAAGACTTCTCGTGCTCTTCACATGGACTTGTCGTCGAAGTTGTTGTCCGAAAGCACGCAATGAGTGGAAACCCTTTAGTCTAAGTTCCTAGCAGCCCTCCACCATTCATGAAAGTGTACTATATTTGTATTTTGTTAATCAAAAGATTGTCACAACCTCCCTACATTTAGTATACTCAAATTAAAAATATACTTTTGGTAAAGAGAGTGAAAAGCACAGTTCATATGTTTCA
Source organism: Lathyrus tuberosus (assembly GCA_022829125.1). NCBI lineage: Eukaryota > Viridiplantae > Streptophyta > Magnoliopsida > Fabales > Fabaceae > Lathyrus > Lathyrus tuberosus. Next base: position 2,458,386 of record JALAZF010000403.1, on the reverse strand, counting down.
GGGGCTTAATTCCATGACTAAACAAAGTGTGAACAGAGCATATGTTAATTAAGATTAGAGACATATATCATTAGAGCCTAAATCAGGAAGCTAAACCCATCAAATACTAGAGTCCGGGCTTACCACCTATTAACCCAATAATGAAAAGTCTTCCATTGACAATTCTGTGTCCAGCTATATAGATAAAAATAAAAATAGTAGTTCAACATAAATTTCAAGTAAATATAGATATTATATAAACTACAGTTTTGATAGCCACGAAGAGGAGGAATGGGTTAAAAGTGGATAACATAAATTCCTCAACAATTTCCAAGATTTAACAACTACCAAATGAATTAGATTTAGAACGCTGCTTTTTCAATGCACTAAAGGTTGAAAGAATACAGAGTATGGCAAATTTTAAATCCTTATCTAAATCCTGCTAGTTCAGTGAAAGGTGAACATGGTGGATGGATGTTTTGAGATTAACCCCACTGTGGAAGTGCCTAAAAATTAATAAACTCCAAGAAAACACAATAAGTGGTAAAAGCTCCGGTGAGAAGCGCTTTACCAACATGCATTTAAAGAGAAAGTCTAACAGGACAAATTATGAACATGCATGCATTGGTACTATCATTTACTCCATACTAGAGAGGACTTCCAAAACTGTCATCCAATGGAAGGTCTAGAATTCTCTGCAATGAAGATATGTTCTTACAGCTTCTCGCTTAAACGGCCTATAATTAATTCATACTGCAAAAAAAGTCATATGAAAGTCTATTTAGCAAAATAGGAATTTCTTTTGTTAATTTTAATGTTTCCTCTTAAGTGAAAATCTGAAATGGGAACCCTACCAAACTATATTCTTTTGAACTGATCTGTTGTTTTTTGTATCATCCCAAACATTTGCTTTGCAGGCGCACAAACACAAGCCATGCACCAATTTTATGGGAACTGAACTATTCATACATAGTAGATATGGTAATGCAAGGCTGGTTATTCTATTAGATATATAGCGAAGCCATACGACAAAGCTCAAAAGATATAAATCTTTAAAGAAAAACCATAACCTATAAAATAGTTCAACTTGTTTTACACATGATAGAATTTTGAAGCAAGTCAGTAGCATTGAAATGAAATGAAGACAAGAATATACCAATAATTGAAGAAGGCGGTGGTAACCATAATCACATGAACTACCCGCGCTCTTCATATGGATTGATGAGGTCATAGTTGCTAAAGGCAGCGGCAACCCTTTACTTTGAATTCTCCTCAACTATTCATAAAAGTGATTGTAAGTTAAGAGTCAAACATAAATTAAAATGAAAAAGTCACCACAGTTGTTTAAAGCTAGAAACTCGTCCAAACTACGGCATCACAGTTTTTAAATGGAGAACTTTGACTAGTTAGACACTTAAGAGATAGTTGGCAGTGAGAGTATGACTGTTGAACTTAAAAAATATCCATCCAGTATGTCTGCTACTAGTGGGTTCAAACATGTACTACAAATATATTTTATTTTGACTGTTGACCAAGCCTTTGATGAAAGTTCCCTCTTGCCTCCCTACATTTATGATGATTTGTATCCAACTATGCATTATCTATCTGCATTAGAATTCACACAACAGCAGAACTTATTTGTCGGCACCGAGACGTGTTATCAATATGAAGAAAACATGTGACATGTCTAATGCGTGTCTACCAAAAAACAATCAAAGCATTAAGTTCAATCTAGCCATTTCATTTGACTAGTTAGACACTTAAGAGATAGTTGGCAGTGAGACTATGACCGTTGAACTTTAAAAATATTTTGACTGCTAACCAAGCCTTTGATGAAAGTTCCCTGTTGCCTCCCTACAATTATGATGATTTGTATCCAACTATGCATTATCTATCTACATTAGAATTCACACAACAGCAGAACTTATATGTGGGCACCGAGACGTGTTATCAATATGAAGAAAACATGTGACATGTCTAATGCGTGTCTACCAAAAAACGAGTATCCATAATAAATCAAAAGCATTAAGTTCAATCTAGCCATTTCATTTGACTATCAATTGGGTTGTCTATCTACTGGCCTTTCATTGAGGAGGTGGACCGTCGAAGACAATACCATGTGGCGATGCCTCATCTTATGGACCCCATCCTTTAACAAGAATAATTTATCAAAGAAATGGATTTGAAGAAACTCTTGAAGAGTCTATAAATACACTATCTTCCCTCATAACAAACCATCACAGCTCATTTGCATACTCAAGCATCAAAAGTAAGATAAATTTGAGATCTTTAGCTTGTTATTTAAAACATTTAAAATGGGCTTCCGTTTCCCAGCAGTTATTAGACGTGCTTCATTAAGTAGCAGCCAACCATCATCAAAAGTAGCGAATGTGCGGAAGGGGTGTCTTGCAGTGTACGTGGGAGAAGAAATGAAGAGGTTTGTGATCCCTATGTCATACTTGAACCAAACTTCATTTCAAGACTTGTTGAGTCAAGCGGAGGAAGAATTTGGATATGATCATCCAATGGGTGGCCTCACAATTCCTTGCACGGAAGATGTTTTTTTGCATATAACTTCTTGTTTCAATGGTGTATGAATATGCAACTGAAGAGAGTGACATAGATTAGCATTGAAATTTTGTAAAACATAGGCATGTAATTATTTTCCTTTTCCCTTTGAATGGGAAAATGGGTGAAAATTGTGTACATGAATGAGATAGAAACACAATTTGGCAATCTATTAGTTGATGTTTTGGCCAACACAGAATTGAATTGAAAGCTATGACGTTATCTAAATGGTGAAATTGATGTTTTGTGTAACACAGAATTGAATTGAATTGAATTGAAAGCTATGGTGAAGAATATATGAATTAGAGACAAGAGTGAAATGAAAGTATACGTAACAATAACAACGAATCAGAACAAGAATTTAACTATACATGATACTTGGTTGAAGTAGAAGACACCCCCAATTTCAAAATCGTCATCAACACCACCTACCTGCATTGAAAGGGAAACAAAACCCTAAACGCAAAATCAAATAGAAAACGAACAAAACCTAAACGCAAAATCAAAGAGAAAAGGAACGCGAAATGATGCAGTAAAAGGAAACCCTAACCAGAGAAGAAGACGAACGAACGGAGAAGAAAATGGCAAAAAAATTTGGACCATTTCTCGATTTGTGCGTGTCATCCTTGCGCAGGGGCCATGCTAATCTTCTCTGTATCGTTCCAATTTTATCGGATGTCCCCGAAGGGACAAACTAAGTGTGAGTAGCTGTACTATATAAACCTAACAAAACGAAACAAAAAAGTCGATGTGGGACTAAAAGTAAGGAAACAAACATAACACAGTTACTTCTTCTCCTTCCGCTCATTATTTCTCTGGTTATGTATGTATAGTTTGTTACGTTGCCTCGACTTCACTTAATTAGTAGTGATTGATTATATATATCATCATTAATTCTACACACCAGACAGACTCGACAAAATTCTTCACCCTGCAGCAACTACTATACCTTATACTGTATATTTTGGGATGCATGTCCTATACTCACATACTATTTTCTTTAACACACATAGAAGCAACTAGTAAGAAAACTAAGTAATCACCTAATTATTCACTAACCATTACTATTATCTTTATTAATTATTATACTTAACTATCCTATCACTAATTACTAATTACTCTTTACTCATTAATTGATTAGTACTATTATATCAATTATTGTTTACTCATTAATCGATTACCATATTCATATTAAGATTAATCGATTTTCCTTTAAGTAATCGATTTCATACTCTTCATTAAGAAATTTTTCTAACACTTATTTAACTTTAATTAGTTGATTTTTCCAATTTTTAATTTGTATACTTATTTATGATTATCCACTCAATTTATTTTTTCCAACTTAATCACTCATTTGAAAAATATATAAAAACTAAATTATACAAAAACAATTACATGTACCTTAAAATCGGATAAACAAAAAAAAATAACAACAAACGAGTGACAAGAATGTCGCAAAATAACACTTGGATATACGATGTAAAATCATCACAGTATAATCGAAGTCTCACATTTTTGTGGTTCGACGTTTAAACTAAGATGTATTCGATCAAAATGGTTTCATGCTTCATTGTCGAAAGGATAACGCAACACACTGTTGGCTAAGAGATTTCGACCAAATAAAGAGAACTCTTTTTTCACTATTAGGTTCAGGATGTTTAACCGTGATTATGTATTTAACCATGACCAAATAGCCGGTATGCTACAGTTTCAGTAGGCACCCGACATCCCCTGCGAGCTCACCCTGGTGAGACCTTTTACGCATGAGTTCGACCTCTTGTGGGAGAGGCATACAGGGACTATAACTCAGCGAGGCAGCATTGTCATTGGAGGATTGATTACCTCTATTACACTTTATATGGGTATGGATGCTGAGGTTGCCACACTTTTCCCTTAACCGCCTTCAAAGCAAATACATTAAGGAATATTCAGTCAATGCTAAAGCCCATTTCCCAATTCTACTATGTAAAATTGATTTTGATAACATATGCTTTATTACGTCAAAATGAGAGGAAATATATACATCGATTGGCTTTATGTAGTGTTTTAACTTCATACACGAAAAGTAAACACACAGACATAGCTTTTCTATTTCACTATACCTAGTTTCAGCATCATTTAAGACTCTACTGAGGTAGTAGATGGCTCTTTTGACGCCATTCTCATCCTCTTGACATAACATACTTCATAATGTCATATCTGATGCTGTTATATATAACCTCATACTTTTACTTCTACAAGGAGACATCAAGATTAGGGGATGGGTCAAGTACTTCTTGATTTTGTCGAACGCAGCTTGTTGATCCTGCCCCCATGCAAAATCTTCCTTCTTCAGCGATGTAGAGGAGAGAAGGCTTGTGTTTTTTCACTAAGGTTGGAGATGAACCTTCTGAGAAAGTTGATCTTCCCAAGCAGAGACTGCAACTCCTTTTTTGTCGATGGCGCTTTCGCCTCCATTATTGCTTTGGCCTTGTTTTCATTGATTTCTATCCCCTTCTTGTGGACCACAAAACCAAGGAAATCTCTCGCCTGCACACCAAAAGCACATTTGAGAGGGTTCATTTTTAAACCAAACTTCCTCATCCTTTCGAATGACTGTCGAAGATGGTCAACATGATTTTCGCCTGAAACAGACTTAATTACAATGTCATCTATATAGATTTGCATGAAAGTGTCAATAAAATCATGAAAAATTGAATTCATGGCTCGCTGATAAGTTGCCCCAACATTTTTTAAACCAAAGGGCATTACCACCCACTCGTAGGTGCCTATGGCTCTAGGACAACGAAATGCCATCTTAGGGACATCTTCTTCAGCAATAAAAATTTGATTATAGCCCGAGTATCCATCTAACATACTCAGATACTCATGGCCTGCAGCAGAATCTATAAGCATTTCCGCTATTGGCATAGGATATTCGTCCCTAGGGGTAGCTGAATTCAAATCTCGAAAGTCAATGCATACCCTTAATTTGCCATTTTTCTTTATTACAGGAACAATATTTGCAATCCATTCGACATACATCGTTGTGCGGATGAATTTACATTTCAAAAGTCTTTCGACCTCCTCTTTGATCTTCGACAAAATCTCTGGTGTGAAGCGTCTGGGAGTTTGCTTTACAGGCTTCTTTCCCGCTATTATGGGCAACTTCAATTCGACCAAACTCCTGTCGAGCCCAGGCATTTCGTCGTAGTCCCACACGAAACAGTCTTTAAATTCTTTCAGCAGTTGGACTATTTCGCCTTTTAACTGAGGGTCCATCTTGGCACTTATGTAAGTTGGCCTTTTTTCTGCCCCCAGTCCTAAATCGACTTTTTCCAATGGATCCTGTGCCACCATCTTCATATCCGTCGAAGCTATATCCTTTTCAAACCCCAAGGGTTCGTCATCATAAATGGCGTCCAACTTTTGATGTTGTCATTCGCCAACTTCTACGTTGAACAAATCCTCTTCAACGTCCCTTTGAGGACATTGTTTGTTGAAATCACTTCCATTGGCTTTGGCAGCCATGTATTTTACTTCGGCTTCAAGAGCCGCCTTGAGTTTATTTTCGACTATATAAGCCGTAATCCTTTCGAGCGCTGATGACTCACTCATCGTCACCAAACTCACTTCCCCAGCCCGTTGGCTCTATATGTGCAGTCCCAAAGACATAGTTTGCCTCATCGACCACTTTCATATCCCACTGGAAACCATATGTGGGGTGGAGATACAGCGAACAGAAAGCATTATCAGTTGCCTTCAGGTCGAAAGTTGCTGGACTGCATGGAGCTATATGGGCCAAGTGTTTGTCGAAGTTGCATCGATCCACATGGTTTACCTCAGCCATGAAATAGCTTTGATCCGCCTCTATGTTTTCGACAATTCCATCAGATCGCCAAATAGCTATATGATGATGCATCGACGAGGGCACAACACCCACGCCATGGATCCATTCTCTACCCAGAAGTAAGTTATAATTAGCCTTTGAGGCTATGGCCATGACCATCGTTGGTCTAGTTATAGTCCCAACAGTTAAATCCACTTGGATAACACCCAAAGTGGTTCCCACTTTGCCTTCATAGTTTGATAATACCATGTTGTGGGGTTTTGCATCAGACTCATCTTTCCCAATTCTCTTCAACATATAATGGGGCATTAAGTTAACTGCAGCCCCTCCATCGACCAGGATTTTGTTCACTCCCACGTTCTCCACTTTCCCCTTTATGAATAGAGGCTTGAGGTGGCCACGCATGGAGTCATCTGGCCTTTCAAAAAAGGCATTTTGTTCCTCGACACAACCGTTGTTCATGATATAGTAACATACTAGCCTGTGCCCTATAACTTCACTCTCCATAACATCCTCCTCTTCTTCGACCTCCATGATTTGGTCATATTCTTTTGGAAGGACAGAGACCACGTTGCATACAATGTCGAGAGACGCGTCTGACTCAGACCTGAAGTCGTCAGTCATTTCGTCATCCTCTCCCTCTTTTTCTTTAGATGGTACTAGTTCAATTGCATTGCAGGAATTGTTGCTATAGGATGCCTCTTTTCGATTCACTACTTCGGCATTGCTACTTGACTCTGGTTTGCTTCTTTCGACAGCAACTTTCTCAGCAACCCCTTTCTCAGCAGCTTTCTTTTCCGCCCTTTTTTGTCTTTGGAATCGCCTCCATTGGGACCTCGACATGGGATTCTTGCCTTTATAATTCTCTGAGGGATAAGGCCTTGGTTTTGGCCTTTCGTCTTCCTTGTTGCCAGCCATAGAAGAATCCCTCTGAACTTCAAAATTTTTCCATTTTTTCTGTCCCTGGGCCTCCCTTATTGGTTGAACCCATTTGTCACTAGGAGCTTTGTTGGTGGGTTTGAAGGTATTTGGGTACCTTCCTCCAAACCTTTGCTGGTTTTGATCATTTCGCCTTGGGTCGAACCTCTCCGTTCTCGCAGGTGGAACTGCCCCCCAGTTTCCTTTCCTTTTTGCTTTTTCCATTCCCTCCAGGTTATCTGCTGCCTTCTTGTCGAACACAGTGCTACAGCGGGGGCACAGCATAACCTCAGATTTTTTCTTCTGACACCTTTGAAGGAACTCAATCAGATTCTCTTCCTCTTTAGGATAAGCCACTTTTTGATACTGCTCTCTACGGCGCTCTTCGTCAGTCTGCGTTGGAGCTCTTTGGGATACCTCCACCATATTAACATTTGTTGTTTGCCCATCTCCAATACTTAACTTATTCATCTTCAGAGTGAGTCCCTCCTCAATCTCATGCTTCTTCTTTGCCAGGTCAAAATCCCCTTCTGGCGATGGCTTCTTAATGTCATGTTGGCAACAAAAACCAACGCATTTCTCTCTGGGATCCTCCTTTGTTCTTCGTAGAATCCTATAAATAGTTGGCTTCGCAGGACCATCAGTAGTCTTTGCGTTTATCTTAGTGATACCTTCGTCAATCTCAGTATTGGCTTGGTTGGCTTGGTCGACAGTAACACCAAACTCCATGTTGTCTCCATTAAGGCCCTCAGCAGCCTTATTCTTGTCTTCGACAAAGCCTTTAGTAGCTTCGTCATTCTTCATAAAGTTGAGACCCTTAGTGGCCTCCTTCTCTTTCTCGACGGAACTTTCAGTAGTTTCGTCATTCTTTTCGTTGTTGGAACCCTCAGTGGTTTCATCCTTGTTCACATTGTTGAGGCCTTCAGTGGCCTCCTTGTTGATGCAATTCTTCAAGCTTCCTTCACCAAGGTATTCAGTAACCTTGATCATCACTGGTTTATTAATGAAGTCTTCGGATATTTCCTCCACATCACTTTCATCTACATGGATCTCAGCGATCTCTACCATGTTCACATTTGTGTTGAAACCTTTGGTGGCTTCTACTATTTCAAAGCTGCAATCAGAACCCTCTTCGACCTCCACCATGTTCACTGTGGACGGTTCAGCATAGTGGGCTTCGACCATCTGCATTGGATTTGAGTCAACCTTCATTGGTGGCTTCGACTTATCGCCGAACTTCAATCTTCCGTCACGAATGGCATTTTGGACCAGATCCCTGAAAAGGAAACATTGAGATGTTTTATGACCTAAAAAAATTTTGATACTTACAAAAACCTCTCTTTTTCTGTTGTTCTATATGAGGCACTATCATTTGGCCATCTTTAACCAATAAGTCAAATATTTCGTCACACTTAGTGACGTCGAATGTATAAGTCCTTTTAGGAAACTTATCACTCTTCTCAGGTTCGACTGGGTTTTTTCCATTCGACGGAGCCAATACTTTACAGGAGTATGGCGGACCCTGTTTCAATTCTGCTAAGTCAACTTCTTGTTCGTCGAAACTAAATGATTCGCTTTCGTCATCATCATCTTCTTGACATACCCCCACATAAGCCACTCTTTACTTCTTATTTTTAGTTACTCTAGTTTTTTTGGCTTTTAAACGTTTGACCTGTCTCACCCTATCCGCCAATTGTGCCATATCCCTCAGATATTGAGTGTCTAATTTCTTTCTAATTGAATAGTCAAGACCACCTGCTGCCATTTCGACTAATTCGTGCTCAGACACTTGTGTGAAACATCTCGCCTTAAGTAATCTAAACCTATTTAAATAATCATCAATTGGCTCAGAGAATTTTCTTTTAACACTAGCCAACTCCTTCAAACTTATTTTTGTTTGTCCCATGTAAAATTGCTCATGGAACAACCTTTCTAACTGGACCCAAGTATGGATCGAATTTGCAGGCAAAGACGTGAACCAAGTAAAAGCATTTTTCGTTAAAGAACTTAGAAAATATTTCATTTTTAAATTTTCATTGCGTACAATTTATCCTGCTTCGATTAAGTAACGGGCCACATGTTCGACAGTGGATTCGCTAGTATCCCCTGATAATTTGGTAAACTTGGGGACTTTCCATCTTGGGGGTAATTCTTGTTGCAAAATATACTCAGACAATGAGGATGTATAACTGGGCCTTTGCAGCCCCACATTTACACCATTTCTGGCCATAATCCTTTCGACCATGACTGTTAAATTATTTTCTGCTGGCATGTTGTTATGACGCAATTGTTGCACAACATCATCAGCATCTTGGTCTCTATGGACTAACACCTTTCTAGGCTCTTGTTGGACGGGAATTTCGACATGAGGTTGTTCGACCACTACCTCTTGGTTTCTAGGGTTTACTTGAGGAACATTCGCTGGCCTCTGGTTTATTGTAGGTTCCTCTTCGACAACTACTATGGGAATCTGAACTATTTGTTCCCTTGGTTGGGTTTGAGGAACACCAAAGAAGTCAGCAATGCGCGTCATTTGCGCTGCTAATAACTGGTTCGTTTGGGTGGTGTTTTGGATTAAAGGATTAAACACAGCCCCCATTTGTTGCGTTAGCATCTGCACCATATCATGGTTGCTTTCGTCCATTTATTGCCTAATTACTTGTGCAGAATTATTAGTGATTGCAGGCATATAAGTTTGGTATCCCGTTGGCACAGGCTGACCCATTCTACCTATGTGGTTCGCACCAGACCCTGATCCTTGTAGGGGCGAAGTAACATTAATCAAAGGATCAGAATATAACGACGACGCATTGTGCAAACTTGCCATCACCGTTGTTGGCATTCCATAAGGTTGTTCTCTATTATGTGGAGGCATTGAAAAATTCGTCACAAATGGCCTATGAACACCCCCTAAAGGAAGAGGGGTCATCTGAGGCATTTGGGGTCCCACTATAGAGACACTGGGCGCGTTTTGGGATGCCGAAAACGCTGGGATTAACCCTGTTGATGATGGTATCGCCTCTGATACAGAAACTGACGCCGTATTGTCTCCTGTCGAAGGAATAGGCGTTGGGTTGTTAACATTTTGATTATTAGGCGCGCTTTAATTCGCCATTATTCTTGTTCTTGTTCTTTTTGGTCTTTCTTCGTTGTTCATGGCTAACTTGCCACTCCTTAGAATCATACAACGAAATAAAAACTTTTTCTTCTAAGAATTTGCTATAAGAACAAAAGGACAAACTAAACAAATGCACTAGGTCCCACAGGGTGTGCCAATTTGTTCGCTAGTGAATCTGGCGAACAACCTCTGGTTTCCTAACTTATGAAAATTAGTTTACTAACAGGACCAACCACACAAATCCTAGGACAAAGTGCTTTTGAAAATGTCTTTGATTTGAAAAAGAATGTATTTGTTTTGTGTTTTCTAAGGTTTCTTTTAATAGTTTTTTTTCGACTGATAGAACAAAGACATGATAATGGCGAAAAAGTAATTGAAGATAAATTTAAACGGGAAACAAAGTAAATTGCTGAAGTAAAGGAAATGACTTGAATGTAAAGAAATGAAGAAAAGCTTGGAATTTTATTAAAGTGCATAAATGTAAACTGGTGTCTTCCATACATACATTTTCCAGAACACTCGTTTCTCTCACACGGTTACTTTGAGTATTTGTGGTAATTTGTACAAAGTTTGGAACACCCCCTAATCTAACACTAAGACCTCCTATTTATATACAAATGAAATAACTACCAATAACAGCTATTTCTCCTAATGGCGACAAATGGCATTCTGCATGCATTCGCCTACTAGATGCGTTCCACGCGTCCAATTTCAAAAGTGAAACTCCCTCCCGAAATTTGAATTTCAAACACCCGTCGAATGGGCCTATTTCTCTTGTGTCGAAATTATCCTTCTTACTTAGAAAAATCTGCCAATGCTTCCCCTAAGTACCATTTGCCTTTGACTTGCCTTTCTCATCAAAAACCTTATAATAAGGCTGACCTGTCGAATTGACCTGTCGAATTTTCCATTCTGCTTTTGAACAGTTTTCCTGGCGTCGAAATTAGCAACCTACACTAACATTGATGAGCTCGAAGGACGATTGAGAAATGCTTTGACTTTGGTCAGAGATGAGCGTCACCTCAAAGAGGAAGCCATGAGGTCGGCACACTATACTCCTGAGATGTGGAACGACAAGTGTAAGGAGTTGGAAGCTTCTAAAGGGCTAGTGGAGCATTGGAAGAGTCGTTTCGAGGATTTGAAAAAAGATAGCTCCCAATGGGTCAAAAGGGAGAAGAACCTCAATCAGTTGCTCAACACTCATGTAGAGTCTCTGAACATTTGTCAGCCCGCTTTGGATATGTACCGTGCTAGGTACAATAGCCTTGTAGAATATTGTAATCTCATGATTAGCGATGTACCTTGGAGATTGGAGAGCGTAATGCAAGACTTGGATGACAACAACGCCCCTTCCTCGGTTAACGACTTCATTCACCTTTGTGATCAGATGGTAGGGAGATTCCTGTTCGAGTCGAAGAAGCTTGAAGAATGCATCCGAAAGAAGACCATTTGATTATTGCTTTGTATTCTCATGTCTTATTTCAAAACTTATGTACTCATTTAATGAACATGCTTAATCTTGTGTACTCAATCTTCTAGTGAATTAATGAAAAGCTTCTTTTGTTCTCAAAGCTGTGCAAATTTTATTTCTATAATACCTATGATGACTACGAGTCTCGAGGGTCTCCTTGAACATCATTCTAGCATTGCATACGCATTCATATATCATCTTACATATTCATCAAACCCCGAACTCACAAACCACTTGGCCTGCTGCAGTAGGAACAAGCTGACTTCCCGGCATCCTTACAACACTAGGAGCAATCGGAAGAGGATCATGGATCAAATTGAGCAGAACCAAGCCGCTCTTAGAGAAGAGATGCTCACTATGAAGATGCAGATGAGACAGTTGATGGAGGTCATTCAGAACATGGCCAGAGGACAAGAAGAGATGAGGCAAGCTGCCGAAAGAAACGCTGCCATTCCAAATCCTGTTGGTGGAGGCATTCCAACTCCTGTTGGTGGAGGTGTTCTAATTCCTGTTGGTGGAGGTGTTCCAATCCTTGATGGTGCGGGAATTCCTATCCCTATAGGCGGAGGCATCCTAGCGGCTGCTAGGGCGATCCCGACACCCGTCCAGTATGATGAGCATGAAGATTTTTATGGCCCTCATGGTGACTCGGTCGTAGATGCTTTTGGGCCGCCAAATGATGACTTGGCGAAGAAGGTGCATGCCCTACAAGAGACTGTGAAAGGCTTGTAAGGACCCAATAAGTTTGGTTTAAATGCTGCTGATATGTGCTTGGTGCCTGGTGTCAGGATCCCTCCTAAATTCAAACTCCCTATCTTTGAGATATACAAGGGAACCAGTTGTCCGAGAACACACATTCGATCATACTGCAGAAGAATGGCTGCTCATTCAGATGACGAGAAATTGCTTATGCATTTCTTCCAAGATAGCCTCAGTGGGGCTTCCCTTGAATGGTATATGCAATTGGAGCGCGTCAACATCAGAATATGGAATGAATTAGCCGGAGCCTTCTTAAAGCATTACCAATACAACTCAGACATGGCGCCTAACCGCACACAACTCCAAGGTCTGACTCAGAAGTTTGGCGAGTCATTTAAGGATTATGCTCAGAGGTGGAGGGACTTAGCTTCAAGAGTACAACCACCTCTCCTTGACAAAGAACTCAATGACATATTCATGGGAACTCTCCAAGGACCCATCTTGGAGCGCCTGGCAGGAAGTACATCCTCTGTATTTTTCGAGTTGGTAATGGCTGGAGAAAGGATTGAGAGCATGATAAAGTTAGGAAAAATTCAGAATGTCGTTGAATCTTCCAGCGGAGCTAAAAAGCCCTATCAAGGTTTTTTGAAGAAGAAAGAGGGAGAGGCAAGTGTTGCTTTCGGGAATAGGGGAAAAGGTAGAGCATATTAGGAATATCATCATGTGGCTGCTGTCACCCCGAATCAGTATCATCAACCTTTGACTATCCCTGCAAGCCAGCCTGCTGTTCAGCAACAAGCGCCTCAACACCAAAACTACTACCAAGGTCAGCCCAGACAGAGAAGACCCGAGAAAAAGTTTGATCCTATTCCCACAACTTGTGCCAGATTGCTTCCACTTTTGCTTAAGGGTTCATTGGTACAATTGAGAGACATGAAGCCTCCGCCTGCTGTTTTACCTCCTGGTTATGATGCGAATGCTCACTGTGAGTTCCACTCCGGAGCTCCCGGGCACAACATCGAAAATTATAAGGCCCTGAAATACATAGTTCAAGATCTTATCGACTCGAAGACCATCAATTTCACCAGAAATACTCCCAATGTTGTCAATAACCCAATACCAAATCATAACCATGCCACGAATATGATTGAAGGGTCCAGAGGAAAGAAGTTGGTGTCGAAGGTTGGCAAGATGAAGACTTCTTTTGCAACTGTCAAGGAACAACTACTGATACAAGACATCTTCCCAGGATGTTCTGTGGATTGCCAATATTGTTTGGAAGATCCCCAAAGTTGTGATGACTTGAAGATGGGAATTCAAAAATTACTAGACCAAGGCGTTCTAATGGTAGAACAGATATCCCCTGCTGAAGAGGTGGCAAATTTGGACATCCCTTATGATCTAATTGAAATTCTCTACATGATGATGTGTCACGGGCAGTGTCGTATAATCAACCCCATGTATCGTTGGAGATCCCGTGTGATTATGAGTGGTATCCTGCTCAAATCCCTGGTAATCCAGTACATGTGCCTCTGGAAATACCCTATGATTCGATTGACGTTCTAGTGTCACCACCTTCATTAGCTCCATTGACAATAACTGTGCCTTCTCCGTTCCCTTTTGAGAGCACCAAGGTTGTGCCTTGGAATTATGATTCAGCTATATACATCAATGGACAGAAAGTGGAAGAGGAACCAGTAATAATTAAAGATTCTGTGGAAAATCTCGCGGGAATCAGAGGTGTGACCAGGAGTGGAAGGATTTTCGCACCTGTGCCACCACCAAGCAACAATTCTGGAGTTGTAGGAAAGACAAATGAAAGGCAGACAACAATTGAACAAGGGCAATCCTCTACTCAGAAGGAAGGTCCTAATGATGAAGCGGAAAAGTTTTTGCGCATTATCCGAAAAAGTGACTATAAGGTGGTTTATCAGCTCAACCAAACACCTTCCAAAATTTCGATGTTGTCATTGCTAATGTGTTCGCCTGCCCATCATGAGGCATTGCTGAAGTTTTTAAAGGCTGCCCACGTTCCTCAAGAGATTTCCGTTGTCGATTTTGAAGGGGTGGTGTCAAACATTGCATCCAAACATGTTTTGAGCTTCAGTGATGAAGACTTGCCCCCAGAGGGGAAAAACCATAATAAAGCTCTGCATATATCCATTGAGTGCGTTGATGTTGTTTTGTCAAGAGTTTTGGTGGACACAGGGTCATCGCTAAATGTTTTGCCAAAGAATTCTTTGTCCAAGCTTACCATTGAAGGGTTGATGATGAAGCCGAGTTCGATGATAGTGAAGGCTTTTGATGGGGCTAGGAGGACTGTGATAGGTGAGGTTGACCTCCCTATCAAAATTGGGCCTCACACTTTCATCATCACATTCTATGTGATGGATATTTATCCAGCCTACAGTTGCCTCCTAGGGCGCCCCTGGATCCATACTGCTGGCGCAGTAACATCCACACTCCATCAAAAACTAAAGTTCATGATCAACAACCAGATTGCTGTAATTGATAGGGAAGAGGATATTCTGGTTAGCCACTTAACCTCATTCCGTTACGTTGAAGTGGGAGGGGAAGTTCATGAGACCCCTTTCCAACCTTTCGAGGTTATAAATGTGGAGATGATTCCTGCTGAGAAGGAGAAGAAGAAGTCAGAAAAGACTGGGTCCCCGATGATTACTTGGAAGGACGCGAAGACTGTGATTGAAGCTGGTTACCCTGAAGGTTAGGGAAGAGTGTTGAAGCTACCAGTTAACAGGAACAAGGCTGGCTTGGGATTCCCAAGTCATCTAAAGAAGACAACCTCCGACAAAGGCAAAGGACCTGTTTTCACTAGTGCTGGACATCTTGTTGACGACCAAGTTACTTGTGTTGAAGCTGAAGATGGTGTGCCCAAAGAAGTCTGCATGGTGTATCCAAGAGCACCAAATCAACAACTCAACAATTGGACTGTCGTGGAGATGCCTGAAGTCACCTTTGTCGAAGAGTAATTTTCCTTGTGTTGTTTTCCAATCCTATGCTCTGCCCAAGGCATATGGATTATTTTGTAGGGCCCCCATGTTTTCAATCAATATTTATCATGAATGAAATGAACTTTTTGCATTCAATTGTGTTCCCTGTCTTTCTTTTTTAATTTTGCATAAATAAAATGGCAATGTTTTTCTAGCATTTTTCTTTCTTCAACTTCTCAAAATAAAGCATGAAATCATCATTATGCAGATCCACCCCGGTTTCCATTGATAACGATTCTGCTATGGTCGGATATGACTTTGATAACCCAATTTACCACGCTGATGAAGACTGCGAGGAAACTTGTGAGCTCCCAGAGGAGTTAGACGGACTACTGAAGCAAGAGTCAAAGGTCATCCAACCGCACCAGGAGTCAGTAGATATCATCAATCTTAGGACCGAAGATGATAGGAAGGAAGTCAAGGTAGGCTCTGCTATAGAGGAAGATGTAAAGAGAAGATTGGTCGAGTTATTACACCAGTACAAGGACGTGTTCGCTTGGTCTTACCAAGACATGCCCGGACTGGATGAAGACATTGTAATGCACATACTACCTCTCAAGGAAGGATGCTCGCCGGTGAAGCAGAAGATGAGAAGAACCCGGCCTGAAATGGCTATCAAAATTAAAGAAGAAGTCCAAAAGCAGCTAGACGCAGGATTCCTGGCTGTATCCAACTATCCACGGTGGGTCGCGAACATCGTTCCCGTACCCAAGAAAGATGGGAAGGTACGGATGTGTGTAGACTACAGAGATCTCAACAAGGCCAGTCCCAAAGACGAGTTTCCTTTGCCACATATAGATGTACTAGTGGATAATACGACCCAATTTTTCGTCTTTTCTTTTATGGATGGGTTTTCTGGATACAATCAGATTAAGATGGCTCCGGAGGATATGGAAAAGACTACCTTCATCACACCTTGGGGAACCTTTTGTTATAAGGTTATGCCATTCGGATTAAAGAATGCAGGAGCGACATATCAACGAGTGATGGTAACACTCTTCCATGACATGATTCATAAAGAGATTGAATGTTATGTTGACGATATGATTGCGAAGTCAAAAACTGAGGAAGAGCACCTCGTTCATCTCGAGAAGCTGTTTACAAGATTGAGGAAGTTCAGATTACGACTAAATCCCAGCAAGTGTACTTTTGGTGTGAGATCTGGCAAATTGTTAGGTTTCATTGTAAGTCAAAGAGGAATAGAAGTAGACCCAAACAAAGTCAAAGCTATCCAAGATATGCCTGCACCGAAGACTGAGAAGGAAGTTCGTGGTTTCCTGGGAAGATTGAACTATATTTCTCGATTCATATCCCATCTGACGGCCACCTGTGAGCCCATATTCAAGCTGCTGCAAAAGGATCAAGCAGCCGTGTGGAATGACAATTGTCAGAAAGCTTTCGAGAAGATAAAAGAATATCTACAAGAACCACCGATCTTGATACCTCCTGTGCCAGGGAAGCCTCTCATAATGTACTTAACTGTGTTAGATAGATCCATGGGATGCGTACTAGGGCAATAAGATGAGACACGTAGGAAGGAGCATGCTATATACTACCTGAGCAAGAAGTTCAATGATTGCGAAACGAGATACTCGATGCTCGAGAAGACTTGCTGTGTATTGGCTTGGGCTGCCAAACGCCTATGGCAATACATGCTCACCCATACGACTCTCTTGATCTCAAAAATGGATCCTATCAAATACATCTTTAAGAAACCTGCACTCACCAGACGAGTTGCCTACTGGCAGATGGTGTTAACAGAGTACGACATTCAATATGTCACACAAAAAGCCATCAAAGGAAGCGTGTTGTATGATTATCTAGCCCACCAGCCTGTGGAAGACTACCAGCCCATGCTTCTCAATTTTCCCGATGAAGATGTTATGTTCGCCAGAGATTATGAAATGCCAGACCCAGATGACGGACCCGAACCAGGATCGCGATGGACGCTCGTGTTCGATGGTGCAGCAAATGTCCAAGGCAGTGGAATTGGGGCAATAATTACATCACCCACTGGATTTCATATCCCTTTCACTGCTAGGTTATGCTTCAAATGTACTAACAACATGGCCGAATACGAAGCTTGCATCTTTAGAATAGAAGCTGCTATTGACCACAGGATCAAAATTCTAGAAGTCTATAGGGACTCCGCGTTGGTCATCAGTCAAATTAAAGGAGATTATATGGCTCGCGATAGCAAGCTTGTCCCATACAGAGACCATGTCTTGAAGTTGATCCCATACTTTGATGAGATTACTTTCAACCACATTCCAAGAGAAAGTAATCAATTGGCAGATGCCCTAGCCACGCTAGCATCCATGTTTAAGGTCAAATGGAAGAACGAAGCGCCTGCCATTCGTCTTGAGTACCTTTGTTAGTTCTTGTGTTGGCTGGAATTTTGGTAAAACAAAGTTGAACAATGTTGATGTCATATGTCTGATGTCATAACATTGGTTCTTATCATTAGCTGTTGCAGGGTTGAAAGTTTTGTATGCTGATGTTATAAGTGATGTCTTGACATCACTATACCAGAACATCAGAACATCAGTTTGTGATGTTTTAGGGCTGCGCGGTTAGGATGTTTTGTTGTTAGTGAGATTTTCTGCGGAGAGATAGAGAGATTGCAGGCGAATTTATTGGAGAAGATTTATTCTGATACAATTAATTCTGCATATCTTGTGGAGAATAGCTTGTTACTAGACATGGAGAATTGTTCCTATTTGTGTGGAGAAGATCTTGCAGCTGAGTTAAAAAGTGAAGATTTAAAAGATACATAATATCCTGGAAATATTATGTGGAGATGATTTAAAGGTGTGGAAGATTAAAGATAAAATCTAGTAAAGATTGAGTTAAAATATGAAGATTTAATTGAAGATTTGATTGAAGATCTATTTAGTAGCAGAATCTTTTGCAGATTTGGTACAGAAGATTTGTTGTGATTTGAAGGCCCAAATCTAGTTGGGAAAAAGTTATAAATATAATACTTGTAATATAGAATAGGTACGGGTGCAAGATGTAGATCATTAGGGCTTAGTCTAAGTGAACCACTCGGGTTGTGAGATGGTCACTGTGTTATTACTCAGAAACCTGTAGGTAATGAGTATTGTATTGTTCTTGGAGGAAGCTTTGAAGTAACTCCAACGTGTGTCATGGAAGTGTGTCTTCTACTTTTCTGTGATTGAAGAGTTGTTGGTAATCAAGTTGTTGATGCAGTGGTGGAGATGTTGACTGCTAGACATCATTGCGTTGATTGGGAGTGAGACGGAGTCTCTTATCTAGGGAGAACTTAGATAGAAGGGTCATTGGGTAGTGATTAAATTAGGTAGATTGTCAACTGGTTTGTTGAGTCTGTAATTTGATACTGCTAATAGTGGACTTCCTTCCTGGCTTGGTATGCCCCCAGATGTAGGTTGTTGAACCGAACTGGGTGAACAATCCTTGTGTGTAGTTTATGCGTTTCTGTTTCTATTATTGCCTTGATTCATACAACAGATATTGATGTTGTGACATTGCACTTGACATCACATGTCTGTACCAGAATTTCAACCTTGATGAGCCTGCCTACTGTTTGACGAATGAGGCCACAGAGCCTGAAGTTAATGATCATCCTTGGTTCTATGATATCAAGCAGTATCTAGAAACACAAGAGTATCCAGAGAACATCACCATCACTGACAAGAAATACCTGAGGAAGCTTTCATCAAAATTCTTCCTGAGTGGGGATGTACTCTATAAGAGGAACTATGACTCGATCCTGCTCAGATGCGTGGATAGACACGAAGCAGATCGAATCATAAATGAAGTTCATGAAGGGTCTTTCGGAACGCATGCCAGTGGACACACCATGGTTAAGAAGATCTTGAGGGCGGGATACTACTGGATGACAATGGAAACGGATTATTACCGCCACGTGCAAACCTGCCACAAGTGCCAAATCTACGCAGATAAGATCCATGCTTCACCACTTCCTCTAAATATGTTGACATCGCCTTGGCCATTCGCCATGTGGGGCATAGACGTGATCGGACGTATCGAGCCCACTGCTTCAAATGGACACCGTTTCATCTTGGTTGCCATTGACTACTTCACTAAATGGGTGGAGGCCGCGTCTTATGCCAACGTCACTAAGCAAGTGGTGGCTCGTTTCATCAGGAAAGAGATCATATGCAGATATGGGGTTCCAAATAAAATCATTACCGACAATGGTTCGAACCTCAACAACAAATTGATGAAGGATTTATGCGAAAACTTTAAAATCGAGCACCACAATTCAACTCCGTATCGTCCAAAGATGAATGGAGTTGTCGAGGCGGCCAACAAAAACATCAAAAAGATTGTTTAGAAAATGGTGAAGACATATAAAGACTGGCATGAGACGTTGCCTTTTGCTCTGCACGACTACCGCACATCAATACACACTTCTACTGGGGCAACCCCCTTTTCTCTCGTGTATGGCATGGACGCAGTACTTCCTATCAAAGTAGAGATTCCTTCCTTGAGGATTTTAACAGACGTCAAGCTTGACGAAGCTGAATGGGTGCAAGCAAGACTCGACCAGCTCAATCTCATTGATGAAAAGCGCATGACGACCATCTGTTACGGTCAGCTATACCAGAAGCGGTTGAAGAGAGCTTTTGACAAGAAAGTTCGCCCTCGACATATCGAAGTAGGAGATCTGGTTTTGAGGAAAATTCAACCAATTCACACCGACCCAAGGGGCAAGTGGGCACCGAACTATGAAGGTCCATACGTGGTCAGAAAGGTTTTCTCTGGAGGAGCCTTGATTCTCTCCACTATGGACGGCGATGAGCTCCCATCCCTTGTGAATTCAGATGCAGTTAAAAAATATTACGCCTAAAAGATAGACCCGGCGGACTAAAAAGAAAATCCACGCAAAAATGGGCGTCCTGGTGGACCATGTAAAAAGAAGAATGCCCAGGCAAAAGTTAGGGACAAAACGAAAGAAATGACCCGCTAAGTTAAAAACCTGCAAGGGTAACTTAGGCAAAAAAGGGTATCCTGGTAGGCTGAAAACCCAAAAAGGGCGGCCTAGGCAAAAATTAGGGATTAAAAAGGCGAAAACTGCATTCTATGAAAACTGGTGAATTTTCCTCCTTGATCGTGAAACTCCGAATGGGAAGGACCAATACAATCGTTGTACTCAGAAGCAAGGCTTAAAGGGTCTTCAGAGATATACGGGTCATAGCATAATTGAAACTCGATGGAAACCGGTTTCAACATTGCCTTTGTTTTTTATCCATTTACTTTTAAAGCAATTAACTCTTATAGGAATTGCCTCCTCTTGTAATTCGCTCTTTTAAGGGCCTTCATCAATAAAATACTATTTTCATCAAAAAGTTTTCTCTTTTAATTTTTGCTCTGTAATTGCAAAACTTGTTTTATTTATGATAAGTATTGCATTTGAATTCTTGGGGATAATAATTTCGGTGATGGAAAGAAAATGCGGGATTACTCTTTCTCTTAAGGTGTCTGTAGGGTAACCATGATCCCTGAGTAACATGCAGAAATACCATTAAAACCACAAAATGACCTGGCCCAGGCAAGAGCCATCCAGCCTAGGGTGACCTAGCATAAAGCAACATGGGGCCCTAGCATCTCCAGAGTATGGTTGCGTCGTCAGATTTCGAGTGTTGGGAAGTTAAGTTCGTTCCCCATTCAACCAAAGCCCAACTTTCGTTGGCACCCCGAGACCAAAATCCACCTTTGACTGGTACCCTTCACCTTACATATCTCCTTTTCCCCAGCAAGCCCAACCACGTTTGGCACGACCGTCACTTCAGACTCTCCCTCCTCATATCCCTAGCATCTTGCATACGTTTTTGCATCATTTGCATGCTCGTTTAACCAGTTCTTGTACAGGATAGGGGCATTCCTGTGGACATTGTCTCCTCCATCACTTGATACTCCCAAATCCTTCCGTGCCTTTCGCATGAGTATTTCCTTACCTTACCTTTCGTAAGGGATTTCATTGCCTTTCGCGTGAAATCTTATCCTTTTGCTTTCCTTTTGTAAGTGTTCTCGCTGCCTTACGCACGCGACAGAACTTTGTATTAGGTATCTTCGATCAATTTGGACGCTTGATGCCTGTGTGGCCAAAAACTGAATGGTCGCTACTCAGAGAATATCACCTCCGCCTTTGTGCCTGTGAGGTCAAGTGATGTTCTGATACCCTATGCAAGTCCCTTCTGGCTTTTGCACGAGGTTGGTTATTGCCATCAACTTACCTTTTGTGAGTCTTTTTTTCACGATGTATCTCATCCTTGCCTTTTGCAATGTGTCCAACTTACCTTTAGTAAAAGTCTTCCCGTGCCTTTTGCACAATTTCTCCTAATCTTTTGTTCAGGAGTCCTCTCTACCTTTTGTGGAAGGAACATTTATCTCCAAGCCTTTCGTTCTGGAGTTCTCTCTACCTTTTGTAGAAGGAATCTGTCTCCAAACCTTTTGTTCCGGAGTCATTTCTGCTATTCGCAGAAGTAAGTACGATCGTCTTCTCCCAATAGAGTTATGTTATTTCTCCAAGCCTTTTATTCTGGGGTCCTATCTACCTTTCGTAGAAGGAAATTGTCTCCTAACCTTTTGTTCTGGGGTCCTCTCTACCTTTCGTAGAAGGAAATTGTCTCCAAGCCTTTTGTTCTGGAGTCCTCTATACCTTTTGCAGGAGGAATTATTCTCCAAACCTTGTGTTCTGGAGTCATTTCTGCTTTTGCAGAAAATAATACGATCGTCTTCTCCCAAGGGAGTCTCTTCTACTTGTTGTAGCAGGAATTTATTTTTTCTCCTAACCTTTTGTTTAGGGGTCCTCTTTGCCTTTTGCAAGGGGAGAATCAATTTCTATCCTTTATTCTTGAGTCCTCTTTACCTTTCGTAGGAGGAATATCTCATCTTTTAATTCTTGAGTCCTCTTTACCTTTTGTAGGAGGAATATCTCTCGTAATCCTTTATTGCTAGAGTACTCCCTACCTTTTCTTTGGAAGGGGTATCTCACCAACTAACTTCTTGAGTCATATCTACCTTTCGTAGAAGGAATATCTCAACTTATTATATCTCACCAGGATGCTACAGGGATGCCCCCCTTCCGAGGCTGGCAAAGCACTCATGTTCATCCCGCATTGCATTTCAAGCATTATCATATCTCTCATAACCAACTACCTTGTCCCAATGACAGATGCCTTTTCCAAGCCATCCCACAGATTCATCACCTTTCATTCCACTCCTTTTTTGGCTAAAAATTCCGGGTATTCTTATATTTAATCTCCTTGTACCTTGACTGTAAGAAAGCCTTTGCCACTCTCACCTTCAAGTTCAAGAAGATTAAATAGGGGCATATGTCACACCCTCATTTTCACCCTACCCTTTTCATAGCATTTCCATCATCTCTGCATCTCCATGAGGTCATCAATACATCTTTGCATTCATCCATTTGCATAAGCTTTTATGACATGGGATCAAGGCGTTTTCCTATGGTTCGAGTCTTCCGTATTCAGAGGAGTATCAGTGTGCATTCAAAGATAAAGTGGACTATTTCTCAGCCGGTGTGTACCCAAGGTTGAGCTATGTGGTGTGGAGGTCATCAGGTCACCAAATTTTAATTCATGGGAAGTTTGGTTCAATCATCATGGCTCATCAGTTCATTGGTAGTTCATCTGTGGATTTATTTTCCTCAGTGTGGATTATATAATCAATGCAAGGTTTCAAATTGATTCAGATGGCTGTTGCGAGTTGTTCATGGCGGTTGTGTTCATTTAAGCAGAGGTTTGTGGAAGAAGACAAAATTGAGTTTGATTTGAAAGTGGAGATTTCATGGCTGTGTTGTTGGAGATATTGGTCCATATCCGTATTCATATTCATTTTCACCAAGTCCATTTTCTTGTTCAACTATCATTTCTCTTATCCATTTTTTCAAATTCATTTTAATCTTCAATTCTTTCCAATTTTCAGTTTATTATCCATTTTCAAAACCATCATCTAAATAAAGTCCAATTCTAAAACCCATTTTTTTTATTATCCATATTTTTGAAGCCATTTGTTTTCCTCACATTTATAAACCAAATTCACCATTTCTCATGATCCAAAATCTAATTATCCATTCAAAATCTAATATCCATATATTTATATATCCATTCAAATCAAATCATATCCTTGTTTTTCTTTTTTCTATTTTTCATATTTATACTAAAAAAATGGTCTAAAAAAATAAGGTAAGCCTATTACAAAAGAAAACCACTCGCAGAGTCTTCATTCAATATATATAAATTTCACCATAAAACAATGACCATAATCCTTTACAACTCTCCTCTTCAACAACATTCAAGCTTTCCATTCCATGATACTAAACTGCAGGACACAACACAGTAAAAACAATGCATTCTTTGGTTACAGTGGTAATTCTCATGTCACTCGCCTTTGGTCCCCTGCACACTTCAAGCCAAAAATTATGCAAACTGTACTACATGATAGACCTTCACGTCATGCCACACACAAAGACCATACATCAAAATGGTATGATAGTTTCTGCAATAATACTTGACATAGCCTTGACCAAATCCTGCATTGAAAGAGACCAAATCTTGCATCATCTGAAGACGTTGAGTCTCACCTGCCTGTATGCTCTGTATCTGCTACTGCATAGCATAAAGCATCTGACCACGCTCCGCCTCACGGTCATTGCACAACTACACCTTAGCTCGCAAATTAGAAACCACATGTCGCAACACGTTGAGCTCATAGTCAACGCTACCAAAATGATGATATGTACAACCTGCAAAAGAAGAGGAAGAACCAGAAGGCATATATGGGGGATAAGGCTGTGTAGGATGGTGTGCTTATGGTGGCTGTGTGGGATGATGCTCGAGCGATAGGGTGAGGTGTGGTCGAGTAGGAGAGATTCGATTTCTGCAATCCATCTCTACATCAGTGTCACTAACCCATCGAGAATCATTTGGTTGACATCCTCATCATCATTATCATAGGTGTTAAAAATCCAATTTGTCGGATGTCGCACATCAGTGCGACTTGGGTTAGGAAGAACAATACTCCTAATCACAACACGCTGAATCATCAGATAATACTGCCAGAGGCTCTTATTCTTAACTATCATTTGCACTTGACAAGAGGTGATGTCAAGCACAGTGCTGCCCGCGACAGGAAAAAGTGTGGCAACCTCAGCATCCATACCCATATAAAGTGTAATAGAGGTAATCAATCCTCCAATGACAATGCTGCCTCGCTGAGTTATAGTCCCTGTATGCCTCTCCCACAAGAGGTCGAACTCATGCGTAAAAGGTCTCACCAGGGTGAGCTCGCAGGGGATGTCGGGTGCCTACTGAAACTGTAGCATACCGGCTATTTGGTCATGGTTAAATACATAATCACGGTTAAACATCCTGAACCTAATAGTGAAAAAAGAGTTCTCTTTATTTGGTCGAAATCTCTTAGCCAACAGTGTGTTGCGTTATCCTTTCGACAATGAAGCATGAAACCATTTTGATCGAATACATCTTAGTTTAAACGTCGAACCACAAAAATGTGAGACTTCGATTATACTGTGATGATTTTACATCGTATATCCAAGTGTTATTTTGCGACATTCTTGTCACTCGTTTGTTGTTATTTTTTTTTGTTTATCCGATTTTAAGGTACATGTAATTGTTTTTGTATAATTTAGTTTTTATATATTTTTCAAATGAGTGATTAAGTTGGAAAAAATAAATTGAGTGGATAATCATAAATAAGTATACAAATTAAAAATTGGAAAAATCAACTAATTAAAGTTAAATAAGTGTTAGAAAAATTTCTTAATGAAGAGTATGAAATCGATTACTTAAAGGAAAATCGATTAATCTTAATATGAATATGGTAATCGATTAATGAGTAAACAATAATTGATATAATAGTACTAATCAATTAATGAGTAAAGAGTAATTAGTAATTAGTGATAGGATAGTTAAGTATAATAATTAATAAAGATAATAGTAATGGTTAGTGAATAATTAGGTGATTACTTAGTTTTCTTACTAGTTGCTTCTATGTGTGTTAAAGAAAATAGTATGTGAGTATAGGACATGCATCCCAAAATATACAGTATAAGGTATAGTAGTTGCTGCAGGGTGAAGAATTTTGTCGAGTCTGTCTGGTGTGTAGAATTAATGATGATATATATAATCAATCACTACTAATTAAGTGAAGTCGAGGCAACGTAACAAACTATACATACATAACCAGAGAAATAATGAGCGGAAGGAGAAGAAGTAACTGTGTTATGTTTGTTTCCTTACTTTTAGTCCCACATCGACTTTTTTGTTTCGTTTTGTTAGGTTTATATAGTACAGCTACTCACACTTAGTTTGTCCCTTCGGGGACATCCGATAAAATTGGAACGATACAGAGAAGATTAGCATGGCCCCTGCGCAAGGATGACACGCACAAATCGAGAAATGGTCCAAATTTTTTTGCCATTTTCTTCTCCGTTCGTTCGTCTTCTTCTCTGGTTAGGGTTTCCTTTTACTGCATCATTTCGCGTTCCTTTTCTCTTTGATTTTGCGTTTAGGTTTTGTTCGTTTTCTATTTGATTTTGCGTTTAGGGTTTTGTTTCCCTTTCAATGCAGGTAGGTGGTGTTGATGACGATTTTGAAATTGGGGGTGTCTTCTACTTCAACCAAGTATCATGTATAGTTAAATTCTTGTTCTGATTCGTTGTTATTGTTACGTATACTTTCATTTCACTCTTGTCTCTAATTCATATATTCTTCACCATAGCTTTCAATTCAATTCAATTCAATTCTGTGTTACACAAAACATCAATTTCACCATTTAGATAACGTCATAGCTTTCAATTCAATTCTGTGTTGGCCAAAACATCAACTAATAGATTGCCAAATTGTGTTTCTATCTCATTCATGTACACAATTTTCACCCATTTTCCCATTCAAAGGGAAAAGGAAAATAATTACATGCCTATGTTTTACAAAATTTCAATGCTAATCTATGTCACTCTCTTCAGTTGCATATTCATACACCATTGAAACAAGAAGTTATATGCAAAAAAACATCTTCCGTGCAAGGAATTGTGAGGCCACCCATTGGATGATCATATCCAAATTCTTCCTCCGCTTGACTCAACAAGTCTTGAAATGAAGTTTGGTTCAAGTATGACATAGGGATCACAAACCTCTTCATTTCTTCTCCCACGTACACTGCAAGACACCCCTTCCGCACATTCGCTACTTTTGATGATGGTTGGCTGCTACTTAATGAAGCACGTCTAATAACTGCTGGGAAACGGAAGCCCATTTTAAATGTTTTAAATAACAAGCTAAAGATCTCAAATTTATCTTACTTTTGATGCTTGAGTATGCAAATGAGCTGTGATGGTTTGTTATGAGGGAAGATAGTGTATTTATAGACTCTTCAAGAGTTTCTTCAAATCCATTTCTTTGATAAATTATTCTTGTTAAAGGATGGGGTCCATAAGATGAGGCATCGCCACATGGTATTGTCTTCGACGGTCCACCTCCTCAATGAAAGGCCAGTAGATAGACAACCCAATTGATAGTCAAATGAAATGGCTAGATTGAACTTAATGCTTTTGATTTATTATGGATACTCGTTTTTTGGTAGACACGCATTAGACATGTCACATGTTTTCTTCATATTGATAACACGTCTCGGTGCCCACATATAAGTTCTGCTGTTGTGTGAATTCTAATGTAGATAGATAATGCATAGTTGGATACAAATCATCATAATTGTAGGGAGGCAACAGGGAACTTTCATCAAAGGCTTGGTTAGCAGTCAAAATATTTTTAAAGTTCAACGGTCATAGTCTCACTGCCAACTATCTCTTAAGTGTCTAACCAGTCAAAGTTCTCCATTTAAAATTGATAAACTGTGATGCCGTAGTTTGGACGAGTTTCTAGCTTTAAACAACTGTGATGACTTTTTCATTTTAATTTATGTTTGACTCTTAACTAACATTCACTTTTATGAATAGTTGAGGAGAATTCAAAGTAAAGGGTTGCCGCTGCCTTTATCAACTATGACCTCATCAATCCATATGAAGAGCGCGGGTAGTTCATGTGATTTTGGTTACCACCGCCTTCTTCAATTACTGGTATATTCTTTTCTTCATTTCATTTCATTGCTACTGACTTGCTTCAAAATTCTATCATGTGTAAAACAAGTTGAACTTTTTTATAGGTTATGGTTTTTCTTTAAAGATTTATATCTTTTGAGCTTTCTCGTATGGCCTTGCTATATATCAAATAGAATAACCAGCCTTGCACTACCATATCTACTATGTGTGTATGAATAGTTCAGTTCCCATAAAATTGGTGCATGGCTTGTGTTTGTGCCTGCAAAGCAAATCTTTAGCATGATACAAAAAACAACAGATCAATTCAAAAAAATATAGTGTGGTAGGGTTCCCATTTCAGATTTTCACTTAAGAGGAAACATTAAAATTAACAAAAGAAATTCCTATTTTGCTATATAGACTTTCATATGACTTTTTTTGCAGTATGAATTAATGATAGGCCGTTTAAGCGAGAAGCTGTAAGAACATATCTTCATTGCAGAGAATTGTAGACCTTCCATTGGATGACAGTAATCACATTCCTCTATAGTATGGAGCAATTGATAGTACCAATGCATGCATGTTCATAATTTGTCCTGTTAGAGTTTCTCTTTAAAAAATTTGCCATACTCTGTATTCTTTCAACCTTTAGTGCATTGAAAAGGCAGCGTTCTAAATCTAATTGATTTGGTAGTTTTTGAATCTTGGAAATTGTTGAGGAATTTATGTTGTCCCCTTTTAAACCATTCCTCCTCCCCGTGGCTATCAAAACTATAGTTTATAATATCTATATTGACTTGAAATTTATGTTGAACTACTATTTTATTTCTATCTATATGGCTGGACACAGAACTGTCAATGGAAGACTTTTCATTATTGTGTTAATAAGTGGTAAGCCTGGACTCTATTATTTGACGGGTTTAGATTCTGATTTAGGCTCTAATTATTTATGTCTCGAATCTTTATTAACATATGCTCTGTTCAGACTTTGTTTTGTCATGGAATAAAGCCCCTGAAACATATGAACTGTGCTTTTCACTCTCTTTACCAAATGTATATTTTTAATTTGAGTATACTAAATGTAGGGAGGTTGTGATAATCTTTTGATTAACAAAATACAAATACAGTACACTTTTATGAGTAGTGGAGGGCTGCTAGGAACTTAGACTAAAGGGTTGCCACTCATTGCGTGCTTTCGGACCACAACTTCGACGACAAGTCCATGTGAAGAGCACGGGAAGTCTTTGTGATCGTGGTCCTTACCACCTTCTTCAAGCATCACTACAAAAATGCAACATCGTGTGATCAGTTATTGGTATGTTTTTTAATTTTATTTCTACGGAGTACTAACTTGCTTCCAAAATTTTATCATCCGACAATCAAGTTAAATATCTTTGTAGGTTAAAGAATGGTTTTTCCAATTAAGAGTTTTTATTTTGAGTTTTGTTGTATCTTGTATGGCGTGGTAATATATATACCACTTTTGAATTACCAAATCTATTAGTATATAATAGTCCGTATTTCCGTAAATTTGGTACATGGCTTGAGTTTGTGCATGTAATGAAAGCATTTAAGATAACACAATAAACAACACATGAATTGAATTCACAAGACAAGAATATAGTTTGATGATATTCTCATTTCAGATTTCCATTTAAGAGGAAACATGACAAAATTCCTCAAGTACAAAAATTGTCTCAACTAGTCAGTCCTATATTGTTCTATGTTATAATACAAATATGACTTTTTTATTCTGTATGCATTAATTATAGGCCGTTTAACCGAGATGCTGTATGTAAGAAGACTTCTTCTTTGCAGGGAATCGTAAGACCGCCCATTGGATGACAGTAACCAAATTCTTCTTTAGCTTGACTAAGCAATTCTTGAAATAAAGGCTCATTTAAGAATGATACTGGAACCAAGAACCTCCTCGCTTTCTCTCCAACATACACTGCAAGGTAGCCTTTTGGCACTTCCACTTGTTTGCTAGATGATTGGCTTGTACTAAATGACGATCGTCTAATACCAGGTAAGCGAAAACCCATTCTTGTTTTGGTTTATTGACAATAGAATGATCTCAAAGAAGTAGTAGAAGAAAGAAGTGCACTTGAATTTTTATGCTTCAAGGTATGAATGGTCTGTGTTGCTTGTAAACCCAATGATGGATATATATAGACTTTGAAAACCAATTGTATGGTGAGTGAGTTATTGAGTGGATGTTAGTGGGAGCCATGGCTCATTAATGATCACATGGCACTGTCTTGAAGGCTTTCATAGAGGACTGTATGAAATGTGAGATCACATACCCCACGCCTTTTAGAAAAAGACTAGAGATAGGTAACTTAAAATATTATAGACAAGCTCTAAACACATCATATATCTTGTTCTGGTTTTTATAATACAAGTGATATCTACCAGTACTTTAAATCCAATCAATAAACAATGAAATCTTCATGAAAAATTATGCAACTTTATATGGATAGACCGCTGCCACATTTTGATGTAACCGTATAATCTGGCTGTATATTCACCTTCAACACAAGTAAACAACTGATTTGGATGAAATTTTAAATTTGATTAACACAGCCTTTCTATGGACAAGCTATTGCTATAAATCATATGTCAAAAGCCGCTAAGAAATAATTTGCTATAATAGGAGGTCAGAGGAATGCCGGCATGCTGAAAACATAAGAATCATGTCAATGCATTGGCTTAAAAATTAGCAGGTTTTCTTATCTTTGTAGTCAAATTTCATTTTGTGAATAGTCACCATGTTTGCACAACTTCTTAATGTGGATCATACATGTAATTACTCTCAATTCTTAAGCAATTATTCAATCTTTGAGAAAGACCTCTAGACAGTAGCATGTGATCTGCTGTGAACCACAGTCTGATTATCTCCAACTAGGCCCTTCAAGAACAATAAATATGTGCAGTTCATAAAATAGTGTATGACTGATATTTCTCATAATTGTACAGATCATATATCAACATTAAGTTGTCTTGTCAATATGAAGAGAACATGTGCCATGTCAGATGCATGTCTGAGAAGAAATGAGTAGGCATTGTACAAGTATTTATTGTACAAGTATTTAACAAGCACACATCTCATTTGATTTTCAGTGGTTATGGTTTGCACTCTTGTTGAATTTATTGATCCTTGATAGAGGCATCTAAGACAGTACCATGTGATTTCTTGTCTCACGGGCCCCTTCATTTCAAGTTACTATTGGAAACTATAAATGCACTATCTTCCTTCACAACATCACAAACCACTCAAGCAAACAAATTTAGATACACTTTTCTTAAATCTGAGAAATTCAGCTTATTTTTCAAACCATTAGAAGATGGGTTTCCGATTGCCTTCTATTAGACGTGCTTCTTTTACTGGTAGCCAAACATCGTCAAAAGCATTGAATGTGCCAAAAGGTTATCTTGCAGTGTATGTTAGAGAGAAAATGAAGCGCTTTGTTATCCCTATGTCTTACTTGAACCAACCTTCATTTCAAGACTTGTTGGGTGAAGCAGAGGAAGAATTCGGATATGATCATCTGATGGGCGGCCTCACAATTCCTTGCACACTAGATGTTTTCTTGCATATTACTTCTCGCTTCATTGGACTATAAATATAGAGCTGCAAGAGACTGACATTAGATTAGCAGTGACATTTTGTACAACAGTCACAATTTGCATTTTCCTTTCCCTACTTTTGGAATGGATTAGAATTGTTCATCTGAATGACAAATTCAAGAACAAAATATTTGATGTTATTTATTTCTAATCATAATAACATATTATATTCAACAACTGATTGGGTTCCTATATGCTTCTATTTATAAAATCTAAAAACAGAAAATATATTGTCTATCAAAATTCTGTCCAATCCGGAATATTTTACTAGTTTTGAAGGAAAAAATACACCCTGAGAAAATT
Source organism: Lathyrus tuberosus (assembly GCA_022829125.1). NCBI lineage: Eukaryota > Viridiplantae > Streptophyta > Magnoliopsida > Fabales > Fabaceae > Lathyrus > Lathyrus tuberosus. Next base: position 2,426,769 of record JALAZF010000403.1, on the reverse strand, counting down.
GAAACATATTGAAGGGAATTGTTATCATTATCAAACCAATTATTCTGCATTTATTGGCCCACTTAATAATTTAGCCAAACTATAATTGTACATAAGTTGCCTTGTATCTAAGTTCAAAATTTTTTTTACATGCCTCATGATTCTATTCTATCAACTGCTTCGCCATCTAGGAAGAGCAATGAACTGAGCATAAGTTGCTGGACACATAAATGTTTGTTTTGTCTGTTCATATAGGCAGAGCATAGTACTTGGTTTCAGCTGATGGTCCAGCAAAACTTTGAATTATGTTATATATATTGACTTGAAATTCATGTTTAACTGCCATTTTATGTGTAGATTATGGCTGAACACAGAGAACTTGCAATAGAAGACTTTTCATTATTGGTTTAATAAGTGGTAAGCTTGAAAACTCTATTATTGATGGGCGTAGCTTCTATTTTTATGTTATAATTAATTTTGTCTAATATTAATTATTATATGCTCTGTTCAGACTCTGTTTAGTCATGGAATTAGCTCCTGAAACATGTGAACTGCGTCTTTTATTGTCTAGTCACTCTTTACTTAGTATATTTATGATATAAGAGAAGATATTGAATTTAGGGAGATTGTGATAATCTCTTGATTAATAAATACATAATAGAAACTTTTATGTATAGTGGAGGGCTACTAGGAACTTAGAGTAAAGGGTTACCACTAATTGAATGCTTTCTGACAACAACTTCGACAACAAGTCAATGTGAAGAGCACAAGAATTCCCTGTGATTGTAAATTCCATCATCTTCTTCAAACATCACATAAAAATGCAACTTACAAATACAAACTAATCGGTGACTAAAACATTGTTTTGAGTTTTGTTGACTCATGTATGGCCTTGTAATATATACCAGTTTTGCACTACCGTATCTATTATTAGTATGCAATAGACATTATCCATTAAATTTGGGAATGGCTTCTTTGGCTTGTGTTTGTGCATGCTATGCAAGTATTTAAGATGACACAAAAATCAACAGATGAATTCATCAGAATATAATTTGATTATGTTCTCATTTCAGATTTCCACTTAAGAGGAAACATCAAAATTGATAAAGAAATTCCTGATGTACAAAAATTGTCTCAACTAATCAATCTACACTGTTCTACCAGTACTTGATATCCAATCAATAAACCATGCAATCTTCTTGGAAGCTGCTGCAACTTTGTATAGACAGACTGCTGCCACATTGTTGATATAACCGTAAAATGTGGCTGATATATCAATTGGATAAGTGACATGGGTCAAAACATGAAATTTGGTTCCACAATTCAGCCAAACATTAACTAAAACAGTAAGAGTAAAAACGTCTTTCTTAAGTTTCTGTTTAAGAGTTTAGAAAGAGAGAAGAGGGTTTTGAAAAATGGAAGGATGGTGTGGAAGGAAAGGAAGACTTTGGGGGGGTTTTAGAGGGCTTATATAAATTCTTAAAATTCAATCTTTGTTGTTATAAAACTCTCAAAATTAGAAATATATTAATCATACATTAAGGATAGTTTCCTTTTGAGTTAGAAAAAACATAAGTCCTCTGCAAGAAACATGAAAAAATATTATGAATCATAAATACAACTCTATTTGTTTCCCTAGAAATCATTGCTCAACATTTTAAAATAGGTTCATCAATAAAGTTCTGCTAACATAGTATTCTTATAAGCTGAAAAAATCATCTAACAAACTTTATCAATCCACCTTATAAGGGAATTGCTGCTAGACTTTTCTTTGGAAGACCGCAATTATTGAAAATGAAATATCTAGGACTGTTGGTAATAATTCAATTTTCAGAATACAGTTTTCTGCTACTTGTGGATTCAAACCTGTACTACTACTATCTTCTGGTCAGGATGACTACTGACCAATCCCTTGATACAGGTTCCATTGTTGCCTCCTAACGTAGATGATTTGTAGCCACTAATTGGCTTAAAAGTCATCCCTAAGATAATTTTTGCTGCTATATGTCGATATTGAGCCGTGTTACCAATACGAAGAGAACCTGACACATGTCTACAAATACATGAGTGGCCATAAGTTAAGAACTAATTTTAACCTTCCTATCTCATATGACTTCCAAGTGAGTGATCTACAAAAGGTGTGGTGTATATATGCACTCTTGATAGAGTGACATCAAAAAGGAGATATCATGTGATCTTTCATCTCATGGACCCCATCATTTAACAACCACATAACAAAATAGATTTTAAGAAACTCTTTAAGACTATAAATGCACTATCTTCCTCCACAACAATCAAACTCATTTGCATACTCAACCATCAAAAGTTAGATACATTTTTCTTATATTTCAGAGCTTTACTTGTTTGAAACATTTGAAATGGGCTTTCATTTACCTGCAGTTATTAGATGTGCTTCATTAAGCAAAAGCCGAACATCATCAAAGGTACTGAATATGCCAAAGGGCTATCTTGCCGTGTATATTGGACAAGAGATGAAGCGGTTTGTGATCCCCATGTCATACTTGAACCAAACTTCATTTCAAGAGTTGCTGAGTGAAGCAGAGGAAGAATTCGGGTATAATCATCCAATGGGTGGCCTAACAATTCCTTGCACAGAAGATGTTTTCTTGCATATTACTTCTCACTTCAATGGACTATAAACCTACAACTGCAAGAGACAGATATAGACTAGTGTTGAAAACTTTTGTACAATAGGCATATTTTAAACTTGTAAATATTTTCCTTATTCCGTTATTGGGAATGGATGAAATTTGTTCATCTGAATGATATTGACATACTCTAACAGATTATTTACCTCTATTAATTTTGTTTAATTATAACAACTCAATTGGTTCCTTTCTGTGTTTATTTTTGAACTACTAGACTAGTGATTTCTTGAAAAAAAGATGCTACCTTGATCCTAAAGTTATGATGAAAGATTGATACAACAGTTTAACATTTTAGCATTTGACAAATCCAGCCTAAGTCCGAGCTGATAATGTTATAATTTCTACAAAAAGGTTTTAAAATGCAATTGAATATTAGATACAGTCAAATCGCGTCATTTGCTATCATTGATATATTCTTCTGCATCATGTGGTTAGTCTATTTTCAGGTTTTCCCCACCTGAGAAAAAAAATCATCTTATCTTGTGCTTCTTCCGATTCTATCTAAAATATAAATTTGGTTCTATCTTGAAGGGTTCATACTTCTTGCATTGTCCAAATCATACAACATCATATGGCTTGTTACTTTGTTAGTTGTTTTAAAACGAGAAATTCTAGCTACACATTTTTTACACTGTTAATCATTGGTTGTTTGTAACAGGTCACTTCAATTGCCTGTAAAAATTTATAAGTGTGAAAAATATGTTGACTTCTTCAACTATGCACCTATTCCCACCCCTACTCACAAACTAGCACTATGCCACAGAAGGGAAAAAACAACGCTTTTTTTGGCTTTTAACAGCGCTTAAAAGCGCTGCTTAAGGTGGCGCTGCTATAGGTAAAGACAGCGCTTTTGTTTTATGCAAAAGCGATGCCTTATGTAGGCCTTTAGCAGCACTTTTTCTGGAAAAGCGCTTTCTAAAGTAGGGCTTTAGCAGCACTTTTTCTAGAAAAGCGCTGTCTAAAGTGGGCCTTTAACAGCGCTTTTTCTGGCCTTTTATGCTTTCTATTGGCATCTTAAGGCAGCGCTTTTAATGGAAAGCGCTTTCTATTGTGAACTATAGGCAGCGCTTTTTCTGAAAAGCGCTGTTTTTTCTTCACGTAAATTGTGCTTTTTAAAAGCATTTTTTTTAAAATCAGAATTTAGGAAGCGTTTTTTATTTAAATGCGCTGCCTATTCTTTCTTTTTTAGAAAACATTTTTGAAAATAATACCATAAATCTATATAATTCAAGCCTTTATTTCAAACACATAGGCATTATATGACATTCAACAAGCCTTTATTTCAACACATAGGCCTTATATTTCAACCATTGAACCTTTATTTCAACAAACAAGCTTTTATTCAAACATAGACATTATATACCATTATAATCCAAAATATATACACCATTATAATTCAACACAAACCATTTGATATAAATCAACACAACAACTTTCATACCTTATATGATTCTTTTCTTAATAAAGTATTCACACAATTCCTCTTTGTTTCTTCCAATTTATCTTTCGAGTAACGAGCACAACTGTATTCATCAAAGTACTACGTAATAAAACATAATATGCATGATTTAGTTAAAAGTAATAAATTATATGAAATATTCGATAAATATTAAAATAAATCTTAAGTTATAAATCCATACCATGATTAGAATCTCTATTTGATCCAAATGAAGGTTTTCTCTCATAAACCTCAAAACGTAATAACCGCAATCTATACTTGTATTGCTCTAACAAAATAAAAACAAATAAGAATATATAGTTGTCTTGTTTTATCAAGTATCATCACTATTATAAGCAAAATTGTGAAAATTAATATACCTCCACTCTGATCCATGTAATGTTGTTTGCTTTAGACCGTGATACTCGAGCTTCTCTTTGTGATCGGATTAATAGCAACCAACAAACCAGTGACCACTGTAAAAGAAACAAAAGTTTAGATGGAAATTTTCTACACAAAAGATACCAAGATTAGAATGAAATTAGAATGAAAATCAAACCCGTTGCCAGTATTATACAGGCGGAAGACACAAAATAGAATCTGTTTGACAATTTATTCCCGCGCATCAATTTGTCATACAAGAACCTTAAATAAAAACATAATAAACATTAGACTATTTTCATTGAAATGTGTACATAAATTGTTCAACTTATTAAATAATAGACACGAAATAGTACCTTTTGCACTACGTCTCTTTCTTTTCTTGGTTGGAATATGTTCTACTTGTCTCTTAATAACACGGACGGTTGGATTGATCCAAATACCCTCATTATGATCATTTCTAATATATGATTCATTTGCTATAATATTCTCATCTTGATCATTTCTAGTAAACGATTCAATCTCAACACCAATATCACCTTGATCTTCAATGTTTTTATCAATTACTTTGTTAGATAAAAGCACTATAGACCATTTCGTACTTCTCGGATCAGTGACATAGAACACTTGTTTAGCTTGAGAGGCTAGAATAAAAGACTCATCTTTGTACCCCACCCTATTAAGATCCACTTGCAAAAATCCTGACTTATCCACTCGTAAGCCATTATTATTTTCAACCCACTTGCAACCAAATATAGGAATCTGAAACTTCTCATAATCAAACACCCAAATGCGCTCGATAACCCAAAAATATGACAGATTTGCAAATTTGGGGTTTAAGTCCTTCACACTTGAAATGTGCATTGCTTCAGCTACCACGGTGACACCACTATTTTGCATAGTACTTTTATCATCTTGTTCTTTGGTATAAAATGTGTATCCATTAATTGCGTATGCCTTATAAGAAAACACAACCAAACTTGGACCATATGCTAAACATCTCAACCTTTCTGTTATTGAAGCGGGATCTGAATAATACTTTGAATAAATATGATCCTTAAACCAAGGTATAAAACTTCGATTGTGCTCTTGTACTATCCAAATTTCATTTCTATTCAGATTTAAACCTTCGAGAACACCCTTGTGCATTTCAACATACGACTCAACCTCGTTCTCATTGTGCAGAACATACAAATGCACTTGATCACGTTCGAACCTTGATACTGTCACAACTTTATTTCCAATTAACTTTTTCCTTTTTTTTTTCGACAATATGAGATTTGGGGAGTCCAATTGATTGAACATTGGACAGATATTCAGAACAAAACTTAATCGCTTCTTCAACAATGTATCGTTCAGCAATACAACCCTCGGGTCGACTTCGGTTTTTCACATACCCTTTTAATATTTTCATATAACGTTCAGCAGGGTACATCCATCTCATATAAGCGGGTCCACATAATTGTGTCTCTTTCACAAGATGTACAACTAGATGTACCATTATGTCAAAAAACGAGGGAGGAAAATACATTTCAAGCTCACACAAAGTAATAACTATTTCTTTTTGCAATGTTGGTAAGATCGCAGGATCGATCACCTTACTGCAAATTGACTTGAAGAAAGAACACAATTTAGTTATTGCGCTTCTTACTTTTTCTGGCAGAATAGAACGTATACTTATTGGTAGAAAATGTTCCATTATAACATGGCAATCATGCGTCTTTAAACTCTTTAACTTGAGGTTTTTCATAGACACGAGTCTTCTAATATCTGAAGAGTATCCTTCTGGAACTTTAACTTCACTTAGAAACTTACACAATACTTTTTTCTCCTTTCTAGATAGAGTATAGGCAGCAGGTGGTACATATGTTCGACTTCCTTTCTTCAAGGGTCCTAATTCAGTTCTTATCCCCATCGATATCAAGTACTTTCTTGCTTTAAGGCAATCCTTAGACTCTCCTTGTATATTGAGTAGCGTACTAATAACACTGTCAAATACATTTTTTTCAAAATGCATAACATCGAGAAAATGTCTTACATGCAATGACTTCCAATATGGCAATTCAAAAAAAATTGACCTCTTCTTCCACCCACTCTTAACAAGCGTATGTGCAAAAGGCTTGCCAAACAGAATACTCACATCTTTCACCTTTTCAAAAATTTGATCACTTGTCAATATAGGTGGAGCTCTACCTTGTTCTGGGGTTCCATTGAAGGCTTTTCTCCACCCACGGTAATGATGATTAGAATTTAAGAATCTACGATGACCGAGAAAGACATTCCTCTGACCAAACTCTAAACCCGTCCAATCTGTTTTATCTTCACAAATAGGACACACACATTGACCTTTTATGCAATATCCTGATAGATTTCCGTATGCTGGAAAATCATTAATTATGCCAAACAACATCGCCCTCAAGTTGAAACTTTCTTTCCTATATCCATCATAAACCTCCACACCGTTCTCCCATAAATTCTTCAAATCTTCGATTAAGGGTGTCAAGTATACGTCTATGTCATTCCCTGGTTGTTTAGGCCCAGAAATTAACATAGATAACATCATGTACTTACGCTTCATACATAGCCATGGAGGTAGGTTATAAATCATAATAATCACAAGCCATGTGCTATGTGAGATACTTTGAAGACCTTGTGGGTTCATTCCCTCAGTAGATAATGCAAAGCGAAGGTTTCTTGCTTCTTTTCCAAATTCAGGATAATCATTATCAAGTTTCATCCACTGTGGTGAATTTGCCGGATGTCGAAACTTTCCATCAATAATTCTTTCATCTGCATGCCAAGTCAAGTGTCTTGCATCGGTTTCACTACGAAACATGCGTCTAAATCTTGGAATTATAGGAAAATACCATAAGACTTTTACTGGAGACAACTTTTTCTTATATCGAGATACACCGCATTTAGGACACTCATTTAACGATGCATACTCATTTCGAAACAAAACGCAATCGTTTGGACATGCATGTATCTTATCATAACTCATGCCAATAGAGCACAACATCTTTTTGGCCTCATATGTTCGATTGGGAAGAACATTATCCTCTGGAAGCATATCTTTCATAAGGGCTAATAACTCTGTGAAACTTTTATCCGACCATCCATTGCCCGCCTTTAAGTTGTACAACTTTAATACCGCGGACAATCTTGTGAATTTAGTGCAACCATTATACAATGGTTTCTCTGCATCGCTTACCAACCTCTCAAACATTTTGGGACAATCCTTAAGATCTTCTTCAAGTGCTTCTGCAATCTCTTCGACTCGATCATAATCGTATGTATCTGTACAATTGTCGTTTGAAGCATATGTCGTATTATCCCCCCGATTCAACATTCCCGTTACTTTTCTCACCATGCAAATTCCAACATGTATAACTTCGATCAATTCCATGCCTCATTAAATGCGATGCCAACTAAACCACGTCAACCTGACTCCCATAACAGCAATCCAAGCAAGGACATGTCATTCGACTGGGGTCTTTGGCATGCGCAATAGCAAACTTAACGAATTCTGATACCCCATTCTCATACTCTTTCGACAATCGACTTGAAGACATCCATTTCTTATCCATGGTTTTACTAATTAAGCTAAACAAAAACAAAATAAAAACTATTTACCTGTAGGGAAGTCAACAGCTTCTGGACCAACACAGTGTAAGATTCTTGGAAACAATCAGACTTTCACTCTTCACAAGTAACCCCTATAGCAAATTCACTAAGTTAGAATTGATGGTGTATGCCAAATATAACAGGACAAATTTAGTATATAATAGGACAAACAAGATATATCGGAGAAACAAGTCAAAGTCTCAAGAATCAATTAATTTTAACAATCTCATTTTCATTTTCATCACTAACATACCAAATATAACAATTAATTTCATTATCATTTTCAATCAACAATTAGATTAAAATAAAGTAATCACTAAAAAGTATCCAACAACAATGTCATTATCATCAATTAATTTCAACAAATCATCACTAACATTCAACATCAACTTACAAAATTAACACCAATTCCCAACATAAATCCACCACAAATATCACTATTTATCATCTTCAACTTTACTACAACAATTTCAAAATCAAATTCAAACAACAACCTCATCAACACTAATTCACCAAATCGACAACAACCACATCAACACTTTGATACTCTAACAACACTCATTTTTCTATAACACTCATTTTTCTAACAACCCTAATTTTTGTAATGGATATAACAACACTCAAACAAACTACATTCAAACTAACACTCATTCAAACTACATTCAAACTAACACTTTCAAACTAAAAACAAAACAAAAACATAACAACACTCATTCAAACTACATTCAAACTAACACATTCAAACTAAAAACAAAACAAAAACAAAACAAGATGCTCAAGAACAAACCCTCAAGAACAAACAAAAGAAACAATGACACTCACGGAAGAATGTCGGTCGGAGAAGATGGAGATACGAACAGAGGAACAATGTCGGTCGAAAAAGACGGACAGAGGAACAGTGCCGGTCGGAGAAGACGAACAGAGGAACACGGACGGAGAAGATGAACAGAGGAACACGGACGGAGAAGTCGTGAGAGAGAGGGAGAATTCGCGAAAGAGAGGGAGAAAGAAAACAAATGTTAGGGCGTTCTGAAATAATGAAAAGTTTTTTAATATTTATAAAATAATAACATAAGGCAACGCTTTTGGAAAGCGTTTTGTTATGTATTAGTTTTAGCAGCGCTTTTTCTCTAAAAGCTCTTTTGTTTTAATAGCCTATAGCAGCGCTTTCAGAAAGCACTTTCTAATGTGTGACCTACGTAAGGCATTTAGCAGCGCTTTTTAAAAGCGTTTTCTAAAGTGTGCCTTTAGCAGCGCTTTCCTAAAAGCGCTTTCTAAGGTGTCACATTTGTATGGCTTTTAGCAGCGCTTTAAGGAAGCGCTTTCTAAAGTAGGGTTTAGGCAACACTTTTTTTCAGCGTGTTTTTTTTAAACATATAGTAGCGCTTTTGATTAAAAGCGCTGTCTATGTTGTGCTGCCAAAAAGCAATTTTGGCGTAGTGTAGTGACATGTGAATCTCTCCATAACCCAATCGTGACAGCACCTTCACTCTCATTACATCACCATCACTTTCCTTATTCATACAAACACCAACACAACCATATAACCCTTGTAAGCAATTAATCTCAAACAAGACAACCATATTCATAACTTCACTCACCACACAATGAACTTACCACGATAACATAAATTTATTCTTCACATCTCACCATAAAATCACACAACATAACATCCTTCCAACTAAACACCCTGCAGGACCTCATATCCGCCTTCACGAAATCCCTCCGATCTAAGCTTAACCCAATTAATGGTCCAAAATTTCATCACTATCTCCTTTGTATTGTTCTGTCAAGCTATTCACAATAACCGTCACCCACACAAACTGTTCCATTCCCACCATCTCGACCTTGAAACGAGGTCGACGCCACCACCACTGCATCAACCGCATGCTAGCGAACAACATACAACAAACTCGTGACGAAGCCGCAACTTTCAGCTGCAACATCATTCAAGAAACAACAATACTTTTCAGCAAATCGGTGACACAAACTCAGCTCACTCCATTTCAACAACAACTTTGCAGCAACCGCGAACAAACTACCACCGCCGTTAGCTTGGAGTCGCTGAATCACAACTCCTTTCCATCGCGATTTCGTTGTAGCACTTGTTTCCTTCTTTTTTTCTGCAAGCTAGTTACACGCGTGCTTGGATCCCTTGTTGGTTTTGATCGATTTTGGGAAGGGATTTTGAACTTAGATGAGAATAAAAAAGTTTCTTCAGCGTGTTTTTTTTTAAAGTGATTTCTTTCCCTTTGATATTGATGATATTGTTGCTCCAAACGTATTCTTTTTACTTTCTCTTTTCCATTTTTAATGTACATCACCTTGTTGAGGAATGGGCTTTGTGGCCCATAGGCTCTTTTCTGCCACCTCCTTATTTGTTTGTTCTACCACGGTGCCCTTGTTTTTTTTATAGACGATGGGCTTTGTAAGGCCCATGTGACTCTATACACGCACATCCGATCTCACACCCCTTCTCATTTTGTTAATTTTGTTAGCAATTCTTTTTTTTGTTAAATAATCTTATTAATAATTCTGCTAATAATGTTGTTAGCATTTTGCTAATTTATTTGTGTTAAAAAATTCTGGTTAAATACTTCGTTAATAATGTTTTTGTTAATTATTTGCTTAATTTGCTTGTTAATCTTTGTTAATTATTTGTTTAGATATTTTGGTTAATTACCTCTATTAATAATTTTGTTAATTTTTGTTATTTATCTTTATTAATATTTATATTAATTAGTTATTTTTAATTGTTAATATTTGGTTTTAATTAGTATTTTTTTAGGAATATATTTTCCTATTTAATTCATTTGTTATAATAATAAAAACTCAAAATATTTTCTAATTAATCTTTTGATTTAGAATTTAAAATATTTAGGTCGATCTAACTACTAACTTGTGACCTGACTTGATTCCGTAGCTTAAGATTTTGCCTCTTTCTATTTGAACTTATGATTTCGATCCTTATTATGATTATTCTTCTGTTCATATCTTGCGTACATCATTCATCTGATTCATGCATCTTCTGTTATGTCATAATATTTATTTTTTCGTTTGACTTCATCCTATGCTTTTTACTTCCATGTTTTAGGCTTGTCTATCTTGTTAATTCATAATGACTTTTGAACTATGTTTCGATTACTTGTTGCTTATCTATGCTTAAATCCAAGGGAAAGGTTCATGGTTGACTATACAGTCATGTGCATTGCATTCCTCTGTTGCATCTTTTATCCATTGTATGACCTTTGTTCCCTTTAGGTTGATCACCTTAGGTTGTATATACTTAGTTTGCTTATCCTTTTAGGTAGATACCATTAGGATTTATTTTTTCATTTTTAGATAACTTACAGTTAGGTTCCATTTTCTCATGAGAGAATTAGACACTAGTCATCCTTAGTCGAGATGTAATTCTCCTACCCCATGACATAATTGAGAAAGATGTTAATTTCTTTTCCACTTGAGAAAGGTATGTGGCATACTCGTTGATTCTATATCCGAGTTGGAGATATTCTCTCAATGTGAAGCAAAAATCATTCTTCCGCATCTTTGTGGTGGATTAGTTGAGTATTCTCCTTAAGATGATAACTTGTCTCTTCTCCTAAAACCAACAAACATTGCTTTTACCCGTGGTTTCACGAACTATGGACGCTCTGATTTCTCAAGTTCCTTTGAGAATACGTAGGCACAAGGTCTCAATCCTTGGCGAGAACCCTTTTCTTTTTTTCACCTGTAGTTTGCCGAACTACGATTCCTCTGACTTCCTATACATGATACCTAGGCATAGGATTGCGACGATCCTAGCGAGCTACCTTTTTATTTTTCCACTTTTTCCTTTTTACTTTACCCATCTCTTCACCTTTAGTAAACAATTAACAAATAACACAATAAGACAAGAGGTTCCTATAGAGTACTATAGATACTTAAGGTGCTAGCACCTTCCCTTAGTATAACCAACCCCCGAACCTTAGATTCTCTTTATTGCAGTACATTGCATATTTATGGGTTTATTCGTTCATTTTTCATTCCCTTGGATAAATTAAAGATCGGTGGAGAATTAAGATTTGTGAGCCTAACTAACTTAATAGCTATGGTCTCCGATTCTCACCGTGACATAACCTTAAATTTTTGTTTCCTAGTAATCCTCGAGTAGTTTTTATATCTAGTCAGGCACCATCTAAAGTCGCACATTAAGTAGGCTAGTCGATGAATATAAGTGGAAAATAATAATAAGGAATGCTTATTTACTAAGTTGGGTAATCCTCACCGGTTACTTAGCCCAACGATGGTTGAACCCCAAAAGTTTGAAAGACAAAAAAAGGAAAAAAGAAAATCAAAATGAATAAAGCATTTGCAAAAATGTGAAAAAAGACGCTAACCAATTAGCCTACCATGTATGTGACGTTAGTATAAATAAAGGGCCTTAATGTGACTGTCTAGAACGAAATGGGAAGAAAATAAATAAGAGAGTTAGATTTTGACACAATAACATGATTCAAATTGGTTTGTATAGGAAGGAGACTTTTAACCGTGAGTAACATTTATATCTTTTATGATAATACTTCTGCTATTTGTCTACCCAAGAATCTCATTTTACACTCTCAAGGTAAACACATTAAGATAAAACATCACTTCATCAGAGACTATGTTCAAAAGGGAATGTTTGATTTAAAATTTACTGATAGAGACCATCAATGGGATGATATCTTTACAAAATCCCTTGTTGATGATAGATTTGTCTTTATTTTAAAGTTTTTGAAAATAAAAAAATTGTCCAAATTAAAAATAAAATCTCAATACGTGTAGCCTCTGAATATTTAAAATGTAATTCTAGGAAACACGACTCTGAATCAGTTAGCCTTATGAAGTGAGAAGGTTCTCTAGGTCAGAAGGTCCTAAGTTAGAATCCCTATGGGACTTTCTGCCTTATGAACTTTGGGCTTATTAATGGTTTAAATCAAGTACTTTTTTTTGTGGCTACGAAGTGTGACAACTATCAAAATTATATCCTTCAATCATTTACACTTGATAGTCCCTTAGGAATTAATTTTTGGGGTAAAATAAAAATCATGTTTTAATACCCCCTATGTCATTAATTCTTTCCCTTTTCAAGTATAGTAATAATTTCTTCTAACAAGCATGCAATGTAACGTACCTTGTTATAGAAGTTATTACTGAGGATTTTCGAGGTGACTGTTGAATTTCCATTCGTTTCAACTCTGAACCCTAATTCGCTCAAAGTTTTGCTAAGCACAGATCAACCATAAAATTGAGGATTTGTTGTTCACCATCTTAGGCAGATTACCACCCGCACCTTAATGTTTTTTTTTTGTATCTGAATTCTTTTGTTTTATCAATCTATATAAGTATTCTAGTCTCTATTTCTATATATTATTTTGGATTGATGACAAAAGGGGAAACATGGTATGATTTTGATTAATTTTTATCCCAAGATAAATCCCAAATTTTTTAACAATTTATTGGATAAATTATGAGAATCACTACTACAAAAAACACATAAAACAACGGTTAAAAAAGATATATAATCACGCAGGACCGACCGTTGTTACGTAGCGTGTGGTTGTATATGCTTTACTTACAATCACAGTTGTATGACTGTTGTAGAAAACTGAAAAAGCACGATACCTATAATCACGATTATTTTAAATACCCGTTGTGAAAGGCCTGACAACATTTTTTTTGCCTCATATTTTGCCTGACTACATTTATAATTTTTATCACAATATATAATATTAAATATTTTAACACAACAACATCAAGAACAACAAGATTAACAAGAATAATAAGAACAATAACAAGAAGAACAAGACGAACACCAAGAACAACAAAAACAATAACAAGAACAACAAGAACAATAACAGGAATAACAAGAACAATAACAACAATAAGAACAAAAATAAGAATAACAACAAGAGTAAAAACAAGAACAAGAACAACAACAATAACAAGAACACCAAGAACAATAACAACAAGAACAACAACAACAACAAAAAAGAACAAAAATAAGAATAACAACAAGAACAACTAGAGCAACAACAAGAACAACAAGAATAATAATAATAATAACAACAACAACAACAAAAGCAAGAACAACAACAACGACAACAACAACAAAAACAACACGAATAACAATAAAAAATAAATAAATAGAATCGTTAAAAAATAACATTTTACCTATAGAATCGTTAAACAAGAACAAACTGTAACATGTTAATGGAAACAATGTTTCTGAGTTTCGTTTGGGGAAGAAATGATGTTTTCAAGTTTGGTTTAGTGGATGAATAATGTTTCGTAAATGGAAGAAGTTTGGAGGAAGAAGATGAAGTTTGTCTAACTACGTCTAGGGTAAAAGTGAATGAACTAAGAGTAATATATATATATATATATATATATATATATATATATATATCTTTATAAAAAGAAGGTGTCACCTATAACCATTGTTGATTTAAATACCTGTGGTGAAAAGTTTGTCAGCATTTAAAAAAAAAAAGTAAATAACCAAAAATGCTGGTGTTGGGATTTGAATCTGTGACCATATGCCACTTTTCACCATGGGTATTAAATCAACTGTGGTTATAAGTGGTTAAATAAAATAAAATAAAATGCATGCGCCTAAATATCACATATTACAACGGTTGATTGGATATCTGTAGTAACGCGGGCGTTATTATATGTGTTTTTTGTAGTAGTGAATATTTTTAAGTCTTAAATTCAGGGGGAGCTTTCAAACCTCATAAGCTAAGAAAAATTTGAAGATCTAAAACTCAGAGGGAGCTTACAAGCCTAACTATGACTTTTAGGTTATTATGTGTTAAGTCAAAATTGTTCATCAAATTTATAATATTTGTCATCATCAAAATGGGGGAGATTGTTAGAAAAAGTTTGGTTATACATCTACAATCCTTGATTTTTTATGATAACAAAGTATAAAGAACAATTATTTAGTCTAATAGTTTATTAAGTGTGTAGAATCTAAACAAGCCAGATGCTAGATAAAACAGACTCTCAACAAGTTAGATGTTGGATATAACAAACTTTGAACAAGTTAGATGCTGGATAGAGTAGACTATGAACAAGCCAAATGATGGATAGAGAAGACTCAGAACAAGCCAAAAATTGGACAAAGCAAGACTCCGGACTTTGGATAAAGAGACTTTGAACTCTGAACATCATCAAACTCCAGACTTTGGACTTCATCAGACTCTTAACTTTGGACACCATCAGATTCTGAGACAAATTTAGAATACGAAGAAGTGTTTAACTAAAAGTCAACCTCTGGATAACCCAGTCAACGCTACTGAAAAGACAATCCAAAATTACTCTGATAAATTCAAGCCTCATTTTCACTAGACTCTGAAGTATATCTTTAAGGCTTTAAACTCTGATCAAGATTAAAAACATCTCATATATGAAGCCAATGATTTAAAGAACAACGATTGAAAGAATATTCCTGATAATCGTACATTCAAGCAGTAAAATCAAATGTTACCTTGAAGGACAAATATGCTGGAATTATTAAGGAATGTACCACCAACAATACTCCATGTTTCACGACATAACCTCATACCACTATTACAGCTCTGAAATTAAAGATGTTTCCAATTTTATCCTTTAACAGTATTATTCATCGTCTATATAAAGAGGACAAAGGAATTGTGAAAGATAACGAAAGACACAACAATAGAGAAGTAGCATACAATAAATAAAAAAGAATAAAAACACTCACTACACTTAGAACGTTTCGTTTGTATATTTTCTTAAGTGCAAACACTGAATTTCATTGTGTGTATCTGCTTGTTAAGAATCATTCCCGTAAATGCATATCTTTGTATTATAACTTTGACTCATTCCTTGAGGAACTAAGATTAGTCTGTAGCCTCAAGAAGACATTGACGATCAGTCTTTGAGTTTTTTCTTGAGGAACTAAGTTTAGTCGGTAGCCTAGAGAAGTCATTGACAGTTGGTCTTTGAGTTTGTAATCTGATTGATTAGTGGATTAAGTTCGTGTGAGAAGGCGAAATCACTCTGGCGAGTGGACTGGATTTAACCTAGTTAACTATGAACCAATATAAAAATCATTGTATATTTTTATCTTTGTTGTTTGTGTCATTGGTTTCGTAAAAAAAATTCATATTAGAAACCCAATTCAAACCCATATTTATTATGTATCTTGTACCTTCACATAGTATATGCAATTGGATACACCTTCATATAGTATAAGCTTCTTCGAAGCATGAAACCACTTTGATCAGATACATCTTAGTTTAAATGTTGAACCACAAAATATGAGTTTGAATTGGGTATCTTGTCTGATTGGACCTTGTGTTAAGGATCCAATTGTTTAAGTTAGCTTGTACCCTAAGTTAACTTGTAATGGGTAATTGTTAAAAAGCCCATTAGTTTAGTATGTTAGGTTTCATTATAAATAACATACTAGTCTCTCATCTTAGGTGCCGTATGACAAAACCTAATTAGGGTGAGGGGGTTATTTGATATTCTTGAGTACTTGTAATTTGTTTTATAGAGAAAGTAAAGAATATCAGTTATAACCAATCCTTGTTGTTTTTCCTTTGTTAACCCTAACCCTTGCGTGTTTCTTGCCTATAAAGAAACTGAGTATATTTTGTTCAAAGGCATCCTAATTCACAATAAATTGGTGCGGTGAGCGTGGAGAAGATGCCTTCAACAAAGTATGAGATTAAAAAGTTCACCGGAGTGAACGATTTTGGTCTATGGCGCTTGAAGATGAAAGCCCTACTGGTTCAGCAGGGTTGTTTGTAAGCATTGAAGGGAGAGGCAGCCATGGACGTTGTGTTAACAGAAAAAGAAAAGACTGCCATGATAGAGAAAAGCCACAACGCAATATTGTTGAGCCTTGGTGATAAGGTTCTTCGACAGGTATCAAAGGAGACTACGACATCGGGGTTATGGTTGAAACTTAAAAGTTTGTACATGACAAAATCTCTGGTGAATCGACTCTACCTGAAGCAAGCTTTGTATTCATTCAAGATGATCGAAGACAAAGTGTTGGCTGAGCAGTTGGATATGTTCAACAAGCTGATTCTTGATCTTGAAAATATTGATGTGAAGATCGATGATGAAGATCAGGCATTATTGTTGTCGTGCGCTTTGCCCAGAACACATGCTCACTTCAAAGAAACTCTCTTGTATGGAAGGGAGTCCCTGAGCATTGAAAAAGTTCAATCAGCCTTGTACTATAAGGACTTGAATGAAAGAAAGGAGCATAAACCTTTGACGGTTGGTGAAAGTTTGGTCGTTAAGGCAAAATTCTTGCGAAAGGATGGTAAGTTCGACAAGAAGAAAGGTAAAAGTCACCAAAAGTCTTATAGCGGCGAAGCATCTGGTATTCGATGTTATCATTGTAAGAAGGAGGGTCACATAAGAAAGGTGTGCCCTGGACGCTTGAAGGATCATGGAGGTAAGGATAATGGCAACGCTGCCATTGTTCAAGATGACTTCGACTAATCTGATGTCCTTGTGGTTTCAAGAAGCGACTCAAGAAAGAAGTGGATTATGGATTTAGACTGCACTTGGCACATGACTCCAAACAAAGACTTGTTCGAGGAGCTACATGATCAACATGGTGGATCAGTGCTGCTGGGAAACAACAAAGCTTGCAAAATTACAGGTATTGGATATGTGAGATTCAAGCTCCATGATTAGTCAATAAGGTTATTGATTAAAGTTAGGTATGTACCTGATTTGAAGAGAAATTTGATTTCTCTTGGTGAATTCGACAAGAAGGGATATGTTTTTCAAGGAGAGAAAAGTATCCTAAGAGACATAAAGGGGTCGAAGGAATTCTTGAGAGGCGTGAATAAATAAGGCTTGTATACCCTTGAGGCTGAAGTTGTAAGTGGTTCGACAAATGTTGCATCCATGAAACCATTGTCGAAGACAAAAATTTGGCACATGAGATTAGGCCATATCAGTGAAAGGGGTCTGGTCGAATTGGGGAAACAAAATCTGCTTGGAAGAGACAACGTCGAAAAGATGAAATTTTGTGAACCCTATATATTTGGAAAATTTTACAGAGTGAAGTTAACAAAGGCAAAAAAAGAACTTATGGGTCCCTTAATTACATCCATTCTGATCTTTGGGGGCCTACAAGGTGTCCATCACATTCAGGAACAAGATATTTTCTATCCATAGTCGATGAATATTCCAGAAAGTTATGGGTATTCATCCAGAAGACTAAGGATGAAACTTTTGAGAATTTCAAAGGTTGGAAGACTCTGGTCGAAAATCAGACTGGCAGAAAGGTCAAGAGCTTGAGAACCGATAATGGCCTTAAATTTTGCAATGAGGCGTTCGACAGCTTTTGTGCTGCCTCAGGTATTGCAAGGCACAAAACTACTGCAGGTACTCCACAACAAAATGGTTTGGAAGAAAGGTTTAATCGAACTATTTTGGAAAGAGTTAGATGCATGTTGACTAGTGCTGGATTAAAGAAGGTGTTTGAGGCTGAGGCTGTTTCAACAACAACATATCTGATAAACAGATATCCTTCAACTGCGTTAGATATGAAGACACCTGAAGAAGTTTGGTCGGGACATCCACCTAGTCTCGACAGACTAAGAGTATTTGGCTGCGTGGCCTATACTCACATTAGGCAAGACAAGGTCGAACCTAGAGCTCTGAAATGCATGTTCATGGGATACCCTGAAGGAGTAAAAGCTTATAGGCTATAGTGCCTAAAGCCAGGTCATAGGAGGTGTATCACTAGTCGAGATGTAGTTTTCAATGAAGTTGAGATGGCTTTCAAGAAAATTGATGATGCTGACGAAGAGCTGGAACAAGGAGAGATTCCTGTTGAGGTGGAGCATGTTGATGCTGAATTGCGTATCCCAGATGAAGTCGAAGAAGAAGCAGAAGATGCTGTCGAAGATGAGGAGACTGATAATGACTACCTGCTAGCAAGAGACAGGTTGAGGAGAGTCATCAAGCCACCTCAGAGACTTGGGCATGCATATCTTATAACTTATGCCTTAATCTCTGCAAGTGAGGTTCTCGACGAAGAACCTAAAGACTATAAGGAAGTTATGAGGAGTCGAAATAAGACTGAATGGCTGAAGGCCATGGATGATGAGATGAAATCTCTTCATGGTAACAACACCTGGGAACTGATCAAGAAACCTTTTGGAGCCAGGTTAGTCAGTTGTAAATGGATTTTCAAAGTTAAGGAAGGAATCTAAGGAGTGGCGTCGGAAAGATACAAGGCAAGATTGGTCACTAGGGGGTTCACTCAGAAAGAAGGCGCCGACTTCAATGATGTGTTCTCTCCTGTTGTGAAGCACATGTCCATTCAAATGTTGCTTGCCACAGTGGCATAGTTCGACCTTGAATTGGAACAGATGGATGTGAAGACTGCGCTCTTGTATGGTGATCTAGATGAAATAATCCTGATAAGGCAACCTGAAGGGTATGTCGAAAAGGGGAAGAAAGATTACGTGTGCAAGCTGAAGAGATCTTTATATGGATTGAAACAATCTCCTTGACAGTGGAATAGGAGATTTGACAAGTTCATGGCACGCATTAGTTTCATTAGAAGTCAGTTCGACCACTGTGTTTACTTCAGATTTCTACCTGGTAATTCATTTGTTATTTTGTTACTTTATGTTGGTTCTTGTATTGGCTGGAATTTTGGTAAAACAAAGTTGAACAATGTTGATGTCATATGTCTGATGTCTTAACATTGGTTCCTAACATTAGTTGTTGTAGGGTTGCAGTTTTGAGGTCTGATGTTAAACATGATGTCTTGACATCAGTTGACAGAACATCAGAAAACCATCTGTTGTGGTTTTTGTATTGCAGGATATTGGGTGAGATGTCCTGACATGGTTAATCAGACATCAGTACAGATATGGAGTATTACTGTCATGACAGTATGTCATAACATCTTGGTTCTGGCACAACAGTTGCTGCTGTTATGTGACAAATGTTGCAGGAGATGTCATGACATCTTAGTCTGGTATAGAAGGTGTTGTTGCTGTTATGTGACAGATGTTGTAGGAGATGTCATGACATCTTAGTCTGGTATAGAAGGTGTTGCTGTTTTACTGTCATGTGATGTCAAAGGAGATGTCACGACATCAGGTGTCTGGGACAGCAAGTACTGCTGTCATGTGATGTCAAAGGAGATGTCACGACATCAGTTGTCTGGGACAGCAAGTACTGCTGTTGTATATCTCTTGACGGATTTGATTTGATTTGATGAGATCTGTTTGGATATACCTCATCAGTATACGCAGGTCAAGGAGATTTATTAGGAACAAATTACAGATTTAATTGGATTTCATAAAAAGGATCTTGGAGACTTTTTAGGAAACTACTTGGAGATTTGTTCCTGTTTATGTGGAGAAAATTCTGCAGCTGATTTAAAAGCATGAAGATTTGATTGAAGATCTGATTTGTAGGAGAATCTTTTGCAGATTTGTAGCAGCTGATATGATGTGATTTTAAGCCCAAATCCAGTGGGGTTTAGGTTATAAATAGAAGCATTGTAACCTAAAAAAAAGCCAGCCATCATGTAAATTCTAAGGGCTGAGTTTGTGAACCATTCTCTAGGAGAGTTGGTAAGTGTGAACCACTCGGATTGTGAGATGGTCATTGTTCTTAGAGGAAGCTGTTAAGCAACTCTAAGTATTGTTCTTAGTCATGAGGGTCATGTCTAGGTATTATTATAGGAGTGTGTCTTCTACGTGTTTGGAGAGTTTTTGGAAATCAAGTTGTTGATGCAGTGACTGAGATGTTGACTGCTAGACATCATTGCGATGATTGGGAGTGAATGGTTTCTCATACCTAAGTGGTTTCTTAGGTAGAATTATCATTGGGTAGTGATTAAATTAGGTAGATGTCAACTGGTTTGTTGAGTCTGTAATTTGATACTGCTAATAGTGGACTTCCTTCCTGGCTTGGTATGCCCCCAGATGTAGGTTGTTAGACCGAACTGGGTGAACAAATTCTGTGTGCATTTTCTGAATACTTTATTGCCTTGTTCATACAACAGATATTGATGTTGTGACATCACACTTGACATCACATATCTGATACCAGAATTTCAATTGGTATCAGAGCAGGCATCCTGTCTGTTTTTGGATGAGATCTAGGGAAGATACTTTCTAGTTCATGAGCAAGGAAGATAGTTTTATTGAGATGGTGTATGGACTTGGTCAGTTCATAGAGATTTTTGTATGATCCCTTGAAGTGAAGGATGAACTATTCATGACAGGGTGTGTATTGGACCTGTCTATTGTTATCAGGCTTGTAGCTTTGGTGGTGAGCTGCTGTGTGGTTTGACTTATTTTCAAACCTATGTTGACCTAGTGCACATGGAGTGTCATGTTTGTGCAAGGGTTATTATGTTTTGCCTGAAGGTTGTAGAGGAGTTTTCTGGTGTGTGTTTCGCTGCATATATATATCTGATGGAAAATTCCTGGTGGTTTTGTGTTAAGGCTGCAACATTCTGAAGATGTATCACATGGTGTGGTGATACTTGAGGATATCTTCAACTAGCTTGTTAGAGTTGCCAAAGATACTTGTGGTTCATCCCAAGTCCACTCATAAAGGAACTCTTATATGAGCTTGTTGAAAAGAGGTCTGAAGAAAGTTAGAAGCAATTTATTCTTGCCTCCAACCTTACAAGGTCAATCTCTGGGCTGTGTTAAAGGATCTTTTGGTGTGTTTCTTGTGAAGAGAACTTATGTCCTACCAGTTGTTGGAACATAAAACCAGCAGATTGTGCAGAATCGTGTTGGATAAAGGTATGACATAACAGATGCTTGGGGGCTAAACAAATGTGTATTAATCACATCTGTTTGGAACCTACTCCTGGCTTGGAAGAGGAGGCATCTGGGTTGTGTGTCTAAGAAGTTTCCTTCAAGAAACATGTCTTAGATATATATGTTGGTCAAGAGATGATCAATATAATGTCACTCATTGGATGAGTGTATTGCTGATCCAAGTGAGTAGGTGTTCATAGGCTGTTTGTTTTTGTGGAGGTCAAGCTCAAATGTCAAGGACATTTTCTATGATATCTGAAAGTTCCTTCTGATCAAAGCAGCCAGTTGTTTGCAATCTTGCTTATGGCCATGGAGCAGATTCTGTTTGAAAGGAGTTATATGTGTGTACCAACCATAGGATGAGCATTTCAGATTTGTGCACGGAAAAGTTGGTGTTTTTTTTTTACCAAAGGATTATGGTTCCCTGGTATCTGCATGAGAAGTTTCCTCTAAAGCTGGAGTTCAGTTATGTGGTGTCCTCACATAATGGAACATCTTTTTGTAAGGATTGAAGGGCATCCTTGTAGGTTGAAGTGTTGGGAGAAGCATATTTGTCTATGCTGTTTGTGATGACCAGTCAATGGTTTCTCTCCTTTAGGTACAGAAGGATGGCATCAAACATCTGAACATTAAAAGTTTGAAGATTCTTAAAATGTAGAGTATGCTGGTTCCTGTTTGTGTGTATGTTCTGGGTTTGAAGGTTGATCAGCTACTGATGATCAATCCTCTTGTGTCCCTTGCAAGAGATGTGTGTGGATTACTATGGTTGTTGTCTCCAAAGCCATAGTAGATGTTTAGTGTGATTGCTGATGTCAGAACTGATGTTGAAACATCATTTCAGTTCTTTGCTCAGGGAGGAGTGAAAGGTCAAGACATTGACCTAACCTGGAACGCCTTTGTGGTGTGAATGGTTGTCATGATGGTTTGTTAACAGATGCCTGTTGTGTGAGAAGGTTACCTTGACAGGAGTTGAGTATTTGTCTGCTTTTGATAAGGTTGTGCATTCAACTAATGACAAAATACATTAACGGGAGACTATGTATATGTCTGATGTAAAAGTGCAGGACTGTTGAAGTGTTGAGAATATACTTTTCTCTATGTGGCTGTTTATTTCCCTTCGTGGTGTGTTGGTGTGTGAGAACTCTGAGAAGCAATCATGATGGTTAAAAGAATCTCGAGATTATAACAATAAGATTGTGTGTTCTATAATGTATTTAGAAGTGGCATTATTTGGTATAGTTACGGGGTAGTTTTGGACTACTTATTTTATGAAGATTTAGATGTGGTAGGTTTGAAGTCTTTGGAGTTTCTGAGCAGGATGGAGGTTGTCTACTCAAACTTGATTGTTGAATCAAGTCTATGAGAGCATGGAAATTTGTTTCTGCAAAGGGAAGAGGTTCTTCTAAGTGGCAGAAGGAAGAGCTGAATTCAACAGTTGGATATCATAATGTTTTGACATCTAGCTTAACATCAAAAGTCTCAGCTGGTGATGTGGCACATCAGCTTAAGATAGAGGAGATCTATAGTAATGGAAGTTATGGGTGCTTCAAAAAGATCTATCTCATACAGTTTGCGGGAGCTGTGGTTTGAGAAGATGTTACATGACTAAGAGGCTTGGTGAATCCAAGATGTCTTGCTTTGGAGCAAGTAGTTTATATGACTTGAAGATCTGGTTTCATAGGTGGATCAGGATATCTTGTGGGAGTTCTGAAGAAGATTGAGATCATTCAAAAGGTGGAATTTAGTTGGTTTCATTGTGTGCATTCAAGCAGGATGCTTGAAACTGATTGCTCTTATGCAAAAGAGTATTTAGTTGAAAATGTAAGGAGGTTCTAATTCTCTTGGAGCTTTTGGCAGAAGTTCTAGGTTGAGGATGGAAGTTGTTCTGGACTGGGCCGAGGCTGTCCAACAGGCGAGCAGGCCCAACCCATACAGCCTGGGGAGGCCCAATAAGGCCCTTCTGCAAGACATGTGACTGCCACGTGCAAGCCACAGTTTCGCCGGGCACTTTGGCAGTGTCGGGCACTTGGGACAATGGGAAAGGAGGACATCACACCCTGCTGAGATATACCTCCCCGACAGATCAGCTTCTCCCCGCGAGAATGCTACACATCACTCCTCGACGGACATGATTCCTCCCCGCGAGGCCATGTCCATTCTACGGGCTTAACATATCCTCGACACAGAAGGCTCTTCCCCGCGAGGCCATGTCTATTCTACGAGATTCATATCTCCTCGACACA
Source organism: Lathyrus tuberosus (assembly GCA_022829125.1). Classification (NCBI taxonomy): domain Eukaryota; kingdom Viridiplantae; phylum Streptophyta; class Magnoliopsida; order Fabales; family Fabaceae; genus Lathyrus; species Lathyrus tuberosus. Next base: position 2,402,609 of record JALAZF010000403.1, on the reverse strand, counting down.
GAAGGCTCCTCCCCGCGAGGAGTACCCAACGGTCCATACCACATGGACACATTCCAAGTAACCTCCCACGTCCGAAGGATTCGGTCTGCCCTACTTCCCGAAATCTAGGAGCAGTTACTCTAGGGCAAAGACCACATGCTGGTCTTCACTACTACACGTAAGTCCTAGCAGTTGCTTGGAGTGGGCCTAGTTGATCCAGCCCACTACAGGTAACCGTTGGCCCCGCGCTGGGGGCTCTCTATAAATGTCCTCTCATTTGAGAGGGTCAGGTTAGACACATTCTTCTTGCCACTCTACACTTTCTGTATTTGCTGTTACTCTGTGCACTCTCTCACTTGAGCGTCGGAGTACCTTGCAGGTACACCCCCCGCCGTCTCTCACCATCACCGGAGCTGCCGTTCCAGACGCCGTTGGCCACTATCAACTGTCTGATCCAGGTACGATCAGTGGCGCCGTCTGTGGGAAAATATAAGCTTCCCCATTTTTCTGCTCGATAAACCAAAGCTTTCTCCATTCAACAACCATCATGGCCAACCCGTCGGCGAATCAAGCTCTAGACAACATTATCGCACAGCTCAGTACTGGCAATCGCGTCAAAAACAACGCTGCCCAACCTGTCGTGGAGAACGACATCAGAGACAGACTCACCGCCTCACCATTTTCCAAGGAAGTGGAGTACGAGACAGCTCACCAAGACGGACATGAAACAGTCCTCCAGCCCGTTTTCCAGCCCGTAGACCCGCCGCCAAATGCGGACCCGAGCACTGCTGCCCTGTTTTCTTTGGTCAGTCAGACCAACCAGATGATCTTCAACTAGAACATCCGGATCGAGGCGCTGGAGAAAGGTCGTGGTCGGACTTCCCCGCGAATGCACCGACCACCACCATTTCCAAGATATTCGCAGTCCCCAGAGGCATCTCGCAGCCCCTCCCCAGTTCACAGGGGTCGCAGGCCATGCTTAGAGCGTACTCAGCCGGAACATCCTCAGAAACGCCACCGCTCCCCGCCACCAAAGGGGCCAGTTCGCTCCTCGAAAAATAAAAGGAGCAGGCCGGACGCCGAGGAGCCTAGAGGCCGCCCAAATGACCACTCCCCGAGGCGTCACTATGTTCATGGATAATACTCCCCCTCTGTGTCTCCGGGAACCAGCGAGGATGACGATTACCGGACCCCTCTGGCCAGGCACATCATGGACGCCCTATTCTTAAGGGCCTGGAGAGGCCCCCATCCTTGGGGATATATGACGGGACATCTGATCCTGATGACGATGTCGAGAGTTTTGAAGCTCTGCTCGATTTCAAGAATGTCTCTGGCGCTATCAAATGTTGATTATTCCCTACGACTCTTCGAAAAGGGGCCATGGCTTGGTACAAAAACCTAGCATCTGAATCAATCACGTCGTGGAAGGTCCTGAGGGAGCGCTTCAGAAAACCTTTTACGGCTTCTCGTCGACATCCGAAGACGATAGCCTCCCTGGAAGCCATCTTTCAGGGGAAGGATGAACCTCTCCAGAGCTACATCGAGAGGTTCAACAAGGAAGCGGTCAAAATCCACGTGACCAGTCACATCAAAATGTATCTCATCATCAAGGGTTTGCGACTAGGATCCAAGTTCGCAGAATCCGTCGAACTACACCGTCCCCGCAGCTTTGAAGGCCTCCTCGAGAGGGCTCAGTCACATATTGAGTTCGAGGAAGCTGAAGCCGCACAAATTGCCCTCGATTCGAGGCGCAGAGAAGGCCCCCGCGGCAACAAGGAATAAGACTCCCCTCCACCCAGGCGAGGTGGAGACAGGAGAAGAGAAGACTCCCCTCCACCTAGGCGAGGTGGGGAAAGAAAAAAAGAAGCCCGAACCAAAGAGCCCCGCGAATCACGGGGACCGTCTGGCCTTTTCAAAAACTACACACCGTTAAACGCATCCCCCGCGCGCATTTTTAGCGACTGTGCCAATTCGGAGTTCGTCAAAGGGGGAATCTGCTTCTCGAAACCGACGGCTCCCAAACCAAATGCTGACAAGTCCAAGTACTGCCGGTTCCATCGCAGTCACGGGCACGTTACTGAAGATTGCATCCACCTTAAGGACACAATCGAAACGCTGATTAAAGAGGGGTACCTGAAGAAGTACGCCAAGCAGCAAGAGGCCCCCCGCCCCAACGGCCAGGAGGCCCAGAATGTCGAGGAGTCAACTCCTTCTCCTAACAACGGATCGCTGTAAGTCGCGTTGAGCATCACGCGACCTGAAAACTTTGGCTTTTCGGGAGAACTCGACAACCCTGAAGCTGTCTGAAACATGTGGAAGAGCTTCCCAACAGAAGAGCCAATAAGTGCCCGCAGTACCTGGGAGTCTTTCCCCCAAGCCCTGGTCATATCTGGCGGAGCCCCTGACCGTTTGACCGTAGGGTAGATAAAGAGGAAATTCGACGAATTGAAAGCAACAACTCCTCGAGCCCCTACCCTTGAGAGGGTTAATGGAAGATCAACTCTGATTACCTTCTGCCTCGAGGAACTTCCCGGTGGGGCACCTAACGCCAACATCCCCCTCCTGATCCGGGCACAGATGGCCAATTTTTATGTCCACAGAATTTTGTTTGACTAGGGGAGCTCAGTGGATATCATGTACGTCCACCTCTTCGAGACCCTCCAGCTGACCAAGAGACACTTGTCCCGGTACGTAGGGTCAGACCTACAAGGCTTCAATGGCGCGACCACCAGACCATGGGGCTTCGTGGAGTTGATGGTCACCTTCGAGTTTGAGGAAACTGCCCGACAGGTGAAGACGCGTTTCTTGGTGGTGGATTGCCCGTCCCTCTACAACTGCATCATGGGGAAGACCGCGTTGGCGGAACTGACGGTCGTACCTAAAGATGAAGTACTACACGAAGCGTTGACGTGTGGTCACTCTCCATGGGGACATCAAGGCGGCTAGAAGATGTTTCGACGCAGCAATCAAGGGTCTGAGTGTCGTCGGCGGTGTCAAACCCAAGACTCAGGCTGGGGCATCTCCAGACGTCGTGCAGGTTCCACTCCCGCCGGTCAGTGCGGTCGACCTTAACAGCAGGTTTCCCGGGGAGCAGGAAGAAGCTGCAGGCGAGGACCTCCCAGTTGAAATCAATGGGCAGCCTCTCCACCAAACGCGCCCCGTCCCAGACGGAGATTTCGAGCTGGTTCCTCTCGGCGACAGCCCAGATCGAAGCGTGAAGATTGGCTATGGACTCCCCGACCTGGCGAAGAGGTAACTGAAGGCATGCCTCCGAGAAAATGCAGATTTGTTCGCCTGGAGTGCTGCAGAGATGCCCGGACTGGACCTTAAAGTAGCTTGTCATCAGTTGACTATAGATCCGGCCGCTAGGGCTGTAGCTCAACGTAGGCGTAGGCATTCTCCAGAAAAAATGGAGGCTGCTGAAAAAGCTGTAAAAGACCTCCTAGAGGCAAACTTTATTTCCGAGGCCAAGTACACGACTTGGCTCTCAAATATTGTACTCGTTAAGAAAAATAATGGAAAATGGAGGATGTGCGTTGACTACACAGATCTTAACCAGGCATGCCCGAAAGACTCTTATCCCTTACCTAACATCGACCAGCTGGTCGATAACTCTGCAGGATTCAAATTACTATCCTTCATGGATGCCTACTCGGGGTACAACTAAATCCCCATGGACGAGGCCGACAAGCAGCATACCGCTTTCATGACCGAGTCGGGCAATTACTACTATAACGTAATGCCCTCCGGCTTGAAAAATGCTGGCGCCACCTACCAACGGATGATGAACAAGGTCTTCCGGGCAGATATAGACGACGTGCTCGAGGTCTATATGGACGACATGATCGTCAAATCTGCAGAAGAAGTCGACCATGCTGTTCATCTCAAGAAAGTGTTCGACACGGCAAGGAAATGTCGCATGAGGTTCAACCCCGACAAATGCACCTTCGGTGTTCGCGCAGGGAAGTTCCTCGGCTTCTACCTCACGGAGAGGGGAATCGAGGAGAACCCTGACAAATGTAGGGCGTTCTCCGAAATCCCTGCCCCGAACTCGAAGAAGTCGATCCAGTCACTTAACGGAATGCTGACTGCTCTCTCCCGTTTTGTCGCCAAATCTGCTCAGTACGCACTCCCTTTTTTCAAGCTTCTCCGACAGAAGGCGACTTTTGAATGGAGTGAAGAATGCGAACAAGCCCTCCTCCATCTAAAACAAGTCTTGTCACAACCCCAGTCTTGTCCCGACCAGATAACGGGGAAACACTTTTCTTGTACCTGGTCGTCACCGGCGAAGCGGTGAGTGCTGTCCTCATACGGGAGACCCCCGACTGACAGAAACCAATTTATTTCACGAGCATAGCTCTTCAGGGTCCCGAGCTCAGATACCAACAGATTGAAAAGGTCGCCTTGGCCCTCGTATCTGCAGCCAGGAGATTACGTCATTACTTCCTGGCCCACACAATTGTGGTAAGGACGGAGCAACCTATCAGACAACTCCTCAGTCGGCCAGATATGGCGGGGAGAATGCTCTGGTGGTCTCTCGAGCTATTCGAGTTCGACCTTCGATACGAAGGAAGAAAAGCCTTGAAAGCTCAGGTACTGGCCGACTTCGTAGTGGAAATGACCGTCCCTGAATCCTCGACCAATGGCTCCCAGAAATGGACGATTTACGTCGACGGAGCCTCAAGTGCAAAAGGTAGCGGAGCGGGCATTATCCTCGAAAACGAACAAGGCATCCTGATAGAGGTCTCCCTCGAACTGTCCTTTAAGACATCAAATAACCAAGCCGAATACGAGGCCTTCCTCGTGGGACTTCGACTTGCGGAAGACCTTGGTGCAAAAGAAGTTAAAATCTTTACAGACTCCCAGCTCGTGGCGTCACAAGTTCGGGGAGAATTTCAGGCCAAAAACGATAGTCTCATCGAGTACCTAACCTTGGTGCAAGAAAAGTTGAAGAAATTTGTCTCCGCGGAGGTGCCTCACATCCCGCGCGAGCACAACACTCGAGCAGACGTGCTCTCCAAGCTTGCGAGCACTAAGAAGAAATGAGGGAACAAATCAGTTATCCAGGAGATACTCTCCCAGCCGAGCATAAACAAACCCACACCGACCACAGAGGTCAACGCCATCGGGGATGCAAACTGTTGGATGACCCCGGTTTACGAATACTTGATGACGAGCAAACTGCCCGACGATTCTAAAGAAGCGGGGATAGTCAAGAGGCGGGCATGTGCGTACACCGTCGTCGAAGGTAAGCTATACCGTCGAGGATTCTCCATTCCCTTACTCCGGTGTGTCGAAGAAAGCAAAGTTTCGGGGATCCTCCAAGAAATCCACGAAAGGATCAACGCCCAGCACCTCGGCGGAAGGTCCCTAGCCCGAAAAGCACTCCGAGCGGGGTATTATTGGCCCACTATGCAACATGATGCAAAGGAACACGTCAAGAAATGTGACCACTGTCAAAGACACGAGGACATGCACCTCGCTCCTCTAAACGAGCTTAAGTCATTGTCATCCCCATGGTCGTTTGCGTGGTGGGGAATGGATATCCTCGGACCTTTCGTCATAGGGTCATACCAAAACAAGTACCTCATCGTCGAGGTAGATTACTTCACGAAGTGGATTGAGGCAGAGGCGCTGGCCAAAATCACTGCCTTCAACATACTTCATTTCTACAAGAGAAACATCCTCGCCCGATTCGGTGTGCCCCAAGCCATTGTCACCGACAACGGGACACAGTTCACCGATAGGAACTTCCAAGACTTCGTCGCCAAACTGGGCACAAAACAACACTTCACGTCGGTCGAACACCCTCAAACCAACGGGCAGGCCGAAGCAGCGAACATAGTGATACTCCAAGGACTGAAGCGACGACTCGGCGAGGCCAAACAACGGTGGGTCGAGGAGTTGCACAGCGTCTATTGGGTGTATCGAACAACCCCACACTCCACGACCGGGGAGACCCCGTTTCGCCTAACGTACGGAACCGAGGCAGTTATCCCCGTGGAGATCAGGGAACCCTCGAGGAGGACAGAAGCTCCCCTCGACGAAGAAACAAACAACGAAGCCCTACGAGAGGAGCTCGACCTCGTCGAAGAGATAAGGACCGACGCTTCCCTCCAAGAAGCCTCATTAAAACAAAAAATAACTTTGCGTTATAATGAAAAAGTTATCAAACGAGACTTCCAAGTAGGCAGTCTTGTCCTATGGAGAAATCAGAAAGATTCACGCGAAGGAAAGCTGGCCGCAAACTGGGAGGGCCTATACCGCGTCATTGCAAAGACGGGGACGAGTGCCTATTACCTCGAAAACCTCCACGGTGAACAACTTGCTCGACCATGGAATGCTGAGAAGCTCAAACAATATTACAGTTAGACACTGCCCGAGACAGTACGACGTCGCGACCACGGGGGCATGCAACGGTACATGCGCGACACCTCTATATAACACACGACGGCCAAAAACCACGAAGTGTGTGCGTGAGACTTTTTGGCCCGACGAGGAGACCTCAACCGAGCTCCGTCGTTGACGTACCAAATAGGTGGAACACCCAGCTCGCGATGGGAAGTTCACGCCACGAAGCTAAGACCTCGACCGACTTCTTAGCCTTGTTGAAGGTCGGAGTACAACCCTCAACCACTCGACTAGCTCTCTTCGCAGTCGAGGATCATCAGAGTCGAGCAAACTCCCAAGGCTCCAACGATCTCAACTACTTAGGAAAAAATAAGTAATGTATAAAGTATCACACATAAGCAAAATAAATAAAGAGGCAAAGCGAAGTATTAGAATCGGGCAAAACCCATTGTACGAATATTACATCAATAAGCCCCTGGCCCACACAGCCGGGCAAAAACAACAAAATGGCACGTAGGCCAAGTAAACTATACTCCTATGCAGCAGCAGTCTCGGCAGCAGTCTCAGCAGCGTCTGGGCCACCTCCTTGTTGGCATTTCCTTCTTGCCCGGGCAACACTATCCGGCCATCGACCACCTCGCAGTTAACATCAGCCCCGTCGGTCACAAGGCCGGGATTTAGGATCCGAAGCTGCGCCACTGCATTTCGGAACCCTATGTCCGCGACCTCAAGAGTATCATCCTCGGCTAGCCAGAGATCCTGCTCGACTCTCCTGAGTTTGGCCACCAGAGCTGCCCGAGAGGTTATGACCTTATCCTCCTCAGTTTCACCTTCAGCTGGCCGAACAGCATCCTCCAGCTTTGCGACCCTCTCCATGAGCCGCTTCTCCTCTGCCTCCAGCTCGGTGATCCGGGCAAGATGACCTTTCTCCGCTTCCTCAGCTTGCTTTAGCTTTGTCTCCGCCCGCTGCTGCTGCTCGCTCTGTTCTTTATTAAGGTCCCTGCATTACTTTAACTCTTTGCGCAGGTCTAGCAGTTCAGCCTCCAAGATCTCGAGCCTTTCTTGCAGTCGAGAAAGTTTGGCAGCGGGGCGGGTTTCATCGTTCAGGACAATAGCAGTCGAACAGAGCTGCATAACGGCAGACATGTCCTCAAAGATCGTTCTCCTCCTCGGTTCCGCAGTGGTCCCCAGCACAACTTGGATTTCAGAGGGAGGGATGCGAGGATAGTTGACTTCAGAGAAGAAGCGGGGCTTGAGATGGCATGTGTCATACCCCAAATTTTGACCACTAAGATTCCCATCATTGTGAAAATCATCATCACAATATGGAAGAACCATTATGCCTCATCAATCTCCTCAAGGAATTGTTGAGCATCCACTACAATCAAAATTAGGGTTTCAAACCCTCTCAGAGCCTTAAACAAAGGATCAATCAAGGAATGACATGATCTTCAACTTGTCTAAAACCTCTTAAACATTCACAAAGGATCAAAAGGACTCCCACATCAAGAATTAAGCACAAGAGTGCAACATTTCAAGTGGATCAAGCCTCAAGTTCATCTAATACAAAGTCAACTGACACAGAAAGTCAAAGTTTGACTTTTGGTCAACTTTGAGCTTCATAAGCCATTACTCAAGAAAATATGATGGATGATTTAATTTGATCAAATTTAAATCAAGAAATAATGCAAAATTGATCAAATTGAAAGAAACTTAGAAATTTTTTCTAAGTTAAAATCATGTTCAAGTGCACAACTTTTCAAGGTTGTAACTATTGATCCAAGCATCCATTGATTTTGAGTAAGAGCTACTTTTAAAGAGGGTATTTGATACTTCAACATTGTAGAAGGAATCAACTCAAAATATCATAAGGATTGAAAGATATAAGTGATCAAAGTTGGGAATTCTTAATGTCCAATATTCTGACATTGCATGGGACATCATTAATATTTTTTCAGCAAGAATGCCCCAACTTCAAGGACGTTTTTCTCCATGATCCAAGTTGAACCAGGTCTGGAGTCAAACATGAAAGTTGAAGTACGTTGTCTCAGGTTTCCAGAAAGTTATAGAACGTCCTTGTAGCATACTCGAGCAGGGAGATATGATTTTCGTAAGAAGCATTGATAAAGCAGAATTTTCATGACAGCTTTTAGGACAGATTTGACTACACAAGTTCAAGACCATTTTTGATGACTTTGCAAGCTGAACCAAGACCAAAGTCAAACATCAAAGTTAAATTATGTCATTAGGGCTTTCCAAAATGTATTAGAACTCCTATTAATTCAACTTGAGCAAGGAGTTATGAACCTCACAACAGGCCTTGCTCGAGCTGATTTTTTAGGACAGATTTTGTGCACTTTTCTTGTGCCACCCAATTTTCAAGCTTAGCATCAAAGATGCAATTCACTTCAATTCAAAATATCATAGTGGATTAAAAGATACAAGTGATTAAAGTTTGGAATTATTAATGTTCAATGTCTAATGTTTCAACATTGCATAGGGACATCATTAATATTTTTTCAGCAAGAATGTCCCAACTTCAAGGATGTTTTTCTCCATGATCCAAGTTGATTCAAGCCAAACCTTGAACATCAAAGTTGAAGTACGTTGTCTCAGCTTTCCAGAAAGGTGTAGAACGTCCTTGTAGCATACTCGAGCAGGGAGATATGATTTTCGCAAGAAGCATTGATAAAGCAGAATTTTCATGACAGCTTTTAGGACAGATTTGACTACACCAGTTCAAGACCATTTTTGATGACTTTGCAAGCTGAACCAAGACCAAAGTCAAACATCAAAGTTGAATTACGTCATCTAAGCTTTCCAGAAAGTCCTAGAATGTCCATGTAGCATACTCGAGCAGGGAGTTGTGGATTTTACAAAAAGGCTTGCTGCAGCTGAATTTTTCATGGGGCAGATTTGCACATTTCTTGTGCCACACGAATTTTCAAGCTTTGTCATCACTTTGGACACCTCTGAGGATCAAATCTAAAGGGGAAAATCACTGAGCCAAGCCTCCAAAGTCATTGGAACAAGAAGTAGCATGTTATTCCTAAAAATCCCTAAAAGAGGGACAAGACTCCAATTTTGGATTGGAGCATTCAATGGAAGCATCAAGGTGGCATGGACTGAGCCATTCTCAACTGAATTCAGTCAAGACTTATCCAAGACCAAGGGAACCACAGCCCTGTACCCTAACCTCTAGTCAATGGCTAGAGGAGACTTGGATTCTCATTGGACAACATTGGCCAAACCTCTGCTGCAGTTGTCATTCACTGTTGCTGCGAAAACAAACTTGCTATACTATAAATAGAGCTCATTTGTGTTAAGTTTGAGTACACCAAAGCCATCAAACAGATGCTTTCCTCAAAATCTCTTCTTTCACCTCAAATTTACCTTTCAAAGCAAGTAATTCTGAGTTTTCAAGTTAGAGAGCAATTCCAATCAAACTAATCACACACACACCTCATATATATCATATGTAAGCTGTGCAAACTATCACAAGTGACCTGTAATCACAAAATCACAAAGTCACTTCTCAAAACCTCAAAATGGCACTTTTTTTGCACTTTTCAAGCCATGTCTTGATTCAGTCACTTACCAAACCAGATAAAACTTCAAACACACTCCAAATATCATCCTTGAATTGCCCCAAATGGTTCCCAACATCTGGAACACCATTTGAGAGAGTTGTTATTTTGGTCACTTTTAACCCCTTTTGCAAGAAAGAGACAGTTTGTGTTTTTGCAGGTACCAGTTGATTCCAATCATCCTAAAAGCTTCTAAGGGATCATTTGAGTGTGTCTAAATCATCAAATCATTTCTGGAACAAGAGGCTTGATAGATTGCACAAAAAACTCAAAAAGAGGTAAGCATCACAACTTGGAATCCTTGAAATCATGCATTGCTTTGAAGTCCACTGATCATACACGTCTCATACATGTTGTATATGTTGTGTTTGGGCTAATTCACCATGTAATCCATGCCTGTTTCAAAGTGTAGCACAGAAAATGCAATTATAGGTCCTTTTCAAAACCACTATCGGGTTTTGAGGAGGGAGTGTGTTTTGAAAAAACTACCATCACCATTGGATTCCTTGTGAAATTCTGGGCCAGATGCATATAAATTTTATCGCAAACCATTGAGATTTGAGAAAGTTATGGGTGTTGGAAGTTTGATAAAAAAGATGTTGAAAACTCATGAGTGATGTCTCATGAGTGATGTTGTGACATCACATTCCTTTTTTTTCTTAGTTTATCTTCAAAACTCAACCAATTCTTTTACATAGCAAAAATCATCATTTTCAAAATCTGTTTGACACACTTCTTATTAATACTCCAAAATATTTTATTCCACAAAAAAATTAGTTTTATATTATTTATTTAAGATAATTAGTATTTTTATGAATAAATTCCTTTTTAATGTTTTTTAAAACATTTTAAAAGTGAATTCTCATATTGAAAATCAAGACCAAATGAATTTTATTTCATCTTGTGATTAAAATATCATTTTTCAAACCCTAACCAAAAATCACAAGTTGCTTATTTGGTATTTTTATCATTTTGTATTGATTTTCTTTTAAGAATTTACTTTTAAAATGATAAAATTAGGATTTCTTTTATTTTCACCATCATAAAACTTTTTCAAACACTCATGGGCCTCTCCTTGAGCTATAAGACCCAGTCAAAACTCTTGGGCCTCCAATAGAGTGTAAGACCCAATCTCTTTGTAAATACCAAAATTTTGGGCCTCAGTCACTTGCATAAGTCCCACGGTGTTTCCAAAAACTCGGCGCGATCGTCGCCCTTTTCAAAATTAACCATTGGGCCTACCTCGTGTTATAAGCCCCACTCTTTTTCTTTAAACTTTTTGGGCCTCTTGAGAGAGTGTAAGACCCATCCCTTTGTACATAAAACCTTTTTGGGCCTCAGTCACTTGTATAAGTCCCTCTGTACAAATTCAACAGTGCGATCACAGGTAAAACCCTGGGCCTCTCCTTGAGCTGTAAGCCCCAAATCTTTCTTTTTCAAAGCACTTTCTCCTTTGATTTTGAATATACTGTTGTTTTCAATCTTTCTTTGTTGAACAACTAACCAAACATCATGGAAGCTCTACAACCGAGTAAGTGTTTATACGCTTTCATTTACCGCTTTCATATACATATAACTGTATTGTGGGGCTGTTTCGCTGTAAGTCTTCTTTCATAAACTCATATCAACTGTGTAATAATAGTATAGATATTTAGAGTTTCCCCGGCAACTACGTCTAGAACTAGGTAAAGCCGTTTCGTTTACTCTTAGAAATAGTTTAAACTAGATCCCCATAGGATTACCAGACACAGTCTTCCCTCCTCTTGGGGTTAAACAATATGGAGATATGAAAGGCAACATTCTCTGTGAACCCTTTCATAGACTGTCACTCATAGAAGTTGTCAAAGAAACTCTATTCCCCAGAGATGATCTCTTCTCCGTGAATTGCATCTCTAGAGTTTCTTCCAAATTCTCAAACTTTCCTGACTTTGATCTATTCTCGGTGAATAGCATTGCCTTGAATTTCTCGGGGTTTGGGGACCCACAGGCTTCTTAAAAGCACTTGTCAAAGAAACTCTACTCCCCAGAGATGATCTCTTCTCTGGGAATTGCATCTCTTGAGTTTCTTCCAAATTCTCAAACTTTCCTGACTTGATCTATTCCTTGTGAATAGCTTGCCTTGAATTTCTCGGGATTTGGGGACCCATCGGCTTCTTAAAAGCAATCGGCCTCTTCTTGGGCATCGTACAAGGACCCACAGGCTTCCTAAAAGCAACCTCGCCTCCTCTTGGGCTTAGTACAAGGACCCTACGGCTTCTTAGAAGTATTCACAGCCTCCTCTTAGGCTTCGTATAATGATCTCTTCCTCCGGGAATGATAGCCTCCTCTTGGGCTTAGTACAAGGACCCTACGGTTTCTTAGAAGTATTCACAGCCTCCTCTTAGGCTTCGTATAATGATCTCTTCCTTCGGGAATGATAGCCTTCTCTTGGGCTTCGTACAAATTATCCCGACGACCTCCTAAAGGTATAGGAACAGAACTTAGTCATCTGCATAGAACAGTCCTTTCGAGAGTCTACTACTGTTTCTCAAAGCATGGTACAAAGGTTAAAACTCTAGACTTGGACAGTCTAACTTCCTTGAGTCTCAAAGACATTCTCAAGTGACCCCTTAGTTAAATAGGAAGAAAACCCGCAGACTCAGACAGTCTCAATACCCTTTGGATTTCCCGTTTCCTCAAAGAAAAGGAAATATCCCTGACCCTCAAATCAAATCCATGAGTACAGTGTTGCTCATACAAGAACTGATTTTTGCTTTAAAATCAGTATACTGGACCTGTCACTTAACTGAAACAGTTACCATAGCCTCCTCTTGGGCTTTGTACAATGATTCTCCCCAGCGGAGTCAAATAATGTTTAGCCTCTCTCTCGGGCTTTGTACGAGACACATAAGAGACTCCCTCATTGAGTCAATCACCCATAGCCTCCATCTCGGGCTTCGTGCGAGATACAAAAGACTCTCTTGTTGAGTCAAACTTTTTGCCTCCATCTCGGGCTTTATACGAGATACAAAAAGGTTCTTATTTAGCCAAACAAACAACAGCCTCCATCTCGGGCTTTGTACGAGATACAAAAACTCTCTTGTTGAGTCAAATAGCCTCCATCTCGGGCTTTATACGAGATACCAAAAGACTCCCTCGTTGAGTCAAAAACCCTTTTAGCCTCTCTCTCGGGCTTCGTACGAGACACATAAAAACTCCCTCTTGCTGGGCCAATAGCCTCCTCTTAGGATTTGTATAAGAAAACCACTGGTTGATCCAATCAACCTTTTAGCATCAAAGTTGTGCCTCGTTCACAGTACACAAACATCAACAACTCATTTCCCCTTCATCTAATCGCTGTAAGTGGCAAGCCTCTGGATCATCTACATCCATGCCACTGTCCCTCTTTTAGCATGAGAAATTCCTAAGGAAAGATAACATTGCTCTACACTGAGTTAAAGTCTTCTCCTTCAGGTTAAAATCCCCTTTAAAGGAAATTATGGCATTGCTAGGATCCGCGTATCCCGGTTAAAGTAATTCTCCTTTATAACCAGTCACCCAATAGTTGTGACAGACAAACCCTTCTTTAGAGATGACAAATTCTCTCTAAAGTCGAGGTCCTTCAGCTTCACATCTTGGGCTTTGAACAAGATACAAATAGACTTTTCAGCTTCACATCTTGGGCTTTGAACAAGATACAAATCGCCTTTCGCTTCACGTCTTGGGCTTTGAACAAGACACCAAAACCCCATTTCCTCCCATAGAATAGGAGGAACTACGAACGCTCTGATTTCCCTGTTTCGGTAAACGGGAATACGTAGGCATAAGATCGAAAGAAAAGATCTTAGCGAGCACAATCAACAAAAAACCCAAATCTCATATCTCCATCAATCAAAAGCAGTAATTCAAAAGCATCAGTACTAACATCCTAATCCTTGTTCCCCGCCAGAAACCTTCTGCCCAGATAAAAAGAAAGAAACTGTATTGGCGAAAATACAAATAACCAGTACAAAGGCCCCCCACATTGATAGCATCCGTAACCTAACAGACCGTTGTTTAAACTCAGTATGTAAAGCAGGGTTAATTGGAGACATCTATTTCCCTTCCTTATTTAGCTCACAATAGGATAAAAAATGAATCGACCTATAGTTTAAGCTCAACCGCAGTGAGCGATCAGCGCTTAAGAACCGCGTCGAAAATCGCTCGCTACAGAAAAATGGCGCCCACCGTGGGGCGTGTCTCTGTTTTTCTTCTTCCTTCTCATCTCTTGTGAGAATACCACAGATTGGGGCTTCCACCGGGGAACCCATTTCTGTCAGGAACTTAGGATTCATAGTTTTAAAGGTCTAGGATGTTTAGGACAAATATATATACTGCTTTTCCTAATTGCTATACGTGTTTATTTTTCTGCTACTGGGAATGCGTGTGATGCCGTATGTGGTGAGATTGAGTATACACTTAAGATAAGTGATGGCGACGGGGTCGACCATCAACCTCAGTGGAGGCATCCTAATGTAACCATTCTCTCACCTAGACAATGGGTCGATTGTGATGCCTGAGATGCTGAGGAGCCAAACCCTTTCGTAGTGCAGAAACTATCAGAAATAGTTGTTACGCGATACTACCCTCATTTGAGGCTGGTGATCTATTCTCGGTGAATGGCACTTACTCTAAGATTGCTCTACAACTCGCTGACGATCCGCTTGTTGTTTTGCTTTCCTGGGAGGAGCTGATGATAATGAGTACAGGTACAAAAATCACCTTAGTATAAACCTTTGGGGATGGGTAGAGCCTTGACTTCATGACAACGACCCTTTGACCCCATGTTTTTTCTATGTTTTTGTGTGCTGCATTCATGCATTCATTTAAAAAAAACATTAAAACATTCAAAAAACTTCTCTTCTAGTCTCTCTGTTTTTCAAATTAAACTAAGACTGTGATTGCAAATATCAGAAAAGAGGATTACGCTAATGGATTTCGGTAGAAGGAGAACTCATACGTACACCTTCAAGGTTCTAAAACTAGGGGATTTGAGAAGGTTAGCAAGGATGATCACTAACCGAGAGGCTTTCAGAGCCAAGTACGGAGGTTTGCTACCACTGTTAAGAGTCCATGTGATTGAGGGAATCATGGACGCGCTCGTTCAATTCTACGATCCGGTTTATCACTGTTTCACATTCCCGAATTACCAGCTTGCACCAACGCTGGAGGAGTATTCTCATCTGATCGATCTACATATCACTGATCGAGCTCCATTTTCTGGACTGGAAGAAATTCCAAAGAATCAGACCATTGCAAGAGCAATTCATTTGGACGAGTCTGAGGTCAGGACTCACATGACTACTAAGGGTGGCATCCAAGGTTTGCCAGCCCAGTTCTTGACAAAGAAAGCTCTATACTTCGCTAGTATAGGGAACGTAACCGCTTTTGAAAGCATCTTTGTCTTGCTCACCTACGGTTTATTTTTGTTTCCCAACATCAATAACTTCGCCGATATCAACGCCATTAAGGTTTTTCTCATTGGAAATCCTGTGCCGACTTTGCTCGCAGATGCGTATCATTCTGTACACTTGGGAAATTTGTACAGCGGAGGGGAGATCACATGTTGTGTACCTTTGCTTTATAAATGGTTTATCTCGCACTTACCCAAGTCTGCTGCTTTTTGGGATTGCAAGAGTGTCTTGCGTTGGTCGCAGAAGATCATGTCTCTTACCAACTCTGATATAGATTGGTGTAATAGGATTTTTGAGGGAATCAGGATCATTGACCGTTGTGGAAACTTCCCCAACGTACCCCTCATAGGAACTAAAGGAGGAATCAACTATCACCCAGTATTGGTTCGTCGTCAATTTGGATACCCGATGAGGCTTGTTCTGCGCAACGCTCATCTGGAAGGTCTTTTCTTCAAGGAAGGAGAAAGTGACAGAGCACTAAAGATGGAAATAGTGCACGCTTGGAAACACGTTCATAAGAAAGGACGAGAGTCTCTGGGAAAACCGGACTGTGTCTTGGTGGAGCCTTATCTCCATTGGGTACAAACTAGAGCTCTCAAGCTAAAGATGCCTTATCCTCGTTACGGGATTCTTCCGCCGAGGGAATCTGTCATGTACTTCATGACGGAAACTGAAAAGCTTCAGGTTACTCTCAACAAAGTTCAGAAGGAGAGGAGATCTTGGAAGAACAAGTACCGCACCCTCGACGTAGAGTGCATCAAAATACAGCAACTACTGAAAGAAAAAGATGCTCTGATTGAAATTTTGGAGCAACATGCTATAGAGAATCAAGATGACCAAAGGAATTTGCTCGCTCCTTTCACTTGGCAAAGGAATGACAACCCGACAACGGCCCAAGAGCCCCGGTCAAAGAAAAGGAAGATATCAGAGTCAGCACCCGATTTCTCTTCAGAGAGGACTCGGGACCCATTAACTTAGGTTTCTGTTTCCGCACATTTGTAATCTACTGTATTTCCATTTCTGTAATCCTTTAAATTTCAATAAAAAGGGGTTTCCCCACCGTTTGATATTTGCAATCTAATTGTCGAAGTTTATTTTGATTAAACCAAGAAGAACAATTAATGTAATCATTGCATTCATCATTCTCACATCGCGTATTCTTCTTCCCTACGAATCTCACGTTTGTGTCTCGATTCTAGAGTCAAACTGTCTCATTCATACAATACTCGGGCCAATCGTCAGAAAAAGATGGATGATCTTGAGGAAGAAAACAGAGAGTTGAAAGAAGAGATCGACGCTCTGAGAGAGGATATGAGAAAGCTTCGTAACGACATGCAAGCCATGGCAGAAGCTCAGCTACAAAGAAACGTGATCTCAGAGATCACCTCAACGCCCATAATGGAGAAGTATGATCCTAGGTATCAGACGCCGAAAGATCATCCCTGGGGCATGCCTGTCAACTATATCCCGGAAGGATATGTTCCGCCGATCACTGAGGATCAGGGAATCACAACAGAAGCCGCTGGGCCTGAAGGTTACAAACTTCGGGAAAGCGAAGATGCCAGGGGCATACTGAAGACTCCTGAAGGTTACAAACTTTGGGAAACGCCGAGATTCACTACCGTAGTCACGGTACCACCCCCTGTGGTGCACACTGTCCCGGAAGGACAGATTCCACCAATATCTGCTGGTAAAAAGGAAACTATGTTTGACCGAATGGATGAATTCCAGGAGCAGTTCCTGGAAATACAAAAGGAGCTGCAAGCCATTCGCGGTCAGGATCTATTCAGAACGGACGCCGCGGACCTCTGCTTGGTCCCCAATGTGAAAGTCCCGCACAAATTCCAAGTGCCAGACTTTGAAAAATACAAGGGTAACTCTTGCCCTCAGAGCCATCTGGTGATGTACGCGCGGCGGATGTCAGCTCAGACGGAGAATCAGGACCTACTGATTCACTACTTCCAGGATAGTTTAACCGGTGCCGCACTCAAATGGTACATGGGTTTAAACCGTGCTACGATCAGCACTTTCAGAGATCTTGGCACTGCCTTCGTCCAATAATACAAATACAATTTGGACATGGCACCCGACAGAGATCAACTCAGATCAATGTCACAAAAGGACAAGGAAACCTTTAAGGAGTATGCTCAACGGTGGCGTGAAATTGCTGCTCAAATTTGTCCACCTCTTGAGGAAAAAGAGATGACAAAGATCTTCTTAAAGACCTTAAGCTCATTTTACTATGACCGAATGGTTGCCAGTGCGCCCAGTGATTTCACCGAGATGGTCGGCATGGGCGTACGTCTTGAGGAAGCCGTCCGAGAAGGACGTTTGGTAAAAGACACTGGATTGACGAGCGGTACTAAAAAAATACAGTAGTGCTCTCCCTAAGAAAAAAGAGCAAGATATTGGGAATATCTCTCTCGAAAAGCAAAGGCGTCGATATCAACCAGTAGCGGCTGTGACTCCTGCTGTCAACCCTGCGCCTATTCCTACGAATCAACCTCAGGTTGCGCAGAGCCAACCTGATCAGCAAAGGACACAACAGCCTCTTCAGCAGGCTCGTCCTCCATATAATAACAATCGTACAATACGGCCACCAGGGTTTGATCCTATACCCATGTTGTACGCAGAATTATTTCCGTTACTACTGGCTAAGGGGCACATCCAGACTAAGTCCCCTCTTACAGTACCGAAAAATCCGCCTTTTTGGTTTAAGGTGGATCAGACATGCCCTTACCATCAAGGAGGTTCAGGGCATAACATTGATACTTGTCTCAATTTCAAGTCCGACGTGCAAAAGCTTGTTAGAAGCGGGGTCTTATCCTTCAAGGATACAAATCCCAATGTTCTTACGAACTCGCTGCCTCAACATGAAAAGGCTTCAGTCAATCTGATTGAGAAAGAGACTAACAATGTCTATCAAATTCACGATGTACTCTTGTTATAGACCAATATGGTCGAGATGCATTGTAGACAGAGTGGATATGGCCATGTGCCACCTCATAATTATCACCAGTGTGATATCTGCTCTAAAGACAACCAAGGATGTTCTGTAGTGCAAGCGGCTCTACAGGAACAAATGGATCTCGAATGGATCCAAGAGCACCGAGTTCATGGAGTTAATATGGTTTACACGAATTCCAACGTCATTCAGAACCACGATATCCATGCGATGAATGTCAACTTGGTGGCAATGCACTCAAGGCAAAGCCAGTATCATAATCTACCGCGGCACGATTACAGTTCCTGTCTGACTTGCTCGGTAAACAAACAGGGATGCTCTTTCATACAAGAGGCCCTCCAGCATCAGATGGATCTTGGATGGATCCAAGACTACCATGATAGGAACCCTTATCAGATTAACATGGTTCAGATCTTCGATATTCGCGTGATGAATACCAACCTGGTAGAGTTACATGCTGAACAGGTCCGACTCGGATTCTTAATATCACATGACTATCAAAGCTGTGAAGTGGGTTGTGAAAACGATCGAGGTTGTACCCTTGTCCAGGAGGCACTTCAGCACTTGTTAAATCATTGGTGGATGCCAATCTACATGGACGAAGATACTCAGCAAATTAGTATCAGTAACAGGAATCCTACTCGGCGTCAAAGTCAGGATGTCCGATCAGTGGAAGGTAACCTAGTGAGGTTACATTGTATTCAAAGTGGGCATGGCCAGGTGACACCACACAACTATGACAGTTGTAGCGTCTGTTCGGAAAGTAACCAAGGGTGTTACCTTGTGAGAGCAGCTCTTCAGGGTCAGGTCGATCGTGGAGAAATTCGTCCATATCCGGGTTCTGGACCTATCAACTGGACGCCGAACTACCTTGCCAATCAAGTCGAGGATGTTGTCACAATCTCTGGTCATCACCATACCAGGGATGTTTTTGCCATCATCCCTCTACTTGACGAATCTAGAGCTCCCAACCGGGAACGGATCGAGATTACCTATGATGGTCAGAAAAATCAGAGGGTTCCCATAGTCATCTATCTGCCAGGACCATTATCGTATGAATCAGCTAAGGCTATCCCTTACAAATATGGTGCGACAACAATTGAGAATGGAAAGGAAATTCCATTACCCTCCGTCGTGAATATTGCAGACATCAGTCAAGTAACACGGAGTGGTAGAATCTTCAACCGAGGAGTTGGAGAACCTAACAAGGAAAAGGAACTTCAGACAGAAGCTCCCGATCTATCAGTCGGTCAATCCAGTAATCCCGACCTTTTGAAAAATAATGATGAGATGCTGAAGCTCATCCAAAGGAGTGAATATAACATTGTTGATCAACTATTACAAACTCCTTCAAAGATCTCGGTATTATCACTGTTACTCAGTTCAGAAGCACACAGAGAAGCTTTACAGAAAGTCTTGGAGCAAGCCTTTGTGGAACAGGATGTAACAATCAGACAGTTTGATAGCATTGTCTCTAACATTACTTCCTGCAATAATTTGGGATTTAGTGATGAGGAATTACCCGAAGAGGGTCGCCGTCATAACATGGCGCTCAACATTACAGTTAACTGCCAGGACGATGCTTTAGCCAGCGTACTGGTAGACACAGGGTCAGCCCTGAATGTTATGCCGAAGTCCACTTTGATGCAATTATCATTCAAAGGCCCTCCGATGAGAGTGAACGAGGTCGTCGTCAAAGCATTCGACGGATCCAGAAAAACAGTTATCGGTGAAGTTGATCTTCCCATAACTATCGGTCCTCACACTTTCCAAGTCACTTTCCAGGTCATGGACATCCGGGCAATATACAGTTGTTTATTAGGAAGACCTTGGATACATCAGGCTGGAGCGGTCACTTCGACCCTCCACCAAAAGCTAAAGTTCGTCAAGAACGATCAACTTGTCACAGTCTGTGGAGAACAAGTCTTGCTTGTGAGTAACTTGTCATCATCTACTGGTGTAGAACCCGAGGAGGTTATTGGAACACAGTTCCAAGCACTATCGGTGAGCAAGGACAATCAGTTCAAAGGAGGAACCTCGATTTCCTCGTACAAAGATGCTATCAAAGCGGTCGAGAGTACCGATACGACAGGATGGGGACAACTTGTCATTCCCATTGACAATAAAACAAAGAAGGGTCTTGGTTTTTCTGCAATCTGTACCCAGACAGCTGCCAACGATGAAAGTCTTCATCCCCTTCAAAACTTCTTCCACAGTGGAGGTTTCCTTCACCCAGTGTCTCAGACAGTTCATGCTATCAATGAGGAAGATCCCTCTGACACAGATGAAGAATTGAAGTTCTACCTTAACAAGGACGGTTATATGTCTCAGGAAGAGGTGCCTATGCCTTTTTGCTTTCCTACAGAAAGTCCGAGATTTATACCAAGATCAGATGTTAAAATGATATACGGAGGTTGTGATCCGGAAGGATGCCGTGCTCCGCCAAATTCATTAGAAGAGGACACTCCGATGAAAAACAATTTTGACTACACCTACTATGGCCCAATGGATGGCCTGCCAATGTGGCAGCCTTACCCAGGAAACTTGGGGCCAGAAGGTCAACCGAGTAATGAAAATCAGCTGACCGTCATTGAACAAAATATCTGTGTCCCCACCATGTCATGGGATCAACACTCAGGTCATTCAGAAACTACCCAACATGACGATGAATTTGCAACGTTTGCAGGACTTGAATTCATCAACTATGCTTTTCCCGAGGTCAACGTCATCGAGAAAGATGACTCCTCCAGTTCCAAAGAAGTTTGGGACACCTTGGGACAACCGAGTGGAAAATTCGACTATATGGTCAAGTACACCGCTCCCGAAAGCTCTCGTATCAGGCTCGAAGATATCCAGCCAACTGGATGGGGAGATACAGCTGAGAGCACAACTACTCTACAAAATGCAACTGAGGAATCCTCCTACGAAAACTTTGCCTGGGAGACAGATTCCAATGATCCTACTCCACTAGAAATCAGCGTCATTTCTGAAGACAAATCAAGGAAGGTACCAAACTTTGTGATTCACCGAGGAGTTCGCCGCCAATGGGTTGCCGTCGAGGTTCCGAAGGTCGTTTATCAGTCTAAGTAATTGCCATCTTTAACCTTTCACCCTGCCCAGGTGAAACGGATGTTTTGATAGGGCTCGCTTTCTGTAAATTCCCCTCTTCGCTTCACCCAAAGTGACAGAGTTTTGTTTTATAGGGCTATAGTTTCAAGAATCGACTTGTTCATTAATAAAATAACGTCGTTCTGTAATTTTCGCATTAATTGTTGTTTTCTCTTTTTTTGCTTTTTCAGAAAATGGTAATCCTAAAAAACAAATCAATAATAAAAACAAGCAGTAAAAAAATACACTGCACACACTTTTGCATTTTCTCTATCTCTTCCAGACACGAATCATCACGTCATGCAGATTGCTTGTTTTAAACCCAGTTGAAACATACGATCTGATGCCTTCTCCCAACTTTGAGTTCCCGGTATTCGAGTCTGAAGAAGAAAATGACAATGAAATTCCAGAAGAGATCTCCCGACTACTCAGACAAGAGGAAAGGTCTATTGAACCTCACAAAGAACCGTTAGAAATGGTAAACTTGGGTTCAGAGCAAGAGAGAAAAGAAATCAGGATTGGGGCACTGCTCAATCCAACTGTCAAAGAAAGTTTGATAAAGCTTCTCAAAGAATTCCCCGATGTATTCGCTTGGTCCTATCAGGATATGCCAGGGTTGGATACCAGCATCGTGGAACATCACTTACCGTTAAGATCGGAATGTCCGCCAGTAAAGCAGAGGTTGAGACGGACTCACCCGGACATGGCTATCAAAATCAAAGAGGAGGTACAGAAACAGATTGACGCGGGTTTCCTCGCCACATCAGAATATCCTCAATGGTTAGCCAACATCGTACCCGTTCTCAAAAAGGACGGAAAGGTCAGAATGTGTGTTGATTACAGAGATCTGAACAAGGCAAGTCCAAATGACGACTTTCCTTTACCACACATTGACATGCTGGTAGACAGCACAGCAAAGTTTAAAGTATTCTCCTTCATGGACGGATTCTCGGGCTATAACCAGATCAAAATGGCGCCGAAAGACATGGAGAAAACTCGTTCATTACCCCATGGGGTACCTTTTGTTACAAGGTAATGTCGTTCGGTTTGAAGAATGTCGGGGCAACCTATCAAAGGGCCATGACTACTCTGTTTCATGACATGATACACAAAGAAATCGAGGTATATGTCGATGATATGATTGCTAAATCTAGAACAGAAGAGGAGCATGTGACCCACCTGTCAAAACTATTCGAGCGGTTGAGAAAGTACAAACTTCGCTTGAATCCCAACAAATGCACCTTCGGTGTCTGTTTAGGGAAACTCTTAGGGTTCATCGTCAGCTAGAAAGGAATTGAGGTTGATCCTGACAAGGTCAAGGCCATTCAAGAAATGCCTTCTACGAAAACTGAAAAACAAGTCAGAGGATTCCTGGGACGTTTGAACTACATCTCCAGATTCATATTCCGTATGACCGCGACATGCGCGCCGATCTTCAAGTTACTCAAAAAGAATCAGGATTGCGTTTGGTCAGAAGATTGCCAAACTGCCTTCGACAGTATTAAGGAATATCTATTGAATCCGCCGATTCTATCACCTCCAGTGGAAGGAAGACCACTGATCATTTACCTCACAGTTCTAGAGGACTCAATGGGATGTGTACTTGGCCAACAAGACGAAACCAAAAGGAAAAAGTCTGCCATTTACTATCTAAGCAAGAAATTCACCGACTGCAAAACTCGGTACACGATGCTCGAGAAAACTTGCTGTGCTTTGGCTTGGGCAGCCAAACGTCTTCGCCAGTACATGATTCATCATACTACTTGGTTAGTCTCCGAAATGGATCCAATCAAATACGTTTTCGAAAAACCTGCTCTCACGGGAAGAATTGCCCGTTGGCAGATGTTATTATCAGAATATGACATAGAGTACCACGCTCAAAAAGCCGTTAAGGGGAGTATTTTAGCCGATCACTTAGCTCATCAACCGATTGACAATCAAGAATCAATCGGGTTTGACTTCCCAGACGAGCGATGAACCGCTACCCAGTGAAGGGCCAGAACCAGGTTCCCAGTGGGGACTTATCTTTGACGGAGCAGTTAATTATTATGGAAACGGAATTGGGGCAATCATTGTTACCCCTCAGGGTACCCACATTCCTTTCACCGCTCGACTTACGTTCAAGTGTACGAACAACGAGGCCGAATACGAAGCTTGTATTATGGGTCTCGAAGAAGCGATTGATTTAAGGATCAAAAACTTGGACGTATACGGCGACTCAGCCCTGGTTATCAATCAGATCACAAGAGATTAGTACACATACCAATCAGGGTTGATTCCTTACAAAGACTATGCAAGAAGGTTGTTACCCTTCTTCGACAGAGTTGAGTTTCATCACATCCATCGTGAAGAGAATCACATGGCTGATGCATTAACCACTATTGCTTCCATGATTAGTGTAGGTCAATGGAATGACATACCTAAGATCGACATAATACGCCTTGAACGGTCCGCTTACATCTTCACGATTGAAGCAGTCATAGATGACAAACCTTGGTATCACGATATCAAATGCTTCCTTCAGAAACAAGAGTACCCATCTGGGGCACTCAGAAAAGACAGGAAAACCCTCAGAAGATTAGCTGGAAGCTTCTTCCTGAGCGGTGACACTCTTTATAAGAGAAATTTTGACATGGTCTTGCTCCGATGCGTAGACAGACCAGAAGCAGACATGCTTATGAAAGAAATTCATGAAGGATCCTTTGGCACTCATGCCAACGGACACACAATGGCGAGAAAAATTCTAAGAGCAGGGTACTACTGGTTAACCATGGAATTCGACTGCTACAAGTACATGAGGAGGTGTCACAAGTGTCAGATATACTCCGACAAAATTCATGTACCGCCATCACATCTCAAAGTTCACTCTTCCCCATGGCCTTTTTCCATATGGGGAATCGACATGATTGGCATGATTGAGCCCAAGGCTTCAAACGGACATCGGTTCATCCTGGTAGCCATTGACTATTTCACCAAGTGGGTCGAAGCAGCTTCGTACGCTAATGTAACCCGACAAGTGGTGGTCCGATTTATCAAAAATAATATCATCTGTCGTTATGGTGTTCCAAGCGAGATCATTACTGATAATGGATCTAACTTGAACAATAAGATGATGAAAGAGTTGTGTGCAGAGTTCAGGATCGAACACCATAACTCATCTCCCTACCGACCCAAGATGAACGGAGCGGTAGAAGCGGCTAACAAGAACATCAAGAAGATCGTTCAAAAGATGGTTGTAACCTACAAAGATTGGCACGAAATGCTACCCTTTGCTCTTCACGGTTATCGCACATTTGTTCGCACTTCAACAAGGGCTACCCCTTTCTCTCTAGTATATGGCATGGAGGCAGTTCTCCCTATAGAAGTAGAGATCCCATCAATCCGGGTATTGATGGAAGCGAAGCTCACCGAAGCTGAATGGTGTCAAAGTCGACACGACGAACTGAATCTGATCGAAGAGAAGCGAATCACGGCACTATGCCACGGTCAGTTGTATCAACAGAGAATGAAGAGGGCGTTTGACAAAAAGGTCCGACCTCGTGTCTTCAGAAAAGGAGACCTCGTGCTCAAGAAGATACAATCATTTCTCACTGATTTTCGAGATAAATGGACTCCGAATTATGATGGCCCCTATGTGGTCACAAAAGCTTTCTCAAGCGGCGCCTTGAGACTTGCAACCATGGACGGAGAGGAATTTGCCTACCCCACAAATGTTGATGTAGTCAAGAAATACTTCGCCTAAAAAAAAATAAAAAAAAACGTCTCGGTGGATTGAAAACCCGAAAGGGCGGTCCAGGCAAAAATTAGAGACATGAAAAAATCATCCCGGTGGGTTGGAAACATCAAAGTACAATCCAGGAAAAAATTAGGGATAATGGTAAGTAACTATGTTCAACAGAGGCAAGTCCCTCAGCAGCAGCAGTTACATCATCTGTCAGAAAACTCCAGTCAAGGTCATCTTCGACAGAAGCTTAGGATGTCCCGAATTCAAAGTTGGTAGAAGGATAGTGGTCGTTATGTTTCAACGTAGCCCTTTTCCCTGTAAATTACCATTTCTCAAACTTTGTATATACTCTTTGGAATCACGCGTTTGGCTGATTTCCATCTTATCAATAAAATTTGAGCCTTTGTGCTTTTGTTTGTAATTCTTATTTGTTTTAGCTTTACAGAACGACATTTTAACATGATCAATGATTCTTGAAATAAAACAAAAATGAATTTACTTGTTAAAACTTTTTCTGCTTTTTAATAAAGATGGCAATTTCTTTTGACTGTTGAACATCGAAAGAGCATCGATTGCGTCTCCAAAGGCGTTTGAACTTCGAAGTGCAGAATCAAAGTACTCCTTCTAGACCATTACGCCTGAATGAAGGGATCAACTGTGTCAGAGACCTTGTTTCGTCTGACACGCCTCGGCCGAGTTCTCATCTCCTAAGCCCGATCAACATAGCTCCCAACAGGGACTATCTCTCCTAAGAAAGGCAGAATTGCTATCTTGAACCAACGGTACTTCTTCGCCCCGCGATGGCCGAGTATCCAGTCATGTTCATCTTTTAGTTTGTATGTCGCGTCAGTTTTGTCAGCATATACATACATACATCATGCATTATTGATTTGCATTCACATTTCATATTGCATCACTATCACTCTAGTCGGTCTTGTCCCCTAGTGATAAAAGTCCTCTTAATCGAGTTGTCAGCCCTTTCCTTGTCAAGAAATGTTACATCTGAACGATCTCGCCTTCAGTTTATTTCTGGATTGAAGTTAGGTCCCCGACCACTTTGACAACTTGAACCTCTGAAAGACCAGAGAACCTTCAACAAATATCACTCTTCGCCATTGAAGATGATATCCTCGCTTTCCCAGATTAAGGAAAATCCCCAGAGAAAGCCTCTTAATCAGAGATTCGGCGGTACGATAGTTTTTCTCCAAAAAACCCGTTGATGAAAAGGTCACCGACACCTCAAAATTAGACCCCATCATATGGCATTTCTCCGGGAAGATCCCGAGAAAAGTATGATGTAAGATCCCAAGTGACAGCAGTCTCTCAAGAGACCTGCTTTCCCCCAGTAGAAACAAATGGCGTCTCCAACAGAGAAGTTTGTACACCTCTACAACTCAGACGAATGGGTTCCCCAGCAAGTCTGACATCAAAACTTTTTCCGTCAAATGGCATCTCCCCAGGAAGATTCGGCGAGAAGTTTGAGGAAAATCGCTACACATAGCGTCCCTTGTCAATAAAGTTTATTGACGGAAGAAACTAAGACCAGTTCCTTGGTAGAAAACCAGGATCGAGGGGAAGTTTAAATCAGAAACTTAGACCAGTTCCTTGGTAGGAAACCAGGATCGAGGGGAAGTTTAAATCAGAAACTAAGACCAGTTCCTTGGTAGGAAACCAGGATCGAGGGGAGGTTTATTTCAAAAGAAAACTGAGACCAGTTCCTTGGCTAAAGACCAGGATCGAGGGGAAGTTTACCTTTTCTAAGCATCATCGCTTAGCAAAAGAAGATGGATGCGATCTGCCATTCATAACCACCATCAAAATTTTGGGTATTCCGATATTTAATCCTCTTGCACTCCAAATGCCCGAATACCTTCGCCATTCACACCTTCGTGTCCAAGAAGATTAAATAGGGGCATCTGTCATACCCCAAATTTTGACCACTAAGATTCCCATCATTGTGAAAATCATCATCACAATATGGAGGAACCATTATGCCTCATCAATCTCCTCAAGTAATTGTTGAGCATCCACTACAATCAAAATTAGGGTTTCAAGCCCTCTCAGAGCCTTAGACAAAGGATCAATCAAGGAATGACATGATCTTCAACTTGTCTAAAACCTCTTAAACATTCACAAAGGATCAAGAGGACTCCCACATCAAGAATTAAGCACAAGAGTGCAACATTTCAAGTGGATCAAGCCTCAAGTTCATCTAATACAAAGTCAACTGACGCAGAAAGTCAAAGTTTGACTTTTGGTCAACTTTGAGCTTCACAAGCCATTACTCAAGAAAATATGATGGATGATTTAATTTGATCAAATTTAAATCAAGAAATCATGTAAAATTGCAAAATTGATCAAATTGAAAGAAACTTAGAAATTTTTTCTAAGTTAAAATCATGTTCAAGTGCACAACTTTTCAAGGTTGTAACTATTGATCCAAGCATCCATTGATTTTGAGTAAGAGCAACTTTTAAAGAGGGTATTTGATACTTCAACATTGTAGAAGGAATCAACTCAAAATATCATAAGGATTGAAAGATATAAGTGATCAAAGTTGGGAATTCTTAATGTCCAATATTCTGACATAGCATGGGACATCATTAATATTTTTTCAGCAAGAATGCCCCAACTTCAAGGACGTTTTTCTCCATGATCCAAGTTGAACCAGGTTTGGAGTCAAACATGAAAGTTGAAGTGCGTTGTCTCAGGTTTCCAGAAAGTTATAAAACGTCCTTGTAGCATACTCGAGCAGGGAGATATGATTTTCGCAAGAAGCATTGATAAAGCAGAATTTTCATGACGGCTTTTAGGACAAATTTGACTACACAAGTTCAAGACCATTTTTGATGACTTTGCAAGCTGAACCAAGACCAAAGTCAAACATCAAAGTTAAAGTATGTCATTAGGGCTTTCCAAAATGTATTAGAACTCCCATTAATTCAACTTGAGCAAGGAGTTATGAACCTCACAACAGGCCTTGCTCGAGCTGATTTTTTAGGACAGATTTTGTACACTTTTCTTGTGCCACCCAATTTTCAAGCTTTGTCACCATGAAAGATAAGCATAAAAGATGCAATTCACTTTAATTCAAAATATCATAGTGGATTAAAAGATACAAGTGATTAAAGTTTGGAATTATTAATGTTTAATGTCTAATGTTTCAACATTGCATAGGGACATCATTAATATTTTTTCAGCAAGAATGTTCCAACTTCAAGGATGTTTTTCTCCATGATCCAAGTTGATTCAAGCCAAACCTTGAACATCAAAGTTGAAGTACGTTGTCTCAGCTTTCCAGAAAGGTGTAGAACGTCCTTGTAGCATACTCGAGCAGGGAGATATGATTTTCGCAAGAAGCATTAATAAAGCAGAATTTTCATGACAGCTTTTAGGACAGATTTGACTACACCAGTTCAAGACCATTTTTGATGACTTTGCAAGCTGAACCAAGACCAAAGTCAAACATCAAAGTTGAATTACGTCATCTAAGCTTTCCAGAAAGTCCTAGAATGTCCATGTAGCATACTCGAGCAGGGAGTTATGGATTTTACAAAAAGGCTTGCTGCAGCTGAATTTTTCATGGGGCAGATTTGCACATTTCTTGTGCCACATGAATTTCCAAGCCTTGTCATCACTTTGGACACCTATGAGGATCAAATCTAAGGGGGACAATCACTGAGCCAAGCCTCCAAAGTCCTTGGAACAAGAAGTAGCATGCTATTCATAAAAATCCCTAAAAGAGGGACAAGACTCCAATTTTGGATTGGAGCATTCAATGGAAGCATCAAGGTGGCATGGACTGAGCCATTCTCAACTGAATTCAGTCAAGACTTATCCAAGACCAAGGGAACCACATCCCTGTACCCTAACCTCTAGTCAATGGCTAGAGGAGACTTGGATTCTCATTGGACAACATTGGCCAAACCTCTGCTGCAGTTGCCATTCACTGTTGCTGCGAAAATAAACTTGCTCTACTATAAATAGAGCTCATTTGTGTTCAGTTTGAGTACACCAAAGCCATCAAACAGATGCTTTCCTCAAAATCTCTTCTTTCACCTCAAATTTGCCTTCCAAAGCAAGTAATTCTGAGTTTTCGAGTTAGAGAGCAATTCCACTCAAACTAATCACACACACACCTCATATATATCATATGTAAGCTGTGCAAACTATCACAAGTGACATGTAATCACAAAATCACAAAGTCACTTCTCAAAACCTCAAAATGGCACTTTTTTTTGCATTTTTCAAGCCATGTCTTGATTCAGTCACTTACCAAACCAGATAAAACCTCAAACACACTCCAAATATCATCCTTGAACTGTCCCAAATGGTTCCCAACATCTGGAACACCATTTGAGAGAGTTGCTATTTTGGTCACTTTTAACCCCTTTTGCAAGAAAGGGACAGTTTGTGTTTTTGCAGGTACCAGTTGATTCCAATCATCCTAAAAGCTTCTAAGGGATCATTTGAGTGTGTCTAAAGCATCAAATCATTTCTGGAATAAGAGGCTTGATAGATTGCACAAAAAGCTCAAAAAGAGGTAAGCATCACAACTTGGAATCCTTGAAATCATGCATTGCTTTGAAGTCCACTGATCATACACATCTCATACATGTTGTATATGTTGTGTTTGGGCTAATTCACCATGTAATCCATGTCTGTATCAAAGTGTAGCACAGAAAATGCAATTATAGGTCCTTTTCAAAACCACTATCGGGTTTTGAGGAGGGAGTGTGTTTTGAAAAAACTACCATCACCATTGGATTCCTTGTGAAATTCTGGGCCAGATGCATATAAATTTTATCTCAAACCATTGAGATTTGAGAAAGTTATGGGTGTTGGAAGTTTGATAAAAAAATATGTTGAAAACTCATGAGTGATGTCTCATGAGTGATGTTGTGACATCACATTCCTTTTTTTTCATAGTTTACCTTCAAAACTCAACCAATTCTTTTACATAGCAAAAATCATCATTTTCAAATCTGTTTGACACACTTCTTATTAATACTCCAAAATATTTTATTCCACAAAAAAATTAGTTTTATATTATTTATTTAATATAATTAGTATTTTTGTGAATAAATTCCTTTTTAATGTTTTTTAAAACATTTTAAAAGTGAATTCTCATATTGAAAATCAAGACCAAATGAATTTTATTTCATCTTGTGATTAAAATATCATTTTTCAAACCCCAACCAAAAATCACAAGTTGCTTATTTGGTATTTTTATCATTTTGTATTGATTTTCTTTTAAGAATTTACTTTTAAAATGATAAAATTAGGATTTCTTTGATTTTCACCATCATAAAACTTTTTCAAACACTCATGGGCCTCTCCTTGAGCTATAAGACTCATTCAAAACTCATTCAGTCACTTGCATAAGTCCCACGTTGTTTCCAAAAACTCGGCGCGATCGTCGCCCTTTTCAAAATTAACCATTGGGCCTACCCTCGTGTTATAAGCCCCACTCTTTTTCTTTAAACTTTTTGGTTCTCTTGAGAGAGTGTAAGACCCATCCCTTTGTACAGAAAACCTTTTTGGGCCTCAATCACTTGTATAAGTCCCTCTGTACAAATTCAACAGTGCGATCACAGGTAAAACCCTGGGCCTCTCCTTGAGCTGTAAGCCCCAAATCTTTCTTTTTCAAAGCACTTTCTCCTTTGATTTTGAATATACTGTTGTTTTCAATCTTTCTTTGTTGAACAACTAACCAAACAGCATGGAAACTCTACAACCGAGTAAGTGTTTATACGCTTTCATATACATATAACTGTATTGTGGGGCTGTTTCGCTGTAAGTTTTCTTTCATAAACTCATATCAACTGTGTAATAATAGTATAGATATTTAGAGTTTCCCCGGCAACTACGTCTAGAACTAGGTAAAGCCGTTTCGTTTACTCTTAGAAATAGTCTAAACTAGATCCCCATAGGATTACCAGACACAGTCTTCCCTCCTCTTGGGGTTAAACAATATGGAGATATGAAAGGCAGCATTCTCTGTGAACCCTTTCATAGACTGTCACTCATAGAAGTTGTCAAAGAAACTCTATTCCCCAGAGATGATCTCTTCTCCGTGAATTGCATCTCTAGAGTTTCTTCCAAATTCTCGAACTTTCCTGACTTTGATCTATTCTCGGTGAATAGCATTGCCTTGAATTTCTCGGGGTTTGGGGACCCACAGGCTTCTTAAAAGCATTTGTCAAAGAAACTCTACTCCCCAGAGATGATCTCTTCTCCGTGAATTGCATCTCTTGAGTTTCTTCCAAATTCTCAAACTTTCCTGACTTGATCTATTCCTTGTGAATAGCTTGCCTTGAATTTCTCGGGGTTTGGGGACCCATCGGCTTCTTAAAAGCAATCGGCCTCCTCTTGGGCATCGTACAAGGACCCACAGGCTTCCTAAAAGCATCCTCGCCTCCTCTTGGGCTTAGTACAAGGACCCTACGACTTCTTAGAAGTATTCACAGCCTCCTCTTAGGCTTCGTATAATGATCTCTTCCTCCGGGAATGATAGCCTCCTCTTGGGCTTAGTACAAGGACCCTACGGCTTCTTAGAAGTATTCACAGCCTCCTCTTAGGCTTCGTATAATGATCTCTTCCTCCGGGAATGATAGCCTTCTCTTGGGCTTCGTACAAGGACCCGTCGGCTTCTTAAAAGTTTCTAGCCTCCTCTTGGGCTTCGTACAAATTGTCCCGACGACCTCCTAAAGGTATAGGAACAGAACTTAGTCATCTGCATAGAACAGTCCTTTCGAGAGTCTACTACTATTTCTCAAAGCATGGTACAAAGGTTAAAACTCTAGACTTGGACAGTCTAACTTCCTTGAGTCTCAAAGACATTCTCAAGTGACCCCTTCGTTAAATATGAAGGAAACTCGCAGACTCAGACAGTCTCAATACCCTTTGGATTTCCCGTTTCCTCAAAGAAAAGGAAATATCCCTGACCCTCAAATCAAATCCATGAGTACAGTGTTGCTCATACAAGAACTGATTTTCTCTTTAAAATCAGTATACTGGACCTGTCACTTAACTGAAACAGTTACCATAGGCTCCTCTTGGGCTTTGTACAATGATTCTCCCCAGCGGAGTCAAATAATGTTTAGCCTCTCTCTCGGGCTTTGTACGAGACACATAAGAGACTCCCTCATTGAGTCAATCACCCATAGCCTCCATCTCGGGCTTCGTACGAGATACAAAAGACTCTCTTGTTGAGTAAAACTTTTCGCCTCCATCTCGGGCTTTATACGAGATACAAAAAGGTTCTTATTGAGCCAAACAAACAACAGCCTCCATCTCGGGCTTTGTACGAGATACAAAAACTCTCTTGTTGAGTCAAATAGCCTCCATCTCGGGCTTTATACGAGATACCAAAAGACTCCCTCGTTGAGTCAAAAACCCTTTTAGCCTCTCTCTCGGGCTTCGTACGAGACACATAAAAACTCCCTCTTGCTGAGCCAATAGCCTCCTCTTAGGCTTTGTATAAGAAAACCACCGGTTGATCCAATCAACCTTTTAGCATCAAAGCTGTGCCTCGTTCACAGTACACAAACATCAACAACTCCTTTCCCCTTCATCTAATCGCTGTAAGCGGCAAGCCTCTGGATCATCTACATCTATGCCACTGTCCCTCTTTTAGCATGAGAAATTCCTAAGGAAAGATAGCATTGCTCTACACTGAGTTAAAGTCTTCTCCTTCAGGTTAAAATCCCCTTTAAAGGAAATTATGGCATTGCTAGGATCTGCGTATCCCGGTTAAAGTAATTCTCCTTTATAACCAGTCACCCAATAGTTGTGACAGACAAACCCTTCTTTAGAGATGACAAATTCTCTCTAAAGTCGAGGTCCTTCAGCTTCACATCTTGGGCTTTGAACAAGATACAAATAGACTTTTCAGCTTCACATCTTGGGCTTTGAACAAGATATAAATCACCTTTCGCTTCACGTCTTGGGCTTTGAACAAGACACCAAAACCCATTTCCTCCCATAGAATAGGAGGAACTACGAACGCTCTGATTTCCCTGTTTCGGTAAACGGGAATACGTAGGCATAAGATCGAAAGAAAAGATCTTAGCGAGCACAATCAACAAAAAACCCAAATCCCATATCTCCATCAATCAAAAGCAGTAATTCAAAAGCATCAGTCCTAACATCCTAATCCTTGTTCCCCGCCAGAAACCTTCTGCCCAGATAAAAAGAAAGAAACTATTGGCGAAAATACAAATAACCAGTACAAAGGCCCCCCCACATTGATAACATCCGTAACCTAACAGACCGCTGTTTAAACTCAGTATGCAAAGCAGGGTTAATTGGAGACATCTATTTCCCTTCCTTATTCAGCTCATAATAGGATAAAAAATGAATTGACCTGTAGTTTAAGCTAAACCGCAGAGAGCGACCAGCGCTTAAGAACCGGGTCCAAAATCGCTCGCTACAGCATGGTGGGAACTCGAAGCTTGGAGGAGGTGGGGGAATTTCTTTGTGGGCCAGGTCGACAAACTCCGCACTCGAAACCCGTAGCCATTTCGGCGTCTCTTGATTACCCGGGGACTGGCTCCCAGCAGGAGGGGTGCGCCGGCCTGAAGTCCCCGACGCAGTCAAAGGAAACTGGGATTGACTGGAACTTTCAGGCATCGCAGCAGAGGAAATACCTTCGGGCATGGCCCCAGAAGGAGCAACACCTTGACCCTTTGAATGAGACGACTCTCCCCGAGCCTGTTCTCCCTGAGCCTGTTCTTCCCAAGCCCTCTTCGCCTTCAACCTCTTGAGCCTCTCCTCAGCTCCGACCATTTTCCCTGCAAAATGAAAGAAAACATTAGTAAGGCAAGGTATACAGACGCGGGGAAGGCTTAGGCCGAGGATGTTTCACCACCTAACAGCTCATTTGCTTCTTCGTCGGAGAAGGTCTCGAGCAGAACACGGGTATTGATCAAGCGACGTTGCTTCATCACCTGCCCGTCTGCTCCCGTTATAGGCTCGCCATCCGGTGTTTCGTACTGAGCTTCATTGAAGCTTTCCACGAACGCGACGATCTTATCATAAGCTACCCGGTCATCGACGTCCAACTTATTGTGTTTCACCTTGTATTTATCCACCCCTTTTTTGAAGTGTTCCTCCGTCCAGTACAGGGGGAACTTCGGCTCCAGAACCTCCTCGGAGCGACCGTCTACTTCACGGGTAACTCTCTGGTACAGTGAGTTGATAGCCCCAAGGGTGACCGACTTCACAAAATAGTAACGGTACTTGAAATCCCGGATGGAATCCAAATACGTATGGAACAGAGCTTTGCTTTGCTTAAAGGACACCCAACCGTGTCGTCCACCGACCGACGACCTTTGAAGATGGAATATTCGAAAGAAGAGGGACACTGTCGGTCCGATTTTCAGGTGTTTACAAATAAGCTCAAAAGCCCGGATAAAGGCCAACGAGTTCGGGTGAAACTGCGAGGGTGCCAGCTTCAACCAGGCGAAGACCCCCTCTTGGAAATCCGTGAAGGGCAGCCTCCACCCCGCTTCGTCGAACATGAACTCGTATAACGGGATACGCATTCCTCGATAAGGCGAGCATATTCGGTGATGCTCTTCAGGGCGGAGAACCTTCCATGATTTATCAGACCCAATTAGCCGATGCTCGACGGCACAGAACGCGTCTTCCACGTTTCTGTAGACAAAGATGGACGACATCTCTAGGGCTTGGTCGCAGACCCACTCCTCGAGCGGGCGCTCTTGGGCAAAAGCCATATGAGCCATAGGAGATTCTGGGTGGTCGTCTTCTTCAAAGGATCCTACGGCCACCTTCGCAGCCAAACCGTCCATTTACCTGAAAAGCAGAAGGAAACGGTGAATTCGATGGGTCATATCAAATTCACCCCTCCACCGCTGTTCAAGCGAACGGGCGAGGAAGGGGCAAGGCTTTCTCGTTTCCCCGACGTAGCCGGCCGAGGAACAACATGGTCACCGGGGAACTCATCGCCTCCCCAGAAAATTCTGCCCCTTTTTCCCATAACGCTAACGAAAAGAGTAACCATTGGGGACCCCGGGACATTCATCGCGTCCCCGAGACATTCATCCCTTGTCCCCGAGATATTCAACAAAAGCGAGAGAAGTTCTTAACACTCCCTCTCTCAACAACAAAAGATTCCCGCCGTATTCGCCAAGAACCCTTTCATTTCTCATGGGAACTTCGTCAGTTCACCAAGGAAGTGCTATACGCTAGTTAAAATCAAGAGGGAATGCAAGAAAAAGGTCGGTTTTTGAACAAATACCTTATAGGCGACGATTTAGGTTTTCGGTGCGGAGTTCTGGCAGTTGACGGCGGCGAACAGTTGCTGTAGAAGATAGAGAGAGAAGGAGAGAGATTATTGAGAGAGAAATAAAAAAGTGGGAAAATGAACGAGGGGAGGAGTTTTTATAGTGGTTTTCACGAAACTCGAGGGACATAGGGCACTTGAGTGCGCTACCCTAGCTAGCCACCCTAGCCGCCCTAGGTAATGATGACAGACCACACGTGGCACACATGCAGCCGTTCATCCTCCCACGCGTGTCCTTTCGATTTTCCCCAACATTTCGAATCTGAAACCCCTCATCTCCCCGGCGTTACGACCAGACACAACTGTCCGACGCCCGACTTGTGTGCGACCGTAGGAACTTCGAGCACGAGAATGGCCTCCTCGGTTCCTCTCTTGGCGTATCCCCGACATGCCAATAACCCTTAAGTCATTACTCTGACACCTCAGAGCAATGACTTGGGGGGCTCCTGTTCTGGACTGGGCCGAGGCTGTCCAACAGGCGAGCAGGCCCAACCCATACAGCCTGGGGAGGCCCAATAAGGCCCTTCTGTAAGACACGTGACTGCCACGTGCAAGCCACAGTTTCGCCGGGCACTTTGGCAGTGTCGGGCACTTGGGACAATAGGAAAGGAGGACATCACACCCTGCTGAGATGTACCTCCCCGACAGATCAGCTTCTCCTCGCGAGAATGCTACACATCACTATTCGACGGACATGATTCCTCCCCGCGAGGCCATGTCCATTCTACGGGCTTAACATATCCTCGACACAGAAGGCTCTTCCCCGTGAGGCCATGTCCATTCTACGGGATTCATATCTCCTCGACACAGAAGGCTCCTCCCCGCAAGGAGTACCCAACGGTCCATACCACGTGGACACGTTCCAAGTAACCTCCCATGTCCGAAGGATTCGGTCTGCCCTACTTCCAGAAATCTAGGAGCAGTTACTCTAGGGCGAAGACCACGTGCTGGTCTTCACTATTACACGTAAGCCCTAGCAGTTGCTTGGAGTGGGCCTAGTTGATCCAGCCCACTGCAGGTAACCGTTGGCCCCGCGCTGGGGGCTCTCTATAAATACCCTCTCATTTGAGAGGGTCAGGTTAGACACATTCTTCTTGCCACTCTACACTTTTTGTATTTGCTGTTACTCTGTGCACTCTCTCACTTGAGCGTCGGAGTACCTTGCAGGTACACCCCCCCCGCGCAGTCTCTCACCATCACCGGAGCTGCCGTTCTAGACGCCGTTGGCCACTATCAACTGTCTGATCCAGGTACGATCAGAAGTATACCTTCTTTTGGTGGATGAGAGTTTAGTCCTCTCTTGCTTTCTGAAGCTCTCTTTGTTCAAGCTGGTGACGCAGTGTTCAGTTTGGATTACTATGCTGATAGTAAGCTCAGTAGTGGAGCATATCTAGAACTATGGTGTGTCAAGAATGTCCTAACAGATGTTAGAACATTTTTTTGGGTTGGATATCCTTGGTAAAGGATGATTTTGTTCTGATTCTGGAGTTTGGTGCATACATTATGCCTAAGGAGCGTCTACATAGTCATACGGGAGAATGATGAAGTAGAAAGTCTGCCTTGGATGGAGAATGTAGAAAAGACAGAAGTAGATCAGGTATTGATTGATTGGAAGTCTGAAGATGAAGAGTATGATAGGGAATGACTGCCTTTGGAGAAAGGGACAATGGTACCAAAATGCACGTGCTCAGCAAGTGTGCTCAAATGTTCATCTTCATCTAGAGCATTAGTTAGCCATGACTGGGGGAGTACTTGTCTATGGATTTTGCTGCAAAGGTACATATATTGTGAAGATTGCATGCTGATCAAGATTGTGAAGATTGGTTGAATCTTATGAGGATATAATGTCAGATAACATGTTATGACATTAGGCTGTTGGATGACATGTTGGTGTGGACATGAATGGTTCTAGCCATGTGGAGCTAATTGTTTGAATCATATGCGCACATACTTCTGAGGAGGAGTCTGAAGGACAGCTTTGTTTGTGTCTGGGAGAATTTACTTTTCTCTGCAGTTTCTGGAAGAACTCTGTAGGGGTTTTTGTTGATGGGAGATGTCTCACTTGTCCTGGTGTGTGTTATTAATTCAAAGTAAGAGGACTTTACTTAAAGTATAGTGGAAGGCAGTGTATTTGTGCCTCAGATCTTGTGGATGATTGTGTGGAACAAGAATGTCTATGGCTGTAAAATTCAAGGTGGATTTGTACAGGGTATGGATGGTTTCAGGATGAGAGGGATCAATGATGATTTTGGTCTCAATCCAAGAGGTTGTTAGAGGTGATCCTGGTACATTCTTACTATATGATCATAAAGGTATCATGGGATATCATTGGTGATTTTGTGGTGTTTCTTGTTGAAGGAGCAACTTCTGTCAGTTAAATGTACTAGTGTTGTTTGAGGATCAAGCATTAAGTGAATGCGTTCAGCAGGTGTGTTAAACAGAGGGTGCGCTCTTGAAGACATGAAGATGAGTCTTATGTTTTCCATTCATTTAAGTTGTTAATCTTGCAATGGAGCACTGGTTATCTTAGATAGGGGGAGTTGAACTTTTGGTTATCTAGATTATTTGTGGCTTTGGTGAGGGTGTTATGTCGTTCATGATGGACATGACAGCTTAGACCTGGTGTATCAGTGGATTGGACCAATAATGTATATTTACCCCAATGTTTGTTAATTTCTGGCCAAAAAGGGGGAGAGAAGTAGGATTGTTTTGTTCTGAGAATGTTAGTTGTGTTTGTGTGGGTTGCTGCAGGGATCTCTGATATGGAGTTGTTTTAGCCAAAATTATCCAAAGGGGGAGATTGTTGGTTCTTGTATTGGTTGGAATTTTGGTAAAACAAAGTTGAACAATGTTGATGTCATATTTCTGATGTCTTAACATTGGTTCCTAACATTAGTTGTTGCAGGGTTGCAGTTTTGAGGTCTGATGTTAAACATGATGTCTTGACATCAGTTGACAGAACATCAAAAAACCATCTGTTGTGGTTTTTGTATTGCAGAATGTTGGGTGAGATGTCCTGACATGGTTAATCAGACATCAGTATAGATATGGAGTATTACTGTCATGACAGTATGTCATAACATCTTGGTTCTGGCACAACAGTTGCTGCTGTTATGTGACAGATGTTGCAGGAGATGTCATGACATCTTAGTCTGGTATAGAAGGTGTTACTGCTGTTATGTGACAGATGTTGCAGGAGATGTCATGACATCTTAGTCTGGTATAGAAGGTGTTGCTGTTTTGCTGTCATGTGATGTCAAAGGAGATGTCACGACATCAGGTGTCTGGGATAGCAAGTACTGCTGTCATGTGATGTCAAAGGAGATGTCACGACATCAGCTGTCTGGGACAGCAAGTACTGCTGTTGTATATCTCTTGACGGATTTGATTTGATTTGATTTGATTTGATGAGATCTGTTTGGATATACCTCATCAGCATACGCAGGTCAAGGAGATTTATTAGGAACAAATTGCAGATTTAATTGGATTTCATAAAAAGGATCTTGGAGACTTTTTAGGAAACTACTTGGAGATTTGTTCCTATTTATATGGAGAAAATTCTGCAGCTGATTTAAAAGCATGAAGATTTGATTGAAGATCTGATTTGTAGGAGAATCTTTTGCAGATTTGTAGCATATGATATGATGTGATTTGAAGCCCAAATCCAGTGGGGTTTAGGTTTTAAATAGAAGCATTGTAACCTAAAAAAAAAAAGCCAGCCATCATGTAAATTCTAAGGGTTGAGTTTGTGAACCACTCTCTAGGAGAGTTGGTATGTGTGAACCACTCAGATTGTGAGATGGTCATTGTTCTTAGAGGAAGCTGTTAAGCAACTCTAAGTATTGTTCTTAGTCATGAGGGTCATGTCTAGGTATTGTTGTAGGAGTGTGTCTTCTACGTGTTTGGAGAGTTTTTGGAAATCAAGTTATTGATGCAGTGACTGAGATGTTGACTGCTAGACATCATTGCGATGATTGGGAGTGAGTGGTTTCTCATACCTAAGTGGTTTCTTAGGTAGAATTGTCATTGGGTAGTGATTAAATTAGGTAGATGTCAACTGGTTTGTTGAGTCAGTAATTTGATACTGCTAATAGTGGACTTCCTTCCTGGCTTGGTGTGCCCCCAGATGTAGGTTGTTAGACCGAACTGGGTGAACAAATTTTGTGTGCATTTTCTGATTACTTTATTGCCTTGTTCATACAACAGATATTGATGTTGTGACATCACACTTGACATCACATATCTGATACCAGAATTTCACTTTATGTGGATGATATTCTAATAGCAAGCAACAATGTTGAAAATGTAATGAGGGTGAAGGCTGAACTCAATAAGGAGTTCGACATGAAGGATTTGGGAGTTGCGTCCAGGATTCTTGGGATTGACATCTGAAGAGATAGAAAGCAGTCAAAATTATGCTTATCTCAAGAGGCATACCTACTGAAGATTCTCGAAAAGTATGGTATGTCAAATTCAAAGCCTGTTGTGACTCCGACAAACCCTCAATTAAAGCTAAGTATAGATCAGTGTCCCAGTACTGATGTCGAAAGAGCTTATATGAATAGCATTCCATATGCTAATATAGTGGGTTCTTTGATGTATGTTATGGTCTGTACTAGACCAGACATAGAATATGTAGTAAGTCTTGTAAGCAGGTACATGGCGAATCCTGGAATGGCTCACTAGCAAGCATTGAAGTGGATTCTAAGGTACATAAATGAGTCTCTGAATAGAGTCCTAATTTATGGTGGAGCCTTGGGTGAAGATAGTAAAGCAGCAATCGAAGGATATGTTGACTCTGATTATGCAGGTTGTATGGATTCCAGAAAATATATTTCTGGATATGTGTTCACTATGTTTGGGACAACAATCAGTTGGAAAGCAACACTTTAGAAGTTTGTTGCCTTATCAACCACTGAAGCAGAATATATTGTCCTAATTGAAGTTGTGAAGGAAGCATTGTGGCTTAAAGGTTTTGTAAATGAGCTAAAACTTCAAGGTTGAAGTATCACTGTTAAATGTGATAGTCAAAGTGCAATACACCTGTCGAAGAATTCAGCCTATCATGAGCGAACCAAACATATTGATGTAAGGCTGCATTTCGTTAGAGGGGTAATCGAGCGTGGAGAAGTCAAAGTGCTGAAGGTTTCGACAGATCATAATGCTGCTGATATGATCACCAAGATAGTGCCCAGTTGCAAGTATTTCCACTGCATGCAGTTGATAAAGCTGCATGAAGAAAGCTAGTTTGTTTCTTGATGTTAGTAGATAATCGTTCATTATTATTATTATTATTATTATTATTATTATTATTATTATTATTATTATTTTTCTACTTATATTCATTGACTAACCTACTTAATGTGCGACTCTAGATGGTGCCTGATTAGATATAAAACTACTTGAGGATTACTAAGAAACATAAATTTAAGGTTATGACACAACGAGTATTCAAATTGATTTCCATATTTGGGAGGTTTGAGGTGTCGGGACAATACCGATTTTGCAAATAAATTTCCCAAGTCCCCTCAACCTTAGCCTCACCTATTTTGTAACCTATATACTTTCAAAGTGAGCTATGAATCCCAAACCTTTTCAAATTTTTTTGGCAGGTTCAAGTTTATGGGGAAATCAACAACATAACAGAAACGCACGCATAAGTGAGTCCACAACACATGCATATGGCTTGATACACTACATTAACAATGAAATCAAAAATTAAATCTAAACTAACTAATAAAAAACAAAATAAATAAAAGCAAATAAACCTAAACTAAAAAGATAAAAATGAAATACTGAAAGCAGTAAAACTCCTCCCCACACCGTCCTCAATGTAGAAATAAAAGAGTAAGAAATTAGGGATAAAAGCTGAGAAGAGGTCCTCAATGGTAGTCACACCTACCATTGTGAGGCTCCATGTCATTCCATGTAAAATAATGCCACACATCCTCATGCAATACAATCTAGTTGCCTAGCTGGATATCATGCTCAGTGTCCCTGACATACAAATTTTGCATAAGCTATGTCATCTCTTGCATCATCTGAAGACGTTGAGTCTCACCTGCCTGTATGCTCTGTATCTGCTACTGCATAGCATAAAGCATCTGACCACGCTCCGCCTCACGGTCATTGCACAACTACACCTTAGCTCGCAAATTAGAAACCACATGTCGCAACACGTTGAGCTCATAGTCAACGCTACCAAAATGATGATATGTACAACCTGCAAAAGAAGAGGAAGAACCAGAAGGCATATATGGGGGATAAGGCTGTGTAGGATGGTGTGCTTATGGTGGCTGTGTGGGATGATGCTCGAGCGATAGGGTGAGGTGTGGTCGAGTAGGAGAGATTCGATTTCTGCAATCCATCTCTACATCAG
The DNA here is from genome assembly GCA_022829125.1 of Lathyrus tuberosus. Lineage (NCBI taxonomy): Eukaryota > Viridiplantae > Streptophyta > Magnoliopsida > Fabales > Fabaceae > Lathyrus > Lathyrus tuberosus. The sequence goes on along the minus strand of JALAZF010000403.1, from coordinate 2,360,775 downwards.
TGTCACTAACCCATCGAGAATCATTTGGTTGACATCCTCATCATCATTATCATAGGTGTTAAAAATCCAATTTGTCGGATGTCGCACATCAGTGCGACTTGGGTTAGGAAGAACAATACTCCTAATCACAACACGCTGAATCATCAGATAATACTGCCAGAGGCTCTTATTCTTAACTATCATTTGCACTTGACAAGAGGTGATGTCAAGCACAGTGCTGCCCGCGACAGGAAAAAGTGTGGCAACCTCAGCATCCATACCCATATAAAGTGTAATAGAGGTAATCAATCCTCCAATGACAATGCTGCCTCGCTGAGTTATAGTCCCTGTATGCCTCTCCCACAAGAGGTCGAACTCATGCGTAAAAGGTCTCACCAGGGTGAGCTCGCAGGGGATGTCGGGTGCCTACTGAAACTGTAGCATACCGGCTATTTGGTCATGGTTAAATACATAATCACGGTTAAACATCCTGAACCTAATAGTGAAAAAAGAGTTCTCTTTATTTGGTCGAAATCTCTTAGCCAACAGTGTGTTGCGTTATCCTTTCGACAATGAAGCATGAAACCATTTTGATCGAATACATCTTAGTTTAAACGTCGAACCACAAAAATGTGAGACTTCGATTATACTGTGATGATTTTACATCGTATATCCAAGTGTTATTTTGCGACATTCTTGTCACTCGTTTGTTGTTATTTTTTTTTGTTTATCCGATTTTAAGGTACATGTAATTGTTTTTGTATAATTTAGTTTTTATATATTTTTCAAATGAGTGATTAAGTTGGAAAAAATAAATTGAGTGGATAATCATAAATAAGTATACAAATTAAAAATTGGAAAAATCAACTAATTAAAGTTAAATAAGTGTTAGAAAAATTTCTTAATGAAGAGTATGAAATCGATTACTTAAAGGAAAATCGATTAATCTTAATATGAATATGGTAATCGATTAATGAGTAAACAATAATTGATATAATAGTACTAATCAATTAATGAGTAAAGAGTAATTAGTAATTAGTGATAGGATAGTTAAGTATAATAATTAATAAAGATAATAGTAATGGTTAGTGAATAATTAGGTGATTACTTAGTTTTCTTACTAGTTGCTTCTATGTGTGTTAAAGAAAATAGTATGTGAGTATAGGACATGCATCCCAAAATATACAGTATAAGGTATAGTAGTTGCTGCAGGGTGAAGAATTTTGTCGAGTCTGTCTGGTGTGTAGAATTAATGATGATATATATAATCAATCACTACTAATTAAGTGAAGTCGAGGCAACGTAACAAACTATACATACATAACCAGAGAAATAATGAGCGGAAGGAGAAGAAGTAACTGTGTTATGTTTGTTTCCTTACTTTTAGTCCCACATCGACTTTTTTGTTTCGTTTTGTTAGGTTTATATAGTACAGCTACTCACACTTAGTTTGTCCCTTCGGGGACATCCGATAAAATTGGAACGATACAGAGAAGATTAGCATGGCCCCTGCGCAAGGATGACACGCACAAATCGAGAAATGGTCCAAATTTTTTTGCCATTTTCTTCTCCGTTCGTTCGTCTTCTTCTCTGGTTAGGGTTTCCTTTTACTGCATCATTTCGCGTTCCTTTTCTCTTTGATTTTGCGTTTAGGTTTTGTTCGTTTTCTATTTGATTTTGCGTTTAGGGTTTTGTTTCCCTTTCAATGCAGGTAGGTGGTGTTGATGACGATTTTGAAATTGGGGGTGTCTTCTACTTCAACCAAGTATCATGTATAGTTAAATTCTTGTTCTGATTCGTTGTTATTGTTACGTATACTTTCATTTCACTCTTGTCTCTAATTCATATATTCTTCACCATAGCTTTCAATTCAATTCAATTCAATTCTGTGTTACACAAAACATCAATTTCACCATTTAGATAACGTCATAGCTTTCAATTCAATTCTGTGTTGGCCAAAACATCAACTAATAGATTGCCAAATTGTGTTTCTATCTCATTCATGTACACAATTTTCACCCATTTTCCCATTCAAAGGGAAAAGGAAAATAATTACATGCCTATGTTTTACAAAATTTCAATGCTAATCTATGTCACTCTCTTCAGTTGCATATTCATACACCATTGAAACAAGAAGTTATATGCAAAAAAACATCTTCCGTGCAAGGAATTGTGAGGCCACCCATTGGATGATCATATCCAAATTCTTCCTCCGCTTGACTCAACAAGTCTTGAAATGAAGTTTGGTTCAAGTATGACATAGGGATCACAAACCTCTTCATTTCTTCTCCCACGTACACTGCAAGACACCCCTTCCGCACATTCGCTACTTTTGATGATGGTTGGCTGCTACTTAATGAAGCACGTCTAATAACTGCTGGGAAACGGAAGCCCATTTTAAATGTTTTAAATAACAAGCTAAAGATCTCAAATTTATCTTACTTTTGATGCTTGAGTATGCAAATGAGCTGTGATGGTTTGTTATGAGGGAAGATAGTGTATTTATAGACTCTTCAAGAGTTTCTTCAAATCCATTTCTTTGATAAATTATTCTTGTTAAAGGATGGGGTCCATAAGATGAGGCATCGCCACATGGTATTGTCTTCGACGGTCCACCTCCTCAATGAAAGGCCAGTAGATAGACAACCCAATTGATAGTCAAATGAAATGGCTAGATTGAACTTAATGCTTTTGATTTATTATGGATACTCGTTTTTTGGTAGACACGCATTAGACATGTCACATGTTTTCTTCATATTGATAACACGTCTCGGTGCCCACATATAAGTTCTGCTGTTGTGTGAATTCTAATGTAGATAGATAATGCATAGTTGGATACAAATCATCATAATTGTAGGGAGGCAACAGGGAACTTTCATCAAAGGCTTGGTTAGCAGTCAAAATATTTTTAAAGTTCAACGGTCATAGTCTCACTGCCAACTATCTCTTAAGTGTCTAACCAGTCAAAGTTCTCCATTTAAAATTGATAAACTGTGATGCCGTAGTTTGGACGAGTTTCTAGCTTTAAACAACTGTGATGACTTTTTCATTTTAATTTATGTTTGACTCTTAACTAACATTCACTTTTATGAATAGTTGAGGAGAATTCAAAGTAAAGGGTTGCCGCTGCCTTTATCAACTATGACCTCATCAATCCATATGAAGAGCGCGGGTAGTTCATGTGATTTTGGTTACCACCGCCTTCTTCAATTACTGGTATATTCTTTTCTTCATTTCATTTCATTGCTACTGACTTGCTTCAAAATTCTATCATGTGTAAAACAAGTTGAACTTTTTTATAGGTTATGGTTTTTCTTTAAAGATTTATATCTTTTGAGCTTTCTCGTATGGCCTTGCTATATATCAAATAGAATAACCAGCCTTGCACTACCATATCTACTATGTGTGTATGAATAGTTCAGTTCCCATAAAATTGGTGCATGGCTTGTGTTTGTGCCTGCAAAGCAAATCTTTAGCATGATACAAAAAACAACAGATCAATTCAAAAAAATATAGTGTGGTAGGGTTCCCATTTCAGATTTTCACTTAAGAGGAAACATTAAAATTAACAAAAGAAATTCCTATTTTGCTATATAGACTTTCATATGACTTTTTTTGCAGTATGAATTAATGATAGGCCGTTTAAGCGAGAAGCTGTAAGAACATATCTTCATTGCAGAGAATTGTAGACCTTCCATTGGATGACAGTAATCACATTCCTCTATAGTATGGAGCAATTGATAGTACCAATGCATGCATGTTCATAATTTGTCCTGTTAGAGTTTCTCTTTAAAAAATTTGCCATACTCTGTATTCTTTCAACCTTTAGTGCATTGAAAAGGCAGCGTTCTAAATCTAATTGATTTGGTAGTTTTTGAATCTTGGAAATTGTTGAGGAATTTATGTTGTCCCCTTTTAAACCATTCCTCCTCCCCGTGGCTATCAAAACTATAGTTTATAATATCTATATTGACTTGAAATTTATGTTGAACTACTATTTTATTTCTATCTATATGGCTGGACACAGAACTGTCAATGGAAGACTTTTCATTATTGTGTTAATAAGTGGTAAGCCTGGACTCTATTATTTGACGGGTTTAGATTCTGATTTAGGCTCTAATTATTTATGTCTCGAATCTTTATTAACATATGCTCTGTTCAGACTTTGTTTTGTCATGGAATAAAGCCCCTGAAACATATGAACTGTGCTTTTCACTCTCTTTACCAAATGTATATTTTTAATTTGAGTATACTAAATGTAGGGAGGTTGTGATAATCTTTTGATTAACAAAATACAAATACAGTACACTTTTATGAGTAGTGGAGGGCTGCTAGGAACTTAGACTAAAGGGTTGCCACTCATTGCGTGCTTTCGGACCACAACTTCGACGACAAGTCCATGTGAAGAGCACGGGAAGTCTTTGTGATCGTGGTCCTTACCACCTTCTTCAAGCATCACTACAAAAATGCAACATCGTGTGATCAGTTATTGGTATGTTTTTTAATTTTATTTCTACGGAGTACTAACTTGCTTCCAAAATTTTATCATCCGACAATCAAGTTAAATATCTTTGTAGGTTAAAGAATGGTTTTTCCAATTAAGAGTTTTTATTTTGAGTTTTGTTGTATCTTGTATGGCGTGGTAATATATATACCACTTTTGAATTACCAAATCTATTAGTATATAATAGTCCGTATTTCCGTAAATTTGGTACATGGCTTGAGTTTGTGCATGTAATGAAAGCATTTAAGATAACACAATAAACAACACATGAATTGAATTCACAAGACAAGAATATAGTTTGATGATATTCTCATTTCAGATTTCCATTTAAGAGGAAACATGACAAAATTCCTCAAGTACAAAAATTGTCTCAACTAGTCAGTCCTATATTGTTCTATGTTATAATACAAATATGACTTTTTTATTCTGTATGCATTAATTATAGGCCGTTTAACCGAGATGCTGTATGTAAGAAGACTTCTTCTTTGCAGGGAATCGTAAGACCGCCCATTGGATGACAGTAACCAAATTCTTCTTCAGCTTGACTAAGCAATTCTTGAAATAAAGGCTCATTTAAGAATGATACTGGAACCAAGAACCTCCTCGCTTTCTCTCCAACATACACTGCAAGGTAGCCTTTTGGCACTTCCACTTGTTTGCTAGATGATTGGCTTGTACTAAATGACGATCGTCTAATACCAGGTAAGCGAAAACCCATTCTTGTTTTGGTTTATTGACAATAGAATGATCTCAAAGAAGTAGTAGAAGAAAGAAGTGCACTTGAATTTTTATGCTTCAAGGTATGAATGGTCTGTGTTGCTTGTAAACCCAATGATGGATATATATAGACTTTGAAAACCAATTGTATGGTGAGTGAGTTATTGAGTGGATGTTAGTGGGAGCCATGGCTCATTAATGATCACATGGCACTGTCTTGAAGGCTTTCATAGAGGACTGTATGAAATGTGAGATCACATGCCCCACGCCTTTTAGAAAAAGACTAGAGATAGGTAACTTAATATATTATAGACAAGCTCTAAACACATCATATATCTTGTTCTGGTTTTTATAATACAAGTGATATCTACCAGTACTTTAAATCCAATCAATAAACAATGAAATCTTCATGAAAAATTATGCAACTTTATATGGATAGACCGCTGCCACATTTTGATGTAACCGTATAATCTGGCTGTATATTTACCTTCAACACAAGTAAACAACTGATTTGGATGAAATTTTAAATTTGATTAACACAGCCTTTCTATGGACAAGCTATTGCTATAAATCATATGTCAAAAGCCGCTAAGAAATAATTTGCAATAATAGGAGGTCAGAGGAATGCCGGCATGCTGAAAACATAAGAATCATGTCAATGCATTGGCTTAAAAATTAGCAGGTTTTCTTATCTTTGTAATCAAATTTCATTTTGTGAATAGTCACCATGTTTGCACAACTTCTTAATGTGGATCATACATGTAATTACTCTCAATTCTTAAGCATGCGAAGTGAATGTTGAGAAGTCATTCAGAGGGAGAGAGAGATGCATCTTGGAAGTCGCATGCGAAGTGAATGTTGAGAAGTTAGTATCTGTACACTATTACGTTATGTTACTTGCTTTTAGTCCCTCATCGACTGCTCTGTTTCATTTTGTTGTGTTTATATAGTACAGCTACTGACACTAAGTTCGTCCCTTCGGGGACATCCGATAAAATTGGAACGATACAGAGAAGATTAGCATGGCCCCTGCGCAAGGATGACACGCACAAATCGAGAAATGGTCCAAATTTTTTTGCCATTTTCTTCTCCGATTAGGGTTTCCTTTCTCTTTGAATTTGCGTTTAGGTTTTGTTCGTTTTCTCTTTGATTTTGCGTTTAGGTTTTGTTCGTTTTCTATTTGATTTTGCGTTTAGGGTTTTGTTTTCCTTTCAATGCAGGTAGGTGGTGTTGATGACGATTTTGAAATTGGGGGTGTCTTCTACTTTAACCAAGTATCATGTATAGTTAAATTCTTGTTCTGATTCGTTGTTATTGTTACGTATACTTTCATTTCACTCTTGTCTCTAATTCATATATTCTTCACCATAGCTTTCAATTCGATTCAATTCTGTGTTACACAAAACATCAATTTCACCATTTAAATAACGTCATAGCTTTCAATTCAATTCTGTGTTGGCCAAAACATCAACTAATAGATTGCCAAATTGTGTTTCTATCTCATTCATGTACACAATTTTCACCCATTTTCCCATTCAAAGGGAAAAGGAAAATAATTACATGCCTATGTTTTACAAAATTTCAATGCTAATCTATGTCACTCTCTTCAGTTGCATATTCATACACCATTGAAACAAGAAGTTATATGCAAAAAAACATCTTCCGTGCAAGGAATTGTGAGGCCACCCATTGGATGATCATATCCAAATTCTTCCTCCGCTTGACTCAACAAGTCTTGAAATGAAGTTTGGTTCAAGTATGACATAGGGATCACAAACCTCTTCATTTCTTCTCCCACGTACACTGCAAGACACCCCTTCCGCACATTCGCTACTTTTGATGATGGTTGGCTGCTACTTAATGAAGCACGTCTAATAGCTGCTGGGAAACGGAAGCCCATTTTAAATGTTTTAAATAACAAGCTAAAGATCTCAAATTTATCTTACTTTTGATGCTTGAGTATGCAAATGAGCTGTGATGGTTTGTTATGAGGGAAGATAGTGTATTTATAGACTCTTCAAGAGTTTCTTCAAATCCATTTCTTTGATAAATTATTCTTGTTAATAGACGGGGTCCATAAGATGAGGCATCGCCACATGGTATTGTCTTCGACGGTCCACCTTCTCAATGAAAGGCCAGTAGATAGACAACCCAATTGAGAGTCAAATGAAATGGCTAGATTGAACTTAATGCTTTGATTGTTTTTTGGTAGACACGCATTAGACATGTCACATGTTTTCTTCATATTGATAACACGTCTCGGTGCCGACAAATAAGTTCTGCTGTTGTGTGAATTCTAATGCAGATAGATAATGCATAGTTGGATACAAATCATCATAAATGTAGGGAGGCAAGAGGGAACTTTCATCAAAGGCTTGGTCAACAGTCAAAATAAAATATATTTGTAGTACATGTTTGAACCCACTAGTAGCAGACATACTGGATGGATATTTTTTAAGTTCAACAGTCATACTCTCACTGCCAACTATCTCTTAAGTGTCTAACTAGTCAAAGTTCTCCATTTAAAAACTGTGATGCCGTAGTTTGGACGAGTTTCTAGCTTTAAACAACTGTGGTGACTTTTTCATTTTAATTTATGTTTGACTCTTAACTTACAATCACTTTTATGAATAGTTGAGGAGAATTCAAAGTAAAGGGTTGCCGCTGCCTTTAGCAACTATGACCTCATCAATCCATATGAAGAGCGCGGGTAGTTCATGTGATTATGGTTACCACCGCCTTCTTCAATTATTGGTATATTCTTGTCTTCATTTCATTTCAATGCTACTGACTTGCTTCAAAATTCTATCATGTGTAAAATAAGTTGAACTATTTTATAGGTTATGGTTTTTCTTTAAAGATTTATATCTTTTGAGCTTTGTCGTATGGCTTTGCTATATATCTAATAGAATAACCAGCCTTGCATTACCATATCTACTATGTATGAATAGTTCAGTTCCCATAAAATTGGTGCATGGCTTGTGTTTGTGCGCCTGCAAAGCAAATGTTTGGGATGATACAAAAAACAACAGATCAATTCAAAAGAATATAGTTTGGTAGGGTTCCCATTTCAGATTTTCACTTAAGAGGAAACATTAAAATTAACAAAAGAAATTCCTATTTTGCTATATAGACTTTCATATGACTTTTTTTGCAGTATGAATTAATTATAGGCCGTTTAAGCGAGAAGCTGTAAGAACATATCTTCATTGCAGAGAATTCTAGACCTTCCATTGGATGACAGTTTTGGAAGTCCTCTCTAGTATGGAGTAATGATAGTACCAATGCATGCATGTTCATAATTTGTCCTGTTAGACTTTCTCTTTAAATGCATGTTGGTAAAGCGCTTCTCACCGGAGCTTTTACCACTTATTGTGTTTTCTTGGAGTTTATTAATTTTTAGGCACTTCCACAGTGGGGTTAATCTCAAAACATCCATCCACCATGTTCACCTTTCACTGAACTAGCAGGATTTAGATAAGGATTTAAAATTTGCCATACTCTGTATTCTTTCAACCTTTAGTGCATTGAAAAAGCAGCGTTCTAAATCTAATTCATTTGGTAGTTGTTAAATCTTGGAAATTGTTGAGGAATTTATGTTATCCACTTTTAACCCATTCCTCCTCTTCGTGGCTATCAAAACTGTAGTTTATATAATATCTATATTTACTTGAAATTTATGTTGAACTACTGTTTTTATTTTTATCTATATAGCTGGACACAGAATTGTCAATGGAAGACTTTTCATTATTGGGTTAATAGGTGGTAAGCCCGGACTCTAGTATTTGATGGGTTTAGCTTCCTGATTTAGGCTCTAATGATATATGTCTCTAATCTTAATTAACATATGCTCTGTTCAGACTTTGTTTAGTCATGGAATTAAGCCCCTGAAACATATGAACTGTGCTTTTCACTCTCTTTACCAAAAGTATATTTTTAATTTGAGTATACTAAATGTAGGGAGGTTGTGACAATCTTTTGATTAACAAAATACCAATATAGTACACTTTCATGAATGGTGGAGGGCTGCTAGGAACTTAGACTAAAGGGTTGCCACTCAATGCGTGCTTTCGGACAACAACTTCGACGACAAGTCCATGTGAAGAGCACGAGAAGTCTTTGTGATTGTGGTCCTTACCGCCTTCTTCAAGCATCACTACAAAAATGCAACATATTGTGGGATCAGTTATTGGTATGTTTTTTAATTTTATTTCTACAGAGTACTAACTTGCTTCCAAAATTCTATCATCTGACAATCAAGTTAAATATCTTTGTAGGTTAAAGAATGGTTTTTCCTTTAAAGAGTTTTTATTTTGAGTTTTGTTGTATCATGTATGGCGTGGTAATATATACCACTTTTGAATTACCAAATCTATTAGTATATAATAGTCTGTATTTCCGTAAAACTGGTACATGGTTTGTGTTTGTGCATGTAATGAAAGTATTTAAGATAACACAATAAACAATACATGAATTGAATTCACAAGTCAAGAATATAGTTTGATGATATTCTCATTTCAGATTTCCATTTAAGAGGAAACATAACAAAATTCCTCAAGTACAAAAATTGTCTCAACTAGTCAGTCCTATATTGTTCTATGTTATAATACAAATATGACTTTTTTATTCTGTTTGAATTAATTATAGGGCGTTTAACCGAGATGCTGTATGTAAGAAGACTTCTTCCTTGCAGGGAATCGTAAGACCGCCCATTGGATGACAGTAACCAAATTCCTCTTCAGCTTGACTAAGCAATTCTTGAAATAAAGGCTCATTTAAGAATGATACTGGAACCAAGAACCTCCTCGCTTTCTCTCCAACATACACTGCAAGGTAGCCTTTTGGTACTTCCACTTGTTTGCTAGATGATTGGCTTGTACTAAATGATGATCGTCTAATACCAGGTAAGCGAAAACCCATTCTTGTTTTGGTTTGTTGACAATAGAATGATCTCAAAGAAGTAGTAGAAGAAAGAAGTGCAGTTGAATTTTTATGCTTCAAGGTATGAATGGTTTGTGTTGCTTGTAAACCCAATGAGGGATATATATAGACTTTGAAAACCAATTGTATGGTGAGTGAGTTATTGAGTGGACGTTAGTGGGAGCCATGGCTCATAAATGATCACATGGCACTGTCTTGAAGGCTTTCATAGAGAACTGTATGAAATGTGAGATCACATACCCCGCGCCTTTTGGAAAAAGACTAGAGATAGCTAACTTAATATTTAATAGACAAGCTCTAAACACATCATATATCTTGTTGTGGTTTTTATAAGACAAGTGATATCTACCAGTATTTTAAATCCAATCAATAAACAATGAAATCTTCTTGAAAAGTTATGCAACTTTATATGGATAGACCGCTGCCACATTTTGATGTAACCGTATAATCTGGCTGTATATTCACCTTCAACACAAGTAAACAACTGATTTGGATGAAATTTTAAATTTGATTAACACAGCCTTTCTATGGACATGCAATTGCTATAAATCATATGTCAAAAGCTGCTAATAAATAATTTGCTATAATAGGAAGTCAGAGGAATGCCGGCATGCTGAAAACATAAGAATGATGTCAATGCATTGGCTTAAAAATTAGTAGGTTTTCTTATTTTTGTAGTCAAATTTCATTTTGTGAATAGTCACCATGTTTGCACAACTTCTTAATGTGGGACATACATGTAATTACTCTTAATTCTTAAGCAATTATTCAATCTTTGAGAAAGACCTCTAGACAGTAGCATGTGATCTGCTGTGAACCATAGTCTGATTATCTCCAACTAGGCCCTTCAAGAACAATAAATATGTGCAATTCTTAAAATAGTGTATGACTGATATTTCTCATAATTGTACAGATCATATATCAACATTAAGTTGTGTTGTCAATACAAAGAGAACATCATGTGCCATGTCTGATGCATGTCTGAGAAGAAATGAGTAGGCATTGTACAAGTATTGAGTTTAACAAGCACACATCTCATTTGATTTTCAGTGGTTACGGTTTGCACTCTTGTTGAATTTATTGATCCTTGATAGAGGCATCTAAGACAGTACCATGTGATTTCTTGTCTCATGGGCCCCATCATTTCAAGTTACTATTGGAAACTATAAATGCACCATCTTCCTTCACAACATTACAAACCACTCAAGCAAACAAATTTAGATACACTTTTCTTAAATCTGAGAAATTCAGCTTATTTTTCAAACCATTAGAAGATGGGTTTCCGATTACCTTCTATTAGACGTGCTTCTTTTACAGGTAGCCAAACATCGTCAAAAGCATTGAATGTGCCAAAAGGTTATCTTGCAGTGTATGTTAGAGAGAAAATGAAGCGCTTTGTTATCCCTATGTCTTACTTGAACCAACCTTCATTTCAAGACTTGTTGGGTGAAGCAGAGGAAGAATTCGGATATGATCATCTGATGGGCGGCCTCACAATTCCTTGCACACTAGATGTTTTCTTGCATATTACTTCTCGCTTCATTGGACTATAAATATAGAGCTGCAAGAGACTGACATTAGATTAGCAGTGACATTTTGTACAACAGTCACAATTTGCATTTTCCTTTCCCTACTTTTGGAATGGATTAGAATTGTTCATCTGAATGACAAATTCAAGAACAAAATATTTGTTGTTATTTATTTCTAATCATAATAACATATTATATTCAACAACTGATTGGGTTCCTATATGCTTCTATTTATAAAATCTAAAAACAGAAAATATATTGTTTATCAAAATTCTGTCCAATCAGTAATATTTTACTAGTTTTGAAGGAAAAAATACACCCTGAGAAAATTTGAAACATATTGAAGGGAATGGTTATCATTATCAAACCAATTATTCTGCATTTATTGGCCTACTTAATTATTTAGCCAAACTATAATTGTACATAAGTTACCTTGTATCTAAGTTCAATTTTTCTTTTACATACCTTATGATTCTATTCTATCAACTGCTTCGCCGTCTAGGAAGAGCAATGAACTGAGCATAAGTTGCAGGACACTTAAATGTTTGTTTTGTCTGTTCATATAGGCAGAGCATAGTACTAGGTTTCAGCTGATGGTCCAGCAAAACTTTGAATTATGTTATTTATATTGACTTGAAATTCATGTTTAACTGCCATTTTATGTGTAGATTATGGCTGAACACAGAACTGGCAATAGAAGACTTTTCATAATTGGTTTAATAAGTGGTAAGCCTGAAAACTCTATTATTGATGGGCGTAGCTTCTATTTTTATGTTATAATTAATTTTGTCTAATATTAATTATTATATGCTCTGTTCAGACTCTGTTTAGTCATGGAATTAGCTCCTGAAACATGTGAACTGCGTCTTTTATTGTCTAGTCACTCTTTACTTGGTATATTTATGATATAAGAGAAGATATTGAATTTAGGGAGATTGTGATAATCTCTTGATTAATAAATACATAATAGAAACTTTTATGTATAGTGGAGGGCTGCTAGGAACTTAGAGTAAATGGTTGCTACTAATTGAATACTTTTATGACACAAAAATCAACAGATGAATTCATCAAAATATAATTTGATTATGTTCTCATTTTAGATTTCCACTTAAAAGGAAACATAAAAATTGATAAAGAGATTCCTGATGTACAAAAATTGTCTCAACTAGTCAATCTACACTGTTCTATGCTAAATTTCACATGAATTTTTTGCCGTATGAATTAATCATAGTTTGTTCAAGCGAGAAGCTGTATGTAAGAAGACATCTTCCTTGCAAGGAATTGTAAGACCACCCATTGGATGACAGTAACCAAATTCCTCTTCGGCTTGGTTAAGCAATTCTTGAAATAAAGGCTCATTCAAGAATGATATTGGAATCAAGAACCTCCTCGCATTCTCTCCAACATACACTGCAAGATAGCCTTTTGGGACATCCACTTGTTTGCTAGATGATGATCGTCCCATACCAGGTAAGCGAAAACCCATTCTTGTTTTGTTTCTTGACAATAGAATGATCTCAAAGAAGTAGTAGAAGAAAGAAGTGCACTTGAATTTTTATGCTTCAAGGTGTGAATGGTTTGTGTTGCTTGTAAACACAATGATGGATATAGACTTTGAAAACGAATTGTATGGTGAATGAGTTATTGAATGGGTGTTAGTGGGAGCCATGGCTCATTAATGATCACATGGCACTGTCTTGAAGGCTTTCTTAGAAATGTGAGATTACATACCCCACACCTTTTTGAAAATTAGTCTATGAAAAAGACAGAGATAGCTTATTTAATATATTTCCGACAAGCTCTAAACTCATCATATATATTGTTCTTGTTTTTGGAAGATAAGTGGTATCTACCAGAACTTGATAGTTGATAGCCAACCAATAAACCATGCAATCTTCTTGGAAGCTCCTGCAACTTTGTATAGAAAGAGAGACGTGGGTTTTGAAAAATGGAAGGATGGTATGGAAGAAACGGAAGCCTTTGGGAGGGTTTTAGAGGGCTTATATAAATTCTTAAAATTCAATCTTTGTTGTTATAAAACTCTCAAAATTAGAAATATATTAATCATACATTAAGGATAGTTTCCTTTTGAGTTAGAAGAAACATAAGTCCTCTGCAAGAAACATGAAAAAATATTATGAATCATAAATACAACTCTACTTGTTTCCCTAGAAATCATTGCTCATTGCTCAACATTTTAAAATAGGTTCATCAATAAAGTTCTGCTAACATACTATTCTTATAAGCTGAAAAAAATATCTAACAACCTTTATCAATCCACCTTATAAGGGAATTGTTGCTAGACTTTTCTTCGGAAGACTGCAATTATTGAAAGTGAAATAATTCAATTTTCAGAATACAGTTTTCTGCTACTTGTGGATTCAAACCTGTACTACTACTACTATCTTCTGGTCAGGATGACTACTGACCAATTCCTTGATACAGGTTCCATTGTTGCCTCCTAACATATATGATTTGTAGCCACTAACTAGCTTAAAAGTCATCCTTAAGATGATTTTTGTTGCTATATGTCGACATAGAGCCGTGTTACCAATATGAAGAGAACATGGCACGTGTCTACAAATACATGAGTGGCCATAAGTTAAGAACTAATTTTAACCTTCCTATCTCATATGACTTCCAAGTGAGTGATCTACAAAAGGTGTGGTGTATATATGCACTCTTGATAGAGTAACATCAAAAGGAGATATCATGTGATCTTTCATCTCATGGACCCCATCATTTAACAACCACATAACAAAATAGATTTTAAGAAACTCTTTAAGACTATAAATGCACTATCTTCCTCCACAACAATCAAACTCATTTGCATACTCAACCATCAAAAGTTAGATACATTTTTCTTATATTTGAGAGCATTACTTGTTATTTGAAACATTTGAAATGGGCGTTCATTTACCTGCAGTTATTAGATGTGCTTCATTAAGCAGAAGCCGAACATCATCAAAGGTAACAAATATGTCAAAGGGCTATCTTGCCGTGTATGTTGGAGAGGAAATGAAGCGGTTTGTGATCCCCATGTCATACTTGAACCAAACTTCATTTCAAGACTTGCTGAGTCGGGCAGAGGAAGAATTTGGATATGATCATCCAATGGGTGGTCTCACAATTCCTTGCACACAAGATGTTTTCTTGCATATTACTTCTCACTTCAATGGACTATAAATCTACAACTGCAAGAGACTGTCCTAGACTAGTATTGACATTTTCTACCATAGGCATATTTTAAACTTGTAAATATTTTCCTTTTTTTATTCTTGTCTAATTATAATGGTGAATTACTAGTCTAGTGATTTATTGGAAAAAAGATGCTCTACCTTTATCCTAAAGTTATGACAGAGATTTATACAACAGTTTAACATTTTAGCATTTGACAAATCCAAGTTACTGTTTTAGCTTCTAATTTAAGAGATATTCATCAAGCCTAAGTCCGAGCTGATAATATTATAATTTCTACACAAAGGTTTTAAAATGCAATTGAATATTAGATACAGTCAGATTGTGTGGTTAGTCTATTTTCAGGTTTTTCCCCACCTCAGAAAAAAAATCATCTTGTCTTAAAAGGTGAAATTCTCGCCACACATTTTTTACACTGTTAATCATTGGTTGTTTGTAACAGGTCACTTCAATTGCCTGTAAAAATTTATCAGTGTGAAAAATATGTTGACTACTTAAACTATGCACAAATTAAAATATAAAAAAAACTTGTGTTCTTTAATGTGTTAAAATCAGTATACTCACTATTCCATTACCAATTTAAAGCACTAATTTAAGCATTAGTTAGCATTGTCATGATTGTTATGGATTTAGAAACTGTAGTTCACTGATTTTGAGAAAACATATTCCAACTTTTCTGGAGGACAAACTTTATGAAACATTAGATTCAACTTCAAAAATTAACCCTAAATTAATTGCTAAATTATTGGAAGATATGATTAAACTCGCACCGTTAAAATATTTTTACATGCACAAAATGTTTACAAAACTTAATGTTTCACTATCCACATCCAATACACCCAAGACTCTTACTCACTAGAATTTTTCTTTTTTATGGCTTTGACATTTTCATTGAAACTCTTTGAATGTGTTGGAATGAATTTTCTTTCATCCATCACCTTCTATATATGAAAAAATGGAAGTTTTTATTAGAACTTAATCAAAACACACATAGATGGAAATTAGAATTTAGGAATTGAATGATCACGCACTTGATCTCTTTTCTTTCATGAATATATTGCTTACTTATATGACACATGACTTGGGCCTACAATCATTAATTACTTCATAACAAACACAATTGATTAGTTACTTGTGTAACACGTAACTTAACTGTCTTTAGGGGTGTAATCAGTTTGGTTTATGGGTGTTCATTGGTTCGGGCAAATCCGAACCAAATCGGAATTCAAACCAAACCAATGTGTTTGGGTTGAACATTTTTTTAGTTCGGGCAAAAACCGAACCAAACCAATTAAAACCGATGTTAATTGGTTCGGGCAACGGATTTCTAATTTGCTACCCGTAAACCCGAACCAAACCAATAACAATCAACATAATTAATTTCTATAATAAATTATTAATTTTAATTAACTTATTACAATAAATGAATGAAGAGAAAAATTGTTATAGCAGGTACCAAGTACAAATTAGGGGTGTTCAAAAATATGGTTAACTGAATTGTATACTTGAATTGAATTGCATTACACCATAAAAAAACTGAACCATTTAAATGGTTAATGAACTGAACCATTTAATTAAAACAATTCAAATTCAGTTTAAAACCGATTCAGAACCAGTTTATTTTTATAAACTGGTTTAATTATATAAATTAATAAATTTTTAATAAAATGAATAAAAAATTAATGGAAAGTAAAAAAAAATTCTGAAAATAATTTTTTTTCCTGAAAAAAAAAACTAATATCGATTTTGTCTGAAAATTTTTTTTTTTGAAAATACGAAACATCGAGCTTTTTTGGCGCCACATTGTCAGTATGTAACTCCTAATACACAAATTCCATTAAATTGAATTTCTTGGAGGCGTCAATTGGTCTTGATCCCTCTTTTTGCATCACATCTTTTAAAAACAAATATTAAGTTTGATATATTAACAATCAAATTACAAGTTTATTTATGCTTATAAAATGAGAAAGTTTCTTAGACCGTACAATATGATTTTTTTTTTTTATAATCTTAACAAAACCTCTTAGGAATTGATGCAAATTATATATCGATAATGGGTGTTTTTACGTTACACGTTGAACATATTAAAAGTGTATAAATTTAGTTTAAAATAATATTAACAGAAAACATTCATCAATTTTGAGTTTTTTATATTCTGGGTCCTCGCGCTGAATAAACTCTTTTGGTTTCTCATATTTTTGTGATTTACTTAAATAGAATAATACAACTAGCCACTAGAAATTGACTTTTTCAATAAAGATGTATTTGGGATAGAATGGGGAACGTTAATGCAATTTAGGATAGATCATATTAGTGCAATTGAATATCACCATTTCTTACAGTATTACCCAAATTAAATGCTGCCTGTGTATTCGATTGTATGCAGTTATCATTGATATCATTATCATACTGTTGCATAGACCATATCTGGCCTGATGATTTCAGATGATTATGGTTGGCGATTTACGATGGCGTGTGGGCGGCGCCTGTGGAGTGCAGTGGTGGAAATGAGAGAGAGGGGGGAGTGTGTAAAATTTTGGGTAATTTTACACAAAACTATCCCTTACAATAAAAAGCCATCAATTTTTCAATAAGACCTTCCATTAAATCACAAAAAAAATCCCTTACAATAAAAAGAATAAAAACTATTTTAATTTTTTATTTATATTCTGTGATAGATTTTTTAAAACTGTTATTTAAACCAAAAAATTTAAAAAAAATTCAGATTTGAATTCAATTTTATTTTAAAAAATCACAAAAAACAGTTTTTATAATATATATGAAAATCAGTTTGAAATTTGGTGAAAAAAATAATTCAGTTTTTTCAAAAAATTAGTTTTAAACTGGTAAAACTAAATTAAACTGGTTATAAACTGGTTTTAAATTATAAATTGGTTCTGAACCGAATTGAATTAGTCTAATAGATTAACCATTTTTTTGTTAAAGTGGTTTTTAAGAATTGCACTGAACCATTACTATAGTTCAGTTCAATTCAGTTCATGAACCACGAACACCCCTAGTACAAACCATAATGAAAGAAACAAAAAGGTATAGTCTCTGGATATTTTCAATGAAAAACAGAACGACATCTTTCAAATTATCACAAGCATATCAATCAATGATGAAATATAGCGAAACTAAAAATTACAACTATTATAAATCAAACTCACAAATTGAAAACTACAAGTATTCACAAACCACAACCTTCTTCCCAAATCACAAAACCTCAAATCATAAGTATCTGCAAACTGCAAACCTTTAATTTTATACTAAGGAATGAGGTATGAGTATGCAATAAAATTATTTTAAGTTATTGAATATTTAAGTGAAATACAACAATTGTATGACTAAGGTGGTCATAACTTGTTTAAAAACATGTGTGTCATGTATTCAATATTTATTTTTCATAGTGTGTAAACAAATAATTTTAATTTTTTTTTTTTTATATTTATGTTGAATTTATCCGATCAATCAAATCCAAACCAATCCATTGTTTTTCGGATCGGTTTGGTTTGAGTTTTATTGCAAAAATATATAAATCCAATCCAAACCAATCCATTTATTTTTCAATGGTTCGGGTATCAGATTCTCTCAAAGCCGAACCAAACCGGCCCGCGAACACCCCTGGTTCGGTTAGGACCAATTTTTGGTCAAAACAAGGTTTGAACCGATTATATTTTTATCGGTTTGCTTTGGTTCGATTTTTAACATTTTTTAAAAATGGAACCGAACCAAACTAAATGGTTTTATTCGATTTGGTTTGGTTTAGTTGATCGGTTTATAATGATTTTTTTTCAAAATTTATATTCATCGGCGTATTCTCCATTATCGTGTTTTTTTAACATATTTTATGCTATTATTTTTTAAAATAATACATTTCATGTAATTTATTTCATGCTCTATTTTTTAAAACATATTACAAGTTGTTCTTAATCCATATAAAACAGTGACATGTTTTCCACTTCATCATGAAATAAGTTCGCTATCAAATATAAAAGTTGACACTTGGCACCATAAGGTTGGGAAGTAATTTGAAAACTTAACAATTAAAATACAACAAAACATATATCAATTAACATGTTTCACACCTCAAACACGCATCAAAACTATTTTGTAATAAGACTAGAAGGAATTTTGTTGAAGAAAAAGAAACAAAAATGTAAAATAAATAAAGAAAATTAACGAATAGAACTTGAATACAAAGAAGGTGACCATAACATATTAGAATGACAATAGAGAGATAAACACTTGTGGCGACTAGCAAGAACAACAGTTAAGTGAAATCAAATTTTTGTGACTTATGATTTCTATGTTTGGAGTTTGATTCTAGATATGTGTTTTGCTAAAAGGAGAGAAGTGTAAACAAAGATGGAGAATGATTAGACCGATACAAAATTTGGGCATGATGGGTGGAATAAAAGATTTACAGTGTAATTATATTCATTGGCTTGGTTCATCGGTTTGGCGGTACCAAACAACTAAATCTGAGAACCAAATCAAATCATATTGATTTTCAATGGTTCGATTTGGTTTTAGAATCGAACCAGAAACTGTTGAGAATCAAGTGTGAGGAAGAAGTCCCACATTGATTAGAAAAGGGAAGATTGAACACTATATAAGTGAGAGAACCCACACACCTATCACCTTAAGGTTTTAGGTGAGTATGTGGTGTGTCTCTCACAAAGGTGTGTCCCAAATAAGAAATGCTTCCTCGTTGACTCCCTTCGATTGTTCCGCTAACAATGGTATCAGAGCCTGGTTCGAGAAAGGGACCGACTTACTTGTATCGAAACACTTGCCGCAGGTGTGGGTAGAAGGTGTTCCGTTGAGTTTAACGGTGATACAAGTGTATGTGGAAGAGAGAGCTTCCACGTGAGGGGGAGCATTGTGTATAGACTCACACTTGAGGGGGAGTGTTGAGAATCAAGTGTGAGGAAGAAGTCCCACATTGATTAGAAAAGGGAAGATTAAACACTATATAAGTGAGATAACCTACACACCAATAACCTTAAGGTTTTAGGTGAGTATGTGGTGTGTCTCTCACAAAGGTGTGTCCCAATTAAGAAATGCTCCCTCGTTGACCCCCTCGATTGTTCCTCCAATAATGGTATCAAAGCCTGGTTCGAGAAAGGGACCGGCTTACTTGTATCGAAACACTTGCCGCAGGTATGGGTAGAAGGTGTTCCGTTGAGTTTAACGGTGATACAAATGTATGTGGAAGAGAGAGCTTCCACATGAGGGGAGCATTGTGTATAAACTCACACTTGAGGGGGAGTGTTGAGAATCAAGTGTGAGAAAGAAGTCCCACATTGATTAGAAAAGGGAAGATTGAACACTATATAAGTGAGAAAACCCATACACCAATAACCTTAAGGTTTTAGGTGAGTATGTGGTGTGTCTCTCACAAAGGTGTGTCCCAAATAAGAAATGCTCCCTCGTTGACCCCCTCGATTGTTGATCTACAATTTAAAGTCTTCAATCTCATCATGGTTACTTTTAGTAATGACTAAATCATCTACATACATATACACCATGTTGAGATTTCCTTGATTCATGTCATTGACATAAATTTTATGTTCCACTATGCATTTAGAATAGTCAAAGTGTTGCATGAATTGATCAATTCTCTTGTTTTAAGCCATATAGTTTCTTATTATGCTCGACACTTTCACTTCTTTACCTTTTACAATGAACACTTGTAGTTGTTTAATGTAAATTTCTTTCCGAAAGTAGCAATTGAAAAATACACACTTGACATCAAGTAGAACAAATTTCCATTGCATAAAGTAGGCCACAATTACATCTAACCCTAAATTTCCTATTCTTGCTACTATTGTAGAATTTTTAAGTATTCAAGGTCGTACTTTTGCAAGAATCCTTTGCAAAAAGTCATGCCTTATAATTTGCAATGGAGCCATCTAGTAGGTATTTGAGTTCTTAAATCCACTTGAGTGAAATTGACTTCTTATGTGCTGGTAGTGATCCTAGATTCCAAGTTTGATTTTATTCTATGGCTCAAATATCTTCCTCTATAATCAATTTGGCAAATTCTTCTCTTAAGCATACATTTTATCATATTCATATGGTCTTATTCTTCCTCTCATCCAAACCTTTATGATGTGGTGTGTATGATGTAGTGATCTCATGTTGAATGTCCACCTCGTCACAAAAACTATCAAGTTTCTTGTGTCGCATCTCGAAAAATACGATCTTTCGCGAAGCATTCGCACGCTCTTGGAAATGGTTATCGAACAGATCCGCCACCAAACTATATTTATTTCAAAGAAGCAAAGGGAAAATATCGATAAAACCTTCAAAAAAAAGATGGTCGTCACAGTCTAATTCGGATTCAGGAGTCGATTATGCAAGGGGGAGGTATTATCACCCCTCAAGTTCGTTGTACTCAACAAGAACCTTTTAGTTAAATTTGTGATTGAATGTTAGCTTACATTAATTATTTTTTTCGAATGGTCAAAAGTGCAAAAGGAAAATAAAAGGGGTCACAAAAAGTTTTTATTAGGGTGCTTAACGAGATTGCATGTCTCGCTCCTGCGTATCCTCGGGTACAATGAGGAACTCAAACCTTCTTAGTTCAACGTAGAAAACTACATATTTGTTGGTGTGTTTTATTGAACAGGTGTTTAGATTGCACTCTAACGGTTAAACATTGGCTTGTATGCTCGCGGGGGAGGCTTAAGCGCTTGTTTGTATTTGCATTAGAACGGACTAAACAATGTTCTTTTTGAAAAGGTTTTCGATCGCACGAAGCTAGAAAATAGGTTTGATGTGTTTGAGTATGTTTTAGGGTTTGGAAGACACGCATTTATGACTTCCAAGTTATTACAACTTGAGTCTAATGCTTGGAACTATGAATGGACCTTTCATCCAGGTAATTTTTTTCTTTCCATTTATTGCGGAAAAGATTGAATATTTATAAGTGTTCTAAACGAAAGACAAACACTTGGGCTTGCAGGTTATTACAACTTGACCCTAGTATTTGGGACTATGACTATACCTTTCACCCATGTAGTCTTTTTCTTTCCATTTACTGTGAAAAGGAGACACATTTGAAGTTTGGCGAAAGACGAGTGTTTATGACTTACAAGCTATTACAACTTGGACCTACCACTTGGGGCTATAACTGAACCTTTCACCCAGGTGGCCTTTTTCTTTCATTATTTTTAAAAGTGTCAAAGTATGAAATAATTGTTTTGAGTTTGATTATGAAAAGAGCTTGATGTTGGGTCAAGCGTTTGATTTGTTTTTGCGGAGCGAATTGTGAAAATGGTTTGAAGGTTGTTTTTGAGATGAAAGTGAAATTAGTTTATGAAAATGGTTTGAAGAGGAAATTATGGTGTAATATTGTTTTTTTGGTTTTTTTTCTTCTTAAGAGTGAATTGAATTAATTGAAAGAACAATGATTATTTACAAATAAAAATGGTGTTGACTTTTTTTTTGAATAAATTCGACCTAACAAGAAAGTTTCTTTATCAATTATAAATATATGATCTAAAAAAAAAGATAATAGAAATAATAAAAATACACATCCAATATTCAAGCACAAAAATATGTTAATTAAATACAATGCTACCGTATAATATTTTTTGAGATAATTTTGCAATTATAAAAAATAAACATAAAAAGAGAACAAGTAAAAAGCGAAAGTGGGCTAACAAGCCCAACATAAGGGAGTGTAAGTAATAAAAAGGAGGGAAACGCGTTGGGTAACCATTGAGTCAACTAAATTGACCCAACGTGAGCCACTGGATATAAGGAAAGCAACCAATGCGTTAGATGAGCATACTCTGAAACTAATCAAGCGTGATCTATGATTATGATACGAGTCCCATGCTAGCTATCACGGGAACTCTCATATGGGAGCCCCTGTTGACTGGCCAAGTCAATGCGTCATGGGATCATGAGGGCGCCATGTGGCGCGATCAAGGGAAAGTGACAGAGGATGTATTTACTATCTATCCAATACTACCTTCGTTCCTTTATATAAGAGATAACTCATTTTTTAGGTTCATTGAATAATCAATGTATTTGGTCAGTTTATAGACTAGATATATTGATTATTCAATAAACCTAAAAATTAAATTGTCATTTATAAAAAAGAACGAAGGTAGTACTAAACTATTGCACGGTTTGCCAAATATGTCTTTTAAGCCACAACATTTTACACTACTAAAAGGTTAAATCAGTAATAACAAATGACAACATTAATTCACTTCAACCTTCCTCTTTTGCTCCCACGTATCAAACAAACATTTGCCTATGAACTAAACATTTTTCCCTCAAAAAACATTTTCAGCGGATGGCATATGTTACTCATAAGCTACAACTGACATCTCTTCTACTAACTATCTCTCTCGCTTTCGCATTCTACTAATTATCTCTCTCACTTTCTCATTGTGCCAGATATCTCTCTCACTTTGCATCTTCCCTTCCAAGTTTCCTATTTTTGCAACATATGTTTCATTTTTTAGCTTATTTTTGACAGAATAATCACTTTTAGTTTCAACTTATTTTTCGTCATTTTGTTCTTAATCACTTAGCTTCATTAAGTTTGTGTGTTTGAGAGTATGCATAATGACGTTTTTCAAGTTTAGCAATATTATCAGTTTGATATTAAAATGGTTTTTGTGTGTTTGTTATATGAGGTTTGACAGTATTATCTTTTTTTTTATTCTGTTATCAGCTTTGACATTTCAAGTGAAAAATCATGTTAGAACATTGTTCGTTTTTCTGTTTTCAACTCAGTTCAAGTCTCCCTATTTTCCATTTTGAGCAACATATGTTTCATTTTTGAGCTTTTTTTTGACAGAATAATTAGTTTTATTTTCAACTTATTTTAAACTTATTTTTGACAGCATAATGAGATTTGTGTTTTTGACAGCAAAATCGTTTTTACATAATATTTTTTAACTTATATTTGATCATTTTTTCCAACATACATCTAATGTTGTTGATTTCAACTTGGACACGTCCATTCCAAAGGAAGTTCAAGACCAACCTATGGTATGATATCTTTCATGTGTCAAACTACTACATTTTGGTTTGCATCATCATACTTCTATCTAAATGTGCATAACTGTTACCTTGCTTTATATGTTGGTGACAAAGTCGGCTGAACATACTAACTCAATTCAACCATCCACGTCTGCCAACCAAACTTAGAGTCCATCGGCCAACTCCAATAACACCCCTACTAAGAGAGTTCTTATTTCAACATCTCTTGATGAACTTTTCCAAAATGAAGACCTAACTCCTAAGCAATCCACAACAAAAGCCAAACACATGAAGAAGGAGTGATCTAATGGTCATAAGATTCCAAGCCTCATATTTTGTAGCTTTGTAATGTTTTGTTGACACCATTTTTGCCAGGAATGATTCTAAACACTAAGTCGTAATATTGTTTTAGCGTCTCGTAATTCATCTACCCTTTTCTAAATATCTTGAACTCATTGAGTCATGGAATATTAGTTTTGTAATGAGGCCTCCATATTTAATGTGATATTTTCTTCATATTGTTGTTTGTTAATTCCATTGCAACTTATAACAAATTTTTCAATGCTGTCTACAAATACCTTTATGAGAAAACAATATGCTTCACCTTTGTTTTGTGAGTAGCATATGTGTTTGGATAATTCTCTTTACAACTTGCATGTTTTCATTAGTCTAGCTAATGATAGTTTAAATCCTTTTTAATGAAGACTTTTATCAGTCAATATTTTAATTTTTATAATACATTTAGCAGTCAATGTTTTGATAGTTAATGCTTTTAAATTAGATTCCTAAAATACAAATTGTATTGATATACATGTCCACAACCAATTGATAAACTGCAGCACGATTTTTAGAGTTGAAATCTTAAGAACAAGTTTATTTGATTTCTATTATGCTATACATATCCCACAACCAATTGTTGGACTGCAATTTACTCACTAAACAATTGTTGCTTATCAACTTGAACTCACAGAAAACTAGAATGTGCCAAAGTTGAACTCACACATTTTATTTATGAAAACTGCTTCATGGATATAATTAATCAGCTTTGTTTGTTTATAAACAACAGACAATACCTCACTATGCAATGACATTTTGTATATTAATGTTGACAAGCATTTGGTCATGTCAGACTGCAGCTGTTTTAAGCCTTTCAAAGGGAAGATTTCAAATATTAAGCATGAGTTAATACCTTTTTCATAGTACATCCAGCTGCATTGAAGATCGTTACATAGCATAAATTTAGGAATATGATAGGCTATAGTCATTTCTTCATTTAATGTCATATGCTCTCTTCCCCAACAAGTTGTGAACAAGGCACAACATCCAATGTAATCAAATCTGAAAATATACAAAGGTATAGTTGCTTTTCAATTTGTCAGACATGTCAACAAAACTTTGACATTTTTTTTGTAGAAACTAATTTTAAATGCTTTAATGCTCAGCCCTTTCGCTTCCTATATTAATGTAAACTCTTTCATGATGACACTAATCGATCTCGTGTGCCAACAATATGGTAAATTAGTATCCTTTTTAGCTGTCAAAATTGTGTTAATACTTATGGATCATTTTATAGAAACTGTACCTTCTAAATAGAAAAACTATATTCAGTAACAATTTCTAACTAAACTTTGTTTTCCTGACTAGATTATTTCCATTCAAGTTACAATATTGATGTACCCAACTGTAAAGAAAAAAAAAATTGAAATTGTAGTTCAGTCCTCTAACAATCCTAAAACTATAGTGAGTTTAATGACATACATTTCTACAAAATTCATGCTATTGAGACTAGACAACGAAGTGCTGGTCTTGAATGGTTTGAGCAACTAACACTTTAACACATTTCAAGAGATGAGGAGCAATACCAGTTAAGACCTGTTGTTCTTAATTCTTGGCAGATAACACTTGAACTAACTTATAGGAAGCAATACAAGCATCTCAGTTTACATAGTAAGGTTATATTGCCCTAAAGGTTAGTTTTTTGGATGCGTTTGTTAAAGTGTTAAATTCTAATTAGTCATTATACAAAACCTTTAATTGGATGACCCTAATATGAATTTATACAATATTGTCATACAACCATAACCTTCCACACTTATTTCAATGTTTGTGACAATCAAATTTGAATGTTTATGAAATCTCTACATTTAGGGTCTGATTTCAACTGCTATTGCATACCAGGTGACAATCAAATTTGATGCTTATTGTGTGCAAATACTACTATTCTTCCATGATATGTATATATAAATGTGTTTGCTTGAAGAACATGCTATGTTTTAACACGGATTCAGACTGCACCTACTAACTTAAGCCATGATAACTTACCTTAAATTTGAGAGAGAAAACCTTTGACACAAATTTGATGTTTCCAGACTACTTACAAAAGCCATAGTATCTAAGTGACAGAGGGGAAAACCGAGCAATGTTAGAGTAATCCGGGCCATTAATATTCAAAGAATATGTATTCAATGTGGTATAGTCTGCATTAACATTTCCCATATACACTCTTGTGCTTCTATAAGGCCATTGTCCAGCATTTCTAAGAACAAAATTTGAATATCCATTTTCTTGCAGGTCACTAACATAGTGATTTCCATCAAAATCTTCTTCTGGTCCTCCAAAATTTATGAAAAATGAATCATCTGCAAAGATAGAATGAGATCTAATCACGGAGATCAGCCTGCATATACTAATTTAAGCCTGGATAACTTACCTTAAATTTGAGAGAGAAAACCTTTGACACAATCATTCCAGGTAATGATTCAATAGAATGGTTTTGTTTGCATTCAAATTTCCATATACAAAGGTTTTTATGTGTATGGAATGATACTTCAAGGTACAAGTCTTCATGAATAAATACCTTTTATTTATACCATCTTACATCATTGTATGGTTCATTTATTGTGGAGATAAAATTAACTCATTACAACAATAACATTGAATATGCTGATGTAAAGCTCATAAAGTATTGATGGTGTCTTTGGTTTTGGTTTGTCATTATTGCAGATGAAGCACACAGTGTATACATTACATAATACCATCAATGAGGTTCAATGATTTTACATGACTGTAGAATATAGCATAAATGTATATCAATATACCATATACATTATTTGAACATTAGGTTAACATAACTATTTATTTGATAATTATCCCTTTCATTATTTGATCATTAATTGCATAATTTCCTTATAGATTCTGTTGGGAGAACACGACAAAGACTTGCATACTCAAATATGGACGACACAAACAAATACTTGACAACCAAGAAAGCAAGAGCACATAGATATCTTATTGTAACCTATTTGTGGTTCACCGAGTTACCGGTAACTTTATGTGTCCATGAATATCTTATAACATGAATCCTTTCATGAGTTATAGATTTCCAACTGTTGGTGTACAAGGTGAATAATGGATGAAAAAGAGTAGAATATATTATAATAGAATGACGACTACAAAGGATTACAAAGTTACTCTAAATGACATCTACCACTAGTCTATTTATACGCTAAAACTAGGGCTACAAAAGCAACAAACAAAATACTAAAATACCCTCTAACAAACTTAATGACTAAGTTTGTGAATATAAATTAAAATATAAATTATTATTTCTAATACAATCCCTTAATTTATATTTCTTCAAAACTAACAACACCAATTTCATCCCTTAAGCGAAGAAATTGATCCGTCTTGATAGCCTTCGTTAGAACATTTGCCAACTGTTTCTGAGTGCTACAGTACACAACTTCTAACACTCCATTCTGAACTTGACTTCTCAGATAGTGATACTTGGTCTCAATATGCTTGCTTCTCCCATGCAACACTGAGTTTCTGGTAAGATTGATTGCAGACTTGTTATCAATCATCAGCTTCAGAGGCTTGTTTACCTTGATCTTCAGATTCTGCAGCAAGTTCAGAATCCACACAGCTTGACATGCAGTAATAGCACCTGCAATATATTCAGCTTCACAGGTTGACAACGCAACAACAGGTTGCTTCTTAGAACACCAAGAAATAGGGCCTCCCAGAAATTTGAACAAGTATCCAGAAGTACTTCTTCTGTCAACTCTGTCTCCACACCAATCAGAATCTGAATAACTAAGAAGTTCTGATTCAATCTTTTTTCCAGAAGGAAATAACACTCCATACTTCAGAGTTCCCTTGATATATCTTAGAATCCTGACAGCAACTTGGTAATGGGACCACTTGGGTTTACTCATGAATCTGCTAACCATTCCAACTGCATAGCAAATATCAGGTCTGATATTACACAAATACCTCAGAGAACCAACCAACTGTTTGAAGGTTGTAGCATCCACATCCTCACCATCAGAATCAGAATCTAGTTTCTGATTTGTATCTGCAGGTGTGATAGCAGCCTTACAATTCTGCAGCTTAAATCTCTTTAGAAGTTCTCGTTCATACTTCAGTTGATGCAAAATGATACCTTTCTCAGAATATCTGAACTCCATCCCTAGAAAGTATGTCATTTTTGCGAGATCAGTCATTTCAAACTCATTCATCAGCACCTTCTTGAACTTAGCTAGTTCTTGTTCAGAACTTTCGGTCAGCAGTATGTCATCAACGTACAAACACACCAGAATCATATTGCCTTCAGAAATATGTTGAACATAAACACCGTATTCCATCTCACATTTCTGAAAACCCTGCTTCTTGAAAAATGAATCAATCTTCTGATTCCAAGCGCTGGGCGTTTGCTTCAATCCATATAAAGCTTTATGTAATCTTTACACCATCCCTTCCTGATTCTTTTTCACAAATCCATGAGGTTGTGACACATAAACTTCTTCTTCTAATGAACCGTTCAGAAATGCAGATTTCACATCTAAATGCATCAAAGGCCCATTCCTGTTAGCAGCTATTGCAATCACCAATCTGATTGTTTCATGTCTCGCTACAGGTGCGAACACTTCAGAATAATCCAGCCCAGGTTTCTGCAGAAATCCTCTTGCTACTAACTTCACTTTATGTTTGCCAATTGATCCATCTGGCTTTAGCTTCTGCTTGAAAACCCATCTGACGCTGATGGCTTTCTTGTCCTTTGGAAGTTCTGTCAGCTTCCAGGTTTTGTTTCTCTCTATGGCATCAAGTTCTTCTTTCATGGCTTTCAGTCAGACTTTCTGCTTAAGAGCATCTTCTGTACTCACAGGTTCAGAGTCTACTAACATGGCACACTGAATAATTTCGCTTCAGAATCTACTTCAGTGTCTTGCAACATGTCAAACTCTTCGAATCTTCTCGGAATATTTCTGGTTCTCTGTGGCCTCTGACCTCGTTCAGAAACTTCTTCAGATGCTTGAACCCCAGAAATTTCTCCTTCAGAAGTTTCTCCTTCAGAAGCTCTTGCTTCAGAAGGTTGACTTCCTCCAGAACCTTGACCATCTTCAGAGTCTGGCATATTCTCAGAGTCTGAATCACCACCAGAATCTTGATCATCATCAGAATCTGGATCATCAGAGTCACCTTCATCTTCTGAGTCTCCTTCAGAATCAGAATCACCATCAGTTTCAGAAACTCTTATTTCTGACCTTCCTTCAGAAGTTCTCACATCAGAATCAGATTGAGACTTGTCCCAATTCCAAACTTCTGATTCTTTCACAATAACGTCTCTGCTGAATTAAACTTTATTAATTTCTGGACAAGGTGAATAATGATGAACGAAAACGGCGGCATGAACACCAAGCTTCCAGTATTTGATGGCAAAAACTGGACCCGTTAGATGATTCAGATGTGTGTACTGTTCGGTGTTCAAGATGTTCTGGATCTTGTCACTGAAGGTTATGTTCCAGTAGCAGCAGATGCAACGGAGGAACAGAAGAAAGCACAGAAGGATACAAGGAAGAAAGATCAGAAACTATTTATTTGATAATTATCCCTTTCATTATTTGATCATTAATTGCATAATTTCCTTATAGATTTTGTTGGGAGAACACGACAAACAAATATGGAAGACACAAACAAATACTTGACAACCAAGAAAGCAAGAGCACATAGATATCTTATTGTAACCTATTTGTGGTTCACCGAGTTACCGGTAACTTTATGTGTCCATGAATATCTTATAACATGGATCCTTTCATGAGTTACAGGTTTCCAACAATTGGTAAACTACTTCCTAGCAAGCCTCGAAACTCATTGGGAATTCCAAATCATGCTATGAATTTGACAAGAATAGAGCCACAACAAAGGGATATAAACATGAATACTCCTTCACCAACTAGGTAAATTGTTTTCGTTTTGTATGACAAATTTATAGCATTCAATGATGAAAGTGTCTTCTTAATGAATGTTACTCTATGTAACATGATGAGTTTGTCTTGACATACTTAAAATTCATGTGCATAGGAATGTCTTCATAAATAATGATATTTTTCCCACGTGAATTATTTCCATATCTGCATGTCGTACGATTTGTCTTGACATACTTGAAATACAAAACGATGTTTTGCCCAAGCTGTGCCATTATATAGACATTCTGGTTTGCCAATATGTTCTCACTTTTTTACTTGCTTTTTTGGACATCCTTGCCAATATGTTCCCTGCTTTATGACCAATATATAATGTGATAATTCCAAAATGGATCGTTTTTGGTTTTTGAAATGCCATTTTTAAGTTAAAAATTTGTTGAATTATTGTTTGGCTTACTTGCTTTGTATATGTAACTACTCAATTATACTTTCACTATTATATAGGGATACTACGATTCCTACCATCCAGAAAAAACATAGCGATGACAGAAGTTTTTGACCATTTTTTTCGGTGGAACAAGATGTTCGGCATCTCGAAGATGATGGTGGTCATGCTGTCCAAAATCCATGTTCAATTTTTCATCCAACCGTCAATTTAGATTTTAACAATGACAATGGCGATGAAGTTGACTACGATCCTTTTGCAAGTTAGTGGACTAACTTTTCTGTTATTGTATTAACAATCCACCAATATATTTCCGAGTGTTAACATTACACCTTCACACTTTCTAGCCCATCAATCTGAAAATGATACGTGTTCTGATTTCGACGATGAAGATGCGGCTTTTGTTATGGATGACCATCATAAAGGAACAACTGAAGGTTTGACCTTTTTACATAACGTATAAAAACTTTTACTTACTTATCCTATTATGACCATATGTTTGTTTATGTAGAATATTACGACATCGGGGACCCTTTAATCGAATGTCGTTATTGTAAAGCCATGTGGTATCAAGAGAGGATGGACAAAGGTTTCCATTAAGCTAATCCCAATTTTTATTTATGTTGTGGTAATGAAAAGGTTCAATTCCATTACTAGAGCAACCTCCTGAGTTACTCTCACGTCTTCTGTTTGATCAAGAAAGTTTAGTTAGTCAGAAGTTTCAACAGCAAATTCGACGTTACAACATGATATTTGCCTTCATATCACCCAGTGCAAAGTTAGATAACCGTTTTAACAATGGTGGTGGACCGCCAACACTTCGGATTCAAGGTCAATCGTGTCATCGAATTGGAAGTTTGTTGCCACCTGAAGGCCAACCCCCGAAATTTGCACAACTTTATATTTATGACACCGAAAATGAGGTCCAAAATCGAATGCAAGGTCTAAGGTATATTTAAACAACCTCTTTTATTTTATCTATACATTACCACTTTTATGCAAGCTTTCCAATTTACATGACATTTCTTATATCTCTATATTATATACATATAGACAATTTAACACATTCCGTATTATGTTCTTTTGTAGAAACACCAAAAACATTAATCCCTTGATTATACATCAATTGTATGATATGCTTTATGAACATAACACTCATGCAAAAAAAAAAATTCAGATGGCCAAACAATGGTTAAGTGATGAAAATATTGAAAACTTAAAATTGAGGCTAATTTCTGATAGAACCACTGATGGTCGAATATATAAT
Source organism: Lathyrus tuberosus (assembly GCA_022829125.1). Taxonomy (NCBI): domain Eukaryota; kingdom Viridiplantae; phylum Streptophyta; class Magnoliopsida; order Fabales; family Fabaceae; genus Lathyrus; species Lathyrus tuberosus. The sequence goes on along the minus strand of JALAZF010000403.1, from coordinate 2,328,977 downwards.
CAACCAACTGTACGTGAGGTTGTTGCGTTAGTTGTTTGTGATATTGAAACGACAGAAATGAGGGATATAATCATGCAAAAAAAAGGTGGGAAACTACAACGGATTAATGAGCTACATGCAAGTTACTTAGCTTATCAATATCCACTAATTTTTCCCTACAGAGAAGATGGTTATAGGCCTAACATAGCTCATAGAGATTTAGACATCTTCCAAGACAACAAGAGGAACAGACTAACCATAAGGGAATGACTTTCATTTCGCATTCAAAGCAGAGTCAGTGAAGCCAAGACATTGTTATTATCTCGAAGATTATTCCAACAATTTTTGGTTGATGGTTACACGATGTTAGAGTTTGAAAAATTAGAATGGATCCGTAAAAATTAACCAAAGCTTTGGGTGTCTAAGTACAAAAGTCTTAATGAAGAAGGTGATCAAAGTCAAACACTAGGATCAAGCACATGGAAAGAGTGGTATTGCCATCTTTCTATGTTGGCGGTCGTAGATTTATGGATCAATTGTACTATGATGACATGGCTATCTGTAGCAAAATGGGGTTTCCTGATTTGTTCATAACTTTTACTTGCAATCCAAATTGGCCTGAGATACAAAAAGTGTTGTCACCTCTTCATTTGAAAGCACAAAATAGACTGGATGTCATTTCGAGGATATTCAAAATCAAGTTTGACCGATTACTTTCAGATTTAACAAAGAAGGGTGTCTTAGGCAAAGTGCTTGCATGTAAGTTATATTTCTCAACCTTACTTTTACTTGATTTACATTATGCGAATTCTAAGTCATAATCTTTTACATTTTTTATAGACATGTACACCATTGAGTTTCAAAAGAGAGGGTTGCCTCATGCACATATATTGATATTTTTGCATCCTTCTAACAAGTATCCAAGACCTGAAGACATTGACAAAATTATTAGTTCTGAAGTGCATGATCCTTTGAAAGACCCAAAGTTGTATAACTTGGTTAAAACACACATGGTTCATGGTCCTTGTGGTTTGGCGAACCTGAATTCACCTTGCATGAAAGACATGAAATGTTCCAAGTTCTACCAAAAAAAGTTTCAATCTTCAACAATAGTGGATCAGGATGACTATCCAATATATAGGAGAAGAGACAATGGACACACAATTGAGAAAAACATAATAATCCTTCATAGTGGTCATGTGGTTCCCCATAATCCAAGTTTATTGTTGAAGTATGAAGCCCGTATAAACATAGAATGGTGCAATCAAAGTACTTATTCAAGTACATCAACAATGGTTCAGATCGAATTTCTGCTGTTATTCAACCTTCTGAGAACACTACACGCGGTGACAAAAACAACATTGACGAAATTAAGCAATATCTATATTGTCGCTACATCTCCCCAAGTGAAGCATGTTGAAGGATATTCTCATATTCTATATATGGTAGGAAGCCATATGTTGAGAGATTGTATTTTCACATGGAAGAAGAAAATTTTGTTTACTACAAAGACTATGAGCAAATTGAGAATGTTTTACTCAAACCAAGTGTAACCGAATCAATGTCTACATGGTTTGAGGCAAACAAAAAATATAAAGATGTACGGTTCTTAACATATGGTGACTTTGTCTCTAAGTTTGTTTACCATAAACCAAGTAGGAGTTGGAAACCTAGAAAAAAAATGGTATACCATTGGTCGTCTTATTTGGGTTCCTCAGAGCACAAGTGAATTATTTTATTTAAGGATGATGTTGACATTCAAGAAATGGCTATTATGCTACAAAGATATCAAATTGTTGATGGTGTACAACATAAAACTTTTAGAGAAGCATGCTTTCTCTAAATATAGGTTTTAAGTATAGGTTTTTTTATATCTTAGGTTTGACACTTACGGATGAAGAAATACAACAACTTACACTTATGGCTATTGAAACACAATTACAAAAAAAACAAGAAAATTTTGAAGGACTACAAGCCTATGCCATACCCAAAAGATTTTGTAATTTCCTTTTTTGGAAATATTCTTATTTATGATGAGAGACAATATGATCCGATTATTCAAGAACAACTGTATTTAAATTTACACGCATCTCTTACAAGTAACATCCAAATGCATTTATTTAGTATAACAATATCATTTTTGTTCATACTAATCTTTTTATTATGATTATGTTTTTTTTGTAGATGAGCAAAGAAAGATTTTTGAAGAAATAATGGAAGCTGTAGAAAAACAAAAAGGTGGTGTGTTTTTTTTATATGGTTATGGTGGAACAGGTAAAACATTTATGTGGAACACTTTGTCAGTTGCACTTCGTGCTAAAAAAATTGTGTTGCCTGTTGCCTCAAGTGGGATTGTAAGTTTGCTGTTATCTGGTGGAAGAACAACTCATTCTAAATTTAAGATTCCAGTCCCTACATTAGAAACATCCATTTGCAACATTGACAAAAAACATGAACTTGTTGACCTATTGAAATTGACTGATCTAATCATATGGAATGAGGCTTCTATGGCTAACAAATTTTGCTTTGAGGCTCTTGACAAATCTTTGAAGGATATTATGAGTAAAAATTCTAAAGTGTCTGACAAAGTATTTGGAGGGAAGGTTGTTGTTTTTTGGGGTGATTTCAGACAAATTCTTCCTGCTATACAAAGAGGTGCTAGGTCATATATTATTCATGCAGCCATTAACACTTCTTATATATGGGATCACTGCAAGGTGCTCAAACTTACAAAGAACATGCGCTTGCAAAGAAGAACAATGGCATATACCGTTGATGAGATTCATAAATTTTCTTAGTGGATCTTAAAAATTGGAGATGGGAGAATGTCTGAACCAAATGATGGTTATGTTGAAATTACAATTCCACAAGAGTTTCTCATTTTTAATTTTTCAAATCCAATTGAGGCTACTGTTGAAAGTACCTACCCTAATCTTATTCATAACTACAATGACTCCAATTACCTTCAAAGTCGTGCAATTTTAGCTTCAACTATTGAAGTGATGGATGCTATTAATCAATACATCACAAACCTTCTTCCAGGCACTATTCATACTTTATTAATGTTTTTAATTCCATAACGTTTTCTTTTATATCATTGAACTCAAATACATTGTTTTTTTTTTAATTTTAAGGAGATGAAAATGAATACTTCAATAGCGATTCTGTTGATAGATCTAAAGCAACGGACTTCGATGCATTTGAACACTTGACAGAATTCTTGAATGCTCTCAAAACATCATAATTGCCTAATCATTCAATTAAGTTGAGAATTGGAAGCACAATTATGTTGTTGCGCAACTTGGATCAATCTGAAGGATTATGCAATGGTACCAGACTCACTGTAACAAGACTTGCTAATCATGTCATGGAAGCTAAAATCATTTCTAGAAAAAATATTGGTAACATCATTTATATTCCAAAAATGTCTTTGTCCCCTTCACAATCACCATAGCCTTTTAAATTGGTTAGAAGACAATTTCCAATTATGGTTTCTTTTACTATGACAATTAACAAATCACAGGGTCAATCTTTAAACAACGTTGATTTATACTTACGAAAAGATGATTTTAGTCATGATCAATTGTATGTGCCACTTTCTAGAGTTAAGACTAAAGAAAGTCTTAAGATTTTGATTCATGACAAAGATAAACAGGCTATGCATACAACCACTAATGCTGTCTTCAAGAAAGTTTTTCACAACATATAATAGATATCTAACTACTAGTTGTTTGTATCATTTTTTGGTCTTGGTATAAGGTGTTCTTAGTTGTCACCTAATATAAATGTTACTCCCTCCGTCTCATAAAAAGTGTCTCATTTGCATTTTTTCTTTGTTTCAAAATAATTGTCCATTTACACTACCAATGTAGCATTTATTATTATTTTTCCACTACTTACCCCTATTCATTAGCTTTCACTTTATTCAATTAATCTATTAACTACATTTAATAGGGGTATTCTAGTAAATGTCATTAGTTTTTTCACTAAAACCAACACATCTAATCATTTTTTTAAGAACCGCGTATTGTTCAAATATGACACTTTTTATGAGACGGAGGGAATATTTTTTACTGGTTAAATCTTTTTGTTCATTATAAAGATTCATGCTACACAATCTACCATTAACAATGATTGCAACAGATGCTGTATTATCATTACTTTTTTTTTGTGTTTTTCTTTTTTACTCTTTGACATTGTTACTCAAGTTTACCACTATATTTTGTGTAGACATATTGCAAATCTATTCTTATTCTAATTCTATTTCCTCATTCTACATTGTATTTTTACAATTACATTTAGCATTTTTCTTACATCTTTTTAAATTATTTAAATCTACATTCTCAAATTAAATTTATCCGTTGGAGAGCATGATATTCTTCTATTTAAAACATGGAATGAGAGATGAGTTCATTTTCAGTTTTGTTTCTCTCTCATCTCAAGAACAAACAACCTGAAAAATGCAGAATCCGGTGGAACAAGATCCAGGCCGACGGAGCACATGAAATGCACACGACGACGCCCTTGAATGCTCACGACGGCGAAACCGCCGGAGTTCCACCAGAACTCTAGTTGAACCCAACCCAAGGTTTTCAACCTCTACGAGTTCGAATATGAACTCTAAACTTCCAAAATCTCCTTCCAAATTCCTCAATCAACCTCGAAACCCTAACTTTGAATTCCAAAAGAAAACTCCCCAAACCAATTCGTAAATAAAGGAAGTCAGCAAAAGGGCAAGGCTGAGGAAGCAACAACTACAGTATTTAATCAAGGAAAAAGGAGCAGAGAAGACAATCCTCAGGTAATTTCCTATCCTTTCCTCTTTTGCTCTCTTGAGTCTAAACTCTTTCTCCTTCTGTATCTTCCTTGATGTGAATATGCTAGCTCCGGTGGGTGACTGGATTGGGGTTTATGAGTTCGAGCTTCCTTAAGCTTTAATGTAAACCTAACGGGCTATGATTCTGAGAGCTATAATGGGGTTTGGAGAGGATCTTTTCTTGTGTTGCTGAATGAACTGAGTAGGTGATTATGAATTGTTGGTTAGCAATCATTTGGAGGGAGATTGGCAATCTGTGTGATATGGTTGAAGGAGGGCTGAGATTGAGTGGATTGTGTGATGGTTGGATGATACGCTGAGTTTGTTCATCTGATGGTTGGATGTTATGGCATAGCTTTGGCTCACGCGTTTAGCCTTGCTCAATGCTCAAATTGAACTTCCTTTGATTTAATTATTTATATACCACAGTTAAGTCATACTAGCTCGTTCCTTTGGGGACATCCAATAAAATCGGAAGATACAGAAAAGATTAGCATGACCCCTGCACAAGGATGACACGTACAAATCGAGAAATGGTCCAAATTTTTTTGACATTTCTTCTCTAGTTAGGGTTTCCTTTTACTGCATTATTTCGCGTTCCTTTTCTCTTTGATTTTTGCGTTTAGGTTTTGTTTGTTTTCTATTTGATTTTGCGTTTAGGGTTTTGTTTGTTTTCTTTTCTGGTATGTTTTTTAATTTTATTTCCACGGAGTACTAACTTGCTTCCAAAATTCTATCATCTAACAATCAAGTTAAATATCTTTGTAGGTTAAAGAATGGTTTTTCCAATAAAGAGTTTTTATTTTAAGTTTTGTAGTATCTTGTATGGCGTGGTAATATATATACCACTTTAAAATTACAAAATCTATTAGTATATAATAGTCAGTATTTCCGTAAATTTGGTACATGCCTTGTGTTTGTGCATGTAATGAAAGTATTTAAGATAACACAATAAACAACACATGAATTGAATTCACAAGACAAGAATATAGTTTGATGATATTCTCATTTCAGATTTGCATTTAAGAGGAAACATGACAAAATTCCTCAAGTACAAAAATTGTCTCAACTAGTCAGTCCTATATTGTTCTATGTTATAATACAAATATGACTTTTTTATTCTGTATGAATTAATTATAGGCCGTTTAACCGAGATGCTGTATGTAAGAAGACTTCTTCCTTGCAGGGAATCGTAAGACCGCCCATTGGATGACTGTAACCAAATTCCTCTTCAGCTTGACTAAGCAATTCTTAAAATAAAGGCTCATTTAAGAATGATACTGGAACCAAGAACCTCATCGCTTTCTCTCCAACATACATTGCAAGGTAGCCTTTTGGCACTTCCACTTGTTTGCTAGATGATTGGCTTGTACTAAATGATGATCGTCTAATACCAGGTACGCGAAAACCCATTCTTGTTTTGGTTTATTGACAATAGAATGATCTCAAAGAAGTAGTGGACGAAAGAAGTGCACTTGAATTTTTATGCTTCAAGGTATGAATGGTTTGTGTTGCTTGTAAACCCAATGATGGATATATATAGACTTTGAAAACCAAATGTATGGTGAGTGAGTTATGAGTGAGTTATTGAGTGGATGTTAGTGGGAGCCATGGCTCATTAATGATCACATGGCACTGTCTTGAAGGTTTTCATAGAGGACTGTATGAAATGTGAGATCACATACCCCACACCTTTTGGAAAATGACTAGAGATAGCTAACTTTATATATTATAGACAAGCTCTAAACACATCATATATCTTGTTTTGGTTTTTATAAGACAAGTGATATCTACCAGTACATTAAATCTAATCAATAAACAATGAAATCTTCTTGAAAAATTATGCAACTTTATATGGATAGACCGCTGCCATATTTTGACTTAACCGTATAATCTGGCTCTATATTCGCCTTCATCACAAGTAAAGAATACCTGATTTGTATGAAATTTAAATTTAACACAACCTTTCTGTGGACAAGCTATTGATTATAAATCGTACATCAAAAACTGCTAGAACATAATTTGCTATAATAGTAGGTCAGAGGTATGCAAACATGCTGAAAATATAAGAATCATGTCAACGCATTGTAGTCTAATTTCATTTTGTGAATGGTCACCATGTTAGCACGGCTTAATGTGGGACATACATGTAATTACTCTCTCAATTCTTAAGCAATTATTCAACCTTAACCTTAGAGAACAATAAATATGTGCAATTCATAAATAGTGTATGAGTGTATGACTGATATTTCTCATTATTGTAAATATCATATATTAACATTAAGTTGTGTTGTCAATATGAAGAGAACATGTACCCTGTCTGATGCATGTCTGAAAAGAAAAGAGCAGGCATTGTACAAGTATTGAGTTCAACAAGCACACATCTCATTTGATTTTCAGTGGTTACGGTTTGCACTCTTGTTGAATTGAATTTACTGATCCTTGATAGAGGCATCTAAAACAGCACCATGTGATCTGTTGTCTCATGGGCCCTATCTTTAATAATAATTTCTCAAACAAATGGATTTCAAGATACTATTGGAAACTATAAATGCACCATCTTCCTTCACAACATCACAAACCACACAAGCAAACAAATTTAGATACACTTTTCTAAAATCTAAGAAATTCAGCTTATTTTTCAAATGATTAGAAGATGGGTTTCCGATTACCTTCTATTAGATGTGCTTCTTTTAGTGGTAGCCAAGCATCGTCAAAAGCATTGAATGTGCCAAAAGGTTATCTTAGAGTGTATGTTGGAGATGAAATGAAGCGCTTTGTTATCCCTATGTCTTACTTGAACCAGCCTTCATTCCAAGACTTGTTGGTTGAAGCAGAGGAGGAATTCGGATACAATCATCCGATGGACGGCCTCACAATTCCTTGTGCAGAAGATGTTTTCTTGCATATTACTTCTCGCTTCAATGGACTATAAATCTAGAGCTGCAAGAGACTAACATTAAATTAGCAGTGACATTTTGTACAACAGTCACAATTTGCATTTGTATAGATATTTCCTTTCCCTACATTTGGAATTGGTTAGAATTGTCCATTTGAATGACAAATTCAAGAACAAAATATTTGTTATTATTTATATCTAATCATAATGACACATTATATTCAACAACTGATTGGGTTCCTATATGCTTCTATTTATAAAATCTAAAAATAGAAAGTATATTGTTTATCAAAATTCAGTCCAATATTTACTATTTTACTAGTTTTGAAGGAGAAATACACAGAGAAAATTTGAAACATATTGAAGGGAGTGGTTTTCATTATAATTATTGGCCTAAATAATTATTTAGCCAAACTATAATTGTACATAAGTTACCTTGTATCTAAGTTCATTTTTTTTACATGCCTTATATTCTATTCTATCAACTGCTTCGCAATCTAGGAAGAGCAATGAATTAAGCATAAGTTGCAGGACACTTAAATGTTTGTTTTGTCTGCAGGACACTTAAATGTTTGTTTTGTCTGTTATGCCTGAAAGCAGGGAACTGGCAATAGAATACTTTTTGTATAAAAAGAGTAAAGGTTACTAGCTCTCTATCGGTGAAGACTAACAGTAAAAGCGGTGGTCAATCTTAATGCTTAAAGGTTGCTAGTTTTATTTCTAGGTTCATTTCTAATGCTTAAATTTTTATTAATGTTGTTTGTTGTTATTTTTCTTTGGGAAATGACTCTATGGTCGAATGCTGGAATTAGAACCTTTGCTCAATGTGTGCAAAAAATGGGTGAAAGGGACCGAAACAATGAGAAAGCCTGAGAGTTTGTCTTTGTTGAGGTTCCAATATTTTCTGAGAAAGGTCGAACTTGGGAGGAGTTCAGAGACAAGGCTGCCGACATGAATGGTGTTTGGTATTATAGAATAGATCAACTAATGGAGCAAAAAGTGTCTGCAATGACTAAGGAGTTGGAGGAGCAGGTGAAAATATATTTCATATTGTCTTGACACGAGCAAGAGACCTGTTCTTCGTAAAAGAAAGAGGGTTGAGAAAGGAAGTGAAGATGCTTCAACTGAAGCTGTTGAACTTGATACGGTGAAGGATGCCTTGACCTTCATTGTAAAAACAATAGCCAATCACACACCTCTGTTGAAAAATCACTCAAAGTTGCTTGAAGAGATCAAAACAACTCTTTTGGATGGGAGAGATGTGAAAGGGAAAGGGAAAGTTGATGGATGAAGACTTGTTGATAATGATGAAGACTTGTTGATGATGAATGATGAATGGTGTTTTTTTTGTGTTTTGTGTGCCCTAAAGCGACATTTTTCTAGATACTGTATCAATTTCCCTTAATTTAAGGCAATGATATCGAGCAATATATTATGTTTAATAAATATTCTGTTTCATTAAATTGTTGAGATTAAAGACATTTGCTTATGATCTCTAGTAACAATTAATAATATTAGTTGCATGTTAAATATGCCGAAAAAGGTTTATCCTGCATTGGTTTTATTTTCAGTAGAAAAAAATGAACCTTTCTTTATGAAGGAGATGTGGTTGTAATTGATGTTATGAAGTTTATAACAGAGCATAAAGATGATGTTCTTTTTATAAACTTCATAATATCAATTACAACCATATCTCCTCCATAAAGAAGAGTTTTTTTTTTCTACTAGAAATAAAACCAGTGCAGGACAAACCCTCTTCTGCATATTTAACATGTCCCTAACATTATTAATTGTTATTAGAGATCATAGAGATCATAGACAAATGCCTTTAGCGTCAACACTTTAAAGAAACATAATATTCATTAAACATAATATACTGTTTGATATCATTGCCTTAAATTAAGGGATATCGAGACAATATCTAGAAAAATGCCGCTTTTGAGCATACAAAATACAAAACAACATCATTCATTCTTCTATATTATCAACAAGTCTTCATCATCAAATCTTCATCCATTAACTTTTCCTTTCCCTTTCACATCTCTCCCATCCAAAAGAGCTACTTTGATCTCTTCAAGCAACTTTGAGTGATTTTTCAACAGAATTGTGTGATTGTCCACTGTTCTCACAATGAAGGTCAAGGCATCATTCTCCATATCAAGTTCAACCGCTTCAATTGAAGCATCTTCACTTCCTTTCTTGACCCTACATGTCCCTTCCTCGCGTCAAGACCAGTGGAATATGGAATATATTTTCACCTGTTCCTCCAACTCCTTAGTCATTGGAGGCACCTTTTGCTTCATTAGTTAATCCATTCTGTAATACCAAACAACATCCATGTCAGCAGCCTTGTCTCTGAGCTCCTCCCAAGTTCGATCCTTCTCTAGAAAATATCGGAACCTCAACAAAGACAAATTCTCAGGCTTTCGCATTGTTTTGGTCCCTTTCACCCATTTTTTGCACACATTGAGCGAGGACTCTAATTTCAGCATTCGACCATAGAGTCATTTCCTAAGAAAAATAACAACAAACAACATAATGAATAAGAAAGATTGACCACCGCTTTTACTGTTAGTCTTCACCGATAGAGAACTAGCAACCTTTACTCTTTTTTTATTGATGAGCTTAGCTTCTATTTTATGTTATAATTAATTTTATCTAATATTAACTATTATATGCTCTGTTTAGTCATGGAATTAGCTCCTGAAACATGTGAATTAGCTCCTGAAACATGTGAACTGCGTTTTTTATTGTCTAGTCACTCTTTACTTACTTAGTATATTTATGATTTAAGAGAAGATATTGAATGTAGGGAGATTGTGATAATCTTTTGATTAATAAATACATAATACAAACTTTTATGTATATTGGAGGGCTGCTAGGAGCTTAGAGTAAATGGTTGCCACTGATTGAATGTTTTCTGATGACAATTACGATGCTAAGTCCATGTGAAGAGACCAAAATTCCCTGTGTTTGTGGATTGCATCCCCTTCTTTAAACATAACAAGAAAATGCAAGATACAAATACAAATTAATCGACGATTAAGACATTGTTTTGAGTTTTGTTGACTCATGTATGGTCTCATATACCAGTTTTGTATTACCATATCTATTATTAGTATTATAATAGACACTATCTATTATATTGGGGCATGGCTTGTGTTTGTTCATGCGATGCAAGTATTTAAGATGGCAAAAAAAACAACAGATGAATTCACAAGAATATAGTTTGATTAGATTTTCATTTCATATCTCCACTTACGAGGAAACATCAAAATTGACAAAGAAATTCCTAATGTACAAAAATTGTCTTAACAAGTCAATCTTCACTGCTCTATGCTAACTTTCATATGATATTTTTTGCAGAATGAATTAATCATAGGTTGTTCAAGCGAGAAGCTGTATGTAAGAAGGCATCTTCCTTGCATGGAATTGTAAGACCACCCATTGGATGACAGTAACCAAATTCCTCTTCAGCTTGGCTAAGCAATTCTTGAAATAAAGGCTCGTTCAAGAATGATACCGGAATCAAGAACCTCCTCGCTTTCTCGCCAACATAAACTGCGAGAAAGCCTTTTGGGACTTCCACTTCTTTGCTAGATGCTTGGCCTGCACTAAATGATGATCGTCTAATACCAGGTAGGCGAAAACCCATTCTTGTTTTTGTTTCTTCACAATAGAATGATCTCAAAAAAGTAGTAGTAGAAAGAAGCGCACTTGAATTTTTATGCTTCAAGGTATGAATGTCTTATGTTGCTTGTAAACCCAATGATAGATATATATAGACTTTGAAAACGAATTGTATGGTGAATGAGTTATTGAATGGGTGTTAGTGGGAGCCATGGCTCATTAATGATCACATGGCACTGTCTTGAAGGCTTTTATAGAGGACAGTATGAAATGTGAGATCATATACCCCACACCTTTTGGAAAATTAGTATATGAAAGAGACGAGTGATAACTTAATATATTTCAGACAAGCTCTAAACACATCAAATATATTGTTCTTGGTTTTTTAGGACAAGTGGTATCTACCTGTACTTGATATCCAACCGATAAACAATGCAATCTTCTTGGAAGCTACTGCAACTTTGTATGGGCAGACTACTGCCACATTGTTGATCTAACCGTAAAATGTGGCTGATATATCAATTGGATAAGTGACATGGATCAAAACATAAAATTTGGTTCCACAATTGAGCCAAACATTAACTAAAACAGGAAAAGTAGAAATGTCTTTCTTAAGTTTTTGTTTAAGAGTTTAGGAGGAGAGAAGAGGGTTTTGAAAAAAAGGAAGGATGGTGGGGAAGGATTGGAAGACTTTGGGAGGGTTTAGAGGGCTTATATAAATTCTTAACATTCAATCTATGTTGTTATAAAACTCTCAAAATTAGAAATATATTAATCATACATTAAGGATAGTTTCCTTTTGAGTTATAAAAAACATACTAGCAAGTCCTTCTCAGCAACAAACAGGAAAAAGTATTATGAATGATAAATACAACTCTACTTGTTTCCCTTGAATTCTTTGCTCAACATTTCAAAATAGGTTCACCAATAAAGTTCTGCAATTATAATAGAATATCTTGGCAGGGCATTGTTGCTAGACTTTTCTTCGGAAGATTGCAATTATTGAAAATGAGATATATGACTGTTGACATTCAATTTTTACAACAATGTCAACATATATGATTTGTAGCCACTAATTGGCTTAAAAGTCATCCTTAAGATGATTTTTGCTGCTATATGTCGACATAGAGCCGTGTTACCAATATGAAGAGAACATGGCACATGTCTACAGATACATAAGTGGCCATAAGTTATGCACTAATTTTAACCTTCCTATCTCATATGACTTCCAAGTGAGTGATCTACAAAAGGTGTGGTGTATATATGCACTCTTATTGAACTTACTGGTCCTTGATAGAGTGACATCAAAAAGAGATATCATGTGATCTCTCATCTCATCTCATGGACCCCATCATTTAACAACCACTTCTCAACAAAATAGATTCTAAGAAACTCTTGAGACTATAAATACACTACCTTCCCTCACAACTATCAAAACTCATTCACATACTCAGCCATCAAAAGTAAGATACATTTTTCTTATATTTCAAAACCTTGTTGTTTGAAACATTTGAAATGGGCTTTCATTTACCTGCAGTTATTAGATGCGCTTCATTAAGCAAAAGCCGAACATCATCAAAGGTACTGAATATGCCAAAGGGCTATCTTGCCGTGTATATTGGACAAGACATGAAGCGGTTTGTGATCCCCATGGCATACTTGAACCAAACTTCATTTCAAGACTTGCTGAGTCAAGCAGAGGAAGAATTCGGGTATGATCATCCAATGGGTGGCCTCACAATTCCTTGCACAGAAGATGTTTTCTTGCATATTACTTCTCACTTCAATGGACTATAAACCTACAACTGCAAGAGACAGATATAGACTAGTGTTGAAAATTTTTGTACAATAGGCATATTTTAAACTTGTAAATATTTTCCTTATTCCGTTATTGGGAATGGATGAAATTTGTTCATCTGAATGATAATGACATACTTTGTAACAGATTATTTACCTCTATTAATTTTGTCTAATTATAACAACTCAAATTTCAACAATTCAATTGGTTCCTCTCTGTTTCTATTTTTGAACTACTAGACTAGTGATTTCTTGAAAAAAAGATGCTACTTTGATCCTAAAGTTATGAAGAAAGATTGATAAAATAGTTTAACATTTTAGCATTTGACAAATCCAAGTTACTGCTTTAGCTTCTAATTCAAGAGATATTCATTCATTTGCCTGTAAAATTTATCAGTGTGAAAAACACGTTGACTTCTTTAACTATACACAAATCAAAATATAAAAATTGTGTTCTGTTAAAATCAGTATACTGCACTGTTCCATTGCCAATTTAAGCATTAGTTAGTACTGCTTGTAGAAATTGTAGTTCATCAGATTTAGAGAAAAAATATTCCAACTTTTTTGGAGTACAAACAAAGACTTTATGAAACATTAGATTCAATTTCAAATATTACCCTAAAATTAATTGCTAAATATTGGAACATATGATTTTCTACTTTAAATAAGGTTTAGGAATTAAACTCCTACTGTTTAAATATTTTTACATGCTAAGAAACCCAACGAAAATGCAAACTTACAAGCACAAAATCAGGGTTCCCGGAGGGTGTTCGGGAGGAGTGGAGGCACAGGGCACCGGTTTTTTAGTGGCATCAAACTTTTGGAATCCTATGGATACATGTTCGAATTGATAGATACATTATAACTACTTTTGTCATAATTTTAATGTAATTTTGATTTGATATAAACTTTTCAATATTAATGTAATTTTTAACTTTTTTTTACAATTATATATTTATAATTATATGACTTATAAATCTGGTAAAAAAAATTATGAATTAAGAAAAAGAATACTAAATTCATAATTTCGATAGGGTACTCAAAATCTCGGAGACAGCCCTGCACAAAATATTTACAAAACATAGTCTCTCAATGTCCACAACCAATTCCACCTATGAGTTTTAGTCACTAGAATATTTCTCTCTAGCTTTATGACTTTTATTTGAAACTCTCTCAATGTGTAAGAATGAATTTTCTTTCATATGAGTATGTTGGAACTTAATCAAAACATATACATGGAAAGCTGAATTTAGGACTTGATTGATCACACACTTGATCTCTTCTCATTCACGAACACATTACTTACTGATACAACATATGACTTGGGCTTACAATCATCGATAAGGCCCAATTATTTCATATCAAACACAATTAGTTTATGTAAGAAATTAATTGGACATCTGAACAATTGGACTCCTGAACAATAAGCAGTTATTTTATTGGTTATTCTGAAAGATCTAGGAGCTACAAATTTTATGATTTCAAGTTAAATTTAATTTTTGAGACGGAAACAACCTCATTTTTTGAGGATATTGAGTTTTGGGGAAGAATAAGGGTAGAGACTTTATTTTAGAGGAAAAATCGGTAACTATTCCAGAACCGATTCATACAGTTTCTTTTGATCAAGCAAGTATGGAACCTCCACAAGACATTGTTGATTTTCCTCATACTCAAGAAGATTTGGGAATTCATGAAGAACAAACTCAAAATCCTAAAGAACAAGTGTTACAAGAACCAATACCTTTGCACATATCCACTAGAGAAAGGAGAAATGCTATTCAAGATGATTACATAGTCTTTCTCCAAGAACATGAGAAAAATAATGGTATGATGGAAGATGATCCAATCAACTTCTGTCAAGCCATGCAGGATTCCAACTCAGAAAAGTGGATTGAAGCAATGAAAGAGGAGTATAAGTCTATAAAAGACAATAAAGTTTGGGAACTTATTCCATTACCAGAAGGTGTAAAACTGTTAAAATATTTCTTATTTAATACTAATATTTCTTATTTAATACTATTTTTTTTCTTGTTTAAGTGTCATTATATTACTCATAAAATAAAGGAGTTAATTTTGTATTTTCTCTCCTATAAAAGGAGCTTTTTCTTCTTCATAATAATATAGCAGAATATCACCCATATGTTTTTCTACATGGTATCATGAGCTCTGTTAGGGCTAGGGTGATACTGTAAAGCTTTCCTTAATTAGAGGGGTTCAGGGCATCGGGCCGAATTTTTTTTGACGACCCGTTCTTTTATCCGACCCGACCGATCCAAACTATGGTGGACCCTATCCAAACATCACCTCCTCCCGGAGGAGGCCGTGGAGGCGGCGGCGGCGGTGCCAACAACAATTCTGGCGGCGGCGCCAACGTCAATTCCGGCGGCACCTACAACAATTCCGGCGGAGGACGTGGATTTACCATGCCAGAAATGCCCAGGTTCACGACAAACAACATTTTTAACGGTGGGTTCGGTTATGGCAGAGGTGATCCCAACAACAACTTTTTTAGGTCCGGTTATGGTTACCTATTTGATGGTGGTTACAGTAACTCAGGAGGTGGAGGTCAAAATAACTCTCTTCAGGTTATTGTTCAGAAACTAGATGGCTCAAACTACGCTGAATGGTCCCAAACTGTTCGACTTATTCTAGAGGCAAAGGGAAGTTGGGTTTTCTTACAGGTGATGTTCCGGTGCTTGCAACAACACATCCTAATTATAGGTTCTGCAAATCCGAAAACTCTTTTATTATTGTCTGACTTATTAATACTATGGAGGTAGGTATGAGAAAAACATACATGTATCTGCCTACAGCAAAAGATGTTTGGGATGCTGTAAAACTGTCTTACTCTGATATTAAAAGTTTCTCTCAAATTTATGATCTAAAATCAAAGTTATGGAATTTAAAGCAGAATGACATGGATGTCACTACCTACTATAATGAATTGATGACCCTTTGGCAAGAGTTGGATCAGTGCTATGATTATAACTGGAGGTGTACTGAAGACAGTGTTCAGTTTATTAAGACGCAAGAGAACGTCCGTGTCTTTATTTTTCTTGCTGGTCTCAATATGGAACTTGATGAAGTAAGAGGTAGAATTCTTGGAAATAATCCACTGCCAACTATCCGAGAAACCTTTTCAGAAATCAGAAGGGAGGAGGCTAGACAAAGAGTGATGATGGGAAAGTCAAACTCAACAACTGATGGTTCTGCCCTTGTCCCAAATAACTTCAACAAAGACAACAAGAAATATGGTAAGAAAGGTGGTAAACCTTGGTGTGATCACTGCGAACGGTATTATCACACACGTGAGACTTGTTGGAAAATTCATGGAAGACCTTCTAATTGGAAAAAGAAGGTTGAGGGTCGTGCACTTCAAGCAACTTCTGATCAAGAACCACAGTCCTCCCCAAATTCATTTCCATTCACTAAGGAATAGCTAGACCAAATGCACAAACTCCTCGAGTCTCAAACACCTTCGTTATCTATAGCCCAGAAAGGTAACTTCCCCAAAGCAGCCAATCTTAGTGTCATTCCTAATCGTACATGGATCGTTGATTCTGGAGCCACCTATCATATGACCTGTGAATCCAGTTTATTTTCTTCATATAAACCATGTGCAGGAAATTCCAAAATTAAAATAGCTGATGGCTCTCTTTCAGTCGTGGCAGGAAAAGGTTCTATTGTTTTGTCTCCCTTACTAACCATCCAAGATGTGTTACATGTCCCAAATTTGTCTTGCAACTTATTATCTGTCAGTAAGCTAACCACAAATAAAAACTGTCAAGCTCATTTCTTTGATACTCATTGTGTATTTCAGGATTTGATCTCGGGGAGGGTGATTGACACTGCTGAGGAAAGTGGTGGACTCTACTACTTGGAAGATGAACCAAAAATCAGACATCAATTTGAACCAATAAGTTTTTCTTCTGTTAAATCTTTTTTTGTTTCAAATAATAAGGATGACATTAAGTTGTGGCATTTAAGGTTAGGCCACCCTAGTTTTAAATATTTAAGTTCATTATTTCCTAAACTTTTTGTTGAACATGACATTTCTTCACTTCAATGTGAGGTTTGTGAGTTTGCTAAACATCATCTAAGTTCTTTTCCAACTCAATCTTATAAACCTTCAAAACCTTTTTCAATGATTCATAATGATGTTTGGGGGCCTGATCGAACAAGTACTTTATCCAACAAAAAATGGTTTATCACTTTCACAGATGATCATACTAGACTTTGTTGGGTATACTTGTTGAAAGAAAAATCTGAGGTAGGTCAAATAATTCAAAACTTTTGTAAATTGGTGCAGACACAGTTTAACATCCATATACAAGTGTTTAGAACTGACAATGGTACTGAATTTTTTAATAAAACTAGCGGGATACCCATGCCTTCGCACGGGTACCCTTCGATGACGCGCATTTGTTTACATTTAAAATTTGAAAAAAATTAGAATTAATAAAAATTAGTAAATATAAAAAATATAATTTATATTTATAAAAAAAAGTAGACTACCTTCAACACCGGTTGATATTTTTCATAAAAATATTTATCCAATAATTTATAAAAATATTTTGATGAATAAAAAAACGTATTCTCAATTATAAAAGTATTTGGATTATTCATACACTTTATATTTATCAACATTCACATACTTTTTATGTCATGTGTCACATACTAAGTTCAAATTGAGTTTGATAGTCCAGCGGGTTACCCGTGCCTTCGCGAAGTTCGCACGGGTACCTGTCGGTGACGCGCATTTGTCTACATTTAAAATTTGAAAAAAAGTAAAATTAATAATAATCATTAAATATAAAAAATATAATTTATATTTTTAAAAAAGATAGAATCAATACTCGCGGACACCGATTGCTATTTTTTATAAAAATATTTATGCAATAATTTACAAAAATATTTTAGTGAATAAAAAACTTGTTCTCAATTATAAAAGTATTTGAATCATCCATACACTTTTTCATATGTAAAAATAAAGTTCAATCTAAAATATTTAAAATTTTCCCGTATATAAAAATATTTGTCTTGTATGCTTTTCTATATTATCAATGACTTCATTTTTCTCGTTTCAGTATTTTAGTTTTTCCCGTAGATATATATTTTTTCTTACAATCTCTTAATTTATGTAAGTATTATTAAAAATATCTCTTTTGTGGGATATCCATAAAAATCATAATTAATAACAAAATTTTATATAATTAACGATTTTTGAAAATAAATTTGAAAGTTCAAGTATTAATATTTGACTCATTTCAAAAATAAAATGTTAAATTTATCAATATTTTTCATAATTTTTTTTAATCAAGATAAATTTTATTAATTTAAAAAAACAATAGAACTCAAGGTGATCCCTAGGATCCAACCAAACAAACAAGACTAAGGCCAACTAAGGGCATTACATCAAACTTCTAGCAATGTGTTTTCTCAAGTTAACATTGTTTCACCCTCTATACACCACACTATCTATTATATCCTTTTCTATGTTCATATTATCTACATTTCTATCAAAACAACCTTTGTTCCTATAATTCCATAAAGTGTAAACAGTTTCAGTAAATGACATTTTCAAAATGGTTGCCCTCCAACCCTTTCCTTTGGTTCTAGCACCTACCCACTCAAGTTCATTCTCCCAACTTGCTGGTTTATGTTGAATATCCAGCCAGGTTAGGATTCTAACCCAAGTGTCATTCATCGCCTTGCAGTCAAAAAACAAATGAGCCAATGGTTCTTCATCCTGTTTACAAATGCTACTTGTACTGTCTTGCAATATCCCAAATCATTTCATACGATCCTTGGTGCCCAATTTACCGTGGCAAGCAAGCCATAAACACACTACTGTTCTAGGCCTAGCCTTATTGTACTTAACAAGACCATGCCAATCAACACATTAACCATCATCATTCAATCTATTATAGAAGGGTGTGAGTTTAAATTTCTGTTGCATCAAAGTTTGATCCCACAATTATTGAATACCTCTCACCTTTTCTCTTTGACTCAGAACACCTTTAAAAATCCAAGAAACATGATTCTTTACCTCATACTCCATGACAGGCTTGCCCTTTAAGTAATAGTTATTCATCCATTTAACCTAAAGAGTATCATCTTTCCTACAAAGATTCCACAGACACTTTAGCAGCAGAACATCATTCCAAACTGTCAAATTGAACACCTGCAAACCACCTTGTTTAACTGTACTACACTGTCTCTTCCATGCCACAGGGCTTTTTCTGCTCACCTCATTGCTACCAGTCCAAATAAAACTTCTGCATAAAGCATCAATCTTCTTAATGACAAATTTAGGGAGAGGGAAGCATTGCATCCAATATTGTGCAATGGCACAAGAGATGCTCTTGACCAATTGGATCCTGCCAGCATAACTTAACAACCTGGTAGTCCAATGTGTCATCCTACTAGTAATTCTCTCCACTAAAGACAAATATGCATTAATATTGAGCTTCTTACTAGTTAAGGGAACTCCAAGATACCTGACTGGGAGGGATCCTTCCTGAAACTCTGTTATGCCTCTAAGCCTGTCCTTATCCACACTATCAATGCCACCAAAGAAAATTTTACTTTTGTTGGGGTTAGCCCTCAAACCCGTGGAATCAGTGAACAACTTGAAAGTCTTCAACATCATTGTCATAGGTAAATCATCACCCCTGCAGAAGAGAAGCACGTCATCAGCAAACATGAGATTGGTTATGCCCAACTTCTCACACTTGGCATGGTGATTAAAATTGGGATCTTGTTGCATCTTCCACATCAGCCTGTGCATATACTCCATAACTAACACAAATAACAAAGGTGATACAGGGTCATCTTGCTTGATACCTCTCTTGTCCTCCAGGACTTTGGACAAATTACCATTCATGTTGAACTTATAGGAGACAGTGGGGACTCCTAGCATGATCCATTGAATGAACTGTCTAGGGATACCAACTTTCTTGAGAATACACTCCATAGCCCTCCAATTGATTATATCATAAGCTTTTTGAAGATCAACTTGCAACATAATTCTAGGTGTCTCCCCCTTTTTAGAGTAACCTTTAAGCAACTCATAGGCAAGCATAATATGACTGTGAATATGTTGACCAGGTACAAAAGCAGCTTGACATGGACTAATGATACTTTGCAAGACTTTCCCTAACCTGTCAGTCAAGATTTTGGAGATAATCTTGTAAAATGTGGTACATCCAGCTATTGGTCTGAAATCCTTTATGTGCTTAGCTTGCCCCCCTTTAGGAATGAGAGTGACAACAGTGCTATTGAAGGCATTATACATTCTCCCTGTGTCAAAGAATTCCCTAATTGAAGCTATCAAATCAACCCTTATTATGTACCAACAAACCTTAAAAAATTTTGCTCCATACCCATCCAGGCCAGGACACTTTAAGTCCCCAATTCCTTTTAGGGCAGTGGCAATCTCCTGTTCAGTAATGTCCCTGCACAAAAAATCTCTTTGCTCCATAGTCAATTGAGCACCCATTCTCATTGCCTCCACATCAATATGTTGCAGACAAGTATCATTCTTACCCATCAACTAGCCATAGTAATTAAGAACTTCTGCTCAATATCTTTAGGAGATTGAAGGATATGCCCATCTTCTTTTTGAATCCCTCTCATACTATTTACATTATGTTTGGCTTTGATTGAGGCATAGAAATAGGAATTGTTCCCATCCCCTTTCCTAAGCCACTTAATCTTAGCTCTTTGCACTAAAACCTTCTCCTCAAGTTCATTGAATTTTAAAACATCCTCAGCACACTGCTTAACTTTTTCAATAAGTCTGACATTCATCCTGTTTTCCATAAGCTCAGTATGGGCTTTGTTCAACTCTTCTCTAGCTTTGATGGTATACTGATTGATATTAGAGAGAGGCTTACTAAGTTTTCTCAACTCAGTTTGCAATCTCTTTAATTTGTTCCAAAGCACAATCATAGGACTCCCTCTCATGGTTGCTCCCAGCTCTTCTTAACTACATCCTCAAACCCAGGCAGGTCCACCAAACAGTTACTGAACCTGAACCTCTTCTTAACTTTCCCTTCTCTATTGTTTATGGTCACATGTAAAAGGGCATGATCAGAAACATTTGGAGGCCTACAAATAAGGGAAGTTTCCAAGTTATCTTGATACCACTCTACATTGGCCAACAATCTGTCAATTCTAGAGTATATAGTTCCAACCACTTGTTTGTTTGACCAAGTAAAATAATCGCCTACATTGTCCATCTCATTCAAACCAGTTCTATGCATCATACATTGAAGGTTTTCATACTCAGCTTCAGTGACTATTCTTCCTCCTATACGATCTTGGGCTTTGGCCACATTGTTGAAGTTTCCAATGACACACCAAGGTCCTTGTATATTTCTGTGCAGGTTCTCAATATCCTTCCATAATGTTTTTCTTTTCTCTAGCTGGTTGTGAGCATACACAGCAGTCAACCACTGCTTGAACACACCACCTTCATACACACCACAGTGGATAAGCTGGCTAGTACTATGAATATACTTAATATCAACTCTTCTAGTATCCCATCCTATCCAAATTCGCCTATTCTCATGATCTATGTAGTTGTCCAAGTAACTATCAGTAAGTCTGAGTTTTTCACGAATGGCCTGAGCCTTATTCTTCTTAACTCTTGTTTAAATCAAAATGACAATGGTAGGCTTAAGCTCTAGGAGATGGGAGCTAATCTCCCTAAGCTTGGCCATTTTATTGAGCCCCCTAATGTTCCAGGATACTATCATTTACCATTGCTTATTGCCACCAGAGGGTCATTCAAAACCTTTAGGGATTCAAAGCCATTAACACAATTTAGACCAGAAGATGAACTTGAGTGGATTATGCTTTTACCTTTATCTTTTGTAGCTTTTCTCACCACTGTCCATGTCATTCCATTGATCTCCTCTTTTTCTTCACTGTCAACTGCTTCTTGCTGACCTCTTGTCTCTTCATTAACCTTGCTCAATGTTAGTTCTTTGTGCTCATCAGGGGGCTTCTCTTTAGGTCTCCATTTCTTTTTCTTAGGTTGAGTAGTACACTTGTGTCCCATTTTCTGGCATTTTTCACAGAAGGTGGGTTTCCACTCATACTCAACACATTGTTTCAACAATCTCCCTTCACAATCTCTAATAGTAACCTCTTTTATCAAACCTTGTGTGATAACAACCTCTACCAAGATGCGAGCATATGAAACTCTAAGTTTTCTTGCTGTACATTCGTCCGTCACCAAAGAGTTCCAATTGCGCTACCTATTTTGCTCAAACTCTTCACTCCCCATAGATGCAAAGGAAGTTTAGGGAGTTTGACCCACACTGGTGATATCAATAAAGTTCTGTTAACATACTATTCTTATAAGCTGAAAAAAATATCTAACAACCTTTATCAATCCACCTTATAAGGGAGTTGTTGCTAGACTTTTCTTCGGAAGACTGCAATTATTGAAAGTGAAATAATTCAATTTTCAGAATACAGTTTTCTGCTACTTGTGGATTCAAACCTGTACTACTACTACTATCTTCTGGTCAGGATGACTACTGACCAATTCCTTGATACAGGTTCCATTGTTGCCTCCTAACATAATTGATTTGTAGCCACTAATTGGCTTAAAAGTCATCCCTAAGATGATTCTTGCTGCTATATGTCGATATTGAGCCGTGTTACCAATACGAAGAGAACATGGCACGTGTCTACAAATACATGAGTGGCCATAAGTTAAGAACTAATTTTAACCTTCCTATCTCATATGACTTCCAAGTGAGTGATCTACAAAAGGTGTGGTGTATATATGCACTCTTATTGAACTTACTGGTCCTTGATAGTGTGACATCAAAAAGGAGATATCATGTGATCTTTCATCTCATGGACCCCATCATTTAACAACCACATAACAAAATAGATTTTAAGAAACTCTTTAAGACTATAAATGCACTATCTTCCTCCACAACAATCAAACTCATTTGCATACTCAACCATCAAAAGTTAGATACATTTTTCTTATATTTCAGAGCTTTACTTGTTATTTGAAACATTTGAAATGGGCGTTCATTTACCTGCAGTTATTAGATGTGCTTCATTAAGCAGAAGCCGAACATCATCAAAGGTAACGAATATGCCAAAGGGCTATCTTGCCGTGTATGTTGGAGAGGAAATGAAGCGGTTTGTGATCCCCATGTCATACTTGAACCAAACTTCATTTCAAGACTTGCTGAGTCGGGCAGAGGAAGAATTTGGATATGATCATCCAATGGGTGGTCTCACAATTCCTTGCACAGAAGATGTTTTCTTGCATATTACTTCTCACTTCAATGGACTATAAATCTACAACTGCAAGAGACTGTCCTAGACTAGTATTGACATTTTGTACCATAGGCATATTTTAAACTTGTAAATATTTTCCTTTTTTTATTCTTGTCTAATTATAATGATGAATTACTAGTCTAGTGATTTATTGGAAAAAAGATGCTCTACCTTCATCCTAAAGTTATGACAGAGATTTATACAACAGTTTAACATTTTAGCATTTGACAAATCCAAGTTACTGCTTTAGCTTCTAATTTAAGAGATATTCATCAAGCCTAAGTCCGAGCTGATAATATTATAATTTCTACACAAAGGTTTTAAAATGCAATTGAATATTAGATACAGTCAAATTGTGTCATTTGCAATCATTGATATATTCTTCTGCATTATGTGGTTAGTCTATTTTCAGGTTTTCCCCCACCTCAGAAAAAATGATCTTGTCTTAAAAGGTGAAATTCTTGCCACACATTTTTTACACTGTTAATCATTGGTTGTTTGTAACAGGTCACTTCAATTGCCTGTAAAAATTTATCAGTGTGAAAAATATGTTGACTACTTAAACTATGCACAAATTAAAATATAAAAAAAACTTGTGTTCTTTAATGTGTTAAAATCAGTATACTCACTATTCCATTACCAATTTAAAGCACTAATTTAAGCATTAGTTAGCATTGTCATGATTGTTATGGATTTAGAAACTGTAGTTCACTGATTTTGAGAAAACATATTACAACTTTTCTGGAGGACAAACTTTATGAAACATTAGATTCAACTTCAAAAATCAACCCTAAATTAATTGCTAAATTATTGGAAGATATGATTAAACTCGCACCGTTTAAATATTTTTACATGCACAAAATGTTTACAAAACTTAATCTTTCACTATCCACATCCAATTACACTCAAGACTCTTACTAGAAATTTTCTTTTTTATGGCTGACATTTTCATTGAAACTCGTTGAATGTGTTAGAATGAATTTTCTTTCATCCATCACCTTCTATATATGAAAAAATGGAAGTTTTTATTAGAACTTAATCAAAACACACATAGATGGAAATTAGAATTTAGGAATTGAATGATCACGCACTTGATCTCTTTTCTTTCATGAATATACTAGTAGAAGACCCGTGCGTCCGCACGGGTATGTTGATTCCTATCTTAAATTATTTATTAAAAAATCTAAATGTTTGTGGCTCTTTTATAATACACGTATTAATAATAATTAATAAAGTTTGAATTAAAAAATATCAAGAGTAGGTATTGATCCAGCATACATGTGCATCCGCATGGATAAATTTATGTAATATAATATAAAATATATTTAAATGAATATGTATATTTGAAAAAAAATACTTAAAAACGAATAAGTATTGTTATGGTAGTGACCCGTGAGGATTTGAATATATCTTTTAAAATATTCAAACTTTTTACAAATACACTGAATAGAAATAATTTTGTACTATAGAATTGAACTGATTTATTTGATGAGCCACTTGGCATAAACGTACAATTCTATTGGTGTCTTATTCTTTATTTAATAAATTACCTTTAAGAGCACTACTAAGTGTAAAAATAAATTAGTAAAGGGTAGTTTAGGGTGTTTGGATGCATGTTCTAGTAATTAGTAGGTAGTTGAAATGTTATTTTATTAAAATAAAAATAAAAAATTAAGATATCCGTATTATTGTCTGAATACATTTTTACATTTATTAACAATAAATAAATAATAAAATATGCCCCTTTTTCTTGGTTCCATTTTCTTTTCCATGTGCATTGGTTATGGTATGAGACATTTGGCACGAGTGAATTTGGCATGAAGGAGAAGAGTCCAAAAGCTATTTTTGAGGTCTATCATGAAAACTTAAAGTGTCTTGGCTTTTTGAAGAATTTGACACATCCTGGCTCAAGTGGATCATATTTTCCAAGCTTGAGTTTTAACTCAACATTTGGTCCTTTAGGCTAATCTTTGATGAACATTTTAAGTTGAATATTATTGTTGTCACAACAATACTTGACATGCATTGCAAGTGGGGCCTATTGGCAAATATTGTTTCATTTATACCAAACCACTACTAACTTCTATTCTTTCTTAGAAAGTGGGGTTTGATAAAAAAAATTATTTATAACATCAGCAAATTGATAAGAATGTGAAAATATAAAGTAGGTGAAAATAGCACATTGGCACATGAATATGATATTAATAAGCATGGCTACAAAGATCTTCTCCTATCATTGTCCCATCTAAACTGTTTACTACAAATTTCTTTGTACATGAACTTTTCCTCAATTCAACCAACCACAGGGAAGAATTACAAAATTTCACTTCGAAGGAATGAACCACTAAAGTAAATAAATAATTTTTTTGTATGGATCTCCAACAGAAGATTGTGCATAAGACTAATCCACCTCCCTAATATACTTAATTTATCAGTAACATGTCAAAACTATGCTTCACTTGCCTCATTTTCCCTACACACACCCACATCTATCACCATGGTTCCTTTCTTCTTTGACTTCATAACTCTACAACAGTTTCTCCTTGGACACTGCACAAATACAAGTGTACCAAAAGAAACCCAAATCAAATTCCAATCTAATGATATATAGAAGTTCCACCAAACCAGTAAAACTTAAAACTAAAAGCAATCAAAACTGATTAGACTATGGCAATAACTTACTCTATCCCAAGGATGCGGATCTGGCTTCTTATATACCTCTACTCGCTCAATAGAAGACGGGCTGGCCATCTTCCACCGACATGCCGGGCTAGGGACGCGATGCTTTTCGTATTCAATCAGTGTCCGTTGCATTGTATCGTTGTAGTTTGCCTTTGAGAAGTAAAATACAAAAGGCTTATGGCATGGATGACAACTAACAGGTTGGGTGTTGAATGCATATGCAGTGTAATCTGCTCTTTTATACCAATTCAAGAATGTTCTTGCAGGCATTTCCATCTCTCGGGGTGAAAACACCTCGCGTATTATCTGAACAGCAAAACCCCATGAAACAGAAATGGTCCAGCTTTTTGATTGGTCGTAGCAGATGGATTGTTGCATGAGCCCTGCTGAGTCAAGCTTCATTGGTATAGTTAACCGCTGGAGCGCTTCTACACGAGTCACACTCGGGAAGATTGGTTCAACCACGTCAAGATGGTGCAGTGACACTAATGGAGTTACGGGATGAGATCCAAGAAGACCAAGCAGGTTCCCATACATATCATACTGTTCCAATAAACCAGAGGATGTCAATATGAAATTAAGCTAACAATAATAGAATGTAAAAGAATGCACGACTGTACTGCAGTTCTTATCTAATTGGCATTACAACAGTGCTTTTTTCAACAAAATGCAATAATAGTGTTGAGAATGGTAAAAATATAGATTCAGTATTTCCTTCACCATTTCTTTTACATGTTTTGTAAACAGATCAAGCATTTAAAAACAATTTAAAATCTCCAAACATTTTTTCATGATTGATTCTTTTTAGCTTGCCTTCCATTTTCTATGTACTACAATTAAAATCAAATATCTATAAAGCAGGATTGTTTTCATCCACAAAGGGGGATTTCACAGAAAAGAAATTGAGAAAGAATATACACAGTTCATAAGAATTCCTACAGAAATTTACAAACACATGCATAGCAAAGAACATCAACACCACACAAAGAGCCATATAATCACAAGGCCACATAAATACACACCTATTGAAAGGGAGCGAGTAGAAGGTCCAGAACATCGCAACAAAATTCACGAACAACAACGGTACATATTTCTATGATAATGACAGTAGTGGTACCAATTTCTTGTGTGCTTCTCAGTTATTCTTGTCAGTGAGCATGATGTCTCATACGCAACATAGATGTGTATTCATCTACTTCAGCTACTGCAATTCATCACCCTACCTTGTCACATCGTAATCATCATCATCATCATTATTTATTTATAAAGAGGTGGTCATGGCCCATAAAAATGCAAGTCATAATATTTAAGTGGAAAAAGAGCAGAAATGAACAATTAAATTGTAACAAATATGAGGGACTGCCTTTCTCCACAGTCCTGCCTTTGAGGAAGGTTCAGTTTGGTTGTCCGCCTACACATCGTTAGTAAAAAGAGCATAATATTATTTTGCGATCAACGCAAAAAATAGATAAGATACCTCTTCAAATTTCTCAAAATTTTGAATATCGACTTCGTCATTGACCTCAGGTATAAAAGCAGCTCCCATTTGGTACAAACTTGTCCCATTCAACGCCTTTGAACCATGCGTGAGCCTTGAATTAAAACAAACAATATCAGCAGTGGTAGATTTCTAACAGATGCCTCGACAGCACCTGGAACCTATGATCACCATAAAATCATATATGATTCACTCATTGCGGATTTCAATTATATAAACAGGAATGGCAACTACACTTCTCTATTTTCCATACCATTCTAGAATCATGATATCTTGTTAATTGAAATGGAAGTAGAAGACTGACTTCTATAAATATTGAATGATAAATAAGAGTTTGCAAAAACTACAGTAGAAAATACTTGCGGATTGTTGTCATCAACATGGATGTCAAATACATTAGAACTCAATTACTAATAAACTAAGTTGCCAGAACATCAAGTAACAAACACTGATTTTCAATCACGGCAGCAAAAGCAGCACCTTAATGACAAAGTTTTTTTGAAAAAGAGGAAAAGACAGACAAACCTTACTCCAACGACCAAGGTCTTCTTGTTTATCTTGTTCTTCTAGCCATAACAATTCCGCCAGGAATGAACTGACTTCTCCTTTTTGCTGCCCCTGCTCTCTAACTTGCAGGAATAATCCCACAATTCATCAATCCAATGCAGACAAGAGAGTTTTCTTATCACATTTAATGTTCAAGTCTTTCTAGAGAACAAATTCACCAAAGCAATTGCAACATATGTAACCTACATTAACATCAAGTTTACGAAGAAAGACAAATGAGCACAAGAATAATTGAATACAAAGTTAATTAGTAACAGAAAATGCATGTTACATATGCAAGTTTAGGAAGAATGTGTGTAATAGTAACAATACACCATTTTGAGAAATATGCATTAACGGAAAGAATAGTTCAATGCTAAAAATGAAATTTTCAGAGTCAAAACCTTGATCATAGCTGCATAAACGGAAAGCAAATGCTCCAACAGATACGGCCGGCGGATCATATCAGTCTCATCTAAAACTCCATTTTCAGCAATAATAAAGGGGACATTTAGATGCTTGTATCTTTCATGGAACTGCAGCAACATGCGATATAAGCCACCAGAATATACTCCGCGCCCAGATTCACTATACTCGCCATTTTCCACCAGCTTCAGGCCAGCACCCGAGACCGCTTCCTAAAATACATGTTAGAATCTCCATGTGAGTACATGTCTGGTATCATACAGAATGCATAATCATGTTCAAGAAATCAAACCTGGCCATAATAGTTAACACCTATAAAGTCCTGCTTTTTGGATATTTCATCAATGTTTTTGAACCAAAGAGTCGGCGCGTTGGATTCGCATTATGTCAGTCATAATAATCAATAATAGTATTCTTCCATGGATATACATTTGTTGCAACATGTATCAATCAAAGAATGAAGCTTGTAGAAATCACTAATCGGGTTTAGAACACCAGCACATGTGTATAATACCATCAAAATTCGACACTATCCATTAATATCAATCAATTAAAGAAATGTAAAGGGAAACAAATTCCACTCCCTAACACTAACCTTGTTCTACTCTAATACAGATTCCAAGGCTCCAACATCAGCAGGATCAATAACAGAGGCCTGCTAAGCAAAATGTTTGTTAGTTTAAACACCATAAAAATTCTAACAGTTAGAGATCGGTTTAGAAATGAACATAAAACACATCTGCAAACTACATTCTATAAAAGCAAGCATTCGAATTTAGGAATTGAATAATCACGCACTTGATCTCTTTACCTTCTATATATGAAAAAATGGAAGTTTTTATTAGAACTTAATCAAAACACACATAGATGGAAATTAGAATTTAGGAATTGAATGATCACACACTTGATCTCTTTTCTTTCATGAATATATTGCTTACTTATATGACACATGACTTGGGCTTACAATCATTAATTACTTTATAGCAAACACAATTGGTTAGTTACTTGTATAACACGTAACTTAGCTGTCTTTAGGGGTGTAATCAGTTTGGTTAGGACTAGTTTTTGGTCAAAACAAGGTTTGAACTGATTATATTTTTATCGGTTTGTTTTGGTTTGGTTTTTAACATTTTTAAAAATGGATGGTTTTATTCGGTTTGGTTTGGTTTAGTTGATCGGTTTATAATGATTTTTTTTCAAAAATTATATTCATCGGTGTATTCTCCACTATCGTGTTTTTTTAACATATTTTATGCTATTATTTTTTAAAATAATACATTTCATGTAATTTATTTCATGCTCTATTTTTTAAAACATATTACAAGTTGTTCTTAATCCATATAAAATAGTGACATGTTTTCCACTTCATCATGAAATAAGTTCGCTATCAAATATAAAAGTTGACACTTGGCACCATAAGGTTGGGAAGTAATTTGAAAACTTAACAAATAGAATACAACAAAACATATATCAATTAACATGTTTCACACCTCAAACACGCATCAAAACTATTTTGTAATAAGACTAGAAGGAATTTTGTTGAAGAAGAAGAAACAAAAATGTAAAATAAATAAAGAAAATTAACGAAGAGAACTTGAATACGAAGAAGGTGACCATAACATATTAGAACGACAATATAGAGATAAACACTTGTGGCGGCTAGCAAGAACAACAGTTCAGTGAAATTAAATTTTTGTGACTTATGATTTCTATGTTTGGAGTTTGATTCTAGATATGTGTTTTGCTAAAAGGAGGAAAGTGTAAACAAAGATGGAGAATGATTAGACCGATACAAAATTTGGGCATGATGGGTGGAATAAAAGATTTACAGTGTAATTATATTCATTGGTTTGGTTCATCGGTTTGGCGGTACCAAAAAACTAAATCTGAGAACCAAATCAAATCATATTGATTTTCAATGGTTCAGTTTAGTTTTAGAATCGAACCAAAAACAATTGATTTTATTTCGGTTTAATTTGATCTGGATTTTTAGTTTAATTGATTTTTTCTGATCTGCTTACACCCCTAACTATTTTAACAACTTAACCTAACTTTTGAGTTAAACATTAACACCCCCTCTTAATTCAAAGTCTCCAAACTAGGTATATTGGACATCTTCCTCATTTATTTAAACTTTTTAATTTTCAATGATTTTGTTAAATCATTTGCAATTTGATTATTAGATATGCGGTAGATTCGTTTCCTTTGCCTACTTGGTCTCTAAGAAAGTATACATTGTCTCTATGTTCTTGCTTATTCCATGAGATATGAGATTAGTAGCAAGGTTGGTAACTCACTTGTTATCTACCATGAACTCCAAGTATTCTTCCTTGTCATTCTTCAGTACACAACAATGACAGCACCCAAACACCTTGACAAAATGCATGGCAAGTTGATATATATTCAAACTTACATGATGATAATGCCACAACAGGTTTTTTTAGTACACTATGAAATTGGAGAATTGGAAAATTTAAACACATATCTCATTGTACTTTTTCTTTCTATTTAGACATAGTGTTATCCAATATTTTGTCCTCTTCATCTTTGCTCAATTTAAACTTAGCATCCATAAAAGAACATGCTTTAATCCTCATAAATATGTCATATCAAACTCATTGTTGATCTACAATTTGAAGTCTTCAATCTCATCATGGTTACTTTTAGTAATGACTAAATCATCTACATACATATACACCGTGTTGAGATTTCCTTGATTCATGTCATTGACATAAATTTTATGTTCCACTATGCATTTAGAATAGTCAAAGTGTTGCATGAATTGATCAATTCTCTTGTTTTAAGCCATATAGTTTCTTATTATGCTCGACACTTTCACTTCTTTACCTTTTACAATGAACACTTGTAGTTGTTTAATGTAAATTTCTTTCCGAAAGTAGCAATTGAAAAATACACACTTGACATCAAGTAGAACAAATTTCCATTGCATAAAGTAGGCCACAATTACAACTAACCCTAAATTTCCTATTCTTGCTACTATTGTAGAATTTTTAAGTATTCAAGGTCGTACTTTTGCAAGAATCCTTTGCAAAAAGTCATGCCTTATAATTTGCAATGGAGCCATCTAGTAGGTACTTGAGTTCTTAAATCCACTTGAGTGAAATTGACTTCTTATGTGCTGGTAGTGATGCTAGATTCCTAGTTTGCTTTTATTCTATGGCTCAAATATCTTCCTCTATAATCAATTTGGCAAATTCTTCTCTTAAGCATACATTTTATCATATTCATAATGGTCTTATTCTTCCTCTCATCCAAACCTTTATGATGTGGTATGTATGATGTAGTGATCTCATGTTGAATTTCCACCTCATCACAAAAACTATCAAGTTTCTTGTGTCGCATCTCGAAAAATACGATCTTTCGCGAAGCGTTCGCACGCTCATGGAAATGGTTATCGAACAGATCCGCCACCGAACTATATTTATTTCAAAGAAGCAAAGGGAAAATATCGATAAAACCTTCAAAATAAAAAAAATATGGTCGTCACACTCTAATTCGGATTCAGGAGTCGATTATACAAGGGGGAGGTATTAGCACCCCTCAAGTTCGTTGTACTCAACAAGAACCTTTTAGTTAAATTTGTGATTGAATGTTAGCTTACATTAATTATTTTTTTCGAATGGTCAAAAGTGCAAAAGGAAAATAAAAGGGGTCACAAAAATTTTTAATTAGGGTGCTTAACGAGATTGCATGTCTCGCTCCTACGTATCCTCGGGTACAATGAGGAACTCAAACCTTCTTAGTTCAACGTAGAAAACTACATATTTGTTGGTGTGTTTTATTGAACAGGTGTTTAGATTGCACTCTAACGGCTAAACATTGGCTTGTATGCTCGCGGGGGAGGCTTAAGCGCTTGTTTGTATTTGCATTAGAATGAACTAAACAATGTTCTTTTTGAAAAAGTTTTCGATCGCACGAAGCTAGAAAATAGGTTTGATGTGTTTGAGTATGTTTTAGGGTTTGGAAGACACGCATTTATGACTTCCAAGTTATTACAACTTGAGTCTAATGCTTGGAACTATGAATGGACCTTTCATCCAGGTAATTTTTTTCTTTCCATTTATTGCGGAAAAGATTGAATATTTATAAGTGTTCTAAACGAAAGGCAAACACTTGGGCTTGCAGGTTATTACAACTTGACCCTAGTATTTGGGACTATGACTATACCTTTCATCCAGGTAGTCTTTTTCTTTCCATTTACTGTGAAAAGGAGACACATTTGAAGTTTGGCGAAAGACGAGTGTTTATGACTTACAAGCTATTACAACTTGGACCTACCACTTGGGGCTATGACTGAACCTTTCACCCAGATGGCATTTTTCTTTCATTATTTTTAAAAGTGTCAAAGTATGAATTAATTGTTTTGAGTTTGATTATGAAAAGAGTTTGATGTTGGGTCAAGCCTTTGATTTGTTTTTGCGGAGCGAATTGTGAAAATGGTTTGAAGATTGTTTTTGAGATGAAAGTGAAATTAGTTTATGAAAATGGTTTGAAGAGGAAATTATGGTGTAATATTGTTTTTTTTGGTTTTTTTTTTAAGAGTGAATTGAATTAATTGAAAGAACAATGATTATTTACAAATAAAAATGGCGTTGACTTTTTTTTAAAATAAATTCGACCTAACAAGAAAGTTTCTTTATCAATTATAAATATATGATCTAAAAAAAAGATAATAGAAATAATAAAAATACACATCCAATATTCAAGCACAAAAATATGTTAATTAAATACAATGCTACCGTATAATATTTTTTGAGATAATTTTGCAATTATAAAAAATAAACATAAAAAGAGAACAAGTAAAAAACGAAAGTGGGCTAACAAGCCCAACATAAAGGAGTGTAAGTAATAAAAAGGAGGGAAACGCGCTGGGTAGCCATTGAGTCAATTGAATTGACCCAACGTGAGCCACTGGATATAAGTAAAGCAACCAATGCGTTGGATGAGCATACTCTGAAACTAGTCAAGCGTGATCTGTGATTATGATACGAGTCCCATGCTAGCAATAAAAACGATATAAAAACCACTTATCAAACTCCCCCAAACTTGGATTGTTGCTTGTCCTCAAGCAACAAAGCTTGCATAACGAATTTTTGGACCAATTGGTTTACTTTAATAAAAAAGCTTGTGAAAATAAAGTATGCACATACTCATACGTGAGATTTTGTTCCAATTGGCTAGTCATAATTCTCCTGGTAATCATCCGTTAACGAAACTATTACAAGAACACACATGCCGCAGAAAAACCACAGACCTAAATCTCCCTTTCGGTCATCTCTCCAACTATGCTTTAGACTTAAGTCTCTTTTTTGATTTTCTTCCCATTTCATTAGATAATCATATTAAGGTATTTACAATTATTTTTCCCTCACATGCACAAGATTGATAAAAAAACTTTTTCTAGGTACCTTTTTACTATTTTTTTCTTTTACGCACATTGGCGTTTATTAGTTCACTTTGGGATGATAATTGAGACACAACTGCCATTAGGCTAAATGACCGGGTGGGGGTTACCCATCTTAGAAGGACTAGTTGTCTATATTGACTTTATTTAATTATTTTTTATGCCCAAATTATTTGTTTTCTCAACCAACCATATATACATGCAAGTCTTTCTAATCATGCGGATTGTTAAAATAAACTAATCGGGAAATAATTCTCAAATCTGAGTACTATGGCACAAACCTACACGTTGGACTCACGTCCTTACTTTGGGAGACCTAGGATGTTCGGGTCATACCTAAGTTTTCCAACTTTTTCAATGTCCATAGTCCTATCATCTCTTCCCTTAAACTCTATATACTTTCTCAACTTCCTTAAAATCAAAGCCTTCAATTTTTTTTTCACAGTCTTAGTATTGGGAAAACTACGAAAAGTAGAGCTTAATGCATCAATCAAACTAGAAAACTAGAAATCAAGAAAAAAACATGAACATAAAAATGCAAGAAATAAAAGTGCAAGAAAATTAATAAGTACCCCCCAAACTTGGATTAAACATTGTCCTCAATGTTTTCGCACAAGCAAGAGGGAATATAACTCACAAGAACCTCACTCGGGAGGTGGGAACCATAACATGAGTTGTTGCATCATTGCTTGGACATATCCAAGATTACTCCTTATATTATTTACTCCTCCTTCGTGAGCTTTTTATTAACTAGAAGAAAAAATA
Organism: Lathyrus tuberosus; assembly: GCA_022829125.1. Lineage (NCBI taxonomy): Eukaryota > Viridiplantae > Streptophyta > Magnoliopsida > Fabales > Fabaceae > Lathyrus > Lathyrus tuberosus. The sequence continues at coordinate 2,294,200 of JALAZF010000403.1, read as the reverse complement.
AAACAACAGGAAAATAAATTAGTGCAAAGAGCGTGAGTTGCCTCCTCCTTCGTGAGTTGCATCATTGGTGAAGATCTTTTCCATTATCTCTACATACCCATTGGATTGAGAGTCTACCTTAGCTTCCACCAATCTTTACGAGAAAGGAATTTGTGGCTTATAGGGACGAGGAGAAAGATAAAGTGCTTCCTTCTCTACCTCTTTGATAACTTCCTTTTCGGGTGGTGTCTATGTATTTTCCTCACTCTCTACCTTTTTCTCACTAGAACTCTCCTCAACCTTTTTATCATTCTCCATAGGAGTTTCAACTTGTTTTTCGCTTCCAATTTTTACAACATTCACATGCCCCTTGGAGTTTTGCTCGGGTTGCCCTGGAAATAATCTGGGAGGGACGCAAGAAGCAGCTTGTTATTGTGCTACTTGGGAGATTCATGTCTCCAATATTTTGGTATGGGTGATAATATTATCAACCTTAGTGTTCAACTGCCTAAGTGACTCATAGGTGAGGAGGTTTTGATTTCTAAACTCTTCATTCAGGAGAGTTTATGATGCCACAAAACTCTCCATCATATATTCTAGGTTAGAGCGAGTTTGTGTCTCAATGAAATCCTACATTAACATTTTAAGGTTGAATTATTGATAATTTAGTGGTTCCTCGAATATTATAGGTATTGGGATAAAATTTTCCATGGTTATTGTTCACATTGTAAAATGAAAGGAAAGTGAATGAAAATGGTAAAATATAAAGGAAAAACAACCAATAAAAACAATATAAAAACCACTTATCACTCACCACTACCAACATCATTAAAACCTTTAGACAAATTAACAATGAATTCCTTAAAGAATTTTGGATAAAACATTCATCATTGTATTTAATAGTAGAGCATCACTAGGAAGCTCCATAATTTCATTACATTTTTTTCTTCATCAAATGATTCCCTCCCAGGAGTAATTCTTCGATGGAAAACAAATTTCCACTTGGCCATGCTCTCTTCAAAATGAAAAGAGACATTGTCTAGGGAAAAATAAGTAATTTTTTAGGAAGCTTGTTCCCATCAACCACCTTCCGAAATCTTTTAGCAGCTAGTTCAACTAAAATATCGTCATCTATAATGTCATCCTAAAAGTCAGTAACATGATCTTCAACATTCTGCTTCATATTGTCAGCAACAATCTTTTTCCACTTTACTTTTTCACTTTTGTCAACCTTCTTCTTAATAACTTTCTTACTTTTTATAATTATTATTCTTTTTATTCTCAACCATAATAGTAGACTTCTCGGTGCTTTCCTTACAATATGATCTTGATGAAATATTTCATAAACTTCAATACTCACATCTTCACTAGCATCCTCAGTCTCTTCAATGACATCTACATTGTTATTGACATTGTTACTAACAGTATTCTAGAAATCTTTACTCACAATTTTTCAGTCTCATCATCCTTCTCAATAGAACCTTCAACGACAATGACACAGGTACTAACTTCATGATTGACTTCCACATCATCAGTAACATCTTTACTACTTTCTTTTGTAAAATTTTCATGGAAAACTTTAGTGTCAACCTAAGTGGAGATTTCATGCATGGCTCACTAGAAGCAATTTAAACACTCAAAACCTTATCTATAACATTCTCACTGAGTGGATTATCACATTCATTTATGGTTTCATTGATTTGATTCAGGTTATTAGTCTCATTAATAACATTATTTCAGACCTTACTATGCTCATATATATTCTAATTCCAAAGAATAACAAATGTATCATTACTAGGGTTAGCAAGTTCGTGAAGGGAAATCGCGAAACAAAGCGCAACGGAAAATAAAAAATTTCTCTTTAGTTGATCCTTCTGAATAAGTATGATCAGTGATAGAAACGGTTACCTCTTGTAGGGATTAAACCTTTTGATGCATAATCAGATGGATGATCATAATCGATGAATGAAGAACAACGCCTCTACTCAATCCACATGAACAGAGTGTATTCAATTCAGTTCTAACTGCTACGAATGAAGACTTCGAGAGAAAGTGAGTTTAAAACAAATTTGCATCAAGTGAAAAAGCTCTTGCACAAGGGTTCTATTTGTAAAACCACTTGTGTGGACTACAAGCTGAAAAAGCTCACTTAAGTGGATTGTACCTTATGGTGTACTTTATTTCACTTAAGCCCACAATACCTTACTATATTATGTATTCCACTTGAGTGCACTGTACCTTACGATGTTCAATCATTCTCTTAAGCACATCGTACGTTACGGTGTTCCTTATTTATTTATTCATTCCATCTTTTATTATATGTCATTATGTGTGTGACCCTGTAAGTTCTCGTGACATTGACAATTATACTAAATTACACATTTAATATAATAAAAAGTGAGTAGTGTACATCCCAAAAATTATGTTGACCAACCGAGGTACCGGCCCAGCAATGGCGAGTTTAAGCCCAAGAAGTTCTCCCGGGATGAGTTGGAAGGATCGCCGAGCATGATGAGAATGACAAATCGAAAGGTCTCATGCCTACTTATTAGTCAGATTCTGGTTAAGAGTAGCCAGAGAAAATAAGGCTAAGTCGACCTCATATGAACCGAGAACTATCTCGATCATACAAGTCGGGGCCGATGGCAAGGCTCGAACGCCATGCGAAGGGACACAAGAGACAGTTATGAGAGAATGCATTATGACTGGAGAATTACAATCATTAAAGAGACGAGCATTATGGGATAATTATGGAAAGCGGCGGCCGTTACAGGAAAATGCATTACCAAAGAAATACCTATAAATAAGATACGCTTGAAACACCTAGGGGACAGATAATCCACAATAGACATACATAATACAGACACCTTAACCAGCCATCCAAGACTCACCTCGAGATAGAACGGGGACGTCAACCTTTTAGTGTTTAGCAAGAACAAGCAGTATCTAGCAACACGTCACTGCTACCTAAGTCACAAAAATGTCATATGATCTGACAACCTCTTTCATCCATATAAACCCAACATTTCCTCCATTCCTAGTTGATGTGGGACTTTAACACTTGCACAATTGACACCCAACAAATAACAATCTCACTCACAAGTGTTAGTCACCCACATCATTAGCCTTGATCAACACTAGGATCCACTTACGCTCCCCCACCGAGCCAACCAGGGCTCTAATACCACTTTTGTGTCATGAAAGGGCTTGGGGATCACCACATATAAACCCTTAACACACTCACTTTAAATGAGTTGAACACCACATATTAACTCAAAATCTTAAGGCATTGGGTATATGGGTCTTCTCACTTATGAAATGTTTAACATTCAATTTTCCATTCGATGTGAGACTCGTACTCACACTTGATATACCAATAGAAATGAATTAGTTAAAATTAAATTAGATAATTCGCTAAGGGTTAAGAAAAACTATTAATGAAGCGCATGATGAAAAATCGATTAATAGGATATGGTTAATCAATTAATGAGCAAAAATAACTAAAAATATAGTTAATGATTAACAAGTAAACAACTAATTAATTAATGAGTAAAGAGTAATTAATAATTAGTAAATGGATGATTAAAGTCTAATTAATAAAGATAATAGTAATGGTTAGTGAATAAGTAATTTATTAATTAGTTTTCTTACTAGTTGCTTGCATATGTGTTAAGAAAATAGTATGTGAGTATATATATGCTACACCTTGAAGTCGTTGAAGAATTTTGTTGAGTCAAGTGTGTAGAATTAATGATGATATATATGATTAATCACTACTAATTAAGTGAAGTTGAGGCAACATAACAAATCATACATATTGATGCAGATTGATTGAAGAAGAGAAATAATAAGCGGAAGGAGAAGTAAGTGTGTTATGTTTATTTACTTACTTTTAGTCTCACATCGACTGCTTTGTTTCATTTTGTTGTGTTTATATAGTACAGCTACTCACACTTAGTTCGTCCCTTCGGGGACATCCGATAAAATTGGAACGATACAGAGAAGATTAGCATGGCCCCTGCGCAAGGATGACACGCACAAATCGAGAAATGGTCCAAATTTTGTTGCCATTTTCTTCTCCGTTCGTTCGTCTTCTTCTCTGGTTAGGGTTTCCTTTTACTGCATCATTTCGCGTTCCCTTTCTCTTTGATTTTGCGTTTAGGTTTTGTTCGTTTTCTATTTCATTTTGCGTTTAGGGTTTTGTTTTCCTTTCAATGCAGGTAGGTGGTGTTGATGACGATTTTGAAATTGGGGGTGTCTTCTACTTCAACCAAGTATCATGTATAGTTAAATTCTTGTTCTGATTCGTTGTTATTGTTACGTATACTTTCATTTCACTCTTGTCTCTAATTCATATATTCTTCACCATAGCTTTCATTTCAATTCAATTCTGTGTTACACAACACATCAATTTCACCGTTTAAATAACGTCATAGCTTTCAATTCAATTCTGTGTTGGCCAAAACATCAACTAATAGATTGCCAAATTGTGTTTCTATATCATTCATATACACAATTTTCACCCATTTTCCCATTCAAAGGGAAAAGGAAAATATTTGCAACATGCCTATATTTTACAAAATTTCAATGCTAATCTATGTTAGTCTCTTGCAGTTGCATATTCATACACCATTGAAACAAGAAGTTATATGCAAAAACACATCTTCCGTGCATCGAATTGTGAGGCCACCCTTTGGATGATTGTATCCAAATTCTTCCTCCGCTTGACTCAGCAACTCTTGAAATGAAGTTTGGTTCAAGTATGACATAGGGATCACAAACCTCTTCATTTCTTCTCCCACGTACACCGCAAGACACCCCTTCCGCACATTTGCTACTTTTGATGATGTTTGGCTGCTACTTAATGAAGCACGTCTAATAGCTGCTGGGAAACGGAAGCCCATTTTAAATGTTTTAAATAACAAGCTAAAGATCTCAAATTTATCTTACTTTTGATGCTTGAGTATGCAAATGAGCTGTGATGGTTTGTTATGAGGGAAGATAGTGTATTTATAGAGTCTTCAAGAGTTTCTTCAAATCCATTTCTTTGATAAATTATTCTTGTTAATAGACGGGGTCCATAAGATGAGGGATCACCACATGGTATTGTCTTCGACGGTCCACCTTCTCAATGAAAGGCCAGTAGATAGACAACCCAATTGAGAGTCAAATGAAATGGCTAGATTGAACTTAATGCTTTGATTGTTTTTTGGTAGACACGCATTAGACATGTCACATGTTTTCTTCCTATTGATAACACGTCTCGGTGCCGACAAATAAGTTCTGCTGTTGTGTGAATTCTAATGTAGATAGATAATGCATAGTTGGATACAAATCATCATAAATGTAGGGAGGCAAGAGGGAACTTTCATCAAAGGCTTGGTCAACAGTCAAAATAAAATATATTTGTAGTACATGTTTGAACCCACTAGTAGCAGACATACTGGATGGATATTTTTTAAGTTCAACAGTCATACTCTCACTGCCAACTATCTCTTAAGTGTCTAACTAGTCAAAGTTCTCCATTTAAAAACTGTGATGCCGTAGTTTGGACGAGTTTCTAGCTTTAAACAACTGTGGTGACTTTTTCATTTTAATTTATGTTTGACTCTTAACTTACAATCACTTTTATGAATAGTTGAGGAGAATTCAAAGTAAAGGGTTGCCGCTGCCTTTAGCAACTATGACCTCATCAATCCATATGAAGAGCGCGGGTAGTTCATGTGATTATGGTTACCACCGCCTTCTTCAATTATTGGTATATTCTTGTCTTCATTTCATTTCAATGCTACTGACTTGCTTCAAAATTCTATCGTGTGTAAAACAAGTTGAACTATTTTATAGGTTATGGTTTTTCTTTAAAGATTTATATCTTTTGAGCTTTGTCGTATGGCCTTGCTATGTATCTAATAGAATAACCAGCCTTGCATTACCATATCTACTATGTATGAATAGTTCAGTTCCCATAAAATTGGTGCATGGCTTGTGTTTGTGCGCCTGCAAAGCAAATGTTTGGGATGATACAAAAAACAACAGATCAGTTCAAAAGAATATAGTTTGGTAGGGTTCCCATTTCAGATTTTCACTTAAGAGGAAACATTAAAATTAACAAAAGAAATTCCTATTTTACTATATAGACTTTCATATGACTTTTTTTGCAGTATGAATTAATTATAGGCCGTTTAAGCGAGAAGCTGTAAGAACATATCTTCATTGCAGAGAATTCTAGACCTTCCATTGGATGACAGTTTTGGAAGTCCTCTCTAGTATGGAGTAATGATAGTACCAATGCATGCATGTTCATAATTTGTCCTGTTAGACTTTCTCTTTAAATGCATGTTGGTAAAGCGCTTCTCACCGGAGCTTTTACCACTTATTGTGTTTTCTTGGAGTTTATTAATTTTTAGGCACTTCCACAGTGGGGTCAATCTCAAAACATCCATCCACCATGTTCACCTTTCACTGAACTAGCAGGATTTAGATAAGGATTTAAAATTTGCCATACTCTGTATTCTTTCAACCTTTAGTGCATTGAAAAAGCAGCGTTCTAAATCTAATTCATTTGGTAGTTGTTAAATCTTGGAAATTGTTGAGGAATTTATGTTGTCCACTTTTAACCCATTCCTCCTCTTCGTGGCTATCAAAACTGTAGTTTATATAATATCTATATTTACTTGAAATTTATGTTGAACTACTATTTTTATTTTTATCTATATAGCTGGACACAGAATTGTCAATGGAAGACTTTTCATTATTGGGTTAATAGGTGGTAAGCCCGGACTCTAGTATTTGATGGGTTTGGCTTCCTGATTTAGGCTCTAATGATATATGTCTCTAATCTTAATTAACATATGCTCTGTTCACACTTTGTTTAGTCATGGAATTAAGCCCCTGAAACATATGAACTGTGCTTTTCACTCTCTTTACCAAAAGTATATTTTTAATTTGAGTATACTAAATGTAGGGAGGTTGTGACAATCTTTTGATTAACAAAATACCAATATAGTACACTTTCATGAATGGTGGAGGGCTGCTAGGAACTTAGACTAAAGGGTTGCCACTCATTGCGTGCTTTCGGACAACAACTTCGACGACAAGTCCATGTGAAGAGCACGAGAAGTCTTTGTGATTGTGGTCCTTACCGCCTTCTTCAAGCATCACTACAAAAATGCAACATATTGTGTGATCAGTTATTGGTATGTTTTTTAATTTTATTTCTACGGAGTACTAATTTGCTTCCAAAATTCTATCATCTGACAATCAAGTTAAATATCTTTGTAGGTTAAAGAATGGTTTTTCCTTTAAAGAGTTTTTATTTTGAGTTTTGTTGTATCATGTATGGCGTGGTAATATATACCACTTTTGAATTACCAAATCTATTAGTATATAATAGTCCGTATTTCCGTAAAACTGGTACATGGTATGTGTTTGTGCATGTAATGAAAGTATTTAAGATAACACAATAAACAATACATGAATTGAATTCACAAGTCAAGAATATAGTTTGATGATATTCTCATTTCAGATTTCCATTTAAGAGGAAACATAACAAAATTCCTCAAGTACAAAAATTGTCTCAACTAGTCAGTCCTATATTGTTCTATGTTATAATACAAATATGACTTTTTTATTCTGTTTGAATTAATTATAGGGTGTTTAACCGAGATGCTGTATGTAAGAAGACTTCTTCCTTGCAGGGAATCGTAAGACCGCCCATTGGATGACAGTAACCAAATTCCTCTTCAGCTTGACTAAGCAATTCTTGAAATAAAAGCTCATTTAAGAATGATACTGGAACCAAGAACCTCCTCGCTTTCTCTCCAACATACACTGCAAGGTAGCCTTTTGGTACTTCCACTTGTTTGCTAGATGATTGGCTTGTACTAAATGATGATCGTCTAATACCAGGTAAGCGAAAACCCATTCTTGTTTTGGTTTGTTGACAATAGAATGATCTCAAAGAAGTAGTAGAAGAAAGAAGTGCTGTTGAATTTTTATGCTTCAAGGTATGAATGGTTTGTGTTGCTTGTAAACCCAATGAGGGATATATATAGACTTTGAAAACCAATTGTATGGTGAGTGAGTTATTGAGTTGACGTTAGTGGGAGCCATGGCTCATAAATGATCACATGGCACTGTCTTGAAGGCTTTCATAGAGGACTGTATGAAATGTGAGATCACATACCCCGCGCCTTTTGGAAAAAGACTAGAGATAGCTAACTTAATATATTATAGACAAGCTCTAAACACATCATATATCTTGTTGTGGTTTTTATAAGACAAGTGATATCTACCAGTATTTTAAATCCATTCAATAAACAATGAAATCTTCTTGAAAAGTTATGCAACTTTATATGGATAGACCGCTGCCACATTTTGATGTAACCGTATAATCTGGCTGTATATTCACCTTCAACACAAGTAAACAACTGATTTGGATGAAATTTTAAATTTGATTAACACAGCCTTTCTATGGACATGCAATGGTTATAAATCATATGTCAAAAGCTGCTAATAAATAATTTGCTATAATAGGAAGTCAGAGGAATGCCGGCATGCTGAAAACATAAGAATCATGTCAATGCATTGGCTTAAAAATTAGTAGGTTTTCTTATCTTTGTAGTCAAATTTCATTTTGTGAATAGTCACCATGTTTGCACAACTTCTTAATGTGGGACATACATGTAATTACTCTCAATTCTTAAGCAATTATTCAATCTTTGAGAAAGACCTCTAGACAGTAGCATGTGATCTGCTGTGAACCATAGTCTGATTATCTCCAACTAGGCCCTTCAAGAACAATAAATATGTGCAATTCTTAAAATAGTGTATGACTGATATTTCTCATAATTGTACAGATCATATATCAACATTAAGTTGTGTTGTCAATACAAAGAGAACATCATGTGCCATGTCTGATGCATGTCTGAGAAGAAATGAGTAGGCATTGTACAAGTATTGAGTTTAACAAGCACACATCTCATTTGATTTTCAGTGGTTACGGTTTGCACTCTTGTTGAATTTATTGATCCTTGATAGAGGCATCTAAGACAGTACCATGTGATTTCTTGTCTCATGGGCCCCATCATTTCAAGTTACTATTGGAAACTATAAATGCACCATCTTCCTTCACAACATTACAAACCACTCAAGCAAACAAATTTTGATACACTTTTCTTAAATCTGAGAAATTCAGCTTATTTTTCAAACCATTAGAAGATGGGTTTCCGATTACCTTCTATTAGACGTGCTTCTTTTACAGGTAGCCAAACATCGTCAAAAGCATTGAATGTGCCAAAAGGTTATCTTGCAGTGTATGTTGGAGAGAAAATGAAGCGCTTTGTTATCCCTATGTCTTACTTGAACCAACCTTCATTTCAAGACTTGTTGGGTGAAGCAGAGGAAGAATTCGGATATGATCATCCGATGGGCGGCCTCACAATTCCTTGCACACAAGATGTTTTCTTGCATATTACTTCTCGCTTCATTGGACTATAAATATAGAGCTGCAAGAGACTGACATTAGATTAGCAGTGACATTTTGTACAACAGTCACAATTTGCATTTTCCTTTCCCTACTTTTGGAATGGATTAGAATTGTTCATCTGAATGACAAATTCAAGAACAAAATATTTGTTGTTATTTATTTCTAATCATAATAACATATTATATTCAACAACTGATTGGGTTCCTATATGCTTCTATTTATAAAATCTAAAAACAGAAAATATATTGTTTATCAAAATTCTGTCCAATCAGTAATATTTTACTAGTTTTGAAGGAAAAAATACACCCTGAGAAAATTTGAAACATATTGAAGGGAATGGTTATCATTATCAAACCAATTATTCTGCATTTATTGGCCTACTTAATTATTTAGCCAAACTATAATTGTACATAAGTTACCTTGTATCTAAGTTCAATTTTTCTTTTACATGCCTTATGATTCTATTCTATCAACTGCTTCGCCGTCTAGGAAGAGCAATGAACTGAGCATAAGTTGCAGGACACTTAAATGTTTGTTTTGTCTGTTCATATAGGCAGAGCATAGTACTTGGTTTCAGCTGATGGTCCAGCAAAACTTTGAATTATGTTATATATATTGACTTGAAATTCATGTTTAACTGCCATTTTATGTGTAGATTATGGCTGAACACAGAGAACTGGCAATAGAAGACTTTTCATTATTGGTTTAATAAGTGGTAAGCTTGAAAACTCTATTATTGATGGGCGTAGCTTCTATTTTTATGTTATAATTAATTTTGTCTAATATTAATTATTATATGCTCTGTTCAGACTCTGTTTAGTCATGGAATTAGCTCCTGAAGCATGTGAACTGCGTCTTTTATTGTCTAGTCACTCTTTACTTAGTATATTTATGATCTAAGAGAAGATATTGAATTTAGGGAGATTGTGATAATCTCTTGATTAATAAATACATAATAGAAACTTTTATGTATAGTGGAGGGCTGCTAGGAACTTAGAGTAAAGGGTTACCACTAATTAAATGCTTTCTGACAACAACTTCGACAATAAGTCAATGTGAAGAGCACAAGAATTCCCTGTGATTGTAAATTCCATCATCTTCTTCAAACATCACATAAAAATGCAACATACAAATACAAACTAATCGGTGACTAAAACATTGTTTTGAGTTTTGTTGACTCATGTATGGCCTTGTAATATATACCAGTTTTGCACTACCGTATCTATTATTAGTATGCAATAGACATTATCCATTAAATTTGGGAATGGCTTCTTTGGCTTGTGTTTGTGCATGCTATGCAAGTATTTAAGACGACACAAAAATCAACAGATGAATTCATCAGAATATAATTTGATTATGTTCTCATTTCAGATTTCCACTTAAGAGGAAACATCAAAATTGATAAAGAAATTCCTGATGTACAAAAATTGTCTCAACTAATCAATCTACACTGTTCTATTCTATGCTAAATTTCACATGAATTTTTTGCCGTATGAATTAATCATAGGTTGTTCAAGCGAGAAGCTGTATGTAAGAAGACATCTTCCTTGCAAGGAATTGTAAGACCACCCATTGGATGACAGTAACCAAATTCCTCTTCAGCTTGGTTAAGCAATTCTTGAAATAAAGGCTCGTTCAAGAATGATATTGGAATCAAGAACCTCCTCGCATTCTCTCCAACATACACTGCAAGATAGCCTTTTGGGACATCCACTTGTTTGCTAGATGATGATCGTCCCATACCAGGTAAGCGAAAACCCATTTTTGTTTTGTTTCTTGACAATAGAATGATCTCAAAGTAGTAGAAGAAAGAAGTGCACTTGAATTTTTATGCTTCAAGGTGTGAATGGTTTGTGTTGCCTGTAAACATAATGATGGATATATATAGACTTTGAAAACAAATTGTATGGTGAATGAGTTATTTAATGGGTGTTAGTGGGAGCCATGGCTCATTAATGATCACATGGTACTGTCTTGAAGGCTTTCTTAGAAATGTGAGATTACATACCCCACCTTTTGGAAAATTAGTCTATGAAAAAGACCAGAGATGGCTTATTTAATATATTTCAGACAAGCTCTAAACACATCAAATATATTCTTGTTTTTGTAAGACAAGTGGTATCTACCAGTACTTGATATCCAATCAATAAACCATGCAATCTTCTTGGAAGCTGCTGCAACTTTGTATAGACAGACTACTGCCACATTGTTGATATAACCGTAAAATGTGGCTGATATATCAATTGGATAAGTGACATGGGTCAAAACATGAAATTTGGTTCCACAATTCAGCCAAACATTAACTAAAACAGTAAGAGTAAAAACGTCTTTCTTAAGTTTCTGTTTAAGAGTTTAGAAAGAGAGAAGAGGGTTTTGAAAAATGGAAGGATGGTGTGGAAGGAAAGGAAGACTTTGGGGGGGTTTTAGAGGGCTTATATAAATTCTTAAAATTCAATCTTTGTTGTTATAAAACTCTCAAAATTAGAAATATATTAATCATACATTAAGGATAGTTTCCTTTTGAGTTAGAAAAAGCATAAGTCCTCTGCAAGAAACATGAAAAAATATTATGAATCATAAATACAACTCTATTTGTTTCCCTAGAAATCATTGCTCAACATTTTAAAATAGGTTCATCAATAAAGTTCTGCTAACATAGTATTCTTATAAGCTGAAAAAATCATCTAACAAACTTTATCAATCCACCTTATAAGGGAATTGCTGCTAGACTTTTCTTTGGAAGACCGCAATTATTGAAAATGAAATATCTAGGACTGTTGATAATAATTCAATTTTCAGAATACAGTTTTCTGCTACTTGTGGATTCAAACCTGTACTACTACTACTATCTTCTGGTCAGGATGACTACTGACCAATCCCTTGATACAGGTTCCATTGTTGCCTCCTAACGTAGATGATTTGTAGCCACTAATTGGCTTAAAAGTCATCCCTAAGATAATTTTTGCTGCTATATGTCGATATTGAGCCGTGTTACCAATACGAAGAGAACCTGACACATGTCTACAAATACATGAGTGGCCATAAGTTAAGAACTAATTTTAACCTTCCTATCTCATATGACTTCCAAGTGAGTGATCTACAAAAGGTGTGGTGTATACATGCACTCTTGATAGAGTGACATCAAAAGGAGATATCATGTGATCTTTCATCTCATGGACCCCATCATTTAACCACCACATAACAAAATAGATTTTAAGAAACTCTTTAAGACTATAAATGCACTATCTTCCTCCACAACAATCAAACTCATTTGCATACTCAACCATCAAAAGTTAGATACATTTTTCTTATATTTGAGAGCATTACTTGTTATTTGAAACATTTGAAATGGGCGTTCATTTACCTGCAGTTATTAGATGTGCTTCATTAAGCAGAAGCCGAACATCATCAAAGGTAACGAATATGCCAAAGGGCTATCTTGCCGTGTATGTTGGAGAGGAAATGAAGCGGTTTGTGATCCCCATGTCATACTTGAACCAAACTTCATTTCAAGACTTGCTGAGTCGGGCAGAGGAAGAATTTGGATATGATCATCCAATGGGTGGTCTCACAATTCCTTGCACAGAAGATGTTTTCTTGCATATTACTTCTCACTTCAATGGACTATAAATCTACAACTGCAAGAGACTGTCCTAGACTAGTATTGACATTTTGTACCATAGGCATAGTTTAAACTTGTAAATATTTTCCTTTTTTTATTCTTGTCTAATTATAATGATGAATTACTAGTCTAGTGATTTATTGGAAAAAAGATGCTCTACCTTCATCCTAAAGTTATGACAGAGATTTATACAACAGTTTAACATTTTAGCATTTGACAAATCCAAGTTACTGCTTTAGCTTCTAATTTAAGAGATATTCATCAAGCCTAAGTCCGAGCTGATAATATTATAATTTCTACACAAAGGTTTTAAAATGCAATTGAATATTAGATACAGTCAAATTGTGTCATTTGCAATCATTGATATATTCTTCTGCATTATGTGGTTAGTCTATTTTCAGGTTTTCCCCCACCTCAGAAAAAAAATCATCTTGTCTTAAAAGGTGAAATTCTTGCCACACATTTTTTACACTGTTAATCACTGGTTGTTTGAACTTAATCTTTCATTGGAAGCTTTGACATTTTCATTGAAACTCTTTGAATGTGTTAGAATGAATTTTCTTTCATCCATCACCTTCTATATATGAAAAAATGGAAGTTTTTATTAGAACTTAATCAAAACACACATAGATGGAAATTAGAATTTAGGAATTGAATGATCACGCACTTGATCTCTTTTCTTTCATGAATATATTGCTTACTTATATGACACATGACTTGGGCTTACAATCATTAATTACTTCATAACAAACACAATTGGTTAGTTACTTGTGTAACACGTAACTTAACTGTCTTTAGGGGTGTAATCAGTTCGGTTAGGACTAGTTTTTGGTCAAAACAAGGTTTGAATTGATTATATTTTTATCGGTTTGTTTTGGTTCGGTTTTTAACATTTTTTAAAAATGGAACCGAACTAAACTAAATGGTTTTATTCGGTTTGGTTTGGTTTAGTTGATCGGTTTATAATGATTTTTTTTCAAAAATTATATTCATCGGTGTATTCTCCACTATCGTGTTTTTTTAACATATTTTATGCTATTATTTTTTAAAATAATACATTTCATGTAATTTATTTCATGCTCTATTTTTTAAAACATATTACAAGTTGTTCTTAATCCATATAAAACAGTGACATGTTTTCCACTTCATCATGAAATAAGTTTGCTATCAAATATAAAAGTTGACACTTGGCACCATAAGGTTGGGAAGTGATTTGAAAACTTAACAAATAGAATACAACAAAACATATATCAATTAATATGTTTCACACCTCAAACACGCATCAAAACTATTTGGCTAAAATACAGTTTTGGTCCCCCTGTTTAGCAAAATTCACGGTTTTGGTCCCCCTGTTTTTTTTTTTAACAGTTTTGGTCCCCCACTCCAATTTTTGCCCAGAAAAAGTGATGAACAGTAACTTGTCCGTACATGTCCGTACATGAACAGTGTACGTCCGTACAGGAACAGTGAGGGGTGAGGGACCAAAACTGTTAAAAAAAAAAACAGGGGGACCAAAACCGTGAATTTTGCTAAATAGGGGGACCAAAACTGTATTTTAGCCAAACTATTTTGTAATAAGACTAGAAGGAATTTGTTGAAGAAGAAGAAACAAAAATGTAAAATAATTAAAGAAAAGGGTTAAATATGTTTTTAGTCCCTATAAAGTTTGAAATTTCATTTTTAGTCCTTCCCTACCTTTTGGCAACGGTTTTTACAAAAAAACCGTTGCCAAAACCAGCTAAAACCGTTGCCAAAACCCAGGAGAGACTAAAAATGAAATTTCAAACTTTATAGGGACTAAAAACATATTTAACCCTAAAGAAAATTAACGAAGAGAACTTGAATACGAAGAAGGTGATCATAACATATTAGAACAACAATAGAGAGATAAACACTTGTGGCGGCTAGCAAGAACAACAGTTCAGTGAAATCAAATTTTTGTGACTTATGATTTCTATGTTTGGAGTTTGATTCTAGATATGTGTTTTGCTAAAAGGAGGGAAGTGTAAACAAAGATGGAGAATGATTAGACCGATACAAAATTTGGGCATGATGGGTGGAATAAAAGATTTACAGTGTAATTATATTCATTGACTTGGTTCATCGGTTTGGCGGTACCAAACAACTAAATCTGAGAACCAAATCAAATCATATTGATTTTCAATGGTTCGGTTTGGTTTTAGAATCGAACCAGAAACAATTGATTTTATTTCGGTTTAATTTGATTTAGATTTTTAGTTTAATTGATTTTTTCTGATCTGCTTACACCCCTAACTATTTTAACAACTTAACCTAACTTTTAAGTTAAACATTAACACTCCCTCTTAATTCAAAGTCTCCAAACTAGGTATATTGGACATCTTCCTCATTTATTTAAACTTTTTAATTTTCAATGATTTTGTTAAATCATTTGCAATTTGATTATCAGATATGCGGTAGATTCGTTTCCTTTGCCTACTTGGTCTCTAAGAAAGTATACATTGTCTCTATGTTCTTGCTTATTCCATGAGATATGAGATTAGTAGCAAGGTTGGTAACTCACTTGTTATCTACCATGAACTCCAAGTATTCTTCCTTGTCATTCTTCAGTACACAACAATGACAGCACCCAAACACCTTGACAAAATGCATGGCAAGTTGATATATATTCAAACTTACATGATGATAATGGCACAACAGGTTTTTTTTAGTACACTATAAAATTGGAGAATTGGAAAATTTAAACACATATCTCATTGTACTTTTTCTTTCTATTTAGACATAGTGTTATCCAATATTTTGTCCTCTTCATCTTTGCTCAATTTAAACTTAGCATCCATAAAAGAACATGCTTTAATCCTCATAAATATGTCATATCAAACTCATTGTTGATCTACAATTTGAAGTCTTCAATCTCATCATGGTTACTTTTAGTAAATCATCTACATACATATACACCATGTTGAGATTTCCTTGATTCATGTCATTGACATAAATTTTATGTTCCACTATGCATTTAGAATAGTCAAAGTGTTGCATGAATTGATCAATTCTCTTGTTTTAAGCCATATAGTTTCTTATTATGCTCGACACTTTCACTTCTTTTTACCTTTTACAATGAACACTTGTAGTTGTTTAATGTATATTTCTTTCCGAAAGTAGCAATTGAAAAATACATACCTGACATCAAGTAGAACAAATTTCCATTGCATAAAGTAGGCCACAATTACAACTAACCCTAAATTTCCTATTCTTGCTACTATTGTAGAATTTTTAAGTATTCAAGGTCGTACTTTTGCAAGAATCCTTTGCAAAAAGTCATGCCTTATAATTTGCAATGGAGCCATCTAGTAGGTACTTGAGTTTTTAAATCCACTTGAGTGAAATTGACTTCTTATGTGCTGGTAGTGATGCTAGATTTCAAGTTTGATTTTATTCTATGGCTCAAATATCTTCCTCTATAATCAATTTGGCAAATTCTTCTCTTAAGCATACATTTTATCATATTCATAATGGTCTTATTCTTCCTCTCATCCAAACCTTTATGATGTGGTGTGTATGATGTAGTGATCTCATGTTGAATTTCCACCTCATCACAAAAACTATCAAGTTTCTTGTGTCGCATCTCGAAAAATACGATCTTTCGCGAAGCGTTCGCACGCTCATGGAAAAGGTTATCGAACAGATCCGCCACCGAACTATATTTATTTCAAAGAAGCAAAGGGAAAATATCGATAAAACCTTCAAAATAAATAAAAAATGGTCGTTACAGTCTAATTCGGATTCAGGAGTCGATTATGCAAGGGGGAGGTATTAGCACCCCTCAAGTTCGTTGTACTCAACAAGAACCTTTTAATTAAATTTGTGATTGAATGTTAGCTTACATTAATTATTTTTTTCGAATGATCAAAAGTGTAAAAGGAAAATAAAAGGGGTCACAAAAAGTTTTTATTAGGGTGCTTAACGAGATTGCATGTCTCGCTCATACGTATCCTCGGGTACAATGAGGAACTCAAACCTTCTTAGTTCAACGTAGAAAACTACATATTTGTTGGTGTGTTTTATTGAACAGGTGTTTAGATTGCACTCTAACGGTTAAACATTGGCTTGTATGCTCGCGGGGGAGGCTTAAGCGCTTGTTTGTATTTGCATTAGAACGGACTAAATAATGTTCTTTTTGAAAAGGTTTTCGATCGCACGAAGCTAGAAAATAAGTTTGATGTGTTTGAGTATGTTTTAGGGTTTGGAAGACACGCATTTATGACTTCCAAGTTATTACAACTTGAGTCTAATGCTTGGAACTATGAATGGACCTTTCATCCAGGTAATTTTTTTCTTTCCATTTATTGCGGAAAAGATTGAATATTTATAAGTGTTCTAAACGAAAGGCAAACACTTGGGCTTGCAGGTTATTACAACTTGACCTTAGTATTTGGGACTATGACTATACCTTTCATCCAGGTAGTCTTTTTCTTTTCATTTACTGTGAAAAGGAGACACATTTAAAGTTTGGCGAAAGACGAATGTTTATGACTTACAAGCTATTACAACTTGGACCTACCACTTGGAGCTATGACTGAACCTTTCACCCAGGTGGCCTTTTTCTTTCATTATTTTTAAAAGTGTCAAAGTATGAATTAATTGTTTTGAGTTTGATTATGAAAAGAGTTTGATGTTGGGTCAAGCGTTTGATTTATTTTTGCGGAGCGAATTGTGAAAATGGTTTGAAGATTGTTTTTGAGATGAAAGTGAAATTAGTTTATGAAAATGGTTTGAAGAGGAAATTATGGTGTAATATTGTTTTTTTGGTTTTTTTTCTTCTTAAGAGTGAATTGAATTAATTGAAAGAACAATGATTATTTACAAATAAAAATGGTGTTGACTTTTTTTTTTTGAATAAATTCGACCTAACAAGAAAGTTTCTTTATCAATTATAAATATATGATCTAAAAAAAAAGATAATAGAAATAATAAAAATACACATCCAATAATCAAGCACAAAAATATGTTAATTAAATACAATGCTACCGTATAATATTTTTTGAGATAATTTTACAATTATAAAAAATAAACATAAAAAGAGAACAAGTAAAAAACGAAAGTGGGCTAACAAGCCCAACATAAGGGAGTGTAAGTAATAAAAAGGAGGGAAACGCGCTGGGTAGCCATTGAGTCAACTGAATTGACCCAATGTGAGCCACTGGATATAAGGAAAGCAACCAATGCGTTGGATGAGCATACTTTGAAACTAGTCAAGCGTGATCTGTGATTATGATACGAGTCCCATGCTAGCTATCACGGGGACTCTCATATGGGAGCCCCTGTTGACTGGCCAAGTCAACGCGTCATGGGATCATGAGGGCGCCATGTGGCGCGATCAAGGGAAAGTGACAGAGGATGTATTTACTATCTCTCCGTTTCTTTATATAAGAGATAACTTATTTTTTAGATTCATTGAATAATCAATGTATTTGGTTAGTTTATAGGCTAGATACATTGATTATTCAATAAACCTAAAAATTGAATTGTCTCTTATAAAAAAGAACGAAGGTAGTCCTAAACTATTGCACGGTTTGCCAAATATGCCTTTTAAGCCACAAAATTTTACACTACTAAAAGGTTAAATCAGTAAATAACAAAAGACAACATTAATTCACTTCAACGTTCCTCTTTTGCTCCCACGTATCAGACAAACATTGGCCTATGAACTAAACTTTTTTCCCTCAAAAAACATTTTCAGCGGATGGCATATGTTACTCATAAGCTACAACTGACATCTCTTCTACTAACTATCTCTCTCGCTTTCTCATTCTACTAATTATCTCTCTCACTTTCTCATTGTGCTAGATATCTCTCTCACTTTGCATCTTCCCTTCCAAGTTTCCTATTTTTGCAACATATGTTTCATTTTTTAGCTTATTTTTGACAGAATAATCACTTTTAGTTTCAACTTATTTTTCGTCATTTTGTTATTAACCACTTAGCTTCATTAAGTTTGTGTGTTTGAGAGCATGCATAATGACGTTTTTCAAGTTTAGCAATATTATCAGTTTGATATTAAAATGGTTTTTGCGTGTTTGTTGTATGAGGTTTGACAGTATTATCTTTTGTTTTTATTCTGTTATCAGCTTTGACATTTCAAGTGAAAAATCATGTTAGAACATTGTTCTTTTTTCTGTTTTCAACTCAGTTCAAGTCTCCCAATTTTCCATTTTGAGCAACATATGTTTCATTTTTGAGCTTTTTTTTGACAGAATAATTAGTTTTATTTTCAACTTATTTTAAACTTATTTTTGACAGCATAATGAGATTTGTGTTTTTGACAGCAAAATCGTTTTTACATAATATTTTTTAACTTATATTTGATCATTTTTTCCAACATACATCTAATGTTGTTGATTTCAACTTGGACACGTCCATTCCAAAGGAAGTTCAAGACCAACCTATGGTATGATATCTTTCATGTGTCAAACTACTACATTTTGGTTTGCATCATCATACTTCTATCTAAATGTGCATAACTGTTACCTTGCTTTATATGTTGGTGACAAAGTCGGCTGAACATACTAACTCAATTCAACCATCCACGTCTGCCAACCAAACTTAGAGTCCATCGGCCAACTCCAATAACACCCCTACTAAGAGAGTTCTTATTTCAACATCTCTTGATGAACTTTTCCAAAATGAAGACCTAACTCCTAAGCAATCCACAACAAAAGCCAAACACATGAAGAAGGAGTGATCTAATGGTCATAAGATTCCAAGCCTCATATTTTGTAGCTTTGTAATGTTTTGTTGACACCATTTTTTCCAGGAATGATTCTAAACACTAAGTCGTAATATTGTTTTAGCGTCTCGTAATTCATCTACCCTTTTCTAAATATCTTGAACTCATTGAGTCATGGAATATTAGTTTTGTAATGAGGCCTCCATATTTAATGTGATATTTTCTTCATATTGTTGTTTGTTAATTCCATTGCAACTTATAACAAATTTTTC
Source organism: Lathyrus tuberosus (assembly GCA_022829125.1). Lineage (NCBI taxonomy): Eukaryota > Viridiplantae > Streptophyta > Magnoliopsida > Fabales > Fabaceae > Lathyrus > Lathyrus tuberosus. Next base: position 2,274,134 of record JALAZF010000403.1, on the reverse strand, counting down.
AATGCTGTCTACAAATACCTTTATGAGAAAACAATATGCTTCACCTTTGTTTTGTGAGTAGCATATGTGTTTGGATAATTCTCTTTACAACTTGCATGTTTTCATTAGTCTAGCTAATGATAGTTTAAATCCTTTTTAATGAAGACTTTTATCATTCAATATTTTAATTTTTATAATACATTTAGCAGTCAACGTTTTGATAGTTAATGCTTTTAAATTAGATTCCTAAAATACAAATTGTATTGATATACATGTCCACAACCAATTGATAAACTGCAGCACGATTTTTAGAGTTGAAATCTTAAGAACAAGTTTATTTGATTTCTATTATGCTATACATATCCCACAACCAATTGTTGGACTGCAATTTACTCACTAAACAATTGTTGCTTATCAACTTGAACTCACAGAAAACTAGAATGTGCCAAAGTTGAACTCACACATTTTATTTATGAAAACTGCTTCATGGATATAATTAATCAGCTTTGTTTGTTTATAAACAACAGACAATACCTCACTATGCAATGACATTTTGTATATTAATGTTGACAAGCATTTGGTCATGTCAGACTGCAGCTGTTTTAAGCCTTTCAAAGGGAAGATTTCAAATATTAAGCATGAGTTAATACCTTTTTCATAGTACATCCAGCTGCATTGAAGATCGTTACATAGCATAAATTTAGGAATATGATAGGCTATAGTCATTTCTTCATTTAATGTCATATGCTCTCTTCCCCACGCGTGTCCTTTCGATTTTCCCCAACATTTCGAATCTGAAACCCCTCATCTCCCCGGCGTTACGACCAGACACAACTGTCCGACGCCCGACTTGTGTGCGACCGTAGGAACTTCGAGCACGAGAATGGCCTCCTCGGTTCCTCTCTTGGCGTATCCCCGACATGCCAATAACCCTTAAGTCATTACTCTGACACCTCAGAGCAATGACTTGGGGGGCTCCTGTTCTGGACTGGGCCGAGGCTGTCCAACAGGCGAGCAGGCCCAACCCATACAGCCTGGGGAGGCCCAATAAGGCCCTTCTGTAAGACACGTGACTGCCACGTGCAAGCCACAGTTTCGCCGGGCACTTTGGCAGTGTCGGGCACTTGGGACAATAGGAAAGGAGGACATCACACCCTGCTGAGATGTACCTCCCCGACAGATCAGCTTCTCCTCGCGAGAATGCTACACATCACTATTCGACGGACATGATTCCTCCCCGCGAGGCCATGTCCATTCTACGGGCTTAACATATCCTCGACACAGAAGGCTCTTCCCCGTGAGGCCATGTCCATTCTACGGGATTCATATCTCCTCGACACAGAAGGCTCCTCCCCGCGAGGAGTACCCAACGGTCCATACCACGTGGACACGTTCCAAGTAACCTCCCATGTCCGAAGGATTCGGTCTGCCCTACTTCCAGAAATCTAGGAGCAGTTACTCTAGGGCGAAGACCACGTGCTGGTCTTCACTATTACACGTAAGCCCTAGCAGTTGCTTGGAGTGGGCCTAGTTGATCCAGCCCACTGCAGGTAACCGTTGGCCCCGCGCTGGGGGCTCTCTATAAATACCCTCTCATTTGAGAGGGTCAGGTTAGACACATTCTTCTTGCCACTCTACACTTTTTGTATTTGCTGTTACTCTGTGCACTCTCTCACTTGAGCGTCGGAGTACCTTGCAGGTACACCCCCCCCGCGCAGTCTCTCACCATCACCGGAGCTGCCGTTCTAGACGCCGTTGGCCACTATCAACTGTCTGATCCAGGTACGATCAGAAGTATACCTTCTTTTGGTGGATGAGAGTTTAGTCCTCTCTTGCTTTCTGAAGCTCTCTTTGTTCAAGCTGGTGACGCAGTGTTCAGTTTGGATTACTATGCTGATAGTAAGCTCAGTAGTGGAGCATATCTAGAACTATGGTGTGTCAAGAATGTCCTAACAGATGTTAGAACATTTTTTTGGGTTGGATATCCTTGGTAAAGGATGATTTTGTTCTGATTCTGGAGTTTGGTGCATACATTATGCCTAAGGAGCGTCTACATAGTCATACGGGAGAATGATGAAGTAGAAAGTCTGCCTTGGATGGAGAATGTAGAAAAGACAGAAGTAGATCAGGTATTGATTGATTGGAAGTCTGAAGATGAAGAGTATGATAGGGAATGACTGCCTTTGGAGAAAGGGACAATGGTACCAAAATGCACGTGCTCAGCAAGTGTGCTCAAATGTTCATCTTCATCTAGAGCATTAGTTAGCCATGACTGGGGGAGTACTTGTCTATGGATTTTGCTGCAAAGGTACATATATTGTGAAGATTGCATGCTGATCAAGATTGTGAAGATTGGTTGAATCTTATGAGGATATAATGTCAGATAACATGTTATGACATTAGGCTGTTGGATGACATGTTGGTGTGGACATGAATGGTTCTAGCCATGTGGAGCTAATTGTTTGAATCATATGCGCACATACTTCTGAGGAGGAGTCTGAAGGACAGCTTTGTTTGTGTATGGGAGAATTTACTTTTCTCTGCAGTTTCTGGAAGAACTCTGTAGGGGTTTTTGTTGATGGGAGATGTCTCACTTGTCCTGGTGTGTGTTATTAATTCAAAGTAAGAGGACTTTACTTAAAGTATAGTGGAAGGCAGTGTATTTGTGCCTCAGATCTTGTGGATGATTGTGTGGAACAAGAATGTCTATGGCTGTAAAATTCAAGGTGGATTTGTACAGGGTATGGATGGTTTCAGGATGAGAGGGATCAATGATGATTTTGGTCTCAATCCAAGAGGTTGTTAGAGGTGATCCTGGTACATTCTTACTATATGATCATAAAGGTATCATGGGATATCATTGGTGATTTTGTGGTGTTTCTTGTTGAAGGAGCAACTTCTGTCAGTTAAATGTACTAGTGTTGTTTGAGGATCAAGCATTAAGTGAATGCGTTCAGCAGGTGTGTTAAACAGAGGGTGCGCTCTTGAAGACATGAAGATGAGTCTTATGTTTTCCATTCATTTAAGTTGTTAATCTTGCAATGGAGCACTGGTTATCTTAGATAGGGGGAGTTGAACTTTTGGTTATCTAGATTATTTGTGGCTTTGGTGAGGGTGTTATGTCGTTCATGATGGACATGACAGCTTAGACCTGGTGTATCAGTGGATTGGACCAATAATGTATATTTACCCCAATGTTTGTTAATTTCTGGCCAAAAAGGGGGAGAGAAGTAGGATTGTTTTGTTCTGAGAATGTTAGTTGTGTTTGTGTGGGTTGCTGCAGGGATCTCTGATATGGAGTTGTTTTAGCCAAAATTATCCAAAGGGGGAGATTGTTGGTTCTTGTATTGGTTGGAATTTTGGTAAAACAAAGTTGAACAATGTTGATGTCATATTTCTGATGTCTTAACATTGGTTCCTAACATTAGTTGTTGCAGGGTTGCAGTTTTGAGGTCTGATGTTAAACATGATGTCTTGACATCAGTTGACAGAACATCAAAAAACCATCTGTTGTGGTTTTTGTATTGCAGAATGTTGGGTGAGATGTCCTGACATGGTTAATCAGACATCAGTATAGATATGGAGTATTACTGTCATGACAGTATGTCATAACATCTTGGTTCTGGCACAACAGTTGCTGCTGTTATGTGACAGATGTTGCAGGAGATGTCATGACATCTTAGTCTGGTATAGAAGGTGTTACTGCTGTTATGTGACAGATGTTGCAGGAGATGTCATGACATCTTAGTCTGGTATAGAAGGTGTTGCTGTTTTGCTGTCATGTGATGTCAAAGGAGATGTCACGACATCAGGTGTCTGGGATAGCAAGTACTGCTGTCATGTGATGTCAAAGGAGATGTCACGACATCAGCTGTCTGGGACAGCAAGTACTGCTGTTGTATATCTCTTGACGGATTTGATTTGATTTGATTTGATTTGATGAGATCTGTTTGGATATACCTCATCAGCATACGCAGGTCAAGGAGATTTATTAGGAACAAATTGCAGATTTAATTGGATTTCATAAAAAGGATCTTGGAGACTTTTTAGGAAACTACTTGGAGATTTGTTCCTATTTATATGGAGAAAATTCTGCAGCTGATTTAAAAGCATGAAGATTTGATTGAAGATCTGATTTGTAGGAGAATCTTTTGCAGATTTGTAGCATATGATATGATGTGATTTGAAGCCCAAATCCAGTGGGGTTTAGGTTTTAAATAGAAGCATTGTAACCTAAAAAAAAAAAGCCAGCCATCATGTAAATTCTAAGGGTTGAGTTTGTGAACCACTCTCTAGGAGAGTTGGTATGTGTGAACCACTCAGATTGTGAGATGGTCATTGTTCTTAGAGGAAGCTGTTAAGCAACTCTAAGTATTGTTCTTAGTCATGAGGGTCATGTCTAGGTATTGTTGTAGGAGTGTGTCTTCTACGTGTTTGGAGAGTTTTTGGAAATCAAGTTATTGATGCAGTGACTGAGATGTTGACTGCTAGACATCATTGCGATGATTGGGAGTGAGTGGTTTCTCATACCTAAGTGGTTTCTTAGGTAGAATTGTCATTGGGTAGTGATTAAATTAGGTAGATGTCAACTGGTTTGTTGAGTCAGTAATTTGATACTGCTAATAGTGGACTTCCTTCCTGGCTTGGTGTGCCCCCAGATGTAGGTTGTTAGACCGAACTGGGTGAACAAATTTTGTGTGCATTTTCTGATTACTTTATTGCCTTGTTCATACAACAGATATTGATGTTGTGACATCACACTTGACATCACATATCTGATACCAGAATTTCACTTTATGTGGATGATATTCTAATAGCAAGCAACAATGTTGAAAATGTAATGAGGGTGAAGGCTGAACTCAATAAGGAGTTCGACATGAAGGATTTGGGAGTTGCGTCCAGGATTCTTGGGATTGACATCTGAAGAGATAGAAAGCAGTCAAAATTATGCTTATCTCAAGAGGCATACCTACTGAAGATTCTCGAAAAGTATGGTATGTCAAATTCAAAGCCTGTTGTGACTCCGACAAACCCTCAATTAAAGCTAAGTATAGATCAGTGTCCCAGTACTGATGTCGAAAGAGCTTATATGAATAGCATTCCATATGCTAATATAGTGGGTTCTTTGATGTATGTTATGGTCTGTACTAGACCAGACATAGAATATGTAGTAAGTCTTGTAAGCAGGTACATGGCGAATCCTGGAATGGCTCACTAGCAAGCATTGAAGTGGATTCTAAGGTACATAAATGAGTCTCTGAATAGAGTCCTAATTTATGGTGGAGCCTTGGGTGAAGATAGTAAAGCAGCAATCGAAGGATATGTTGACTCTGATTATGCAGGTTGTATGGATTCCAGAAAATATATTTCTGGATATGTGTTCACTATGTTTGGGACAACAATCAGTTGGAAAGCAACACTTTAGAAGTTTGTTGCCTTATCAACCACTGAAGCAGAATATATTGTCCTAATTGAAGTTGTGAAGGAAGCATTGTGGCTTAAAGGTTTTGTAAATGAGCTAAAACTTCAAGGTTGAAGTATCACTGTTAAATGTGATAGTCAAAGTGCAATACACCTGTCGAAGAATTCAGCCTATCATGAGCGAACCAAACATATTGATGTAAGGCTGCATTTCGTTAGAGGGGTAATCGAGCGTGGAGAAGTCAAAGTGCTGAAGGTTTCGACAGATCATAATGCTGCTGATATGATCACCAAGATAGTGCCCAGTTGCAAGTATTTCCACTGCATGCAGTTGATAAAGCTGCATGAAGAAAGCTAGTTTGTTTCTTGATGTTAGTAGATAATCGTTCATTATTATTATTATTATTATTATTATTATTATTATTATTATTATTATTATTATTATTTTTCTACTTATATTCATTGACTAACCTACTTAATGTGCGACTCTAGATGGTGCCTGATTAGATATAAAACTACTTGAGGATTACTAAGAAACATAAATTTAAGGTTATGACACAACGAGTATTCAAATTGATTTCCATATTTGGGAGGTTTGAGGTGTCGGGACAATACCGATTTTGCAAATAAATTTCCCAAGTCCCCTCAACCTTAGCCTCACCTATTTTGTAACCTATATACTTTCAAAGTGAGCTATGAATCCCAAACCTTTTCAAATTTTTTTGGCAGGTTCAAGTTTATGGGGAAATCAACAACATAACAGAAACGCACGCATAAGTGAGTCCACAACACATGCATATGGCTTGATACACTACATTAACAATGAAATCAAAAATTAAATCTAAACTAACTAATAAAAAACAAAATAAATAAAAGCAAATAAACCTAAACTAAAAAGATAAAAATGAAATACTGAAAGCAGTAAAACTCCTCCCCACACCGTCCTCAATGTAGAAATAAAAGAGTAAGAAATTAGGGATAAAAGCTGAGAAGAGGTCCTCAATGGTAGTCACACCTACCATTGTGAGGCTCCATGTCATTCCATGTAAAATAATGCCACACATCCTCATGCAATACAATCTAGTTGCCTAGCTGGATATCATGCTCAGTGTCCCTGACATACAAATTTTGCATAAGCTATGTCATCTCTTGCATCATCTGAAGACGTTGAGTCTCACCTGCCTGTATGCTCTGTATCTGCTACTGCATAGCATAAAGCATCTGACCACGCTCCGCCTCACGGTCATTGCACAACTACACCTTAGCTCGCAAATTAGAAACCACATGTCGCAACACGTTGAGCTCATAGTCAACGCTACCAAAATGATGATATGTACAACCTGCAAAAGAAGAGGAAGAACCAGAAGGCATATATGGGGGATAAGGCTGTGTAGGATGGTGTGCTTATGGTGGCTGTGTGGGATGATGCTCGAGCGATAGGGTGAGGTGTGGTCGAGTAGGAGAGATTCGATTTCTGCAATCCATCTCTACATCAGTGTCACTAACCCATCGAGAATCATTTGGTTGACATCCTCATCATCATTATCATAGGTGTTAAAAATCCAATTTGTCGGATGTCGCACATCAGTGCGACTTGGGTTAGGAAGAACAATACTCCTAATCACAACACGCTGAATCATCAGATAATACTGCCAGAGGCTCTTATTCTTAACTATCATTTGCACTTGACAAGAGGTGATGTCAAGCACAGTGCTGCCCGCGACAGGAAAAAGTGTGGCAACCTCAGCATCCATACCCATATAAAGTGTAATAGAGGTAATCAATCCTCCAATGACAATGCTGCCTCGCTGAGTTATAGTCCCTGTATGCCTCTCCCACAAGAGGTCGAACTCATGCGTAAAAGGTCTCACCAGGGTGAGCTCGCAGGGGATGTCGGGTGCCTACTGAAACTGTAGCATACCGGCTATTTGGTCATGGTTAAATACATAATCACGGTTAAACATCCTGAACCTAATAGTGAAAAAAGAGTTCTCTTTATTTGGTCGAAATCTCTTAGCCAACAGTGTGTTGCGTTATCCTTTCGACAATGAAGCATGAAACCATTTTGATCGAATACATCTTAGTTTAAACGTCGAACCACAAAAATGTGAGACTTCGATTATACTGTGATGATTTTACATCGTATATCCAAGTGTTATTTTGCGACATTCTTGTCACTCGTTTGTTGTTATTTTTTTTTGTTTATCCGATTTTAAGGTACATGTAATTGTTTTTGTATAATTTAGTTTTTATATATTTTTCAAATGAGTGATTAAGTTGGAAAAAATAAATTGAGTGGATAATCATAAATAAGTATACAAATTAAAAATTGGAAAAATCAACTAATTAAAGTTAAATAAGTGTTAGAAAAATTTCTTAATGAAGAGTATGAAATCGATTACTTAAAGGAAAATCGATTAATCTTAATATGAATATGGTAATCGATTAATGAGTAAACAATAATTGATATAATAGTACTAATCAATTAATGAGTAAAGAGTAATTAGTAATTAGTGATAGGATAGTTAAGTATAATAATTAATAAAGATAATAGTAATGGTTAGTGAATAATTAGGTGATTACTTAGTTTTCTTACTAGTTGCTTCTATGTGTGTTAAAGAAAATAGTATGTGAGTATAGGACATGCATCCCAAAATATACAGTATAAGGTATAGTAGTTGCTGCAGGGTGAAGAATTTTGTCGAGTCTGTCTGGTGTGTAGAATTAATGATGATATATATAATCAATCACTACTAATTAAGTGAAGTCGAGGCAACGTAACAAACTATACATACATAACCAGAGAAATAATGAGCGGAAGGAGAAGAAGTAACTGTGTTATGTTTGTTTCCTTACTTTTAGTCCCACATCGACTTTTTTGTTTCGTTTTGTTAGGTTTATATAGTACAGCTACTCACACTTAGTTTGTCCCTTCGGGGACATCCGATAAAATTGGAACGATACAGAGAAGATTAGCATGGCCCCTGCGCAAGGATGACACGCACAAATCGAGAAATGGTCCAAATTTTTTTGCCATTTTCTTCTCCGTTCGTTCGTCTTCTTCTCTGGTTAGGGTTTCCTTTTACTGCATCATTTCGCGTTCCTTTTCTCTTTGATTTTGCGTTTAGGTTTTGTTCGTTTTCTATTTGATTTTGCGTTTAGGGTTTTGTTTCCCTTTCAATGCAGGTAGGTGGTGTTGATGACGATTTTGAAATTGGGGGTGTCTTCTACTTCAACCAAGTATCATGTATAGTTAAATTCTTGTTCTGATTCGTTGTTATTGTTACGTATACTTTCATTTCACTCTTGTCTCTAATTCATATATTCTTCACCATAGCTTTCAATTCAATTCAATTCAATTCTGTGTTACACAAAACATCAATTTCACCATTTAGATAACGTCATAGCTTTCAATTCAATTCTGTGTTGGCCAAAACATCAACTAATAGATTGCCAAATTGTGTTTCTATCTCATTCATGTACACAATTTTCACCCATTTTCCCATTCAAAGGGAAAAGGAAAATAATTACATGCCTATGTTTTACAAAATTTCAATGCTAATCTATGTCACTCTCTTCAGTTGCATATTCATACACCATTGAAACAAGAAGTTATATGCAAAAAAACATCTTCCGTGCAAGGAATTGTGAGGCCACCCATTGGATGATCATATCCAAATTCTTCCTCCGCTTGACTCAACAAGTCTTGAAATGAAGTTTGGTTCAAGTATGACATAGGGATCACAAACCTCTTCATTTCTTCTCCCACGTACACTGCAAGACACCCCTTCCGCACATTCGCTACTTTTGATGATGGTTGGCTGCTACTTAATGAAGCACGTCTAATAACTGCTGGGAAACGGAAGCCCATTTTAAATGTTTTAAATAACAAGCTAAAGATCTCAAATTTATCTTACTTTTGATGCTTGAGTATGCAAATGAGCTGTGATGGTTTGTTATGAGGGAAGATAGTGTATTTATAGACTCTTCAAGAGTTTCTTCAAATCCATTTCTTTGATAAATTATTCTTGTTAAAGGATGGGGTCCATAAGATGAGGCATCGCCACATGGTATTGTCTTCGACGGTCCACCTCCTCAATGAAAGGCCAGTAGATAGACAACCCAATTGATAGTCAAATGAAATGGCTAGATTGAACTTAATGCTTTTGATTTATTATGGATACTCGTTTTTTGGTAGACACGCATTAGACATGTCACATGTTTTCTTCATATTGATAACACGTCTCGGTGCCCACATATAAGTTCTGTTGTTGTGTGAATTCTAATGTAGATAGATAATGCATAGTTGGATACAAATCATCATAATTGTAGGGAGGCAACAGGGAACTTTCATCAAAGGCTTGGTTAGCAGTCAAAATATTTTTAAAGTTCAACGGTCATAGTCTCACTGCCAACTATCTCTTAAGTGTCTAACCAGTCAAAGTTCTCCATTTAAAATTGATAAACTGTGATGCCGTAGTTTGGACGAGTTTCTAGCTTTAAACAACTGTGATGACTTTTTCATTTTAATTTATGTTTGACTCTTAACTAACATTCACTTTTATGAATAGTTGAGGAGAATTCAAAGTAAAGGGTTGCCGCTGCCTTTATCAACTATGACCTCATCAATCCATATGAAGAGCGCGGGTAGTTCATGTGATTTTGGTTACCACCGCCTTCTTCAATTACTGGTATATTCTTTTCTTCATTTCATTTCATTGCTACTGACTTGCTTCAAAATTCTATCATGTGTAAAACAAGTTGAACTTTTTTATAGGTTATGGTTTTTCTTTAAAGATTTATATCTTTTGAGCTTTCTCGTATGGCCTTGCTATATATCAAATAGAATAACCAGCCTTGCACTACCATATCTACTATGTGTGTATGAATAGTTCAGTTCCCATAAAATTGGTGCATGGCTTGTGTTTGTGCCTGCAAAGCAAATCTTTAGCATGATACAAAAAACAACAGATCAATTCAAAAAAATATAGTGTGGTAGGGTTCCCATTTCAGATTTTCACTTAAGAGGAAACATTAAAATTAACAAAAGAAATTCCTATTTTGCTATATAGACTTTCATATGACTTTTTTTGCAGTATGAATTAATGATAGGCCGTTTAAGCGAGAAGCTGTAAGAACATATCTTCATTGCAGAGAATTGTAGACCTTCCATTGGATGACAGTAATCACATTCCTCTATAGTATGGAGCAATTGATAGTACCAATGCATGCATGTTCATAATTTGTCCTGTTAGAGTTTCTCTTTAAAAAATTTGCCATACTCTGTATTCTTTCAACCTTTAGTGCATTGAAAAGGCAGCGTTCTAAATCTAATTGATTTGGTAGTTTTTGAATCTTGGAAATTGTTGAGGAATTTATGTTGTCCCCTTTTAAACCATTCCTCCTCCCCGTGGCTATCAAAACTATAGTTTATAATATCTATATTGACTTGAAATTTATGTTGAACTACTATTTTATTTCTATCTATATGGCTGGACACAGAACTGTCAATGGAAGACTTTTCATTATTGTGTTAATAAGTGGTAAGCCTGGACTCTATTATTTGACGGGTTTAGATTCTGATTTAGGCTCTAATTATTTATGTCTCGAATCTTTATTAACATATGCTCTGTTCAGACTTTGTTTTGTCATGGAATAAAGCCCCTGAAACATATGAACTGTGCTTTTCACTCTCTTTACCAAATGTATATTTTTAATTTGAGTATACTAAATGTAGGGAGGTTGTGATAATCTTTTGATTAACAAAATACAAATACAGTACACTTTTATGAGTAGTGGAGGGCTGCTAGGAACTTAGACTAAAGGGTTGCCACTCATTGCGTGCTTTCGGACCACAACTTCGACGACAAGTCCATGTGAAGAGCACGGGAAGTCTTTGTGATCGTGGTCCTTACCACCTTCTTCAAGCATCACTACAAAAATGCAACATCGTGTGATCAGTTATTGGTATGTTTTTTAATTTTATTTCTACGGAGTACTAACTTGCTTCCAAAATTTTATCATCCGACAATCAAGTTAAATATCTTTGTAGGTTAAAGAATGGTTTTTCCAATTAAGAGTTTTTATTTTGAGTTTTGTTGTATCTTGTATGGCGTGGTAATATATATACCACTTTTGAATTACCAAATCTATTAGTATATAATAGTCCGTATTTCCGTAAATTTGGTACATGGCTTGAGTTTGTGCATGTAATGAAAGCATTTAAGATAACACAATAAACAACACATGAATTGAATTCACAAGACAAGAATATAGTTTGATGATATTCTCATTTCAGATTTCCATTTAAGAGGAAACATGACAAAATTCCTCAAGTACAAAAATTGTCTCAACTAGTCAGTCCTATATTGTTCTATGTTATAATACAAATATGACTTTTTTATTCTGTATGCATTAATTATAGGCCGTTTAACCGAGATGCTGTATGTAAGAAGACTTCTTCTTTGCAGGGAATCGTAAGACCGCCCATTGGATGACAGTAACCAAATTCTTCTTCAGCTTGACTAAGCAATTCTTGAAATAAAGGCTCATTTAAGAATGATACTGGAACCAAGAACCTCCTCGCTTTCTCTCCAACATACACTGCAAGGTAGCCTTTTGGCACTTCCACTTGTTTGCTAGATGATTGGCTTGTACTAAATGACGATCGTCTAATACCAGGTAAGCGAAAACCCATTCTTGTTTTGGTTTATTGACAATAGAATGATCTCAAAGAAGTAGTAGAAGAAAGAAGTGCACTTGAATTTTTATGCTTCAAGGTATGAATGGTCTGTGTTGCTTGTAAACCCAATGATGGATATATATAGACTTTGAAAACCAATTGTATGGTGAGTGAGTTATTGAGTGGATGTTAGTGGGAGCCATGGCTCATTAATGATCACATGGCACTGTCTTGAAGGCTTTCATAGAGGACTGTATGAAATGTGAGATCACATGCCCCACGCCTTTTAGAAAAAGACTAGAGATAGGTAACTTAATATATTATAGACAAGCTCTAAACACATCATATATCTTGTTCTGGTTTTTATAATACAAGTGATATCTACCAGTACTTTAAATCCAATCAATAAACAATGAAATCTTCATGAAAAATTATGCAACTTTATATGGATAGACCGCTGCCACATTTTGATGTAACCGTATAATCTGGCTGTATATTTACCTTCAACACAAGTAAACAACTGATTTGGATGAAATTTTAAATTTGATTAACACAGCCTTTCTATGGACAAGCTATTGCTATAAATCATATGTCAAAAGCCGCTAAGAAATAATTTGCAATAATAGGAGGTCAGAGGAATGCCGGCATGCTGAAAACATAAGAATCATGTCAATGCATTGGCTTAAAAATTAGCAGGTTTTCTTATCTTTGTAATCAAATTTCATTTTGTGAATAGTCACCATGTTTGCACAACTTCTTAATGTGGATCATACATGTAATTACTCTCAATTCTTAAGCATGCGAAGTGAATGTTGAGAAGTCATTCAGAGGGAGAGAGAGATGCATCTTGGAAGTCGCATGCGAAGTGAATGTTGAGAAGTTAGTATCTGTACACTATTACGTTATGTTACTTGCTTTTAGTCCCTCATCGACTGCTCTGTTTCATTTTGTTGTGTTTATATAGTACAGCTACTGACACTAAGTTCGTCCCTTCGGGGACATCCGATAAAATTGGAACGATACAGAGAAGATTAGCATGGCCCCTGCGCAAGGATGACACGCACAAATCGAGAAATGGTCCAAATTTTTTTGCCATTTTCTTCTCCGATTAGGGTTTCCTTTCTCTTTGAATTTGCGTTTAGGTTTTGTTCGTTTTCTCTTTGATTTTGCGTTTAGGTTTTGTTCGTTTTCTATTTGATTTTGCGTTTAGGGTTTTGTTTTCCTTTCAATGCAGGTAGGTGGTGTTGATGACGATTTTGAAATTGGGGGTGTCTTCTACTTTAACCAAGTATCATGTATAGTTAAATTCTTGTTCTGATTCGTTGTTATTGTTACGTATACTTTCATTTCACTCTTGTCTCTAATTCATATATTCTTCACCATAGCTTTCAATTCGATTCAATTCTGTGTTACACAAAACATCAATTTCACCATTTAAATAACGTCATAGCTTTCAATTCAATTCTGTGTTGGCCAAAACATCAACTAATAGATTGCCAAATTGTGTTTCTATCTCATTCATGTACACAATTTTCACCCATTTTCCCATTCAAAGGGAAAAGGAAAATAATTACATGCCTATGTTTTACAAAATTTCAATGCTAATCTATGTCACTCTCTTCAGTTGCATATTCATACACCATTGAAACAAGAAGTTATATGCAAAAAAACATCTTCCGTGCAAGGAATTGTGAGGCCACCCATTGGATGATCATATCCAAATTCTTCCTCCGCTTGACTCAACAAGTCTTGAAATGAAGTTTGGTTCAAGTATGACATAGGGATCACAAACCTCTTCATTTCTTCTCCCACGTACACTGCAAGACACCCCTTCCGCACATTCGCTACTTTTGATGATGGTTGGCTGCTACTTAATGAAGCACGTCTAATAGCTGCTGGGAAACGGAAGCCCATTTTAAATGTTTTAAATAACAAGCTAAAGATCTCAAATTTATCTTACTTTTGATGCTTGAGTATGCAAATGAGCTGTGATGGTTTGTTATGAGGGAAGATAGTGTATTTATAGACTCTTCAAGAGTTTCTTCAAATCCATTTCTTTGATAAATTATTCTTGTTAATAGACGGGGTCCATAAGATGAGGCATCGCCACATGGTATTGTCTTCGACGGTCCACCTTCTCAATGAAAGGCCAGTAGATAGACAACCCAATTGAGAGTCAAATGAAATGGCTAGATTGAACTTAATGCTTTGATTGTTTTTTGGTAGACACGCATTAGACATGTCACATGTTTTCTTCATATTGATAACACGTCTCGGTGCCGACAAATAAGTTCTGCTGTTGTGTGAATTCTAATGCAGATAGATAATGCATAGTTGGATACAAATCATCATAAATGTAGGGAGGCAAGAGGGAACTTTCATCAAAGGCTTGGTCAACAGTCAAAATAAAATATATTTGTAGTACATGTTTGAACCCACTAGTAGCAGACATACTGGATGGATATTTTTTAAGTTCAACAGTCATACTCTCACTGCCAACTATCTCTTAAGTGTCTAACTAGTCAAAGTTCTCCATTTAAAAACTGTGATGCCGTAGTTTGGACGAGTTTCTAGCTTTAAACAACTGTGGTGACTTTTTCATTTTAATTTATGTTTGACTCTTAACTTACAATCACTTTTATGAATAGTTGAGGAGAATTCAAAGTAAAGGGTTGCCGCTGCCTTTAGCAACTATGACCTCATCAATCCATATGAAGAGCGCGGGTAGTTCATGTGATTATGGTTACCACCGCCTTCTTCAATTATTGGTATATTCTTGTCTTCATTTCATTTCAATGCTACTGACTTGCTTCAAAATTCTATCATGTGTAAAATAAGTTGAACTATTTTATAGGTTATGGTTTTTCTTTAAAGATTTATATCTTTTGAGCTTTGTCGTATGGCTTTGCTATATATCTAATAGAATAACCAGCCTTGCATTACCATATCTACTATGTATGAATAGTTCAGTTCCCATAAAATTGGTGCATGGCTTGTGTTTGTGCGCCTGCAAAGCAAATGTTTGGGATGATACAAAAAACAACAGATCAATTCAAAAGAATATAGTTTGGTAGGGTTCCCATTTCAGATTTTCACTTAAGAGGAAACATTAAAATTAACAAAAGAAATTCCTATTTTGCTATATAGACTTTCATATGACTTTTTTTGCAGTATGAATTAATTATAGGCCGTTTAAGCGAGAAGCTGTAAGAACATATCTTCATTGCAGAGAATTCTAGACCTTCCATTGGATGACAGTTTTGGAAGTCCTCTCTAGTATGGAGTAATGATAGTACCAATGCATGCATGTTCATAATTTGTCCTGTTAGACTTTCTCTTTAAATGCATGTTGGTAAAGCGCTTCTCACCGGAGCTTTTACCACTTATTGTGTTTTCTTGGAGTTTATTAATTTTTAGGCACTTCCACAGTGGGGTTAATCTCAAAACATCCATCCACCATGTTCACCTTTCACTGAACTAGCAGGATTTAGATAAGGATTTAAAATTTGCCATACTCTGTATTCTTTCAACCTTTAGTGCATTGAAAAAGCAGCGTTCTAAATCTAATTCATTTGGTAGTTGTTAAATCTTGGAAATTGTTGAGGAATTTATGTTATCCACTTTTAACCCATTCCTCCTCTTCGTGGCTATCAAAACTGTAGTTTATATAATATCTATATTTACTTGAAATTTATGTTGAACTACTGTTTTTATTTTTATCTATATAGCTGGACACAGAATTGTCAATGGAAGACTTTTCATTATTGGGTTAATAGGTGGTAAGCCCGGACTCTAGTATTTGATGGGTTTAGCTTCCTGATTTAGGCTCTAATGATATATGTCTCTAATCTTAATTAACATATGCTCTGTTCAGACTTTGTTTAGTCATGGAATTAAGCCCCTGAAACATATGAACTGTGCTTTTCACTCTCTTTACCAAAAGTATATTTTTAATTTGAGTATACTAAATGTAGGGAGGTTGTGACAATCTTTTGATTAACAAAATACCAATATAGTACACTTTCATGAATGGTGGAGGGCTGCTAGGAACTTAGACTAAAGGGTTGCCACTCAATGCGTGCTTTCGGACAACAACTTCGACGACAAGTCCATGTGAAGAGCACGAGAAGTCTTTGTGATTGTGGTCCTTACCGCCTTCTTCAAGCATCACTACAAAAATGCAACATATTGTGGGATCAGTTATTGGTATGTTTTTTAATTTTATTTCTACAGAGTACTAACTTGCTTCCAAAATTCTATCATCTGACAATCAAGTTAAATATCTTTGTAGGTTAAAGAATGGTTTTTCCTTTAAAGAGTTTTTATTTTGAGTTTTGTTGTATCATGTATGGCGTGGTAATATATACCACTTTTGAATTACCAAATCTATTAGTATATAATAGTCTGTATTTCCGTAAAACTGGTACATGGTTTGTGTTTGTGCATGTAATGAAAGTATTTAAGATAACACAATAAACAATACATGAATTGAATTCACAAGTCAAGAATATAGTTTGATGATATTCTCATTTCAGATTTCCATTTAAGAGGAAACATAACAAAATTCCTCAAGTACAAAAATTGTCTCAACTAGTCAGTCCTATATTGTTCTATGTTATAATACAAATATGACTTTTTTATTCTGTTTGAATTAATTATAGGGCGTTTAACCGAGATGCTGTATGTAAGAAGACTTCTTCCTTGCAGGGAATCGTAAGACCGCCCATTGGATGACAGTAACCAAATTCCTCTTCAGCTTGACTAAGCAATTCTTGAAATAAAGGCTCATTTAAGAATGATACTGGAACCAAGAACCTCCTCGCTTTCTCTCCAACATACACTGCAAGGTAGCCTTTTGGTACTTCCACTTGTTTGCTAGATGATTGGCTTGTACTAAATGATGATCGTCTAATACCAGGTAAGCGAAAACCCATTCTTGTTTTGGTTTGTTGACAATAGAATGATCTCAAAGAAGTAGTAGAAGAAAGAAGTGCAGTTGAATTTTTATGCTTCAAGGTATGAATGGTTTGTGTTGCTTGTAAACCCAATGAGGGATATATATAGACTTTGAAAACCAATTGTATGGTGAGTGAGTTATTGAGTGGACGTTAGTGGGAGCCATGGCTCATAAATGATCACATGGCACTGTCTTGAAGGCTTTCATAGAGAACTGTATGAAATGTGAGATCACATACCCCGCGCCTTTTGGAAAAAGACTAGAGATAGCTAACTTAATATTTAATAGACAAGCTCTAAACACATCATATATCTTGTTGTGGTTTTTATAAGACAAGTGATATCTACCAGTATTTTAAATCCAATCAATAAACAATGAAATCTTCTTGAAAAGTTATGCAACTTTATATGGATAGACCGCTGCCACATTTTGATGTAACCGTATAATCTGGCTGTATATTCACCTTCAACACAAGTAAACAACTGATTTGGATGAAATTTTAAATTTGATTAACACAGCCTTTCTATGGACATGCAATTGCTATAAATCATATGTCAAAAGCTGCTAATAAATAATTTGCTATAATAGGAAGTCAGAGGAATGCCGGCATGCTGAAAACATAAGAATGATGTCAATGCATTGGCTTAAAAATTAGTAGGTTTTCTTATTTTTGTAGTCAAATTTCATTTTGTGAATAGTCACCATGTTTGCACAACTTCTTAATGTGGGACATACATGTAATTACTCTTAATTCTTAAGCAATTATTCAATCTTTGAGAAAGACCTCTAGACAGTAGCATGTGATCTGCTGTGAACCATAGTCTGATTATCTCCAACTAGGCCCTTCAAGAACAATAAATATGTGCAATTCTTAAAATAGTGTATGACTGATATTTCTCATAATTGTACAGATCATATATCAACATTAAGTTGTGTTGTCAATACAAAGAGAACATCATGTGCCATGTCTGATGCATGTCTGAGAAGAAATGAGTAGGCATTGTACAAGTATTGAGTTTAACAAGCACACATCTCATTTGATTTTCAGTGGTTACGGTTTGCACTCTTGTTGAATTTATTGATCCTTGATAGAGGCATCTAAGACAGTACCATGTGATTTCTTGTCTCATGGGCCCCATCATTTCAAGTTACTATTGGAAACTATAAATGCACCATCTTCCTTCACAACATTACAAACCACTCAAGCAAACAAATTTAGATACACTTTTCTTAAATCTGAGAAATTCAGCTTATTTTTCAAACCATTAGAAGATGGGTTTCCGATTACCTTCTATTAGACGTGCTTCTTTTACAGGTAGCCAAACATCGTCAAAAGCATTGAATGTGCCAAAAGGTTATCTTGCAGTGTATGTTAGAGAGAAAATGAAGCGCTTTGTTATCCCTATGTCTTACTTGAACCAACCTTCATTTCAAGACTTGTTGGGTGAAGCAGAGGAAGAATTCGGATATGATCATCTGATGGGCGGCCTCACAATTCCTTGCACACTAGATGTTTTCTTGCATATTACTTCTCGCTTCATTGGACTATAAATATAGAGCTGCAAGAGACTGACATTAGATTAGCAGTGACATTTTGTACAACAGTCACAATTTGCATTTTCCTTTCCCTACTTTTGGAATGGATTAGAATTGTTCATCTGAATGACAAATTCAAGAACAAAATATTTGTTGTTATTTATTTCTAATCATAATAACATATTATATTCAACAACTGATTGGGTTCCTATATGCTTCTATTTATAAAATCTAAAAACAGAAAATATATTGTTTATCAAAATTCTGTCCAATCAGTAATATTTTACTAGTTTTGAAGGAAAAAATACACCCTGAGAAAATTTGAAACATATTGAAGGGAATGGTTATCATTATCAAACCAATTATTCTGCATTTATTGGCCTACTTAATTATTTAGCCAAACTATAATTGTACATAAGTTACCTTGTATCTAAGTTCAATTTTTCTTTTACATACCTTATGATTCTATTCTATCAACTGCTTCGCCGTCTAGGAAGAGCAATGAACTGAGCATAAGTTGCAGGACACTTAAATGTTTGTTTTGTCTGTTCATATAGGCAGAGCATAGTACTAGGTTTCAGCTGATGGTCCAGCAAAACTTTGAATTATGTTATTTATATTGACTTGAAATTCATGTTTAACTGCCATTTTATGTGTAGATTATGGCTGAACACAGAACTGGCAATAGAAGACTTTTCATAATTGGTTTAATAAGTGGTAAGCCTGAAAACTCTATTATTGATGGGCGTAGCTTCTATTTTTATGTTATAATTAATTTTGTCTAATATTAATTATTATATGCTCTGTTCAGACTCTGTTTAGTCATGGAATTAGCTCCTGAAACATGTGAACTGCGTCTTTTATTGTCTAGTCACTCTTTACTTGGTATATTTATGATATAAGAGAAGATATTGAATTTAGGGAGATTGTGATAATGTCTTGATTAATAAATACATAATAGAAACTTTTATGTATAGTGGAGGGCTGCTAGGAACTTAGAGTAAATGGTTGCTACTAATTGAATACTTTTATGACACAAAAATCAACAGATGAATTCATCAAAATATAATTTGATTATGTTCTCATTTTAGATTTCCACTTAAAAGGAAACATAAAAATTGATAAAGAGATTCCTGATGTACAAAAATTGTCTCAACTAGTCAATCTACACTGTTCTATGCTAAATTTCACATGAATTTTTTGCCGTATGAATTAATCATAGTTTGTTCAAGCGAGAAGCTGTATGTAAGAAGACATCTTCCTTGCAAGGAATTGTAAGACCACCCATTGGATGACAGTAACCAAATTCCTCTTCGGCTTGGTTAAGCAATTCTTGAAATAAAGGCTCATTCAAGAATGATATTGGAATCAAGAACCTCCTCGCATTCTCTCCAACATACACTGCAAGATAGCCTTTTGGGACATCCACTTGTTTGCTAGATGATGATCGTCCCATACCAGGTAAGCGAAAACCCATTCTTGTTTTGTTTCTTGACAATAGAATGATCTCAAAGAAGTAGTAGAAGAAAGAAGTGCACTTGAATTTTTATGCTTCAAGGTGTGAATGGTTTGTGTTGCTTGTAAACACAATGATGGATATAGACTTTGAAAACGAATTGTATGGTGAATGAGTTATTGAATGGGTGTTAGTGGGAGCCATGGCTCATTAATGATCACATGGCACTGTCTTGAAGGCTTTCTTAGAAATGTGAGATTACATACCCCACACCTTTTTGAAAATTAGTCTATGAAAAAGACAGAGATAGCTTATTTAATATATTTCCGACAAGCTCTAAACTCATCATATATATTGTTCTTGTTTTTGGAAGATAAGTGGTATCTACCAGAACTTGATAGTTGATAGCCAACCAATAAACCATGCAATCTTCTTGGAAGCTCCTGCAACTTTGTATAGAAAGAGAGACGTGGGTTTTGAAAAATGGAAGGATGGTATGGAAGAAACGGAAGCCTTTGGGAGGGTTTTAGAGGGCTTATATAAATTCTTAAAATTCAATCTTTGTTGTTATAAAACTCTCAAAATTAGAAATATATTAATCATACATTAAGGATAGTTTCCTTTTGAGTTAGAAGAAACATAAGTCCTCTGCAAGAAACATGAAAAAATATTATGAATCATAAATACAACTCTACTTGTTTCCCTAGAAATCATTGCTCATTGCTCAACATTTTAAAATAGGTTCATCAATAAAGTTCTGCTAACATACTATTCTTATAAGCTGAAAAAAATATCTAACAACCTTTATCAATCCACCTTATAAGGGAATTGTTGCTAGACTTTTCTTCGGAAGACTGCAATTATTGAAAGTGAAATAATTCAATTTTCAGAATACAGTTTTCTGCTACTTGTGGATTCAAACCTGTACTACTACTACTATCTTCTGGTCAGGATGACTACTGACCAATTCCTTGATACAGGTTCCATTGTTGCCTCCTAACATATATGATTTGTAGCCACTAACTAGCTTAAAAGTCATCCTTAAGATGATTTTTGTTGCTATATGTCGACATAGAGCCGTGTTACCAATATGAAGAGAACATGGCACGTGTCTACAAATACATGAGTGGCCATAAGTTAAGAACTAATTTTAACCTTCCTATCTCATATGACTTCCAAGTGAGTGATCTACAAAAGGTGTGGTGTATATATGCACTCTTGATAGAGTAACATCAAAAGGAGATATCATGTGATCTTTCATCTCATGGACCCCATCATTTAACAACCACATAACAAAATAGATTTTAAGAAACTCTTTAAGACTATAAATGCACTATCTTCCTCCACAACAATCAAACTCATTTGCATACTCAACCATCAAAAGTTAGATACATTTTTCTTATATTTGAGAGCATTACTTGTTATTTGAAACATTTGAAATGGGCGTTCATTTACCTGCAGTTATTAGATGTGCTTCATTAAGCAGAAGCCGAACATCATCAAAGGTAACAAATATGTCAAAGGGCTATCTTGCCGTGTATGTTGGAGAGGAAATGAAGCGGTTTGTGATCCCCATGTCATACTTGAACCAAACTTCATTTCAAGACTTGCTGAGTCGGGCAGAGGAAGAATTTGGATATGATCATCCAATGGGTGGTCTCACAATTCCTTGCACACAAGATGTTTTCTTGCATATTACTTCTCACTTCAATGGACTATAAATCTACAACTGCAAGAGACTGTCCTAGACTAGTATTGACATTTTCTACCATAGGCATATTTTAAACTTGTAAATATTTTCCTTTTTTTATTCTTGTCTAATTATAATGGTGAATTACTAGTCTAGTGATTTATTGGAAAAAAGATGCTCTACCTTTATCCTAAAGTTATGACAGAGATTTATACAACAGTTTAACATTTTAGCATTTGACAAATCCAAGTTACTGTTTTAGCTTCTAATTTAAGAGATATTCATCAAGCCTAAGTCCGAGCTGATAATATTATAATTTCTACACAAAGGTTTTAAAATGCAATTGAATATTAGATACAGTCAGATTGTGTGGTTAGTCTATTTTCAGGTTTTTCCCCACCTCAGAAAAAAAATCATCTTGTCTTAAAAGGTGAAATTCTCGCCACACATTTTTTACACTGTTAATCATTGGTTGTTTGTAACAGGTCACTTCAATTGCCTGTAAAAATTTATCAGTGTGAAAAATATGTTGACTACTTAAACTATGCACAAATTAAAATATAAAAAAAACTTGTGTTCTTTAATGTGTTAAAATCAGTATACTCACTATTCCATTACCAATTTAAAGCACTAATTTAAGCATTAGTTAGCATTGTCATGATTGTTATGGATTTAGAAACTGTAGTTCACTGATTTTGAGAAAACATATTCCAACTTTTCTGGAGGACAAACTTTATGAAACATTAGATTCAACTTCAAAAATTAACCCTAAATTAATTGCTAAATTATTGGAAGATATGATTAAACTCGCACCGTTAAAATATTTTTACATGCACAAAATGTTTACAAAACTTAATGTTTCACTATCCACATCCAATACACCCAAGACTCTTACTCACTAGAATTTTTCTTTTTTATGGCTTTGACATTTTCATTGAAACTCTTTGAATGTGTTGGAATGAATTTTCTTTCATCCATCACCTTCTATATATGAAAAAATGGAAGTTTTTATTAGAACTTAATCAAAACACACATAGATGGAAATTAGAATTTAGGAATTGAATGATCACGCACTTGATCTCTTTTCTTTCATGAATATATTGCTTACTTATATGACACATGACTTGGGCCTACAATCATTAATTACTTCATAACAAACACAATTGATTAGTTACTTGTGTAACACGTAACTTAACTGTCTTTAGGGGTGTAATCAGTTTGGTTTATGGGTGTTCATTGGTTCGGGCAAATCCGAACCAAATCGGAATTCAAACCAAACCAATGTGTTTGGGTTGAACATTTTTTTAGTTCGGGCAAAAACCGAACCAAACCAATTAAAACCGATGTTAATTGGTTCGGGCAACGGATTTCTAATTTGCTACCCGTAAACCCGAACCAAACCAATAACAATCAACATAATTAATTTCTATAATAAATTATTAATTTTAATTAACTTATTACAATAAATGAATGAAGAGAAAAATTGTTATAGCAGGTACCAAGTACAAATTAGGGGTGTTCAAAAATATGGTTAACTGAATTGTATACTTGAATTGAATTGCATTACACCATAAAAAAACTGAACCATTTAAATGGTTAATGAACTGAACCATTTAATTAAAACAATTCAAATTCAGTTTAAAACCGATTCAGAACCAGTTTATTTTTATAAACTGGTTTAATTATATAAATTAATAAATTTTTAATAAAATGAATAAAAAATTAATGGAAAGTAAAAAAAAATTCTGAAAATAATTTTTTTTCCTGAAAAAAAAAACTAATATCGATTTTGTCTGAAAATTTTTTTTTTTGAAAATACGAAACATCGAGCTTTTTTGGCGCCACATTGTCAGTATGTAACTCCTAATACACAAATTCCATTAAATTGAATTTCTTGGAGGCGTCAATTGGTCTTGATCCCTCTTTTTGCATCACATCTTTTAAAAACAAATATTAAGTTTGATATATTAACAATCAAATTACAAGTTTATTTATGCTTATAAAATGAGAAAGTTTCTTAGACCGTACAATATGATTTTTTTTTTTTATAATCTTAACAAAACCTCTTAGGAATTGATGCAAATTATATATCGATAATGGGTGTTTTTACGTTACACGTTGAACATATTAAAAGTGTATAAATTTAGTTTAAAATAATATTAACAGAAAACATTCATCAATTTTGAGTTTTTTATATTCTGGGTCCTCGCGCTGAATAAACTCTTTTGGTTTCTCATATTTTTGTGATTTACTTAAATAGAATAATACAAATAGCCACTAGAAATTGACTTTTTCAATAAAGATGTATTTGGGATAGAATGGGGAACGTTAATGCAATTTAGGATAGATCATATTAGTGCAATTGAATATCACCATTTCTTACAGTATTACCCAAATTAAATGCTGCCTGTGTATTCGATTGTATGCAGTTATCATTGATATCATTATCATACTGTTGCATAGACCATATCTGGCCTGATGATTTCAGATGATTATGGTTGGCGATTTACGATGGCGTGTGGGCGGCGCCTGTGGAGTGCAGTGGTGGAAATGAGAGAGAGGGGGGAGTGTGTAAAATTTTGGGTAATTTTACACAAAACTATCCCTTACAATAAAAAGCCATCAATTTTTCAATAAGACCTTCCATTAAATCACAAAAAAAATCCCTTACAATAAAAAGAATAAAAACTATTTTAATTTTTTATTTATATTCTGTGATAGATTTTTTAAAACTGTTATTTAAACCAAAAAATTTAAAAAAAATTCAGATTTGAATTCAATTTTATTTTAAAAAATCACAAAAAACAGTTTTTATAATATATATGAAAATCAGTTTGAAATTTGGTGAAAAAAATAATTCAGTTTTTTCAAAAAATTAGTTTTAAACTGGTAAAACTAAATTAAACTGGTTATAAACTGGTTTTAAATTATAAATTGGTTCTGAACCGAATTGAATTAGTCTAATAGATTAACCATTTTTTTGTTAAAGTGGTTTTTAAGAATTGCACTGAACCATTACTATAGTTCAGTTCAATTCAGTTCATGAACCACGAACACCCCTAGTACAAACCATAATGAAAGAAACAAAAAGGTATAGTCTCTGGATATTTTCAATGAAAAACAGAACGACATCTTTCAAATTATCACAAGCATATCAATCAATGATGAAATATAGCGAAACTAAAAATTACAACTATTATAAATCAAACTCACAAATTGAAAACTACAAGTATTCACAAACCACAACCTTCTTCCCAAATCACAAAACCTCAAATCATAAGTATCTGCAAACTGCAAACCTTTAATTTTATACTAAGGAATGAGGTATGAGTATGCAATAAAATTATTTTAAGTTATTGAATATTTAAGTGAAATACAACAATTGTATGACTAAGGTGGTCATAACTTGTTTAAAAACATGTGTGTCATGTATTCAATATTTATTTTTCATAGTGTGTAAACAAATAATTTTAATTTTTTTTTTTTTATATTTATGTTGAATTTATCCGATCAATCAAATCCAAACCAATCCATTGTTTTTCGGATCGGTTTGGTTTGAGTTTTATTGCAAAAATATATAAATCCAATCCAAACCAATCCATTTATTTTTCAATGGTTCGGGTATCAGATTCTCTCAAAGCCGAACCAAACCGGCCCGCGAACACCCCTGGTTCGGTTAGGACCAATTTTTGGTCAAAACAAGGTTTGAACCGATTATATTTTTATCGGTTTGCTTTGGTTCGATTTTTAACATTTTTTAAAAATGGAACCGAACCAAACTAAATGGTTTTATTCGATTTGGTTTGGTTTAGTTGATCGGTTTATAATGATTTTTTTTCAAAATTTATATTCATCGGCGTATTCTCCATTATCGTGTTTTTTTAACATATTTTATGCTATTATTTTTTAAAATAATACATTTCATGTAATTTATTTCATGCTCTATTTTTTAAAACATATTACAAGTTGTTCTTAATCCATATAAAACAGTGACATGTTTTCCACTTCATCATGAAATAAGTTCGCTATCAAATATAAAAGTTGACACTTGGCACCATAAGGTTGGGAAGTAATTTGAAAACTTAACAATTAAAATACAACAAAACATATATCAATTAACATGTTTCACACCTCAAACACGCATCAAAACTATTTTGTAATAAGACTAGAAGGAATTTTGTTGAAGAAAAAGAAACAAAAATGTAAAATAAATAAAGAAAATTAACGAATAGAACTTGAATACAAAGAAGGTGACCATAACATATTAGAATGACAATAGAGAGATAAACACTTGTGGCGACTAGCAAGAACAACAGTTAAGTGAAATCAAATTTTTGTGACTTATGATTTCTATGTTTGGAGTTTGATTCTAGATATGTGTTTTGCTAAAAGGAGAGAAGTGTAAACAAAGATGGAGAATGATTAGACCGATACAAAATTTGGGCATGATGGGTGGAATAAAAGATTTACAGTGTAATTATATTCATTGGCTTGGTTCATCGGTTTGGCGGTACCAAACAACTAAATCTGAGAACCAAATCAAATCATATTGATTTTCAATGGTTCGATTTGGTTTTAGAATCGAACCAGAAACTGTTGAGAATCAAGTGTGAGGAAGAAGTCCCACATTGATTAGAAAAGGGAAGATTGAACACTATATAAGTGAGAGAACCCACACACCTATCACCTTAAGGTTTTAGGTGAGTATGTGGTGTGTCTCTCACAAAGGTGTGTCCCAAATAAGAAATGCTTCCTCGTTGACTCCCTTCGATTGTTCCGCTAACAATGGTATCAGAGCCTGGTTCGAGAAAGGGACCGACTTACTTGTATCGAAACACTTGCCGCAGGTGTGGGTAGAAGGTGTTCCGTTGAGTTTAACGGTGATACAAGTGTATGTGGAAGAGAGAGCTTCCACGTGAGGGGGAGCATTGTGTATAGACTCACACTTGAGGGGGAGTGTTGAGAATCAAGTGTGAGGAAGAAGTCCCACATTGATTAGAAAAGGGAAGATTAAACACTATATAAGTGAGATAACCTACACACCAATAACCTTAAGGTTTTAGGTGAGTATGTGGTGTGTCTCTCACAAAGGTGTGTCCCAATTAAGAAATGCTCCCTCGTTGACCCCCTCGATTGTTCCTCCAATAATGGTATCAAAGCCTGGTTCGAGAAAGGGACCGGCTTACTTGTATCGAAACACTTGCCGCAGGTATGGGTAGAAGGTGTTCCGTTGAGTTTAACGGTGATACAAATGTATGTGGAAGAGAGAGCTTCCACATGAGGGGAGCATTGTGTATAAACTCACACTTGAGGGGGAGTGTTGAGAATCAAGTGTGAGAAAGAAGTCCCACATTGATTAGAAAAGGGAAGATTGAACACTATATAAGTGAGAAAACCCATACACCAATAACCTTAAGGTTTTAGGTGAGTATGTGGTGTGTCTCTCACAAAGGTGTGTCCCAAATAAGAAATGCTCCCTCGTTGACCCCCTCGATTGTTGATCTACAATTTAAAGTCTTCAATCTCATCATGGTTACTTTTAGTAATGACTAAATCATCTACATACATATACACCATGTTGAGATTTCCTTGATTCATGTCATTGACATAAATTTTATGTTCCACTATGCATTTAGAATAGTCAAAGTGTTGCATGAATTGATCAATTCTCTTGTTTTAAGCCATATAGTTTCTTATTATGCTCGACACTTTCACTTCTTTACCTTTTACAATGAACACTTGTAGTTGTTTAATGTAAATTTCTTTCCGAAAGTAGCAATTGAAAAATACACACTTGACATCAAGTAGAACAAATTTCCATTGCATAAAGTAGGCCACAATTACATCTAACCCTAAATTTCCTATTCTTGCTACTATTGTAGAATTTTTAAGTATTCAAGGTCGTACTTTTGCAAGAATCCTTTGCAAAAAGTCATGCCTTATAATTTGCAATGGAGCCATCTAGTAGGTATTTGAGTTCTTAAATCCACTTGAGTGAAATTGACTTCTTATGTGCTGGTAGTGATCCTAGATTCCAAGTTTGATTTTATTCTATGGCTCAAATATCTTCCTCTATAATCAATTTGGCAAATTCTTCTCTTAAGCATACATTTTATCATATTCATATGGTCTTATTCTTCCTCTCATCCAAACCTTTATGATGTGGTGTGTATGATGTAGTGATCTCATGTTGAATGTCCACCTCGTCACAAAAACTATCAAGTTTCTTGTGTCGCATCTCGAAAAATACGATCTTTCGCGAAGCATTCGCACGCTCTTGGAAATGGTTATCGAACAGATCCGCCACCAAACTATATTTATTTCAAAGAAGCAAAGGGAAAATATCGATAAAACCTTCAAAAAAAAGATGGTCGTCACAGTCTAATTCGGATTCAGGAGTCGATTATGCAAGGGGGAGGTATTATCACCCCTCAAGTTCGTTGTACTCAACAAGAACCTTTTAGTTAAATTTGTGATTGAATGTTAGCTTACATTAATTATTTTTTTCGAATGGTCAAAAGTGCAAAAGGAAAATAAAAGGGGTCACAAAAAGTTTTTATTAGGGTGCTTAACGAGATTGCATGTCTCGCTCCTGCGTATCCTCGGGTACAATGAGGAACTCAAACCTTCTTAGTTCAACGTAGAAAACTACATATTTGTTGGTGTGTTTTATTGAACAGGTGTTTAGATTGCACTCTAACGGTTAAACATTGGCTTGTATGCTCGCGGGGGAGGCTTAAGCGCTTGTTTGTATTTGCATTAGAACGGACTAAACAATGTTCTTTTTGAAAAGGTTTTCGATCGCACGAAGCTAGAAAATAGGTTTGATGTGTTTGAGTATGTTTTAGGGTTTGGAAGACACGCATTTATGACTTCCAAGTTATTACAACTTGAGTCTAATGCTTGGAACTATGAATGGACCTTTCATCCAGGTAATTTTTTTCTTTCCATTTATTGCGGAAAAGATTGAATATTTATAAGTGTTCTAAACGAAAGACAAACACTTGGGCTTGCAGGTTATTACAACTTGACCCTAGTATTTGGGACTATGACTATACCTTTCACCCATGTAGTCTTTTTCTTTCCATTTACTGTGAAAAGGAGACACATTTGAAGTTTGGCGAAAGACGAGTGTTTATGACTTACAAGCTATTACAACTTGGACCTACCACTTGGGGCTATAACTGAACCTTTCACCCAGGTGGCCTTTTTCTTTCATTATTTTTAAAAGTGTCAAAGTATGAAATAATTGTTTTGAGTTTGATTATGAAAAGAGCTTGATGTTGGGTCAAGCGTTTGATTTGTTTTTGCGGAGCGAATTGTGAAAATGGTTTGAAGGTTGTTTTTGAGATGAAAGTGAAATTAGTTTATGAAAATGGTTTGAAGAGGAAATTATGGTGTAATATTGTTTTTTTGGTTTTTTTTCTTCTTAAGAGTGAATTGAATTAATTGAAAGAACAATGATTATTTACAAATAAAAATGGTGTTGACTTTTTTTTTGAATAAATTCGACCTAACAAGAAAGTTTCTTTATCAATTATAAATATATGATCTAAAAAAAAAGATAATAGAAATAATAAAAATACACATCCAATATTCAAGCACAAAAATATGTTAATTAAATACAATGCTACCGTATAATATTTTTTGAGATAATTTTGCAATTATAAAAAATAAACATAAAAAGAGAACAAGTAAAAAGCGAAAGTGGGCTAACAAGCCCAACATAAGGGAGTGTAAGTAATAAAAAGGAGGGAAACGCGTTGGGTAACCATTGAGTCAACTAAATTGACCCAACGTGAGCCACTGGATATAAGGAAAGCAACCAATGCGTTAGATGAGCATACTCTGAAACTAATCAAGCGTGATCTATGATTATGATACGAGTCCCATGCTAGCTATCACGGGAACTCTCATATGGGAGCCCCTGTTGACTGGCCAAGTCAATGCGTCATGGGATCATGAGGGCGCCATGTGGCGCGATCAAGGGAAAGTGACAGAGGATGTATTTACTATCTATCCAATACTACCTTCGTTCCTTTATATAAGAGATAACTCATTTTTTAGGTTCATTGAATAATCAATGTATTTGGTCAGTTTATAGACTAGATATATTGATTATTCAATAAACCTAAAAATTAAATTGTCATTTATAAAAAAGAACGAAGGTAGTACTAAACTATTGCACGGTTTGCCAAATATGTCTTTTAAGCCACAACATTTTACACTACTAAAAGGTTAAATCAGTAATAACAAATGACAACATTAATTCACTTCAACCTTCCTCTTTTGCTCCCACGTATCAAACAAACATTTGCCTATGAACTAAACATTTTTCCCTCAAAAAACATTTTCAGCGGATGGCATATGTTACTCATAAGCTACAACTGACATCTCTTCTACTAACTATCTCTCTCGCTTTCGCATTCTACTAATTATCTCTCTCACTTTCTCATTGTGCCAGATATCTCTCTCACTTTGCATCTTCCCTTCCAAGTTTCCTATTTTTGCAACATATGTTTCATTTTTTAGCTTATTTTTGACAGAATAATCACTTTTAGTTTCAACTTATTTTTCGTCATTTTGTTCTTAATCACTTAGCTTCATTAAGTTTGTGTGTTTGAGAGTATGCATAATGACGTTTTTCAAGTTTAGCAATATTATCAGTTTGATATTAAAATGGTTTTTGTGTGTTTGTTATATGAGGTTTGACAGTATTATCTTTTTTTTTATTCTGTTATCAGCTTTGACATTTCAAGTGAAAAATCATGTTAGAACATTGTTCGTTTTTCTGTTTTCAACTCAGTTCAAGTCTCCCTATTTTCCATTTTGAGCAACATATGTTTCATTTTTGAGCTTTTTTTTGACAGAATAATTAGTTTTATTTTCAACTTATTTTAAACTTATTTTTGACAGCATAATGAGATTTGTGTTTTTGACAGCAAAATCGTTTTTACATAATATTTTTTAACTTATATTTGATCATTTTTTCCAACATACATCTAATGTTGTTGATTTCAACTTGGACACGTCCATTCCAAAGGAAGTTCAAGACCAACCTATGGTATGATATCTTTCATGTGTCAAACTACTACATTTTGGTTTGCATCATCATACTTCTATCTAAATGTGCATAACTGTTACCTTGCTTTATATGTTGGTGACAAAGTCGGCTGAACATACTAACTCAATTCAACCATCCACGTCTGCCAACCAAACTTAGAGTCCATCGGCCAACTCCAATAACACCCCTACTAAGAGAGTTCTTATTTCAACATCTCTTGATGAACTTTTCCAAAATGAAGACCTAACTCCTAAGCAATCCACAACAAAAGCCAAACACATGAAGAAGGAGTGATCTAATGGTCATAAGATTCCAAGCCTCATATTTTGTAGCTTTGTAATGTTTTGTTGACACCATTTTTGCCAGGAATGATTCTAAACACTAAGTCGTAATATTGTTTTAGCGTCTCGTAATTCATCTACCCTTTTCTAAATATCTTGAACTCATTGAGTCATGGAATATTAGTTTTGTAATGAGGCCTCCATATTTAATGTGATATTTTCTTCATATTGTTGTTTGTTAATTCCATTGCAACTTATAACAAATTTTTCAATGCTGTCTACAAATACCTTTATGAGAAAACAATATGCTTCACCTTTGTTTTGTGAGTAGCATATGTGTTTGGATAATTCTCTTTACAACTTGCATGTTTTCATTAGTCTAGCTAATGATAGTTTAAATCCTTTTTAATGAAGACTTTTATCAGTCAATATTTTAATTTTTATAATACATTTAGCAGTCAATGTTTTGATAGTTAATGCTTTTAAATTAGATTCCTAAAATACAAATTGTATTGATATACATGTCCACAACCAATTGATAAACTGCAGCACGATTTTTAGAGTTGAAATCTTAAGAACAAGTTTATTTGATTTCTATTATGCTATACATATCCCACAACCAATTGTTGGACTGCAATTTACTCACTAAACAATTGTTGCTTATCAACTTGAACTCACAGAAAACTAGAATGTGCCAAAGTTGAACTCACACATTTTATTTATGAAAACTGCTTCATGGATATAATTAATCAGCTTTGTTTGTTTATAAACAACAGACAATACCTCACTATGCAATGACATTTTGTATATTAATGTTGACAAGCATTTGGTCATGTCAGACTGCAGCTGTTTTAAGCCTTTCAAAGGGAAGATTTCAAATATTAAGCATGAGTTAATACCTTTTTCATAGTACATCCAGCTGCATTGAAGATCGTTACATAGCATAAATTTAGGAATATGATAGGCTATAGTCATTTCTTCATTTAATGTCATATGCTCTCTTCCCCAACAAGTTGTGAACAAGGCACAACATCCAATGTAATCAAATCTGAAAATATACAAAGGTATAGTTGCTTTTCAATTTGTCAGACATGTCAACAAAACTTTGACATTTTTTTTGTAGAAACTAATTTTAAATGCTTTAATGCTCAGCCCTTTCGCTTCCTATATTAATGTAAACTCTTTCATGATGACACTAATCGATCTCGTGTGCCAACAATATGGTAAATTAGTATCCTTTTTAGCTGTCAAAATTGTGTTAATACTTATGGATCATTTTATAGAAACTGTACCTTCTAAATAGAAAAACTATATTCAGTAACAATTTCTAACTAAACTTTGTTTTCCTGACTAGATTATTTCCATTCAAGTTACAATATTGATGTGCCCAATTGTAAAGAAAAAAAAATTGAAATTGCAGTTCAGTCCTCTAAGTATCCTAAAACTATAGTGAGTTTAATGACATACATTTCTACAAAATTCATGTTATTGAGACTAGACAACGAAGTGCGGGTCTTGAATAGTTTGAGTAACTAACACTTTAACACATTTCAAGAGATGAGGAGCAATATCAGTTAAGACCTGTTGTTCTTAATTCTTGGCAGATAACACTTGAACTAACTTATAGGAAGCAATACAAGCATCTGAATTTACATAGTAAGGTTATATTGCCCTAAAGGGTAGTTTTTTTGGATGCGTTTGTTAAAGTGTTAAATTCTAATTAGTCATTATACGAAACCTTTAATTGGATGACCCTAATATGAATTTATACAATTTTGTCATACAACCATGACCTTCCACACTTATTTCAATGTTTGTGACAATCAAATTTGAATGTTTATGAAATCTCTACTTTTAGGGTCTGATTTCAACTGCTATTGCATACCAAGTGTCATACCCCAAATTTTGACCATAATATTTCCCATAATTGTGCAAATCATCATCACAATATGGATGTACCTTCATCCCTCATCAATCCTCTCAAAAATTGTTGAGCACTCACCTCAACCAAGAATTAGGGTTTTGAGCCCTCTCAGAGTACTCAGACAAAGGATCAATCAAGAATTGACATGATCCTCAATTTGTCTAGCCTCTCAAACACCCATAAAGGACCAAAAGGTCTCCCATATCAAGTATCAAGCACAAGGTTGCAACATCCCAAGTGGATCAAGCCTCAAGATCGCCAGTGTCACCAAATTAGGGTTTTGGTCGACTAAGGCCTCCAGATGAAAAATTTCATCTGGGCATGAGCCAATACTTCAAAACATGAGTCAAGAAGCTCAAAGGGAACTCATGGACCCAATCATCAAGTCAAAATAGCCTCAGGGGATGCATTCATCAAAAATCAGGAATTAGGATTTCTTGAGCTAATTCATCCCTAAGTTGACTTTTGGAGCAAAACATGAGCCAAGACCTCAAGAAGAGTTTTGAAGACCTCGAATACATCATATTGATCCATTCACAAGGTTGGATTGATTCAAAGAACTTGGTTCACAAGCAATGCAAGGATTCAAATTCATCTGGGCCAATTAGGGTTTCCTGATGAAAAGTCAACTATATCTTTGACTTTTGACCAAGACATGTTCCCAAACCTTGGGACATGATTCAAGACACTCTATAATACCTATGGAATCCATCCATTAGGTTTGAATTAGGTCAAGGACTTGATTTCATAGAAGATCACACGGTTTGGAATTCATCTGACAAAAGTCAACTGTGCCAAAAAAACCAAGTTTGACTTTTTGAATTTCTAGACAAACAAGGCTTCCCTAAGTAAAAAACAATGATAATTAATGGATTATATCATCATACATCAAGAAAAATCAAGAAAAGTAGGGTTACTTGCAAAAGGGGTAACCTTAAGAAACTTAAAATTTTCTAAGTTATGGAAGAAAAGTGATTTGGTACCAACTTTGCAAGGTCATAACTCCTAAACCACAAAGCCATTTGCTTCCATCCAAAGATCAAATGAAAGCTCTCATTACATACTTCAAATTTGTCAACTACATCAGATTCCAAATCCTCATGAATTTTGAGTTATGGATTGATCAAAATCACAAAAACATGAAAATAGTCACTTTTTCCAACACTTAGTGAAAATTTTGGACAAAATATGTTTTGGTTTTTCACCAACTTTAGGGCATTTTTCATTATAATCCAAGTTTAACCAAGACCAATGTTGGACATCAAAGTTGAAGTATGTCATTGGGGTTTTCCAAAGAGTACAAGAACTCCCATTAATTCAACTTGAGCAATGAGTTATGAACCTCACAACATGCCTTGCTCAAACTGATTTTCATGACAGCATTTGGCAGATTGTGTGCATTTCTTGTGCCACACAATTTCCATTTCCAATTTTGTAATCTTCCAAGCCTTGTCCTCTTCCAAGATCAGAAAGAATCTTGATGATTCACTTGATGATTTCAACTTTGAACCCTTAAGTCAAGAAATCAACTTGGCATGTACAAAATCATCATTTACATGAACCTTGATTTTCAAATTTGGCATCAAGCATTTATGTGATGCATGGAGGTGGCATGAATTAGTTACAAACCAGCCAAAAGGAGTCAAGAAACATGAGTGTTCAAACCTTCAAAGTTGGTTGAAGTCAAGATAAGAGGAGACTTGGTACCTTGGCATTTAAGAAAGTGTTACATGACAAAATCCATTGGATAATAGCATGCTCCCTCATCCACTCACTATTCCTTCAAAAACAAACTTCCTCTACTATAAATAGAGGTCATTTCTGATGTTTCAAAACACACCAAAACAAAACCAAAGCCTTGTTTTCTCACTCTTTCTCTCTTACTTCATTTTCAAGTCACCATGGATCAATTTGGGGATTCTTGAAACCAAAGCAAAAACCACTCAAATAACTATCCAAACACATCATAAACCATCTATTGGAGGTGTTCAAACCTTCATTCTTATTGTACAACACCAAAATCAGAAAGTCAACCTCCAAAACCTCAAATTTTGACTTTTCTGCATTTTCAAGCCATGTCTTAATCCAATTACTTTTAAAACCAAACAACACTTCAAATACTCTTCAAATATCATCCTTAAACTGTCCTAATAAGTTTCCCTTAACTGTAACACCATTTGAGTGAGTTACCATTTTGGTCACTTTGGCCACTTTTGTAAGAAGGAGCCAGTTCTTGTTCCTGGGGATTCTAGCTGGTTTTGATCATCCTAAAAGTTTATAAGGGATCAATAAAGAGTGTCTAAGGCATTAAATTACTTCTGGCACCAGCATTTTGCAAGATAGCACAAGGAGCTTCAAGAGGTAAGTGCATAACAACTTGAACTCTTTAAAATATGCATTGCTTTGATGTCCATTGATCATGAACATGTCATACATATCATAAGTGTTGTGTTTGAACCAATTTACCATGATATTGTTGCTTGTATGAAGAGATAGCATAAAACTTGCAAATTTTGGCCTATTTTGAAACCACTATCAGGCTTTAAAATGTAGGCATCTTTAGAAAATTCTGAAACCACCATTGGATTCCTCATGGAATTCTAGGTGGGATCCATCTAAATTTCATCCAATTTCATGAAGAAATGAGGGGGATATGATCCTTCTTTCAAATCACTCAAAACTTGATTTTTTGCCTTGGCCTGACCTGAAATTTAGGCCACCCTTATGTACATATGGGGTGGTTTTAATACACGGATGTATCACCACCACAGTGGTAGCAGCGCATGTGTGTTTGGTTGGAGGGCGTGGGTTCAACACCCACCCAGACCATTTTTTTTATTTCCCTCTTATTTTGCTATTTTTCTTATTTTTTATGATTTTCTTAATTAATCTCAAAATTGATTTCTCTCTTAATTTTAATTATTTTTTATTGGTTCTTTTTTTGAAAATTCACAAAAATATTGAAATATGTTATTCCACAAAAAAATTGAATTTATATTATTTATTTAATATAGTTTGAATTTTTGTAATTAATTTCATTTTATTTGTTTTCAAACATTTTTAAAATGAGATTTCCACCTTGATTTTTCAAAACCATTGAATTTTAAACCTTCATGTGATTAAACATGATTTTTCAAAATATTTTTCAAAGCTTACCACTAGTTTTTAAATGTATTTGATATTTTATATTTAATTTCCTTTGAAAATTATATTTATTTTAATTAAAGTTAGGGTTTCCCTCAATTTTAATTTTTCAAACACTTTTCAAAACACTTTTGGGCCTCTTGGTAGAGTGTAAGTCCCATCCCTTTATAAATATATAAATTTGGGCCTCAGTCATTGTATAAGTCCCGATACGATTTTAAAAATTTCAGCGCGATCGCCATTTTCAAAATAATTTTCATCTGGGCCTCTCCTTGAGTTGTAAGCCCCATATTTCTTCTTTTCAAACACTTTTGGGCCTATAATAGAGTGTAAGACCCAACTCTCTTTGTACATAAATAATTTGGGTCTCAATCATTGTATAAGTCCCTACGCGATTTTCAAAATGAACAGTGTGATCGCTGTTTTTCATCTGGGCCTCTCCTTGAGCTATAAGTCTCATCTCTTGTATAAAAAAAAATAAACTTTTGGGCTTATAATAGAGTGTAAGACTCATCCTCTTTGTAAGTACAATAATTTGGGCATCCTTCGTTGTATAAGTCCTGTAGCGAGCGATTTTTGTCGGTGATGCGACCACCTTATCGCTGAAATTGGGTTTTCTCCTCACAATGAGGAGGGGGTGCTACTTTTTGATTTCTTATTTATCCCATGAAGTTGGAATGGAAAGGGAAGCTATCTAAAACTAACCTTGCACGCGCATGTTTAACTGAACAAACGCTTTAAAGAGATTGGGGGGTCCGGGGTTAGGTTATACAATGGGGAGTTGTCAATTACCCATCCTATATGTGGTTATCCATAGGACGTTAGCATTAGGTTTCACTTTGTGCTTGATGGTGTTTATTCGTTAATGGGTTGGGAAAGTTTCTTGGGAAAATATGACAGGGAGAGTGAGTTTTTGTTGATGTTCGGGTTCTTCCCGATGTTTTTGGTAAGGTACTGGACCTAAGTTTTAATTGATATGAAGGTACTGGACCTAGAGATTTTGATTAGTATGCTCGCTAAGATCTCACAATCTTATGCCTACGTATTCCCGTTTAAACGAAACAGGAAAATCAGAGCAATCGTAGTTCCTCCTATTCTAAGGGAGGAAAAAGATATTTTGGTGTCTTGTTCAAAGCCCAAGATTGAAGCTAAAAGGTTTATTTGTGTCTTGTACAAAGCCCAAGATTAAGGCTAAAAGGTTTGACTGAGAGAAAACTTGTCATATCTAAAGGGAGATGTTGATTTTTGTGTGCCTTAATCAAAGCCCAAGGTTGAAGCTAAGAGGCTGATTGACTCCGCTGGGAAGTCCTTATACAAAGCCTAAGAGTAGGCTGAAAGACTGACTCAACAAGAGAGTGTTTATATCTATGTCTTGTACAAAGCCCAAGATTGAGGCTAAAAGAGACTCGACTGAGGATATTTTATGTGTCATGTACAAAGACCAAGATGGAGGCTAAAATGAGTTTGACTCTGCGGGAGAGTGTTATCTGTCTTGTACAAAGCCCAAGATTGAGGCTGAAATATATTTGACTCTGCTTAGGAATTCATTTCTCAAAGCCTAAATAAAGGCTCGGAGGAATTAACTCTGCTGGGGAAGATATTATCCCGAGTTTAAGAGAAGATTATGAGAATTTATATCTTGTACAAAGCCCAAGATTGAGGCTGAAAGGGTTTGACTCAACAAGAGAATGCTTTTATCTGTCCTGTACAAATCCCGGGATTGTGGCTGATTAAGTTGGGGAAATCATTATACAAAGCCTAAGAGGAGGCTAACTTCTGCTAGGGGAAATCATTATACAAAGCCTAAGAGGAGGCTGAAAGGATTGACTCAACAAGAGAGTGTTTTTTATCTGTCTCGTACAAAGCCCGAGATTGAGGCTGAAAGGGTCGACTCAACAAGAGAGTACTGAAAGGTGATTGACTAAACAAGAGAGTCTGAAAGTTGATTGACTCAACAAGAGAGTCTGAAAGTTGATTGACTCAACAAGAGAGTCTGAAAGTTGATTGACTCAACAAGAGAGTCTGAAAAGGTTAGCTCCGCTAGGGAAAATCATTCTACAAAGCCCAAGAGGAGGCTAATTGCACTGAGGAAATGATCATTATACAAAGCCTAAGAGGAGGTTAGCTTCTGCTGGGGATTATTGAGATCCTGAGGCAGGTCCAAATTGGGAATTAACTCTTGCTGAGGGTTGCAGTAGAGTTGAGATGTCAGATGCCTTGAGGTTCTGATTTGGGATAATGTTATACTGATGATAAACTGACCCTGGCTAGGGAATTTTCGGAGAGAGACTGGGTTTTAGAACCAATGGGTTTTATCTCTACTGGAGATTGATCAGGTGATCAGGGTTTCTTCCTATGTTCTATAGGGAACTTGAGAATGTCTTTGAGACTCAAGGGTATTTAGAATGTCCAAGTCTACTGGTATGGAAGAGTTTTATCTTTTGTATGATGCCTCCCATAGGAGGATGACTCTTTTAAGGGAAGAGTATCAACCCTAAGTTCAAGATTTGACGCAGGAAAGACTGCTCTAGTAAAGGATGACTAAGTTCTGTCTTATACCTTTAAGAGGTCTTCAAGGTCCTTGTATTAAGCCCAAGAGAAGGCATGAGAACTTCTAAGAAGCTGAAGGGTCCTTGTACAAAGCCCAAGAGGAGACGAGGATGCTTTTAGGAAGCTTGTGGGTCCCAAACCAAGAAAAGTTCAAGAAATGCTATTCACCGAGAATAGATCATTTAGTGAAAGTTCTGAGGTTTGAAGAAACTCAAGAGATGCTATTCACCGAGAGTAGATCAACTCTGGGGAGTAGAATTTCTTTGACAATTTCTAATAGTGACATCCTGAGAAAAGGTTCACGAAGAATACTACCTTTCTCTTTGTTCAATATTGTTTAAGCCCAAGAGAAGGCAAGACTGAATCTGGAAATTCTATGGGGATCTAGTTTTG
Organism: Lathyrus tuberosus; assembly: GCA_022829125.1. Classification (NCBI taxonomy): domain Eukaryota; kingdom Viridiplantae; phylum Streptophyta; class Magnoliopsida; order Fabales; family Fabaceae; genus Lathyrus; species Lathyrus tuberosus. The sequence continues at coordinate 2,235,057 of JALAZF010000403.1, read as the reverse complement.
ACTGTATTTAAGAGCGACCAAACTGGCTTTACCTAGTTCTAGACCTAGTTGCCGGGAAAAACTCTAAATAACTATACTAGTATATATACAATTGATATATGACAAGTATTTAAAAGGATATGAAAGAAGGACTTATAGTGCGCAGCTTCCCACAATACAGTTTATATACATTAAAGCACGTAAATGAAAGCGGATAAAAACTTACAGGCGAGCAAGCTTCCATGTTGTATTGTTAGTTGTTCAAAGAAATTAAAGAAAGTTTTGATAACAACGTGTATATTTGAATCTAAATCAAAAGAGTAGTTCTCTTTGAAAAGATTGTTGGGGCTTATACTCAAGGAGAGGCCCAAGGTTTAACAGTGATTGCACCATTGTTTTGAAGATCGCATCGGGACTTATACAGCGACTGAGGCCCAAGATGGTTTATTTACAAAGGGGTGGGTCTTACAACTCAAGGAGAGGCCCAAAAAGTGTTTTGAAAAAGAAATATGGGACTTACAACACGAGGGGAGGCCCATATGATTTTTGTTTTGAAATGGCGATCGCGTCGAGATTTATTTAACGCGGAGAGACTTATACAATATCTGAGGCCCAAAATGGTTTTGGTTAAAAAAGGGGTTGAGTCTTACACTCTATTAGGGGCCCAAAGATTTATTTTTGTACAAGTGATGGGGTTTACAACTCAAAGAGAGACCCAGATGAAAAACAGTGATCGAACTGTTGTTTTTGAAAATTGTACTGGGACTTATACAATGATTAAGGCTCAAAACTATTTATGTACAAAAGGTGGTTGGGTCTTACACTCTATTAGAGGCCCATGAGTGTTTGAAAAAGATTTGTTAGGGTGAAAATCAAAGAAATCCTAATTTCATTTTCTTTTAAAAGTAATCCTTTTAATGAAATGAATAAAAATGACAAAAATACCAAATAAGTCTAAATAAACTACTTGTGATTTTTGATTAAGGTTTAAAAAATGAGGTTTTAATCACAAGATGATTTAGGACTAATTTGATTTTGATTTTTGATCGTGAAGGCTGGATCAGATCCTGTAGAATCGGGCCGCCAAGTGCGTCAGGGATGCTGGTCGTATGGAGAGGAGGGGGTGTACCTGCAAGGTACTCCGACGCTCAAGTAAGAAAGGGTCAGAGAAAAGGGGCAAGTACAAATTATGAATTCTTAGGGTGAATATTGGATACCTGACCCTCTCAAGCGAGAGAGTTTATATAGAGCCCCCAGCGCGTGGCCAACGGTCCTATTTTCGGGGCGAAATAACCGTTTTCCCCAAAGAATAGGTAACTACCCAAACTAGCCGTTATGTCGGGCAGAGTGCCCAAAACTAGCCGTTATGTCGGGCATAGGCATAGCTCCGGGCACCTGCCCATAGCTGTTCGGGGAGCAATGAAACCGTGCGTGACGAGCAGCAATTCTGAGGAGGAACATTGCATTCCTTGCCCGGTTGGAGGGGCAGAAAGGTAACTTTTGCCCCTCTGTGGATTAGACTTAGGCAATTTGGGCCGCTCTGGAGCAGAAGCGGATTGGGCCATGTTTAGCCATTGGTCCAGTCCAGAACAGGAGCCCCCCCAAGTCGTTGCTCCCGAGCATGGGAGTGATGACTTAAGGACAGTTCGTTGGTCCGGGGTGCTAGCATGAAATCTTCGTTTGAAGACGAGGAGGATTGTCTTAATGCGCCTGTGACCCCTGGTGTTCGTGAAATTCGTGGTCGTGACCTTGTTGCCCGGTGTTCGGGGAGACTAAAGGTCAGTCAGAATTGGAAACGTTGGGACGCCACTTGTGCCTAGAGCTCCGTGTAGCAGTTACTAGGCAATGATAGCTAGTTGATAGCCATCATGACCTACGAGTGCGTCTACTGCACGTGCCCCTATATATAAAAGGGGAGAATCCGTCTCATTTGGGACTTTTTCGCTCTGCTTTCTCTTCGTCTCCTTCAACATTCCTGCCTGTCACCGCCGTCTGCCACTCCGACCACCGCTTCCAGCTTCGAGCAACCACTTCAGTCTTCTTAAATCACGTAAGTTTCCGATTTTGAGCTTGTTTTACTCCCTTTTGTCGTCAATGGTAGGTTGCATGTGGTTAGGGCTAGGTTTAGAGGACGAAATGAGTGAGTTTCCGGCGATTGTTGGTGGTGGATGGTGGCTGTGCCATTTTTCTACCTCTGACATGTCGCCGGAGTTAGTAGTATGTTTTGGCGAGCGGGGTGGTCCACAGCGATGTTGCGACAGCTATGCATGTGTAACCGCCTTGTCTGTTCATCATCTGAGTGGGTGATGAGTTTTCCGGTAGGACATTCCCAGATTCCGGTGATGCTTTGCGATTTTCGGTGAAGCTTCAAACGGAAACTAGGCATGAGTGCGGGGAAGCTCCTCGCTCGGGATGATTGGCTTCGAGCGTCTCCTCGCGGGGAGGTGTCAGCTTTTCCCTTTGATGTTAGGGCTTAGGCCGGGGACGTTGTCCTCAGCCCTTTGCGCGCCCTTTCACTTGACTTAGCAGTGGAAGGGTGGATTTGATTTGCTGTCGAATTTACTTTCTTCTCTGCTTTTCAGGTGATTGTAATGGCGACGGGGCCAGATAGAGAGGTTATTATAGATACATCTGAGGAAGAAACGGGCTCCGAAGATAATAACAGCTCGACGGCTTCGAGTTCGGCGACTTCGAGCTCTTCCAGTGATGTCGGAGAGGAGGAAGAGTTGGACGTCATGGACGAGGACGTCGACGGGTTCTCTACGGAGGAGTGGGAGGTTGCCGAACCTGCCGAGCATGTGTCCACTTTCGCAAAGTCCTTGGTGGACGTTTTCACGGAGGTAGGGCCAGAGGGAGAGTGGAAGGTGCACTTCCCTTCCTTAGACGATCGTGTCTGTACGCACTTCGGGGACCGATTTACCATGTATGAATACGCTTTCAAGGAGCTGGGCTTGAGGTTGCCGTTCACTGATTTTCAACAGTCGGTGTTTGAGCATTTGAGATTGGTCCCTACGCAACTGCATCCCAACTCGTTGGCCTTTATCCGGGCGTTTGAGCTGGTATGTGAGCATCTCTCCATAGGGTCTACTTTTCCTTTGTTCTTCACCGTCTTTCATCTCCAACGGCAGCTGTCGGGGAAGAAGTATGGCTGGGTTTCTCTGAAGCAGCCCCGCAAGTTGTTCGAACCATTTTTGGAGTCAATACAGACGTTCAAGGAGCGTTATTACGTTGTCGAGCCCCTGTCCGAAGTTGCCCAGGACAATACGTATGTCTGGGAGATTGAGGTGGATGAAGACGGGAATGACCTGGGCGACGAGGAGGGGAGGTTTATCGGGCGAAGAATCTATAAGTTCCCCATCCATTGGGCACTAGATCATTTTGCCAAGAAGCCCAGCGACTATGTCTTCCAACCGAGCGAGCTACGCGGGCAGGACGCCGCGGAGTACGAGGTGCTGGTGAAGTGGGTCAACTCCTTCCGGCTTGCTGAGTGCTGGACGAGCAAGGGTAGTTCGATCTTCGAGGAGGACGGGATCCAGAGGGTTGAGCGTCGATTCATCAATATTAAGGCACTGCTGGAGTGCAAGACTCCCGAGGATGCCGAGAAAATGCTTGGTAGTCTTAGTTATTTAGATTTTGTTTGCGTCATTTCTTTTCCTCGTATCTAACATGCTCGTATTTTGTTTGTGCAGGTGAGATGCCTAAGGCCCACGACAGAGTTGTGAGGAATGCTCTTGTGAGGAACAAGGCCGGGACAGCCCCTCCGAAGTCTCGGTTTGCTGGTGCCCGTGTTCCTCCTCCCGTGCAGTCTCCTGTGGGGACCTCTTCTTCTCCTACTCCTGCTCCCCGGGGGTCTCCTCTTCCTTTGACCGGTCGGTCCAAGCGGCAAAGGTTTAATGACGCTGTGGACCTCATTCGGGCGTCGGAGAAGGGGAAGTTCGAGCTTCCTCCTTGCATCCATGATCGGAAGTTCTTAGAGGGGAACTCTCTGATTGTGCCTCGGGCGGAGTCTCTTTGCTTAGAAAGTATGGATCGCCCGAGCAAGAGGGCATTGGTGGCCCAGGACGCTTCTGCCTTGGTCAGGATGTTGGAGATGGCAACTGTGTACGCCGAAGGGGATTTGACGACTAAGGCCGAACTTACTGTTGCCCGTGCTACCATGGCGTCCCTCAAGGAAGAAGCTAAGGGTGTTGACGATGCTCGGAAGAAAGCTGAGGAGGAGGTAGCTCATTTGAAGGAGGAGAACTCGACGTTGGTGGCAGAGAAGAAGTCTGCCGAGGAGTTGATCCAGCGGCTGAAGGCGGCCAATGCCCCGGGTGACGATGAGCCGGAAGATGTGAAGGCATTGAAGACGAGATCCGAGCTGGTTGCCCGTTTGCTGACGGCCGAGGATGATGGCATTGTCATCGCGGAGGAGTCTTTCAGGAACGCCGTGGCTCAACTGCGGGTGGTGAACCCTGAGCTCGATTTTTCTGTCGAGGGTACCCACTACCTGGCGCATGTTGAGGATGGTCGTATTGTCATGCTCGACGGCCTCCTTGAAGGTACCCCCGAGGATCATCCCGCAGAGGGCCAGGGATCTCAGCCAGAGCCAGCCGGGCACACGGACGAGTGAAGAGTTTGTATTTTTGATGTTGTTGTAATCTGTCCGGCCTGTGTGCCGTGTAATTGCTTGTAATTTATTTTTGGGGGGCGTGGCCCCCGTTTCATGTAATTTAGTACAATCGTGGCCCTTGCGGCCACTTATTATGTTAAATTATTACATGTTTGATTCTGCCGTTTGCATGATTTTACTTGCATTTATTTTTTGCTAAGTATTGTCCTCATGCTCGTTGTAAATATATATCTGCCCGTGATTGGGAGTATTTGACTTGCGCAAATATTTTAGGGGGATTGCTCGTTGTAGATGTGTTCGACAGTGAGGGGAACTGGTCGAACGGCCGGGGAATATCCTGGCGGGGTGCGGAGCTCAGGTCGCGTTTGAGGCCTGAGTTCACGGCGTGAACGTCCCATCGCGAGCTGGGGTTCTGCCAGTCATGGTACTTTGACGACAACGATGCTCGATCGAGGACCGCTGTCGAGCAGTTACTCGGCTCGTTACTGAGCGAGGTTCTGCTTTATTCATATGCGACGCTTGTACCTAGACGCGCATAGTGGTCGGTAGCTGACGTTCGTCGTTGCGATGGGTCAAACCGAGAATTTAGCTGTAGTATTGTTTTAGCTTTTTAGCGTTCCATGGTCGAGCAAGTTCTTCCCCAGTGAGATGTTCTAGGTAGTAGGCCCCATTTTCTGTTTTTGCTCGGACGCGATAGGGTCCTTCCCAGTTGGCTGCTAGTTTGCCTTCGCGAGAGTCTTTGTGGTTTCTTCTTAGAACAAGGCTTCCCACGTCGAACTCTCGCCGTATCACCCTGGCGTTGTGCCTGATGGTAATTTTTTGTTTCAGTGAGGCTTCGCGGAGAGCTGCTCCGGTTCGGATTTCCTCGACAAGGTCGAGTTCTTCTCGCAATGACTCGTCGTTCATCTCCTCATCTAAGGGCGACTATGTCCGCCTAGAGGGTACGTGAACTTTGACAGGAATTAGAGCCTCGGTCCCGTATGCTAGACAGAAAGGTGTTTCCCCGGTCGTTGAGTGTGGAGTTGTGCGGTATACCCAGAGTACGCTGTGCAGTTCCTCGACTCATGCCTTCTTTGTTTCATCCAGCCTTCGCTTGAGGTCTCGAAGGATGACTCGGTTGGCTGCTTCAGCCTGCCCGTTCGTTTGAGGGTGCTCCACGGATGTGAAATGCTGCTTCATGCCTAGTTGGGCGACGAAGTCTTGGAACTTCCTGTTGTCGTACCTCAAAAAATACGATCCTCGCGATGGACGCGGAAAAAACTGTTCGAAATAGAGTCGCCGCCGAACTTTATTCATCCTAAGGAAGGAATAGGAAAATATCGAGAAAACCTTTGAAAGGAAGATAAGAACATGGTCATCGCAACCAAATTCGGGTTCGGGAGTCGGTTACGCAAGAGGGAAGGTATTAGCACCCTCTACGTCCGTTGTACTCAATGGGAACCTCTTGATTCGATTCGTGAGAAGGTTAGCTAGGTTTGTTTGTTTATCTTCTAAGGTAAAATTGTTTTCTAAAGGGAAAATGGGTGGTTTTTTATTAGTGTGCTCGGCAAGGATTAGAACCCTTGTGCCTACGTATTCCCTCGTGCAATGGGAAAGTCAGAGCATTCGTAGTTCATGGGACTATGGTTGTTTGGTTTGTGTTTTTTAAACGAAAGATTGTTTAATTTGCATTCTAACTGCTAAACGTTGGATTGTCAGCTCGTCATGGGAGGCTGAAGCACTAGTTCATATGCGCGGAAGAATGGACTAAACAATGTTCTTTTTGTGAAATATTGTTTGGATAAGGGTTAAGTGTGTTAGGGATTTGATTGAGAAAAATAGTTTGATTTGGACGTGTTTTAGGCGAACGAGGGTTTAGGTTGCATTCTAATTGCTAAACGTTGGCTTGTCTACTCGCTAGGGGAGGCTGAAGCACGAGTTCATATGCGCGAAAGAATGACTTAAACAATGTTCTCTGGGAAAGGTGTTTGAGTTGTGGATTAAGTGTATTGGGGTTTCGGTCGCGCAAGGCGAGAAAGGAGAGTTTTATAGTCGTGTTGGATATTTTTAGAGGTGACAACTGCCCACACACGAGTAAGAGAACTCGCACCCAAACAATTGAGGAGAAGGGCCAAAGACTCGACCACCCTCACTTCACCTTTAGTAAAATGTGTTTAGATAAAGATTAAGTGTTTTAATGATTACGTGGAAATTTTTTTGAATGTTGTCGAGTTACAAGTGTTTTAGTGGTGTCAATTGTCCACGCACGAGTAAGAGAACTCGCACCTAAACAATTGACAGGTTAAAGCTTAAGTTTTTTTTTAGAGGTGTCAACTGTTTGCACACGAGTAAGAGAACTCGCACCTAAACAATCGACAAGTTAAAGTTTAAGTTTTTTTAGAGGTGTCAATTGTTTGCACACGAGTAAGAGAACTCGCACCCAAACAATCGAAGAGAAAGACCAAAGACTCGATCCCCCTCACATCACCTTTTAGGAAATTGTGTTTGAATATATGATTAAGTATATTAAAGAGTTTGATTAAGAAAATAATTTGATATGCGTGTGTATTAGGGTTTCGGTCGCACGGAGGCGAAGAAAGGATAAATTTGATCGTATTGGATGTTTTTATAGGTGACAATTGTCCAGACACGAGTAAGAGAACTCGCACCCAAACAATTGAAGAGAAAGACCAAAGACTTGATCTCCCTCCTTTTCACCTTTCAAGAAATGATCTTTAAGTATGATTAAATGTATTAATTTGATTTGAAAAAATACTTGACGTTGGATCAAGCTTGTTTATTGTTGTAAAAAGAGATTGATTTTAATCTTAAGGGAGAGGGGTGTAGTTAATCAAGTGGGAATAATATCAAGTTATAATTAAAGTAAGCCAATCACATACACACATACAAACCAAAGTGAAATGTGCAACAATTATCGTTGTATAAAGCCCAAGAGGAGGCATTGTGAGGTCGATTGCGATCGTGAAAACGATCGACTTACAAGGTATGAAAATGGTTGACATAAAGTCATAATATTAGTTTGAAAAAGATTTTTGGTTTGGACAAGTATAATATGAATGACACATATAATTAAAGCATGAAATAAACCCACATGAAAATTATACACCTCACAAAGATTAAAAATCAAACAAAGTGGGGGAAGAAATATAATCTAACATGGATACAATCCTATAATGAAGTATGAAAGATGAAATCGAGATTCTAGGGGTACCTAACGGAGAAGGTCCGTTGCCTCTTCAAGGCATTCAGACAAGCTCAAGAATTATTGGAAGCTTCACGACTATCCATCCGACTAATCCTCAAGTGTCCAACGTCACAAATCAACATCCAAAATCAACTGAGTAAAGATCAAAAGTGCTATCAAGAGAATCAAAAAAATTCGCAAGAACTTAATAAAAGAAAGTCAATTGAAATTCTAATCAAAATCAACTAAGTACAATTATCAAAATGGTAACCAATCAAAATTCCATCAAAGTTAAGAACAAAATGAAGTCAAAAGCTAAATCGAAAATTAATAACAAAGTTGAAATGCACTAAGAACAAAAGTCTAAATCTAAATCAAGACCTAAATTAAAATTAAAACTTAACAGAAGGTAATATTAAGTTAGAAATAACAATATCCATTAAAATCAAGATCAAACCGAAATTAAAAACTAAGAGAAAAAAAAAATCAGCTCCAAAATTCAATAAAGATTAAAACCAAAATCTAATTAATAAATTTAAACTAAGAGGTTAATCATAATAAAGTTCCATTCTAATTTGTACCAAAGCTCAATATGAAAAGTCAAATATCAATTAACAATCTAAACACATCTCTATTAAAAAATCAACAAAATTAATTAAATCCAAATTTGAGAAAACAACAACCATAAGTAGAAGGGTGCATCAAGATACAGTGTGCACATAAACAAAATGTGGAATCATTTGGGCTCTATACCCATCATCCGCCAAAAACCTGGGAGAAAAACCGTGTGGGCCTCAACAAATCTCCTTGGCCCATCAGTATCCCAGAAGCCATTCAGAAAAAAAATAAATACAAAAGAAAGCATTTGGCCATTGATATTTTCCAAAGAGGCGGTCAAAGCAACACATCCGCATATAGACTTTTCACTATCTTTTTTTCTTTTTCTCAAAACGACGTTCAGCCAGTGAAAGGGAAAATCAGAGGCGTTGAGTAGTGACAACAGGATAACGTCTCATCTCAACCTTCGCTTCTCGATTCGCTTCGATCGCTTGTGCGTTTTGGATCAGGTCCAATTTCATTTTGCTCTCCTTGTCTTGGTTCGATCCTCTTCTTCTCCTTCTCGATTCTGTTTTTGATTCTGGTTCATTTTCTGACTAGAAAGGGTTTAGGGTTTGTATGGTTGTAGACTGGGTGTTGGGGAAGGGAAGTCACGGTTAAGGAGATGGCAGATCGGTTGAGGTTGGAAGGATGATGAAGTGCGGTTCAGAAAAAATGGAGGCTGAGTTGTTGTTGTTTGGTTGCTTTTAGGTATCAGAGCATTTGGGGTTGGATTTTGAGATGGAGAATGAGGAAGGGCGTGATTCGGTTGGGTTTTGAAATGAGTTTCAAAGGAGAAGAATGGTTCGAAGGTTTAAGGTTTGTGAGGGTTAATGGGAATCCTAATGAAGTATGTTGATTACGTGTGGTTGTTGCGCTGTTGTGGTGGCGCGAGGTGTTAAGGACGATGGTTGCAGGTTAGTTGGGTGAATGAATGGTACCGATGCGCAGTGAAAAGTTGGTGCCTTGATGGCTGGAAAACGGAGGTATTATGTTGGAAGAAGAGTGGAGAGTGTGATGGCAAGGCGTTGTATTTTTTTTTACTGGTTTTGAATCTTCTCAAAGCATTTTTAGGAGAAATCGCTTTTGAAGTGCGATGCGGGATTGAGGAAGAGAAAAGAGTGTTCAGTGTTGTCTTTGACGTTGAGTTTTTGGGATCCCTAAGAAGGAATTTTTCACCGATTTTACACAACCAAGGTTCGTTCCCACTTTCTTACTATCCTCTCTTTTTAACCAACTCAAAACTTGTTCATTAAGTCTTTAGGGTACAGGTGATTTTGTCTTATAACGCTGATAAATCACTTTCACAATAGGTTTTGTTGGTTGGTCAATGGCACAGGTTTATGATGCAAGTTGTAGCAGAGGCAGCGTGGTAGCAGCAGTGTTTTGGTTGGCAGTGTCGCGTGTTGTACTGTGTGATAGAAGAGGATCTCTCTATTTTTTTTTTTGTAAATTTTGTTCACCACTTTGTAATTGATGTAAAATGGGCCCTCTTTTTCTTAAATTTTGGAATGAGCCTTTTTATTTTAAAGATTATGGATGGTATAATGACAAAATGGCCAATTGAAATATGGATGGACATGAAATAGAAATGAATGGAGATTGGGATAATGATAAATGGATTTAGAAAGTGGTTATTGAAAATAAAAATCGGATGGACTAAAAATGGAAAATTGTTTGAAAATGAAATGGATTTTGAATTGGTTTAAAATGAATTAAATTGAAAGGGTGGATTTGAAAAATGGCTTGGGTTTAGAAAAAGGATTTAAAGTGGATATGTATTTAATTAAATGGATTTGAAAAAAAATATGGTTATTGGTTGAACTTTTGGATATGGAATAATTAAATTGGATATTTGGATAAAAATGTATTTGAAATGGATTAACAAAGAATTTGAATTAAAAAAGATTAAAATGGATATGGATTGGATGAAAATGAATTTTGAATAAAAATGGATATGGATATTTGTAATGGATAATGGAATTGGTTATAAAAAATGAATAAAAAAAAGATAGGTTAATTAAAAGTGAAAACGGACAAATGGATTGGATATAGATATGATGGTTAGTGGATGAATGTTCAGATGAAAACTATTCACAGGTAGGACAAATTTGGGGTATGACAGATGCCCCTATCTAATTGGCTTGAACCCGAGAGAGTGAACGGCTGCAGCGTTCATTCTATGGGTAGAAGTCAATTAGATATAAGAATGCCCCGAAATTTGTCTCATAAAAGGTAAAGTGTTGTAGAGTAAGAGTTAACAGATTGAAGTAGCGGGGTTCAAACTGAACAACATAACTTGAGGTTCTTTGGGTGGTCGAAGCAGTCCCTTATCCATGAAGGTTCTCCAATGATGAAGATGTATTTTTGAACAGGCAAAGGATTCTCTGGGTTGTCGAAGCAGTCCCTTATCCATTAAGGTTCCTCGATGATACCAAAGCAGTATCTCTGAAGTAAATTTGCTGAAGGATGGTTGAGCAAGATTCCTGTCGGAGGAAATGTGTTGGTTCTGCAGGGGAAAGCTCACAAGAAACTTTCTAGGATAGCCTCTGCTTGGGGAGTAAGAACAACAGCTGTTGGGGATTGTCATTATCAACTGCATGGTTGAAGAACTTGCTGGGGAATACAATACCTTGAGCACGTGCAGGGTACCAACTCTTCTTAAAAGAATACTGCCGACTTTGATGAATGACCGGCCAAGATGCTTGCGAACTGATCCTGGATCCTGCTATGCTATGCTGGGGATGGATATGCCATGCATACAGGAATGCAAATGAACTTGTTAAATGAGATGCATATGGGAATGCAATTGGGCAAGGCTTTATGAGATGCATATGGGAATGCAACTGGGCTTGCTTTATGAGATGCATATGGGAATGCAACTGGGCTTGCTTTATGAGATGCATATGGGAATGCAGTTGGGCAAGGCCTCATTTCTGGTTTCTAAAGAAGGATTAATAGGGATTAGATGGAGCAAGGTGGAAGACTCACTGGGAATACTGGCATATAAACTCGGGGGTTGAGAAAAGGAAATACACTATCGATTCGGGGGTCGAGAAACATTAAGATAAACCGCCGTCAACTCGGGGGTTGAAAGAAAGGTAAAGGTAATATCGACTCGGGGGTCAAGGAAATAAAGGCAAGGTAATTTATCAACTCGGGGGTTAAAGGTAATAACAAATATTGACTCGAGGGTCGGGGGCAGAGATCAAGGCAATATCGACTCAGGGATCGAAGAAGATAAAGATAACAATGACTCGGGGGTCAGTACAAGCAATAAGATGTCAACTCAGGGGTTGAAGATGTAATAATGATATCAACTCGGGGGTCGAGAAACTAAGGCAATATCTATTCGGGGGTCGAGAAAATAAAGTCAAGGTAATCTATCAACTCGGGGGTTGAAGGAAATAACAAAATATCAACTCGGGGGTTGAAGGAAATAACAAATATCGACTCGGGGGTCGGGGAAATAAAGACAGTATCGACTCGGGGGTCGAGGATGGAAGTAAAGGCAATATCGACTCGGGGGTCGAAGAAGATAAAGATAACAATGACTCGGGGGTCAATACAAGCAATAAGATGTCAACTCGGGGGTTAAAGATGTAATAATGGTATCGACTCGGGGGTCGAGAAACTAAGGCAATATCGACTCGGGGGTCGAGAAAATAAAGACAAAATATAATCAACTTGAGGGTTGAAAGAAAGGTAAATATCGACTCGGGGGCCGAAGAAAATAGAGACAACATTGACTCAGGGGTCAAGAACAAATCAATATATATCAACGTGGGGGTTGAGGAAGGAGAAAGGTTATTATGTATGCATATGGTGCAGTATGTTGTATGTGATGCACATGTGGATGCAAGCAGGTTATTGGTTTTATGAAGGTGCTAGCAGGTGGACGCCAAGCAAGGTTGGACTTTTGGAGGGTGCCAAGCAGGGTTGGACTTTTGGTAGGTGCCAAGCAGGGTTGGACTTTTGGTAGGTGCCAAGCAGGGTTGGACTTTTGGATGTGAAAGGATTTGATTTCCCGACACTTAGTATCTGATAGTGCCATTATCAGAGGACAATTGTGGATGCTCTTGGTGCCCCAAGTTTGATCCTTTGCAGAAATTGTGTGCTTGTGCATGAGAGAACCTCAATTCTAGCTGATATACCCTGTGGTTCGCAAATAAATGGTTGTATGAGCGCAGCAACGTAACCAATGCATGTTGATTGTGTGAGCGTAGCGACTTATCCAATGCATTGTGATTGTGCATTTGCTCTACCCCAAGACTTTTAATACTTGTTGAATTCAAGGGTCGCTTAGTGCATGACATGGCCAGCTTGACCAACTTGAATGCATGAATGGAATCTGCCCTTGTCTGGAGGGTAATGAGATTATCTGCCCCAGTGTCTGGATTTTGCAGTGGTCTGCCCCTGTGTCTGGGTTTTGTAGTGGTTTGCCCCTTTGTCTGGGTTTTGTAGTGGTCTGCCCCTGTGTCTGGATTTTGCAGTGGTCTGCCCCAGTCTTGGTTTTTGAAAGACTTGCCTCAGATTGACTAAGTATGGCTTTGAAGGACTTGCCCCAGATTCACAAGGTTATGAGATAGTCTCGATTCGAGTCAGTGTCAACGAATACTCAAGTTTCCCTCTGATTGCACTTTGTTGGAATTTCCATAATGTCAAGTGCTAATTTGTAGTTAAAATTGATCATTCAGAAATGGTAATTTTAATGCTATTTTCATGCACGTTTTGAAAAAAATCGTTTATTGGAATGATGTGTCAGTGTGTGACGAGTGAACCATTATTCCAAACGTGGTGCTGATTTAGCTGGTGTGAAAGATATAGCAAGAATATGACACCAACTTAGAAGATTAGCAAATATGTAGGAGTCAGCTTACGCAACCTTGCTGTAGTATGCTTTCAGAATAAACCCCGCCTCAATTAGGTCTTTTGAGGGTTGTAACGTGGTCTGGTTCATGGTTATAGAAACAAATGATATAAGGCTCAAAGTTATATTTGTACCCACCCTTTCTTCGTGATGATCTACAGTCCTACGTTCAGTTAGATCGACACACGTACTTAGATGTTGACGGTGTAAGAGTGAAGATGAAGGTTCAAGATTCGCTTGAAATGGCAGTCATCTTATTTTGTTTCGCTTGAGGATTTAAGGACCTCTTTTGTTTTTTTATTTTTGATCCCTAATTTTGCATGGACTGATTTTATTCTACGAGTCCATCGGGATTGCCCTAATTTTTGCCTAAGTCTCCTTTTTGAGGTGTTTGACTTAGCGGGCTCTCTCTTTTTTTTTTTTAGAGTAAGGCTTGTGACTGCCAAATCAGTAGTCATTGAAGAACAGCCATCATAACCTCTGGATTTTGCATGATTTCTTCGTCATCTCAAGACGTGTACAAAGAATACGGAGTCAGATTAACTGAACACTACCCTGCCCCAGGTTAAGCGTAAGGGTTTAGAAATCTGAAGGAAACTTCTACTTCTCGGCTCGAAGTGGTTAACTATGGATTAACTCCTTATCTCTCCAGTGTTTGGGGATTTGAAATAATGCATGTACATCCTTGGCAGGATTCTATCCGAAAGCATACCATCAGCAATTATGGGTATCTCGTTTTCGTCATCCTCCCTCCAATCTTTGCTAAACACAATTTGGTAAAATGGACTAGAGGTATAGGGATGATTTTTTTTGTTTTTTGATATAGGTGAAGAAAATGTGAGCGAATGCGACGTGATTAGTTCAAAAAATGCATGATCACTTCATTAATATTACCATTAATAAACAACAATGTCTAAAAGCAAATAACACATAACATAAAGAAACTACAAATGCATAGAAATGACATGATCTGAAAATTGCCAACATTGGGGACTGGGCTTTTCTTTCTTGATCCACTGTTGGACTAGCATTTTTGTTCATCGAGACCACTATGATAGCCTTCTTCACACCTACTCTCAACAACTTCTTCCATAACATGTGCGGATGGACCCACCTGATCAAGTGAAGGACTGACGTTGATTTGAAAACCTCGAGGCGTAAATGAGATTAGCTTGGACTCAATCAGATCTTGGACCTTGTTTTTGAGCTGATTGCAATCTTCAGTTGAATGCCCCATGGCGCTAGCATGGTATCCACATTGTGCATTGGCGTCAAAGCCTGGTGGGTATGGAGGAATAACAGGATCCAAACCCTTGGCACTATTAACCCACTACTAATCAAACGTGGCAATATATGACTGAATGGCACTGGCAAATGATCAAAATGCCTTTTTGGTTTTTGACTATAATAGCGTCGGGGTTGTGAAGAGTGTTGTTGTGCACTCTGTTATTGACGAGGGGGGCCTCTATTAATAGGAGTATATTGACCATGTGGAGAGAATGGAATCGCACAGGGAGGCCCATGGGATTGCTGACTTTGAACATTTGAGATGCTTGGGTATTGGGGATAAGGTACCGAATATGGAGCTTGTAGAGTGTCCCAGATTACATTGATTTCATCCTCCTCTTCCTCTTGAGAACTGACAATGGATTCAGTCTCTCTATCCTAGATGCTCTAGGCGTCTAGGACCTTTCCACTCTTGATATGACTCTCAATGCGTTCTCCTACTAAAACCAAGTCAGAGAAGTTTGATGTCCCATTGCTCATCATTTTTTCTAGGTATGGGCCTTGCAAAGAACCTATGAACAGGTCAACAATTCTCTATCTAAAAGTGGTGGTTGAACGCGAGCGGCTACCTCTCTCCATCTCTAAGCATACCCTCTGAAGGATTTGTTCTCCTCTTGAGATAAGTCTTGCAACTGTATGCGATTGGGAGCCATGTCAAGATTGTATTGGTATTGTTTCACAAAGGCATTGGCTAAGTCTAACCACGGTTGGATATGGCTACTCTGTAGCTGCATGTACCAACTCAACGATGCCCCACTCAGACTGTCTTGGAAACAGTGGATCATAAGTTTATCATTGAGAGCATTGGAGGTCATCTTTCTACAAAACATTACCAAATGCTGCTTTGGACAGCTATCTCCTTTGTACTTCTCAAATTTTGGCATCTTAAACTTTGGAGGTATTACAAGTCCGGGTACCAAACACATGTTCAAAGCATTCAGATCAAAAGCATCGCGCCCCTTCATGGTTTTAAACTTTTCTTCCAACACACGACATCTTTCAGCAAACTCAACATCTTGAGGTCGTTCAGTATTCACCACCAGGCTTGTCCCTCGGGAATTCGGTGTAGTGAATGCAAAGCTATGGTATTCAACTGCATCATGAGATGAGGCATGTTCATCTTGAATAGTGTGACATTCTTGTATAACCTGGTCCCCAACAGGAATCCGCACAGGCTAAAATTGGGCAAGATTATTCACTTGAGGCAGAATGACGTTCTTAGTGACTGTAGGCCTTTAAATGTTGTCCTCTTTCCTTGCCATAGCTTCCACAAGTTGGTCTAGCTGGTTCTTCATCAATTCAACATCTGCTCTTGACGCAAATTGGCTCTGCTCTCCTGAGTCCATGATTCTTCCCAAAAGCGGCTCAATTCCGATACGGGTGTCAGGAAATCAACTGCGGGTTATGGACAAAGGATGGTTGAGTTTGTTGGAAAAATGACATGCATACATCCTGATGTTATGAGTATGCAATGCTTATGCATGGTTCCAGGATCAACACAACATCTAATTCTGAGGAAGGAGTTAGACACAGGATATCTCAGCTCATCGGATCCCCCACAGGTAGGCTCTAATCGGGTAGGTGCCTAGAGTTATGGATATCTTTCAAAGACATTATAGCCATGACGAAGGAACATCAGACGATAATATTTTGGAAAGGATCTCGTCTAGGTGAGGTCTTCGTTTCTTCCCCATGAGAAAGACTCCTCGGAGGCGCCCACTACACAACCATCGACACACGGGTTTAGGGTTCTTAGAATCCTAGATCGAGGTCGAAAATATTACTGTCAGGAAGTAATACGTTCGAGGGATCTCATCTGATTGGGGCATTCGCATTAACTCATATAGAATTAACACTACTAACTGCCATGGGTAAATTAGGTTAAAGGTCCTTGGGATTAAAGATTCAGGCTCGAAAACATTACCATCTTGACGAAGTAACGTCAAAACGATAACATTTCCAAGGGAATCTACTCCAAGCGGGGTCTTTTCTTTGGCTCACGCGGAAGAAACCACGCAAACCTCCACTACACAACCACTATCCTAATCCTAGGGTTTTCCTCAGACTCGGGTGTAGAGCCATCTCACAAAGTTCCCAATGATCAGAGAACCCCCACAGTGTCATAAGAGATAATAATAGGATATGATAGAAATAAGCAAGCAAGTAGATAACAAACAATCAAACAGGCAAGCAATCAAACAATAAGAGAATATAAACAAACAAGCGGATCTAACACTCACGAACCGAGTCAAGTTAGGCTCGACTCTCTCTAGCATAGGGCAATGCGTATCCCCAGCAGAGTCGCCATCTGTCGTACCTCGAAAAATACGATCCTCATGATGGACACAGAAAAAAATGTTCGAAACAGAGTCGCCACCGAACTTTATTCATCCCAAGGAAGGAATAGGAAAATATCGAGAAAACCTTTGAAAGGAAGATAAGAACATGGTCATCGCAACCAAATTCGGGTTCGGGAGTCGGTTACGCAAGAAGGAAGGTATTAGCACCCTCTACGTCCGTTGTACTCAACGGAAACCTCTTGATTCGATTCGTGAGAAGGTTAGCTAGGTTTGTTTGTTTATCTTCTAAGGTAAAATTGTTTTCTAATGGGAAAATGGGTGGTTTTTTATTAGTGTGCTCGGCAAGGATTAGAACCCTTGTGCCTACGTATTCCCTCGTGCAATGGGAAAGTCAGAGCATTCGTAGTTCGTGGGACTACGGTTGTTTGGTTTGTGTTTTTTAAATGAATGATTGTTTAATTCGAATTCTAACTGCTAAACGTTGGCTTGTCAGCTCGTCATGGGAGGCTGAAGCACTAGTTCATATGCGCGGAAGAATGGACTAAACGATGTTCTTTTTGTGAAAAATTGTTTGGATAAGGGTTAAGTGTGTTAGGGATTTGATTGAGAAAAATAGTTTGATTTGGACGTGTTTTAGGCGAACGAGGGTTTAGGTTGCATTCTAACTGCTAAACGTTGGCTTGTCTGCTCGCTAGGGGAGGCTGAAGCACAAGTTCATATGCGCGAAAGAATGACTTAAACAATGTTCTTTGGGAAAGGTGTTTGAGTTGTGGATTAAGTGTATTGGGGTTTCGGTCGCGCAAGGCGAGAAAGGAGAGTTTTATAGTCGTGTTGGATATTTTTAGAGGTGACAACTGCCCACACATGAGTAAGAGAACTCGCACCCAAACAATTGAGGAGAAGGGCCAAAGACTCGACCACCCTCACTTCACCTTCAGTAAAATCTGTTTAGATAAAGATTAAGTGTTTTAATGATTACGTGGAAAAATGTTTTGAATGTTGTCGAGTTACAAGTGTTTTAGTGGTGTCAATTGTCCACGCACGAGTAAGAGAACTCGCACCTAAACAATTGACAGGTTAAAGCTTAAGTTTTTTTTAGAGGTGTCAACTGTTTGCACACGAGTAAGAGAACTCACACCTAAATAATCGACAAGTTAAAGTTTAAGTTTTTTTAGAGGTGTCAATTGTTTGCACACGAGTAAGAGAACTCACACCCAAACAATTGAAGAGAAAGACCAAAGACTCGATCCCCCTCACATCACCTTTTAGGAAATTGTGCTTGAATATATGATTAAGTATATTAAAGAGTTTGATTAAGAAAATAATTTGATATGCGTGTGTATTAGGGTTTCGGTCGCACGGAGGCGAGGAAAGGATAAATTTGATCGTATTGGATGTTTTTATAGGTGACAATTGTCCACACACGAGTAAGAGAACTCACACCCAAACAATTGAAGAGAAAGACCAAAGACTTGATCTCCCTCCTTTTCACCTTTTAAGAAATGATCTTTAAGTATGATTAAATGTATTAATTTGATTTGAAAAAATACTTGACGTTGGATCAAGCTTGTTTATTGTTGTAAAAAGAGATTGATTTTAATCTTAAGGGAGAGGGGTGTAGTTAATCAAGTGGGAATAATATCAAGTTATAATTAAAGTAAGCCAATCACATACACACATACAAACCAAAGTGAAATGTGCAACAATTATCGTTGTATAAAGCCCAAGAGGAGGCATTGTGAGGTCGATTGCGATCGTGAAAACGATCGACTTACAAGGTATGAAAATGATTGACATAAAGTCATAATATTAGTTTGAAAAGATTTTTGGTTTGGACAAGTATAATATGAATGACACATATAATTAAAGCATGAAATAAACCCACATGAAAATTATACACCTCACAAAGATTAAAAATCAAACAAAGTGGGGGAAGAAATATAATCTAACATGGATACAATCCTATAATGAAGTATGAAAGATGAAATCGAGATTCTAGGGGTACCTAACGGAGAAGGTCTGTTGCCTCTTCAAGGCGTTCAGACAAGCTCAAGAATTGTTGGAAGCTTCACGACTATCCATCCGACTAATCCTCAAGTGTCCATCGTCACAAATCAACATCCAAAATCAACTGAGTAAAGATCAAAAGTGCTATCAAGAGAATTAAAAAAATTAGCAAGAACTTAATAAAAGAAAGTCAATTGAAATTCTAATCAAAATCAACTAAGTACAATTATCAAAATGGTAACCAATCAAAATTCCATCAAAGTTAAGAACAAAATGAAGTCAAAAGCTAAATCACAAATTAATAACAAAGTTGAAATGCACTAAGAACAAAAGTCTAAATCTAAATCAAGACCTAAATTAAAATTAAAACTTAACCGAAGGTAATATTAGGTTAGAAATAACAATATCCATTAAAATCAAGATCAAACCGAAATTAAAAACTAAGAGAAAAAAAAATCAGCTCCAAAATTCAATAAAGATTAAAACCAAAATCTAATTAATAAATTTAAACTAAGAGGTTAATCATAATAAAATTCTATTCTAATTTGTACCAAAGCTCAATATGAAAAGTCAAATATCAATTAACAATCTAAACACATCTCTATTAAAAAATCAACAAAATTAATTAAATCCAAATTTGAGAAAACAGCAACCATAAGTAGAAGGGAGCATCAAGATACAGTGTGCGCATAAACAAAATGTGGAATAATTTGGGCTCTATACCCATCATCCGCCAAAAACCTGGGAGAAAAACCGTGTGGGCCTCAACAAATCTCCTTGGCCCATCAGTATCCCAGAAGCCATTCAGAAAAAAAATAAATACAAAAGAAAGTATTTGGCTATTGATATTTTCCAAAGAGGCGGTCAAAGCAACACATCCGCATATAGACTTTTCACTATCTTTTTTTCTTTTTCTCAAAACGACGTTCAGCCAGTGAAAGGGAAAACCAGAGGCGTTGAGTAGTGACAATAGGATAACGTCTCATCTCAACCTTCGCTTCTCGATTCGCTTCGATCGCTTGTGCATTTTGGATCAGGTCTGATTTCATTTCGCTCTCCTTGTCTTGATTCGATCCTCTTCTTTTCCTTCTCGATTCTGTTTTTGATTCCGGTTCGTTTTCTGACTAGAAAAGGTTTAGGGTTTGTATGGTTGTAGACTGGGTGTTGGGGAAGGGAAGTCACGGTTAAGGAGATGGCGGATCAGTTGAGGTTGAAAGGATGATGAAGTGCGGTTCAGAAAAAATGGAGGCTGAGTTGTTGTTGTTTGGTTGCTTTTAGGTATCACAGCATTTGGGGTTGGATTTTGAGATGGAGAATGAGGAAGGGCGTGATTCGGTTGGGTTTTGAAATGAGTTTCAAAGGAGAAGAATGGTTCGAAGGTTTAAGGTTTGTGAGGGTTAATGGGAATCTGAATGAAGTATGTTGATTACGTGTGGTTGTTGCGCTGTTGTGGTGGCGCGAGGTGTTAAGGACGATGGTTGCAGGTTAGTTGGGTGAATGAATGGTACCGATGCGCAGTGAAAAGTTGGTGCCTTGATGGCTGGAAAACGGAGGTATTATGTTGGAAGAAGAGTGGAGAGTGTGATGGCAAGGCGTTGTATTTTTTTTTTACTGGTTTTGAATCTTCTCAAAGCATTTTTAGGAGAAGTCGCTTTTGAAGTGCGATGCGGGATTGAGGAAGAGAAAAGAGTGTTCAGTGTTGTCTTTGACGTTGAGTTTTTGGGATCCCTAAGAAGGAATTTTTCACCGATTTTACACAGCCAAGGTTCGTTCCCACTTTCTTACTATCCTCTCTTTTTAACCAACTCAAAACTTGTTCATTAAGTCTTTAGGGTACAGGTGATTTTGTCTTGTAACGCTGATAAATCACTTTCACAGTAGGTTTTGTTGGTTGGTCAATGGCACAGGTTTATGATGCAAGTTGTAGCAGAGGCAGTGTGGTAGCAGCAGTGTTTTGGCTGGGAGTGTCGCGTGTTGTACTGTGTGATAGAAGAGGATCTCTCTCTTTTTTTTTTGTAAATTTTGTTCACCACTTTGTAATTGATGTAAAATGGGCCCTCTTTTTCTTAAATTTTGGAATGGGCCTTTTTATTTTAAAGATTATGGATGGTATAATGACAAAATGGCCAATTGAAATATGGATGGACATGAAATAGAAATGAATGGAGATTTGGATAATGATAAATGGATTTAGAAAGTGGTTATTGAAAATAAAAATCGGATGGACTAAAAATGGAAAATTGTTTGAAAATGAAATGGATTTTGAATTGGTTTAAAATGAATTAAATTGAAAGGGTGGATTTGAAAAATGGCTTGGGTTTAGAAAAAGGATTTAAAGTGGATATGTATTTAATTAAATGGATTTGAAAAGAAATATGGTTATTGGTTGAACTTTTGGATATGGAATAATTAAATTGGATATTTGAATAAAAATGTATTTGAAATGGATTAACAAAGAATTTGAATTAAAAAAGATTAAAATGGATATGGATTGGATGAAAATGAATTTTGAATAAAAATGGATATGGATATTTGTAATGGATAATGGAAATGGTTATAAAAAACGAATAAAAAAAAGATAGGTTAATTAAAAGTGAAAATGGACAAATGGATTGGATATAGATATGATGGTTAGTGGATGAATGTTCAGATGAAAACTATTCATAGGTAGGACAAATTTGGGGTATGACACCTGTCTGTGAATTGCGTCCCGTTGTCCGTTACTATCGCTTGGGGGATTCTGAAACGTGCAAGGATGTTTCGTTTGTAGAAACGCAGGATGTTGAGGGCAGTTATTTTGGCTAGAGCTTCCGCTTCTATCCATTTTGTGAAATAATCTACGCCCACTATTAGGTACTTGTTCTGGCTTGATCCTACCACGAAGGGTCCTAGGATGTCTAGGCCCCACCAGGCGAATGGCCACGGGGAGGACATAGCCTTGAGCTCGTTAGGCGGAGCTAGGTGCATGTCCCCATGCCGTTGGCATTTATCGCATTTCGTCACTTGTTCTTTCGCGTCGTTTTGCATGGTCGGCCAGTAGTAGCCTGCCCGGAGAGCCTTTCGAGCAAGGGACCTTCTGCCGAGATGTTGGGCGTTGATTCCCTCGTGGATTTCGCGCAGGATGTGTGCGACCATTTCCTCCTCGACACATTTGAGCAGCGGAATGGAGAATCCCCGCCTGTCGAGTTTATCTTCGACCAAGACATAAGAGCAGGCTCTTCGCCTGACTATGCTGGCCTCTTTTGGGTCGGACGGAAGTTCGTCTTTGGCGAGATAGTTGTAGACTGGGGTCATCCAATAGTTGTTTTCGCCGATCACCTGTACGTCGAGTGTCGGGGAGGCCTTCTTGATACTGGGTCGAGGAAGTACTTCCTGTATGACGGATTTGTTTCCGCCTTTCTTCTTTGTGCTGGCTAGTTTAGATAGCACGTCCGCTTGCACGTTATGTTCGCGGGGAACATGTTTCACTTCCACTGTTGTGAACTTTGCCATCTCCTTTTTGACCAGGGCCAAGTACTCGGTCAGGTTGTCGTTTTTGGCTTGGTATTCTCCCCGGACCTGGAGGGCCACGAGTTGTGAATCCGTGCAAATGACGACCTCTTCTGCACCCAGGTCCTCGGCCAGGCGCAGCCCAGCGAGGAAGGCCTCGTATTCAGCCTAGTTGTTGGAGGTTGGGAATGACAGGGTGAGTGACACTTCGGCGATGATTCCTTCGTCGCTTTCCAGTATGATGCCCACGCTGCTGCCTGCCGAGCTTGAGGCGCCGTCAACGAAAATGGTCCATTTGCGCACTTCGCTCGCGGGGGAGTCCGCGAATGTCATCTCCGCGACGAAGTCGGCCAGAGCCTGGGCCTTGAGGGCTTTTCTGCTGTCGTACTGGATGTCAAATTCGGACAGTTCTAACGACCATTTGAGCATTTGGCCGACCATATTTAATCGTCCGAGCAGCTGCTTTATGGGTTGATCTGTTCGAATCACAATCGTATGAGCCAGAAAGTAACGTCTTACTCTTCTGGCTGCATTGATGAGGGCCAACGCCACTTTCTCTATCTGTTGGTATCTTAACTCTGGCCCTTGCAGTGCTTTGCTCGTGAAATATATGGGTTTCTGCCCGTCAGGTGTCTCGCGGATGAGAGCGGCACTCACTGTTTCGGTTGCTACGGCCAGGTATAGGTACAATGTTTCGCCATTGTCCGAGCGAGAGAGGACCGGTGGCTCTGAGAGTGCTTGTTTCAGATGGAGAAGGGCCTTGTCGCACTCCTCGGTCCATTCGAACGTTGCCTCTTTGCGGAGGAGTTTGAAGAATGGTAGGGCGTGCTGGACGGACTTAGCCACGAAACGAGATAGTGACGCGAGGATTCCGTTGAGGGACTGGATGGATTTTTTGGACTTGGGCCTAGGAAACTCGGAGAATGCCCGACATTTATCGGGATTGGCCTCGATTCCTCGTTCCGTTAAGTAGAAGCCGAGGAATTTGCCTGCCCGGACACCGAACATGCACTTCTCCGGATTAAAATGCATTTTGTATTTCTTGACCCGTTCGAAGACCTTTCTCAAATGGGCAGTATGATCGGTTTCCTCGTGGGATTTTACGATCATGTCGTCCATGTAGACTTCGAGCATGTCGCCTATTTCTCCCCGAAACACTTTGTTCATCATTCGTTGGTATGTTGACCCGGCGTTCTTCATACCGAAGGGCATTACGTTGTAGTAATAGTTGCCCGATTCGGTCATGAAGGCCGTATATTTTTTGTCGGACATTGCCAACGGAATTTTATTATAGCCCGAGTAGGCGTCCATGAACGATAAAAGTTTAAAACCAGCAGAATTATCAACAAGTTTATCAATATTGGGGAGGGGGTAGGCATCCTTCGGGTATGCCTTATTGAGATCGGTGTAATCAATGCACATGCGCCATTTTCCATTAGATTTTTTAACTAATACAACGTTGGACAGCCAAGTGGTGTACTTGGCTTCCGAAATAAATTTGGCCTCGAGGAGGTCCTTTACAACTTTTTCAGCAGCTTCTGTCTTCTTCGGAGACTGCTTTCTCCTACGTTGTGCTACGGCCTTGACGGTCGGGTCAATTGTCATCTGGTGACAGGCGACGGACGGATCCAAGCCGGGCATTTCTGCGGCGCTCCATACGAAGAGGTCGGCATTCTCTCGGAGGCATGCTTTGAGCTGCTTCCACGCAATGTCGGGCAGGTCTGCTCCAATCTTTACACCCCGCTGGGGGTCTTCGCCGAACAGAACGATCTCGAAGTTGCCATCTGGGATGGGGCGCATCGGATGGGAGCTGCCACTGGACGATGTGGACGGGTTGGCCGAAGCTGCTCGTTCTTCTGGTTGGTCTTCCTCGGGGAAGTGACTGTCGAGGTCGATAGATTCGACCTGGGGCAGAGGCTTGGCCTCCTCGGAGCTGCTTGGCAACGCTGGCTTGCCCGATGCTTTAGGCTTAGACGCAATGTCGTTGAGCCCCTTTGTAGCTGCTTCGAAGCACCGTCGTGCAGCTTCAATGTTGCCGTGCAGGGTGGCAACCATTCCTTTTGAAGTGTAATACTTCATCTTCAGGTGGACTGTTGAGGGCACCGTTACCAACTCGGCCAGGGTTGGCCTTCCGAAAATGCACTGGTATAGCGACGGGCAGTCGATTACCAGAAATTGTACCCTGATGGATCTGGCCGTCTCAACTAATCCAAAAGTTACGATCAGTTCGACGTAGCCCCATGGCTTGGTCACTGATCCGTTGAATCTCTGCAAATTGGACCCTACATAGGGGGTAAGGTGCGATTCGTCTAGCTGAAGCGTTGAGAACAGTTGGGAGTACATGATATCGACCGAGCTGCCCTGGTCGACTAGGATTCTGCGAATGTCGAAGTT
This sequence comes from Lathyrus tuberosus, assembly GCA_022829125.1. Classification (NCBI taxonomy): domain Eukaryota; kingdom Viridiplantae; phylum Streptophyta; class Magnoliopsida; order Fabales; family Fabaceae; genus Lathyrus; species Lathyrus tuberosus. The sequence continues at coordinate 2,210,338 of JALAZF010000403.1, read as the reverse complement.
CGCCATTCGGGCTCTGACGAGTAAAGGTATGCTCGAGTTCGGGGATCCGCCGAGGAGCTCTTCCCGGTAGAAGGAGATGGGAACGAAGCCTTTTTGGGCCTGATCGAGCGTGGTTACTTTATTGGAGCTCGTGTTGATCAGATGCTCGAACTTGCGATTCACAGAGCCCACAGTGACTTTGTTGAAGCCCCCGCCCGAGATGACCATGGCGGAGGGAAAAATCTCCCACGGGATGTGGGCCGCGAAATAAGGAGGGGCTCTGAGCCCGTCCGAGACGTAGAAGTCCTCCGGTCGCAATATGGGCATAGCGACCTGTATGTTGGCGTCTTCCGAGGAGGGCACTTACTCCTCTATCTTCTTGGACTCCTGGGAGTCCTGCCGAGGAGTGTCCTTCTTCTTCGCGAATTATTTCAGGTGCCCTTCCCTGATCAGTATCTCAATGGCATCCTTCAGATGGATGCAGTCTTCTGTAGAATGGCTGTGACTTTTGTGGAAACGGCAGTATTTTGATTTGTCCCCGTTTGGTCTGTTTAGAAGTTGTTTGGGGAAGCGGACCCCCGCTTGTTTGAACTCCGAATTGGCACATTCGAACAAGATCTTTTCCCTAGAAACGGTTAGGGGAGTGTAGTCATGGAACCGCCCGGAGGGCCCTTTGCTGTCACGGGAGTCACGAGGACGGTCCTCGCGCCTCCGTTCGCCCCGACGAGATGTCGAAGCTTCCTCTCCTCTAGACGACCGAGCATTCTCCTGATGGCGTGATGCTCAGACGTTGTTGGCCACAACCTTTTCTTCGTACTGAATATGTTTTTAGGCTTTGAGGAGGAGGGCGTCAATGTTCCTTGGTGGTGCGAGGCCAATGGCTTTAGAAAACTCGGAGCCTGGGCGGAGCCCTTGCTCGAGCAGAAACTTCTTCATTTCGTCCGTTGTAGGGACTTGTACAGCTTCCTTGTTGAACCTCTCGATATATGCGCGGAGAGGTTCGTCTTTTCCCTGGATTATGGCTCCAAGAGAGGCCTCAATTTTTGGGTGGCGGCGAGATGCTGTGAAGTGCCGCGAGAACATCCTGCCCTGCTGTCTCCACGAGGTAATGGACTCCTCGGGCAGTTGCTTGTACCATGTCATCACTCCTTTTTAGAGCGTGGTCGGGAATAGTCTGCATTTGATGGTGCCTCGTACGCCACAGTAGTCTAACATCGCATCGATGTTCTCGATGTGCTCGTCGGGGTCAGTGGTCCTGTCGTACGTGCCAAGTGACGGGGGTTTCTCCAAGCCTTTTGGGAGACGGGTAGCCAAGATCTCCTGGGACAACGGGCCGTGAGGCTCGTCGTCGCTGCTAGAGCTGGTGTATGATGGGGACCGAACGGGATGCTCGCGGCGGCGGTTACTTCACGGAGAAGGTGAGCGGTTCCTTCAAGGAGAAAGTGAGCGGGCCCGTCCTTTAGATTTGATCGGTGGAGATTGCTCGTTCCTTCGAGTCCTCTTGTGGTCGTGAGCATGCTGGTCACGTGGGGAGATCTGGTCGCGCTTCCGGGCTGCACGAGGATCAGGCTCTTGGCGCAGTCTTCGGTTGATGTCTCTCCGAGGATGCGGGCTCCTTGATCGTCTTTGGTTCCTCCGCGTGGGAGGGGATCTTGGACGGTTGGATTCTTCTAACGCCCCGATTCTCTCGTTTTGCTACAGGATCAGGGTATTGGTTTTGTTGATCGCCTCCAGGAGGGCTGCCACGGCCGGGTCGGCATTGGGCGGAACAGGAACGGGCTAGACGTCAAGTGATGGTTGATCGTTGTTGTGATCAGCAGGGGTAGGGGAAGGAGAAGCAGTGGCTCTGTCCCTGAGGAAACGGGTATCTCAGAGGAGAGATGACTGGCCGTCAACGTCAGATTTGTTGACGGGGAGGATGGTGGTTTGGAGAGAATCCTTTGTGCGATCTTGGGAGGCCATGATCGTGATGATGTTTGAGAATTGTTTTGATCTTCGGTTTCTGAGGAAAGAAAGATGGGGAGAATAATGATTCCCACAGACGGCGCCACTGATCGTGAAGGCTGGATCAGATCCTATAGAATCGGGCCGCCAAGTGCGTCAGGGATGCTGGTCGTATGGAGAGGAGGGGGGTGTACCTGCAAGGTACTCCGACGCTCAAGTAAGAAAGAGTCAGAGAAAAGGGGCAAGTATAAAGTATGAATACTTAGGGTGAATATTGGATACCTGACCCTCTCAAGCGAAAGGGTTTATATAGAGCCCCCAGCGCGTGGCCAACGGTCCTATTTTCGGGGCGAAATAACCGTTTTCCCCAAAGAATAGGTAACTACCCAAACTAGCCGTTATGTCGGGCAGGGTGCCCAAAACTAGCTGTTATGTCGGGCATAGGCATAGCTCCGGGCACCTGCCCATAGCTGTTCGGGGAGCAATGAAACCGTGCGTGACAGGCAACAATTTCGGGGAGGAACGTTGCATTCCTTGCCCGGTTGGAGGGGCATAAAGGTAACTTTTGCCCCTCTGTGGATTGGACTTAGGCAATTTGGGCCGCTCTAGAGCAGAAGCGGATTGGGCCATGTCTAGCCATTGGTCCAGTCCATAACAATTTTCAAAATGAATATTCATTTTTGAAATGTTTAAAAAACAATAAAAATGAATTTATTTACAAAAATATCAACTATATTAAATAAATAATATAAATTTTATTTTTTTGTGAAATAAAATATTTCAACATTTTTGTGATTTTTTGCAAAAAGAATCAATAAAAAATAATTAAAATTGAGAGAGAAATTAATTTTCCAATTCATTTAAAATAATATGACAAATATTAAAAAATGAAAAAAAAAAGGTAAAAAGAGGGTCTGGGGCGAGGGGGATTAGAACCCCAGACCTCCAAGTTACAGTGCGCGCCTTCTACCACTAGGGTGGTGATACATCCGTGTATCAAAACCACCCCATGAATACATAAGGAGTGCCTTGTTTTAGGCCTGACCAAGGCAAGGCAAGGCAAGACAAGGCAAGTTCTTGGGCCAAAAACGTAAAGGCTGTAACTTTCTCATTTCTCCATGGATTGAGACAAAATTTAGGTCTATCTTGCCTAGAATTTCACAAGGAATCCAATGGTGCCCTTGGTTTTTTCAGATGAGGTCCCTATTTTAAAACCCGATAGTGGTTTTGAAATAGGCCACCATTTGCATTTTCTGTGCTACCTCATGGTACATGCAAGAATTGTATGATGAATTGATTCAAACACAACATATACAACATGTATGAGATATTTATGATCAGTGGACTTCAAAGCAATGCATAATTCAAAGAGGTCAAGTTGTGATGCTTACCTCTTTGGGAGCTTTTTGTGCTATCTGCCAAGTTTTTTGTGCCAGAAACAATTTGATGCTTTGGACACTCTCAATTGATCCCTTAGGAGCTTTTAGAATGGTTGGAACCAGCTGGAATTCTCAGGAACAAGTTTGAGCTTTTTCTTGCAAAAAGGGGCAAAAGTGACCAATATGGCAACTCTCTCAAATGGTGTTCCAGATGTGGGGACCATTTGGGACAGTTCAAGGATGATATTTGGAGTGTGTTTGAGGTTTTATCTGGTTTTGAAAGTAACTGAATCAAGACATGGCTTGAAAAATGCAAAAAGGTCCAATTTTGAGGTTTTGGAGGTGGACTTTGAGATTTTGGTGTTACAGGTCACATATTTGTGTTTGAACAGCTTAGATACAACATATTAGAGGTGTTTGGATCATGAAGTGTGATGGAAATACTCTCTAACTCAAAAACTCAGAGATACCTTGCAAAAGAAGGCATTTTGGCCTAAAGAGAGGGATTTTGAGGAAAACATCAGTTTGGGTGCTTTGGTGTACTCAAACTGATCACAATTGATGTCTATTTATAGCGTGTCAAGTTTGTTTTGGCATCAATAGTGAATGGAGGTTGCAGCAGGCCTTTGGCCAATGTTATGCAAAAGGAATCTCAAGTCTCCTCTAGCCATTGACTTGAGATTAGAGCACAGGCTTTGTAGCTTTGGTTCAGAGATAAGTTTGGATTGAATTTAGTCGGAATAGGCTCAGTTTATGCCACCTTGATGCATTCATTAAAGGCTTGGGGACAAAATTGAAGTCTTGGCACTTTTTAGCTATTTTAGGTTTGGCATGGCTATTATAGATTCTTGGACTTTGGAGGCTTGGGGATCAGATCATTCCCTTCTTGTTTTATCCTCAGATGTGTCCAAATGGATGACAAGGCTTGGATTTATCAGATTTGGACAAATCGAGCAAAATGCACAAATTCTGCCTTGTGAAACCAGTTCATGATGCCATGTTTCAAGGGTTGTATCTCCTTGCTCAAATTGAATTTGGAGATGATCTGGTACTTGTTGGAAAGCCCTCGTGACATACTTCAACTTTGATGTCCACCCCTAGACCTGGTTTGACTTGGATCAAGGTGAAAAATGTCCCTACATTTTGGAAAAAGTAAGGCAGATTCTGACTTAGTGAAAATTTCACTAAGTGTTGGAAAAATGTCAATTTCATGTTTTCATGCATTTGATCACTCCATAACTTAAAATCCATGAGGAGTTGGAGTTTGATGTAGTTGAAGCTTTTGTAGAGTGTAGCAAGACCTACAAATCCAGCTTTGGATCACCCAAAATGGTTACTTGGATCTCAAGTTATGATCCTTGGAAGTTGTTACCCTAGCCACTTTGTTCCATAAATTAGAAAAATTCTAAGTTTTTTTTATGGTTACCCCTTTTACAAGTTAACTCACTTTATTTGATTTTTCTTGATGAATTATGATTCAAATCACATATTAACATTGTTTTAGGGTTAAGGAACCTTGTTTGACCAAAAATCCAAAAAGTCAAACTTGGATTTTTGTACAGTTGACTTTTTCATTAGATGAAATTTAAACTGTGCAATCCTTTGTGAAATCAAGTCCTTGACCTAAATCAAACCTAATGGATGGATTCCATAGGTGTTATAGGGTGTATTGAATCATGTCCCAAGGTTTGGGAGCATGTCTTGGTCAAAAGGCAAAGGTACAATTGACTTTTTCTTCAAAAACCCTAATTGTGGTCCAGATGAAATTGAAACTTGTGGATCAAGCTTCTTGGATTAATCCATTATTGCAAATGGATCGATGTAATGTATTGGAGACCCTCAAATCATGTCTTGAGGTCTTGGCTCATGTTTTGTCCCAAAAGTCAACTTAGGGGTGGATTAGGTCAAGAAACCCTAATTCCTGATTTTTGGGTAAATGCATCCCCTGAGGTTAAATTGACTTGATGATTGGGTCCATGAGGTCCCTTGGAGTATCTTGGATTATGTTTTGAAGCATTGGCTCATGCCCAGAGGAAAAATTCCATCTGGAGGCCTCAGTCGACCAAAACCCTAATTTGGTGACACTGGCGATCTTGAGGCTTGATCCACTTGGAATGCTGCAACTTTGTGCTTGATTCCCGATGTGGGAGTCCTCTTGATCCTTTATGTGTTTTGAGAGGTTAGACAAGTTGAAGATTATGTCATTTCTTGATTGATCCTTTGTCTAGGTACTCTGAGAGGGCTTGAAACCCTAATTCTTGTTTGTAGTGGATGCTCAACCATCTTTAAGGAGATTGATGAGGCATGTAAGTACATCCATATTGTGATGATGATTTGCCCAATTATGGGAAATCTTGGTGGTCAAAATTTGGGGTATGACAAGTCCCTATGTGGTTTTCAAAACTACGATGCAATCGTCGTCTTTTCAAAAGAATTCATCTGGGCCTCTCCTTGAGTATAAGCCCCAAACTTCCTTTTAAAACAACTTTCTTTTTTATTCAAATTCAAATTCAAAGTTTTATCAAAACTTTCTTCAATTTCTTGAAAAACTAACCATACAGCTGTAGTTACTATGCTTGGGATTGCACAACTGTAAGTTCCACTATCTTTTCAATACAAACTTGTTTATATATTTCACTTTTATATATATATATATATATATATATATATATATATGCTTGTATATACTTGCTTAGATTTTTCCCCAGCAGTTAGGTCTAGGTTTAAATCAAACCAGAGGTTACTCTTTCAACATAGTCCAAAACTAGTTCCCCATAGGAAATTTCAGATACAGTCTTGCCTCCTCTTGGGCATATACAATATGGAACAGAGAAATGCGTTATTCCCGGTGAAACTTTTCTCAATACTGTCCAAACTTAGAAGTTCTTTATACACGAAATTCATTTCCCCAAAGAGGATTAATTCCCGGTGAAACCTCTTCTGAATTTCTTCAAACCCTAGAACTGTTCTGCAAAGAAAAGACTTATTCCCGGTGAAACCTTTCTTGAACTTTTCTTAGGTTTGGACCCACAGGCTTCCTAAAAGCATCCCCATCCTCCTATTTGGCTTAGTACAAGGACCCCCAAGCTTCTTAGAAGTTTCCCAGCCTCCTCTTGGGCTTAGTACAAGGACCCAAAGGCCTCCTACGGGTATAGGACAGAAATTAGTCATCTTTGCTAGTTCAATCCTTAGGAGAGTGAAGAATTACAAAACATCAGACCATTCTAGGGTTGATCTTCATCCCTTAAAACCACAACCTCCTCTTGGGCATCATACAAAGATCTCTCTTTACAACTATAACCTACCACCACATGAGAGACTTGGAGAGTCTCAGCCTCCTCTTGGGCATCATACAAAGATCATTCTCCAGCTAAGAGTCAACCTCTTCATACCAGTAGACTTGGAAAGTTTTATCTCCTCTTGAACCTCGCTAAGAAAAACCCTCAAGTTTCCTAAAAGCACAGGAAAAAACCCTGGTCATCACACTAATCTCCAACAGAGTTAAAACCTCCATAGGTTTTCAAACTCAATCTTTAAACCTTCACCTTAAAAAAAACCAGCCAGGTTTAATTTACCATCAGTAAACCCTAACAAAATCAGAACCTCAGGGCATTTGATATGTCAACTCTTCTTCAATCCCCAGCAAGAGTTGATTCCCTAACATATATTGGACCTGTCTCTGGATTTCAATAATCCTCAGCAGAAGCCAGCCTCCTCTTAGGCTTCATATAAGAATTTCCCCAATCATCCTCCTCTTAGGCTTTATATAATGATTTTCCTCAGTAGAGTCAGCCTCAATCTTGGGCTTTGTACAAGACAGATAAAACCTCCCCAGTGGAGTTAGTCCCTTTTCAGCCTCAATCTTAGGCTTTGTACAAAACATATAAAACCTCCCCAGTGGAGTCAATCTCTTTTTAGCCTCAATCTTGGGCTTTGTATAAGACAGATATAAAATTCTTCTAGTAGAGTCAAACTTTTAGCTTCAACCTTGGGCTTTGATCAACACACACAAAAATAAACATCCCCTCAGATGAGACCCTGAGTCTACTCTGCAGGAGGACATTTTCTCTATACATCACATCTCAAAACAGATAACCAAAACCTTTTCCCAGATAATTGATGTAAGTGGCACACTTGTTAATTCAAAATCCAAGCTGAAGTTCTTCTCTTATCCTGGCAAAAAATTATCTTTCATCTAACTGTTATAAGTGGCAAGCCTCTGGATTCCTAATATCCAAGCCAATGTCCCTCTCTTAGCATGAAAGATTCATAAGGAAAAATGGCATTGCTCAATACTGAGTTAAAGTTTCTTCCTTCATGACATCCCTCTTATAAAGGAAATTATGGCATTGCTGGATTCTCATATTCCAGTTAAAGTAATTTCCCTTGTAATCAATTTCTCAAATACTTGTGATGAATAGGTGAGATATTCTCCCTTTAGAGATGACAAATTCTCTCTCACTCAAACCTTTAGCTTCAATCTTGGGCTTTGAACAAGACACAAATATTCATCTAGCTTCAATCTTGAGTTTTAAACAAGACATCAAACATCTTTCCTCCCATAGAATAAGAGGAACTACGATTGCTCTGATTTCCCAGATATCTTTACGGGAATACGTAGGCATAAGATTGCGAAATCTTAGCGAGCACACAAATCAAAAACTTTAGGTCCAGTACCTTCTCAAAAACAACAGAAAACCCGAAAACAACAAAAACACTCTCTCAACACTCCTAAAGGAGAAACTTTCCCAATACATGACAAATAAACACAATAAAGCATTTAAATATAACAGAGAAATATATAACGCAAAGTCTATGGATAACCATATATACACTGGGTGATTGACAACTTCCCTTTGTATAACCTGACCCCGAACCCCCAATCTCTTAGAATTTGTTAAAGAAAATATTTGCGTGCAAGGTTAGTTTTAGATATCTTCCTTTTCCTTTTCAGCTTCATAGGATAAATAAGAAAACATAAAGTAGCACCCAATTTCAACTATTGTGGTAAGGTGGTCGCGTCACCGACAAAAATCACACACTACACCAGTTGACAATCAAATTTGATGCTTATTGTGTGCAAATGCTACTATTCTTCCATGATATGTATATATAAATATGTTTGCTTGAAGAATATGCTATGTTTTAACACGGATTCAGACTGCATCTACTAACTTAAGCCATGATAACTTACCTTGAATTTGAGAGAGAAAACCTTTGACACAAATTTGATGTTTCCAGACTACTTACAAAAGCCATAGTATCTAAGTGACAGAGGGGAAAACCGAGTAATGTTAGAGTAATCCGGGCCATTAATATTCAAAGAATATGTATTCGATGTTGTATAGTCTGCATTAACATTTCCCATATACACTCTTGCAGGTCACTAACATAGTGATTTCCATCAAAATCTTCTTCTGGTCCTCCAGAATTTATGAACAATGAATCATCTGCAAAGACAGAATGAGATCTAATCACGGAGATCAACCTGCATATACTATTTTAAGCCTGGACAACTTACCTTGAATTTGAGAGAGAAAACCTTTGACACACAATCAATATAGGTAATGATTCAATAGAATGGTTTTGTTTGCATTCAAATTTCCATATACAAAGGTTTTTATGTGTATGGAATGATACTTCAAGGTTCACGTCTTCATGAATAAATACCTTTTATTTATACCACCTTACATCATTGTATGGTTCATTTATTGTGGAGGAAAAATTAACTCATTACAACAATAACATTGAATATGCTGATGTAAAGCTCATAAAGTATTGATGGTGTCTTTGGTTTTGGTTTGTCATTATTGCAGATGAAGCACACAGTGTATACATTACATAATACCATCAATGAGGTTCAATGATTTTACATGACTGTAGAATATAGCATAAATTTATATCAATATACTATATACATTATTTGAACATTAGGTTAACATAACTATTTATTTGATAATTATCCCTTTCATTATTTGATCATTAATTGCATAATTTCCTTATAGATTCTGTTGGGAAACACGGCAAAGACTTGGATACTCAAATATGGAAGACACAAACAAATACTTGACAACCAAGAAAGCAAGAGCACATAGATATCTTATTGTAACCTATTTGTGGTTCACCGAGTTACCGGTAACTTTATGTGTCCATGAATATCTTACAACATGAATCCTTTCATGAGTTACAGGTTTCCAACAATTGGTAAACTACTTCCTAGCAAGCCTCGAAACTCATTGGGAATTCCAAATCATGCTATGAATTTGACAAGAATAGAGCCACAACAAAGGGATATAAACATGAATACTCCTTCACCAACTAGGTAAATTGTTTTCGTTTTGTATGACAAATTTATAGCATTCAATGATGAAAGTGTCTTCTTAATGAATGTTACTTTATGTACATGACATGATGAGTTTGTCTTGACATACTTAAAATTTATGTGCATAGGAATGTCTTCATAAATAATGATATTTTGCCCACGTGAATTATTTCCATGTCTGCATGTCGTACGATTTGTCTTAACATACTTGAAATACAAAACGATGTTTTGCCCAAGTTGTGCCATTATCTAGACATTCTGGTTTGCCAATATGTTTTCACTTTTTTACTTGCTTTTTTGGACATCCTTGCCAATATGTTCCCTGCTTTATAACCAATATATAATGCGACAATGCCAAAATGGATCGTTTTTGGTTTTTGAAATGCCATTTTTAAGTTAAAAATTTGTTGAGTTATTGTTTGGCTTACTTGCTTTGTATATGTAACTACTCAATTATACTTTCACTGCTGTATAGGGATACTACGATTTCTACCGTCCAGAAAAAACATAGCGATGACAGAAGTTTTTGACCTTTTTTTTCGGTGGAACAAGATGTTCGGCATCTCGAAGATGATGGTGGTCATGCTGTCCAAAATCCATGTCCAATTTTTCATCCAACCGTCAATTTAGATTTTAACAATGACAATGACGATGAAGTTGACTACGATTCTTTTGCAAGTTAGTGGACTAACTTTTCTGTTAATGTATTAACAATCCACCAATATATTTCTAAGTGTTAACATAACGGCTTCACACTTTCTAGCCCATCAATCTGAAGATGATACGTGTTCTGATTTCGACGATGAAGATGCGGCTTTTGTTATGGATGACCATCATAAAGGAACAACGGAAGGATTGACCTTCATTTCGCATTCAAAGCAGAGTCAATGAAGCCAAGACATTGTTATCATCTCGAAGATTATTCCAACAATTTTTGGTTGATGGTTACACGATGTTAGAGTTTGAAAAATTAGAATGGATCCGTAAAAACCAACCAAAGCTTTGGGTATCAAAGTACAAAAGTCTTAATGAAGAAGGTGATCAAAGTCAAACACTAGGATCAAGCACATGGAAAGAGTGGTATTGCCATCTTTCTATGTTGGCGGTCGTAGGTTTATGGATCAATTGTACTATGATGACATGGCTATCTGTAGCAAAATGGGGTTTCCTGATTTGTTCATAACTTTTATTTGCAATCCAAATTGGCCTGAGATACAAAAAGTGTTGTCACCTCTTCATTTGAAAGCATAAAATAGACTGGATGTCATTTCGAGGATATTCAAAATCAAGTTTGACCGATTACTTTCAGATTGAACAAAGAAGGGTGTCTTAGGCAAAGTGCTTGCATGTAAGTTATATTTCTCAACCTTACTTTTACTTGATTTACATTATGCGAATTCTAAGTCATAATCTTTTACATTTTTTTATAGATATGTACACCATTGAGTTTCAAAAGAGAGGGTTGCCTCATGCACATATATTGATATTTTTGCATCCTTCTAACAAGTATCCAAGACCTGAAGACATTGACAAAATTATCAGTTCTGAAGTGCATGATCCTTTGAAAGACCCAAAGTTGTATAACTTGGTTAAAACACACATGGTTCATGGTCCTTGTGGTTTGGCGAACCTGAATTCACCTTGCATGAAAGACATGAAATGTTCCAAGTTCTACAAAAAAAAGTTTCAATCTTCAACAATAGTGGATAAGGATGACTATCCAATATATAGGAGAAGAGACAATGGACACACAATTGAGAAAAACAGAATAATCCTTTATAGTGGTCATGTGGTTCCCCATAATCCAAGTTTATTGTTGAAGTATGAAGCCCGTATAAACATGGAATGGTGCAATCAAAGTACTTATTCAAGTACATCAACAAAGATTCAGATCGAATTTCTGCTGTTATTCAACCTTCTGAGAACACTACACGTGGTGACAAAAACAACATTGACGAAATTAAGCAATATCTATATTGTCGCTACATCTCCCCAAGTGAAGCATGTTGAAGGATATTCTCATATTCTATATATGGTAGGAAGCCATCTGTTGAGAGATTGTATTTTCACATGGAAGAAGAAAATTTTGTTTACTACAAAGACTATGAGCAAATTGGGAATGTTTTACTCAAACCAAGTGTAACCGAATCAATGTCTACAACATGGTTTGAGGCAAACAAAAAATATAAAGATGTACGATTCTTAACATATGGTGACTTTGTCTCTAAGTTTGTTTACCATAAACCAAGTAGGAGTTGGAAACTTGAAAAAAAGGGTATACCATTGGTCGTCTTATTTGGGTTCCTCAGAGCACAAGTGAATTATTTTATTTATGGATATTGTTGACATTCAAGAAATGGCTATCATGCTACAAAGATATCAAATTGTTGATGGTGTACAACATAAAACTTTTAGAGAAGCATGCTTTCTCTGAATATAGGTTTTAAGTATAGGTTTTTTTATATCTTAGGTTTGACACTTACGGATGAAGAAATATAACAACTTACACTTATGGCTATTGAAACACAACTAAAAAAAAAACAAGAAAAGTTTGAAGGACTACAAGTCTATGCCATACCCAAAAGATTTTGTAATTTCCTTTTTTGGAAATATGCTTATTTATGATGAGAGACAATATGATCCGATTATTCAAGAACAACTGTATTTAAATTTACACGCATCTCTTACAAGTAACATCCAAATGCATTTATTTAGTATAACGATATCTTTTTTGTTCATACTAATCTTTTTATTATGATTATGTTTTTTGTAGATGAGCAAAGAAAGATTTTTGAAGAACAAAAAGGTGGTGTGTTTTTTTATATGGTTATGGTGGAACAGGTAAAACATTTATGTGGAACACTTTGTCAGTTGCACTTTGTGCTAAAAAAATTGTGTTGCCTGTTGCCTCAAGTGGGATTGCAAGTTTGTTGTTATCTGGTGGAAGAACAACTCATTCTAAATTTAAGATTCCAGTCCCTACATTAGAAACATCCATTTGCAACATTGACAAAAACATAAACTTGTCGACCTATTGAAATTGACTGATCTAATCATATGGGATGAGGCTTCTATGGCTAACAAATTTTGCTTTGAGGCTCTTGACAAATCTTTGAAGGATATTATGAGTAAAATTTCTAAAGTGTCTGACAAAGTATTTGGAGGGAAGGTTGTTGTTTTTTGGGGTGATTTCAGACAAATTCTTCCTGTTATACAAAGAGGTGCTAAGTCATATATTATTCATGCAACCATTAACACTTCTTATATCTGGGATCACTGCAAGGTACTCAAACTTACAAAGAACATGCGCTTGCAAAGAAGAACAATGGCATCTACCGTTGATGAGATTCATAAATTTTCTTAGTGGATCTTAAAAATTGGAGATGAGAGAATGTCTGAACCAAATGATGGTTATGTTGAAATTACAATTCCACAAGAGTTTCTCATTTTTAATTTTTCAAATCCAATTGAGGCTACTGTTGAAAGTACCTACCCTAATCTTATTCATAACTACAATGACTCCAATTACCTTCAAAGTCGTGCAATTTTAGCTTTAACTATTGAAGTGATGGATGCTATTAATCAATACATCATAAACCTTCTTCCAGGCACTATTCATACTTTATTAATGTTTTTAATTCCATAACGTTTTCTTTCATATCATTGAACTCAAATACATTGTTTTTTTTTTTTTTTAAATTTTAAGGAGATGAAAATGAATACTTCAATAGCGATTCTGTTGATAAATCTAAAGCAACGGACTTCGATGCATTTGAACACTTGACACAATTCTTGAATGCTCTCAAAACATCATAATTGCCTAATCATTCAATCAAGCTGAGAATTGGAAGCACAATTATGTTGTTGCGCAACTTGGATCAATCTGAAGGATTATGCAATGGTACTAGACTCACTGTAACAAGACTTGCAAATCATGTCATTGAAGCTAAAATCATTTCTAGAAAAAATATTGGTAACATCATTTATATTCCAAAATCTGCTTCTAAATTCCTCAATCAACCTCGAAACCCTAACTTTGAATTCCAAAAGAAAACTCCCCAAACCAATTCGTAACTACAATATTTAATCAAGGAAAACGCGAAAGGAGCAGAGAAGACAATCCTCAGGTAATTCCTAGCCTTTCCTCTTTTGCTCTCTTGAGTCTAAACTCCTTCTCCTTCTGTATCTTCTTGATGTGAATATGCTAGCTCCGGTGGGTGACTGGATTGGGGTTTATGAGTTCGAGCTTCCTTAAGCTTTAATGTAAACCTAACGGGCTATGATTCTGAGAGCTATAATGGGGTTTGGAGAGGATCTTTTTGTAGGGTTAGTTTAGTGGCTTTTCTTGTGTTGCTGAATGAACTGAGTAGGTGATTATGAATTGTTGGTTGAAGGAGGGCTGAGATTGAGTGGATTAAAAATTGTTAGGGATTGTGTGATGGTTGGATGATACGCTGAGTTTGTTCATCTGATGTTTGGATGTTAATTATGGCATAGCTTTGGCTCACGCGTTTAGCCTTGCCCAATGCTCAAATTGAACTTCCTTTGATTTATTTATTTATATACCACAGTTAAGTCATACTAGCTCGTTCCTTCGGGGACATCCAATAAAATCGGAAGATACAGAAAAGATTAGCATGACCCCTGCACAAGGATGACACGTACAAATCGAGAAATGGTCCAAATTTTTTTGACATTTTCTTCTCTAGTTAGGGTTTCCTTTTACTGCATTATTTTGCGTTCCTTTTCTCTTTGATTTTTGCGTTTAGGTTTTGTTTGTTTTCTATTTGATTTTGCGTTTAGGGTTTTGTTTGTTTTCTTTTCTGGTGTGTTTTTTAATTTTATTTCTACGGAGTACTAACTTGCTTCCAAAATTCTATCATCTAACAATCAAGTTAAATATCTTTGTAGGTTAAAGAATGGTTTTTCCAATAAAGAGTTTTTATTTTAAGTTCTGTTGTATCTTGTATGGCGTGGTAATATATATACCACTTTAAAATTACAAAATCTATTAGTATATAATAGTCCGTATTTCCGTAAATTTGGTACATGCCTTGTGTTTGTGCATGTAATGAAAGTATTTAAGATAACACAATAAACAACACATGAATTGAATTCACAAGACAAGAATATAGTTTGATGATATTCTGATTTCAGATTTCCATTTAAGAGGAAACATGACAAAATTCCTCAAGTACAAAAATTGTCTCAACTAGTCAGTCCTATATTGTTCTATGTTATAATACAAATATGACTTTTTTATTCTGTATGAATTAATTATAGGCCGTTTAACCGAGATGCTGTATGTAAGAAGACTTCTTCCTTGCAGGGAATCGTAAGACCGCCCATTGGATGACAGTAACCAAATTCCTCTTCAGCTTGACTAAGCAATTCTTAAAATAAAGGCTCATTTAAGAATGATACTGGAACCAAGAACCTCCTCGCTTTCTCTCCAACATACATTGCAAGGTAGCCTTTTGGCACTTCCACTTGTTTGCTAGATGATTGGCTTGTACTAAATGATGATCGTCTAATACCAGGTAAGCGAAAACCCATTCTTGTTTTGGTTTATTGACAATAGAATGATCTCAAAGAAGTAGTAAACGAAAGAAGTGCACTTGAATTTTTATGCTTCAAGGTATGAATGGTTTGTGTTGCTTGTAAACCCAATGATGGATATATATAGACTTTGAAAACCAAATGTATGGTGAGTGAGTTATGAGTGAGTTATTGAGTGGATGTTAGTGGGAGCCATGGCTCATTAATGATCACATGGCACTGTCTTGAAGGTTTTCATAGAGGACTGTATGAAATGTGAGATCACATACCCCACACCTTTTGGAAAATGACTAGAGATAGCTAACTTTATATATTATAGACAAGCTCTAAACATATCATATATCTTGTTTTGGTTTTTATAAGACAAGTGATATCTACCAGTACTTTAAATCTAATCAATAAACAATGAAATCTTCTTGAAAAATTATGCAACTTTATATGGATAGACCGCTGCCATATTTTGACTTAACCGTATAATCTGGCTGTATATTCGCCTTCATCACAAGTAAAGAATACCTGATTTGTATGAAATTTTAAATTTAACACAACCTTTCTGTGGACAAACTATTGATTATAAATCATACATCAAAAACTGCTAGAACATAATTTGCAATAATAGTAGGTCAGAGGTATGCAAACATGCTGAAAATATAAGAATCATGTCAATGCATTGTAGTCTAATTTCATTTTGTGAATGGTCACCATGTTAGCACAGCTTAATGTGGGACATACATGTAATTACTCTCTCAATTCTTAAGCAATTATTCAACCTTAACCTTAGAGAACAATAAATATGTGCTATTCATAAATAGTGTATGAGTGTATGACTGATATTTCTCATTATTGTAAATATCATATATTAACATTAAGTTGTGTTGTCAATATGAAGAGAACATGTACCCTGTCTGATGCATGTCTGAAAAGAAAAGAGCAGGCATTGTACAAGTATTGAGTTCAACAAGCACACATCTCATTTGATTTTCAGTGGTTACGGTTTGCACTCTTGTTGAATTTACTGATCCTTGATAGAGGCATCTAAAACAGCACCATGTGATCTATTGTCTCATGGGCCCTATCACTTTAATAATAATTTCTCAAACAAATGGATTTCAAGATACTATTGGAAACTATAAATGCACCATCTTCCTTCACAACATCACAAACCACACAAGCAAACAAATTTAGATACACTTTTCTTAAATCTGAGAAATTCAGCTTATTTTTCAAACGATTAGAAGATGGGTTTCCGATTACCTTCTATTAGATGTGCTTCTTTTACTGGTAGCCAAGCATCGTCAAAAGCATTGAATGTGCCAAAAGGTTATCTTACAGTGTATGTTGGAGATGAAATGAAGCGCTTTGTTATCCCTATGTCTTACTTGAACCAGCCTTCATTCCAAGACTTGTTGGTTGAAGCAGAGGAGGAATTCGGATACAATCATCCGATGGGCGGCCTCACAATTCCTTGTGCAGAAGATGTTTTCTTGCATATTACTTCTCGCTTCAATGGACTATAAATCTAGTGCTGCAAGAGACTAACATTAGATTAGCAGTGACATTTTGTACAACAGTCACAATTTGCATTTGTATAGATTTTTCCTTTCCCTACATTTGGAATTGGTTAGAATTGTCCATTTGAATGACAAATTCAAGAACAAAATATTTGTTATTATTTATATCTAATCATAATGACACATTATATTCAACAACTGATTGGGTTCCTATATGCTTCTATTTATAAAATCTAAAAATAGAAAGTATATTGTTTATCAAAATTCAGTCCAATATTTACTATTTTACTAGTTTTGAAGGAGAAATACACTGAGAAAATTTGAAACATATTGAAGGGAGTGGTTTTCATTATAATTATTGGCCTAAATAATTATTTAGCCAAACTATAATTGTACATAAGTTACCTTGTATCTAAGTTCATTTTTTTTACATGCCTTATATTCTATTCTATCAACTGCTTCGCAATCTAGGAAGAGCAATGAATTAAGCATAAGTTGCAGGACACTTAAATGTTTGTTTTGTCTGCAGGACACTTAAATGTTTGTCTTGTCTGTTATGCCTGAAAGCAGAGAACTGGCAATAGAATACTTTTCGTATAAAAAGAGTAAAGGTTACTAGCTCTCTATCGGTGAAGACTAACAGTAAAAGTGGTGGTCAATCTTAATGCTTAAAGGTTGCTAGTTTTATTTATAGGTTCATTTCTAATGCTTAAATTTTTATTAATGTTGTTTGTTGTTATTTTTCTTTGGGAAATGACTCTATGGTCGAATGCTGGAATTAGAGCCCTTGCTCAATGTGTGCAAAAAATGGGTGAAAGGGACCGAAACAATGAGAAAGCCTGAGAGTTTGTCTTTGTTGAGGTTCCGATATTTTCTGAGAAGGGTCGAACTTGGGAGGAGTTCAGAGACAAGGCTGCCGACATGAATGGTGTTTGGTATTACAGAATAGATCAACTAGCAAAAAGTGTCTGCAATGACTAAGGAGTGGAGGAGCAGGTGAAAATATATTTCATATTGTCTTGACACGAGGAAGAGACCTGTTCTTCGTAAGAGAAAGAGGGTTGAGAAAGGAAGTGAAGATGCTTTAACTGAAGCTGTTGAACTTGATACGGTGAAGGATGCCTTGACCTTCATTGTGAGAACAATAGCCAATCACACACCTCTGTTGAAAAATCACTCAAAGTTGCTTGAAGAGATCAAAACAACTCTTTTGGATGGGAGAGATGTGAAAGGGAAAGGGAAAGTTGATGGATGAAGACTTGTTGATAATGATGAAGACTTGTTGATGATGAATGATGAATGGTGTTTTTTTTGTTTGGTATGCCCTAAAGCGACATTTTTCTAGATACTGTATCAATTTCCCTTAATTTACTGCAATGATATCGAGCAATATATTATGTTTAATAAATATTATGTTTCATTAAATTGTTGAGATTAAAGACATTTGTTTATGATCTCTAGTAACAATTAATAATATTAGTTGCATGTTAAATATGCCGAAAAAGGTTTATCCTGCATTGGTTTTATTTTCAGCAGAAAAAAATGAACCTTTCTTTATGGAGGAGATGTGGTTGTAATTGATGTTATGAAGTTTATAACAGAGCATAAAGATGATGTTCTTTTTATAAACTTCATAATATCAATTACAACCATATCTCCTCCATAAAGAAGAGTTTTTTTTTTTCTACTGGAAATAAAAACAGTATCTAGAAAAATGCCGCTTTAGGGCATACAAAATACAGAAAACATTATTCATTCTTCTATATTATCAACAAGTCTTCATCATCAAATCTTCATCCAAACTTTTCCTTTCCCTTTTTCATCTCTCCCATTCAAAAGAGCTGCTTTGATCTCTTCAAGCAACTTTGAGTGATTTTTCAACAGAATTGTGTGATTGTCCACTGTTCTCACAATGAAGGTCAAGGCATCATTCTCCATATCAAGTTCAACCGCTTCAATTGAAGCATCTTCACTTCCTTTCTTGACCCTACATGTCCCTTCCTCGCGTCAAGACTAGTAGAATATGGAATATATTTTCACCTGTTCCTCCAACTCCTTAGTCATTGGAGGCACTTTTTGCTCCATTAGTTGATCCATTCTGTAATACCAAACAACATCCATGTCGGCAGCCTTGTCTCTGAGCTCCTCCCAAGTTCGACCCTTCTCTAGAAAATATCGGAACCTCAACAAAGACAAATTCCCAGGCTTTCTCATTGTTTCGGTCCCTTTCACCCATTTTTTGCACACATTGAGCAAGGACTCTAATTTCAGCATTCGACCATAGAGTCATTTCCTAAGAAAAATAACAACAAACAACATAATGAATAAGAAAGAAGAAGGGAAGAAAGATTGACCACCGCTTTTACTGTTAGTCTTCACCGATAGAGAACTAGCAACCTTTACTCTTTTTTTATTGATGGGCTTAGCTTCTATTTTATGTTATAATTAATTTTATCTAATATTAACTATTATATGCTCTGTTTAGTCATGGAATTAGCTCCTGAAACATGTGAATTAGCTCCTGAAACATGTGAACTGCGTTTTTTATTGTCTAGTCACTCTTTACTTACTTAGTATATTTATGATTTAAGAGAAGATATTGAATGTAGGGAGATTGTGATAATCTTTTGATTAATAAATACATAATACAAACTTTTATGTATATTGGAGGGCTGCTAGGAACTTAGAGTAAATGGTTGCCACTGATTGAATGTTTTCTGACGACAATTACGATGCTAAGTCCATGTGAAGAGGACCAAAATTCCCTGTGTTTGTGGATTGCATCCCCTTCTTTAAACATCACAAGAAAATGCAAGATACAAATACAAATTAATCGACGATTAAGACATTGTTTTGAGTTTTGTTGACTCATGTATGGTCTCATATACCAGTTTTGTATTACCATATCTATTATTAGTATTATAATAGACACTATCTATTAAATTGGGGCATGGCTTGTGTTTGTTCATGCGATGCAAGTATTTAAGATGGCACAAAAAAACAACAGATGAATTCACAAGAATATAGTTTGATTAGATTTTCATTTCATATCTCCACTTATGAGGAAACATCAAAATTGACAAAGAAATTCCTAATGTACAAAAATTGTCTTAACAAGTCAATCTTCACTGCTCTATGCTAACTTTCATATGATATTTTTTGCAGAATGAATTAACCATAGGTTGTTCAAGCGAGAAGATGTATGTAAGAAGGCATCTTCCTTGCATGGAATTGTAAGACCACCCATTGGATGACAGTAACCAAATTCCTCTTCAGCTTGGCTAAGCAATTCTTGAAATAAAGGCTCGTTCAAGAATGATACCGGAATCAAGAACCTCCTCGCTTTCTCTCCAACATAAACTGCGAGAAAGCCTTTTGGGACTTCCACTTCTTTGCTAGATGCTTGGCCTGCACTAAATGATGATCGTCTAATACCAGGTAGGCGAAAACCCATTCTTGTTTTTGTTTCTTCACAATAGAATGATCTCAAAAAAGTAGTAGTAGAAAGAAGCGCACTTGAATTTTTATGCTTCAAGGTATGAATGTCTTATGTTGCTTGTAAACCCAATGATAGATATATATAGACTTTGAAAACGAATTGTATGGTGAATGAGTTATTGAATGGGTGTTAGTGGGAGCCATGGCTCATTAATGATCACATGGCACTGTCTTGAAGGCTTTTATAGAGGACTGTATGAAATGTGAGATCATATACCCCACACCTTTTGGAAAATTAGTATATGAAAGAGACGAGTGATAACTTAATATATTTCAGACAAGCTCTAAACACATCAAATATATTGTTCTTGGTTTTTTAGGACAAGTGGTATCTACCTGTACTTGATATCCAACCGATAAACAATGCAATCTTCTTGGAAGCTACTGCAACTTTGTATGGGCAGACTACTGCCACATTGTTGATCTAACCGTAAAATGTGGCTGATATATCAATTGGATAAGTGACATGGATCAAAACATAAAATTTGGTTCCACAATTGAGCCAAACATTAACTAAAACAGGAAAAGTAGAAATGTCTTTCTTAAGTTTTTGTTTAAGAGTTTAGGAGGAGAGAAGAGGGTTTTGAAAAAAAGGAAGGATGGTGGGGAAGGATTTTGGAAGACTTTGGGAGGGTTTAGAGGGCTTATATAAATTCTTAACATTCAATCTATGTTGTTATAAAACTCTCAAAATTAGAAATATATTAATCATACATTAAGGATAGTTTCCTTTTGAGTTATAAAAAACATACTAGCAAGTCCTTCTCAGCAACAAACAGGAAAAAGTATTATGAATGATAAATACAACTCTACTTGTTTCCCTTGAATTCGTTGCTCAACATTTCAAAATAGGTTCATCAATAAAGTTCTGCAATTATAATAGAATATCTTGGCAGGGCATTGTTGCTAGACTTTTCTTCGGAAGATTGCAATTATTGAAAATGAAATATATGACTGCTGACATTCAATTTTTACAACAATGTCAACATATATGATTTGTAGCCACTAACTGGCTTAAAAGTCATCCTTAAGATGATTTTTGTTGCTATATGTCGACATAGAGCCGTGTTACCAATATGGAGAGAACATGGCACATGTCTACAAATACATGAGTGGCCATAAGTTATGCACTAATTTTAACCTTCCTATCTCATATGACTTCCAAGTGAGTGATCTACAAAAGGTGTGGTGTATATATGCACTCTTATTGAACTTACTGGTCCTTGATAGAGTGACATCAAAAAGAGATATCATGTGATCTCTCATCTCATCTCATGGACCCCATCATTTAACAACCACTTCTCAACAAAATAGATTCTAAGGAACTCTTGAGACTATAAATACACTACCTTCCCTCACAACTATCAAAACTCATTCACATACTCAGCCATCAAAAGTAAGATACATTTTTCTTATATTTCAAAACCTTGTTGTTTGAAACATTTGAAATGGGCTTTCATTTACCTGCAGTTATTAGATGCGCTTCATTAAGCAAAAGCCGAACATCATCAAAGGTACTGAATATGCCAAAGGGCTATCTTGCCGTGTATATTGGACAAGACATGAAGCGGTTTGTGATCCCCATGGCATACTTGAACCAAACTTCATTTCAAGACTTGCTGAGTCAAGCAGAGGAAGAATTCGGGTATGATCACCCAATGGGTGGCCTCACAATTCCTTGCACAGAAGATGTTTTCTTGCATATTACTTCTCACTTCAATGGACTATAAACCTACAACTGCAAGAGACAGATATAGACTAGTGTTGAAAATTTTTGTACAATAGGCATATTTTAAACTTGTAAATATTTTCCTTATTCCGTTATTGGGAATGGATGAAATTTGTTCATCTGAATGATAATGACATACTTTGTAACAGATTATTTACCTCTATTAATTGTCTAATTATAACAACTCAAATTTCAACAATTCAATTGGTTCCTCTCTGTTTCTATTTTTGAACTACTAGACTAGTGATTTCTTGAAAAAAAGATGCTACTTTGATCCTAAAGTTATGAAGAAAGATTGATAAAATAGTTTAACATTTTAGCATTTGACAAATCCAAGTTACTGCTTTAGCTTCTAATTTAAGAGATATTCATTTCATTTGCCTGTAAAATTTATCAGTGTGAAAAACACGTTGACTTCTTTAACTATACACAAATCAATGATTATTGAAAAAAAACTATACACAAATCAAAATATAAAAATTGTGTTCTGTTAAAATCAGTATACTGCACTGTTCCATTGCCAATTTAAGCATTAGTTAGTACTGCTTGTAGAAATTGTAGTTCATCAGATTTAGAGAAAAAATATTCCAACTTTTCTGGAGTACAAACAAAGACTTTATGAAACATTAGATTCAACTTCAAATATTACTCTTAAATTAATTGCTAAATATTGGAAGATATGATTTTCTACTTTAAAGAAGGTTTAGGAATTAAACTCCTACTGTTTAAATAGTTTTACATGCTAAGAAACCCAACGAAAATGCAAACTTACAAGCACAAAATCAGGGGTCCCGGAGGGTGTTCGGGAGGAGCGGTGGCACAGGGCACCGGCTTTTTAGTGGCACCAAACTTTTGGAATGCTATGGATACATGTTCGAATTGATAGATATATTATAACTACTTGTGTCATAATTTTATTGAAATTTTGATTTAGTATAAATTTTTCAATATTAATATAATTTTTAACTTTTTTTACAATTATATATTTATAATTATATGACTTATAAATCTAGTAAAAAAAAATTATGAATTAAGAAAAAAAACACCAAATTCATAATTTCGATAGGACACTCAAAATCTCAGAGACGGTCTTGCACAAAATATTTACAAAACATAGTCTCTCAATATCCACAACCAATTCCACCTACGAGTTTTAGTCACTAGAATATTTTTCTCTAGCTTTATGACTTTCATTTGAAACTCTCTCAATGTGTAAGAATGAGGGTTCTTCTTTCAATAAGGCTGCTTCATTTTGGTGGAAGGACTTGCTCCTTTGTAATTCTTCTTTGAATCCTGTCGAGAAAAGGCATATTTTCAAGTCTAACATCGGATTCGCGATTGGTAACGGTGCTAAGATTCCTTTCTGGTCGGCGAATTGGGCCTCTACGACTTCTTTTGCTGAAGCTTTCAGACCTTTATACAAAAGTAGTCGTTTCAAGGATTTCAAGGTCATGGATATGGGGAGCTGGAGAGGAGGCTCGTGGCGTTGGAATGACTTGGGGATTTTGAAAGTTAACGGCTCTGAAGTGCAGGAGGGTCTGGTTAACTTGCTGTCTCTGTTAGAGGACAGTCATCCCTCCATGTATGATATGGATGAGATTAAATGGGAGGGGGAGGGAATCGGCTCTTTCGCGGTGAGTGAGTACTATAAATTAATTGTTTCGAATAACTCTGAGCAGTTACCTTTATATCAAGCTAAAGCTTTTAAGCTTCTATGAAGCTCCTTCGTCCCGGCTAGAATTCGCGTATTTTGTTGGAAAGTGTTATGGGGTCGTCTGGCTACCAAGGATTTAGTCTCTAAAAGGGGCATTTCTTGCGATATGCGGTGCAACTTCTCTGGTTTTGCGGAGGAAAATATATCCCATCTGTTGCTTGATTGTCATATAGCCGCTAACATTTGGAAGATTACTGCTATTTGGTGTGGTGCTGG
The DNA here is from genome assembly GCA_022829125.1 of Lathyrus tuberosus. NCBI lineage: Eukaryota > Viridiplantae > Streptophyta > Magnoliopsida > Fabales > Fabaceae > Lathyrus > Lathyrus tuberosus. Next base: position 2,186,487 of record JALAZF010000403.1, on the reverse strand, counting down.
AACTGTTCATCCTGGGGATATTTGTAACCATTTTCTGAGTTGGATTGGTTCTGTTACATTGGCTGCTGAAATAAAGTTCAGAAAGTTGGTTTGGTTAGCGGTAGTTTGGACCCTGTGGAAGGTTAGAAACGAAATAGGTTTCATGGAAGGATTGATCAACGTTAACGATGTTTGCTGGCAAATTAAACTTTCAGTTTGGAATTGGAGCTGTTTAGGTGAAAATTCTTATTCCAACCTTAGCTTTTATGATTTCTTTATGAACCCTTGTTAGGTCTGTTATCGTTAGAGTGATGTTGGTTTGGATTTTTTCCTTCTGTTTGTAAGGGTGGAATACCCCTGATATTCTCTTATCAATTCAATTGCCTTTATATAAAAAAAATTTCTTTCATATATGAGTTTGTTGGAACTTAATCAAAACATATACATGGAAAGATGAATTTAGGACTTGATTGATCACACACTTGATCTCTTCTCATTCACGAACACATTACTTACTGATACAACATATGACTTGGGCTTACAATCATCAATAAGGCCTAATCATTTCATATCAAACACAATTAGTTTATTATTTGTGTAAGAAATTAATTAGACTCCTAAACTGTGAGCAATTATTTTATTAGTTATTCTGAAAGATCTAAGGATTACAAATTTTATAATCCCAAATTAAATTAAATTTTTGAGACGGAAACAACCATATTCATTGAGGATATTGAGTTTGGAAAAGAATAAGGTTAGAGACTTTGTTTTAGAGAAAGATTCAGTAACAATTCCAAAACTAATTCATACAGCTGCTTTTGATCAAGCAAGTATGGAACCTCCACATGACATTGTTGATTTTCCTCCTACTCAGGATGATTTGGTAATTCATGAATAACAAACTCAAAATCCTCAAGAACAAGCGTTACAAGAACCAATATCTTTGCACATATCCACTAGAGAAAAGATAAATGCTATTCAAGATGATTACATAGTCTTTCTCCAAGAACATGAGGAAAATAACAGTATGATGGAAGATGATCTAATCAACTTCCATCAAGCCATGCAGGATTCCAACTCGAAAAAGTGGATTGAAGTAATGAAGGAGGAGTATAAGTCCATACAAAACAAAAAAGTTTGAGAACTTGTCCCATTACCAGAAGGTGTGAAACCCATTGGCTGCAAATGGATTTTTAAGACCAAACGCGATTCTAATGGTAAAGTGGAGAGATATAAAGCTCGTCTTGTAGCTAAGGGCTATACTCAAAAGGAAGGGATTGACTTTAAAGAGACTTTCTGTCCGGTTTCATCGAAAGACTCTTTTAGGACAATGTTTACCGTGAAAATTGGTAAACAACCGCTGGTTTCCAAATATTGGTTAACTTACATGATCAACCAGTGAATTCTAGAACATGTGCTTAGTGTTTTTAATTTAAAGTTTGAGAGACAACGAATGCTTTGAGAACATTCATGGTTAGAAAATAGTTTGCTTTAAGAAAATAAAGGAAATTGTGACAAAGGAATGGTCGAAAGTACAATAAAATGTGTTGAAACTAAATTGTACGAAACAAAAGTAAATTTCTGGGCAAAATCATAAACTGACTTTTATTAAAATGCAAGCAAATAAATGGTGTTTATCAAACGTACATTTTCCCAACAACTCGTTTTTCTACACACGAGTACTTTGAGTATTTGAGTGATTTTGTACAAACTTAAATACACACAAAATCCTAATACTAAGACTTCCTATTTATATTGAATCAAAATAACTGACTTTAACGGTCTTTCCCCTAAATGAAGACAAATGGCACTCGGCATGTCTTCGACCTTCCAGCATACTCCACGTGTCTTTCTTTTGAAAACTGGATAAGGACAATATTCCCTCTTTGATTCAAATTCAAAAATCAAGTCGAAAATACCATCAATAGCATCCCGTCGAAATACCACTTCATTACTTAGGAAATTTTCTTAAGTCCATCTAGCCATCTTTCCTTTCATAAGGAGTAACTTCGACTGGGCCTTCAGCATTGCACTTTCCTAGTCGAAATCCATCATAACTTGACAAAAACTTCCTTTTCCTTATGTTTCATAAATCAAACTAGACGTCGAAATTAAGAGTCAACAAATTGCCCCCCAAAAATGTCCTTTTCGACATCTAGTGGAGAAAAGGCATTTTTTGATAGCATGATTCGATGCCATAAGGAATTCGACATCATAAACTGTTCATATGCCTCAGCATAATTGTGACATCAGGGTCATCATGACACCTTTTCTGGAACGTATCTTCAATCCTACGCCTAAATATTTTTAATTATCACATTCGTAGCCACTAGGAGATCGTGGGTCAGAACTTTAACTACCACCGTCTCATCACACCGTCTTCATGCAACTCGTGCCCCACGATCTTGTCACCATTAATGAGGTACAGTAGTCGTGCATAGTAATCGTTTCACTTTAATCCATCTATAAAAGTGTAATAAATTACCATTTTGCTTTTCCTTTCTCTTTCTGAATTTCCTGAAACGCACCATCTTCAAAACTTCATCTTTCTCCAAATTTTCTTCATACTCACTGCAACAATGGCTTCCACTTCAACCTACTCCAAAGAAACCAGCAAGAAAGCAAAAGACTCCTAGAAGTCCAAAGAACTTGCACCAATTCACAGGATGTTAGGTCCAAATGTAGTTGGAAACTAACAATACATCCCAGAACCTCCAAATGAGGAAGAAAAACGCATGATTTATCAATCCCAGGTACTCATCCCTATTCTTATATTTGGTAAAACCCATGCCATGCTAGGTCCTTTACCTGATCTTACTGCTGATCCTGTTAAAATTAGGGAATTTTTTTCCAGCTTATCATCGTTACAAACCCATTGCAAACGTTGTAAGACCTATGACTGATAAGGAAGTCATGATTGATGAGAAATCTAAGGTAGATGGCCAAGGTTCACCTTCGACCATAGCCTCTAGAGACCCCATAAACTTAGAGTACATGAATAACAGTTTTAGGCACTTAACCATGATGAACCAATTGGATACTGGACATGACCTTTAGCGAAATCATTCTGGCCAATCTGTATGAATCCCTTGGCGAAGGTGTCACGGTGTTAAAGACAATCAAGACGAAAAGAAGCTTGCTTATTTCTGGACCTTTCTGGCTACTACAACTATGGCTGAATGCCACTTTTGAAGCATTCCTTCCTGGTCGGAACCCCATCAACGAAGCTTCTGTAAAAAGTAAAAGAGTTGAAGGAACAAGGCTTGCGCTGTTGACTCTCAGTGACGAAGGAATGAGTCTTCAACAGACATTCACTAGCTATGTGATGATGTTCGCGAAACGCCACAATTTTACTTCCAACATGGCCCCTTTTGCAAATAGGAAAGTGGGTCCTGAATGGTTTACAATAAGATTTCCTCCTGAGTCGAAAGAACAAGAAGGAGAATCTCTCGACATCTGGGAATCTTTCCTAACGCCAAGATTATTAGCTTCGAGGCTCAATCCTTCCAAACTCCGAATCGCTCTTGTCAACTATCAACCAAATCTTGTCTCTCGACAGTTTGGTTTGATTCAGATTAAACCTAAACCTTTTTTTCCTAAAAAAGGATCACCGATCCATTACAACATATGGCATAACGAAGCAGAGTGTGCCAAGTTGTTAGCCAAGTTTTCTAACCTCACAAAGTTTAATGCTGTGGCCTTTAAACCATGCTTCCTCTGCACCAAGGAGTTCGACGAATGGTGGAGGGAATATTACAACGCATAATTTTTCGATGTGTCCTCATTCAACCTTCAGCTGACTAGAGCTTTTGCCCTTGTACAAGACAAAGTGAAGAAAGGTACTTCAAGACATATCAAGGAGATCCAAGCATTCCAAAAATACTTTAAAACTACCTACAGGCCAAATGATCTTAGTCGAACCATTAGGAAGCAGCAGTAACCTTAAAAGAAAAATTCACGAAGAAATTGGATGATTTTAAACTTCCTTTGTACGTCCGACCTAATCAACGTTACGAGCTAGCTTTTAATCTTTATCCTCCAAAATTCCCTCGACTGCCAACTGCTGACTATGGTGTGGCCTTCAGCCCTCCATTCCCAGACTAGTTCGTTTGTGGGAATTTTATGAAAAATATTCGCCAAGATTACCAAAAACATGCTAAGCGAGTGGTTCCGACTAAGTACACCTTGGACAATTTCAAAGGCCACCTTCATATTGGCATAAAACATGTTCGCGTGGAGTCTCCAATATATGAAGGTGTGGAATGGGAGGTTCTTCGACACCGTTTCTTTCCTTTTTATTTATATTTTTCTTTTTTCTTATATTAATTGTATTACTTTCTCTTGCAGATGTGAAGATTCCTGCCAAGAAACCCACTCCTGTCGAGAAAGAAACCGTCGAAGAAGATAACACCAAGAAACCCACAATGAAGGTGAATTTTGTGCTCATCATTTCTTTTCTTTTTTATTATTATTGCCTTCTCAATCTATCATCTAAAACATAATATATGCTTTTAATTTTTTCTTCTTGCAGGGAAATCAGAAACCTCCTGCGACACCTAAAAAGAGAAAGCAGCAAGAACCTGAGGTTCAAACAATTGAATTCGATGATGGGGATGTTTCGCCAGACCAAACCAAACACCTCAAGAGAAGAAGAAGCAAACAAAAATCACTGATGCAGGCTTTCATCCTCAACCAAAACCAGCCATATCACTTGTGACGAAACCTCCCACCCCAAAAGTAATCAAAATTGATGCTACGCTTGCTACCAAAGAACCAACCAATAAGAAGAGCCCTGATCAGGTAGAAAATGATAACTTTATCCCTGGGACTGAAAATCCTAAGGTACAAAATTTCTTCATTTTGAACTTTATGGCTTCCTTCGACTAACAAGCTTTTAACCTGTTTTGATTTCTTCTTCTTAGAGTGCCAAAGACAATCAAGGGCATCCCATTGTACAACAGATCATTCCCACCACCAGCAATGATCCTACCTATCATCCGACAAGTCCTTCCAGAACTTCTCCAAAGGATTCCACAAAAGGGTCTGCTGACGAAGTGAGCCAACCTGCTGATGTTCACGAGAAATCACCACTTAAGGCCACCACTGAACTTTCGCACACCAACGTAGCTGACCAAAAAACAAGCCCAACCAAGGAAGAAGTTGTAGCTGACATCGCAGGAGACACTTAGATGCCTACTGCAGAACAAATCGTCGAAGACAGATATGAAGATAGGTCCCCAATCATTCAACAAGATGATGGTGACGAAAGGGGTGAGGAGGATGAAGGGAAGGATAAAGACCAATCAATGTTTGAAACTGAAATCGTGGTAGAAGACGAAGAAGAAAAAGAGGAACGAGAAGATCAATCGAAAACAGGCCTTCATACAAATATATCGACTGGCACGAACTCTACCAGTCTTTCACACGAAGAGCTAGAATCATTGAAAGTACAAAGGCCGCTGGAATATCTAAAAGCCATGATTAGCTCCAGATACAACTCTGGTGACAAGAGCACCAACACTTCGACTACCTCAGGGAACCAATCAATCGGTAAGCCTGAGAATGACTTGCTTCCTCAAATTAAATAGAAAATTTTCAACGTGGATCTATTACAACTCTTGGAAAAATATGTTTATGCCAGTTTTGGGCTAAAAAAACTCTTGAAGCAAGTCAATTATCTTGGAGCTCACTCCTGAAGTTGTTGACGTCATCATGGAGCCGGGCACATTGATTGACCTTGTCGTTGCTGATTTGAATTGTCTTCGAGACTTTTCAAGCAAAATTAACAACAAATCGGAGACCCAACTGGCCGAATGGGACGCAGCCTCTGAATCTACCACTAAAGTTTCAAATTTGGAAAAGATCTCTGAGCAGAATAAGAAGGAAATCGAAAGTTATGACAAAAACGTCGAAGAATGGGAAAAAAAATCAAAATTCTGCAAAACAAAATCTTTCAGGCTAAACAACGCAAAGATGAGGTCCTCCAGTTTGACCAAGAAGAAGTGGCCAAAGAACTCAAGGTTGGAATGTATCATGTCGACAGAGCCCAACAACTTGGAAGGGAAATCGAAGTCCTTTCAACTAACAAGGCTCTCTGCGAACGTCGCTTGATGCTTCAGAAGTCCAAATATGAGAGAATGAAGAGCTCTTTCCCATTCTGAACTTAATTACTAAACTTTTATTTCTTCCGATTGTAATTTTATTCAACCCTTTATGGCATGACTTGTGTAGCGAGCGATTTTGGACGCGGTTCTTAAGCGCTGGTCGCTCTCTGCGGTTTGAGCTTTGACTACAGGTCGATTCATTTTTTATCCTATTGTGAGCTGAATAAGGAAGGGAAATAGATGTCTCCAATTAACCCTGCTTTGCATACTGAGTTTAAACAGCGGTCTGTTAGGTTACGAATGCTATCAATGTGGGGGGGGGGGGGCCTTGTACTGGTTATTTGTATTTTCGCCAATATTGTTTTCTTTCTTTTTACCTAGGCAGAAGGTTTCTAGCGGGGAACAAGGATTATGATGTTAGGACTGATGCTTTTAAATTACTGCTTTTGATTGATGGAGATATGGGATTTGGGTTTTTTGTTGATTGTGCTCGCTAAGATCTTTTCTTTTGATCTTATGCCTACGTATTCCCGTTTACCGAAACAGGGAAATCAGAGCGTTCGTAGTTCCTCCTATTCTATGGGAGGAAATGGGTGTTTTGGTGTCTTGTTCAAAGCCCAAGACGTGAAGCGAAAAGTGATTTGTATCTTGTTCAAAGCCCAAGATGTGAAACTGAAGGGTCTATTTGTGTCTTGTTCAAAGCCCAAGACGTGAAGCTGAAGAACCTCGACTTTAGAGAGAATTTGTCATCTCTAAAAAAGGGTTTGTCTGTCACAACTGTTGGGTGACTGGTTATAAAGGAGAATTACTTTAACCGGGATACGCGGATCCTAGCAATGCCATAATTTCCTTTAAAGGGGATTTTAACCTGAAGGAGAAGACTTTAACTCAGTGTAGAGCAATGCTATCTTTCCTTAGGAATTTATCATGCTAAAAGAGGGACAGTGGCGTGGATATCGATGATCCAGAGGCTTGCCGCTTACAGCGATTAGATGAAGGGAAATGAGTTGTTGATGTTTGTGTACTGTGAACGAGGCACAACTTTGATGCTAAAAGGTTGATTGGATCAACCAGTGGTTTTCTTATACAAAGCCTAAGAGGAGGCTATTGGCCCAACATGAGGGAGTTTTTATGTGTCTCGTACGAAGCCCGAGAGAGAGGCTAAAAGGGTTGACTCAACAGGAGAATCTTTTATACTCAACAAGAGAGTGTTTTTCGTATCTCGTACGAAGCCCGAGATGGAGGCTAAAAGGTTTGACTCAACAAGAGAGTCTTTGTATCTCGTACGAAGCCCGAGATGGAGGCTAAAATTTGTTTGGCTTAATAAGAACCTTTTTGTATCTCGTATAAAGCCCGAGATGGAGGCGAAAGGGGTAATTGACTCAATGAGGGAGTCTCTTATGTGTCTCGTACAAAGCTCGAGAGAGAGGCTAAACATTGTTTGACTCCGCTGGGGAGAATTTTGGTATCTCGTACGAAGCCCGAGATGGAGGCTAAACGTTTGCATCGCTGGGAAGAATCATTGAACAAAGCCCAAGAGGAGGCTATGGTAACTGTTTCAGTTAAGTGACAGGTCCAATGTACTGATTTTAAAGAGAAAATCAGTTCTTATATGAGCAACACTGTACTCAGGGATTTGATTTGAGGATCAGGGATATTTCCTTCTCTTTGAGGAAACGGGAAATCCAAAGGGTATTGAGACTGTCCGAGTCTGCGAGTTTCCTTCCTATTTAACGAAGGGGTCACTTGAGAATGTCTTTGAGACTCAAGGAGATTAGACTGTCCGTGTCTAAAGTTTTGTCTTTTGTACTATGCTTTGAGAAACAGTAGTAGACTCTATGAAAGGACTGTTCTATGAGAATGACTAGGTTCTGTTCCTATACCTCTAGGAGGTCGTCGGGACAATTTGTACGAAGCCCAAGAGGAGGCTAGAGACTTTTAAGAAGCCGACGGGTCCTTGTTCTAAGCCCAAGAGGAGGCTATCATTCCCGGAGGAAGAGATCATTATACGAAGCCTAAGAGGAGGCTGTGAATACTTCTAAGAAGCCGTAGGGTCCTTGTACGAAGCCCAAGAGGAGGCGGGGTTGCTTTTAGGAAGCCTGTGGGTCCTTGTACAATGCCCAAGAGGAGGCCGATGCTTTTAGGAAGCCCGTGGGTCCCCAAACCCCGAGAAATTCAAGGCAAGCTATTCACAAGGAATAGGTCAAGTCAGGAAAGTTCGAGAATTTGGAAGAAACTCAAAGATGCCATTCACGGAGAAGACATTCATCTTTGGGAGTAGAGTTTCTTGACAATTCCTAATGAGGACAGCCGAAGAGAAGACTGTATCTGGTGATTCTATTGGGGATCTAGTTGTCTATTTCTACGAATAAGTGAAACGACGTCACCTAGTTCTAGACGTAGTTGCCGGGGAAACTCTAAATATCTATACTATTATTACACAGTTGATATGAGTTTATGAAAGAAGACTTACAGCGAAACAGCCCCACAATACAGTTATATATATATGAGTTTATGAAAGGAGACTTACAGTGAAACAGCCCCACAATACAGTTATATATATATATATATATATATATATATATATATATATATATATATATATATATATATATATATATATATATATATATATATATATATATATATATATATATATGAAAGCGGTAAATGAAAGCGGGTAAACACTTACTCGGTTGTAGAGCTTCCATGCTGTTTGGTTAGTTGTTCAACAAAGAAAGATTGAAAACAACAGTATATTCAAAATCAAAGGAGAAAGTGCTTTGAAAAAGAAAGATTTGGGGCTTACAGCTCAAGGAGAGGCCCAGGGTTTTATCAGTGAGCGCACTGTTAAATTTGTACAAAGGGATTTATACAAGTGACTGAGGCCTAAGAAAGGTTTTCTGTACAAAGGGATGGGTCTTACACTCTATCAAGAGGCCCAAGTGAGTTTTAAGAAAAGAAATGGGTCTTACTACTCGAGGGTAGGCCCAATGGTTAATTTTGAAAAAAGGCGACGGTCGCGCCGAGGTTTTGGAAACACCGTGGGACTTATACAAGTGACTGAGGCCCAAAATTTTGGTATTTACAAAGGGATTGGGTCTTACACTCTATTAGAGGCCCAAAGAGTTTAAAGAAAAGAAATGGGGCTTACAACACGAGGGGAGACCCATAGTCTTTATTTTCAAGATGAATATTCACTTTTAAAATGCTTAAAAACAATTAAAAATGAATTTATTCACAAAAATACCAACTATATTAAATAAATAATATAAATTTGATTTTTTTGTAGAATAAAATATTTTACTATTTTTTGTGATTTTTTAGAAAAAGAACCAATAAAAAATAATCAAAATTGAAGGAGTTATTAATTTTCCAAATTATTAAAAAATAATAAGAAAATATAAAAAAGAGGGGTTGAGTCTTACACTCTATTAGAGGCCCAAAGTGTATTTTTGTACAAAAGATGGGGCTTACAACTCAGGGAGAGGCCCAAAATATTTTCAGTTTGAAAATGGCGATCGCGACGCGATTTTTAACGTATCGGGACTTATACAATAGCTGAGACCCAAAATTGTTTTGTTAAAAAAAAGAGTTGGGTCTTACACTCTAATAGAGGCCCAAGTGTTAAAAATGAAAAGATATAAGACTTACAGCTCAAAGAGAAACCCAGTTGATTTTCGTTTGAAAATGGCGATCGCGCCGAATTTTTCTTTTAACGCAGAGGGACTTATACAATAAGTGAGGCCCAAAATTGTTTTGGTTAAAAGGGGATTGGGTCTTACACTCTATTAGAGGCCCAAAAGTTTTGAATGGGTCTTATAGCTCGAGGAGAGGCCCAAGGTTATTTCTTAAAAAGGCGACGATCGCGCCGTTTGTTTTTGACGGTATCGGGGCTTATACAATGAATGAGGCCCAAAAATGATTTGGTCAAAAAAGGATTGGGTCTTACACTCTATTAGAGGCCCAAGTGTTTAAAAAAGATTTGTTAGGGTGAAAATCAAAGAAAACCCCAATTTCATTTTTTAGGCATTTTTTCAAGAAAAATTAAGTAAAAAATGATAAAAATATCAAATAAAATCATTAAATAATAATTAAAGTTTATGAAAAAAAATATTTTATCAACATAAATATTTAAAATCATTTTGGTTTTAAAAATCAAGAAAAAAAAAAGAAATCATTTTAAAAGCATTTAAAACAATTTAAAACACTATTTTTAAATATATTAAAAATAATACTTTTTTTGTGATTTTTTTGGATTAAAATATTATGCGGTACGAATTGGAAAATGATGATTTTTTGCTATGTGAAAAAAATTGGTTGAGTTTTGCAAATAAAAAGTAAGAAAAAGAGGAAAGATATCAAAATATCATCTCCGACATTTTTTGGGGTAAAAACGAGTACCGAAACTTTAATTTTCAACACGTTTTTATCAAATTTCAAACACTCATAACTCTCTCAATTTTTATCGGAATCAAAATCCGGAAGTACCTACCTGACCGATTTTTCGCAAGGAATCCGATGGTATTACTCACGCACACAGAAAATCGACGTATAAAACGCAGAAAAAACCGCTATCGATTAAAAAATATCGTTCCGCGCCGAATTTCCAACACGCGTAACTCTCGATTTTTATCGGAATCAAAATCCGGAAGTACCTACCTGACCGAATTTTCGCAAGAAATCCGATGGTATTACTCACGCACGCGGAAAATCGACGTATAAAACGCAGAAATTAAAAAACAAAAACTGCTATCGATTAAAAACATCGTTCCGCGTTGAATTTCAAACACGCGTAACTCTCTCGATTTTTAACCGAATCAAGATCCGCCAAAGCCTATCCTGACCGATTTTTCGCAAGGAATCCAATGGTATCGCTCACGCACGTCGAAACTCAACGTACAAAACACAGCGATAAAAAAACCAGAGCTGCTGCGTGTAAAAACATCGTTTCGCGTAAAATTTCCAACGCGCGTAACTCTCGATTTTTAACCGAATCAAGATCCGCAAGAGCCTATCTTGACCGATTTTTCGCAAGGAATCCAATGGTATTACTCACGCACACGGAAAATCGACGCACAAAACGCAGAAATTAAAAAACAAAAACTGCTATCGTTGTTTTCAACGCCGTTTCGCATAAAATTTCCAACGCGCGTAACGCTCTCAATTTTCATCGGAATTGAAATCCGTAAAAGCCTATCTTGACCGATTTTTCGCAAGGAATCCAATGGTATTATTCACGCACTCGGAAACTCACTGTACAAAGCGGAAAAAACAGAACCGCTATCGTTAATTCGACGCCGTTTCGCGTAAAATTTCCAACGCGCGTAACTCTCTCAATTTTCAACAGAATTGAAATCCGTAAAAACCTATCTTGACCAATTTTTTGCAAGGAATCCAATGGTGTTACTCATGCAAACTAAAACTTAATGTATAGAACACACCAATGAAAACAAGACAGAACTGTACATGGTTTCAAAACAACCAAAATTCCACATAAAAACATGTCAAAATGCAAACAGTGGGAGGACCACAACATACACATTAAGGACTACATTTTTACCTTAAGAATTGTTCAATATGATGCATGTATGTGGACAACAAAGGAAAGCATGATTCAAAGAATTCAAGTTGTGGATTTTACCTCTTTTTTGGAGATTTTGGGCAACCTTCCAAGTGCTTTGTTCCAGAAATGATTTGATGCTTTGGACAACCTCAAATGACCTCTTAGAAGCTTTTAGGATGGTTGGAATCGGCTGGAAACCTCTGGAGCAAGTTTGTGCACTTTCTCGCGAAATGGTCAAAAACGGCCAAAATGCCAACTCTCTCAAATGGTGTTCCAGATGTGTGGCACCATTTGGGATAGTTCAAGGATGATATTTAGAGTATGTTTGAGGTTTTATATGGCTTGGAAAGTGACTGAATCAAGACATGGCTTGAAAAATGCAAAAAAGTGTCATTTTGAGGTTTTGAGAGGTGACTTTGTGATGTTGTGATTACAGGTCACTTTTGATGGTTTGCACAGCTTACATATGATATATATGAGGTGTGTGTGTGATTAGTTTGAGTGGAATTGCTCTCTAGCTCAAAAACTCATAATTTCCTTACTAATGAAGGCATTTTGGAGTGAAAGAGAGAATTTGAGGAAAACATCTGTTTGATGGCTTTGGTGTACTCAAACTGAGCACAAATGAGCTCTATTTATAGTAGAGCAAGTTTGTTTTGGGATCCACAGTGAATGGCAACTGCAGTAGGTGTTTGTTCCATGTTGGCCAATGGAAATGCAAGTCTCCTCTAGCCATTGACTAGAGGTTAGGGCACAGGCTGCTGGTTCCCTTGGTCTTGGATAAGTCTTGACTAATTTCAGATGAGAATGGCTCAGTACATGCCACCTCTAAGCATCCATTAAATGCTCCAAACCAAAATTGGAGTTTTGTCCCTCTTTTAGGGATTTCTAGGCTTTGGCATGCTTTTCTTTGTTCCTTGGACTTGGGAGGTTCATGGATCAGATCATCTCACTTGGATTTGATCCTTATATGTGTCCAAACTGATGACAAGGATTGAAAATTCGTGTGGCACAAAAAATGTGCAAATCTGCCTTGTAAAATTCAGCTTCAGCAAGGCCTTTTGTAAGATCCATAACTCCTTGCTTGAGTATGCTATATGGACGTTCTAGGACTTTTCGGAAAGCTTAGATGACGTACTTCAACTTTGATGTTTAACATTAGACCTGGTTCAACTTGGATCATGGAGAAAAATAGCCTTGAAGTTGGGACATTGTGCTGAAATTACAAGGCAGATTTTTGGCTAAGTGCTGAAAAATGTCAATTTTAACTTTTTAGCCATTTTGATCCAAGCATAACTCAAAATCCTTAATGAATTGGACTTAGGTCTCGTTGAAGTTTTTGTAGAGGGTAATGAGGGCTACAAATCAAGCTTTGGATGGGGAAAAATGGCTTTGTGGTTTAGGAGTTATGATCCTCCAAAGTTGGTACCCTTGCCACTTTTTTTCATAACTTAGAAAAATTTCTAAGTTTTTATGGTTACCCCTTTTACAAGTTATCCCACTTTCTTTGATTTTTCTTGATGAATGATGATTCCAATCACACATTAACATCATTTTAGGGTTAAAAAACCATTTTTATGAAAAATCTCAAAAAGTCAAAGTTTGACTTTTGTGCACAGTTGACTTTTTATCAGATGAATTCCAAACTGTGCGATTCTTCAGGAAATCATGTCCTTGACCTAAATCAAAATTGATGGACATGTTCCATGGGTGTTATAGGGTGTATTTAATCGTGTCCCACGGCTTGGGAGCATGTCCTGGTCAAAAGTCAAAGCTACAGTTGACTTTTCCCGCGAAACCCTAACTGTGGTTCAGATGAAACTGAAACTTGTTGCTCAAGCTTCTTGGGTCAATCCATTGTTGTAAATGGATCAACGTGGTATGTTGGAGACCCTCAAATCATGTCTTGAGGTCTTGGCTCATGATTTGTCCCAAAAGTCAACTTAGGGGTGAATTAGGTCAAGAAACCCTAATTCCTGATTTTTGATGTATGCATCCCCTGAGGCTAAATTGACTTGATGATGGGGTTTATGATGTTTCATGGAGCATTTTAGGTTATGCTTTGAAGCATTGGCTCATGCCCAGAGGAAAATTTCCATCTGGAGGCCCTAGTCGACCAAACCCTAATTTGGTGACACTGGCGATCCTGAGGCTTGATCCACCTAGAAGGGAGCAGCCTTGTGCTTAATCCTTGAAGTGGGAGTACTCTTGATCCATTGTGGATATTTGAGAGGCTAGACAAGTTGAAGATCATGTCATTCCTTGATTGATCCTTTGTCTAAGAGCTCTGCGAGGGCTTGAAAGCCTAAATCCTGTTTGTAGTGAATGCTTACCCACCTTTGGGGAGACTAATGAGGTACAAAGGTACATCCATATTGTGCTGATGATTTGCACAATGATGGGAAATCTTAGTGGTCAAAATTTGGGGTATGACAGATGCCCCTATTTAATCTTCTTGGACCCGAAGGTGTGAATGGCGAAAGTATTCGGGCATTCGGGGTGCAAGAGTGGTTATGAATGGTAGCTTACGCATTCATCTTCTTTAACTAAGCGATGATGCTTAGAAAAGGTAAACTTCCCCTCGATCCTGGTCTTCAGCCAAGGAGCTGGTCTCAGTTTTATTTTGAAATAAACTTCCCCTCGATCCTGGTTTCCTACCAAGGAACTGGTCTTAGTTTCTTTTGTAAACTTCCCCTCGATCCTGGTTTCCTACCAAGGACCTGGTCTTAGTTGCTGAAATAAACTTCCCCTCGATCCTGGTTTCCTACCAAGGAACTGGTCTAAGTTTCGGAAAAACTTCCCCTCGATCCTGGTTTTCTACCAAGGAACTGGTCTTAGTTTCTTTTGTCAATAAACTTTATTGACAAGGGACGCTATGTGTAGCGGTTTTCCCTCAAACTTCTCGCCGAATTTTCCTGGGGAGATGCCATTTGAGTGGAAAAAGTTTTGATGTCAGACTTGCTGGGGAACCCATTCGTCTGAATTGTAGAGGTACACAAACTTCTCTGTTTTTGAGACGCCATTTGTCGATTCTACTGGGGAATGCGAGTCTCTTGAGAGACTGTTTTCGTTTGGGTGCTTACATCATACTTTTCTCGGGATCTTTCCGGAGAAATGCCATATGATGGAATCCAATTTTGAGGTGCCAATGACCTTTTCATCAGTGGTTTTTTCGGAGAAAAACTGCCGTACCGCCGAATCTCTGATTAAGAGGCTTTCTCTGGGGATTTTCCTTAATCCGGGAAAGCAAGGATATCATCTTCAATGGTGAAGAGTGATATTTGTTGAAAGTTTTCTGGTCTTTCAGAGGTTCAAGTTATCAAAGTGGTTAAGGACCGTCTCTAATCCAGAGATAAACGGGAGAGAGATTGCTTAGATGATTCACTTCCTAACAAGGAAAGGTCTGACAACTCGATTGAGAGGACTTATCACTAGGGGATAAGAACGACTAGAGTGATAGTGATGCAATATGAATGTGAATGCAAATCAATAATGCATGATGTATATATGTATATGCGGACAAAACTGACGCAACATACTGACTAAGAGATGAACATGACTGGATACTCGGCCACCGCGGGGCGTGTAGAAATATCGCTGGTTCAAGATAGCAATTCTGCCTTGCTTAGGAGAAACGGTCCCTGTTGGGGGTGACGCTGGTCGAGCTTAGGAGATGAGAACTCGGCCGAAGATGTCAGATGGAACATGGTCTCTGACATTATTGATCCTTCACTCAGGCGTACTGGTTTAGAAGGAGTACTTTGATTCTGCACTTTGAGGTTCAAACACCTTTGGAGACGCGATTTATGTTCTTTCGATGTTCAACAGTCAAAAGAAATTGCCATCTTTATTAAAAAGCAGAAAAAGTTTTAACAAGTAAATTCATTTTTTTTTATTTCAAGAATCGTTAATCATGTTAACAACGTCGTTCTGTAAAGCTAAAACAAATAAGAATTACAAAGAAAAGCACAAGGGCCCAAATTTTATTGATAAGATGGAGATCAGCCAAATGCGTGATTCCAAAGAGTATTTACAAAGTTTGAAAATGGTAATTTACAGGGAAAAGGGCTACGTTGAAACATAACGACCACCATCCTTCTACCAACTTTGAATTCGAGACATCCTGAGCTTCTATCGAAGATGACCTTGACTGGAGTTTTCCTCCGATGGATGCTGTAACTGCTGCTGAGGGACTTGCCTCTGTTGAACATAGTTACTTGCCATTATCCCTAATTTTTGCCTGGATTGTACTATGATGTTTCCAATCCATCGGGATGATTTTTTTTCATGTCTCTAACTTTTGCCTGGACCACCCTTTCGGGTTTTCAATCCACCGAGACGTTTTTTTTTTAGTTTAGGCGAAGTATTTCTTGACTACATCAACATTCGTGGGGTAGGCAAATTCCTCTCCGTCCATGGTTGCAAGTCTCAAGGCGCCGCCTGAGAAAGCTTTCGTGACCACATAGGGGCCATCATAATTTGGGGTCCATTTGCCCCGAGAATCAGTGAGAAATGATTGTATCTTCTTGAGCACAAGGTCTCCTTTTCTGAAGATGCGGGGTCGAACCTTTTTGTCAAACACCCTATTCATTCTATGTTGATACAATTGACCATGGCATAGTGCCGTGATTCGTTTCTCTTCGATCAGATTCAGTTCATCGTGTCGACTTTGACACCATTCAGCTTCTGTAAGCTTAGCTTCCATCAATACCCGGATTGACGGGATCTCTACTTCTATGGGGAGAACTGCCTCCATGCCATACACTAGAGAGAAAGGGGTAGCCCCAATTCCGTTTCCGTAATGATTGACAGTTCCGTCAAAGATAAGTCCCCACTGGGAACCTGGTTCTAGCCCTTCACTAGGTAGCGGTTCATCGCAATCTTTCATTTTTAGATACATGACATCTTCGTCTGGGAAGTCAAACCCGATTGATTCTTGATTGTCAATCGGTTGATGAGCCAAATGATCGGCTAAAATACTTCCTTTAACGGCTTTCTGAGCGTGGTACTCTATGTCATATTCTGATAACAGCATGTGCCAACGGGCAATTCTTCCCGTGAGAGCAGGTTTTTCGAAAACGTACTTGATTGGATCCATTTCGGAGACCAACCAAGTAGTATGACGAATCATGTACTGGCGAAGACGTTTGGCTGCCCAAGCCAAAGCGCAACAAGTTTTCTCAAGCATTATGTACCGAGTCTCGCAGTCGGTGAATTTCTTGCTTAGATAGTAGATGGCAGACTCTTTCCTTTTAGTTTCGTCTTGTTGGCCAAGTACACATCCCATTGAGTCCTCTAGGACTGTGAGGTAAATGATCAGTGGTCTTCCTTCCACTGGAGGTGATAGAATCGGAGGATTCAACAGATATTCCTTGATACTGTCGAAGGCGGTCTGGCAATCTTCTGACCAAACGCAATCCTGGTTCTTTTTGAGTAACTTAAAGATCGGCGCGCATGTCGCGGTCATGAGGAATATGAATCTGGAGATGTAGTTCAAACGTCCCAGGAATCCTCTGACTTGTTTTTCAGTTTTCGGAGAAGGCATTTCTTGAATGGCCTTGACCTTGTCAGGATCAACCTCAATTCCTTTCTGGCTGACGATGAACCCTAGTAGTTTCCCTGAACGGACACCGAAGGTGCACTTGTTGGGATTCAAGCGGAGCTTGAATTTTCTTAGATGTTCGAACAATTTTGACAGATGTTCAATGTGCTCACTCTCTGTTTTTAATTTTGCAATCATATCATCGACATACACTTCGATTTCCTTGTGTATCATGTCATGAAACAGAGTAGTCATGGCCCTTTGATAGGTTGCCCCGGCATTCTTCAAACCGAACGGCATTACCTTGTAACAAAAGGTGCCCCATGGGGTAATGAATGAAGTTTTCTCCATGTCTTTCGGCGCCATTTTGACCTGGTTATGGCCCGAGAATCCATCCATGAAGGAGAAAACTTTGAACTTTGCTGTACTGTCTACCAGCATGTCAATGTGTGGTAAAGGAAAGTCGTCCTTTGGACTTGCCTTGTTTAGATCTCTGTAATCAACACACATTCTGACCTTTCCACCCCTTTTGGGAACGGGTACGATGTTGACTAACCATTGAGGATATTCAGATGTAGCGAGGAAACCTGCGTCGATCTGTTTCTGTACCTCCTCTTTGACTTTGATAGCCATGTCCGGGTGAGTTCGTCTTAACCTTTGCTTTACTGGCGGACATTCTGATCTCAATGGTAAGTGATGTTCCACGATGCTGGTATCCAACCCTGGCATATCCTGATAAGACCAAGCGAATACATCGGGGAATTCTTTGAGAAGCTTTATCAAACTTTCTTTGATATTTGGATTGAGCAGTGCCCCAATCCTGATTTCTTTTCTCTCTTGCTCTGAACCCAAGTTTACCGTTTCCAACGGTTCTTTGTGAGGTTCAATGGACCTTTCCTCTTGTCTGAGTAGTCGGGAGATCTCTTCAGGAATTTCGTTGTCATTTTCTTCTTCAGCCTCGAATACCGGGAACTCAAAGTTGGGAGAACGCATCGGATCGTATGTTTCAACTGGGTTTAAAACAAGCAATCTGCATGACGTGATGATTCGTGTTTAGAAGAGATAGAGAAAATGCAAGTGTGTGCAGTGTATTTATTTTACTGCTTGTTTTTATTTTTGAATTGTTTTTTAGGATTACCATTTTCTGAAAAAGCAAAAAGAGAAAACAACAATTAATGCGGAAATTACAGAACGACGTTATTTTATTAATGAACAAGTCGACTCTTGAAACTACAGCCCTATAAAACAAAACTCTGTCGCTTTGGGCAAAGCGAAGAGGGAAATTTACAGAAAGCGAGCCCTATCAAAACATCCGTTTCACCTGGGCAGGGTGAAAGGTTTAAAGATGGCAATTACTCTGACTGGTGAACGACCTTCGGAACCTCGACAGCAACCCATTGGCGGCGAACTCCTCGGTGAATCATAAAGTCTGGCACCTTCCTTGATTTGTCTTCAGAAATAAGGCTGATTTCTGGTGGAGCAGGATCATTGGAATCTGTCTCCCAGGCAGAGTTGTCGTAGGAGGATTCCTCTGTTGTATTTTGCATAGCATTTGTGCTCTCAGCTGTATCTCCCCATCCAGTTGGCTGGATATCTTCGAGCCTGATACGAGAGCTTTCGGGAGCAGTGTACTTAACCATATAGTCGTATTTTCCACTCGGTTGTCCCAGAGTGTCCCACACTTCTTTGGAACTGGAGGAGTCATCTCTCTCGATGATGTTAACCTCGGGAAAAGCATAGTTGATGAATTCAAGTCCTGCAAACGTTGCGAATTCATCTCCATGTTGAGTAGTTTCCGAATGACCTGAGTGTTGATCCCATGACATGGTGGGGACACAGGTATTCTGTTCAATGACGGTCAGCTGAGTTTCATTGTTCGGCTGACTTTCTTGCCCCAAGTTTCCTGGGTAAGGCTGCCACATTGGCAGGCCATCCATCGGGCCATAGTAATTGTGATCAAAGTTGTCTTTCATCAGAGTGTCTTCCTCTAATGAATTTGGCGGAGCACGACATCCTTCCGGATCACAATCTCCGTAGATCATTTCGACATCTGATCTTGGTATAAATCTCGGACTTTCTGTAGGAAAACAAAAAGGCATAGGCACCTCTTCCTGAGACATATAACCGTCCTTGTTAAGGTAGGACTTCCATTCTTCATCTGTGTCAGAGGGATCTTCCTCATTGATAGCATGAACTGTCTGAGACACTGGGTGAAGAAACCTCCACTGTGGAAGAAGTTTTGAAGGGGATGAAGACTTTCATCGTTGACAGCTGTCTGGGTACATGTTGCAAAAAAACCAAGACCCTTCTTTATTTTATTGTCAGTGGGAATGACAAGTTGTCCCCATCCTGTCGTATCAGTACTCTCGACCGCTTTGATAGCATCGTTGTATGAGGAAATCGAGGTTCCTCCTTCAGATTGATCGTTCTTGCCCACCGATAGTGCTTGGAACTGAGTTCCAATAACCTCCTCGGGTTCTATACCAGTAGATGATGACAAGTTACTCACAAGCAAGGCTTGTTCCCCACAAACCGTGACAAGTTGATCGTTCTGAACGAACTTTAGCTTTTGGTGGAGGGTTGAAGTAACCGCTCGAGCCTGATGTATCCAAGGTCTTCCTAATAAACAACTGTATGTTGCCCGGATGTCCATGACCTGGAAAGTGACTTGGAAAGTGTGAGGACCAATAGTTATGGGAAGATCAACTTCGCCGATAACCGTTTTTCTGGATCCGTCGAATGCTTTGACGACGACCTCGCTGACTCTCATCGGAGGGCCCTTGAATGATAATTGCATCAAGGTGGACTTCGGCATAACATTCAGGGCTGACCCTGTGTCTACCAGTACGCTGGCTAAAGCATCGTCCTGGCAGTTAACAGTGATATTGAGTGCCATGTTATGACGGCGACCCTCTTCAGGTAATTCTTCATCACTAAATCCCAAATTGTTGTAGGAAGTGATGTTAGAGACAATACTATCGAACTGTCTGATTGTTACATCCTGTTCCACAAAGGCTTGCTCCAAGACTTTCTGTAGAGCCTCCCTGTGGGCTTCTGAACTGAGTAACAGTGATAATACAGAGATCTTTGAAGGAGTCTGTAACAGTTGATCGAAAATGTTGTATTCACTCCTTTGGATGAGCTTTAGCATCTCATCATTATTTTTCGAAAGGTCGGGATTACTGGATTGACCGATTGGTGGATCGGGAGCTTCTGTCTGAAGTTCCTTTTCTTTGTTAGGTTCCCCAACCCCTCGGTTGAAGATTCTACCACTCCGTGTTACACGACTGATGTCTGCAATATTCACAACGGAGGGTAATGGAATTTCCTTTCCATTCTCAATTATCGTTGCACCGTATTTGTAAGGGATTGCCTTAGTTGATTCATACGGTAGTGGTCCCGGTAGATAGATGACTATGGGGACTTTCTGATTTTTCTGACCATCGTAAGTAATCTCGATCCGTTCCTGGTTGGGAACTTTAGATTCATCAAATAGAGGGATGATGGCAAAAACATCCCTGGTCTGGTGACGACCAGAGATGGTGACAACATCCTCAACTTGATCGACAAGGTAATTCGGCGTCCAGTTGATGGGTCCAGAACCCGGATATGGGAAAATCTCTCCACGATCCAGCTGACCCTGAAGAGCTGCTCTCACAAGGTAACACCCTTGGTTACTTTCCGAACATACGCTACAACGATCGTAGTTGTGTGGTGGCACCTGGCCACGCCCACTTTGAATACAATGTAACCTCACTAGGTTAGCTTCCACAGATCGGACATCCTGACTTTGACGACGAGTAGGATTCCTGTTACTGATACTAATTTGCTGAGTATCTTCATCCATGTAGATTGGCATCCACCAATGATTTAACAAGTGCTGAAGTGCCTCCTGGACAAGGGTACAACCCTGATCGTTTTTGCAACCCGCTTTATAGCTTTGATAGTCGTGTGATATTAAGAATCTGAGTCGGACCTGCTCAGCATGCAACTCTACCAGGTTAGTATTCATCACGCGAATATCGAAGATCTGAACCATGTTGATCTGATAAGGGTTCCTATCATGGTAGTCTTGGATCCATCCAAGATCCATCTGACGCTGGAGGGCCTCTTGTATGAAAGAGCATCCCTGTTTGTTTACCGAGCAAATCAGACAGGAACTGTAATCGTGCCGTGGCAGATTATGATACTGGCTTTGCCTTGAGTGCATCGCCACCAAGTTGACATTCATTGCACGGATGCCGTGGTTCTGAATGACGTTAGAATTCGTGTAAACCATGTTAACTCCACGAACTCGGTGCTCTTGGATCCATATGAGATCCATCTGTTCCTGTAGAGCTGATTGCACTACCGAACATCCTTGGTTGTCTTTAGAGCAGATATCACACTGGTGATAATTATGAGGTGGCACATGGCCATATCCACTCTGTCTACAATGCATCTTGACCAGATTGGTCTTTAACAAGAGTACATCATGAATTTGATAGACATTGTTAGTCTCTTTCTCAATCAGATTGACCGCAGCTTTCTCATGTTGAGGCAGCGGGTTCGTGAGAACATTGGGATTCGTATCTTTGAAAGATAAGAGCCCGCTCCTAACAAGCTTTTGCACGTCGGACTTGAAATTAAGACAAGTCTCAATGTTATGCCCTGAACCTCCTTGATGATAAGGGCATGTCTGATCCACCTTAAACCAAAAAGGTAGATTTTCCGGTACGGTAAGAGGAGACTTAGTCTGGATGTGCCCCTTAGCCAGTAGTAACGGAAATAATTCTGCGTACGATACGGGTATAGGATCAAACCCTGATGGTTGTGTTGTACGGTTGTTATTGTATGGAGGACGAGCCTGTTGAAGAGGCTGTTGTGTCCTTTGCTGATCAGGTTGGCTCTGCGCAACCTGAGGTTGATACGTAGGAATAGGCGCAGGGCTGGTAGCAGGAGTCACAGCTGCTACCGGCTGATAACGTCGCCTTTGCTTTCCGAGAGAGATATTCCCAATATCTTGCTCTTTTTTCTTAGGGAGAGCACTACCATATTTTTTAGTACCGCTCGTCGATCCAGTGTCTTTTACCAAACGTCCTTCTCGGACGGCTTCCTCAAGACGTATGCCCATGCCGACCATTTCGGTGAAATCACTGGGCGCACTGGCAACCATTCGGTCATAGTAAAATGAGCTTAAGGTCTTTAAGAAGATCTTTGTCATCTCTTTTTCCTCAAGAGGTGGACAAATTTGAGTGGCAATTTCACGCCACCTTTGAGCATACTCCTTAAAGGTTTCCTTGTCCTTTTACGACATCGATCTGAGTTGATCTCTGTCGGATGCCATGTCTAAATTGTATTTGTATTGTTGGACGAAGGCAGTACCAAGATCTCTGAAAGTGCTGATTGTAGCACGGTTTAAACCCATGTACCATTTGAGTGCGGCACCGGTTAAACTATCTTGAAAGTAGTGAATCAGTAGGTCCTTATTCTCCGTCTGAGCTGACATCCGCCGAGCGTACATCACCAGATGACTCTGAGGGCAAGAGTTACCCTTGTATTTTTCAAAGTCGGGCACTTGGAATTTGTGCGGGACTTTCACATTGGGGACCAAGCAGAGGTCTGCGGCGTCCTTTCCGAATAGATCCTGACCGCGAATGGCTTGCAGTTCCTTCTGCATTTCCAAGAACTATTCCTGGAATTCATCCATTCGGTCAAACATAGTTTCCTTCTTACCAGAAGGTGTCTGTGTAATATGTCCTTCCGGGACAGTGTGCACCACAGGGGGTGGTACCGTGACTACGGCAGTGAGTCTTGGCGTTTCCCGAAGTTTGTAACCTTCAGGAGTCTTCAATATGCCCCTGGCATCTTCGCTTTCCCGAAGTTTGTAACCTTCAGGCCCAGCGGCTTCTGTTGTGATTCCCTGATCTTCAGTGATCGGCGGAACATACCCTCCTGGGATATAGTTGACAGGCATGCCCCAGGGACGATCTTTCGGCATCTGATACCTAGGATCATTCTTCTCCACTATGGGCATTGAGGTGATCTCTGAGATCACAGTTCTTTGTAGCTGAGCTTCTGCCATGGCTGGCATGTCGTTACGAAGCTTTCTCATATCCTCTCTCAGAGCGTCGATATCTTCTTTCAACTCTCTGTTCTCTTCCTCAAGATCATCCATCTTTTTCTGACGATTAGCCCGAGTATTATACGAATGAGACAGTTTGACTCTAGAACCGAGACACAAACGTGAGATTCGTAGGTAAGAAGAATGCGTTACGTGAGAATGATGAATGCAATGATTATATTAATTATTTTTTTGGTTTAATCAAAATAAACTTCGACAATTAGATTGCAAATATCAAACACTGGGGAAACCCTTTTTTATTGAATTCCAAAGGATTGCGGAAATGGAAATACAGTAGATTACAAGATGCGGAAACAGAAACCTAAGCTAATGGGTCCCGAGTCCTCTCTGAAGAGAAATCGGGTGTTGATTCTGATATCTTCCTTTTCTTTGACCGGGGCTCTTGGGCCGTTGTCGGGTTGTCATTCCTTTGGCAGGTGAAAGGAGCGAGCGAATGCCTTTGGTCATCTTGATTCTCTACAGCATGTTGCTCCAAAATTTCAATCAGAGCATCTTTCTCTTTCAGTAATTGCTGTATTTGGATGCACTCTACGTCAAGGGTGCGGTACTTGTTCTTCCAAGACCTTCTCTCCCGTTGAACTTTGTTGAGAGTAACCTGAAGCTTTTCAGTTTCCGTCATGAAGTACATGACAGATTCCCTCGGCGGAAGAATTCCGTAACGAGGATAAGGCATCTTTAGCTTGAGAGCTCTAGTTTGTACCCAGTGGAGATAAGGCTCCACCGAGACACAGTCTGGTTTTCCCAGAGACTCTCGTCCTTTCTTATGAACGTGTTTCCAAGCATGCACTATTTCCGTCTTTAGTGCTCTGTCACTTTCTCCTTCCTTGAAGAAAAGACCTTCCAGATGAACACCCAATGGGATGTGTCTCATCGGGTATCCAAATTGACGAAGAACCAATATCGAATGGTAGTTGATTCCTCCTTTAGTTCCTATGAGGGGTACGTTGGGGAAGTTTCCACAACGGTCAATGATTCTGATCCCCTCATAAATCCTATTACACCAATCTATATCAGAGTTGGTGAGAGACATGATCTTCTGCGACCAACGTAAGACACTCTTGCAATCCCAAAAAGCAGCAGACTTGGGCAAGTGAGAGATAAACCATTTATAAAGCAGAGGTACACAGCATGTGATCTCCCCTCCGCTGTACAAATTCCCTAGGTGTACAGAATGATACGCATCTGCGAGCAAAGTCGGCACAGGGTTTCCAATGAGAAAAACCTTAATGGCGTTGATATCGACGAAGTTATTGATGTTAGGAAACAAAAATAACCCGTAGGTGAGCAAGACAAAGATGCTTTCAAAAGCAGTCATGTTTCCTATACTGGCAAAATACAGGGCCTTCTTCGTCAAGAACTGGGCTGGCAAACCTTGGATGCCACCCTTGGCGGTCATGTGAGTCCTAACCTCAGACTCGTCCAAATGAATTGCTCTTGCAATTGTCTGATTCTTTGGAATTTCTTCCAGTCCAGAAAATAGAGCTCGATCAGTGATATGTAGATCAATCAGATGAGAATACTCCTCCAGCGTTGGTGCTAGCTGGTAATCCGGGAATGTGAAACAATGATAAACCGGATCGTAAAACTGAATGAGCGCATCCATGATTCCCTCAATCACATGGACTCTTAACAGTGGTAGCAGACCTCCGTGCTTGGCTCTAAAAGCCTCAGGGTTAGTGATCATCCCTGCTAACCTTCTCAAATCCTCTAGTTTTGGAACCTTGAAGGTGTATGTATGAGTTCTCCTTCTACCGAAATCCATTAGCGTAATCCTCTTCTCTGATATTTGCAATCACAGTCTTAGTTTAATTTGAAAAACAGAGAGACTAGAAGAGAAGTTTTTTGAATGTTTTAATGTTTTATTAAATGAATGCATGAATGCAGCACACAAAAACATAGAAAAAACATGGGGTCAAAGGGTCGTTGTCATGAAGTCAAGGCTCTACCCATCCCCAAAGGTTTATACTAGGGTGATTTTTGTACCTGTACTCATTATCATCAGCTCCTCCCAGGAAAGCAAAACAACAAGCGGATCGCCAGCGAGTTGTAGAGCAATCTTAGAGTAAGTGCCATTCACCGAGAATAGACCACCAGCCTCAAATGAGAGTAGTATCGCGTAACAACTATTTCTGATAGTTTCCGCACTACGAAAGGGTTTGGCTCCTCAGCTTCTCAGACTTAACAACCGGCCCATTGGCTAGAAGAGTGAATGGGTTGCGTTGGTCAGCCTCCACTGAGGTTGATGGTCGACCCCGTCGCCATCACTTATCTTAAGTGTATACTCAATCTTTCCACATACGGCATCACCCGCATTCCCATTAGCAGAAAAATAAACACGTATAGCAATTAGGAAAAGCCGTATATATATTTGTCCTAATCATCCTAGACTTATAAAGCTAAGAATCCTAAGTTCCTGACAGAAATGGCTCCCCGGCTGAGTTACCACTCTGTAGTTTCTACACAAGGAAAACAGAAAGAAAGAAAGACATGCCCCACGGTGGGCGCCATTTTTCTGTTGGCGGCCACCGCCATGAAAATGACTTACCCAAGGTTTAAATTGTAAGAAAGAAAGAACCGGCCCCACGGTGGGCGCCATTTTTCTGTAGCGAGCGATTTTGGACGCGGTTCTTAAGCGCTGGTCGCTCTCTGCGGTTTGAGCTTTGACTACAGGTCGATTCATTTTTTATCCTATTGTGAGCTGAATAAGGAAGGGGAATAGATGTCTCCAATTAACCCTGCTTTGCATACTGAGTTTAAACAGCGGTCTGTTAGGTTACGAATGCTATCAATGTGGGGGGGCCTTGTACTGGTTATTTGTATTTTCGCCAATACTGTTTTCTTTCTTTTTACCTGGGCAGAAGGTTTCTGGCGGGGAACAAGGATTAGGATGTTAGGACTGATGCTTTTGAATTACTGCTTTTGATTGATGGAGATATGGGATTTGGGTTTTTTGTTGATTGTGCTCGCTAAGATCTTTTCTTTCGATCTTATGCCTACGTATTCCCGTTTACCGAAACAGGGAAATCAGAGCGTTCATAGTTCCTCCTATTCTATGGGAGGAAATGGGTGTTTTGGTGTCTTGTTCAAAGCCCAAGACGTGAAGCGAAAGGTGATTTGTATCTTGTTCAAAGCCCAAGATGTGAAACTGAAGGGTCTATTTGTGTCTTGTTTAAAGCCCAAGACGTGAAGCTGAAGGACCTCGACTTTAGAGAGAATTTGTCATCTCTAAAGAAGGGTTTGTCTGTCACAACTGTTGGGTGACTGGTTATAAAGGAGAATTACTTTAACCGGGATACGCGGATCCTAGCAATGCCATAATTTCCTTTAAAGGGGATTTTAACCTGAAGGAGAAGACTTTAACTCAGTGTAGAGCAATGCTATCTTTCCTTAGGAATTTATCATGCTAAAAGAGGGACAGTGGCGTGGATATCGATGATCCAGAGGCTTGCCGCTTACAGCGATTAGATGAAGGGAAAGGAGTTGTTGATGTTTGTGTACTGTGAACGAGGCACAACTTTGATGCTAAAAGGTTGATTGGATCAACCAGTGGTTTTCTTAAACAAAGCCTAAGAGGAGGCTATTGGCCCAACATGAGGGAGTTTTTATGTGTCTCGTACGAAGCCCGAGAGAGAGGCTAAAAGGGTTGACTCAATAGGAGAATCTTTTATACTCAACAAGAGAGTGTTTTTTGTATCTCGTACGAAGCCCGAGATGGAGGCTAAAAGGTTTGACTCAACAAGAGAGTCTTTGTATCTCGTACGAAGCCCGAGATGGAGGCTAAAATTTGTTTGGCTTAATAAGAACCTTTTTGTATCTCGTATAAAGCCCGAGATGGAGACGAAAGGGGTAATTGACTCAACGAGGGAGTCTCTTATGTGTCTCGTACAAAGCTCGAGAGAGAGGCTAAACATTGTTTGACTCCGCTGGGGAGAATTTTGGTATCTCGTACGAAGCCCGAGATGGAGGCTAAACGTTTGCTTCGCTGGGAAGAATCATTGAACAAAGCCCAAGAGGAGGCTATGGTAACTGTTTCAGTTAAGTGACAGGTCCAATGTACTGATTTTAAAGAGAAAATCAGTTCTTATATGAGCAACACTGTACTCAGGGATTTGATTTGAGGATCAGGGATATTTCATTCTCTTTGAGGAAACGGGAAATCCAAAGGGTATTGAGACTGTCCGAGTCTGCGGGTTTCCTTCCTATTTAACGAAGGGGTCACTTGAGAATGTCTTTGAGACTCAAGGAGATTAGACTGTCCGTGTCTAAAGTTTTGTCTTTTGTACTATGCTTTGAGAAACAGTAGTAGACTCTATGAAAGGACTGTTCTATGAGAATGACTAGGTTCTGTTCCTATACCTCTAGGAGGTCGTCAGGACAATTTGTACGAAGCCCAAGAGGAGGCTAGAGACTTTTAAGAAGCCGACGGGTCCTTGTTCTAAGCCCAAGAGGAGGCTATCATTCCCGGAGGAAGAGATCATTATACGAAGCCTAAGAGGAGGCTGTGAATACTTCTAAGAAGCCGTAGGGTCCTTGTACGAAGCCCAAGAGGAGGCGGGGTTGCT
Source organism: Lathyrus tuberosus (assembly GCA_022829125.1). Taxonomy (NCBI): domain Eukaryota; kingdom Viridiplantae; phylum Streptophyta; class Magnoliopsida; order Fabales; family Fabaceae; genus Lathyrus; species Lathyrus tuberosus. The sequence continues at coordinate 2,158,610 of JALAZF010000403.1, read as the reverse complement.
TTTAGGAAGCCTGTGGGTCCTTGTACAATGCCCAAGAGGAGGCCGATGCTTTTAGGAAGCCCGTGGGTCCCCAAACCCCGAGAAATTCAAGGCAAGCTATTCACAAGGAATAGGTCAAGTCAGGAAAGTTCGAGAATTTGGAAGAAACTCAAAGATGCCATTCACGGAGAAGACATTCATCTTTGGGAGTAGAGTTTCTTGACAATTCCTAATGAGGACAGCCGAAGAGAAGACTGTATCTGGTGATCCTATTGGGGATCTAGTTGTCTATTTCTACGAATAAACGAAACGGCGTCACCTAGTTCTAGACGTAGTTGCCGGGGAAACTCTAAATATCTATACTATTATTACACAGTTGATATGAGTTTATGAAAGAAGACTTACAGCGAAACAGCCCCACAATACAGTTATATATATATGAGTTTATGAAAGGAGACTTACAGTGAAACAGCCCCACAATACAGTTATATATATATATGAAAGCGGTAAATGAAAGCGGGTAAACACTTACTCGGTTGTAGAGCTTCCATGCTGTTTGGTTAGTTGTTCAACAAAGAAAGATTGAAAACAACAGTATATTCAAAATCAAAGGAGAAAGTGCTTTGAAAAAGAAAGATTTGGGGCTTACAGCTCAAGGAGAGGCCCAGGGTTTTATCAGTGAGCGCACTGTTGAATTTGTACAGAGGGACTTATACAAGTGACTGAGGCCCAAGAAAGGTTTTCTGTACAAAGGGATGGGTCTTACACTCTATCAAGAGGCCCAAGTGAGTTTTAAGAAAAGAAATGGGTCTTACTACTCGAGGGTAGGCCCAATGGTTAATTTTGAAAAAAGGCGACGGTCGCGCCGAGGTTTTGGAAACACCGTGGGACTTATACAAGTGACTGAGGCCCAAAATTTTGGTATTTACAAAGGGATTGGGTCTTACACTCTATTAGAGGCCCAAAGAGTTTAAAGAAAAGAAATGGGGCTTACAACACGAGGGGAGGCCCATAGTCTTTATTTTCAAGATGAATATTCACTTTTAAAATGCTTAAAAACAATTAAAAATGAATTTATTCACAAAAATACCAACTATATTAAATAAATAATATAAATTTGATTTTTTTGTAGAATAAAATATTTTACTATTTTTGTGATTTTTCAGAAAAAGAACCAATAAAAAATAATCAAAATTGAAGGAGTTATTAATTTTCCAAATTATTAAAAAATAATAAGAAAATATAAAAAAGAGGGGTTGGGTCTTACACTCTATTAGAGGCCCAAAGTGTATTTTTGTACAAAAGATGGGGCTTACAACTCAGGGAGAGGCCCAAAATATTTTCAGTTTGAAAATGGCGATCGCGCCGCGATTTTTAACGTATCGGGACTTATACAATAGCTGAAGCCCAAAATTTTTTTGTTAAAAAAAAGAGTTGGGTCTTACACTCTAATAGAGACCCAAGTGTTAAAAAATGAAAAGAAATGGGACTTACAGCTCAAAGAGAAGCCCAGTTGATTTTCGTTTGAAAATGGCGATCGCGCCGAATTTTTCTTTTAACGCAGAGGGACTTATACAATAAGTGAGACCCAAAATTGTTTTGGTTAAAAGGGGATTGGGTCTTACACTCTATTTGAGGCCCAAAAGTTTTGAATGGGTCTTATAGCTCGAGGAGAGGCCCAAGGTTATTTCTTAAAAAGGCGACGATCGCGCCGTTTGTTTTTGACGGTATCGGGGCTTATACAATGAATGAGGCCCAAAAATGATTTGGTCAAAAAAGGATTGGGTCTTACACTCTATTAGAGGCCCAAGTGTTTAAAAAAGATTTGTTAGGGTGAAAATCAAAGAAAACCCCAATTTCATTTTTTAGGCATTTTTTTAAGAAAAATTAAGTAAAAAATGATAAAAATATCAAATAAAATCATTAAATAATGATTAAAGTTTATGCAAAAAAATATTTTATCAACATAAATATTTAAAATCATTTTGGTTTTAAAAATCAAGAAAAAAAAAAAAGAAATCATTTTAAAAGCATTTAAAACAATTTAAAACACTATTTTTAAATATATTAAAAATAATAATTTATTTGTGATTTTTTTGGATTAAAATATTATGGGATACGAATTGTAAAATGATGATTTTTTGCTATGTGAAAAAAATTGGTTGAGTTTTGAAAATAAAAAGTAAGAAAAAGAGGAAAGATATCAAAATATCATCTCCGACATTTTTTTGGGGTAAAAACGAGTACCGAAACTTTAATTTTCAACACGTTTTTATCAAATTTCAAACACTCATAACTCTCTCAATTTTTATCGGAATCAAAATCCGGAAGTACCTACCTGACCGATTTTTCGCAAGGAATCCGATGGTATTACTCACGCACACGGAAAATCGACGTATAAAACGCAGAAAAAACTGCTATCGATTAAAAAATATCGTTCCGCGCCGAATTTCCAACACGCGTAACTCTCTCGATTTTTATCGGAATCAAAATCCGGAAGTACCTACCTGACCGATTTTTCACAAGGAATCTGATGGTATTACTCACGCACGCGGAAAATCGACGTATAAAACGCAGAAATTAAAAAACAAAGACTGCTATCGATTAAAAACATCGTTCCGCGTTGAATTTCAAACACGCGTAACTCTCTCGATTTTTAACCGAATCAAGATCCGCAAAAGCCTATCCTGACCTATTTTTTGCAAGGAATCCAATGGTATCGCTCACGCACGCCGAAACTCAACGTACAAAACGCAGCGATAAAAAAACCAGAGCTGCTGCGTGTAAAAACATCGTTTCGCGTAAAATTTCCAACGCGCGTAACTCTCGATTTTTAACCGAATCAAGATCCGCAAGAGCCTATCTTGACCGATTTTTCGCAAGGAATCCAATGGTATTACTCACGCACACGGAAAATCGACGCACAAAACGCAGAAATTAAAAAACAAAAACTGCTATCGTTGTTTTCGACGCCGTTTCGCGTAAAATTTCCAACGCGCGTAACTCTCTCAATTTTCATCGGAATTGAAATCCGTAAAAACCTATCTTGACCGATTTTTCGCAAGGAATCCAATGGTATTATTCACGCACTCAGAAACTCACTGTACAAAGCGAAAAAAACAGAACCGCTATCGTTAATTCGACGCCGTTTCGCGTAAAATTTCCAACGCGCGTAACTCTCTCAATTTTCATCGGAATTGAAATCCGTAAAAACCTATCTTGACCAATTTTTCGCAAGGAATCCAATGGTGTTACTCATGCAAACTAAAACTTAATGTATAGAACACACCAATGAAAACAAGACAGAACTGTACATGGTTTCAAAACAACCAAAATTCCACATAAAAACATGTCAAAATGCAAACAGTGGGAGGTCCACAACATACACATTAAGGACTACATTTTTACCTTAAGAATTGTTCAATATGATGCATGTATGTGGACAACAAAGGAAAGCATGATTCAAAGAATTCAAGTTGTAGATTTTACCTCTTTTTTGGAGATTTTGGGCAACCTTCCAAGTGCTTTGTTCCAGAAATGATTTGATGCTTTGGACAACCTCAAATGACCTCTTAGAAGCTTTTAGGATGGTTGGAATCGGCTGGAAACCTCTGGAGCAAGTTTGTGCACTTTCTCGCGAAATTGTCAAAAACGGCCAAAATGCCAACTCTCTCAAATGGTGTTCCAGATGTGTGGCACCATTTGGGATAGTTCAAGGATGATATTTAGAGTGTGTTTGAGGTTTTATCTGGCTTGGAAAGTGACTGAATCAAGACATGGCTTGAAAAATGCAAAAAAGTGTCATTTTGAGGTTTTGAGAGGTGACTTTGTGATGTTGTGATTACAGGTCACTTTTGATGGTTTGCACAGCTTACATATGATATATATGAGGTGTGTGTGTGATTAGTTTGAGTGGAATTGCTCTCTAGCTCAAAAACTCATAATTTCCTTACTAATGAAGGCATTTTGGAGTGAAAGAGAGAATTTGAGGAAAGCATCTGTTTGATGGCTTTGGTGTAGTCAAACTGAGCACAAATGAGCTCTATTTATAGTAGAGCAAGTTTGTTTTGGGATCCACAGTGAATGGCAACTGCAGTAGGTGGTTGTTCCATGTTAGGGCACAGGCTGCTGGTTCCCTTGGTCTTGGATAAGTCTTGACTAATTTCAGATGAGAATGGCTCAGTACATGCCACCTCTAAGCATCCATTAAATGCTCCAAACCAAAATTGGAGTTTTGTCCCTCTTTTAGGGATTTCTAGGCTTTGGCATGCTTTTCTTTGTTCCTTGGACTTGGGAGGTTCATGGATCAGATCATCCCACTTGGATTTGATCCTTATATGTGTCCAAACTGATGACAAGGCTTGAAAATTCGTGTGGCACAAAAAATGTGCAAATCTGCCTTGTAAAATTAAGCTTCAGCAAGGCCTTTTGTAAGATCCATAACTCCTTGCTCGAGTATGCTATATGGACGTTCTAGGACTTTTCGGAAAGCTTAGATGACGTACTTCAACTTTGATGTTTAACATTAGACCTGGTTCAACTTGGATCATGGATAAAAACAGACTTGAAGTTGGGACATTGTGCTGAAATTACAAGGCAGATTTTTGGCTAAGTGCTGAAAAATGTCAATTTTAACTTTTTAGCCATTTTGATCCAAGCATAACTCAAAATCCTTAATGAATTGGACTTAGGTCTAGTTGAAGTTTTTTTAGAGGGTAATGAGGGCTACAAATCAAGCTTTGGATGGGGAAAAATGGCTTTGTGGTTTAGGAGTTATGATCCTCCAAAGTTGGTACCCTTGCCACTTTTTTTCATAACTTAGAAAAATTTCGAAGTTTTTATGGTTACCCCTTTTACAAGTTATCCCACTTTCTTTGATTTTTCTTGATGAATGATGATTCCAATCACACATTAACATCATTTTAGGGTTAAAAAACCATTTTTATGAAAAATCTCAAAAAGTCAAAGTTTGACTTTTGTGCACAGTTGACTTTTTATCAGATGAATTCCAAACTGTGCGATTCTTCAGGAAATCATGTCCTTGACCTAAATCAAAATTGATGGACATGTTCCATGGGTGTTATAGGGTGTATTTAATCGTGTCCCACGGCTTGGGAGCATGTCCTGGTCAAAAGTCAAAGCTACAGTTGACTTTTCCCGCGAAACCCTAACTGTGGTTCAGATGAAACTGAAACTTGTTGCTCAAGCTTCTTGGGTCAATCCATTGTTGTAAATGGATCAACGTGGTATGTTGGAGACCCTCAAATCATGTCTTGAGGTCTTGGCTCATGATTTGTCCCAAAAGTCAACTTAGGGGTGAATTAGGTCAAGAAACCCTAATTCCTGATTTTTGATGTATGCATCCCCTGAGGCTAAATTGACTTGATGACGGGGTTTATGATGTTTCATGGAGCATTTTAGGTTATGTTTTGAAGCATTGGCTCATGCCCAGAGGAAAATTTCCATCTGGAGGCCCTAGTCGACTAAACCCTAATTTGGTGACACTGGCGATCCTGAGGCTTGATCCACCTAGAAGGGAGCAGCCTTGTGCTTAATCCTTGAAGTGGGAGTCCTCTTGATCCATTGTGGATATTTGAGAGGCTAGACAAGTTGAAGACCATGTCATTCCTTGATTGATCCTTTGTCTAAGAGCTCTGCGAGGGCTTGAAAGCCTAAATCCTGTTTGTAGTGAATGCTTACCCACCTTTGGGGAGACTAATGAGGTACAAAGGTACATCCATATTGTGCTGATGATTTGCACAATGATGGGAAATCTTAGTGGTCAAAATTTGGGGTATGACAACTTGTAATGACTTAAGCCATTTTGGCAATATCTATTTTACTTTACCATGTTGGCTTCGACCATTTTGTATGTAATTATTCCTTCGCTATTTTTATTTCTTGAAGTGCAGGTTTGTATTTTTTCAAATACTTCCCATTTACTCTTAGAATTCTTTTATCTTCATTCAATTCCTTGATTTTGTATGCACCATTCGAAAGAATTTGAATAATCTGGAAGGGACCTTCCCGTTTAAGGGACCATTTTCCCAGAATTCTATCTTTTCGATCCATGGGAAGGATCACTTTCCAAACCAAGTCTCGAGGCGAAAATGTTTTAATTTTAACCCTTTTGTTGTATGATTTCTCTACTCTTTTTGTCTGCCTTTTCAACAGTTCTAAAGCACTTAACCTTTCTTCATCTAAATCAACCAACTCATCCAACACCATGTTCCAATATGATTCAGATGGAATCTCATGGTGTCTTTGGATTCTTGTTGACTGCAAGTAGATCTCGACTGGTAGGACTGCGTCATGACCGTATGTTATTCGAAAAGGAGTAGTATTAGTAGCTTCCTTAGGAGAGGTTCGACATGCCCAAAGAATATGGTCTAAAGTTTTATGCCAATTCTTTGGCTTCTTCCCCACATGTTTTTTAATCAAACCAATCATAACTTTGTTTGCTGCTTTGACTTGTCCATTGGCTTGAGCGTAATAAGGTATAAATGTCCATAGTTTGAAACCCATTTCCTTTACAAACTCTTGCACCTTTCGACCAGTAAAGACAGATCCTTGATCTGTTGTAATGGTCTCTGTGATTCCAAACCTATAAATAATGTGCTTCTAGAAGAATTCGATCACATCGTCTTGATCCACATTCACTAATGGTATGGCTTTGATCCATTTTGTAAAATAATCAATGCCAACCAAAATATATCTCTGATTTTTAGATGATGTTGGTCGAATCTCTCCAATCAAATCCAAAGCCCAACCCCTAAAGGGCCAAGGTTTCACTATGTAGTTCGCTTGCAGGAACATGTTGTATACTTGCGTGCACTTGGCACTCTTGACATCCCTCTGCGAACTCGATACAATCTTTTAACATGGTTGGCCAATACATTTCTTGTCGAAACAATAACCATTTCAGTTTATGGCCTACCTGATGTGCCCCACATGCCCCACCATGGACATTCGAAAGGGCTAAATACGCATCAGATTCACTAAGACATTTAAGCAAAACTCCCTCAGGAGTCTTTTTAAATAATTCATTTCCCAAAAGAACGTAACTTAAAGCTCGATACCTGGTTTTTCGCTCAGCAGATGTTGTTGGATTTTGTAGGTATTCCATTATTGGCTTCCTCCAATCTTCATCTGTCAAGCTATTTATATCCAGTATCTCAAAATTTTCTTCGTCAGCGTATCCTAGCTTTGTTGTTTCCAGGTCTGATGGGGATAATCTGGCTGACATAACCCTTCCCCTAATTTCGATTGCTTTCTGCAATTTTTCTTTTAAAATTTTATACCCAGAGACAATCTGTGCCAAGTCGTTGGCCTCTTGATTCTCTAATCGAGGAATGTGTCGAATACTCACCATCTCGAATCTTTTTAAGAGTCGATTGGCTATCACGAAGTACATAATCAAATTTTCCTTAACGCACTTGTACTTTTCTTATATTTCAAAGCTTTACTTGTTGTTTGAAACATTTGAAATGGGCTTTCATTTACCTGCAGTTATTAGATGTGCTTCATTAAGCAGAAGCCGAACATCATCAAAAGTAACGAATATGCCAAAGGGCTATCTTGCCGTGTATGTTGGAGAGGAAATGAAGCTGTTTGTGATCCCCTGTCCATACTTGAGCCAAACTTCATTTCAAGAGTTGCTATGTGAAGCAGAGCAAGAATTTGGGTATAATCATCCAATGGGTGGCCTAACAATTCTTTGCACAGAAGATGTTTTCTTGCATATTACTTCTCACTTCAATGGATTATAAACCTAAAACTGCAAGAGACAGATATAGACTAGAATTGAAATTTTTTACACAATACCCTATTTTAAACTTGTAAATATTTTCTTTATTCCTTTATTGGGAATGGATGAAATTTGTTCATCTGAATGATAATGACATACTTTGTAACAGATTATTTACCTCTCCATTAATTGTCTAATTTTAACAACTCAAATTTCAACAACTCAATTGGTTCCTCTCTGTTTTTATTTTTGAACTACCAGACTAGTGATTTCTTGAAAAATAGATGGTACCTTGATCTTAAAGTTATGAAGAAAGATTGATAAAATAGTTTAACATTTTAGCATTTGACAAATCCAAGTTACTGCTTTAGCTTCTAATTTAAGAGAGATTCATTTCATTTGCCTGTAAAATTTATCAGTGTGAAAAACACGTTGACTTCTTTAACTATACACAAATCAAAATATAAAAAGTGTGTTCTGTTAAAATCAGTATACTGCACTGTTCCATTGCCAATTTAAGCATTAGTTAGTACTGCTTGTAGAAATTGTAGTTCATCAGATTTAGAGAAAAAATATTCCAACTTTTCTGGAGTACAAACAAAGACTTTATGAAACATTAGATTCAATTTCAAATATTACCCTAAAATTAATTGCTAAATATTGGAAGGTATGATTTTCTACTTTAAAGGTTTAAGAATTAAACTCCTACTGTTTAAATATTTTTACATGCTAAGAAACCCAACGAAAATGCAAACTTACAAGCACAGAATGTTTACAAAACACAGTCTCTCAATATCCACAACCAATTCCACCTACGAGTTTTAGTCACTAGAAGATTTCTCTCTAGCTTTATGACTTTCATTTGAAACTCTGTCAACGTGTAAGAATGAATTTTCTTTCATATGAGTTTGTTGGAACTTAATCAAAACATATACATGGAAAGCTGAATTTAGGAATTGATTGATCACACACTTGATGTCTTCTCATTCACGAACACATTACTTACTGATACAACATATGACTTGGGCTTACTATCATCGATAAGGCCCAATCATTTCATATCAAACACAATTAGTTTATGTAAGAAATTAATTGGACTCCTGAACAATAAGCAGTTATTTTATTGGTTATTCTGAAAGATCTAGGAGCTACAAATTTTATGATCCAAAGTTAAATTTAATTTTTGAGACGGAAACAACCACATTCTTTGAGAATATTGAGTTTTGGGGAAGAATAAGGTTAGAGACTTTATTTTAGAGGAAAAATTGGTAACAATTCCAAAACCGATTCATACCGTTTCTTTTGATCAAGCAAGTATGGAACCTCCACAAGACATTGTTGATTTTCCTCATACTCAAGAAGATTTGGTAATTCATGAAGAACAAACTCAAAATCCTAAAGAACAAGTGTTACAAGAACCAATACCTTTGCACATATCCACTAGAGAAAGGATAAATGCTATTCCAGATGATTACATAGTCTTTCTCCAAGAACATGAGAAAAATAATGGTATGATGGAAGATGATCCAATCAACTTCCGTCAAGCCATGCAGGATTCCAACTCAGAAAAGTGGATTGAAGCAATGAAGGAGGAGTATAAGTCCATAAAAGACAATAAAGTTTGGGAACTTGTCCCATTACCAGAAGGTGTGAAATTGTTGAAATATTTCTTATTTAATACTATTTATTTTCTTGTTTAAGTGTCATTATATTACTCCTAAAATAAAGGAGTTAATTTTGTATTTTTTCTCCTATAAAAGGAGTCCTTTCTTCTTCATAATAATATAACAGAATTATCACCCATATGCTTTTCTACATGGTATCATGAGCTCTGTTAGGGCTAAGGTGATACTGTAAAGCTTTCCCTAATTAGTGGGGTTCGGGGCATCGACCCGATTTTTTTTTTGACGACCCGTTCTTTTATCCAACCCGACCGATCCAAACTATGGTGGACCCTATCCAAACACCACCTCCTCCCGGAGGAGGTCGTGGAGGCGGCGGCGGCGGCGGCGGTGCCAACAACAATTTCGGCGGCGGTGCCAACAACAATTCCGACAACAGCACCAACGTCAATTCCGGTGGCACCAACAACAATTCCGGCGGAGGAAGTGAATTTACCATGCCAGAAATTCCCAGGTTCATGACAAACAACAATTTTAACGGTGGGTTCGGTTATGGCAGAGGTGATCCCAACAACTTTTTTGGGTCCGGTTATGGCTACCCATTTGATGGTGGTTACAGTAACTCAGGAGGTGGAGGTCAAAATAACTCTCTTCAGGTTAATGTTCAGAAACTAGATGGCTCAAACTATGCTAAATGGTCCGAAATTGTTCGACTTATTCTAGAAGGCAAAGGAAAGTTGGGTTTTCTTACAGGTGATGTTCCGGTGCCTGCAACAACACATCCTAATTACAGGTTCTGCAAATCTGAAAACTCTTCTATTATTGTCTGACTTATTAATACTATGGAGGTAGGTATGAGAAAAACATACATGTATCTGCTTACAGCAAAAGATGTTTGGGATGCTGTAAAACTGTCTTACTCTGATATTAAAAGTTTCTCTCATATTTATGATCTAAAATTAAAGTTATGGAATTTAAAGCACAATGACATGGATGTCACTACCTACTATAATGAATTGATGGCCCTTTGGCAAGAGTTGGATATAACTGGAGGTGTACTGAAGACAGTGTTCAGTTTATTAAGACGCAAGAGAGCGTTCGTGTCTTTATTTTTCTTGCTGGTCTCAATAAGGAACTCGATGAAGTAAGAGGTAGAATTCTTGGAAATAATCCACTGCCAACTATCCGAGAAATCTTTTCAGAAATCAAAAGAGATGAGGCTAGACAAAGAGTGATGATGGGAAAGTCAAACTCAACAACTGATGGTTCTGCCATTGTCACAAACAACTTCAATAAAGACAACAAGAAGTATGGTAAGAAAGGTGGTAAACCCTGGTGTGATCACTGCGAACGTTATTATCACACACGTGAGACTTGTTGGAAAATTCATGGAAGGCCTTCTAATTGGAAAAAGAAGGGTGAGGGTTGTTCACTTCAAGCAACTTCTGATCAAGAGCCACAGTCCTCTCCAAATGCATTTCCATTCACTAAGGAACAGCTAGACCAAATACACAAACTCCTCGAGTCTCAAACACCTTCGTTCTCTATAGCCTAGAAAGGTAACTTCCAAAAATCAGCCCATCTTAGTGTCATTCCTAATCGTACATGGATCGTTGATTCTGGAGCCACCGATCATATGACCGGTGAATCCAGTTTATTTTCTTCATATAAACCATGTGCAGGAAATTCCAAAATTAAAATAGCTGATGACTCTCTTTCAGCTGTGGCAGGAGAATGTTCTATTGTTTTGTCTCCCTTACTAACCATCCAAGATGTGTTACATGTCCCAAATTTGTCTTGCAACTTATTATCTATCAGTAAGCTAACCACAAATAAAACTGTTAAGCTCATTTCTTTGATACTCATTGTGTATTTCAGGATTTAATCTCGGGGAGGGTGATTGGCGCTGCTGAGGAAAATGGTGGACTCTACTACTTGGAAGATGAACAAAAAATCAGACATCAATTTGAACCAATAAATTTTTCTTCTGTTAAATCTTTTTTTGTTTCAAATAATAAGGATGACATTATGTTGTGGAATTTAAGGTTAGAGCACCCTAGTTTTAAGTATTTAAGTTCATTGTTGCCTAAACTTTTTGTTGAACAAGACATTTCTTCACTTCAATGTGAGGTTTGTGAGTTTGCTAAACATCATCGAAGTTATTTTCCAATTCAATCTTATAAACCTTCAAAACCTTTTTCAATGATTCATAATGATGTTTGGGGGCCTGATCGAACAAGTACTTTATCCATCAAAAAATGGTTTATCACTTTCACAGATGATAATACTAGACTTTGTTGGGTATACTTGTTGAAAGAAAAATCTGAGGTAGGTCAAATAATTCAAAACTTTTGTAAACTGGTGCAGACACAGTTTAACATCCAAATACAAGTGTTTAGAATGGACAATGGTACTAAATTTTTTAATAAAATTGTTGGAAATTTTTTCCTTGAAAATGGAATTGTGCATCAAAGTTCATGTGTTAACTCATCCCAACAAAATGGGATTGCAGAGAGGAAAAACCGGCACCTTCTTGAAGTTGCACGAGCACTACTCTTCTCTACCAATGTCCCTAAATATTTATGGGGTGAAGCTGTCTTGACAGCTGCACATTTAATAAACCGTATGCCATCCCGTGTTTTGAAATTTCAAACTCCTTTGTAAAGTTTCTTGAAATATTTTCCAATTGCTTCCGTTCTATCTGATTTACCACTTAAAATATTTGGATGCACGACTTTTGTTCACGAACACAAGCATCTTGGTAAACTTGAACCCCGTGCAATCAAATGTGTTTTTATTGGGTATTCATCTTCTCAAAAAGGTTATAAATGTTTTGATCCTAATACAAAGAAAATATTTGTAACAATGGATGTTACTTTTTTTTAAAACAAACCTTTTTTTGGTAATGATCATCTTTGGGGGGAAAACAAATGAAGATTCTCCTAAATTGTTTGAAAACTTAATTATCTCAGAAGATGTGTATATATCACATAATTCTGTTCCATGTACATCTACACCTAAAGAAAATGCCTTGAAAAAATTAGATGAACATAATCTTTCCATGAGTAAGGATCAATCAGAATCAGAGGCAACAAATAAAAAAATGATCAAACAAATATTTTTTCTGAAATTAATCAAAATGCACCAGATAAAGATCCTTATAATGAAACAAAAAAAAAAGATTTGAGGAAGGAAATCCAATTTGGAAAGGAAAAATTTATGCTAGAAGAAACAATGATCAAGTAGTAGAAGACACTATTCCTCAGCTCAGCCAAGAATCTGAACCGAGTGAAAGTCAACCGACTCAGACAGGCAAATCTCTCCTTGATCTTTATTCTCTATATACCGACCTTGATGTCCCCATAGAACTTAAGAAACAATATAGTGATCTTAATGTTCCCATAGCCTTTAGGAAGCCAGGTAGGCCATGTACTAGGCACCCCTTGTCTAACTTCGTATCATATTCAAACTTGTCTCCCTCTTTTGCTGCATTTACTTCTAATCTATCTAGTGTCAAAATTCCTAAGAATGTACAAGAGGCTCTAGAAATTCCAAAGTGGAAGGAAGCTGTTTTTGAGGAGATTAAAGCTCTTGAAAAGAATAAAATTTGGAGTGCCACAACTCTGTCGGCAGGTAAAAAAACTGTGGGATGTAAGTGGGTGTTCACAATTGTTGAGTGCAGAATAGGGCAAGCAGCAAAAATATTTATTTTTCGGAAGAATTCCCTCCGGGATTTATGTCGTGTCCACAGAGATCGGTTCGAGGGAAAGAATGCCGTTCGACAGTCTCTCGCGTTTATGAGTTTGGTTTTGAATGGTTTCAAACAAGAAAACAGAAAAGTAAACATTAAAACATAAAACAAATTCATTCTTCAGAGAGAAAAACTCGTCCGGCAATGCATATAAATCACTCCTCACAAACTTAAACTTACCGACCAGTTATACTCCACCTACAATACTCCTCAATATCACCCAGCATCGCTCACAACAAAGGTTATGTCTAACGCACAGTTGAGATAACAACCGTGTCACTCTCTTCGTCACTCTCGCGAACGAAGCCTCGAAACACGGAAGGCATTAAGCTTCGACGACTATTGAAGATTGTTAGCTCTAAATCTATCTCTAGAATCCAGAAACTAACAGACAATCATCCCTAATCGAAGTTTGCGACGGTTATCTCTAACGCAACCCAAACCCCGCGCATAAAGCAAAAATCAGAGACAATCACCAATAAATATTTGTAAAACAAGTTTTATACAACGCCATGGGCGACAAATATACATGAGATCGTAGTCAATACATATACAAAACCCAACATAGAAGAAAAACACAAAGAAGAAAAGAAATGAACCAAACACTTCACGGATTGTCGGAGCCGATCGATGAGAAATCCACCTCGGATCATCCACATGCAAGCTTCCATGTTGTTTTCTAAGCTAATCTACTGAAAAAATGAAGTTTGATGGAGTTGGAGCAAGAATCCCCAAAACCATAACCTAAAAAATGCTGAAAAATGAAGTTTATAGGTGTTTGTTGCTGCCTAGGTTCGCACTGCAAACATCCATTCGCACTGCGAACATACGCCGCCTTTCCAACGTCAAAAATTGTGTTTTTTAAGCATTCAGACACTATTCATTCGCCCCCGGGTTCGCAGTGCGAGTGCGCCAGCGAGTGCTCGCCACGGGCGTTCGCATTGCGAACATGACAGAAAACCAGAATTTGTTTTGATCATAACTCTTGAACCGTAACTCCGATTGACACCCGGTTTGAAGCGTTGGAAAGCTTATTCAATGCTCTTTATGAATATGGAAAAATCCCATTGCTGGAACACCTGTAAAAATAAATGAAAATCAATTACTCTCAATGATATTTACACGGTAACGCACTATACACCGAAAGCGTAAAGTAAACGTAATTACGAACAAAGCGGGGTTTATTCAACCAATTTTAACACAAAGTAATGATAAGTGCAACAAAACTTATATACAAAAATAGGTACAATTTGCACTTATCAAACTCTCCCCAACTTACATAATTGTTTGTCCACAAACAAGAATCAAACAAACTTGAACATGCACAAGCAAAATCCAAAGAATGACGAATCAACAGGTTTTGAAAAACGAAAACGAATGAATGGTTCAAATGAAAATGGTACACACAAAAAGTAAATACTTACCACTAAACTACGACGATAACATAGTCACGAAACAAAAGCAAAATACAAAAATTCATGCCGAACATTCTAAAACAACCCAAGTTCCAAAGTGAATCACACCTAGTAAAAACAATCACCGGTAGATGAAAAACACAAAATGAGGTTCTTTTCACTCACACAACAATCTTGCAAACGAAAGACTAAATTATGCATTCATCCAACAATTCACATTGAAAACGTAAAAGCAAGAATCACAAGGACTTTCAAGGTTGTAGCGTGGTCGGGTAAACAAACAAGGGGCAATTTCTAAAGGTAATTGAAACAAAAACTTGCCTAAACCAAAGGGAGTGAAAACTCACAAAGATTCACACACAAAATTTCAACCAACTTCTTCCAAAATCCCAAGTGCTACACAACACACAATACTTATTTAGCACCATTATTGAAACTCTTTTTGTTTCCTTTTTCAAGGATTTTTCTTTTTCTTCCTTTTTTCTTTATTTTTCTCTTTCACAAATTTTTCTCTTTTTTCTTTTCTTTTTCAATCCTCATAGAATCCAACCAATGAATATACAATCATCCTCTCCCCAACTTGAATTCAACCGCACCATCATGTGAATACTCCCTACTTTCTACGGCAAGGCAAAAATTCATACAACAACACAAAGTTGAGGGTTCAAGAAAAAATAATCAATCAAAATCCATTCAAAAAGTAAATTTGACACTCATAGACAAGCATCAAACTCAAACAACATGGATAATGACCAAAGGCTCAAAGGGGTTACAAATTCTCACACACTCACAAGGTGAATTGACTATTTGGCTAAGGTGGTTGTGCTCAAAATGAAACAATTGCCTTGATCCTTTTCATGCATTCATATAAACAACACAAACAATAGATTCAACATAATAAAATCCAGTTAGAACAAGAATGTTGGTACTCCGCGCATATATGAACAATGGAAAGCCACCTCACAAAAATGTTGGGAACTAAAGTGATTCACAAAAGAACAAGTATACAAAAGAATGGATGGCATGGAAGTTTGTAAAAAGCCTAAGTATCATGAATATGCTAAAGTATAGAAAGCGATAAATACATACCTCGGACGTGTACAAAACTTAACAAGATCATTACCACACATTCGCAAGTTAAAACGAACCAACATGGAAAATCACAAAAGCATCCTCAAGCTACTCAAAACAAGCTCATTGACAAACGCGAAAACTATTAATATACACAAACACACTACCAATGGAACCCTTCATTCGCACTGCGAATCATTCGCAAGCTTCATTCGCACTGCGAACCAATCAGCGAGCCTTCGCTGGACCCTCGCCAGGAGTTCGCAGTGCGAACACACGGAAATTGCAAAATTGGAACTCTCTGCCTCCATTCGCTGGCGCCTTCGCTGGTCCTTCGCAGTGCGAACCTTCGCTGGGCCTTCGCCAGATTGTTCGCACTGCGAACACCCTGTTGCAGCAAAAAAAACTCAGTGGAAACTTGCATTGGTTCCATGTGTTCACAATTTTGCTCCATTCATGCCTATACCTGCACATTAACACACAAATTACAAGCTCCACACATATATTCCAATGGGAACAACCCAAAAATAATGGAAACAAACAATATATACGAAATATACAAAACTCAAAAACAAAGAAACTATCGCAATGCGATTCAATATCAAAACCAATCCCCGACAACGGAGCCATTTTGTTGAGTGCAGAATAGGGCAAGCAGCAAAAATATTTATTTTTGGAAGAATTCCCTCCGGGATTTATGTCGTGTCCACAGAGATCGGTTCGAGGGAAAGAATGTCGTTCGACAGTCTCTCGCGTTAATGAGTTTGGGTTAGAATCGTTTAAAGCAAGAAAACAGAAAAGTAAACATTAAAACAAAAAGAACTTCATTCTTCAACAAGAAAAACTCATCCGGCAATGCATATAATCGACTCCTTACAAACTTAAACTTACCGACCAGTTATACTCCACCTACAGTACTCCTCAAAATCACCCAGCATCGCTCACAACACAGGTTATGTCTAACGCACAGTTGAGATAACAACCGTGTCACTCTCGCGAGCGAAGCCTCGAAACACGGAAGGCATTAAGCTTCGACGCCTATTGAAGATTGTTAGCTCTAAATCTATCTCTAGAATCCAGAAACTAACAGACAATCATCCCTAATCGAAGTTTGCGACGGTTATCTCTAACGCAACCCAAACCCCGCGCATAAAGCAAAAATCAGAGACACTCACCAATAAATATTTGTAAAGCAAGTTTTATACAACGCCATGGGCGACAAATATACATGAGATCGTAGTCAATACATATACAAAACCCAACATAAAAGAAAAACACAAAGAAGAAAAGAAATGAACCAAACACTTCACGGATTGTCGGAGCCGATCGATGAGAAATCCACCTCGAATCATCCACATGCAAGCTTCCATGTTGTTTTCTAAGCTAATCTACTGAAAAAATGAAGTTTGATGGAGTTGGAGCAAGAATCCCCAAAACCATAACCTAAAAAATGCTGAAAAATGAAGTTTATAGGTGTTTGCTGCTGCCCAGGTTCGCACTGCGAACATACGCCGCCTTTCCAACGTCAAAAATTGTGTTTTTTAAGCATTCAGGCACTATTCATTCGCCCCCGGGTTCGCAGTGCGAGTGCGCCAGCGAGTGCTCGCCACGGGCGTTCGCATTGCGAACATGACAGAAAACCAGAATTTGTTTTGATCATAACTCTTGAACCGTAACTCCGATTGACGCCCGGTTTGAAGCGTTGGAAAGCTTATTCAATGCTCTTTATGAATATGGAAAAATCCCATTGCTGGAACACCTGTAAAAATAAATGAAAATCAATTACTCTCAATGATATTTACACGGTAACGCACTATACACCGAAAGCGTAAAGTAAACGTAATTACGAACAAAGCGGGGTTTATTCAACCAATTTTAACACAAAGTAATGATAAGTGCAACAAAACTTATATACAAAAATAGGTACAATTTGCACTTATCAACAATAAAGTACAATTCTGATGGATTAATCGGAAGGTAAAAAGCTCGATTGGTTGCAAAAGGATTCACTCAGACCTATGGCATAAATGACTTAGATACCTTTGCTCCTGTTGCAAAGCTTAACACAATCAGAATACTCTCATCCCTTGCTGCTAACTTAGACTGTCCTCTCCATCAGCTAGATGTAAAAAATGCCTTTTCTCAATGGTGATTTAGAAGAAGAAGTATATATGGATTGTCCTCCAGGTTTTGAAGAAACCTTTGGGTCACAGGTGTGTAAACTAAAGAAGTCCTTGTACAGGTTGAAACAATCTCCGAGAGCTTGGTTTGAAAAATTTACTCAATATGTGAAGAAACAAGAATATACTCAAGGACAAGCAGATCATACTTTATTCACAAAGTCATATCAAAATGGAATGATAATTGTTTTGATAGTCTATGTTGATGGTATTATTCTTACAGGTAATGATGAGATAAAAATGGAGAGATTAAAAAGAAACTTAGCAGCAGGTTTTGAAATCAAAGAATTTGGTCCCCTCAAGTATTTCATTGGCATATAAGTAGCAAGGTCAAAGAAAGGAATTGTTATTTCTCAGAGAAAATATGTTCATGGTCTCCTACAAGAGACAGGTATGAGTGGTTGTAAGCCTGCTGACACACCGATGGACCAAAGAGCCAAACTTTGGGAGAAAGAGGACACACCAGTTGACACTGGAAGATATCAAAGGTTGGTTGGAAAATTAATATATTTGACTCATACTCGTCTTGACATTGTTTTCTTTGTTAGTGTTGTGAGTCAATTCATGCATGCACCATATGAAGAACACCTTGAAGCTGTGAACAAAATCTTGAGATACTTAAAAGAAACTCCTGGAAAAGGGTTATTCTTCAAGAAGACCATTGATAAAAATGTGGCAATATTTACTGATGCAGATTGGGCAGGGTCCATTATTGATAGAAAATCAACTCCAGGTTATTGCACATATGTGTAGGGGAACCTAGTGACTTGGAGAAGCAAAAAAACAAGGAGTAGTTGCAAGAAGTAGTGCTTAAGATGAGTTTAGAGCAATGACCCAAGGAATTTGTGAAGGTATGTGGATTCTCAGAGTCCTAAAAGAACTGAAGATAGAGGTAGAATTCCCATTGAAATTGTACTATGACAACAAGGTAGCTATAAGCATAGCTCATAATCCGGTTCAACATGATCGTATTAAACATATCGAGATCGATCATCATTTCATCAAAGAAAAGATAGACTCTGGTACTCTCTGCTTGCCATTTATCCCTTCCAATCAACAGACTGTTGATATATTGACCAAAAGCTTGGGAAGATCAAAATTTGAATACTTGATCAGCAAGTTGGGCATGATTGACATCTATGCACCAACTTGAGGAGGGGGGTGTTGAAATATTTCTTATTTAATACTATTTATTTTCTTGTTTAAGTGTCATTATATTACTCCTAAAATAAAGGAGTTAATTTTGTATTTTCTCTCCTATAAAATGATCCCTTTCTTCTTCATAATAATATAACAGAATTATCACCCATATGCTTTTCTACAGAAACCCATTAGTTGCAAATGGATTTTTAAGACCAAACGTGATTCTAATGGTAAAGTGGAGAGAAATAAGGCTCGTCTTGTGGCTAAGGGCTATACTCAAAAGGAAGAGATTGACTTTAAAGAGACTTTCTCTCCGGTTTCATCAAAAGAATCTTTTAGGATAACCATGGTTCTTGTTGCACATTATGATTTGACACTCCATTAAATGGATGTCAAGAAGGCTTTCCTCAACGACAACGTTGATGAAATGATCTATATGGTGCAACCAGAAAACTTTGTGTCGGGAGACTCAAAGAATATGGTTTGCAAATTAACAAATTCCATTTATGGACTAAACATGCATCTTGTCAGTGGTACCACAAGTTTCATAAAATAGTTCTCTCATTTGGTTTTAAGGGAAATGTTGTTGAAGATTGTGTGTATCACAAATTCAGTAGGAGCAAGTACATTTTCCTGGTCCTATATGTTGATGGCATATTGCTTGCCACCAATGATATATGCATGATGCACGAAACCAAGAAATTTCTATCAAGAACATTTGAAATGAAAGATCTTGGTGACACCCCCTTTGTATTAGGAATTCAAATACATCGAGACCGATCTCAAGGTATTCTAGGATTATCACAAAAGAGCTATATCAAAAAGGTAGTTAAAAGGTTTGACACACAGGAATGTAAACCAGGGGATACTCTAATTGCTAAGGGAGACAAATTCAGTCTCAGTCAGTGCCCAAAAGGAAACTTAGAAATTCAAGAAATACAAAAGATTCCTTATGCGTCACTAGTAGGGAGTTTGATGTATGCCCAAGTGCCTACGCGTCCGGATATTGCGTTCATAGTTGGGATGTTAGGAAGATATTTGAGAAATCCAAGAATGGATCATTGGAAAATAGCTAAAAATGTTATGAGGTATTTAAAGAGAACAAAAGACTATATGCTCACATATAGGAGATCAGACCAGTTAGAGACCTATGGATATTCTGACTCAGATTTTGCTGGATGGCAAGACAGTAAAAGATCCACTTCAGGGTATATATGCATGTTGGTTGGTGGTGCAGTTTCTTGATGCAGTGCTAAGCAAACTCTTACGACTTCATCCACCATGGCAGCATAGTTTATAGCATGTTATGAGGCATCTAACCAAGGGATTTGAATGAAATTTTTTGTCACTGGGCTGCGAATTATGGAAGAATTTGAAAGGCCACTTAAGTTATATCGTGACAAAAAAGCATCTGTCCTGTATTCCAACAATAATAGGAGCCCGACTAAGTTAAAACATATTGACATCAAGTTCCTAGTTGTTAAGGAAATGGAACAAATTGGATAGATTTCTATATAACACTTGGGGACAAACTCCATAATAATAGATCCTCTTACAAAAGGTCTTCATATTCTTCAGATTCAGTCCACTACCTTCCTCTATTAAGATCACCCTTAATTGTGTTATTTGCATAGATGTGCCATGGTCCAAACTTTTCATCACACCCAAAACATATCCCTTTATGTACTTCTCTTGCAATTCTGCATCCGTTAACCTCCTAAAAATTCTCCCTTTGGATGAAAGATTTATTCTACAGTCACTCGTAGTGATATTTGTTCTACATTCACTCGTAGTGATATCAACTGATGAAGCAATTTGGTTTTGACTCCTAGAATTCGGTGCCCGTGTCACTGTTTTGGTGCTATTATAGGTCCCGAAACCAAATTTACTTCCAGAACTTGTTACACTATTACTCTTGTTCAGCAAATTATTTTCTTCATCCACCCTTTGCGCATAGTCCATTAATTCAAACAATGTCTCCACTGGATTGCAATTTTAAATCTGCCTTAATAATATTTTTAAGGGTATGTTTGGATTGGTGGTATGAGATGAAATGAAATGGAGTGGAGTGGTAACTAATGTGATTCTATTGTTTGAATATGCAAATAATCGATGGAATGGAATGGAATATGATGGAATTCATTTCATCCAAATCTCTATTTTTTGTTTCATCTAATTTGGGGTGTATGTGATGAAATGAAATATTTTTAATAAAATAACCAAACAATAGAGTGAGATCTATATTTCATTCTGCTCCGCTATATTCCGCTCCGTTATTTTCCATCAAAAGTCCATTCAAGAAAATACCTTTCAAATAGGATGACTCTGCATTTTTAAAAGGACTGAGTCATTGATGGCTGTAACCTTCGTAGTATGGCAGTCCTAAAATCTTCCCAAGTGGGATTCTGAGTTGAGAATTCCCACCATTGATACCACGCCAGTGCCTTGCCTTCCATAGCCACCATCACAGCTTGTAATTTCTCGTTCTCACTCATCTTCTTCAAGTCAAAGTAACGTTCCACCCTGTTCAACCAATCATAGGCGTCACTGCTTTCAAAAACAAGTATCTTCAATTTCCTCCATAGTTTTTTTTGGCGTTTTCGAGGATGGTTACTGTCTACAGAGGCGTTGTCATCACTGTCGTTCGGACTCTCCAATGTTGTTCGCAGTGTGCGACGCATCAGGGCGGTTAATTTTGCTACTTGTTGGCTCGCTTCAACTCATTTCTTGCTATCATCTTCGAGGATTTTCTCCACATTTTCCCGCATGGCTAACAACCCTTCAGATCCACGTTCGAGAATTTCCAATCTGGCCTCCATTTCCCCTCGTGTAGATATCATAAAGCAATCCCGAAAGGAAACTGCGAATCAGATGATAGAAACTGGCTCTGGATAGAAAATAATTTGGTAAATAAGAATGCTTTACTCATAATAATTCAAGTGGATAGTTCAAAGACGAGGATATTATGCTTACAATAGTTATAAGAAAATAGTACAGAATATTAGGACACACACCAAAATTCGAGAGTTTGGTTCTCTCCCTCCCAATTGTCCAACACTCATAATTGTTGTCTTTAGAATCAATAAATGCTACAAATACCATTAAATGACTGCGTATATGTATTCTTTACTTGACAACATTTATATTGTTTTTATTGGTGTCCCTTCATCTTATAAGTATTCTTTATGAGAGGTGAGGTCTAACATATTCTCATGATGAATTCACATCTTGTCAAGTAAGTTATCAAGTTTCTTGGATGTATATTCTCCACCTACATCAATTATGAGCACCTTGAGTTATTTTTATGTCTATTTTTCATCTGTCACATTGAATCTTTTTTAAAACATGGAACACTTCATCCTTTGTCTGATCACCCAAATGAAAAACAACTAGAGTTTGTTGGACATGATTTGGACTTGCAATGTTATACTATAAGATAACTGAATTCAAAAAAAAAATAACATATGCATTCAGAAGAATATAGTTTGATTATGTTCTCATTTCAGATTTCCACTTAAGAGGAAACATCAAAATTGAAAGAGAAATTCTTGATGTACAAAAATTGTCTCAACTAGTCACCCTACACTATTCTATGCTTACATTCATATGAACTTTTTGCGGTATGAATTAATTATAGGTTGTTCAAACGAGAAGTTGTATGTAAGAAGACATCTTCCTTGCATGGAATTGTAAGACCACCCATTGAATGACAGTAACCAAATTCCTCTTCGGCTTGGTTAAGCAATTCTTGAAATAAAGGCTCGTTCAAGAATGATATTGGAATCAAGAACCTCCTCGCATTCTCTCCAACATACACTGCAAGATAGCCTTTTGGCACTTCCCCTTGTTTGCCAGATGCTTGGCTTGCACTAAATGATGATCGTTTAATACCAGGTAAGCGAAAACCCATTCTTGTTTTTGTTTATTGACAATAGAATGATTTCAAAGTAGTAGAAGAAAGAAGTGAACTTGAATTCTGATGCTTCAAGGTATGAGATGAATGGTTTGTGCGCTTGGAAACCCAATGGTGGATATATATAGACTTTGAAAACCAATTGTATGGTGAATGAGTTATTGAATGGGTGTTAGTGGGAGCCATGGCTCATTAATGATCACATGGCACTGTCTCTTGAAGGCTTTCATTGAGGACTACACGAAATGTGAGATTACATGTCCCACCATTTGGAAATTTATAGCCTGTGAAAGAGACTTGTTATGGATTGCTTCATATGTTATAGACAAGTACTAAACATATCAAATATTTAGTTCACGTCTCTCTGAGACAAGTGATGTCTATCAGTACTTGAAATCCAATCAATAAATCATGAATACTTCTTGGAAGCTGCTGCAACTTTGTTTGGGTAGAGTACTTCCATATTGTTGATCTAACCGTAAAATCTGACTGCATATTCACATTATATTCCCCTAGTAAACAGAAGAACTGATTCAACTGAAATTTGGAATTTGATAAGTTTTTTTCATGGCATGATCAGTTTTTGTAATATCATATAAAATTATATTACATGAGATTTCCTTCTTGTTTTCTTAGTTGGTTTTCTTATCTGTGCATATCACTTTTATTTTCTGAATGGTCACCTTGTTGGCACAGCCTCTTAGTGTCGGTCACACGTTTAATTACTCGCTCAATTTTTAAGCAATCATTCAATCTTTGAAAAAGACCTCTAGACAGTAGCATGTGATCGGTTGTGAACCATAGTCCAATTATCTCCAACCAGGCCCTTCAAGAACAATAAATATATGCAATTCATAAAATAGTGTATGACTGATATTTCTCATAATTCTACAAGTCATATATCAACATTAAACCGTGTTGTCAATACGAAGAGAACATGTGCCATGTTTGATGCATGTCTTAGAAATGAGTAGGCATTGTACAAGTATTGAGTTTGACATGACCACTTCTCATTTTATTTTCAGTGGCTACGGTTTGCACTCTTCTTGAACTTATTGATCCTTGATAGTGGCATCTATAAGACAGCACCATGTGATCTATTATCTTATGGGTCCCATCATTTTAACAATAATTTCTCAAACAAATGGATTTCAAGATACTATTGGAAACTATAAATGCAATGTCTTCCTTCACAACATCACAAACCACTCAAGCAAACAAATTTAGTTACACTTTTCTTCAATCTGAGAAACTCAGCTTATTTTTCAAACCATTAGAAGATGGGTTTCCGATTACCTTCTATTAGACGTGCTTCTTTTACCGGTAGCCATGCATCGTCAAAAGCATTGAATGTGCCAAAAGGTCGTCTAGCAGTTTATGTTGGAGAGAAAATGAAGCGCTTTGTTATCCCTATGTCTTACTTGAACCAACCTTCATTCCAAGACTTGTTGGTTGAAGCAGAGGACGAATTCGGATACGCTCATCCGATGGGCGGCCTCACAATTCCTTGTGCAGAAGATGTTTTCTTGCATGTTACTTCTCGCTTCAATGGAATATAAATCTACAACTGCAAGAGACTGACATTAGATTAGCAGTGACATTTTGTAAAATAGTCACAACTTAGATTTGTATAGATTTTTCCTTTCCTTACTTTTGGAATGGGTTAGAATTGTCCTTCCCAATGAAAAATTCAGGAACAAAATATTTGTTATTATTTATTTCTAATCATAATAACACATTATATTCAAAGACTCATTCGGCTCCTATATGCTTCTATTTATAAATTCTAAAGCTGACTTCTATTAGGGAAAAATGAATATTTATTGTTAATCAAATTTCAGTTCATTCAGTCATATTAAGGAAGTTCTTATCATTATCAAACCTATTACTCTACGATTATTGGCCTAATAAATTATTCAGCCAAACTCTAATAGTTGATAAGCTATCCTGTATCTAAGCTTCCAATTTTTACGCATTCCAGCTTCTGATACTTACTGCTTCTTTTTAAGTATCACACTATTTCAAGTGCTCAACTTAAAAGCGATAAGATATACAGTAATGAATAAAAGGCCAACAGGAAACACTTAGTCCACTTTTAAACCATTCCTCCTCTCCATGGCTATCGAAACAATCAAGTTGGAAATATTTGTAGGTTAAAGAAATGTTTTTCCCATAAAGAATTTTTGTTTGAGTTTTGTTGTATCATGCATGGACTAAGGCCTCACCAGTACAACTTTTGCACATTACCATATCTATTAGTATATAATAGTAATAGATTATCCTTCAAATCAGGACATGAATCCTAAAGAGCCTGACAAATGGTGTCTTATTTGACCATATTCCTTCAGGTACATTCTCTAGTCTCTTAGTGGGATTCGATTTAACACATAGCATGAAACAGTCACTGCCTCGCCGCATAAGCTATATTAAATTCTTATATTTAACGGTTAAGAGTCTCACATTGAACAATTTATGGCCTGAACATGTGTTTATGTTGTAATATTAGTATTATTATTATTAATTAGAATATGTTGAATATCATACAGCTCATTATGAGCTGCTGCTCATTATGAGCTGCTGTCCTGTACAGCTCATTCTGACTAGATTAGCATTTATAGGTTATAGGGAGAATAATTACTCTTCCCTTATTTAGATAGATTTATAGTCTATAAATACCTCTTATGTATTCTTTACAATAAATATAAAACTTTCCATATTTCTATATGGTATCAGAGCACCCAATTCTAGGGGCTCTGCTTCCGCGCTCAAAACACTAGCCGTTCTTATTACGGCTCCTTTTTTTTTGGTCAAGGTTCCCTTTCTCTTGGAACCCTAGTGATCTCGTTGACTTTGCAGCCGCGTGCACCGCTCAACCGCCGTTGCAGATCCGGACGGTTTCACCTTCATTGCTGTTTTTCAGGACAGCCTTCATTGCTGTTTTTTGCTGTTTGCAGCCCTTGATTGTTTGGTTGTCATCTTTGTTGGTGTTTCTCATTGGCAGCCCTTCGATCCTCTCCTGGCTCGAGACGGTTTGTTTCTCATTATGGACTCCTTAAGTAAGTTCTCTAACACTAGTTCTCTGACCATTACTGTTAAGAACTCTAGCTTCTTAGCTTTAAATGCCTCTTGTTCTAAAGATGTCTGGATTATTGACTCCGGTGCAACTGATCACATGGCGCCATATATGTCATATCTCTCTTCTTATTCACCTTTACCTGATAAACGCCATATTACAGTTGCAAATGGGTCCCAAACCCCGATTGTCGGATCTGGTAACATCCGCCTAAGCCCATCTCTCCACCTAAATCATGTGCTTCATGTCCCTAAGCTTTCTAACAATCTTTTGTCCATCCATAAACTCACTAAAGACTTGAACTGTGCTGTAACCTTTTTTCATTCTTATTGTGTTTTTCAGGACCTTGCCACAGGGAAGACGATTGGAATTGCTGAGGAACAGAACGGGTTATATTGTCTGCCTCATAAGGAAAGCAAGTGTCATCAGGCTGGTTCAGAGTCATGGGCAAATACTCAAATATGGCTCCAACACAGGCGTCTTGGACATCCTCCTTTCCGCATGCTCAGGTCTCTATTCCCTCACTTATTTACCAAAGTGTCTGTTGATTCCTTTCATTGTGATGTGTGCCAGTTTGCCAAATCCCATCAAGCAACCTATTCCCCCAGTGATACTAGGAGTGTCGAACCCTTTGATCTTGTTCATTCTGATGTATGGGGACCTTCATCCATTTCCAATATTTCTGGTGCAAAATGGTATGTTACTTTTATTGATGACTGTACTCGGGTTACATGGGTTTTTCTTATGAAAGATAAATCTGAAGTGTGTCAATTGTTTGTTAATTTTTTTCAAATGGTTAAAACACAGTTTGGGAAACCTATTAAAAGGTTACGGTCAGACAATGGTAAGGAGTATGTAAACCAAAATTTTCACAATTTTCTCAAAACTAATGGTGTTGTTCATGAGTTGACTTGTGTTGACACTCCACAACAAAATGGGGTTGCTGAAAGAAAAAATCGTCATCTTCTTGAAATCACACGAGCATTACGCTTTCAAATGAATGTTCCTAAATTTTATTGGGGGGAAGCTGTCTTGACCTCTGCTTATTTAATCAATAGGTTACCTTCTAGGGTGTTATCTGGTGTTAGTCCTGTGCAGGTCCTGACTCAATTCTTTCCGTCCGTGCCCATTATGTCAAGTCTTCAGAATCGTATCTTTGGTTGTTCTGCCTTTGTCCATGTTCATGGTCCTCATCGGGGTAAGTTAGATCATCGGGCTATTAAATGTATCTTCATAGGATATGCTTCAGATAAGAAAGGGTACAAGTGTTATCATCCTCCTAGTCGTCGTGTCTATATATCCATGGATGTTACTTTTCAGGAATCTGAGTCTTTTTATCCCAGTCCTCAGCTTCAGGGGGAGAATAATCAAGAAGCTGAGTTTTTAGAGTTGTCTGTCCTTCCAGTTTTTCCTCTAATACAGGACCCAGAGCCGTCTCCTGAGCCGTCTGTTCTTCCTGTTATACAGGACCAAGAGCCGTCTCCTGAGCCGTCTGTTATTCCTGTAATACAGGAGCCCTTGATGCCTAATGAGGATGGTGGTGATGTACCAATACCGGTGCATAATAATGTTGATAGATACAAGTTACAGTTTCAGCGGAAAAGGTGGAAAGGTAAACCCGTTCTGCCCCAACAAGTCCAATCGTCTGAACCTGAGGTAAGTGTTCCTAACCCTGAGCCTAGTAATTCTTGTGAGCCAAACCTTGATGACCTACCTATTGCTTTGAGAAAAGAAAAAAGGTCTTGTACCAAATACCCTATATCCCAGTTTGTGTCTACTGAAAAGCTTTCTGTGCAGCATCAGAGTTTTATTTCAGCTATTGACTCTATTAGAATCCCTGCATCAGTACAAGAAGCATTAAAGGATAAGAACTGGATTCAAGCCATGAATGAAGAGATGCATGCACTAGAGAAAATGGGACTTGGGAGATTATTGAGAAGCCAAATGACAAGAGGCCAGTAGGCTGCAGGTGGATATATACGGTAAAATACCGATCCGACGGCACACTCGACAGATATAAGGCGAGGCTAGTTGCAAAGGGATACACCCAGACCTATGGAATTGATTATGAAGAAACATTTGCTCCAGTAGCAAAAATGAACACTGTAAGAATCATTTTTTCCTTGGCAGCTCACTTTGATTGGGAGTTGCAACAGTTTGATGTGAAAAATGCTTTCTTGCATGGAGATTTGGAGGAAGAGGTGTATATGGAGATCCCACCCGGATATGACCCTACTTCAGGAAATAATAAGGTTTGCAGGTTAAAGAAGGCCATATATGGGCTCAAGCAATCACCCCGGGCTTGGTTTGGGAGGCTCACTCATGTTATGGTGTCCTTGGGTTATAAACAAAGCCAAGGTGATCATACTCTCTTTATAAAGCATGCTCAAAATGGTAAATTCACTCTTTTGTTAGTCTACGTAGACGATATGATCATAGCAGGTAATGATGAATTTGAGAAGAAGAACTTGAAGAAGGAGTTGGCAACTCAGTTTGAAATGAAGGACCTTGGAAAGTTGAAATATTTCCTAGGTATGGAGGTAGCATATTCAAAACAAGGCATTTTCATTTCTCAAAGAAAATATGTCCTTGACCTTCTCAAAGAGACTGGCAAGTTGGGTTGTAAACCCACCAGAGTGCCTATAGAGCAAAACCACAGGATTGGGAGTGATGAGGAAAGCCCAAGGGTTGATAAAGCTCAGTACCAGAGACTTGTGGGAAAGCTCATTTATCTATCTCACACCAGGCCTGACATAGCTTATCCGGTTAGTGTTGTCAGTCAATTCATGCATGACCCTCAGGAGAGGCACTTACAGGCAGTGGATAAAATCTTGCAGTATCTAAAGATGAGCCCAGGAAGAGGACTACTGTTCAAGAAAAGTGAACAGTTGTCTATGGAGGTTTATACTGATGCAGATTATGCAGGATCGATTGTTGACAGGAGATCCACCACTGGATATTGTATGTTCCTAGGTGGAAATTTAGTGACATGGAGGAGCAAGAAACAAAATGTAGTTGCCAGATCAAGTGCAGAGGCAGAGTTTAGAGCCATGGCTCAAGGAGTTTGTGAACTGTTGTGGATGAAGATCATTCTAGATGACTTGAAAATAAAGTATGAAGCTCCTATGAGACTTTTCTGCGATAATAAGTCTGCCATTAGTATTGCTCACAATCCGGTCCAACACGACAGAACAAAGCATATAGAGATAGACCGACACTTCATCAAAGAGAAATTGGACAGTGGTCTTATTTCTACACAGTATGTCCCATCAGGACTTCAGTTAGCTGATGTGCTCACCAAAGGACTTCCCTTGGAGCGGTTTCGAGATCTTACTTGCAAGCTGGGGATGATAGATATCCATTCCCCAACTTGAGGGGGAGTGTTGTAATATTAGTATTATTATTATTAATTAGAATATGTTAAATATCATACAGCTCATTATGAGCTGCTGTCCTGTACAGCTCATTCTGACTAGATTAGCATTTATAGGTTATAGGGAGAATAATTACCCTTCCCTTATTTAGATAGATTTATAGTCTATAAATACCTCTTATGTATTATTTACAATAAATATAAAACTTTCCATATTTCTATAGTTTATAAGTGAGGACAATTCTCACCCTACTAGTTGGTTTTATAGGATTGAGTTAGACTCAACCATGCATTCTCAAGATGTTATCATAGTCTCGTAAAAGATCCATTGGGCTACCCACCATTTAGTTCCACGCTCCAGACCCAAATTCTAGGTGTGAAAGGGGGTCCTACATCAGAATGAATTAAAAAAAAAAATAACATATGAATTCACAAGAATATAGTTTGATTATGTTCTCATTTCAGATTTCCATTTAAGAGGAAACATCAAAATTGACAAAGAAATTCCTGATATACAAAAATTGTCTCAACTAGTCAACCTACACTATTCTATGTTAACATTCATATGAATTTTTTGCGGTATGAATTAATTAAATGTTGTTCAAACGAGAAGTTGTATGTAAGAAGACATCCTCCTTGCAAGGAATTGTAAGACCACCCATTGGATGACAGTAACCAAATTCCTCTTCAGCTTGGTTAAGCAATTCTTGAAATAGAGGCTCGTTCAAGAATGATACTGGAATCAAGAACCTCTTCGCTTTCTCTCCGACATAAACTGCAAGATAGCCTTTTGGGACTTCCACTTCTTTGCTAGATGCTCGGCTTGCACTAAATGATGATCGTCTAATACCAGGTAAGCGAAAACCCATTCTTGTTTTGTTTCTTTAGAATAGAATGATCTCAAAGAAATAGTAGATGAAAGAAGTGAACTTGAATTCTGATGCTTCAAAGTATGAATGATTTGTGTTGCTTGTAAACCCAATGATGGATATATATAGACTTTGAAAGCCAATTGTATTGTGAATGAGTTATTGAATAGTGTCTAGTGGGAGCCATGGCTCATTAATGATCACATGGTACTGCCTTTAAATGAGATATTACATACCCCACCTTTTGGAAATTTATAGCCTGTGAAAGAGACTTGTTATGGATTGTTTCATATGTTTTAGATATGCTCTACGACAAGTGATGTCTACCAGTACTTGAAATCCAATCAATAAACCATGAATACCTCTTGGAAGCTGCTGCAACTTTGTATGAACAGAATCTCTCAATTCTTAAGCAATTATCAAATCTTAGAGAAAGACCTCTAGACAGTAGCATGTTATCTGTTGTGAACCATAATTTGATTATCTCCAACCGTAGCAGTGTATGACTGAGATTTCTCATAATTCTACAGGTCATATATCAACATTAAACCGTGTTGTCAATACGAAGAGAACATGTGCCATGTCTGATGCATGTCTTAGAAATGAGTAGGCATTGTACAAGTATTGAGTTTGACATGACCCCTTCTCATTTGATTTTCAGTGGCTACGGTTTGCACTCTTCTTGAACTTATTCATCCTTGATAGAGGCATCTAAGACAACACCATGTTATCTATTGTCTCATGGGCCCCATCATTTTAACAATAATTTCTCAAAACAAATGGATTTCAAGATACTATTGGAAACTATAAATGCACTATCTTCCTTCACAGCATCACAAACCACTCAAGCAGACAAATTTAGATACACTTTTCTTTAATCTGAGAAATTCAGCTTATTTTTCAAACCATTTGAACATGGGTTTCCGATTACCTTCTATTAGACGTGCTTCTTTTACAGGTAGCCAAACATTGTCAAAAGCATTGAATGTGCCAAAAGGTTATCTTGCGGTGTATGTTGGAGAGAAAATGAAACGCTTTGTTATCCCTATGTCTTGCTTGAACCAACCTTCATTCCAAGACTTGCTGAGTCAAGTAGAGGAAGAATTCGGATATGATCATCCGATGGGCGGCCTCACAATTCCTTGTGCAGAAGATGTTTTCTTGCATATTACTTCTCGCTTCAATGGAATATAAATCTAGAGCTGCAAGAGACTGACATTAGATTAGCAGTGACATTTTGTACAACAGTCACAATTTGCATTTGTATACAAAATATTTGTTATTATTTATTTCTAATCATAATGACAGATTATATTCAACAACTCATTGGGCTCCTTATATGCTTCTATTTATAAATTCTAAAACTGACTACTGTTAGGGATAAAAGAAAATATACTGTTTATCAAATTTCAGTCGATTCAGTCATATATTACTAGTGTTGAAGGCGAACACACAGCCTGGGAGAAAGTTTGAAACATATTGAAGGAAGTGCTTATCATTATTAAACCAAACATCCAGTTTTTACACCTTTCTTATGCTTCTGATACTTACTAATGCTATTAAGTATCACACTATTTCAATTGCTCAACTTAAAAGCCATAAAATATACATAAATGAATAAAAGGCCAACAGAAAACACTTAGTCCAGTTTTAAACCATTTCTCCTCTGCATGGCTGTCGAAATAAGAGTTTATAATATCTATATTGACTTGAAATTCATGTTAAGCTTGCTACTTATTTGTGGATTGTGGCTAGACACAGAACTGGCAATGGAAGTCTTTTCATAATTTGGTCAATAAGTGATAAGCCTGAACTCTATTATTTGATGATTTTTTGTTTGAGTTTTGTTGTATCATGTATGGACTACGGCCTCGCCAGTACCACTTTCGTACATTACCATATCTATTAGTATATAGTAGTAGTAGACGATATCCATAAAATAAGTGCTTTGTGAATAGAATGCAAGAATTTAAGATCACACAAAAAATATCAGATGAATTCACAAGAATATAGTTTGATGAGATTCTCATTTCAGATTTCCACTTAAGAGGAAACATCAAAATGGATAACAAAATTCCGGATGTACAAATTTTTTCTCAACTAGTCAATCCTACACTGTTCTATGTTAACAAGTTAATATGACATTTTTTGCAGTATGAATTAATTATAGACTGTTCAAGCGAGAAGTTGTATGTAAGAAGACATCTTCCTTGCACGGAATTGTAAGACCACCCATTGGATGACAGTAACCAAATTCCTCTTTGGCTTGGTTAAGCAATTCTTGAAATAAAGGCTCGTTCAAGAATGATATTGGAATCAAGAACCTCCTTGCATTCTCTCCAACATACACCGCAAGATAGCCTTTTGGGACATCCACTTGTTTGCTAGATGATGATCGTCTAATACCAGGTAAGCGAAAAGCCATTCTTGTTTTTGTTTCTTGACAATAGAATGATCTCAAATATTTGGTTGAAGAAAGAAGTGAACTCGATTTTTGATGATTCAAAGTATGAATGGTTTGTGTTACTTGTAAACTCAATAATGGATATAAATAGACTTTGAAAACCAATTGTATGGTGAATGAGTTATTGAATGAGGTTTAGACGGAGCCATGGCTCATTAATGATCACATAGTACTGTCTTGAAGGATTTCATAGAGGACTACACAAAATGTGAAATTACATACCCCACCTTTTGGAAAATTAGTGTATGAAACACATCAAATATTTCTTACAAACCATTTTCATTTTCTGAATGGTTACAATGTTGACACAGCTTTGTAATGTGGGACATGAATTCAATTACTCTGTCAAGTCTTAAGAAATCACTCATTTAATCTTTGAGGAAGACCTCTAGACAGTTTCATGTGATCTTTTGTCAACATTAAGCTGTGTTGCCAATGTGAAGAGAACATCATGTGCCATGTCTAATGCATGTCTGAAAATAAATGAGTAGGCATTGTACAAGCTAGCGTTGAGTTTAACATACGCCTTTCATGTTAGTATCAGAGTAGTAAGATAAATAACACAAAATAAGAGATTAAGGGTAAGAAAAATTGACACAGATTATGGCCAAGTCAAGGATTGTGGATTGAATAATTAAAGTCACAATTTTTGATTCAAAGAATGCAACTATCCATGGTTTTGCACCCATGGTTTTGTGAAGGTGAACACGTATAAATAGAGGTGTATTTCTCATTTGTAAACACACAACAAAACACAAAGCATTGTAACATAGCATTAGAGAGAAAATTTAGAGAGAAAATATATATTGTATTTTCTCCTATAAGGTTCTTTTAGTGAGTGTTCTCCTATTACAAGAGAGAGTATATAGAGAGAAGTGTTGTAAATTTCTTCCACTTAGTGAAAATCTTTTCTACCGGTGCCCGTGGTTTTTCCCTTATTTGTTGAGGGTTTTCCACGTAAATACTCTTTGTCAATTTTTTCTTACCCCTTAATCTCTTATTTTGTGTTATTTATCTTACTACTCTGATACCCAACATTTCATTCATAAGGTTGGGTTTGCACTCTTGTCGAACTTATTGATCATTGACAGAGACATATAAGACAACACCATGTGATCTCTCATCTCATGGCCCCCATCGTTTTATCTATGATTTCTCTAGCAAAGTGATTTCAAGAAACTATTGGAAACTATAAATATACTGTCCTCCTTCAAAACAATCACAAATCACTCAATCAATCAAACAGATACATTTTTGTTACATCTGATAAATTCATCTTGTTCATTAAAACATTTGAAATGGGTTTCCGTTTACTTGCAGCTATTACTACATGCTTCATTTAGCAGCACCCAAACATCATCAAAAGTATCCAATGAGCCAAAGGGCTATCTTTCAATGTCGAAGAGGAAATGAAGCAGTTTGTGATTCCTATGTCATATTTGAACTAATTTTCATCCAACGGGTGGCCTCACAATTCCTAGCACTGAAGATGTTTTCTTGCATATTACTTCTCGCTTCAATGGACTGAAAATCTAGGTAATCTCACATTCATTCCACATTCAATTTGGAAGAGAATGGCTTCCACATTCTATATATGCTAGTTATTAGTTTTACAAAATTCATTCTTGCACTGAAGCATCAGAATTCAAGTTATCGCTTTTTCTTCTACTACTTCTTTGAGACCATTCTACTACCTTGAAAAGAGACAAATTGGAGAAAAAGAAATTGCAGTTGACATTCTTTTGGGGCTGAATTGCAAGACTAAAAGAGTGTGTACAGAGCATGTATTAGATTCTAAAACAGAAGTTAAAGCCATCAGATAATAGAATTCAGATTTACCACTTCTTAACCCAATTATGGAATGTCTATGCACGATGACAATTTGTTGACGGATTTTGAGGATATTTCTAACCACTTGGTTTTACATTTTGAGGAAATTTTTAACGCCGATAATAATTGCATGGATAATAGTTTGGTTGAGGAAACCATTTCTAGCCTTGTTGATGGACACAACAATAATATGCTTACTAGCATTTGTAATAAAGTGGAGGTGAAATGTCATTTTTGCCATGAACACTAATGGAGCTCCAATAATATGCTAATAGTTTTCAGTATTTTTATGACATTGTTGGTAATGACATGTTTGAGGTTTGTGTTCAATTTTTCCAACTCTATGGATGCCTCCTAACTATAATCTGGATGACAACTATTAGCTTTTCTCGATCAATGGTCCGAGAGGAAATCACATCTCCATAGATGTTTTATATGTTGACGATGTTTCAATTTTTCGCAAGGGAACCATGTCTAATATGAGGGTTAGTCAAAATGTGTTCACTATATATGGTCATATATCTGGTTAACTCAAAAATTCCTCTAAGTTTGTGATGTATGTAAGCTCTACTCCTCCATCACAAACATATGCAGCCATTGCTGATAAGATCAAAGTAAAGATTTAAGCTTTGAAGCTTCCTTTCGCTCAACTGTTGGGATGATGCAGTTCGGGAAAATTTTCATCTATAAAGTATGTTTATCTATAGCTTTACCATTTATATTTGGTTGGTCTGAGAACATCAATCAGAGAAGGTAGTTATCATGGCTTGGAAGGAAATGTGCATTTCTTTAAAAGAAGGCGGCCTTGGTCTTAGATCATTGAGGAAAACTAATGAAGTCACCCTTCTTAAGATGGATTGGGATTTGGAGACCTTTTATCATCATTAGGCCACCTTAATCAAGGCTAGGGATCTCAAGGCTCATGAGAGTATTGCTTATTCTATTGACTCCCCATCTCGTGTGGTCTTAAGATGAGAATGGCTCGGGTATCGGACAATAGTATTTGGAAGATTAGCAAAAGTGTTTTGTGAGTTTCTTGTGTGATTATTGGATTGAGGATTCCTTGGCTGCCAAGTTACATATCTATTTAATTCACCATCATTATTTGAATACTACGGTTAGTGATTTTCTTCAAAATGAAGATGGATTGTTTTGCATGGTGCTATAGCTCTTCGGTTTAAGTCTCAAGATCATCTCATATGGAAACATCCCACCAATGAAACTCTTACTTTTAAGAATGCATATCAATTTATTCCCATTCAACTCAATAGAAATTACTTGTCAGAAGTTATTATTTTATATTATTCAATCATTCTAATTATTATAATAATAATATTAAGAAACAAAAATGTAATCGAAATTTATTTTTTCTGTTGGGGCCTCTCTAAAAGGTTGCTACAAAATTTCTGGAGACCAAGTTATGGATAAGTTTATTTCTCCTAATCAAACAATTTTACTTAAAGGGATGTTCTTGGTTGATGGGGGTGGTGGTTATGAACAAGTTAGTGAATTTGACTAAGCAATCTAAAAAAGGTTGTTTATTATTAAGGTCGATTTCGAGAAGGCTTATAATTTTGTAAGACGGAGGTTTTTGGATTACATGCTTATTAGGTTTGGGTTTAATAATAAGTGGTGCATCTGAATGCGTGCTTGTGTTTTTGGGAACCTGATTGTGTTAGTGAGATTTTTATCTAGAGAGGTCCAAAGCAAGGGGATCCTCTAACCCCATTTCTTTTTTTTCCTTGTGGTAGAAGGACTTAATGGACTGTTTAGAAGGGGTCATTGAGTTTGATTTTTTTTAGGTTTTAGGGTGGGTGCCTTAGAGTTAACAATCTCTCATCTCCAATATGCGAACGACACTCTCATTTTGGCTGAAAATATGCTGTGGATTCTTGGGTTCATTTTTTCAGCACAAAAACCAGATTAATAAAAAAGGGAGGATGAAATGAATGAACTTTACATACAATTCTAGCTTGTTTTGCTCCATTTTGGTGTTGAAAAGTATATTGAGAATGAAAGAAACTTTTTTAAGGGTTTTGAAAATGGAGTGTTATTTGAGTAAGGAGAATATCCAATTTTTCGCTGGACATTTTCAGATATACATCTCCGAAAATATCACTGAGTCGTTACTTTAACTAGCTTAGTGAATAAAAACACAATAAATGACTGCATTGAGTATTTTGGAGTTGCATCTCCGGATACACAAATAATATATGAAGATGCATTTCCGAAACATATTTTTTACATATAGATGGAATTTCAGAAAAGCGAAGTTTAGTGTGATTTCGGATGCATCTGGAGATGTATCTCCAATCCTTTATAGGACATTTACGAATTTCCAAGGGGACACGCAAAATTATCCCCTTTATTTTTATGATAATTAAGAGCATAAGAGAACAACTTATCTTCTAATGTGTGCAGTAAACATTTTGCTTAAAAATCAACCCATTTTCTAGACGCACACCCTAGCAAAATTTTATTTTGAATTTCTTCCTCTCTATGTTGATTATCTATCTCATCTAATAACAATAACAATTACATTATTTCTAATTACACACTCAAAATAATACATTAAAATAAATTAGGTTATGTTATTACATTTAAATTTTAATATAGATTAGCAATAGTATTAATATAGATTAGCAATAGTATTATTATTATTAGCAATAATATCTACACATAATTGTTGTATATAAATTGTACAAACAATTTTATAGAAAAAAAAATCAAATATGATGAACTTTTCCATAATGATGTTCATATGGTAATGATGTTATAACCTTATTTACCAATTCAAAAAGTTTTGTTAAAATTTGCAACTAAAAAACTTTCATGTACCAAAAAACTACTCTGAGGTGAATAGATGGTGAATTAAAAAACAAAAGGAGTAGAATTGGCTTATTTGATGGTTGGTTGGGGTAGAGGGTTAATGAAGTAAACAAAACTTGTTTTTCCATCCTCTTTTTCAAGTCACCAACAATTGATCATATTCATTGCTCTCTATGTCAGCAAAATTAATTTATAGAATAAACTAATAGAGTTTCAAAATTAGAAAATGGCAGGATATAAAACATATCGAAATTAATCGTTGAAGAAAATTAGAGATGTTTCAAGTCTGTCTCAAACATGATCATAATAATTACTCTCTCAAAGACCTCTAGACACTATCATGTGATCTCTTATGAACCATCTAAGAACTAAATAGTGTTTAAATTTATGACTGATATTTCTCGTAATTCTGCAGGTAAGATGTCAACATTGTGTGATCAATGTGAAGAGAACATCATGTTCCATGTCTGATGCATGTCTTAAAAGAAATGACTAAGAATTGTACAAGTATTGAGTTTAACATGAGCCTTCCATTCACAAAGTGGGGTTTGCACTCTTATTCATCCTTCACAATACCATGTGATCTCTTATCTCATGGCCCCATCATTTTACAAATCACAATTCAAGAAACTTTTGGAAACTATAAATACAGTGTCCTTCTTCACAACAATCACAAATAACTCAAGCAATCAAACTTAGATACATTTTTCTTACATCTGACAAATTCAGCTTCTTTTTTCAAAACATTTGGAATGGGTTTCCGTTTACCAACAGCTATTAGACGGGCTTCATTTATCAGTACGCAAACATCCTCAAAAGCATCGAATGTGCCAAAAGGCTATCTTGCAGTGTATGTTGGAGAGCAAATGAAACGGTTTGTTATCCCCATGTCATACTTGAACCAATCTTCATTTCAAGACTTGTTGAGTCAAGCAGAGGAAGAGTTCGGATATGATCATCCAATGGGTGGCCTCACCATTCCTTGCACGGAAGATGTATTCTTGCATATTACTTCTCGCTTCAACGGACAATAGATCCTACAATGAAGGATACTGGCATAGATTAGCAGACATTTTGTACAATAGTCATCATTTTTACATGTAAAGATTTTTTTCCCTTTCCTACCTTTGGAATGGGTTAGAACTGTCCATCTGAATGACATATTCAGGAAGAGATTATCTGTTATTAGTTTTCTAATTATAATGGCACATATTCAACAACTCAATGGTCTCCTATATGCTTCTATTATAAATTATAAATTACAAAGCTGGTGATTTTATGCAGATTTCTCTGACCAAATAAAACATTAAGCCAAACACTAATAGTTGATAAGCTACCTTGAATCTAAGCTTACAAATTTTTTACATGTCTTAGGCTTCTATCAACTGCATCTTCATCTAGGCAGAGCAACTATTCTCACGGGCTGAATTGCATCATGAGTAAACAGAGAATGTATTAATGTTATAGGCGCACAATTAATTAAATTCTAAAACAGAAGCTAATCCCATCAAATAATAGAGTTCAGATTTACCACTTTGTAACCAAATTGTGGAAAGACTCTCACTGCCAGTCCTCTGGGTCCGGCCATAATCTACAAATAGAATGGATGTTAAACTTGAATTTTCAAGTATCAAATAATCTAATCTCAATTGGAAATTTAAAAGTTCGTAAGAGCTAGAAACTCATTGCAATTGGTCTTTTATTCATGACTGAATATCTTATCTCTTACTATGTTTATTCATGGCTATGATACTTGAGTTTGAAAATATCAGGCCCTATCCTACTAGCTAATTATTCTGAGAATAATTGTTATGCACGGTTGGTGTAATAAGTTTTTCACTATCAGCAAACGTCACCCATTCAAATATGTGTGTGAAAATAGTTATAATTAAAATCAAATACTTTCAATCATCTAATGGTTATAATTGATTGACACTAGAAAAAAATCTTTACACTGACTGCTTATGTCAGCTAAATTATCATAGACACTGCTGTCTATGTCTGCTAAATGCCAGGGTATGTAACCATCAGAATTTATTGTTGAAGTAAATTTTACATTTTAAGCCTCTCTGAAAAATAATAATAATGCCATTGCAATTGTTTAAAAATTAGTAGCTTTTCTTACCTGTGCATAGCACTTTCATTTTCAAAGTTGAAACAGCTTTGTAATGTGGGACATAACTTTAACTCTCTGCCATGCCTTACGAAAGACCTCTAGACAGTTTCATGTGATTTCTTGTGAACAAAACAATATGCACAACTCATATTTAGGGTACGACTGATATTTTTCTCATAATTCTTCAGGTCATATATCAACATTAAGCTTTCTTGTCAATATGAAGAGAACATGTGCCATGTCTGATGTGTTTGCACTCTTATTGACAGAGGCATCTTAGACAACACCATGTGATCTCTCATCTCATGGACCCCATCATTGAAACTCTTGGAACCTATAAATACAGTGTCCTCCTTCACAACCATCACAAATCACTCAAACAATCAAACTCAAATACATTCTCCTTACATCAAGAAATTAAGCTTTTTTTTCTTCAAAACATTTGAAATGGGTTTCCTTTTACCTGCTGCTATTAGACGGTCTTCACATCGCAGTATCCAAACATCGTCAAAAGTATCAAATGTGCCCAAGGGGTATGTTGCAGTGTACGTCGGAGAGGAAATGAAGCGGTTTGTCATCCCCATTTCATACTTGAACCAACCTTTATTTCAAAACTTGTTGAGTCAAGCAGAGGAAGAATTCGGATATGATCATCCAATGGGCGGTCTGACAATTCCATGCAGAGAAGATGTTTTCTTGGATATTACTTCTCAGTTCAATAGCATATAAATCTTACCTTAAAGGAAACTGACATAGATTAGCGTAGAAATTTTGTACAATAGTCATCATTTAGATTTGTATAGATTTTTTTCCTTTTCCTATCCTTGGAAAGGGTTAGAATTGTCGAATGAAAAATTGAGGAAGAGATTGTTTGTTATTACTTATTCCTAATCATAATGACACAATATATTCAACAACTCAAATTTTCCTTGCGTTATTATAATGATGACATAAGGGTACTACACACTGTAAGCAAAATCTAGCTCGAATGTTCCTGCAAATTTGTCTAACCTAATAAAACATTCTTCCAAACTCTAATAGTACTTGATAAGCTATATTGTATCTAAGACACAGCGTGTTTACATGTTTTGAGCTTTCGTCATCTAGGTAGATTTATGCCATAATAAATAAGAAAGCTCCTCCAACTATTCCAACTGCCATGAGATCCAATCGTCAATTTGTTTGGCACGTGAAATGAAAATGAGAAAAGAAGCATACCAATAACTTTGTATGATGCATTTTTCCTTTGAGGTTTAACGAAGGTGGTAGAGACAACAATCACAAGGACTTTCTTTCTTGTGCACTCTATTAGCGGCAACCCTTTACTTCCTAACATCCTCCACTATTCATAAAAGTGTATATTATTATGTATTTTCCTAATCAAAAGATTATCATGAACTGCATGACTAAACAGAGTCTGCACAGAGCATGTCTTAGGTCTCATAGATGCAAAATTAGTTTTTTTTTTTATAATCAAGATTCATTAATAAGAGATTAAGGACATCTCGGATCAAAAAACTGAATACAACCCAACTATCGGGGGAAAACCGAAACCAACCCAACAGAAACAAAAAACACAACTACAACCAATTAAAAGGAAATTTAGACCAATCGTAAAGACTACAATTCCGCCTATTACGACTACCTAAAATCAACCAATTCCACGATGAAGATACAATACCGGCAAATATGGAATCGACATTACAAACCTCATCATTAAATAAAAAAATACTCCTAAACCTCCAAATATTCCAACAAGCAATAAACCAAAAGGAAAGTTAGATTTTAAAACAGAAGCCAATCCCATCAAACAGTAGAGTTCAAATTTACCACTTCTTGATCCAGTCATGAAAAGTCTCCCACTAAAGTTCTCTGTATCCGGCCATAATCTAAAAAAAGAATAGTAGTAAAACATTAATTTCAAGTACCAAATAATCTCATTTAGAAATTTGAAAGTTCCTGAAAGCTAAAAACTCATCCAATCTAGGCAACAATCTCTTGATTAGCCTGCTGCTTCGTGTTGGAAAGAACAATGGGCCTTATCCTACTAGCTAATTATTCTTATATGCAGAAAACAAATCAATGCAGTTGCTACTAGACATATTCAAAAGACTGCAAATATGCAGGACCGTTGACTTGAAATTTAATATTCAGAATAGCATTTTTTTTTTTTGCTGGTAGTTGTGGGTCCAAACATATACTTATCTCTTTTGAAGAGTTGTTCAATTGCTATCTCTATCTTCTCATCTGGTCAGCAGCATGCCTAATGAACGACCAAGCTCTCTATATGTGTTCCTTGTAGCCTCCTAATATTAATGATTTGTAGCCAACTAACAATTATAATACACGCTAAAAAGAGAATTATTGGTGGCTAGCTATATATTGGTATTGAACCGCGTTATCGATATGAAGAGAACATGTGACATGTCAACAAAAATATGAGTAGCCATTTGACTTTCATTGAGAAGGTGGGGTATATAAGCACTCCTATTGAACTTGTTGGAGCCATTAAAAGACAGTACCATGTGATCTCTCATCTCATGGACCCCATCCTTTAAGGATCAATTCTCAACGAAGTGGATTTGAAGAAACTCTTGAATGAAGACTAAAAATACACTACTTTGCTTCATATCCATCACAAATCACTCACTTACTCACTCACTCACAAATAGTGTCTTATTTGACCATATTCCTTCGGGTACATTCTCTAATCTCTTCGTGGGATTTCGATATAGCACATAAAATGATGCAGTCACTGCCTTGCTCCATCAGCTATGTTAAATTCACAATGGTCATGTTCCTCCTCTAAGCCAAATTATTCTGTTGTGGTGTGTATGGGGCAGTATTCTCATGTTGTATTCACATCTTGTCACGTAAGTTATCAAGTTTCTTGGATGTATATTCTCCATCTCCATCAATTATGAGTACCTTGAGTTATTTTTATGTCTATTTCTCATTTGTCGCATGGAACCTTTTTTAAAACATGGAACACTTCATCCTTTGTCGGATCACCCAAATGAAAAACAACAAGAGTTTGTTGGACATGATTTGCACTTGCAATGTTATACTATGAGATAAATGAATTAAAAAAAAAAACATTTGAATTCAGAAGAATATAGTTTGATTATGTTCTCATTTCAGATTTCCACTTAAGAGAAAACATCAAAATTGAAAGAGAAATTCTTAATGTACAAAAATTGTCTCAACAAGTCAGTCAACCTACACTATTCTATGCTTACATTCATCTGAACCTTTTGCGGTATGAATTAATTATAGGTTGTTCAAACGAGAAGTTGTATGTAAGAAGACATCTTCCTTGCATGGAATTGTAAGACCACCCATTGGATGACAGTAACCAAATTCCTCTTCGGCTTGGCTAAGCAATTCTTGAAATAAAGACTCGTTCAAGAATGATACTGGAACCAAGAACCTCCTCGCTTTCTCTCCAACATACACTGCAAGGTAGCCTTTTGGCACTTCCACTTGTTTGCTAGATGATTGGCTTGTACTAAATGATGATCGTCTAATACCAGGTAAGCGAAAACCCATTCTTGTTTTGGTTTATTGACAATAGAATGATCTCAAAGTAGTGGAAGAAAGAAGTGCACTTGAATTTTTATGCTTCAAAGTATGAATGGTTTGTGTTGCTTGTAAACCCAATGACGGATATATATAGACTTTGAAAACTAATTGTATGGTGAATGTTATTGAATGTGGTTTTGTGGGAGCCATGGCTCATTAATGATCACATGGCACTGTCTCTTGACGGCTTTCATTGAGGACTACACGAAATGTGAGATTACATGTCCCACCTTTTGGAAATTTATAGCCTGTGAAAGAGACTTGCTATGGATTGTTTCATATGTTTTAGATATGCTCTACGACAAGTGATGTCTACCAGTACTTGAAATCCAATCAATAAATCATGAAACTTCTTGGAAGCTGCTGCAACTTTATATGGATAGACTACTTCCACATTGTTGATCTAACCGTAAAATCTGACTGCATATTCACAGTATATTCCCCTAGTAAAAAGAAGAACTGATTCAACTGAAATTTGGAATTTGATAAGTTTTTTACATGGCATGATCAATTTTTGTAATATCATATAAAATTATATTACATGAGATTTCCTTCTTGTTTTCTTAGTTGGTTTTCTTATCTGTGCATATCACTTTTATTTTCTGAATGGTCGCCTTGTTGGCACAGCCTCTTAGTGCCGGTCATACGTTTAATTACTCGCTCAATTCTTAAGCAATCATTCAATCTTTGAAAAAGACCTCTAGACAGTAGCATGTTATCTGTTGTGAACCATAATTTGATTATCTCCAACCGTAGCAGTGTATGACTGAGATTTCTCATAATTCTACAGGTCATATATCAACATTAAACCGTGTTGTCAATACGAAGAGAACATGTGCCATGTCTGATGCATATCTTAGAAATGAGTAGGCATTGTACAAGTATTGAGTTTGACATGACCACTTCTCATTTTATTTTCAGTGGCTACGGTTTGCACTCTTGTTGAACTTATTGATCCTTGATAGTGTCATCTAAGACAGCACCATGTAATCTATTATCTTATGGGTCCCATCATTTTAACAATAATTTCTCAAACAAATGGATTTCAAGATACTATTGGAAACTATAAATGCACTATCTTCCTTCACAACATTACAAACCACTCAAGCAAACAAATTTAGATACAGTTTTCTTAAATCTGAGAAATTCAGCTTATTTTTCAAACCATTTAAAGATGGGTTTCCGATTACCTTCTATTAGACGTGCTTCTTTTCCAGGTAGCCAAGCATCGTCAAAAGCTTTGAATGTGCCAAAAGGTTATCTGGCAGTGTATGTTGGAGAGAAAATGAAACGCTTTGTCATCCCGATGTCTTACTTGAACCAACCTTCATTTCAAGACTTGCTGAGTCAGGTAGAGGAAGAA
This sequence comes from Lathyrus tuberosus, assembly GCA_022829125.1. Taxonomy (NCBI): domain Eukaryota; kingdom Viridiplantae; phylum Streptophyta; class Magnoliopsida; order Fabales; family Fabaceae; genus Lathyrus; species Lathyrus tuberosus. Next base: position 2,114,290 of record JALAZF010000403.1, on the reverse strand, counting down.
TTCGGATATGATCATCCGATGGGCGGCCTTACAATTCCTTGTAGAGAAGATGTTTTCTTGCACATTACTTCTCGCTTCAATGAACTATAAATCTAGAGCCGTAAGAGACTGACGTTAAATTAGCATTGACATTTTGTACAATAGTCACAACTTAGATTTGTACATGGAATGGGTTAGAATTGTCCATCTGAATGACAAATTCAGGAACAAATTATTTGTTATTATTTATTCTAATCATGATGACTCATTAAATTCAACAACTCATTGGGCTCCTATATGCTTCTATTTATAAATTCTAAAAAAAAAGAAAATATACTGTTTATCAAAATTCAGTTCAATCAGTCATATTTTACTAGTTTTGAAGGCATATTGAAGAAAGTTATTATCATTATCAAACCAATTACTCTACGATTATTGGCCTAATAAAACATTCATCCAAACTCTAAGAGTGTGTTTGGATGAGGAATTTAAAAAATTTTAGGGAATTTAAAATTCTAAGTAATTCAAATGATTTAATTGAAATTCATTCATTTTTAGATTCTTTTGTTTGAATGAAGTATTAAAATGATTCAATGTAAAAAATTTGGGATCATTTTCATAATTTTTAAAGCTTTTTGATCAAATTTAAAATATGAAAAATAGGGACCAATGTGTAATTTTTGAAAATTTTGAAGGACCAACAATAATATGCTTACTAGCATTAACAACAATAATATGCTTACTAGCATTAACAATAAAGTGGAAGTGAAATGTCATTTTTTCCATGAACACTAATGGAGCTCCAGTAATATGCTAATACTTTTCAGTATTTTTGTGACATTGTCGGTAACGACATGTTTGAGGTTTGTGTTCAATTTTTCCAACTCTATGGATGCCTCCTAACTATAATCTGGATGACAACTATTAGCTTTTTTCGATCAATGGTCCAAGAGGAAATCTTATCCCTGTAGATGTTTTGATTTTTCGCAAGGGAACCATGTCTAATATGAGGGTTAGTCAAAATGTGTTCATATATCTGGTTAACTCAAAAATTCCTCTAAGTTTGTGATGTATGTAAGCTCTACTCCTCCATCACAAACATATGCAGCCATTGCTGATAAGATCAAAGTAAAGATTTAAGCTTTGAAGCTTTACCATTTCATCAATCAGAGAAGGTAGTTATCATGGCTTGGAAGGAAATGTGCATTTCTTTAAAAGAAGGCGACCTTGGTCTTATATCATTGAGGAAAACTAATGAAGTCACCCTTCTTAAGATGGGTTGGGATTTGGAGACCTTTTATCATCATTAGGCCGCCTTAATCAAGGCTAGGGATCTCAAGGCTCATGAGACCATTGCTTATTCTATTGATTCATCCATTTTGTGTGGTCTTAAGATGAGAATAGCTCAGGTAAAGGACAATAGTATTTGGAAGATTAGCAAAAATGTTTTGTGAAATTCTTGTGTGATTATTGGATTGAGGATTCCTTGGCTGCCAAGTTACATATCCATTTAATTCACCATCATCATTTAACTAGTGAACAATGCAATATCTTTTTTTAGAATATCCTTTTGTTTCTAAAATTTGATATTGGTTTAGTCAAGTCACTCATGTGCTATCTTTTGACTCTTTTGCCGATATGTTCCTTGCCTTTTTTCAAGCAATGTAAAATTGCCATTTTAGCTTCTATTTTGAGCATTCTTAGGGTGTGTTTGGATTGGCGGTGAACAGAATTGATTCTAGCAGAATTGAGTTTGGTAGAATTGATTTTAATAGAATTGAGTTTAGCCGAATTAATTTATGTTTGGATACATTTAATGAAAAGTGAGTTAAACAATAAATTTCAGTGTAAAAATCACCCAGAATCAATTCTAGAGGTAGAAGCTACAAATTTTAGCTTCAAGTAGAATCAATTCTTTAGGTAGAATCAATTCTACTTTTGAAAAAACTAACACCTCAAAATCACCCATAATCAATTCTACACCTCTAGAATTGATTCTGGGTCTTCCAAAAGCTAATCCAAACATGCTATTAATATTATTTTGATCTAAGTGGCACAATAGAAATTACATGTTATTGATTATTTTATATTATTCAATCAATTCTAATTATTATAGTATTAATATAAAAAGCAAATATATAATTGAATTTTATTTTTTTCTTGTTACGGCCTCTCTATAAGGTTGTCACGAAATTTCTGGAGACAAGGTTAGCTTAAGTTATGGATAAAGTTATTTCTCCTAATCAATTTGTTTTTCTTAAAGGGATGCTCTTGGTCGATCAGGTGGTGGTTATGAATGAGTTGGTGAATTTGGCAAAGCAATCTAAGAAAAATTGTCTATTTTAAGGTCGATTTTGAGAAGGCTTATAAGTTTATAAGATGGAGATTTTTGGATTACATGCTTGTTAGGCTTGTGTTTGATAATAAGTAATGCGCCTGGATGCATGCTTATGTTTTTGGTAACCTGGTTGTGTTAGTGAATGAGTGTCTAACGTAAGAGATTTGTATCTAGAGAGGTCTAAAGCAAGAGAAGCCTCTAGTCCCATTTCTTTTTCGCCTTATGGTGGAAGGACTTAGTGGACTATTTAGAAGGGCCGTTGAGTTTGAGATTTTTTTAGGTTTTAGAGTCGGTGTCTCAGAGTTAAAGATCTCTTTTCAATATGCAAACAACATTGTCATATTGGTAAAGAAACGTTGCCGAAGAATCTTCGGCTCATTAAAGCAATCTTTCGTGGGATTTGAGCTTGTCTCGGAGCTCTTCATTAACTTTGATAATAGTAGTCTTATTGTTGTTGAAGTGGATCCAATTTTTATGGAGTTCGCTTGATATTTTCTTCATTGCAATCAAGAAATCCTCCATTTTAAGTATCTTGGTCTCCCAGCGGGTGGCAATCATCGCCTTGAATAATATCTGTTGGGTTTGGACCCCCTTCTTATGTGAAGAAAGACTCAAATATGATTAGTCCATTTGTGCTCCCTTCCTATAAGGATTCAAAAGAGAGAAACGCATTCCCCTTTTTTTGTAACCAGTTTCACTGAATCGACGATCCTCGATTCATTAACCGTTGGATCGTGCTCAAATTTAGAGGGCAGGTTCGTAACTCATATATCTAACTTTTGACCGTTCAAAATATCCAAACAACATTTGAGGTGACAGTTGTCTGCTTCGCACTGAAGTTGCTGATTTGGGAAATTTTTTCAGATTTTTTGTTCATATTAGTAAGCTAGTTTGTTTTGTGATTTGTGGTTGTTAACACTAGTTTGTAAATCACTTTAAGACTCACTTGTACCTTTAATTGATTATAGTGAAGTTATTTCTTTGGTCTGGACGACTCGTGGTTTTTACTCTTATATTGAGGAGTTTTCCACGTTAAAAATATCGGTGTTCTTTTGTGCATTTATTTGTTCGATTTGTCGTCTTATATATGTTGTTGATCATCAAGGTTCTTATAAGTCTAAAAAAATTATTTTCACTCCGAGAAAAAGGATTTCAAGAAAATTTTGGAAACTATATATATATATATATATATATATATATATATATATATATATATATATATATATATATATAGTGTCCTCCTTCACAACAATCACAAATAACTCAAGCAATCATACGTAGAAACATTTTGCTTACATCTGACAAATTCAGCTTCTTTTTCAAAACATTTGAAATGGGTTTCCGTTTATCTGCAGCTATTAGACATGCTTCATTTAACAGTAGCCAAACATCCTCAAAAGCATTGAATGTGCCAAAGGGCTATCTTGCCGTGTACGTTGGAGAGCAAATGAAGCGGTTTGTTATCCCCATGTCATACTTGAACCAATCTTCATTTCAAAATTTGTTGAGTCAAGCAGAGGAAGAGTTCGGATATGATCATCCAATGGGTGGCCTCACAATTCCTTGCACGGAAGATGTATTCTTGCATATTACTTTTCGCTTGAATGAGCTACAGATCTTACAGTAAAGGATACTGACATAGATTAGCAGACATTTTGTACAATAGTCATCATTTTTACTTGTAAAGATTTTTTCCCCTTTCCTACCTTTGGAATGGGTTAGAATTAGAACTGTCCATCTGAATGACAAATTCAAGAAGAGATTATGTGTTATTAGTTTTCTAATCATAATGACACAATATATTCAACAACTCAATGTTCTTCTATATGCTTCTATTTATAAATTATAAATTACAAAACTGGTCATTCCTTTGCAAATATCTCTGACCTAGTAAAACATTTAGCCAAACTCTAATAGTTAACAGGTTATTGTTAAGAGTCCCACATCGGACAATATATGGCATGAACATGTGTTTATAAGTGGGGGCAATCCTCACTCTACCAACCGGTTTTGTAGGATTGAGTTAGGCCCAACCACATTTCTTAACATGGTATCAAGAGCCTCGTTTAAGATCCGGTGGGCCACCTTCTATGGTTTTCGCTATCGGATCACCCACCATTTATTTCCACGCTCTAGATGTCCAGTTCTGAGCATGAGGGGGGGTGTGTTAAGAGTCACACATCAGACAATATATGGCATGAGCAATCTTCACTCTACCAACCGGTTTTGTAGGGTTGAATTAGGCCCAACTACATTTCTTAACAGCTATCTTGAATCTAAGCTTACAAATTTCTTACACGACTTAAGCTTCTATCAACTGCTTCTTCATCTAGGCAGAGCAATTAAGCTGTGATAAATTTAAAAGAAAAAGTAAAAAAAAAAAAGCTCCTTCAACTATTCCAACTCCCGTGAGACTCAATCATTAACTTATACGAACCCAATTGATTTTTTTTATTTTTAACAAGCAACATGATCCATTTTTGCAGTGAAGCATGATAATTCAAGTTATCACCTTCTTCTTCTACTACTTTGAAAAGAGACTAACTAGACAAAAAATCGCAGATCACAAGTTTCAGGGGCTGAATTGCATGAATAAACGGAGAATGTATTAATATTATAGACGCACACAACTTATTAGATTCTAAAACAGAAGCTAATCCCATCAAATAATAAAGTTCAGATTTACCACTTCTTGACCCAATTGTGGAAAGTCTCCCACAGTCAGTTATCCTAAATTTAATTGTTATGCACTCTCAGTATAGAAAGTTTTGCATTATTAGCAAACCTCAACCATTCAAATATCTGACTTTGAAAATAGTCATGATTAAAATCCAATATATTTAATCATCTCAAGGTTATAATTGATCGACACTGTAAAAATATTTTTGCACTGATAATGTATATAAATTAAATCCTTTTTCTTATATGCAGAAAACAAATCATTGAACAATACTGTATATAAATCTTGGCAAAGCAGTTGTCGTTACCAAAAAGCTTGACCGTGTTGAAATGAAATATATGAGGGCTGTGTTACTTCTTTGTATTAGGATAAGTGAGCTTGCATCCTGATTACTAAATTAGTACAAATGTTAATACCTTTTGCGCGGAAAATAATCAAAAGAAATTTGGTAGCAAATGTAGATCTAATCAATTAGGTTTCAATTATACAGATGAGTGGCTGACACCTTACCTCAAACTAGTTTAGTCAGTACGGACCATTTGTATCTCCTTATCAAGAAACAGCAGACACCAATCTTGAATCTCTGACCAAAACAAACCTTTCTCTAACCTCTTTTGTAAGTCCTTTACAAATGACCACAGGCACTGCTGTCTATGTCTGCTAAATTAATTTCTAGAGCAAACTTACAGAGTTTGAAAATTAGAATATCCATTCAGAAAATGCCAGGGTATGTAACCATCAACATTAATTGTTGAAGTAAATTTCAAACATTTTAAGCCTCTCCGAAAAATAATAATAATGTCATTGCAATGGTTTAAAAATTAGTAGGTTTTCTTACCTGTGCATATCACTTTCATTTTCAAAGTTGAAACAACTTTGTAATGTGCTTTAACTCTCTGCCAAAGAGTTATCATGATAAAAGGAAAAGAGATCTTGAGTTTCAAGTGGGTAATCATGTGTTTTTGAGGGTTTCGCCGGTGACTGGTGTTGGACGTGCTTTGAAGTCGAGGAAGCTTACTTCACGTTTTATTGGTCCATATCAGATATCCGAAAGAGTTGGTGCAGTGGCTTACAGGATAGCATTGCCACCGAATCTTTCGAATCTACATGATGTTTTCCATGTTTCACAGCTACGGAAGTATGTTCCAGATCCGTCTCATGTGATTCCGATGGATGAGGTTGAGGTAAGAGATAATCTTACGGTTGAGGTTTTACCGGTGAGGATTTTAGATCGCGAGTTGAAAAGGTTAAGAGGCAAGGAGATTGCACTTGTGAAAGTGGCGTGGGGAGGCGCTGCTGAGGGCAATTTGACTTGGGAATTGGAAGGTCGGATGCGGGAGTCGTATCCGGAGTTGTTTGAATCAGGTAATATTTTCGAGGACGAAAATTTCAAAAGTGGGGGAGAGTTGTAACGGTCCGTTTTTAATATTTCCTTTTCCCGTACTTTTTGGTGTTAATTGGTCGAGTCTTTATTTTTAATTGAGCAATATTTATGTTAATTGCTAATTGGTGTGAATATATGTTATTTTTGCACATTGTGTATTTTTACCGTTTTTGAGAGTTAGCGGGGAAAATTGGAATAGAGGGTATTTGACATATTTCATAATTAATAGTGTTAGTTAATAATAGTTAGTTTAGATATTTATTAGAAATGTTTAGAATTTTTAAGTTAAGAAAATATAAAAGAAAATAGTTAGTATAAGTTTAGAAAAAGAAGAAAAAGAAAAGTTAGTAAGAGTTTTCCAAAAGAGAAGAAAAAGAGAGAAGAAGAAAAAGAGAGAAGAGGAAAAGAGAAGAGAAAGAAGAAAAGAGAGGAAAAACTTGTGAAGGAAGAAATCAATCTCCCGACTTTCTAGAACACGATTAAATCGGGTAAGGGTGTGAAACTCGGTTATTATATTGTTTGTGTATGATTATGTATGTTTTGTGTGGATGTTTTGGTTGGTTTTCCATATGTTTCCGTTTATGCCGTATTGGACGAAATCGATAGAAACCGATGTTTTTACGGTCGAAAAGTCGTATAAATACATGTGTTGGTTGGTTATATGTATGTGAGCTGCTGTTTAAAGTTTCATGAAGTTTGGTTATGTTTTGGTTAGTTTTCGTTATGTTTCCGTTATTTTGTCCGTTTAGGTCGAATTGTAGGAAATCGATAAAAACCGATGTTTTCGCGGTTAGAATTCGAAATAAACTACGTAGTTGTATCGAGTAAGGTTAGGTCGTCGTATAGCGTGCTTTTTATTCGATTTGGTGATGTTTGAAAATTCTGGTTTTTGAAAGGTTGAAATTTAATCGAAAAATCGAACGTCGTAGAAATTTCGTTTATGGGTTCTAAATTGTTCTTATGTATTTGGTGGTTGCGCGTATATGTTTGTTTCGGTGAAAATGTTCGATTTAGTCGAGTTTCCGGGCATTTCGGAATAGTGGCAGCAAGGGAGGAATTTGAGAAAATCTGATTTTTGAGAAAAACAGGGCTATGAATCGATACATAACAGCTATGTATCGATACGAAATGGTTTATGTATCGATACATAACCCTTATGCATCGATACATACTGAAGAAATTTGGGAAAACAGCATTTTCACTACAGCATGCGTCGACACATGCGTGCTATGTATCGATACATGTGGCCTCTATGCGTCGATACATAAGCCTATGTATCGATACATACTGTGCTGAACCAGGAAATTCGGGTTTGTCGGGGAAACTTCGGAAATTCATATCTCTTGAACCGTAAGTCGGTTTTAACCCCCGTTCGAAGCGTTGGGAAGCTAACGAGATGTTCTTTCTAGGAAAAATAGTTTTGGGGTCTGAACTTGGTCCAATCGGTACAGTTTTTACGAACCGTTTCGTAGTGTCGGGCGTCCGGTTTATGTTTTTGCGTTATTTTGAAATATTCATAACTTGTTAACCGTTTATCGTATTTAAGAGTTCTTTATACCGAATCGAAGTTGTCGATGAGTACTTTTTTATTATGATAGAAAATATTATTTTTGGCCGACTTTTAGCCGACTTTTTCGGAAAACCGAATAATGGAATTTTGAGTTATTTTTCAATATTGTAAGACATATTATGATATGTTATGAGATGGCTTGTGTGATGATTCTTTGATGGGAATTTGATGTTGTGGAATGGTATATTGCTGTTTGTGGCCATTTTGGGCAATTGTGTGCATTACTTTATATGTACTTGAAATACATGATTATTGTTAATGCATGAGCATTTGATGTTGGCATGAGTCATTAATGTGTCAAGTATCATGATATGCATTCTTGCATTGGAAGATTCATAGATGAATCAGTTTTATCGTCTTACGCCCTGAAATAATGGTAGAAGCGATTAATCACAAATGATTGTGCGCCCTGAAATAGTGGACTATGGCAATCGGATTGTGCGCCTTGAAATAGTGGACTAGAGCAATCCATAAACGTCGTACGCCCTGAAATAATGGTTTATAGCGACGGGGAACATCGTAGGCCCGACGGGGAGTTACTCTATGTAACGAGCGATGATTCCAAGAGTTCCTGTGGGACTAATGAATTACAAGGTTGGATTGGTACCGCATGCGTAGAGTCGTTGTGTCGGTCTCTGTGCATTTGCATAATTCATTACATGAATGTTTATGTGTTGAATTTTGAGAAGGATTTGTTATGCATTGTGTTAATGTATATGCTTATGTGATTGATGTGTGAAATGGGTTTAATATGTCTTGTGTTGTTTACAAGTATCGTATTTGTGTGGTGAGAATAATTGTGCATATTTTGCTAAGTGTTATATAATGATATGCAATTATATTATAATCCTGTTTCTCACCCTTCTGCTGTGGTTTAATGCTGTAATGGCATTGCAGATTAGACGCTGGAGGTCTTTTGCGAAGATTAGTGTCTTCGTCTTTTTGTCGTTCCGTCGGCTCTGATATGTAACACGGGTAGTCGGGGTTCGAGTGTAGATGTTTCTTTTAGCTTGTATATAGTGGCCTTGTATGAATATGTATATGACATACTTATATTTTGTGATGACATCAGTTATGGATGTTCCGCTTTAATTCTGTAACTGAATGCTGATATTTTGGAACAGAGTTCCTTTGTTTATAAAAACTATCCAGGTGTTATATATCTTTATGAGCAGGTTGTTTTTAGTTCACGTTGATGTGACATCTCTGTTTATATCTAAATGACTTAATCTTTGCTCTGATGTTTTATTATAAGATTATTTTTTTATCCCGTTTTTGTACGGGGTATAGAAGGAAGATAAGTTGCACTCTGTTGAGTGGTTGTTTAACCATAATTTGCTATCATTGGGAATGTTCAGATTATGGCGGGAAGACGCGATGCTGCTATGACTGCGGCCATGCAAGCTATGGCGCAAGCGATGCAGAATTTACCCAATGCTGCGGCGGACAAGGAATCGCGTAGTATGGATAAGTTTCAGAAGAATAATCCACCGAGCTTCAAGGGTACTCATGATCCTGAGGGAGCACAGATTTGGCTGAAGAAGATTGAGAAGATCTTCCGTTTCATTAGGTGTTCCGAGGATCAGAAGGTGCAGTTTGGTACTCATGTGTTGGAAAAGGAAGCTGAAGACTGGTGGGCGAATGCTTCTCAGAGGTTTGAGGAGGATGAGATAGTGGTTACATGGGCTGTGTTCAGAGATGCTTTTCTTGAAAAGTATTTTCCGGAAGATGAGAGAGGTAAAAAGGAAATTGAATTTCTTGAACTGAAGCAGGATAATTCCTCTGTTGCGGATTATGCTGCTAAGTTTGAGGAACTGGTGAAGTTTTGTCCCAATTATAATACGGCTGGTTCGGAGAGGTCTAAGTGTCTGAAATTTGTGAATGGCTTGAGGCCAGAAATCAAGCAAGGTATCGGTTATCAGGAGATAAGACAGTTTTCAGTGTTGGTGAACAAGAGTAGGATTTTTGATGAGGATAGCAAAGCGCGTGCTACTCATTACAAGAATCTGAATGATAAGAAAGGAAATGGGAAGTTCAGAGGTAGGCCTTATGCTACCCCTGTTGATAAAGGGAAACAGAAGTTTACTTTTGATAGGAAGCCTAGTGGTGGAGGAATGAATTCTGCTGTGAAATGTTACAATTGTGGTGGTTTAGGTCATCGTATATCGGAATGTAAGAGGAATATGAATAATGTGGATAAGTGTGCTAATTGTGGTTTGAAGGGTCATGTGGCTGCTGATTGTAGGAGGAAGAATGGGGTTACATGTTATAATTGTGGGGAAGTTGGTCATGTTAGTACGAGGTGCACGAAACCGAAGCAAGCTCAACCTAGAGGGAAAGTATTTGCATTGGCGGGAGCTCAGCCTACTAATGCAGATCGTTTGATCAGAGGTACTTGTTTTATTAATAGTAATCTTTTAATTGCTATTATTGATACTGGAGCGACTCATTCGTTTATTTCGATTGATTGTACGAAACGTTTGAATTTGGTGTTGTCTAAGATGGGTGGAGAGATGGTTATCGATACTCCAGCTTCGGGGTCGGTAACTACTTCTTTCGTTTGCTTAAGTTGTCCTTTGACAATTTTTGGTAGAGATTTTGTGATGGACTTGGTATGTTTGCCATTGAAGGGTTTGGATGTGATTCTGGGAATGAACTGGTTAGAGTTCAATCGTGTTCATCTTGATTGTTATCTTAAGCGGGTGAGATTTCCTTCTCTTGAAGAAGAAAGGGAATCTGGTTTCTTATCTACCAAAGAGTTGAAGAAACTTTTGGCGGAGGAAGCTCAGTTGTTTGGATTGTTTGCATCGTTGTCTGTGGAGAGTCAAGTTGCAATTGGAAGTTTTCCTGTTGTGTGTGATTTTCAGGAGGTGTTTCCGGATGATTTTTCAGATGTGCCGCCAGAAAGAGAGGTGGAGTTTTCTATAGACCTAGTTCCTGGTACTAGACCTGTATCTATGGCACCATATCGGATGTCAGCATCTGAGTTGGTGGAGTTGAAAAGACAATTGAATGAGTTGTTGGAAAAGAGGTTTGTAAGGCCTAGTGTATCACCTTGGGGTGCTCCTGTTTTGTTGGTCAAAAAGAAAGATGGAAGTATGCGTTTGTGTATCGATTATCGGCAGTTGAATAAAGTGACGATTAAGAACAAGTATCCACTTCCAAGGATCGATGACTTGATGGATCAACTGGTAGGTGCAAGTGTGTTTAGTAAGATTGATTTGAGGTCAGGATACCATCAAATTCGGGTTAAAGAGGAGGATATTCAGAAGACGGCCTTTAGGACACGATACAGACATTACGAGTTTTCTGTGATGTCGTTCGGGGTTTCTAATGCGCCGGGTGTGTTTATGGAGTATATGAATCGTATATTCCATGAGCATTTAGATCATTTTGTTGTTGTTTTTATTGACGACATTTTGGTTTATTCTAAGTCACAGGAGGAACATGCAGAACATTTGCGTATTGTGTTGCAGATTCTGAAGGAGAAGAAACTTTATGCCAAACTGTCCAAGTGTGAGTTCTGGTTGTCAGAAGTGAGTTTTCTTGGGCATGTGATTTCAGGTAATGGTATTGCTGTGGATCCATCCAAAGTAGAGGCAGTTCTACAATGGGAGGCTCCTAGATCTGTTACTGAAATTCGAAGTTTTCTGGGTTTAGCTGGATATTACCGGAGGTTTATCGAAGGTTTTTCCAAGTTGGCACTTCCGTTGACCCAACTGACTTGTAAGGGTAAGGCATTTATTTGGGATATTCAATGTGAAGAAAGTTTCAACGAGCTGAAGAAGAGATTGACTACAGCTCCGATTTTGATCTTACCGAATCCTAATGAATCGTTCGTTGTGTATTGTGATGCATCTCTAATTGGTTTAGGTGGTGTTTTGATGCAAGATGGTAAGGTGGTTGCTTATGCTTCAAGGCAGTTACGAGTTCATGAGAAGAATTACCCTACTCACGATTTGGAATTAGCTGCGATGGTTTTTGTATTAAAGATTTGGAGGCATTATCTCTACGGTGCTAGATTCGAAGTCTTTAGTGATCATAAAAGTTTAAAATACTTGTTTGATCAGAAAGAGTTAAATATGAGGCAACGGAGATGGTTGGAACTTCTGAAGGACTATGACTTTAGCTTGAATTACCATCCTGGTAAGGCTAATGTGGTAGCTGATGCTTTGAGTCAGAAATCTTTGCGTATATCTGCTTTGATTGTGAAAGAGTGGGAACTTCTGGAGCAATTTCGAGACTTGAGTTTGGTTTGTGAGCTTTCACATGAGAGTGTGAAGCTTGGTATGTTAAAGATCACTAATGATTTTCTGTTGTCTGTTATAGAGAAACAGAAGTTGGACTTGAAACTTGTTGATTTGTTGCTAGTTGGAAATCAAGAAGTGAACGGTGACTTTAAAGTGGATGATCAAGGTATTTTGAGATTCCGTGGTAGAATTTGTATACCGGATGATGCAGAGTTGAAAAAGATTATTCTTGAGGAAGGACACCGGAGTAGTATGAGTATACATCCTGGTGCTAATAAGATGTACCAAGATTTGAAGAAAATATTTTGGTGGTCTGGTTTGAAATGAGATGTGGCTCAGTTTGTTTATGCGTGTTTGACTTGTCAGAAGTCGAAAGTGGAACATCAGAGGCCTGCAGGATTAATGCAACCGTTGGATATTCCGGAGTGGAAATGGGATAGTATATCGATGGATTTTGTGACGGGTTTGCCTAATTCTCCGAGTGGGCATAATGCTATTTGGGTGATCGTTGATAGGCTGACTAAATCAGCGCATTTTATTCCGATTGATATCAGTTATTCTATGGAGCGTTTGGCTGAGATTTATATCCGTGGGATTGTGAAGTTGCATGGCGTCCCGTTGAGTATTGTTTCTGATCGTGATCCGAGGTTTACTTCCAGATTTTGGGAAAGTTTGCAAAAGGCGTTAGGTTCTAAGCTGAGATTGAGTTCTGCTTATCATCCGCAGACTGATGGTCAGACGGAGAGAACAATTCAGTCATTGGAAGATTTACTGAGATCTTGTGTTCTTGAGCAAGGTAGAGTTTGGGACAGTTTTCTTTCATTGATCTAGTTTACGTATAATAACAGTTTCCATTCTAGTATCGGAATGGCACCTTTTGAGGCACTTTATGGAAGAAGATGTCGAACACCTTTGTGTTGGCATGAATCTGGTGAAAGTGCAGTAGTTGGACCTGAGTTAGTTCAACAAACGACGGAAAAGGTGAAACTTATTCGGGAGAAGATGAAAGCTTCTCAGAGTAGGCAAAAGAGTTATCATGATAAAAGGAAAAGAGATCTTGAGTTTCAAGCGGGTAATCATGTGTTTTTGAGGGTTTCTCCGGTGACTGGTGTTGGACGTGCTTTGAAGTCGAGGAAGCTTACTTCACGTTTTATTGGTCCATATCAGATATCCGAAAGAGTTGGTGCAGTGGCTTACAGGATAGCATTGCCACCGAATCTTTCGAATCTACATGATGTTTTCCATGTTTCACAGCTACGGAAGTATGTTCCAGATCCGTCTCATGTGATTCCGATGGATGAGGTTGGGGTAAGAGATAATCTTACGGTTGAGGTTTTACCGGTGAGGATTTTAGATCGCGAGTTGAAAAGGTTAAGAGGCAAGGAGATTGCACTTGTGAAAGTGGCGTGGGGAGGCGCTGCTGAGGGCAATTTGACTTGGGAATTGGAAGGTCGGATGCGGGAGTCGTATCCGGAGTTGTTTGAATCAGGTAATATTTTCGAGGACGAAAATTTCAAAAGTGGGGGAGAGTTGTAACGGTCCGTTTTTAATATTTCCTTTTCCCGTGCTTTTTGGTGTTAATTGGTCGAGTCTTTATTTTTAATTGAGCAATATTTATGTTAATTGCTAATTGGTGTGAATATATGTTATTTTTGCACATTGTGTATTTTTACCGTTTTTGAGAGTTAGCGGGGAAAATTGGAATAGAGGGTATTTGACATATTTCATAATTAATAGTGTTAGTTAATAATAGTTAGTTTAGATATTTATTAGAAATGTTTAGAATTTTTAAGTTAAGAAAATATAAAAGAAAATAGTTAGTATAAGTTTAGAAAAAGAAGAAAAAGAAAAGTTAGTAAGAGTTTTCCAAAAGAGAAGAAAAAGAGAGAAGAAGAAAAAGAGAGAAGAGGAAAAGAGAAGAGAAAGAAGAAAAGAGAGGAAAAACTTGTGAAGGAAGAAATCAATCTCCCGACTTTCTAGAACACGATTAAATCGGGTAAGGGTGTGAAACTCGGTTATTATATTGTTTGTGTATGATTATGTATGTTTTGTGTGGATGTTTTGGTTGGTTTTCCATATGTTTCCGTTTATGCCGTATTGGACGAAATCGATAGAAACCGATGTTTTTACGGTCGAAAAGTCGTATAAATACATGTGTTGGTTGGTTATATGTATGTGAGCTGCTGTTTAAAGTTTCATGAAGTTTGGTTATGTTTTGGTTAGTTTTCGTTATGTTTCCGTTATTTTGTCCGTTTAGGTCGAATTGTAGGAAATCGATAAAAACCGATGTTTTCGCGGTTAGAATTCGAAATAAACTACGTAGTTGTATCGAGTAAGGTTAGGTCGTCGTATAGCGTGCTTTTTATTCGATTTGGTGATGTTTGAAAATTCTGGTTTTTGAAAGGTTGAAATTTAATCGAAAAATCGAACGTCGTAGAAATTTCGTTTATGGGTTCTAAATTGTTCTTATGTATTTGGTGGTTGCGCGTATATGTTTGTTTCGGTGAAAATGTTCGATTTAGTCGAGTTTCCGGGCATTTCGGAATAGTGGCAGCAAGGGAGGAATTTGAGAAAATCTGATTTTTGAGAAAAACAGGGCTATGAATCGATACATAACAGTTATGTATCGATACGAAATGGTTTATGTATCGATACATAACCCTTATGCATCGATACATACTGAAGAAATTTGGGAAAACAGCATTTTCACTACAGCATGCGTCGACACATGCGTGCTATGTATCGATACATGTAGCCTCTATGCGTCGATACATAAGCCTATGTATCGATACATACTGTGCTGAACCAGGAAATTCGGGTTTGTCGGGAAAACTTCGGAAATTCATATCTCTTGAACCGTAAGTCGGTTTTAACCCCCGTTCGAAGCGTTGGGAAGCTAACGAGATGTTCTTTATAGGAAAAATAGTTTTGGGGTCTGAACTTGGTCCAATCGGTACAGTTTTTACGAACCGTTTCGTAGTGTCGAGCGTCCGGTTTATGTTTTTGCGTTATTTTGAAATATTCATAACTTGTTAACCGTTTATCGTATTTAAGAGTTCTTTATACCGAATCGAAGCTGTCGATGAGTACTTTTTGATGATGATAGAAAATATTATTTTTGGTCGACTTTTAGCCGACTTTTTTGGAAAACCGAATAATGGAATTTTGAGTTATTTTTCAATATTGTAAGACATATTATGATATGTTATGAGATGGCTTGTGTGATGATTCTTTGATGGGAATTTGATGTTGTGGAATGGTATATTGCTGTTTGTGGCCATTTTGGGCAATTGTGTGCATTACTTTATATGTACTTGAAATACATGATTATTGTTAATGCATGAGCATTTGATGTTGGCATGAGTCATTAATGTGTCAAGTATCATGATATGCATTCTTGCATTGGAAGATTCATAGATGAATCAGTTTTATCGTCTTACGCCCTGAAATAATGGTAGAAGCGATTAATCACAAATGATTGTGCGCCCTGAAATAGTGGACTATGGCAATCGGATTGTGCGCCTTGAAATAGTGGACTAGAGCAATCCATAAACGTCGTACGCCCTGAAATAATGATTTATAGCGACGGGGAACATCGTAGGCCCGACGGGGAGTTACTCTATGTAACGAGCGATGATTCCAAGAGTTCCTAGGGGACTAATGAATTACAAGGTTGGATTGGTACCGCATGCGTAGAGTCGTTGTGCCGGTCTCTGTGCATTTGCATAATTCATTACATGAATGTTTATGTGTTGAATTTTGAGAAGGATTTGTTATGCATTGTGTTAATGTATATGCTTATGTGATTGATGTGTGAAATGGGTTTAATATGTCTTGTGTTGTTTACAAGTATCGTATTTGTGTGGTGAGAATAATTGTGCATATTTTGCTAAGTGTTATATAATGATATGCAATTATATTATAATCCTGTTTCTCACCCTTCTGCTGTGGTTTAATGCTGTAATGGCATTGCAGATTAGACGCTGGAGGTCTTTTGCGAAGATTAGTGTCTTCGTCTTTTTGTCGTTCCGTCGGCTCTGATATGTAACACGGGTAGTCGGGGTTCGAGTGTAGATGTTTCTTTTAGCTTGTATATAGTGGCCTTGTATGAATATGTATATGACATACTTATATTTTGTGATGACATCAGTTATGGATGTTCCGCTTTAATTCTGTAACTGAATGCTGATATTTTGGAACGGAGTTCCTTTGTTTATAAAAACTATCCAGGTGTTATATATCTTTATGAGCAGGTTGTTTTTAGTTCACGTTGATGTGACATCTCTGTTTATATCTAAATGACTTAATCTTTGCTCTGATGTTTTATTATAAGATTATTTTTTATCCCGTTTTTGTACGGGGTATAGAAGGGGTGTTACACTATATGCTTTTAATATGTATCGTATGGCTTGTGTGCCGCTATATGATGTGAATATATGTGATGAAATGTTGTGCATGATTGATACGCATTGGTGATGGATGTATGATATTTGAATGGTGTTGTTTTGTCGACTTTTGTCGTTGTAAGCGTGCGTAATTGAGGTGTTCATGCAATGTGCTTTTGATATGGATATCGTATGACTTGTATGACGTTATATGATGTGAATGCATGTGATGACATGTTGTGGTGATGAATTATGGCCGAAAGGCAAGAAATTGCAATGTGTGTATTTAATGGTATATGCATGACTATATTGTGAAATATGTGTGCATTGCATGAGTGTATGTGGTCATTTTGTATTAGAAACATCATGACATGCATTCATGTGTCGCGATTTCGTGGAGAATCGGGTGTAATATCACGTCCCTGTTGGGTGTGAGTGATTGATTACACAAATGATCATTGAGGATCCTCTGAACATTGCGTAGTCAATGGGTGTAATCGTTGCGATGAGTTACACTTGATTCCGTGGGAATCTTCAGAATGATTGTGTGCCCTTGTGGGGTTTGAGCAATCGGATTGTGTCTGCGTGAACAATCCAGAAACATCGGATGCCATGATGGTATGAGCGATGGGGAAATATCGTAGGCCCAGCAGGGACGTTATTTCCATTGAGTTCTTCAATTGAGCTCGGATGATGAGTCGGTACCGCATGCATCTGCATAGAGTCGAGAGTCGGTCTCTATGAGTTGCATTGATCATCTTTGTATTTGTGCATTGATGAATAAACATTGATATATGTATGTTTATGGAGATGATATAAACTGTATCTTATAATGATGCATTGTTGGATGAACAAGTATGTGTGTGTTCATGTGGAATTGTGATAATGGTGAATTATTATGCATAGGTGATAAATGCATTGGTTGTGAGTAATATGTTTTGTGTATAAACATATGATATGTGATGTGGTGGTTTGTTTTCATAGGTCATAACTGTGGAGTACATTATGTGTGAAATGTGATTGTATTGGTATAATCGTTATATGCCATGTGGTTGGATTGTTAGGCATATGTTATGTATTGGTGGCATGCTATATGTGTTAGTATGTGATGTATGTGGTGAGAAATATTATATATGTGAATTTATTTGTGTTGTGGCATATTATTATGCAATCTTGTTATAGTTGTTATTTTTCACCCTTCTGCTGGAATATGCTTTTTATGGCATAGTGCAGATTGTCAGCTTTAGAGGCGTGGAGGCAAGTGGAAGAGTTAGATCTTCGTCTTTGCTTAAGTCTTGGTGTCTGCTCTGATACGTAGCATGGGAGTCGGGGAAACGATTATGTTATTAATGTATATAATTGTCGAATATATTTGGTATTACCTTTATATGGAAAAGTTTCCCAATTGAGGGTAATCTATTTTATGCTATGTATCAAATTTATGAGCAGGGATGATGTTTTGTTTATTTAAAATGTGACATCCTTGTTTCTGTCGGAAAAATAAATTTTTAGTTACTCTGATTTTATTTATGTATTATTTATTCGCGATGGGAATTAGGGGTGTTACATAAGTGGTATCAGAGCAGGTCGGTCCGTCCGGCCAGGTTGTTGAGTCAGTTGGCGTGACAGTTGAATACTGTCGTCGTTGTTTGCCCCTTAGTACGTGATATGTGTGGAAGCACTGTCAGTACTTTCTGGTTTTCTAATCCTTTGTCTGTAGGATTTAGAATGAGATAAGTGGGGGAGAAGCTGGTACTTCTCCAAGTTGCTTCAGGTGTGGAGCGTTGGCTCAGTGTGTTGTGTATTGCAAGATTGTAAGTGTTATTTGGACGGTGTGGTTCCCGGTTCCGAAGGGAATGCGGAGGTGAGGTTTATGTCAACTAAGGATTTGTGCCTTAGGTAGTTTTGTGCGCAGGATGTAAGGAATGCTATTATAGTTTGGTAAAGACGGTTTATGCCCCATCATGATTGTCGACTGTCTATTGGCAAATTGAGGAACTGATCACCCTTAATCTCTTGTTGATAACATACGGGAATTATGTTGGATGGAATAGACGTGTCTTTCCGGCCTTGATAGTGCGTGTGATGAATTGTTTGGAATTTGAAAATGTGTTGGTTTGGAAAAGTTGGATTTTGAGGTGTGGAAACCATGGAAGTGCAACAGAAAATTCTGGTTCTGGTGCGATTCGCCAGGCGGATTAAGTCTCGCCACTCGTTCGCCAGGCGAAGTGCTGGCGAAGGGTGATTCGCCAGGCGAAATCGTAAGTCGCCAGGCGAATTTGGAATGACAGGAATGGGGTAGCTTCTGTAACTCTTGGGATTTTTCCACATTTGTGATTCGCCAATAGTTCGCCAGGCGAGGTGCTGGCGAAGGGAGATTCGCCAGGCGAAATAGGAAGTCGCCAGGCGAAATCGGAAAGACAGAAATGTGTTAGCTACTAGAAGTTTGGGTTTTCAGAAAAATCAGGATTCGCCGCTTGTTCGCCAGGCGAAGGGCTGGCGAAGAGGTATTCGCCAGGCGAAATCTTGACTCGCCAGGCGAATCTGGCTGTTTTCCAATAATTGACTTTCCTTCAAAAATTCATATCTTTTGACTCGGGTGTCCGATTTGAGCGTTCTTTATATCGATATGAAGCTATGAAAGTGTTCTATGCTGTGGAAAGTGAAATTATTGTTTATGATATGGATTGGAGGTTTTCGTATGTTGGTCAAGTTGGAATGTCTTTGTGAGAGAACGATTGGGTATCGTTAATGGTTGTTCTCAGAGAGTAGAGTGTGAACTCAAATTTGGTGAAGGTGAAGATTTGAGGTTTGGATCTGCTAAGTAAGTAGAAAAACTATTAGGCGATGAAACTAAGATGTTTGTTTTGTTTGTGATAATAGTGTTCTGGGAATTGGCAGGAAGTCACAGTGATGGGCCGTCAGTTGTGCATGGTTTTCGGATGTGTTTTTGAATGGAACATTAAGGCGTTGTCTTAGAGAGCTCCAGCTTTGTTAGTAACAAAAAGGGAATGATGATTGAATGGAATAACAAGTATGATGTGTATGATGGTATTGTGACTATGGAAAGCAAACTTAGAGTTCTTGAGAGGTTTGGAGTTTTTGGAATTTTAGAGCATTAATGGAAATTTTGAGAAAACCTTAAGTGTGGATGTAGTATTTGAGAGTTCCTTCGGGATGGTTATTGCTACATGTTGGAATTTATGGAATTTGGACTGTTAAGCAAAGAATTGTGTATGGATTACAGACAGTTTTATAAGGTAACGATTGAGGACAAGTGTCCACTTTCATGAAAAGATAACTGGAATGGGTTGGTTGAGTTTGAGTGAAATTGCAATTGTTTGGAATGTTTGATAAGAATGGTGAATTGTATGAGTTGAGGCTTCGATCGATTTGATGTGACTGGTTATGTTGTTATCATCGGAATAGGTTGTTAATTACTCGGTTAAGCTTGTATGTGAGTAACCAGTTACCCAGTGAAAAGTTTTGCAAAAGCTTTAAGGATTTATATCTTTTGGATTTTGGTTGGGAATTGCAACGTACAGTGATGGTATTTGGTGTTAGTAACGCGTCTCTAATGTTTATGGAGTAGAGGAATCGTATCTTCCATATTTAATTGGATAAGTTCGTAGTGGTTTCGATTGAGGATATTTGGATTTGTTATAAACTCAGAGGAAGAATGAGTAAAGTGTTTGAGATTTGAATTACAAGTGTTGAAAAGAGACGAAGTTTTATGCTAAGTTATTCGAGTGAGAATTTTGGTTGAAAAGGGTTAGTTTCTTGGAAATGTTATTTCAGATGAGAGTATGGTTAATGGATCCATCGAAAGTAGATGTAGTTCTACATGAGAGGCTCCGAAGTTAGTTAAGGAGATTAGAAACTTTTGGACTCAGTTGGTTGTTATTACAGGTTATGGAAGACTTTGTTAAGTTCGTACTTCTGGTATCTCAGTTGACTTGCAAAGGGTGAGTCGTTTGTTTTGGATGTTCGTTGTGAGTGCATTTTGGTGAGCTGGAGTAGAAGTTGTCTACGGCTCTAGTTTTGATTCTGCGTGATCCTGATGAATCGTTGTGAGGTATTGTGATGTGTCTCTGAAGAGTGTAGTCAGGTGTTAATGCAAGAGAGTAAAGTCGTGGCTTATGCTTTACGACAATTGAGGATTTATAAAAGGATCTATACTATTCTGGATTTGGAAATTGGTTGCGGTGGTATTGTGTTGGAATATTTGGAGGTATTATCTTTATGGTTCTAGGTTCGAAGTGTTTGGTAATCGCAAGGATATTGAGTACTTGTTTGGTCTAGAGGAATAGAGTATGAGACAACAAGGATGGTTAGAGTTCGTGATGAGTTATGAATTTGGCTTGGATTATCCTTCGGGGAAAAGCTAAGGTTGTGCCTGAGGAGTTAAGCCGAAAGTTTTTATGTAAGTTTGTCTTGATGGTCAGAGAATTAGAATTATTTGAGCAGTTCAGAGACTCGTGTCTGGTGTGTGAGATAACACAGTAGAGTGTGAGGTTGGATATATTAAAAAGTGAATAGTGATTTTTGGCGAATATGAGAAAAAGTTAGACTTTGGACGTGAAATTGATAGTTTTGATGGTTGCGAGTAATAAGAGTGCTCAGTGGAAGCGTGAGGTGGCACATTTTGTATTTACGTGTGGGACTTGTAAGAGTTCATAGGTTGAACATTGAGAACATGTAGAAATGATGAGACCATTGGACGTTTCAGAATGGAAGTGTTAGGTGAAAGGTTTAAATATTATTCATGGGCTACTATGTAGATGGATGTTTTGGTTATATGTTCGATTGGGAATCGTAGCATTGTTGTAATAAGGTTGTGTGACAAGGATGTTGGTATTCTGGTTTTGTAGAGGTTGTGGAATCGATGTTGTGTCGTGGAACTTGTGTTCTTGTTTGTGTTGTTGCCTCGTTTCCATCGTGATGGTTCGAGTGTGTGTGGCTAATTCCTATGATGGGGAATTAAGGGAGTGTTATCTGTGGTGATGGTAACGATCTTGTTGTGTTTCGGTTCTAGAGTGAACCTGTGTGTTGGTATCGTGGTTTTCCTTGAGTTGTGAGTTGATCGTCAAGTGCATTGTATGGGCTTTGCATCTTGTCGTGGTTGTTGTCATCGTTGTCGTATCGTTGTTGTATCTGTTGTTAGCACGGTGGTTTGTCAGTTGTGTTATTTGTGGTGTGCCTTTTGTTGGCAAGTTGGTTTGTTAGTCGGATGCGAGAGTCGTATCCGGAGTTGTTCGTATCGGTTAGATTTTCGAGGACGAAAATGTCTAAGTGGGGGAGAATTGTAACGCCCCAGTTTTGTTAGATTTATTTAATAGAGTAGATTTAATTGGTTTTGGTTTTATATTATTTTATTATTGACTTTTATTTGACAAAATGTTATTTTTCATCATTGTTTATGTTTTATCGCATTTTGAGGGCGTTTGCGAGATATTTGAGCTGAGGGGTAAAATGGTCATTTTGGGTAGTTAGATATTTTGTTATAAAAAGAGAAATAGAGAGAAAAGAGAGAGAAAGAAAAAGAAAAGAAAGAAAAGGAAAAGAAGAGAAAGAGAAGAGAAGGAAAAAGGGAGAAGAGGAAAAAGAGGAAAATCGAAGATTCTCCGTTTCAAGCGCGATTAATCGGGTAAGGGTGAGGAGTCTCAATTATATCTTGCTTGTGTATGTATATGTGTTGTTTGTTGTGATTGTTTTGGTTGTTTTCTCGACTTTTTCTTATCGATTAAAATTAGGAGCGATTGATAGAAATCGATGTTTTCACGGATGAATTGATGAAATACATGCCTAAATGTGTTCTAACATGTATTTTTGGGTCATTGGGTGTAATACTATCATGTGGGTGGAAGATTTGGATCATTTTCGGGTCCCAAACCCATTTTGGAGAAATTCTGGTTCATCCAGATTCGCCAGGCGAGTTGCTGGCGAGTCCGTTTCGCCAGGTATTCGCCAGGCGAATTTGCCTGGGACAGCAAAAACAGTATTTTCGTATTTTAGCCATAACTTTTGAACCGTAAGTCGGTTTTGGTCCCCGTTCGAAGCGTTAGAAAGCTTATGAAATGTTCTTTCTTATAAAATTGGGTTGGAGGGTAGTAGATGATTTATGTAGATAGTGGTTTTGGAAAAGTGTTGGGTTGTCGGGTTTTTTTATCGCGTTAAACGCGTGCGGTCGGTGTTTTACCGTGCTATATGCTTTTAATATGTATCGTATGGCTTGTGTGCCGCTATATGATGTGAATATATGTGATGAAATGTTGTGCATGATTGATACGCATTGGTGATGGATGTATGATATTTGAATGGTGTTGTTTTGTCGACTTTTGTCGTTGTAAGCGTGCGTAATTGAGGTGTTCATGCAATGTGCTTTTGATATGGATATCGTATGACTTGTATGACGTTATATGATGTGAATGCATGTGATGACATGTTGTGGTGATGAATTATGGCCGAAAGGCAAGAAATTGCAATGTGTGTATTTAATGGTATATGCATGACTATATTGTGAAATATGTGTGCATTGCGTGAGTGTATGTGGTCATTTTGTATGAGAAACATCATGACATGCATTCATGTGTCGCGATTCCGTGGAGAATCGGGTGTAATATCACGTCCCTGTTGGGTGTGAGTGATTGATTACACAAATGATCATTGAGGATCCTCTGAACATTGCGTAGTCAATGGGTGTAATCGTTGCGATGAGTTACACTTGATTCCGTGGAAATCTTCAGAATGATTGTGTGCCCTTGTGGGGTTTGAGCAATCGGATTGTGTCTGCGTGAACAATCCAGAAACATCGGATGCCATGATGGTATGAGCGATGGGGAAATATCGTAGGCCCGGCAGGGAGGATATTTCCATTGAGTTCTTCAATTGAGCTCGGATGATGAGTCGGTACCGCATGCATCTGCATAGAGTCGAGAGTCGGTCTCTATGAGTTGCATTGATCATCTTTGTATTTGTGCATTGATGAATAAACATTGATATATGTATGTTTATGGAGATGATATAAACTGTATCTTATAATGATGCATTGTTGGATGAACAAGTATGTGTGTGTTCATGTGGAATGGTGATAATGGTGAATTATTATGCATAGGTGATAAATGCATTGGTTGTGAGTAATATGTTTTGTGTATAAACATATGATATGTGATGTGATGGTTTGTTTTCATAGGTCATAACTGTGGAGTACATTATGTGTGAAATGTGATTGTATTGGTATAATCGTTATATGCCATGTGGTTGGATTGTTAGGCATATGTTATGTATTGGTGGCATGCTATATGTGTTAGTATGTGATGTATGTGGTGAGAAATATTATATATGTGAATTTATTTGTGTTGTGGCATATTATTATGCAATCTTGTTATAGTTGTTATTTCTCACCCTTCTGCTGGAATATGTTTTTTATGGCATAGTGCAGATTGTCAGCTTTAGAGGCGTGGAGGCAAGTGGAAGAGTTAGATCTTCGTCTTTGCTTAAGTCTTGGTGTCTGCTCTGATACGTAGCATGGGAGTCGGGGAAACGATTATGTTATTAATGTATATAATTGTCGAATATATTTGGTATTACCTTTATATGGAAAAGTTTCCCAATTGAGGGTAATCTATTTTATGCTATGTATCAAATTTATGAGCATGGATGATGTTTTGTTTATTTAAAATGTGACATCCTTGTTTCTGTCGGAAAAATAAATTTTTAGTTACTCTGATTTTATTTATGTATTATTTATTCGCGATGGGAATTAGGGGTGTTACATGAGGGGGTGTGTTAAGAGTCCCACATCGGACAATATATGGCATGATCATGTGTTTATAAGTGGGGGCAATCCTCACTCTACCAACCGATTTTGTAGGGTTGAGTTAGACCTAACCACATTTTTTAACACAAGTATCAAATAATCTAATCTCAATAGGAAATTTAAAAGTTCTTAAGAGCTAGAAACTCATCACAATTGGTCTCTTATTCATGACTGAATATCTTATCTCTTACTATGTTTATTCATGGCTATGATACTTGAGTTTGAAAAAACATTGGGCCTGATCCTAAGTTAAAGTTTTCTTATACGCAGAAAACAAATCATTGAATAATATTTATCAGCACAAGTTAAAGTTTTGAGGTGTAGTCCACCTAATAATCTTGGTAAAGCAGTTGTTACCAAAAAGCTTGACCGTGATGAAAGAAATATATGAGGGCTGTGTTACTTCTTTGTATTCGTATAGGTGGACTTGCATCCCAATTACTAAATTAGTATAAATGTTAATACCTTTTGCATGGAAAATAACCAAAAGTCATAAAATATTTGGTAGCAAATGTAGATCGAATCAATTAGATTTCAATCATACATATGAGTGGTTGACACCTTACCTCAAACTAGTTTAGTTAGTACGGTCCATTTGTATCTACTTATCAAGAAACAGCAGATACCTATGAAGCACGGACACCGAGACATGACACGACACTGACACTCCGACACCGATAATATTAAAACATAGGACACCGCTATATATAAGAGAGTATTTAAGATTTATTTATCCATCTATGATTAAATAAGTGAAAAATATTCTAATCACAATTAATGTCTTTAATAATACATGGTTAACAATTTTAAATTTGTGTGAGATTTGTCCCAAATATTATATAAAAGTGTGTTGAAGTAAAGAAAAAAATAAATTTTTGTTTAAAACACTTGAGGTGTAGCCAAGCGCAACAGTTGTTCACTAACTGCATCATAGTTAGGAACAGTTGTACCTGATAAAATCAGGTTACGAACGGAGTAGAGTTTGGATGATAGTCTTTAAGTACCATTGTAACGCCCCAATTTTGATTATTCCATTATTCTTGAGTCTTTTATTTTAATTGGGTGATAAATTATTTTATTTGTTAAATTGGTGTGTTAAATGTTATTTTACCGTTTTTGAGAGTTTTCGGAAAAATTAGAATGGAGGGTATTTTAGACTTTTCTCAATTAATCATAAGTTAGAAATTTTGTGGAATTAGAATTTTGTGAGAAAAATGAATTAATTGATTTAGTGGAAAATGAGAGAAAAGAAATAGAAAAGAAAGAAAATAGATAGAAAAGAGAAATAGAGAGAAATAGAGAAAGATAGAAAGAAAAAGAAGAGAAAGAAAAAGGGAGAAGAGAAAAGAAGAGGAGAAAGTTGGGAAAACTAGGAAAATCATCAAGATCGATCAATTAACGAGTTTGGAATCCGGGTAAGGGTGTGAAATCTCATTATCTTATCAATGTATATTATTATGTATGATTGTGTATGTGTGTATTGGATTGGTTGGGGGTTTTCATAGTTTTCCATTTTAGGCCGATAATGAGAAATCGATGTTTTCGCGGTTGGAAATCGACGAAAATGTGGTAGAATGCTTGTTGCCATGATTAGATTGAGTTCTGATGGATGTATGTTGTTTTGAAAATGTTTTGGGTTGAAAAATAGGGTTTTTGGGTTTTCAACAGCGCTGAAGGATTCTGAGTTTTCGCAGGTTCGCCTAGCGAACCAATCAGCGAAGGGTAGCGAAGGTTCGCTACGGGTATTCGCCTAGCGAAGGCATGAGCGAAGGTTCGCTAGAGTGTTCTCCTAGCGAACTTTGGGTGTTTTTGGCTCTGTTTGGTTCTGACTTGGTTCGCCAAGTGCTCGCCTAGCGAACTTTGTGTCTGTTTTTAGCTAACAGTTGGTTCGCTGGAACATTCGCCTAGCGAAGGAGCTAGCGAATGCTCGCGAGGGATGTTCGCCTAGCAAAGGAGCTAGCGAATGCTCGCGAGGGAGGTTCGCCCAGCGAACAGTGCTGTTCGTGTAATTTTGTTTTCTGCATCACTTTTGATCTGTGGTTCGGTTTGAGGCGTGGTTTGATGCATTAGAAAACTAATGGAATGTTCTTTCTTATTATGATGACTTGGAAATTGTTAGTCGATTTAATTATGTTGGAAAGTCGGGAATAGTATCTTGTTGTGACTTTTTCCATTTCGAATGTGTGTTTTGAATGTGAATCATACAATAATGCATTGATGTGAATGTATATAGATTGTATGTGATTGAATGAGATGAATGCATGAATATATTGTGAATATGTATGCATTTCAAGAATGTCTTGTGTCATTTTGCATGTGAAGCATCATGAAATACATTTTTGTGTTGTGCGATTCTAATGAGAATCCGTGGTAACGTCGTGTGCCTATGTGAGGTGTGAGCGATGATTACGAACGATTGTGTGCCTATGTGAGGTGTGAGCAATCGGATTGTGTGCCTAGGTGAGGTGTGAGCAATCGGATCGTGTGCCCGCGTGTGGGGTGTGAGCGGTCGGGTTGTGTGCCCAGGTGGGGTGTGAGCGATCCATAAACATTGTGTGCCCATGTGGGGTGTGAGCAATGGGTGAACATCGTAGGCCCGACGGGGAGTTACTTTGGTAACGAGCGATGGTTCCAGCAGAAGTTCCTGAGTGAACTTGAGATGATTGAGTCGGTACCGCATTGCATTTGCATAGAGTCGTGAGTCGGTCTCTATGATTTGCATTTATCATCTTTATAATGATATGTTGTTGAGTAAACATAATTGTGCATGGTTATGTGGAATGACTGTGAATTGTGAAAGTATGCATGATGAATATGCTAGGTTGATATATAGATATACATTGTAATGTATATGGGTGTATTGTCATGAACGGTAATGATTTGTGGTGAATTGCGGTGAGACTGTGGAATATGTATATTTTTATGTTTATATATATATATAATTATATGCATTGTTATTATGATATTATTTCTCACCCTTCTGCTGTTTTATGATGCTCTATGAGGCATTGCAGAGTAGGTATGCTGGAGGTCTTTTTGTGAAGCGTGTCTTCATTCTTTTGGTCAGTTGGCTCTGATATGTAGCACCGGGTAGCTAGGATGTATATTATTCTTTTGTGATACATTTGTATATGTATCTGGTTGAAATATGTTGATGTAAACATGTATTATGTTGGTGTATAATACTTGGTGAAGTATATATATATTTCTGTATATATGTTTGAATGTGGTTCAATGTTTAGATTTTCCGCTTTTATTCTAAATATTGAAATGTGGGTGTAAGGACAAAGTTCCTCTGTATGCAAAGTTACCCCACTGTTGCGTATCAATGATTTGAGCAGGTGTTGTATGTTGCATAATTGTGTATGATGTGACATGCCTCTTTTATGCCATGTTTTAATCGTACTCTGGTGATTTTTTTTTTAATGTGTGCCTAAATGATTTATCTGATTATTTGGGGGTATAAAGAGGGGGTGTTACATTAAGTGGTATCAGAGCCAGAGTTGAGTCAGTCGTGTCTGTCTTGTTGATTGTGTTGGTTGAACTGTTGTTTAACCTTGTTATTTTTGGGAACGATCAGAATATGGCTGGTAGAAACGACAATGCGATGGCTGCTGCTTTGGAAGCAATGGCTAGGGCGGTGCAAGGTGCGCTGAACATGAATGCTAATGACGAGTTCAGGAAGAATCAACCATCGGTCTTCAAAGGAAGATTTGATCCCGATGGTGCTCAACTTTGGTTGAAAGAGATTGAAATAATCTTCAGAGTTATGGACTGTGCGGAGGAGAATAAGGTGAGGCTTGGATCTCACATGCTGAAGGAAGAAGCCGACGATTGGTGGGTCGGTATTCGGGAAGTTCTTGAGGTGGATGATGAAGAAGTAACTTGGGATTTATTCCGTACTGAATTCTTGAGAAAGTATTACCCTGAGAGTGTGAAGGGAAAGAAGGAGATGGAATTTCTTGAACTGAAACAAGGTAGTATGTCTGTGGTGGACTATACTGCTAAATTTGTGGAGTTGGTTCAATTCCATCCTCATTATGCTGCGATTACTGCTGAGTTCTCGAAGTGTATTAAATATGAGAATGGTTTACGTCCTGAGATTAAGCAAGCTGTGGGATATCAAAGGATAAGAAGGTTTTCCGATTTGACGGAATGTTGTAGAATCTTCGAGGAAGATAGTAAGGCTCGTTCTACACATTACAAAAGTGTGAATGAGAGGAAGGGAAAGCAACAAGCTAGAAGTGGACCTTATGTGACACCCGCTGATAAGGGCAAGCATAGGGGAAACTTTGATAGGAGGTCTGGAGGAGGAGGTTCCGGTGTTGTTAGGTGTTACAAATGTGGTGAACTAGGTCATAAATCATTTGATTGTGGGAAGCCAGTGGTGAAATGTTCTAATTGTGGAGGTACTGGGCATGCTACTATTGATTGTAGAAGGAATATGGTGAAGTGCTATAATTGTGGAGAAGTTGGTCACATTAGTACTAAGTGTACTAAGCCGAAACAAGCTCAAGCGGGCGGAAAGTTGTTTGCATTGGCGGGGACTCAAACTACTAGTGCAGACCGTTTGATTAAAGGTACATGCTTTATTAATAGTACGCCTTTAGTTGCTATTATTGATACGGGAGTGACTCATTCGTTTGTTTCGTCTGAGTGCGCGAAGCGTTTAAATCTTGTGTTGTCTCTGATGAATGGTAAGATGGTTATTGATACTCCAGCAATGGGGTCAGTAACTACTTCGTTGGTTTGTTTAAGTTGTCCTTTGACCATTTATGGTAAAGACTTCGAGATGGATCTAGTGTGTTTGCCGTTGGAAGGATTGGACGTGATCTTGGGTATGAACTGGTTGCAATATAATCGAGTTCATATAGATTGCTATCACAAGTTAGTAAGGTTTCCTTCTTTGGAAGATGATGATTTTGAGAGTTTCCTATCCACTAAAGAGTTGAAGAAACTTTTAGCGGACGAAGCTCAATTGTTTGGTTTATTCGCATCATTGTCGGTGGAGAGTAAAGTTGAGCTTGATGTGTTCCCAGTGGTGTGTGAATTTCCAGAAGTGTTTCCGGAGGATATTACGGATGTGCCGCCGGAAAGAGAAGTTGAATTTTCTATTGATCTAGTTCCAGGTACTAGACCGATTTCGATGGCACCGTATCGTATGTCGGCATCGGAGTTGGTAGAATTGAAAAAGCAATTGAATGACTTGTTGGACAAGAAATTTGTAAGACCAAGTGTTTCTCCTTGGGGTGCTCCGGTATTGTTGGTAAAGAAGAAGGACGGGAGTATGCGGTTATGCATTGATTATCGACAATTAAACAAAGTGACAATTAAGAATAAGTATCCGCTTCCAAGGATCGATGATTTGATGGACCAATTGGTTGGTGCGAATGTTTTTAGCAAGATTGATTTGAGATCGGGATATCACCAGATTCGTGTGAAAGGAGAGGATATTCAAAAGACGGCCTTTAGGACACGGTATGGTCATTACGAATATTCCGTGATGCCATTCGGGGTTTCTAATGCGCCGGGTGTGTTTATGGAATACATGAATCGTATTTTTCATGAACAGTTGGATCGTTTTGTGGTTGTGTTCATCGACGATATTTTGATTTACTCTAAGTCTCAAGAGGAGCATGAAGAGCATTTGAGGATTGTGTTACAAATTTTGAAAGAGAAACAATTGTATGCTAAGTTGTCAAAATGCGAATTTTGGTTGTCGGAGGTAAGTTTCCTTGGACATATTATTTCCGATAGTGGTATTAGTGTTGATCCATCCAAGATTGATGCGGTGATGCAATGGGAGGCTCCTAGGTCGGTTACAGAGATTCGAAGCTTTTTAGGCTTGGCGGGTTATTATCGGAGGTTTATTGAGGGATTTTCGAAGTTGGCACTTCCGTTAACGCAATTGACTTGTAAAGGAAAGGCTTTCATTTGGGATATTCATTGTGAAGAGAGTTTCAAGGAGCTTAAACGAAGGTTGACGACGGCTCCGATCTTGATTTTGCCTAATCCTCATGAACCATTTGTTGTGTATTGTGATGCTTCATTGACAGGTTTAGGTGGTGTCTTGATGCAAGATGGAAAAGTGGTGGCGTATGCTTCTAGACAATTGAGAGTGCATGAAAAGAATTATCCTACACATGACTTGGAGTTAGCGGCCGTGGTGTTTGTTTTGAAAATATGGAGGCATTATCTTTATGGTGCGAGATTTGAAGTTTTTAGTGATCACAAAAGCTTGAAATATTTATTTGATCAAAAAGAGTTGAACATGAGACAAAGAAGGTGGTTAGAGCTTCTAAAGGATTATGATTTTGGTTTGAATTACCATCCGGGTAAGGCAAACGTGGTGGCCGATGCCTTAAGTCGGAAGTCGTTACATATGTCCGCATTGATGGTGAGAGAATGGGAACTTTTGGAGGATTTTAGAGACTTGAGTTTAGTTTGTGAAATGACGCCGAGAAGTGTGAAACTTGGTATGCTACATGTTACGAATGATTTTCTTGCAACGGTAGGTGAAAAGCAAAAGTTGGACTTGAAATTCGTTGATTTGATGTTGAATGAGAATGAGGATTTCAAGGTTGATAATTTTGGAGTTTTGAGATTCCGTGGTCGTATTTGTATTCCCGATGATGTAGAGTTGAAAAAGATGATATTGGAAGAAGGGCACCGAAGTAACTTAAGTATTCATCCGGGAGCGAAAAAAATGTATCAAGATTTGAAGAAAATCTTTTGGTGGTCCGGATTAAAGAGAGATGTTGCTCAATTTGTGTATGCATGCTTAACTTGTCAAAAGTCTAAGGTGGAACATCAAAAACCTAGTGGATTTTTGCAACTGTTGGATATTCCGGAATGGAAATGGGATAGTATATCGATGGATTTTGTTACGGGATTGCCGAATACGCAAAGAGGTCATAATGCTATTTGGGTAATTGTTGATAGGCTTACTAAATCTGCTCACTTTATTCCGATTGATATTAGTTATCCTTTGGAGAGGTTAGCCGAGATTTACATTCTTGTGGTGGTGAAGTTACATGGAGTTCCTAAGAGTATTGTATCGGATAGAGATCCTAGATTTACATCGAGGTTTTGGGAGAGTTTACAAAAGGCTTTGGAGTCTAAGCTAAGATTGAGTTCGGCTTATCATCCGCAAACGGACGGTCAAACCGAGAGGACGATTCAATCGTTGGAGGATTTATTGCGTGCTTGTGTGCTCGAGCAAGGTGGTGCTTGGGATGGTTATTTGGCGTTGATTGAATTCACTTACAACAACAGTTTTCATTCGAGTATAAGTATGGCACCATTTGAGGCTTTGTATGGTCGTAGATGTCGAACACCTTTGGGTTGGCATGAAACGGGTGAGAGAACAATAGTTGGACCGGAGATGGTACAACAAACGACGGAGAAAGTGAAGTTTATTCGGGAGAAGATGAGAGCTTCTCAAAGTAGGCAAAAGAGCTATCATGACAAGAGAAGGAAAGATCTTGAATTTCAAGAAGGTGACCATGTACTTTTGAGAGTTACACCGGTTACGGGTGTGGGTCGTGCTTTGAAGTCGAAGAAGTTGACTTCTCGTTTTATTGGTCTGTATCAGATTACTTCCCGAGTTGGTGTTGTGGCTTACCGTGTGGCGTTGCCTCCGAACCTTTCGAAATTGCATGACGTATTCCATGTTTCGCAACTTCGGAAATATGTTCCGGATCCGTCACATGTTATTCCTATGGACGAGGTTGAAGTGAGAGATAACCTTACGGTGGAAGCTTTACCGGTTAGGATTTTGGACCGCGAAGTTAAGAAACTAAGAGGCAAGGATATTGCGCTTGTGAAAGTAGCGTGGGGAGGCGCTGCGGAAGGCAATATGACTTGGGAACTAGAGAGTGGGATGCGAGAGTCGTATCCGGAGTCGTTTGAATCAGGTATTATTTTCGAGGACGAAAATTTCTAAAGTGGGGGAGAGTTGTAACGCCCCGATTTTGATTATTCCATTATTCTTGAGTCTTTTATTTTAATTGGGTGATAAATTATTTTATTTGTTAAATTGGTGTGTTAAATGTTATTTTACCGTTTTTGAGAGTTTTCGGGAAAATTAGAATG
Organism: Lathyrus tuberosus; assembly: GCA_022829125.1. Taxonomy (NCBI): domain Eukaryota; kingdom Viridiplantae; phylum Streptophyta; class Magnoliopsida; order Fabales; family Fabaceae; genus Lathyrus; species Lathyrus tuberosus. The sequence goes on along the minus strand of JALAZF010000403.1, from coordinate 2,081,791 downwards.
GAGGGTATTTTAGACTTTTCTCAATTAATCATAAGTTAGAAATTTTGTGGAATTAGAATTTTGTGAGAAAAATGAATTAATTGATTTAGTGGAAAATGAGAGAAAAGAAATAGAAAAGAAAGAAAATAGATAGAAAAAGAGAAATAGAGAGAAATAGAGAAAGATAGAAAGAAAAAGAAGAGAAAGAAAAAGGGAGAAGAGAAAAGAAGAGGAGAAAGTTGGGAAAACTAGGAAAATCATCAAGATCGATCAATTAACGAGTTTGGAATCCGGGTAAGGGTGTGAAATCTCATTATCTTATCAATGTATATTATTATGTATGATTGTGTATGTGTGTATTGGATTGGTTGGGGGTTTTCATAGTTTTCCATTTTAGGTCGATAATGAGAAATCGATGTTTTCGCGGTTGGAAATCGAAGAAAATGTGGTAGAATGCTTGTTGCCATGATTAGATTGAGTTCTGATGGATGTATGTTGTTTTGAAAATGTTTTGGGTTGAAAAATAGGGTTTTTGGGTTTTCAACAGCGCTGAAGGATTCTGAGTTTTCGCAGGTTCGCCTAGCGAACCAATCAGCGAAGGGTAGCGAAGGTTCGCTACGGGTATTCGCCTAGCGAAGGCATGAGCGAAGGTTCGCTAGAGTGTTCGCCTAGCGAACTTTGGGTGTTTTTGGCTCTGTTTGGTTCTGACTTGGTTCGCCAAGTGCTCGCCTAGCGAACTTTGTGTCTGTTTTTAGCTAACAGTTGGTTCGCTGGAACATTCGCCTAGCGAAGGAGCTAGCGAATGCTCGCGAGGGATGTTCGCCTAGCGAAGGAGCTAGCGAATGCTCGCGAGGGAGGTTCGCCCAGCGAACAGTGCTGTTCGTGTAATTTTGTTTTCTGCATCACTTTTGATCTGTGGTTCGGTTTGAGGCGTGGTTTAATGCATTAGAAAACTAATGGAATGTTCTTTCTTATTATGATGACTTGGAAATTGTTAGTCGATTTAATTATGTTGGAAAGTCGGGAATAGTATCTTGTTGTGACTTTTTCCATTTCGAATGTGTGTTTTGAATGTGAATCATACAATAATGCATTGATGTGAATGTATATAGATTGTATGTGATTGAATGAGATGAATGCATGAATATATTGTGAATATGTATGCATTTCAAGAATGTCTTGTGTCATTTTGCATGTGAAGCATCATGAAATACATTTTTGTGTTGTGCGATTCTAATGAGAATCCGTGGTAACGTCGTGTGCCTATGTGAGGTGTGAGCGATGATTACGAACGATTGTGTGCCTATGTGAGGTGTGAGCAATCGGATTGTGTGCCTAGGTGAGGTGTGAGCAATCGGATCGTGTGCCCGCGTGTGGGGTGTGAGCGGTCGGGTTGTGTGCCCAGGTGGGGTGTGAGCGATCCATAAACATTGTGTGCCCATGTGGGGTGTGAGCAATGGGTGAACATCGTAGGCCCGACGGGGAGTTACTTTGGTAACAAGCGATGGTTCCAGCAGAAGTTCCTGAGTGAACTTGAGATGATTGAGTCGGTACCGCATTGCATTTGCATAGAGTCGTGAGTCGGTCTCTATGATTTGCATTTATCATCTTTATAATGATGTGTTGTAGAGTAAACATAATTGTGCATGGTTATGTGGAATGACTGTGAATTGTGAAAGTATGCATGATGAATATGCTAGGTTGATATATAGATATACATTGTAATGTATATGGGTGTATTGTCATGAACGGTAATGATTTGTGGTGAATTGCGGTGAGACTGTGGAATATGTATATTTTTATGTTTATATATATATAATTATATGCATTGTTATTATGATATTATTTCTCACCCTTCTGCTGTTTTATGATGCTCTATGAGGCATTGCAGAGTAGGTATGCTGGAGGTCTTTTTGTGAAGCGTGTCTTCATTCTTTTGGTCGGTTGGCTCTGATATGTAGCACCGGGTAGCTAGGATGTATATTATTCTTTTGTGATACATTTGTATATGTATCTGGTTGAAATATGTTGATGTAAACATGTATTATGTTGGTGTATAATACTTGGTGAAGTATATATATATCTCTGTATATATGTTTGAATGTGGTTCAATGTTTAGATTTTCCGCTTTTATTCTAAATATTGAAATGTGGGTGTAAGGACAAAGTTCCTCTGTATGCAAAGTTACCCCACTGTTGCGTATCAATGATTTGAGCAGGTGTTGTATGTTGCATAATTGTGTATGATGTGACATGCCTCTTTTATGCCATGTTTTAATCGTACTCTGGTGATTTTTTTTTTTTAATGTGTGCCTAAATGATTTATCTGATTATTTAGGGGTATAAAGAGGGGGTGTTACAACCATGACCATGAAAAATTTACTCTATTGTTCGGCATGAGCTGTTGCATCTTTTACGTATGACATGATATAGTCAATGTGGGACTATTCTATATACAAATATTCTTAACACTATATATTTACAAATATCAACACTCCCCCTCAAGCTTGAGCATATAAGTCAAATGCACCAAGCTTGTTACATATATAGTTAGTTCTGGGGTTTCGTAGGGATTTTGTAAACACATCTGCCAATTGATCATTAGAGTTGACAAAGCTTGTGACAATGTCGCCTGACTCGATCTTCTCTCTGACAAAGTGACAGTCTATCTCAATATGTTTGGTCCTCTCATGAAAGACTGGATTTGAAGCAATGTGCAATGCAGCTTGATTATCACAAATAAGTGTCATTGGTCTTTCTTCTTCAATTTGAAGTTCCTTGAGCAAGTGTTTTAACCAAATAAGTTCACATGTTGCCATTGCCATGGCTCTATACTCTGCCTCGGCGCTTGATCTTGCAACTACATTTTGTTTCTTACTTTTCCAGGATATAAGATTTTCTCCAACAAGTACACAATACCCAGAGGTGGATCGTCTATCAATGGGTGACCCTGCCCAATCAGCATCACAGTATCCAACTATCTGGGTATGTCCTTTATCCTCATACACAAGACCTTTTCCTGGAGCACATTTGATGTATCTCAGAATCTGAATAACAGCATCCATGTGTTCCTGACAAGGAGAATTTAAGAATTGGCTTACCACACTGACTGCAAAAGAAATGTCCGGACGAGTGACTGTGAGATAATTCAACTTTTCAACCAATCTCCTATACCTTCCTGAGTCGGATAGAGGCTCCCCCTGATTGGGTAGTAGTTTAACACTTGGATCCATAGGAGTATCGGCTGGTTTAGCATTTAACAAATCTGTTTCTTCCAAAATATCCATAGCATATTTCCGTTGAGAAATCACCAAACCATCTTTAGATTGGGCTGCTTCAATACCCAAGAAATAGCGGAGTTTACCAAGATCTTTTGTCTGAAATTGCTTCGAGAGATGTTGTTTCAACTGGAGTATTCCCTGCTGATCATTGCCAGTTATAACAATGTCATCTACATACACAATAAGATAAATACACCCTTGGGGTGAGTGACGATAAAAAACAGAATGGTCAGCTTCACTACGGATCATACCAAACTGTTGTACTACAGTGCTGAATCTGCCAAACCAAGCTCTCGGAGATTGCTTAAGACCATAAAGAGACTTGTGTAGCCTACAAACCATATTCGATGACTCCCCCTGAGCAACAAACCCAGGTGGTTGCTCCATATATACTTCCTCTTCAAGATCACCATGTAATAATGCATTTTTGATGTCAAGTTGATGAAGAGACCAATGTCGAATGGCTGCAATGGCTAGAAGAAGTCTAACAGATGTCATCTTGGCTACAGGTGAAAAGGTATCACTATAATCCAACCCAAAAATCTGAGTGTATCCTTTAGCTACCAAGCGAGCTTTAAATCGATCAATCTTACCATCTGGACCAACCTTCACTGTATAAAGCCAACGACAACCTACTAAAGATTTCCCATGGGGTAGAGGAACCAGTTCCCAGGTACCACTGCTTTGAAGAGCACACATTTCATCAATCATTGCTTGCCTCCACTCAGGGTGAGATAATGCTTCACCTGGAGTTTTAGGAATACAAACAGAAGACAAAGAAGACAAACAAGTATACTGCAAAGGGGAAAGACGATGATAACATAAATTAATATAATGTGGAGAAAGATTTCGTGTTTGACGTATACCTTTTCGAAGGGCAATCGGAAGATCAGACTCAGGTTGCAGGATCGGATCCGGTGATGGCGAGAGCGTCGGAGGAGAGTCCGTAGTGACCTCAGGGATAGGTACGACTTCAGGGACAGGTACGACTTCAGGGACAAATACGACTTCAGGGACAGGTACAACAGACGTTGGGCGACGACGCTGATATGTTTGAAGTGGGCGAGGAGTGGGGGGGTCAACCGTAGGGGTATCTAGTGGGTCAGGTTCCCTAGAATGATGGGGGATAATGACAAATGGGACTTCCGAAAGGGGTGTGGGAATACTTTCTTGTAGAGGTTCCATAGTTACTTGGCTGGACTCGAAATATGGAATAGACTCGAAGAAGGTAACATCGGCGGATACGAGGTATCGTTGTAGAGTATGTGAGTAGCAACGATACCCCTTTTGGGATCGATGATAGTCAAGAAAGACACACTTTAATGATCGAGCTGATAGTTTATCAAGACCAGGGGAGAGATTGTGTACAAAACACGTCGACCTGAAGACTCGAGGAGGAATTGGGTGGAGTGGAGAGTTTGGAAACAGGATTGAATGAGGGATTTTATTATTAAGGACAGATGAGGGCATGCGATTTATGAGGTAACATGCCGTGAGCACCGCATCTCCCCAAAATCGGAGAGGAACATTACCATGGAGAAGTAGGGTCCGAGTGGTTTCTACGAGTTACCGATTTTTGCGTTCGGCTACCCCGTTTTGTTGGGGTGTATGAGGGCAATATGTTTGGTGCAAAATCCCATTGGATGACATAAATGTTTGAAATTGTTGGGATAAATATTCACGTGCATTGTCACTTCTTAAGGTACGAATAGACAAACCAAATTGGGTTCTTATTTCTCGATAAAATTGTTCAAAAATGGAAAACAATTCAGATCTGTTCTTCATTAAAAATAGCCACGTGCAACGTGAAAAATCATCAATAAAAGTTACAAAATACCTAGACTCAAAAGTAAACACGGTACGTGAGGGACCCCAAACATCGGAGTGAACTAAAGCAAAAGGGGACGCATCCCATTTATTGACTCGATCAGAAAAGTGACTACGAGTATGTTTCCCTAACTGACAAGACTCACAATGTAAAGTGGATAATTTGGATAAACTGGGCACTAACTTTTGTAGCTTGGGAAGACCTGGATGACCTAACTGCGCATGTATAATGAGTGGAGAATTTGTGGTGGAGCATGTGGTAGATGACGTAGAGAAGTAGTAGAGGCCTTTTTTCTTCCCTCTCTACCTCTGGTTTCTTACCCATTATAACTGCCGCAAATGGTTCTCAAACCCGATCCCAAGGGATTGGTACTGTTCAAATTTTACCATCTCTCTCTGTTACTTATGTCCTATATGTACCTCATTGCCCATTTAATTTGCTATCAGTCAGTCGTTTAACTCGTTCCCTTAATTGTTCTATCACCTTTACTAATAGTAATGTTTCTCTACAGGATCGGAGTTAGGGACAGACGATTGGCGTCGGATGTGGTATCAAGAGCCTAGTTTAAGATCCGGTGGGCCACCTTCTATGGTTTCCGCTATTTGGCCACCTACCATTTATTTCCACGCTCCAGATGTTCAGTCCTGGGCGTGAGGGGGTGTGTTAAGAGTCCCACATCGGACAATATATGGCATGATCATGTGTTTATAAGTGGGGGCAATCCTCACTCTACCAACCGATTTTGTAGGGTTGAGTTAGGCCTAACCACATTTCTTAACACAAGTATCAAATAATCTAATCTCAATAGGAAATTTAAAAGTTCTTAAGAGCTAGAAACTCATCACAATTGGTCTCTTATTCATGACTGAATATCTTATCTCTTACTATGTTTATTCATGGCTATGATACTTGAGTTTGAAAAAACATTGGGCCTGATCCTAAGCTAAAGTTTTCTTATACGCAGAAAACAAATCATTGAATAATATTTATCAGCACAAGTTAAAGTTTTGAGGTGTAGTCCACCTAATAATCTTGGTAAAGCAGTTGTTACCAAAAAGCTTGACCGTGATGAAAGAAATATATGAGGGTTGTGTTACTTCTTTGTATTCGTATAGGTGGACTTGCATCCCGATTACTAAATTAGTATAAATTTTAATACCTTTTGCATGGAAAATAACCAAAAGTCATAAAATATTTGGTAGCAAATGTAGATCGAATCAATTAGATTTCAATCATACATATGAGTGGTTGACACCTTACCTCAAACTAGTTTAGTTAGTACGGTCCATTTGTATCTACTTATCAAGAAACAGCAGATACCTATGAAGCACGGACACCGGGACATGACACGACACTGACACTCCGACACCGATAATATTAAAACATAGGACACCGCTATATATAAGAGAGTATTTAAGATTTATTTATCCATCTATGATTAAATAAGTGGAAAATATTCTAATCACAATTAATGTCTTTAATAATACATGGTTAACAATTTTAAATTTGTGTGAGATTTGTCCCAAATATTATATAAAAGTGTGTTGAAGAAAAGAAAAAAATAAATTTTTGTTTAAAACACTTGAGGTGTAGCCAAGCGCAACAGTTGTTCACTAACTGCATCATAGTTAGGAACAGTAGTACCTGATAAAATCAGGTTACGAACGGAGTCGAGTTTGGATGATAGTCTTTAAGTACCATGACCATGAAAAATTTACTCTATTGTTCGGCATGAGCTGTTGCATCTTTTACGTATGGCATGATATAGTCAATGTGGGACTATTCTATATACAAATATTCTTAACACTATATATTTACAAATATCAACACTCCCCCTCAAGCTTGAGCATATAAGTCAAATGCACCAAGCTTGTTACATATATAGTTAGTTCTGGGGCTTCGTAGGGATTTTGTAAACACATCTGCCAATTGATCATTAGAGTTGACAAAGCTTGTGACAATGGCGCCTGACTCGATCTTCTCTCTGACAAAGTGACAGTCTATCTCAATATGTTTGGTCCTCTCATGAAAGACTGGATTTGAAGCAATGTGCAATGCAGCTTGATTATCACAAATAAGTGTCATTGGTCTTTCTTCTTCAATTTGAAGTTCCTTGAGCAAGTGTTTTAACCAAATAAGTTCACATGTTGCCATTACCATGGCCCTATACTCTGCCTCGGCGCTTGATCTTGCAACTACATTTTGTTTCTTACTTTTCCAGGATATAAGATTTTCTCCAACAAGTACACAATACCCAGAGGTGGATCGTCTATCAATGGGTGACCCTGCCCAATCAGCATCAGAGTATCCAACTATCTGGGTATGTCCTTTATCCTCATACACAAGACCTTTTCCTGGAGCACATTTGATGTATCTCAGAATCTGAATAACAGCATCCATGTGTTCCTGACAAGGAGAATTTAAGAATTGGCTTACCACACTGACTGCAAAAGAAATTTCCGGACGAGTGACTGTGAGATAATTCAACTTTTCAACCAATCTCCTATACCTTCCTGAGTCGGATAGAGGCTCCCCCTGATTGGGTAGTAGTTTAACACTTGGATCCATAGGAGTATCGGCTGGTTTAGCATTTAACAAATTTGTTTCTTCCAAAATATCCATAGCATATTTCCGTTGAGAAATCACCAAACCATCTTTAGATTGGGCTGCTTCAATACCCAAGAAATAGCGGAGTTTACCAAGATCTTTTGTCTGAAATTGCTTCGAGAGATGTTGTTTCAACTGGAGTATTCCCTGCTGATCATTGCCAGTTATAACAATGTCATTTACATACACAATAAGATAAATACACCCTTGGGGTGAGTGACGATAAAAAACAGAATGGTCAGCTTCACTACGGATCATACCAAACTGTTGTACTACAGTGCTGAATCTGCCAAACCAAGCTCTCGGAGATTACTTAAGACCATAAAGAGACTTGTGTAGCCTACAAACCATATTCGATGACTCCCCCTGAGCAACAAACCCAGGTGGTTGCTCCATATATACTTCCTCTTCAAGATCACCATGTAATAATGCATTTTTGATGTCAAGTTGATGAAGAGACCAATGTCGAATGGCTGCAATGGCTAGAAGAAGTCTAACAGATGTCATCTTGGCTACAGGTGAAAAGGTATCACTATAATCCAACCCAAAAATCTGAGTGTATCCTTTAGCTACCAAGCGAGCTTTAAATCGATCAATCTTACCATCTGGACCAACCTTCACTGTATAAAGCCAACGACAACCTACTAAAGATTTCCCATGGGGTAGAGGAACCAGTTCCCAGGTACCACTGCTTTGAAGAGCACACATTTCATCAATCATTGCTTGCCTCCACTCAGGGTGAGATAATGCTTCACCTGGAGTTTTAGGAATACAAACAGAAGACAAAGAAGACAAATAAGTATACTGCAAAGGGGAAAGACGATGATAACATAAATTAATATAATGTGGAGAAAGATTTCGTGTTTGACGTATACCTTTTCGAAGGGCAATCGGAAGATCAGACTCAGGTTGCAGGATCGGATCCGGTGATGGCGAGAGCGTCGGAGGAGAGTCCGTAGTGACCTCAGGGATAGGTACGACTTCAGGGACAGGTACGACTTCAGGGACAAATACGACTTCAGGGACAGGTACAACAGACGTTGGGCGACGACGCTGATATGTTTGAAGTGGGCGAGGAGTGGGGGGGTCAACCGTAGGGGTATCTAGTGGGTCAGGTTCCCTAGAATGATGGGGGATAATGACAAATGGGACTTCCGAAAGGGGTGTGGGAATACTTTCTTGTAGAGGTTCCATAGTTACTTGGCTGGACTCGAAATATGGAATAGACTCGAAGAAGGTAACATCGGCGGATACGAGGTATCGTTGTAGAGTATGTGAGTAGCAACGATACCCCTTTTGGGATCGATGATAGTCAAGAAAGACACACTTTAATGATCGAGCTGATAGTTTATCAAGACCAGGGGAGAGATTGTGTACAAAACACGTCGACCTGAAGACTCGAGGAGGAATTGGGTGGAGTGGAGAGTTTGGAAACAGGATTGAATGAGGGATTTTATTATTAAGGACAGATGAGGGCATGCGATTTATGAGGTAACATGCCGTGAGCACCGCATCTCCCCAAAATCGGAGAGGAACATTACCATGGAGAAGTAGGGTCCGAGTGGTTTCTACGAGTTGCCGATTTTTGCGTTCGGCTACCCCGTTTTGTTGGGGTGTATGAGGGCAATATGTTTGGTGCAAAATCCCATTGGATGACATAAATGTTTGAAATTGTTGGGATAAATATTCACGTGCATTGTCACTTCTTAAGGTACGAATAGACAAACCAAATTGGGTTCTTATTTCTCGATAAAATTGTTCAAAAATGGAAAACAATTCAGATCTGTTCTTCATTAAAAATAGCCACGTGCAACGTGAAAAATCATCAATAAAAGTTACAAAATACCTAGACTCAAAAGTAAACACGGTACGTGAGGGACCCCAAACATCGGAGTGAACTAAAGCAAAAGGGGACGCATCCCATTTATTGACTCGATCAGAAAAGTGACTACGAGTATGTTTCCCTAACTGACAAGACTCACAATGTAAAGTGGATAATTTGGATAAACTGGGCACTAACTTTTGTAGCTTGGGAAGACCTGGATGACCTAACTGCGCATGTATAATGAGTGGAGAATTTGTGGTGGAGCATGTGGTAGATGACGTAGAGAAGTAGTAGAGGCCTTTTTTCTTCCCTCTCTACCTCTGGTTTCTTACCCATTATAACTGCCGCAAATGGTTCTCAAACCCGATCCCAAGGGATTGGTACTGTTCAAATTTTACCATCTCTCTCTGTTACTTCTGTCCTATATGTACCTCATTGCCCATTTAATTTACTATCAGTCAGTCGTTTAACTCGTTCCCTTAATTGTTCTATCACCTTTACTAATAGTAATGTTACTCTACAGGATCGGAGTTCGGGACAGACGATTGGCGTCGGATGTGGTATCAAGAGCCTAGTTTAAGATCCGGTGGGCCACCTTCTATGGTTTCCGCTATTTGGCCACCTACCATTTATTTCCACGCTCCAGATGTCCAGTCCTGGGCGTGAGGGGGTGTGTTAAGAGTCCCACATCGGACAATATATGGCATGATCATGTGTTTATAAGTGGGGGCAATCCTCACTCTACCAACCGATTTTGTAGGGTTGAGTTAGGCCTAACCACATTTCTTAACACAAGTATCAAATAATCTAATCTCAATAGGAAATTTAAAAGTTCTTAAGAGCTAGAAACTCATCACAATTGGTCTCTTATTCATGACTGAATATCTTATCTCTTACTATGTTTATTCATGGCTATGATACTTGAGTTTGAAAAAACATTGGGCCTGATCCTAAGCTAAAGTTTTCTTATACGCAGAAAACAAATCATTGAATAATATTTATCAGCACAAGTTAAAGTTTTGAGGTGTAGTCCACCTAATAATCTTGGTAAAGCAGTTGTTACCAAAAAGCTTGACCGTGATGAAAGAAATATATGAGGGTTGTGTTACTTCTTTGTATTCGTATAGGTGGACTTGCATCCCGATTACTAAATTAGTATAAATTTTAATACCTTTTGCATGGAAAATAACCAAAAGTCATAAAATATTTGGTAGCAAATGTAGATCGAATCAATTAGATTTCAATCATACATATGAGTGGTTGACACCTTACCTCAAACTAGTTTAGTTAGTACGGTCCATTTGTATCTACTTATCAAGAAACAGCAGATACCTATGAAGCACGGACACCGGGACATGACACGACACTGACACTCCGACACCGATAATATTAAAACATAGGACACCGCTATATATAAGAGAGTATTTAAGATTTATTTATCCATCTATGATTAAATAAGTGGAAAATATTCTAATCACAATTAATGTCTTTAATAATACATGGTTAACAATTTTAAATTTGTGTGAGATTTGTCCCAAATATTATATAAAAGTGTGTTGAAAAAAAGAAAAAAATAAATTTTTGTTTAAAACACTTGAGGTGTAGCCAAGCGCAACAGTTGTTCACTAACTGCATCATAGTTAGGAACAGTAGTACCTGATAAAATCAGGTTACGAACGGAGTCGAGTTTGGATGATAGTCTTTAAGTACCATGACCATGAAAAATTTACTCTATTGTTCGGCATGAGCTGTTGCATCTTTTACGTATGGCATGATATAGTCAATGTGGGACTATTCTATATACAAATATTCTTAACACTATATATTTACAAATATCAACACTCCCCCTCAAGCTTGAGCATATAAGTCAAATGCACCAAGCTTGTTACATATATAGTTAGTTCTGGGGCTTCGTAGGGATTTTGTAAACACATCTGCCAATTGATCATTAGAGTTGACAAAGCTTGTGACAATGGCGCCTGACTCGATCTTCTCTCTGACAAAGTGACAGTCTATCTCAATATGTTTGGTCCTCTCATGAAAGACTGGATTTGAAGCAATGTGCAATGCAGCTTGATTATCACAAATAAGTGTCATTGGTCTTTCTTCTTCAATTTGAAGTTCCTTGAGCAAGTGTTTTAACCAAATAAGTTCACATGTTGCCATTACCATGGCCCTATACTCTGCCTCGGCGCTTGATCTTGCAACTACATTTTGTTTCTTACTTTTCCAGGATATAAGATTTTCTCCAACAAGTACACAATACCCAGAGGTGGATCGTCTATCAATGGGTGACCCTGCCCAATCAGCATCAGAGTATCCAACTATCTGGGTATGTCCTTTATCCTCATACACAAGACCTTTTCCTGGAGCACATTTGATGTATCTCAGAATCTGAATAACAGCATCCATGTGTTCCTGACAAGGAGAATTTAAGAATTGGCTTACCACACTGACTGCAAAAGAAATTTCCGGACGAGTGACTGTGAGATAATTCAACTTTTCAACCAATCTCCTATACCTTCCTGAGTCGGATAGAGGCTCCCCCTGATTGGGTGTAGTTTAACACTTGGATCCATAGGAGTATCGGCTGGTTTAGCATTTAACAAATCTGTTTCTTCCAAAATATCCATAGCATATTTCCGTTGAGAAATCACCAAACCATCTTTAGATTGGGCTGCTTCAATACCCAAGAAATAGCGGAGTTTACCAAGATCTTTTGTCTGAAATTGCTTCGAGAGATGTTGTTTCAACTGGAGTATTCCCTGCTGATCATTGCCAGTTATAACAATGTCATCTACATACACAATAAGATAAATACACCCTTGGGGTGAGTGACGATAAAAAACAGAATGGTCAGCTTCACTACGGATCATACCAAACTGTTGTACTACAGTGCTGAATCTGCCAAACCAAGCTCTCGGAGATTACTTAAGACCATAAAGAGACTTGTGTAGCCTACAAACCATATTCGATGACTCCCCCTGAGCAACAAACCCAAGTGGTTGCTCCATATATACTTCCTCTTCAAGATCACCATGTAATAATGCATTTTTGATGTCAAGTTGATGAAGAGACCAATGTCGAATGGCTGCAATGGCTAGAAGAAGTCTAACAGATGTCATCTTGGCTACAGGTGAAAAGGTATCACTATAATCCAACCCAAAAATCTGAGTGTATCCTTTAGCTACCAAGCGAGCTTTAAATCGATCAATCTTACCATCTGGACCAACCTTCACTGTATAAAGCCAACGACAACCTACTAAAGATTTCCCATGGGGTAGAGGAACCAGTTCCCAGGTACCACTGCTTTGAAGAGCACACATTTCATCAATCATTGCTTGCCTCCACTCAGGGTGAGATAATGCTTCACCTGGAGTTTTAGGAATACAAACAGAAGACAAAGAAGACAAATAAGTATACTGCAAAGGGGAAAGACGATGATAACATAAATTAATATAATGTGGAGAAAGATTTCGTGTTTGACGTATACCTTTTCGAAGGGCAATCGGAAGATCAGACTCAGGTTGCAGGATCGGATCCGGTGATGGCGAGAGCGTCGGAGGAGAGTCCGTAGTGACCTCAGGGATAGGTACGACTTCAGGGACAGGTACGACTTCAGGGACAAATACGACTTCAGGGACAGGTACAACAGACGTTGGGCGACGACGCTGATATGTTTGAAGTGGGCGAGGAGTGGGGGGGTCAACCGTAGGGGTATCTAGTGGGTCAGGTTCCCTAGAATGATGGGGGATAATGACAAATGGGACTTCCGAAAGGGGTGTGGGAATACTTTCTTGTAGAGGTTCCATAGTTACTTGGCTGGACTCGAAATATGGAATAGACTCGAAGAAGGTAACATCGGCGGATACGAGGTATCGTTGTAGAGTATGTGAGTAGCAACGATACCCCTTTTGGGATCGATGATAGTCAAGAAAGACACACTTTAATGATCGAGCTGATAGTTTATCAAGACCAGGGGAGAGATTGTGTACAAAACACGTCGACCTGAAGACTCGAGGAGGAATTGGGTGGAGTGGAGAGTTTGGAAACAGGATTGAATGAGGGATTTTATTATTAAGGACAGATGAGGGCATGCGATTTATGAGGTAACATGCCGTGAGCACCGCATCTCCCCAAAATCGGAGAGGAACATTACCATGGAGAAGTAGGGTCCGAGTGGTTTCTACGAGTTGCCGATTTTTGCGTTCGGCTACCCCGTTTTGTTGGGGTGTATGAGGGCAATATGTTTGGTGCAAAATACCATTGGATGACATAAATGTTTGAAATTGTTGGGATAAATATTCACGTGCATTGTCACTTCTTAAGGTACGAATAGACAAACCAAATTGGGTTCTTATTTCTCGATAAAATTGTTCAAAAATGGAAAACAATTCAGATCTGTTCTTCATTAAAAATAGCCACGTGCAACGTGAAAAATCATCAATAAAAGTTACAAAATACCTAGACTCAAAAGTAAACACGGTACGTGAGGGACCCCAAACATCGGAGTGAACTAAAGCAAAAGGGGACGCATCCCATTTATTGACTCGATCAGAAAAGTGACTACGAGTATGTTTCCCTAACTGACAAGACTCACAATGTAAAGTGGATAATTTGGATAAACTGGGCACTAACTTTTGTAGCTTGGGAAGACCTGGATGACCTAACTGCGCATGTATAATGAGTGGAGAATTTGTGGTGGAGCATGTGGTAGATGACGTAGAGAAGTAGTAGAGGCCTTTTTTCTTCCCTCTCTACCTCTGGTTTCTTACCCATTATAACTGCCACAAATGGTTCTCAAACCCGATCCCAAGGGATTGGTACTGTTCAAATTTTACCATCTCTCTCTGTTACTTCTGTCCTATATGTACCTCATTGCCCATTTAATTTACTATCAGTCAGCCGTTTAACTCGTTCCCTTAATTGTTCTATCACCTTTACTAATAGTAATGTTACTCTACAGGATCGGAGTTCGGGACAGACGATTGGCGTCGGATGTGGTATCAAGAGCCTAGTTTAAGATCCGGTGGGTCACCTTCTATGGTTTCCGCTATTTGGCCACCTACCATTTATTTCCACGCTCCAGATGTCCAGTCCTGGGCGTGAGGGGGTGTGTTAAGAGTCCCACATCGGACAATATATGCCATGATCATGTGTTTATAAGTGGGGGCAATCCTCACTCTACCAACCGATTTTGTAGGGTTGAGTTAGGCCTAACCACATTTCTTAACACAAGTATCAAATAATCTAATCTCAATAGGAAATTTAAAAGTTCTTAAGAGCTAGAAACTCATCACAATTGGTCTCTTATTCATGACTGAATATCTTATCTCTTACTATGTTTATTCATGGCTATGATACTTGAGTTTGAAAAAACATTGGGCCTGATCCTAAGCTAAAGTTTTCTTATACGCAGAAAACAAATCATTGAATAATATTTATCAGCACAAGTTAAAGTTTTGAGGTGTAGTCCACCTAATAATCTTGGTAAAGCAGTTGTTACCAAAAAGCTTGACCGTGATGAAAGAAATATATGAGGGTTGTGTTACTTCTTTGTATTCGTATAGGTGGACTTGCATCCCGATTACTAAATTAGTATAAATTTTAATACCTTTTGCATGGAAAATAACCAAAAGTCATAAAATATTTGGTAGCAAATGTAGATCGAATCAATTAGATTTCAATCATACATATGAGTGGTTGACACCTTACCTCAAACTAGTTTAGTTAGTACGGTCCATTTGTATCTACTTATCAAGAAACAGCAGATACCTATGAAGCACGGACACCGGGACATGACACGACACTGACACTCCGACACCGATAATATTAAAACATAGGACACCGCTATATATAAGAGAGTATTTAAGATTTATTTATCCATCTATGATTAAATAAGTGGAAAATATTCTAATCACAATTAATGTCTTTAATAATACATGGTTAACAATTTTAAATTTGTGTGAGATTTGTCCCAAATATTATATAAAAGTGTGTTGAAGCAAATAAAAAAATAAATTTTTGTTTAAAACACTTGAGGTGTAGCCAAGCGCAACAGTTGTTCACTAACTGCATCATAGTTAGGAACAGTAGTACCTGATAAAATCAGGTTACGAACGGAGTCGAGTTTGGATGATAGTCTTTAAGTACCATGACCATGAAAAATTTACTCTATTGTTCGGCATGAGCTGTTGCATCTTTTACGTATGGCATGATATAGTCAATGTGAGACTATTCTACATACAAATATTCTTAACACTATATATTTACAAATATCAACACTCCCCCTCAAGCTTGAGCATATAAGTCAAATGCACCAAGCTTGTTACATATATAGTTAGTTCTGGGGCTTCGTAGGGATTTTGTAAACACATCTGCCAATTGATCATTAGAGTTGACAAAGCTTGTGACAATGTCGCCTGACTCGATCTTCTCTCTAACAAAGTGACAGTCTATCTCAATATGTTTGGTCCTCTCATGAAAGACTGGATTTGAAGCAATGTGCAATGCAGCTTGATTATCACAAATAAGTGTCATTGGTCTTTCTTCTTCAATTTGAAGTTCCTTGAGCAAGTGTTTTAACCAAATAAGTTCACATGTTGCCATTGCCATGGCCCTATACTCTGCCTCAGCGCTTGATCTTGCAACTACATTTTGTTTCTTACTTTTCCAGGATATAAGATTTTCTCCAACAAGTACACAATACCCAGAGGTGGATCGTCTATCAATGGGTGACCCTGCCCAATCAGCATCAGAGTATCCAACTATCTGGGTATGTCCTTTATCCTCATACACAAGACCTTTTCCTAGAGCACATTTGATGTATCTCAGAATCCGAATAACAGCATCCATGTGTTCCTGACAAGGAGAATTTAAGAATTGGCTTACCACACTGACTGCAAAAGAAATGTCCGGACGAGTGACTGTGAGATAATTCAACTTTCCAACCAATCTCCAATACCTTCCTGAGTCGGATAGAGGCTCCCCCTGATTGGGTAGTAGTTTAACACTTGGATCCATAGGAGTATCGGCTGGTTTAGCATTTAACAAACCTGTTTCTTCCAAAATATCCATAGCATATTTCCGTTGAGAAATCACCAAACCATCTTTAGATTGGGCTACTTCAATACCCAAGAAATAGCGGAGTTTACCAAGATCTTTTGTCTGAAATTGCTTCGAGAGATGTTGTTTCAACTGGAGTATTCCCTGCTGATCACTACCAGTTATAACAATGTCATCTACATACACAATAAGATAAATACACCCTTAGGGTGAGTGACGATAAAAAACAGAATGGTCAGCTTCACTACGGATCATACCAAACTGTTGTACTACAGTGCTGAATCTGCCAAACCAAGCTCTCGGAGATTGCTTAAGACCATAAAGAGACCTGTGTAGCCTACAAACCATATTCGATGACTCCCCCTGAGCAACAAACCCAGGTGGTTGCTCCATATATACTTCCTCTTCAAGATCACCATGTAAGAATGCATTTTTGATGTCAAGTTGATGAAGAGACCAATGTCGAATGGCTGCAATGGCTAGAAGAAGTCTAACAGATGTCATCTAGGCTACAGGCGAAAAGGTATCACTATAATCCAACCCAAAAATCTGAGTGTATCCTTTAGCTACCAAGCGAGCTTTAAATCGATCAATCTTACCATCTGGACCAACCTTCACTGTATAAAGCCAACGACAACCTACTAAAGATTTCCCATGGGGTAGAGGAACCGGTTCCCAGGTACCACTGCTTTGAAGAGCACACATTTCATCAATCATTGCTTGCCTCCACTCAGGGTGAGATAATGCTTCACTTGGAGTTTTAGGAATACAAATAGAAGACAAAGAAGACAAACAAGTATACTGCAAAGGGGAAAGACGATGATAACATAATTAATATAATGTGGAGAAGGATTTCGTGTTTGACGTATACCTTTTCGAAGGGCAATCGGAAGATCAGACTCAGGTTGCAGGATCGGATCCGGTGATGGCGAGAGCGTCGGGGGAGAGTCCGTAGTGACCTCAGGGATAGGTACGACTTCAGGGACAGATACGACTTCAGGGACAGGTACAACAGACGTTGGGCGACGACGCTGATATGTTTGAAGTGGGCGAGGAGTGGGGGGTCAACCGTAGTTGTATCTAGTGGGTCAGGTTCCCTAGAATGATGGGGGATAATGACAAATGGGACTTCCGAAAGGGGTGTGGGAATATTTTCTTGTAGAGGTTCCATAGTTACTTGGCTGGACTCGAAATATGGAATAGACTCGAAGAAGGTAACATCGGCGGATACGAGGTATCGTTGTAGAGTATGTGAGTAGCAACGATACCCCTTTTGGGATCGATGATAGTCAAGAAAGACACACTTTAATGATCGAGCTGATAGTTTATCAAGACCAGGGGAGAGATTGTGTACAAAACACGTCGACCCGAAGACTCGAGGAGGAATTGGGTGGAGTGGAGAGTTTGGAAACAGGATTGAATGAGGGATTTTATTATTAAGGACAGATGAGGGCATGCGATTTATGAGGTAACATGCCGTGAGCACCGCATCTCCCCAAAATCGGAGAGGAACATTACCATGGAGAAGTAGGGTCCGAGTGGTTTCTACGAGGTGCCGATTTTTGCGTTCGGCTACCCCGTTTTGTTGGGGTGTATGAGGGCAATATGTTTGGTGCAAAATACCATTGGATGACATAAATGTTTGAAATTGTTGGGATAAATATTCACGTGCATTGTCACTTCTTAAGGTACGAATAGACAAACCAAATTGGGTTCTTATTTCTCGATAAAATTGTTCAAAAATGGAAAACAATTCAGATCTGTTCTTCATTAAAAATAGCCACGTGCAACGTGAAAAATCATCAATAAAAGTTACAAAATACCTAGACTCAAAAGTAAACACGGTACGTGAGGGACCCCAAACATCGGAGTGAACTAAAGCAAAAGGGGACGCAGCCCGTTTATTGACTCGATCAGAAAAGTGACTACGAGTATGTTTCCCTAACTGACAAGACTCACAATGTAAAGTGGATAATTTGGATAATCTGGGCACCAACTTTTGTAGCTTGGGAAGACCTGGATGACCTAACTGCGCATGTATAATGAGTGGAGAATTTGTGGTGGAGCATGTGGTAGATGACGTAGAGAAGTAGTAGAGGCCTTTTTTCTTCCCTCTCTACCTCTGGTTTCTTATCCATTATAACTGCCGCAAATGGTTCTCAAACCCGATCCCAAGGGATTGGTACTGTTCAAATTTTACCATCTCTCTCTGTTACTTCTGTCCTATATGTACCTCATTGCCCATTTAATTTACTATCAGTCAGCCGTTTAACTCGTTCCCTTAATTGTTCTATCACCTTTACTAATAGTAATGTTACTCTACAGGATTGGAGTTCGGGACAGACGATTGGCGTCGGATGTGGTATCAAGAGCCTCGTTTAAGATCCGGTGGGCCACCTTCTATGGTTTCCGCTATTTGGCCACCTACCATTTATTTCCATGCTCCAGATGTCCAGTCCTGGGCGTGAGGGGGTGTGTTAAGAGTCCCACATCGGACAATATATGCCATGATCATGTGTTTATAAGTGGGGGCAATCCTCACTCTACCAACCGATTTTGTAGGGTTGAGTTAGGCCTAACCACATTTCTTAACACAAGTATCAAATAATCTAATCTCAATAGGAAATTTAAAAGTTCTTAAGAGCTAGAAACTCATCACAATTGGTCTCTTATTCATGACTGAATATCTTATCTCTTACTATGTTTATTCATGGTTATGATACTTGAGTTTGAAAAAACATTGGGCCTGATCCTAAGCTAAAGTTTTCTTATACGCAGAAAACAAATCATTGAATAATATTTATCAGCACAAGTTAAAGTTTTGAGGTGTAGTCCACCTAATAATCTTGGTAAAGCAGTTGTTACCAAAAAGCTTGACCGTGATGAAAGAAATATATGAGGGCTGTGTTACTTCTTTGTATTCGTATAGGTGGACTTGCATCCCGATTACTAAATTAGTATAAATGTTAATACCTTTTGCATGGAAAATAACCAAAAGTCATAAAATATTTGGTAGCAAATGTAGATCGAATCAATTAGATTTCAATCATACATATGAGTGGTTGACACCTTTTGTAACGACTCGTTTTTAGTGTTTCGTATATATGTGCTAATTTATGTTTTGTTAGTGAGTCTTTTGTTCCGTTTGAGTTATTTAAGTGTTATTGGCTTCAATTATGATGTTGGTATGTGAATATGTGATTTTTGGTATATGTTGACTTTTTATCGTTTGTGAGATTTCGCGGGTAAAATTGGATTAGCGGGTATAATTGATATTTTATAACTTATGGTATTATTTAATGATTAGTAAGAATAGATATTAATTAGTTAGATATTTTGTTAGAAAGTGTTTATATTATATATTAAGTTAAGAAAAGATAAAATAAGTAGAAAAAGAAAGAAAGTAGTTAGTAAGAAGAAAGAAGAGAAAAACAAAGAGAAAAGAGAAAGCTTAGGAGGAAAGAGAGAAAGTGAAGAACAAGACCAATTTCTTCAAGAACAAGCTTCATCAAACGATTTCTTAACGGGTAAGGGGGAGAAACTCGGTTAGTATATGCTTGTGTTTCATTATATGTGTTTGTTCTTGGTTGATTTCAATGTGTAGAGAATATAGGTGGTAATATGTGTTTATGACATAATCGTTCGAATAAATAGTTTTAGCGGATGAAATGGATTGAAACTCTGGATATGTGATTGTTGTGTATTAGTTGTTGTATTGTGATAATCATTTTGATACTTGTTGATGATTTGTGAGATTTTGGAAAAATTGAGTTTAGGTTGATTTTATGCATAATCGGCAGAATCGGGAGATTTCACGGATGAATTTCGAAACGGATTGCGTAGTTTAGTCGAGTGAAGTGAGGCCGACGTTATAGAAACTCGTTTCGTTAAAATCGGTTGATATTTGAAAATTTGGCGTTTTTAGGTTCCGGAATAGTGTTTTTCAAAAGTCGCGGAATCGCGTAATTTTTTATTCTAATACGTCCGTATACATTTATGGAGGATTATCGTGTATTTTGTTTGAAGAAAATAATTGAATCGGTCGGGTTTCGGGCGAAAACGCCCCAAAAATCACTGCTGAACCAGAACTGGTGTATTTTCACGCAGTCGTACGGACACGACTGCTAGTGTGAAAATTCTGGTTTCGTTTGATTTTCGGAAATTCATATCTCTTGATCCGTAAGTCGGTTTTAACCCTCGTTCGAAGCGTTGGGAAGCTAACGAGATGTTCTTTCTAGGAAAAATAGTTTTGGGGTCTGAACTTGCTCCAATAGGTACAGTTTTTACGAACCGTTTCGTAGTGTCGGGCGTCCGGTTTATGTTTTGCGTTATTTTGAAATATTCGTAACTTATTCGTCGTTTATCGGATTTAAGAGTTCTTTATATCGAATCGAAGGTCTTTAGGAGTACTTTTTAGTGATGATGAAAAATATTATTTTTGGCCGACTTTTCCGAGAAAACGAATTATGGACTTTTGTGTTATTTTTCAATATTGTGGGTTATGCTTTGGTAAGTGATTGTATGACTTGTGTGATGATTCTTTGATGATAATTGGTTGTTGTGGAATACTTTGTTGATGGTTTGTGGCCGTTTGGAATTGTTATATATCACTTTGTTTGTGATTGATATGCATGATTATTATATATGCATGAACATTTATTTAGCATGAGTCGTGCATGTGTCAAGCATAATAACATGCGCTCTTGCTATTAGGATTCTATATGAATCCGTTGTACGTTCGTGTGCCTTACACACTATGGGACGATAGCGACGTTACAACTGTTCGTGTGCTTGTTTATAAGTGGAAGCGATCGGATTGTGTGCCTGATCCATATAGGTGGAAGCAATCCATAAACGTCGTGTGCTTATTTATAAGTAGAAGCGACGGGGAACATCGTTAGCCCGACGGGGAGTTACTCTATGTAACAAGCGATGAATTCCAAGAGTTCCTAGTGGACTAATGTATCACCAATTGAGTCGGTACCGCATTTGCATCTATATAGAGTCGTTAGTCGGTCTCTATGGTATGCATTGATCATCTTTTGTATATTTGCATTGATGAATGAATATGGAAAAGTATGCTTTGTGGAATTATGGAATTAATGGAATATGCATGATTATATGCTTAATTACATTTTTATGTATATGATGAACTGATATGTGTGTGAGATAAATGCATTTGAATATGTTTAGGATATGTGATTGAATTGCATACGAATGGTGTTTGGTCATAGGAAGTGAATTGTTATGTGTTGAATTCGGATGATGACATTGTTGTGCTTTGTGTAGATGTGTGGTACTGTTGTTTATGTTTATGTGCTTGGTGTATGAATAATTGCTTGAATATGTCTGTAGTTATTTTCAAGTTTGATATTTGGTGTGGTGAGAAATATTATACATGTTTTGCTAATTGTCTTATAATGTTATGCAATTATATATTAATCCTGTTTCTCACCCTTCTGCTGTGGTTAATGCTGTAATGGCATTGCAGATTAGACGCTGGGAGTCTTTTTGCGAAGATTAGGTCTTCGTTCCTTTTTGTCGGTCCGTGGCTCTGATATGTAACACGAGTAGTCGGGATCGTTGTTTATATTTCTTTTGGCATGTGTATAGCTGGTTGTATGTATTTGTACATGAAAACTTATCTTGTGGATATGACATCAGATATGGATGTTCCGTTTTAATTCTGTATCCGAATACTGATATTTTGGGAACGAAGTTCCATTGTTTATAAAACTATCCAGTTGTTGCATATCTTTTGAGCAGGTTGTTTTTAGTTCACATTTGATGTGACATCCCTGTTTATATCTGTGTGATTTAATCTTTGCTCTGATGTTTTTTTTTATGAGATTATTTCATTCCGTTTTTGTACGGGGTATAAAAAGGGGGTGTTACATTAAGTGGTATCAGAGCCAGTGTTGAGTCTGTCGTGTCTGTTTGGTCTGTCTGACCGTGTCTTTGTGTCGTTGTGACTGTTGTGTTATGTGGAGTTGCTGTTTAACCATAATTGCTATCATTGGGAATGTTTAGATTATGGCTGGAAGAGGTGCTGCTGCTATGACTGCGGCCATGCAAGCTATGGCGCAAGCGATGAATAATTTACCTAATGCTGCGGCGGACGAGGAATCCCGTAGTATGGACAAGTTTCAGAAAAACAATCCACCAAGTTTCGCAGGTACTCATGATCCAGAGGGATCACAAATTTGGCTAAAGGAGATAGAAAAGATCTTTCGTTTCATTCGGTGCTCCGAAGATCAGAAGATACAGTTTGGTACTCATGTGTTAAAAAAGGAAGTTGAAGACTGGTGGGCTAATACTTCTCAGAGGTTTGAAGAGGATGGTATAGTGGTTACTTGGGCGGTTTTCAAAGAGGCTTTTCTGGAGAAGTATTTTCCAGAAGATGAAAGAGGTAAGAAGGAAATTGAGTTTCTGGAGTTGAAGCAGGATAATTCCTCTGTTGCGGATTATGCTACCAAGTTCGAAGAGTTGGTGAAGTTCTGTCCTAACTATAATACTGCTGGTGCAGAAAGATCAAAGTGTTTGAAGTTTGTCAACGGCTTGAGGCCAGAAATCAAGCAAGGCATCGGTTATCAGGAGATAAGACAGTTTACTGTGCTGGTGAACAAAAGTAGGATTTTGGATGAAGATACTAAAGCACGGGTTAAGTATTACAAGAATATAAGTGATAAGAAAGACAAGGGGCAGTTCAGGGGTAGGCCTTATGCGACTCCTACTGATAAAGGAAAACAGGAGGCAACTTTTGATAGGAAGCAGAGTGGTGAAGGAATGAATTCTTCTGTGAAATGTTTTAATTGTGGTGGTATGGGACATCGTAGGTCAGAATGCAAGAGGAATATGAATCAGACTGATCAGTGCTCTAATTGTGGTATGAGAGGTCATGTAGCTGCTACTTGTAGGAGGAATGCGACTAAGTGTTACAATTGTGGGGAAGCTGGTCATATTAGTACGACGTGCACGAAACCGAGGCAAGCTCAACTGAGAGGAAAAGTATTTGCATTGGCGGGATCTCAGTCTACTAATGCAGATGGTTTGATGGAAGGTATATGTTTTGTTGTTTATACGTCTTTAGTGGTTATTATGGATGCGGGAACAACTTATCTTTTATTTCACTTTTGTGGGTGCTAAGTGTTTGGATTTGGTTACGATTTGTTGGACAAGAGATTGGTAAGGTCACGTGGGTGAGTCTGTGTAGCATGTCTAGGATGTTTGTTCCTTAACTCTCCGGGTTTTTCTAATCCTGTGTCTTCAGGGTTATGAAGGAGATAAGTGGGGGAGAAGCTGGTACTTCTCCAAGTGACTTCAGGGGTGGAACGTTAGCTAGATGTGTCGTTGGTTGCTCAATCATAAGTGTTGTTTGGACAGTTTTTGTACAGATTCGTATAACTGAGGATGGAACTGGATGTTCTGGTTATTCTTTGAGTTGTGTGTTGGTCGTCAAGTGCATTGTATGGGCATTGCATCTTGTCGTGGTCGTTGTTGTCGTCTTTGTCTTGTTGTTGTTGCTGTTTGTGTGCTGAGTCGTTGTTGTGTTGCTCGAGGTGTGTCTTTTGTTGGTTAGTTGGTCGGTTATGTGAGTCGTCTTTGGGGGTTGTCAGTACTTGGCATATTTTCGAGGACGAAAATTTTCAAGTGGGGGAGAGTTGTAACGACCCGTTTTTAGTGTTTCGTATATATGTGCTAATTTATGTTTTGTTAGTGAGTCTTTTGTTCCGTTTGAGTTATTTAAGTGTTATTGGCTTCAATTATGATGTTGGTATGTGAATATGTGATTTTTGGTATATGTTGACTTTTTATCGTTTGTGAGATTTCGCGGGTAAAATTGGATTAGCGGGTATAATTGATATTTTATAACTTATGGTATTATTTAATGATTAGTAAGAATAGATATTAATTAGTTAGATATTTTGTTAGAAAGTGTTTATATTATATATTAAGTTAAGAAAAGATAAAATAAGTAGAAAAAGAAAGAAAGTAGTTAGTAAGAAGAAAGAAGAGAAAAACAAAGAGAAAAGAGAAAGCTTAGGAGGAAAGAGAGAAAGTGAAGAACAAGACCAATTTCTTCAAGAACAAGCTTCATCAAACGATTTCTTAACGGGTAAGGGGGAGAAACTCGGTTAGTATATGCTTGTGTTTCATTATATGTGTTTGTTCTTGGTTGATTTCAATGTGTAGAGAATATAGGTGGTAATATGTGTTTATGACATAATCGTTCGAATAAATAGTTTTAGCGGATGAAATGGATTGAAACTCTGGATATGTGATTGTTGTGTATTAGTTGTTGTATTGTGATAATCATTTTGATACTTGTTGATGATTTTGTGAGATTTTGGAAAAATTGAGTTTAGGTTGATTTTATGCATAATCGGCAGAATCGGGAGATTTCACGGATGAATTTCGAAACGGATTGCGTAGTTTAGTCGAGTGAAGTGAGGCCGACGTTATAGAAACTCGTTTCGTTAAAATCGGTTGATATTTGAAAATTTGGCGTTTTTAGGTTCCGGAATAGTGTTTTTCAAAAGTCGCGGAATCGCGTAATTTTTTATTCTAATACGTCCGTATACATTTATGGAGGATTATCGTGTATTTTGTTTGAAGAAAATAATTGAATCGGTCGGGTTTCGGGCGAAAACGCCCCAAAAATCACTGCTGAACCAGAACTGGTGTATTTTCACGCAGTCGTACGGACACGACTGGTAGTGTGAAAATTCTGGTTTCGTTTGATTTTCGGAAATTCATATCTCTTGATCCGTAAGTCGGTTTTAACCCTCGTTCGAAGCGTTGGGAAGCTAACGAGATGTTCTTTCTAGTAAAAATAGTTTTGGGGTCTGAACTTGCTCCAATCGGTACAGTTTTTACGAACCGTTTCGTAGTGTCGGGCGTCCGGTTTATGTTTTGCGTTATTTTGAAATATTCGTAACTTATTCGTCGTTTATCGGATTTAAGAGTTCTTTATATCGAATCGAAGGTCTTTAGGAGTACTTTTTAGTGATGATGAAAAATATTATTTTTGGCCGACTTTTCCGAGAAAACGAATTATGGACTTTTGTGTTATTTTTCAATATTGTGGGTTATGCTTTGGTAAGTGATTGTATGACTTGTGTGATGATTCTTTGATGATAATTGGTTGTTGTGGAATACTTTGTTGATGGTTTGTGGCCGTTTGGCATTGTTATATATCACTTTGTTTGTGATTGATATGCATGATTATTATATATGCATGAACATTTATTTAGCATGAGTCGTGCATGTGTCAAGCATAATAACATGCGCTCTTGCTATTAGGATTCTATATGAATCCGTTGTACGTTCGTGTGCCTTACACACTATGGGACGATAGCGACGTTACAACTGTTCGTGTGCTTGTTTATAAGTGGAAGCGATCGGATTGTGTGCCTGATCCATATAGGTGGAAGCAATCCATAAACGTCGTGTGCTTATTTATAAGTAGAAGCGGCGGGGAACATCGTTAGCCCGACGGGGAGTTACTCTATGTAACAAGCGATGAATTCCAAGAGTTCCTAGGGGACTAATGTATCACCAATTGAGTCGGTACCGCATTTGCATCTATATAGAGTCGTTAGTCGGTCTCTATGGTATGCATTGATCATCTTTTGTATATTTGCATTGATGAATGAATATGGAAAAGTATGCTTTGTGGAATTATGGAATTAATGGAATATGCATGATTATATGCTTAATTACATTTTTATGTATATGATGAACTGATATGTGTGTGAGATAAATGCATTTGAATATGTTTAGGATATGTGATTGAATTGCATACGAATGGTGTTTGGTCATAGGAAGTGAATTGTTATGTGTTGAATTCGGATGATGACATTGTTGTGCTTTGTGTAGATGTGTGGTACTGTTGTTTATGTTTATGTGCTTGGTGTATGAATAATTGCTTGAATATGTCTGTAGTTATTTTCAAGTTTGATATTTGGTGTGGTGAGAAATATTATACATGTTTTGCTAATTGTCTTATAATGTTATGCAATTATATATTAATCATGTTTCTCACCCTTCTGCTGTGGTTAATGCTGTAATGGCATTGCAGATTAGACGCTGGGAGTCTTTTTGCGAAGATTAGGTCTTCGTTCCTTTTTGTCGGTCCGTGGCTCTGATATGTAACACGAGTAGTCGGGATCGTTGTTTATATTTCTTTTGGCATGTGTATAGCTGGTTGTATGTATTTGTACATGAAAACTTATCTTGTGGATATGACATCAGATATGGATGTTCCGTTTTAATTCTGTATCCGAATACTGATATTTTGGGAACGAAGTTCCATTGTTTATAAAACTATCCAGTTGTTGCATATCTTTTGAGCAGGTTGTTTTTAGTTCACATTTGATGTGACATCCCTGTTTATATCTGTGTGATTTAATCTTTGCTCTGATGTTTTTTTTTTATGAGATTATTTCATTCCGTTTTTGTACGGGGTATAAAAAGGGGGTGTTACACCTTACCTCAAACTAGTTTAGTTAGTACGGTCCATTTGTATCTACTTATCAAGAAACAGCAAATACCTATGAAGCACGGACACCGGGACATGACACGTCACTGACACTCCGACACCGATAATATTAAAACATAGGACACCGCTATATATAAGAGAGTATTTAAGATTTATTTATCCATCTATGATTAAATAAGTGGAAAATATTCTAATCACAATTGATGTCTTTAATAATACATGGTTAACAATTTTAAATTTGTGTGAGATTTGTCCCAAATATTATATAAAAGTGTGTTGAAGCAAAGAAAAAAATAAATTTTTGTTTAAAACACTTGAGGTGTAGCCAAGCGCAACAGTTGTTCACTAACTGCATCATAGTTAGGAACAGTAGTACCTGATAAAATCAGGTTACGAACGGAGTCGAGTTTGGATGATAGTCTTTAAGTACCATGACCATGAAAAATTTACTCTATTGTTCGGCATGAGCTGTTGCATCTTTTACGTATGGCATGATATAGTCAATGTGGGACTATTCTATATACAGATATTCTTAACACTATATATTTACAAATATCTACACTCCCCCTCAAGCTTGAGCATATAAGTCAAATGCACCAAGCTTGTTACATATATAGTTAGTTCTGGGGCTTCGTAGGGATTTTGTAAACACATCTGCCAATTGATCATTAGATTTGACAAAGCTTGTGACAATGTCGCCTGACTCGATCTTCTCTCTGACAAAGTGACAGTCTATCTCAATATATTTGGTCCTCTCATGAAAGACTGGATTTGAAGCAATGTGCAATGCAGCTTGATTATCACAAATAAGTGTCATTGGTCTTTCTTCTTCAATTTGAAGTTCCTTGAGCAAGTGTTTTAACCAAATAAGTTCACATGTTGCCATTGCCATGGCCTTATACTCTGCCTCGGCGCTTGATCTTGTAACTACATTTTGTTTCTTACTTTTCCAGGATATAAGATTTTCTCCAACAAGTACACAATACCCAGAGGTGGATCGTCTATCAATGGGTGACCCTGCCCAATCAGCATCAGAGTATCCAACTATTTGGGTATGTCCTTTATCCTCATACACAAGACCTTTTCCTGGAGCACATTTGATGTATCTCAGAATCCGAATAACAGCATCCATGTGTTCCTGACAAGGAGAATTTAAGAATTGGCTTACCACACTGACTGCAAAAGAAATGTCCGGACGAGTGACTGTGAGATAATTCAACTTTCCAACCAATCTCCAATACCTTCCTGAGTCGGATAGAGGCTCCCCCTGATTGGGTAGTAGTTTAACACTTGGATCCATAGGAGTATCGGCTGGTTTAACATTTAACAAACCTGTTTCTTCCAAAATATCCATAGCATATTTCCGTTGAGAAATCACCAAACCATCTTTAGATTGGGCTACTTCAATACCCAAGAAATAGCGGAGTTTACCAAGATCTTTTGTCTGAAATTGCTTCGAGAGATGTTGTTTCAACTGGAGTATTCCCTGCTGATCACTACCAGTTATAACAATGTCATCTACATACACAATAAGATAAATACACCCTTGGGGTGAGTGACGATAAAAAACAGAATGGTCAGCTTCACTACGGATCATACCAAACTGTTGTACTACAGTGCTGAATCTGTAACGCCCCGATTTTGATTATTCCATTATTCTTGAGTCTTTTAATTTAATTGGGTGATAAATTATTTTATTTGTTAAATTGGTGTGTTAAATGTTATTTTACCATTTTCGAGAGTTTTCGGGGAAATTAGAATGGAGGGTATTTTAGTCTTTTCTCAATTAATTATAAGTTAGAAATTTTTGTGGAATTAGAATTGTGTGAGAAAAAAAAAATGAATTATAATTGATTTAGTGGAAAATGAGAGAAAAGAAATAGAAAAGAAAGAAAATAGAAAGAAAAGAGGAATAGAGAGAAATAGAAAAAAGATAGAAAGAAAAAGGAGAGAAAGAAAGAAGAGGAAGAGAAAAGAAGAGGAAAGGAGGAAAAACTTAGAAATTCATCAAGATCAATCAATTAGCAAGCTTGGAATCCGGGTAAGGGTGTGAAACATTGTTATCTTATCAATGTATATGATTATGTATGAATTGTTGTTGTTGTTGATGAATTTTGTGAGTTTTAGGGTATAACCCATTTTTGAGAAATTGATTGGAAATTGATCCAAATGTATTAAAACTTATGTTGATTGTGTTCATAGTTGTTTATACATGATTGGTATGTATTGTTATACATCAAATTGGCATTTTTCTGAGTATTAGGTGAAGATTTGGATGATTGAGGAGTGGAAAACGCAGAACTTCGTTCTGCAGAATTTTTCTGGGTATGCTCTGGCCATACGCGTAAGGGGCATGTCCATACGCGTATGAGCCAAGGCAATACGCGTATCATTGGCTTATTTTTGGGCCAATACGCGTATGAACATTGGCATTACGCGTAACAGGGGCGAGCCATGGGCCAATACGCGTATGGGATTTGGAACGAGGAATTTGTGAAGGAAATGGGTTCTGTCCGTACGCGTATGGACATGGGTGATACGCGTATGGACAGGAGGAATGTAAAAATGGGATTTTTCAAAATGTCGTTTTCGGTTTCGTCCGTAACTTTTGTTCCGAGTATCCGATTTTTACATTCTTGGTGTCGTTGGAAAGGTATTGAGCTGTACTTTCTTATTATGATGTTTTGGAAATCGTTAGCCGATTTAATTATGTCGGAAAGTCGGGAATAGTGCTATTTAGCGACTTTTACCGTTTTGACTGTGTGTTTGAATGTGAATCATACAATAGTGCATTGATGTGAATGTATATAGATTGTATGTGATTGTAAGAGATGAATGCATGAATATATTATGAATATGTATGCATTTCAAGAATGTCTTTTGAGTCATTTTGCATGTGAAGCATCATGATGTGCATTCTTGTGTTGTGCGATTCTAATGAGAATCCGTCGTAACGTCGTGTGCCCATGTGGGGTGTGAGCGATGATTACGAATGATTGTGTGCCCATGTGGGGTGTGAGCAATCGGATCGTGTGCCCGTGTGGGGTGTGAGCGATCGGGTCGTGTGCCCATGTGGGGTGTGAGCGATCCATAAACATTGTGTGCCCATGTGGGGTGTGAGCAATGGGTGAACATCGTAGGCCCGACGGGGAGTTACTTCGGTAACGAGCGATGGTTCCAGCAGAGTTCCTGAGTGAACTAGTGATGATTGAGTCGGTACCGCATTGCATTTGCATAGAGTCGTGAGTCGGTCTCTATGATTTGCATTTATCATCTTTATAATGATGTGTTGTTGAATGAACATAATTGTGTATGTTTATACGGAATGATTGAGAAATGTGAAAGTGTGCATGATGAATATACTTGGTGTATATACATATACATTGTGATGTATATAGATGAAAACGTGATGAATTGTGGTGAGAATGTGTAATATGTGTATTTTTATGTTAAGATATATATAATTGTATGCATTGTTATTATGATAATATTTCTCACCCTTCTGCTGTTTTATGATGCTCTATGAGGCATTGCAGAGTAGGTATGCTGGAAGTCTTTTTGTGAAGCGTGTCTTCATTCTTTTGGTCGGTTGGCTCTGATATGTAGCACCGGGTAGCTAGGATGTATATTATTCTTTTGTGATACATTTGCATATGTATCTTGCTGATGAATTCGTGTATAAACATGATGATGCTAGTGATTCATACTGGATGATGTATATATATGAGGTTGTTCTTCAATATTTTAGATGTTTCCGCTTTTATTCTAAATATTGAGATGTGGGTGTAAGGACAAAGTTCCTCTGTGGCAAGTTACCCCACTGTTGCATATCAATAGAATGAGCAGGTGTTGTATGTATTAATTGCGTGTATGATGTGACATGCCTCTTTTATACTATGTTTTAATCGTACTCTGGCGAATTTTTTATATTTTTTTTTATATGTGCCTAAATGATATATGTGATTATTTGGGGGTATAGAAAGGGGGTGTTACAGAATCTGCCAAACCAAGCTCTCGGAGATTGCTTAAGACCATAAAGAGACCTGTGTAGCCTACAAACCATATTCGATGACTCCCCCTGAGCAACAAACCCAGGTGGTTGCTCCATATATACTTCCTCTTCAAGATCACCATGTAAGAATGCATTTTTGATGTCAAGTTGATGAAGAGACCAATGTCGAATGGCTGCAATGGCTAGAAGAAGTCTAACAGATGTCATCATGGCTACAGGCGAAAAGGTATCACTATAATCCAACCCAAAAATCTGAGTGTATCCTTTAGCTACCAAGCGAGCTTTAAATCGATCAATCTTACCATCTGGACCAACCTTCACTGTATAAAGCCAACGACAACCTACTAAAGATTTCCCATGGGGTAGAGGAACCAGTTCCCAGGTACCACAGCTTTGAAGAGCACACATTTCATCAATCATTGCTTGCCTCCACTCAGGGTGAGATAATGCTTCACCTGGAGTTTTAGGAATACAAACAGAAGACAAAGAAGACAAACAAGTATACTGCAAAGGGGAAAGACGATGATAACATAAATCAATATAATGTGGAGAAGGATTTCGTGTTTGACGTATACCTTTTCGAAGGGCAATCGGAAGATCAGACTCAGGTTGCAGGATCGGATCCGGTGATGGCGAGAGCGTCGGAGGAGAGTCCGTAGTGACCTCAGGGATAGGTACGACTTCAGGGACATGTACGACTTCAGGGACAGATACGACTTCAAGGACAGGTACAACAGACGTTGGGCGACGACGCTGATATGTTTGAAGTGGGCGAGGAGTGGGGGGGTCAACCGTAGGGGTATCTAGTGGGTCAGGTTCCCTAGAATGATGGGGGATAATGAAAAATGGGACTTCCGAAAGGGGTGTGGGAATACTTTCTTGTAGAGGTTCCATAGTTACTTGGCTGGACTCGAAATATGGAATAGACTCGAAGAAGGTAACATCGGCGGATACGAGGTATCGTTGTAGAGTATGTGAGTAGCAACGATACCCCTTTTGGGATCGATGATAGTCAAGAAAGACACACTTTAATGATCGAGCTGATAGTTTATCAAGACCAGGGGAGAGATTGTGTACAAAACACGTCGACCCGAAGACTCGAGGAGGAATTGGGTGGAGTGGTGAGTTTGGAAACAGGATTGAATGAGGGATTTTATTATTAAGGACAGATGAGGGCATGCGATTTATGAGGTAACATGCCGTGAGCACCGCATCTCCCCAAAATCGGAGAGGAACATTACCATGGAGAAGTAGGGTCCGAGTGGTTTCTACGAGGTGCCGATTTTTGCGTTCGGCTACCCCGTTTTGTTGGGGTGTATGAGGGCAATATGTTTGG
The DNA here is from genome assembly GCA_022829125.1 of Lathyrus tuberosus. Lineage (NCBI taxonomy): Eukaryota > Viridiplantae > Streptophyta > Magnoliopsida > Fabales > Fabaceae > Lathyrus > Lathyrus tuberosus. The sequence continues at coordinate 2,049,358 of JALAZF010000403.1, read as the reverse complement.
TGCAAAATACCATTGGATGACATAAATGTTTGAAATTGTTGGGATAAATATTCACGTGCATTGTCACTTCTTAAGGTACGAATAGACAAACCAAATTGGGTTCTTATTTCTCGATAAAATTGTTCAAAAATGGAAAACAATTCAGATCTGTTCTTCATTAAAAATAGCCACGTGCAACGTGAAAAATCATCAATAAAAGTTACAAAATACCTAGACTCAAAAGTAATCACGGTACGTGAGGGACCCCAAACATCGGAGTGAACTAAAGCAAAAGGGGACGCAACCCGTTTATTGACTCGATCGGAAAAGTGACTACGAGTATGTTTCCCTAACTGACAAGACTCACAATGTAAAGTGGATAATTTGGATAAACTGGGCACCAACTTTTGTAGCTTGGGAAGACCTGGATGACCTAACTGCGCATGTATAATGAGTGGAGAATTTGTGGTGGAGCATGTCGTAGATGACGTAGAGAAGTAGTAGAGGCCTTTTTTCTTCCCTCTCTACCTCTGGTTTCTTACCCATTATAACTGCCGCAAATGGTTCTCAAACCCGATCCCAAGGGATTGGTACTGTTCAAATTTTACCATCTCTCTCTGTTACTTCTGTCCTATATGTACCTCATTGCCCATTTAATTTACTGTCAGTCAGTCGTTTAACTCGTTCCCTTAATTGTTCTATCACCTTTACTAATAGTAATGTTACTCTACAGGATCGGAGTTTGGGACAGACGATTGGCGTCGGATGTGGTATCAAGAGTCTCGTTTAAGATCCGGTGGGCCACCTTCTATGGTTTCCGCTATTTGGCCACCTACCATTTATTTCCATGCGCCAGATGTCCAGTCCTGGGCGTGAAGGGGTGTGTTAAGAGTCCCATATCGGACAATATATGGCATGATCATGTGTTTATAAGTGAGGGCAATCCTCACTCTACCAACCGATTTTGTAGGGTTGAGTTAGGCCTAACCACATTTCTTAACACAAGTATCTAATAATCTAATCTCAATAGAAAATTTAAAAGTTCTTAAGAGCTAGAAACTCATCACAATTGGTCTCTTATTCATGACTGAATATCTTATCTCTTACTATGTTTATTCATGGCTATGATACTTGAGTTTGAAAAAACATTGGGCCTGATCCTAAGTTAAAGTTTTCTTATACGCAGAAAACAAATCATTGAATAATATTTATCAGCACAAGTTAAAGTTTTGAGGTGTAGTCCACCTAATAATCTTGGTAAAGCAGTTGTTACCAAAAAGCTTGACCGTGATGAAAGAAATATATGAGGGCTGTGTTACTTCTTTGTATTCGTATAGGTGGACTTGCATCCCGATTACTAAATTAGTATAAATGTTAATACCTTTTGCATGGAAAATAACCAAAAGTCATAAAATATTTGTTAGCAAATGTAGATCGAATCAATTAGATTTCAATCATACATATGAGTGGTTGACACCTTACCTCAAACTAGTTTAGTTAGTACGGTCCATTTGTATCTACTTATCAAGAAACAGCAGATACCTATGAAGCACGGACACCGGGACATTACACGGCACTGACACTTCGACACCGATAATATTAAAACATAAGACACCGCTATATATAAGAGAGTATTTAAGATTTATTTATCCATCTATGATTTAATAAGTGGAAAATATTCTAATCACAATTAATGTCTTTAATAATACATGGTTAACAATTTTAAATTTGTATGAGATTTGTCCCAAATATTATATAAAAGTGTGTTGAAGCAAAGAAAAAAATAAATTTTTGTTTAAAACACTTGAGGTGTAGCCAAGCGCAACAGTTGTTCACTAACTGCATCATAGTTAGGAACAGTAGTACCTGATAAAATCAGGTTACGAACGGAGTCGAGTTTGGATGATAGTTTTTAAGTACCATGACCATGAAAAATTTACTCTATTGTTCGGTATGAGCTGTTGCTATTAATAAGCGTCTATTAATAAGCTATAAATACAAATCTAGTTTTCCTTGCTTTATTATAATGATGACATAAGGGTACAACACACTGTAAGCAAAATCTAGATTGAATGTTCCTGCAAATTTGTCTAACCTAATAAAACATTCACCCAAAAAGCTTGGCCGTGCTACAGACAGTGTATATAAATTAAATCTTTATTCTAATATGCATAAAACAAATCTTCATTCTTATAATCTTGGCGGAGCAGTTGTTGTTACCAAAAAGCTTGGCCGTGCTGCGTGAATTATATGAGAGATTCATTCCTTCTTTGCATCCGGATAAGTGGACTTGCATCCTGATTATTAAATTAGTACAAATGTTAATACGTTTTGCACGGAAAATAATCAAAAGTCATAAGGCATTTGGTAGGAAATGTAGATCTAATCAATTATGCTTTCATGATACAGATGAGTGGTTGACACCTCACCTCAAACTAGTTTAGTCATTGTGGCCCATTTGTATCCCCTTATCAAGAAACAGAAAATGCCAATCTTGAAACTCTGACCAAAACATATATGCACAATTCATATACAGTGTGTAACCATAAGTGTATGACTGATATTTTTCTCATAATTCTACAGGTCATATATCAATATTAAGCTTTATTGTTGATATGAAGAGAACATGTGCCATGTCTGAAGCATGTCTGAAAAGAAATGAGTAGACAATGTACAACTGTTGAGTTTAACACTTCTTGACCTAATTGTGGAAAGTCTCCCACTGCCAGTTCTCCGGGTCCAGCCATAATCTACGAATAGAACAGATATAAAACATGAACTTCAAGTATCAAATAATCAAATCTCAATTGGTCTTTTATTGATGACTAAATATCTTATCTCAATTACTATGTCAATTGATGGCTATGATATTTGAGTTTGACAATACATTGGGCCTTATCCTGAGTTTAATTGTTATGCATCGTCAGTATAGAAAGTTTTCCATTATTAGCAAACCTCAACCATTCAAATATCTGACTTTGAAAATAGTTATGATTAAAATTTAATATATTTAATCATCTCACGGTTATAATTGATTAATACTGTAAAAATATCTTTACATTGATAGTGAATATAAATTAAATCCTTATTCTTATACGTAGAAAACAAATCATTGAACAATAATTATCAGCACAAGTTAAAGTTTTGAGGTGTAGTCTACCTAATAATATTCAGATAAGTGGACTTGCATCCTGATTACTATATCACTACAAATGTTAATACCATTTGCATGGAAAATGATCAAAATAAATTCGGTAGCAAACGGATATCTAATCAATTAGGTTTCAATTATACAGATGAGTGGTTGACACCTTACCTCAAACTAGTTTAGTCAGTTAGGCCCATTTGTATCTCCTTATCAAGAAACAGCAGATACCAATCTTGAATCTCTGACCAAAACAAAACTTTCTCTAACCTCTTTTGCAAGTCCTATACAAATGACCACAGACACTGCTGTCTATGTCAGTTAAATTAATTTCTAGAGCAAACTTACAGAGTTTGAAAATTAGAATATCCATTCAGAAAATGCCAGGGTATGTAACCATCAACATTAATTGTTGAAGTAAATTTCAAACATTTTATGCCTCTCTGAAAAATAATAATAATGTCATTGCAATGGTTTAAAAATTAGTAGGTTTTCTTACCTGTGCATATCACTTTCACTTTCAAAGTTGAAACAGCTTTGTAATGTGCTTTAACTCTCTGCCAAGTCTTAAGAAAGACATCTAGACAGTTTCATGTGATCTCTTGTGAACAAAACAATATGCACAACTCATATTTAGTGTGTTACTGTTAGTGTACGACTGATAATTCTCTCATAATTCTTCAGGTCATACATCAACATTAAGCTTTCTTGTCAATATGAAGAGAACATGTGCCATGTCTGATGTGTTTGCACTCTTACTGAACTTATTGATCCTTGACAGAGGCATCTAAGACAATACCATGTGATCTCTAATCTCATGGACCCCATCATTTAAACTCTTGGAAACTATAAATATAGCGTCATCCTTCACAACCATCACAAATCACTCAAGCAATCAAACTCAGATACAATTTCCTTACATCAAGAAATTCAGCTTTTATTCTTCAAAATATTTGAAATGGGTTTCCTTTTACCTGCCGCTATTAGACGGTCTTCACATCGCAGTATCAAAACATCATCAAAAGTGTCAAATGTGCCCAAGGGCTATGTTGCGGTGTACGTCGGAGAGGAAATGAAGCGGTTTGTCATCCCCATTTCATACTTGAACCAACCTTTATTTCAAAACTTGTTGAGTCAAGCGGAGGAAGAATTTGGATATGATCATCCAATGGGTGGCCTCACAATTCCTTGCAGAGAAGATGTTTTCTTGGATATTACTTCTCAGTTCAACAGCCTATGAATCTTACTAAAGGAAACTGGCATAGATTAGCATAGAAATTTTGTACAATAGACATCATTTAGATTTGTATAGATTTTTTTTCCTTTTCCTATCCTTGGAATGGGTTAGAATTGTCCGTCTGAATGGCAAATTCAGGAAGAGATTGTTTGCTATTACTTACTCCTAATCATAATGACACAATATATTCAATAACTCTATGGGCTCCTATTTGTTTCTATTTATAAGCTATAAATTTCAAAATTGGTCCTTTATAACAAATATGAAACAACATCTAGTTTTCCTTGGTTTATTATAATGATGACATAAAGGTACCACACGCTATAAGTAAAATCAAGCTCGAATGTTCATGCCAATTTCTCTAACCAAATAAAACATTCACCCAAACTCTAATAGTTGATAAGCTATCTTGCATCTAAGCTCACAACGTGTTTCCATGTCTTGAGCTTTCTCATCTAGGCAGAGTAATATTTATGCTTTAATAAATAAGAAAACTCATTCAACTATTCCATCTTCCATGAGATCCAATCATCAATGTTTAGCATGTGATAGAGCATTGGAAGCAGGTCAGTAGAAGTGAAATGAAAATGAAAAAAGTAACATACCAATAACTTTTTATGTTGCATTTTTCCTTTGATGTTTAACGAAGGTGGTAGAGACGACAATCACAAGGGCTTTCCTGTGCACTCAACTAGCGGCAACCCTTTACACTATAAGCTCCTAGCAGCTTCCACTATTCATAAAAGTGTATATTAATATTATTATGTATTTCCCTAATCAAAAGATTATCATGAAATGCCTTCATTTGGTGTATTCTCTTTAATTAATAAGATACTTTTAGTAAAGAGACTAACTAGACGATAAAAATTTCAAGTATAGACAATAATTAGTAAGTAGTAAAACATGAATTTCAAGAATCAAATAATCTCATCTCATTTAGAAATTTGAAAGTTCCTAAAGGCTAGAAACTCATCCAGTACAGACAATAATATCTTGATTAGTCAGCTGTTTCCTGTGGACCTTTTATTAAAGATTGTATATCTTATCACTTTTAAATGAAGAACTTGACAGTCTGATACTTGAAAGCAGCAATAACCCATCAAATGTATGATATGGTTTGGCACTCATTCATGGCTCCTGATACTTGAGTAGGAAAAAACAATGGGCCTTATCCTACTAGTCAATTATTCTTAACAAGAGAGTTTATTAAATTAAGGTTCTACTAGCTAATTTTTCTTATATGCAGAAAACAAATCAATGGACAGAGAAGTTGCTACTAGACGTATTCAAAAGATTGCAAATATGCAGGACTGTTGACTTGAAATTCAATATTCAGAATAGCAATTTTTTGTTTGCTGGTAGTTGTGGGTCCAAACATATACTTACCTCTTTTGAAATGTTGTTCAATTGCTATCTATCTTCTGGTCAGTGTGACTAATGACCAAGCCCGCTATATGTGTTCCTTGTAGCCTCCTAACATCAATGATTTGTAGCCAACTAACGATTATGATACACGCTAACAAGAGAATTATTGGTGGCTAGCTATATAACGGTATTGACCGCGTTATCGATATGAAGAAAACATGTGAGATGTCTACAAAAATATGAGTAGCGATTTGATTTCCAAGTGGTTAATCTGCTAGCCTTTCATTGAGAAGGTATGCACTCTAATTGAACTTGATGGAAGAGACATTCAAAGACAATAGCATGTGGATCTCTCATATCATGGACCCCATTCTTTCTCAATAATTAATTTCTCAAGAAAGTGGATTTGAAGAAACTCTTGAATGAAGACTATAAAAATACACTACTCTGCTTCACATCCATCACAAATCACTCACTTACTCAAGCATCAAAAGATAGATACCTTTTCTCCCCTTAAATTTTAAGAGCTTTAGCTTGTTCTTCAAAACATTTGAAATGGGTTTCCGTTTACCTGCAGCTATTAGACATGCCTCATTTAGCAATAGCCAGACATCATCAAAAGTCACAAATGTACCAAAGGGCTATCTTGCAGTGTACGTGGGAGAAGAAATGAAGCGGTTTGTGATTCCCACATCATACTTGAACCAACCTTCATTTCAAAACTTGTTGAGTGAAGCAGTGGAAGAATTCGGATATGATCATCGAATGGGCGGTTTGACAATTCCTTGCACAGAACATGTTTTCTTGCATATAACTTCAGGCTTCAATGGTGTATGAATATGGGACTACAAGAGAGTGACATAGATTAGTATTGACATTTTGTAGAATATAGGAATGTTGTAAATATTTTCCTTTTCCCTTTGATTGAATGGGAAAATGGATGAAAATGTGTATATGAATGACATAGAAACACAATTTGGCAATCTATTATTATTTGATGTTTTGGCTAACACAGAATTGAATTGAAAGCTATGTTATCTATATGGTGAATTTGATGTTTTCTCGATCACAGAATTGAATTGAAAGCTATGACGTTATCTATATGGTGAATTTGATGTTTTGGCTAACACAGAGTTCAATTGAGAGCAATGATGTTATCTATATGGTGAACCATTTGATTAGACAGAAGAGAATACATAACAATTTAACTTAACATAATAACCAACCCAATTTCAAAATCGTCATGAACACCACCTGCATTGAAAGGAAAACAAAACCCTAAACTCAAAATCAATGAGAAAAGGAACTAGTGATAATGGAAAACGAACAAAACCTAAACTCAAAATCAAAGAGAAAAGGAAAACGAAATGCAGAAAAAGGAAAACCTAATAAATAATGTCTCTTTAACTTTTGCAACAAGGATTGTGGTGCAAAAGAACTGTAAAATTCATTTTTGACTGAAGCATGGTAATTCAAGTTATCACTTTTCTTCTACTACTTTGAAAACAGATTAACAAGACAAAAAAAAAAAGTTGAAGTTCACAAGTTTCAGGGGTTGAATTGCATGACTGTTCAACCATAATATACAAATAGAATAGATGAAAAACATGAATTTCAAGTATCAAATAATTTATTCTCAATTGGAAATTTAAAAGTTCTTTACAGCTGGAAACTTATCTCAATTGGTCTTTTATTCATGACTGTATATCTTATCGCTTACTATGCTTATTCATGGCTCTAATACTTGAGTTTGAATAATTATCTGGCCTTATTCTACTAGCTAATAATTCCGAGTCTAATTGAGTGTAAAAAGTTTTGCATTATCAGCAAATCTCAACCATTCTAATATATCCGACACTGTAAAACAATTTTTACACAGACAGTGTATATAAATTAAATCTTTATTCTAATATGCATAAAACAAATCTTTATTCTTATAATCTTGGCGGAGCAGTCGTTGTTACCAAAAAGCTTGGCCGTGCCGCGTGAATTATATGAGAGATTCATTCCTTCTTTGTATCCGGATAAATGGACTTGCATCCTGATTATTAAATTAGTACAAATGTTAATACGTTTTGCACGGAAAATAATCAAAAGTCATAAGGCATTTGGTAGGAAATGTAGATCTAATCAATTATGCTTTCATGATACAGATGAGTGGTTGACACTCACCTCAAACTAGTTTAGTCAGTGTGGCCCATTTGTATCCCCTTGTCAAGAAACAGAAAATGCCAATCTTGAATCTCTGACCAAAACATATATGCACAATTCATATACAGTGTGTAACCGTAAGTGTATGACTGATATTTTTCTCATAATTCTACAGGTCATATATCAATATTAAGCTTTGTTGTTGATATGAAGAGAACATGTGCCATGTCAGAAGCATGTCTGAAAAGAAATGAGTAGACAATGTACAACTGTTGAGTTTAACACAAGCCTTTCATTCAGAAGCTGTGGTTGGCACTCTTATCGAACTTATTGACCTTTGACAAAGACATCTAAGACAACGCCATGTGATCTCTCATCTCATGGCCCCATCATTCAAAAAATCATTTCTCTAGTAAAGGGATTTCAATAAACTCTTGGAAACTATAAATATAGTGTCCTCCTTCACAACCATCACAAACCACTCAAGCAACCAAACTCAAATACATTTTCCTTACATCTGAGAAATTCTGCTTGTTCGTCAAAAAAATTGAAATGGGTTTCCGTTTACCTGCTGCTATTAGACGGCCATCACCTGGCACTATCCAAACATCATCAAAAGTATCAAATGTGGCAAAGGGCTATCTTGCAGTGTACGTCGGTGAAGAAAGAAAGCGGTTTGTTATCCCTATGTCATATTTGAACCAATCTTCATTTCAAAACTTATTGAGACAAGCTGAGGAAGAATTCGGATACGATCATCCAATGGGTGGCCTCACAATTCCTTGCACGGAAGATGATTTCTTGCACATTACTTCTCGGTTCAATAGTCTATAAATCTTATACTAAAGGAGACTAACATATATTAGCAGCGAAATTTTGTAGAATAGTCATCATCTAGATTTGTAAAGATTTTTTTCCATTTCCTACATTTGGAATGAGTTAGAACTGTCCATCTGAATGATAAATTCAGGAAGAGATTATTTGTTATTATTTATTCCTCTATTCATAATGACACAATATATTCCACAGCTCAATGGGCTCATATATACTTCTATTTATAAGATACAAAATTGGTCCTTGATAAAATATATATGAAACAATATCCAATTTTCCTCGGTTTATTATAACGATGACATTAGGAGGGTACTACACGCTGTAAGCAAAATCAAGCTCGAATGTTCCTGCAAATTTCTCGAACCCAATAAAACATTCACCCAAACTCTAATAGTAGTTGATAAGTTTTCATGTATCTAAGCTCACAACATGTTTACATGTCTTGAGCTTTCTTCATCTAGGCAGAGCAATATTTATGCAATAATAAATAAGAAAGCTCCACCAACTATTCCAACTTTCATGAGATCCAATGATCAATTTGTTTAGCACGTGATAGAACATTGGGTGCAGGTCAGTAGAAGTGAAATGAAAATGAAAAAAGTAACGTACCGATAACTTTTTATGTTGCATTTTTCCTTTGACGTTTAACGAAGGTGTAAGAGACGACAATCGCAAGGGTTTTCCTGTGCACTCAATTAGCGGCAACCCTTTACACTATAAGCTCCTAGCAGCCTCCACTATTCATAAAAGTGTATATTATTATGTATTTTTCTAATCAAAAGATTATCATGAAATGCCTTCATTTGGTGTATTCTCTTAAATTAAAAAGATACTTTTAGTAAAGAGACCAACTAGACGATAAAATTTCAGTTCACGTGTTTCAGGGGCTGAACTGCATGACTAAACAATGCACAGAGCATGTATTAATATTATAGACGCACAGTTAGTTAGATTCTAAAACAGAAGTTAAACCAATCAAATAATATTATAGTTCAGGTTTACCACTTTTTGAACCAATTATGAAAAGTCTTCCACTGCCGGTTCACGTGGTCCAGACATGATCTACAAATAGATTAGCAGTAAAACATGAATTTCAAGTATCAAATAAGCTCATCTCATTTGGAAATTTCCTAAAAGCTAGAAACTCATCTTAGTTGATACAAAAGTCAACAACTAATATATTTTGACCGCTGACCAAGCCTTTGATGAAAGTTCCCTGTTGCCTGCCTACGTTTATGATGATTTGTATCCAACTATGCATTATGAATCTATATTAGAATTCACACAATAGCAGAACTTATATGTCGGCACTGAGCCGTGTTATCAATATGAAGAAAACATGTGACATGTCGAATGCGTGTCTACAAAAATACGAGTAACCATAATAAATCAAAGCATTAAATTAAATCTAGCCACTTCATTTGACTACCAAGTGGGTTGTCTATCTACTGGCCTTTCATTCAGAAGGTGGGGCAAGCTATAACCCTCGAATGTTATCAATGAAGAATTAAATAAGTTAATTTTGATTAATATATTTTTAACTCTTTAAATAATAGATGGAAAAATAACCTAGAATACTATCATATTTGTAGCGGTGTCGGTGTCCTACATTTTTACATTATCGGTGTCGGAGTGTCCGTGTCCGTGTCGTGTCCCAGTGTCCGTGTCAGAGTCTGTGCTTCATAGCTTATGTCAGCTAAATTACCATAGACACTGCTGTCTATGTCTGCTAAATGCCAGGGTATGTAACCATCAGAATTTATTGTTGAAGTAAATTTTAGACCTAATAATAATAATGTCATTGCAATGGTTTAAAAATTAGTAGCTTTCCTTACCTGTGCATAGCACTTTCATTTTCAAAGTTGAAACAGCTTTGTAATGTGGGACATAACTTTAACTCTCTGCCAAGTCTTAAGAAAGACCTCTAGACAGTTTCATGTGATTTCTTGTGAACAAAACAATATGCACAACTCATATATAGTGTATGACTGATATTTTTTTCATAATTCTTCAGGTCATATATCAACGTTAAGTTTTCTTGTCAATATGAAGAGAACATGTGCCATGTTTGATGCATGTCTGAAATGAAATTAGAAAGAATAGTACAAGCAGTTGGTTTAAAATTAGCCTTTCATTCAAAAGGTGGGGTTTGCACTCTTATTTAACTTATGGATCCTTGACAGAGGAATCTAAGACAACACCATGTGATCTCTCATCTCATGGACCCCATCATTGAAACTCTTGGAAACTATAAATATAGTGTCCTCCTTCACAACCATCACAAATCCCTCAAGCAATCAAACTCAGATACATTTTCCTTGCATCAAGAAATTCAGCTTTTTTTCTTCAAAACATTTGAAATGGGTTTCCTTTTACCTGCAGCTATTAGACGGTCTTCACATCGCAGTATCAAAACATCGTCAAAAGTATCAAATGTGCCCAAGGGTTATCTTGCGGTGTATGTCGGAGAGGAAAAGAAGCGGTTTGTCATCCCCATTTCATACTTGAACCAACCTTTATTTCAAAACTTGTTGAGTCACGCAGAGGAAGAATTCGGATATGATCATCCAACGGGCGGCCTCACAATTCCTTGCAGAGAAGATGTTTTCTTGGATACTACTTCTCAGATCAATAGCATATAAATCTTACACTAAAGGAGACTGACATAGATTAGCCTAGAAATTTTGTACAATAGTCATCATTTAGCTTTGTATAGATTTTTTTCCTTTTCCTTTTCTTGGAACGGGTTAGAATTGTCCGTCTGAATGACAAATTCAGGAAGAGATTATTTGTTATTACTTTTTCCTACTCATAATGACACAATAAAGTCAACAACTCAATGGGCTCCTATTTGCTTCTATTAATAAGCTATAAATCCGAATCTAGTTTTCCTAGCTCGAATGTTCCTGCAAATTTGTCTAACCTAATAAAACATTCATCCAAACTCTAATACTTGATAAGCTATATTGTATCTAAGACACAGCGTGTTTACATGTTTTGAGCCGTCGTCATCTAGGTAGATTTATGCCATAATAAATAAGAAAGCTCCTCCAACTATTCCAACTGCCATGAGATCCAATGGTCAATTTGTTTAGCACGTGAAATGAAAATGAAAAAAAGAAACATACCAATAATTTTGTATGTTGCGATTTTCCTTTGATGTTTAACTAAGGTGGTAGAGACGACAATCTCAAGGACTTTCCTGTGCACTCAATTAGCGGCAAACCTTTACTTCCTAACATCCTCCACTATTCATAAAAGTGTATATTATTATGTATTTTCCTAATCAAAAGATTATCATGAACTGCTTGCATTTGGTGTATTCCCTTAAATTAAAAATATACCTTTAGTAAAGAGACTAACTAGACAATAAAAATTTCAGCTCACATGTTTCAGGGGTTGAACTGCATGACTAAACAGAGTTTGCACAGAGCATGTCTTAGGTCTCATAGCCGCAAAATTAGTTAGATTTTAAAACAGAAACCAGTCCCATCAAACAATAGAGTTCAAATTTACCACTTCTTAAGCCAGTTATGAAAAGTCTCCCACTAACAGTTCTCTGGGTCCAGCCATAATCTACAAAAAGAATAGTAGTAAAACATGAATTTCAAGTACCAAATAATCTCATCACATTTAGAAATTTGAAAGTTCCATGTTGCTTCATGTTGGAAAAAGCAATGGGCCTTATCCTACTAGTTAATTATTATTAACAACAGAGTTTCATGAATAAAGGTTCTACTAGCTAATTATTCTTATATGCAGAAAACATATCAATGGACATAGCATTTGCTGCTGAACATATTAAAAAAACTGCAAATATATAGGACTGTTGACTTGAAATTAAGTTTAATATTCAGAATAGCGTATTTTTGTTACTGGTAGTTGTGGGTCCAAACATATACTTATCTCTTTTGAACTGTTGTTCAATTGCCATCTATCTTCTGGCCAGTATGACTAATGACCAAACCCTCTCTATATGTGTTCTATGTAGCCTCCTAATATTAATGATTTTAGGGGTATGCATGGTTCTAAAACCAAATCAAATACATGGATCAGTTTGGTTTTTAAAACCACTTTGACAAAATTGGTTTATTTTTTTAAGGATATTTCTTAACACACCACTCATGTTTTTTATACACCATGTGAAATTTCCATTTTGGCCCCAGATTCCGGATGTGCACATCTGGACGCACCTTTTTTCAAAAAACATTGATATGTTCCGGATGTGCACATCCGGAAGCATGGAATAGCTTTATTTTTAACAAATACCGGATGTGTAGATCCGGAAAAAAGTGTAACTTAATTTTTTTCTTAATTTTTTCCTCTGTATCACTTTTTTCCGAATCTACACATCCGGTATTTGTTAAAAATAAAGCTATTCCATGCTTCCGGATGTGCACATCCGGAAAACATCAGTCTTTTTTGAAAAACGGTGCGTCCGGATGTGCACATCCGGAATCTGGGGGCAAAATGAAAATTTCACATGGTGTATAAGAAACATGGGTGGTGTGTTGAGAAATCCCCTTTTTTTAAAACCGGTTTATATTTGAATCGGTTTGGTTAATAACCGGTTCGCACCAAAAAACCAGTTTTTGTTTGGACCAGTTTTAAAACCAAATTTCCCTCAAATTTGTTTCGACTAAAACTTTATTCTCAGTCCAACAACTTATTCTTAATTCCATCCAACCATTTTTGAAATTTATAACCATTCACTAGCAGTAAATTAGATAGTTCAACAAAATTGAATTGAATTAATTAGTAATAATTATGAAAAAAATGCTAAGGAACGGTAAAAAAAATTAATTTACAAAATACTCAATCTCTATCACATACATATAATTTTCTTTCATTTATACAAAAATCTCTTTTTTTTCACCTTTTCAAGAAAATGCTCTCTATACTATTTTACACATATCATTTTTCTGACTCCACCCATCATCACTTTAGTGGAAAAGATTTCCAAGAAGAAACATATTAGTTTAATAGTTGAATTAATGTAAGGTAAAAAGCATAAAAAACAACTCTCTAATCATATAATTCCAATCTAATAATAAGCATTTAAAATGTAATGTTGAATGTGAGATGAAAGACTAAATGCATCATTATGAGACTATGAGAACACAAAGTTCTCTTAAAAAAAGTAATTAATATTTATTTATTTATCTTATCATAAAAATCAATATATATATATATATATATATATATATATATATATATATATATATATATATGATAATGCTATTTTTATGTGAGAACATGAGAATGAATCTGAATCATTAGATTTTAAAATAAATGGTGGAGATTATGTGTGGTTTTGATTTTTCTCTCTCCTCCATTATTAAAATAAATGATGGAGGAGAGAGAAAAAATTTGACACATAATCCCCACCATTTATTTTAAAATCTAATGTATCAGATTCATTCTCATGTTTTCATATAAAAATGACATTCTCGTATGATACGTTCCCTATATATATATATATATATATATATATATATATATATATATATATATATATATATATATATATATATAACTTCGGCCGAATATGAAAAAGACTTGAGCATTGTAAACAAAATCTACATGGCAGGTTGGTCATGAACAATGACACACCTTTAACAACTATGTAGCTCTTCGAAAAACTCACATCAATATGAAAATTCACATAGCAGTGGAAGTTGACATTCTTGGGTAGAGAGTTATATGAATTTCATTTTTATAATTAAGAGGCTATGTGCTTGGCGTGGTCCGTGGAATCTATAAACTTGAAGCCATAAGTGCATAGAGTATCATAAGGGAAAAAAATACTTTAATGTACACACTCAACAACAAACACATGCTTAAATTTGGATTAAACTCATGGAGTTACCGCAAGAATATTAGAGACATTGCACATTTTTCAAAATTGCAAATGCAACCGGGACACCACTTTTGTTAGACGAAAATACATAAACATGAATATTTATGCTCGACTCTTAGTGGATATGAATCTATTAAGGAATATTTTCAAAATAAAATTACATTCACTTCCCCTGGGATCCATTAAAATGACAGTGACACTCCCTCTAATTTAAAAATATGCACTAACCTCCATTAAGCTTGTATATACCAATAGAAATTTTCAGTGACAGACAACAAAATGTAGGAAAATGTTATCTATACCTACAATTTTTTATTATCATTAAAAAATAATGGGGGTGTTATTGTCATTTTAATACACCTCGGGGAAGGTGAGTGTAATTTACCCTATTTTCAATAAAATTTTGGTGGAAAGAGATGGATGCACATTCAAATGGCTAAGTTTTGCAATCGGTGCAACATAATTAGGCTTAATATCTCACAATACAAATGGCTAAAACTGGTAGGCGAAAGAAAAAGGGGGGATTGCACAGTTAGACAACATGAAAGTACGGTTCTGACTCTAACATGTATGGTTCTGGAAATAAAGATTCTGACGGTTACTAGTGCAACGACAATAACCAATACAATCCCGACAGGAGCAAGATTGTTGTAATTGAGCTTTGATTGTGTTGATTTCCACGAGGAGATGAGTTTTGATGATGCCCAATATGAAGGATGCTATTATGATTCTCTTCTTGATCGTAATCAATTTGTTCAAAAATGTTTTAAAGTGAAAGTAAAAAATGAAATGGAATAATTATTATAAAAAAAAGGAGTACAATCGGCATATTTGATGGTTGGTTGGCGGTGGATAGAATGAATCTTTCTATTGAATAATGAAGAAAACAAAACTTAGGGTGCTATCCTTTTTTTCAAGTCACAAACAATTTACCTATAGTCGTTGATCTCTATGTCTACTAAACTAATTTATAGAATAAACAAAACTTAGGTTTCTATCCTCTTTTTCAAGACACGTGTTCCAGACATTGTGGTGACAAAGTACTAAGGTCAGACTGCTGGTGGAAATTCCTCTCTTATATCCAAAGCAACCAGAAAAGATGTGTTGCTTTAGCTCGTGGAAGTTGCAAAGACTTTGCAAGTACCATCAAGAAAAGGAATGTGGATGGATTAATCAAAATTTTGACAAAGGAGAATGATGTTGAGGATGAAGAAAAAGCTAACAGTGAAGAGGAAGAGTAAGAATAATCTACTAGTGATGGAGAAGAATTTTGGCCCTTTGTTTTTAGACTTGTTTTTGTGGGTCTGTAATAATTTTGACTTCTGCATTTTAACCATGGTTCTAGCTACTCCATTTGGTACTCATCGGTGTTTATGGTTTTTTTTTTGCCACTAACAATGTATGAGTCTCTTTTCAAATTGAGGCAAAAGGGGGAGTATAAATTGGTGTGTATATGTTGCAGTATATGTTCTGCAGTATTGATGTGTGCTCACATGCTAGAGCATCTGACTTGACATTTGGCCTTCAACTATGAGCATGTATAAGCTTTTGTGTGTGTGTGTGTGTGTGAACTCTGATGCTTGATGTGTAGTGGCGTGTTCTGAGTGATCTGACTGACTACTGACTTTGGTTGTGTGCATGCATGACTGATTGTGTGCCTTACTTTGGGAGCATTGTGATTTTTTTTTTTATGTAGAAACCACATTTCATGATTTCTAACTTTGCTACTTTTTATGTTGCTGTTTGCTTTGTGTATTTGTTTGTGGTGTGCTTATGTTGCTCAGTTTTTATTCTTTTGAAGATTTACTCTTGCACATCTTGTAAGTTTTGAAAGAGTTGTTTTGCTAAAATTTGTCAAAGGAAAAGATTGTTCTTTTTTATTGGTTGCATTATACAAAACAACATGGAGTGTACAAGATGTTTTTATGCAGAAAGGACACATGTGAGACCAGATGTTCCAGCATGTGTACAACATTTGTTCTTTGTCAGTAGGTCATGATTGTTGTTGTTCTGAGTGTAATTTCTGGTTGGGTTTCAATCAGATTTACTGTTATCATTTAGCAATGCATTAATTAGATTTGTTTGACAAATTAAAAGGGTCGAACCAAACAGTTAGAGATTTAAATTTGAATTCAAACAAATCAAATCTTTAGTTGGAGGAAAAACAAATCAAAACAGAATCCTCTACAAATTTTGATGTGATCAAATCAAATGCCCATTGGAGAAAAGTCCATAAGATTGTATTGATATTTAAGGATACTCAAACCTAATGTTTATTGAAGATCTTTGTGTTAGGGTTTATACTTTGAGTCTTTGTTTGTATTATTATTTGTGCACCACTCAAGCGACACCATTCATATCTAAAGGCGTATAGTTTGGTTTGTTAGGTGAGTTGTAATTCAACATTCAATATTTTGATTATTGTATTGATTACTAGGGTTAGTGATTGAGAGAAAGTGAAAAGAGTCTCATATTTAAAAGGAATCCTAAATAGAAATACACTGGTAGAATTAAGAAGAGGGACATTGAATCAGAGTTGTTCATCTAAGATACTTTGTACTAATTTTATTGAAGAGTGGATTTCCTTTCTTGGGTTGGAAGCCCCAGACTTAAGTGATGTTGCACTGAAATGGATTAATAATATTGTGTTTTTTATTGCTTTATAATTTATTATCTTATTTGTCAATTATTTATCATTTCTAGTTTAAGATGTTGAACACATTGGTTTGGACAACTGATTTAACATATGTGCCCTTAAGAACATAATTTCAATTTAATAAACTCTTTTTCCTCAATCACTCTCTAATTTTCTCTTAATTTATCATCATTTGTCAAATAACTTGTGATATTAAAATCATATTAATAATTAACTGATTTTTAAAAATGAAGTTAGATATGGATTTGTATAATCCAAATAATGGATTATTTGAGGACCCCTAAATATCTACCCATAATTGTTGTATATCCGAGAGATAAAAAAAAAAAAAAAAAAAAAAAAACAAACAAATATGATAAATATTTCCAAAATGACGTTCATATAACTTCTATTTAAAACTAAGGCAATGACGTTATAACCTTATTTACCAATTAAAAAATTTTTGCTAAAATTTACAACTAAGAAACTTTCATGTACCAAAAAACTACTCTGAGGTGAATAGATGGTGAATTCAAAAATGTTTAAAAATAATAGTAGAAAATGAATGGTAAAATAATTATTAAAAAACGAAAGGAGTACAATTGGCATATTTGATGGTTGGTTGGGGTAGAGGGTTAAATGTTGTAGAGGTATGGAATAAATTCTTCTATTGAATAATGTAGAAAACAAAACTTATTTTTCCATCCTCTTTTTCAAGTCACCAACAATCGAACCTAATCATTGCTCTATTCTCCTAAATTAATTTATGGAATAAACTAATAGAATTTCAAAATTAGAAAATGCCAGGATATAAAACATAGCAAAAATTAGTTTTTGAAGAAAATTAGAGATGTTTCAAGTCTGTCTCAAACATGATCATAATAATGTGGGACATTCATTTAATTACTCTCTCAAAGACCTCTAGACACTATCATGTGAACTTTTGTGAGCCATTTAAGAACTAAGTCAAGAACAATTCATAAATAGTGTTCTAATTTATGACAAATATTTCTCATAATTCTTCAGGTAAGATGTCAACATTGTGTGATCAATGTTAAGAGAACAGCATGTTCCATGTCTGATGCATGTCTGAAAAGAAATGAGTAGGCATAGTACAAGTATTGAGTTTAACATGAGCCTTTCATTCACAAAGTGGTGTTTGCACTCTTATTCATCCTAGACAATACCATGTGATCTCTTATCTCATGGCCCTATCATTTTTATAATAATTTTTCTCTACCGAAAGGATTTCAAGAAACTTTTGGAAACTATATATATAGTGTCCTCCTTCACAACAATCACAAATAACTCAAGCAATCATACTTAGAAACATTTTTCTTACATCTGACAAATTCAGCTTCTTTTTCAAAACATTAGAAATGGGTTTCCGTTTACCAACAGCTATTAGACGGGCTTCATTAAGCAGTAGCCAAACATCCTCAAAAGCATTGAATGCGCCAAAGGGCTATCTTGCGGTGTACGTTGGAGAGCAAATGAAGCGGTTTGTTATCCCCATGTCATACTTGAACCAATCTTCATTCCAAAATTTGTTGAGTCAAGCAGAGGAAGAGTTCGGATATGATCATCCAATGGGTGGCCTCACAATTCCTTGCACAGAAGATGTTTTCTTGCATATTACTTCTCGCTTCAATTGACTATAGATCTTATAATGAAGAATACTGACATAGATTAGCAGACATTTTGTACAATAGTCATCATTTGTACTTGTAAAGATTTTTTTTCTCCTTCCTACCTTTGGAATGGGTTAGAACAGTCCATCTGAATGACAAATTCAGAAAGAGATTATTTGTTAGTAATTTTCTAATCATAATGACACAATATATTCAACAATTCAATATTTTCCTATATGCTTTTATTTCTAAATTATAAATTACAAAACTGGTCATTCCTTGCAAATTTCTCTGACCTAGTAAAACATTCAGCCAAACTCTAATAGTTAACAAGCTATCTTGAATCTAAGCTTACAAATTTCTTACATGTCTTGTGCTTCTATCAACTGCTTCTTCAACTATTCCAACTCCTCTGAGACTCGATCATCAACTTATACAAACCCAATTGATTTTTTTTACTTTTAACAAGCAATGCCATCCATTTTTTGCACTGAAGCATGATAATTCAAGTTATCACTTTTTTCTACTACTTTGAAAAGAGACTAACTAGAAGAAAAAAAAATTACAGATCACATGTTTCCGGGGCTGAATTGCATGAATAAACGGAGAATGTATTAATATTATAGACGCACACAACTTATTAGATTCTAAAACAGAAGCTAATCCCATCAAATAATAGAGTTCAGATTTACCACTTCTTGACCCAATTGTGGAAAGTCTCCCACTGCCAGTTCTCCGGGTCCAGCCATAATCTACGAATAGAACAGATATAAAACATGAACTTCAAGTATCAAATAATCAAATCTCAATTGGTCTTTTATTGATGACTAAATATCTTATCTCAATTACTATGTCAATTCATGGCTATGATATTTGAGTTTGACAAATACATTGGGCCTTATCCTGTGTTTAATTGTTATGCATCGGCAGTATAGAAAGTTTTCCATTATTAGCAAACCTCAACCATTCAAATATCTGACTTTGAAAATAGTTATGATTAAAATCCAATATATTTAATCATCTCACGGTTATAATTGATTAATACTGTAAAAATATCTTTACATTGATAGTGTATATAAATTAAATCCTTATTCTTATACGTAGAAAACAAATCATTGAACAATAACTATCAGCACAGGTTAAAGTTTTGAGGTGTAGTCCACCTAATAATATTCAGATAAGTGGACTTGCATCCTGATTACTATATCACTACAAATGTTAATACCATTTGCATGGAAAATGATCAAAAGAAATTCGGTAGCAAACGGATATCTAATCAGTTAGGTTTCAATTATACAGATGAGTGGTTGACACCTTACCTCAAACTAGTTTAGTCAGTACGGCCCATTTGTATCTCCTTATCAAGAAACAGCAGATACCAATCTTGAATCTCTGACCAAAACAAAACTTTCTTTAACCTCTTTTGCAAGTCCTTTACAAATGACCACAGACACGCTGTCTATGTCTGCTAAATTAATTTCTAGAGCAAACTTACAGAGTTTGAAAGTTAGAATATCCATTCAGAAAATGCCAGGGTATGTAACCATCAACATTAATTGTTGAAGTAAATTTCAAACATTTTAAGCCTCTCCGAAAAATAATAATAATGTCATTGCAATGGTTTAAAAATTAGTAGGTTTTCTTACCTGTGCATATCACTTTCATTTTCAAAGTTGCAATGGTTTAAAAATAATAATAATGTGGGACATAACTTTAACTCTCTGCCAAGTCTTAAGAAAGACATCTAGACAGTTTCATGTGATCTCTTGTGAACAAAACAATATGCACAACTCATATTTAGTGTGTTACTGTTAGTGTACGACTGATAATTCTCTCATAATTCTTCAGGTCATATATCAACATTAAGTTTTCTTGTCAATATGAAGAGAACATGTGCCATGTCTGATGTGTTTGCACTCTTACTGAACTTATTGATCCTTGACAGAGGCATCTAAGACAATACCATGTGATCTCTAATCTCATGGACCCCATCATTTAAACTCTTGGAAACTATAAATATAGCGTCATCCTTCACAACCATCACAAATCACTCAAGCAATCAAACTCAGATACAATTTCCTTACATCAAGAAATTCAGCTTTTTTTCTTCAAAATATTTGAAATGGGTTTCCTTTTACCTGCCGCTATTAGACGGTCTTCACATCGCAGTATCAAAACATCATCAAAAATGTCAAATGTGCCCAAAGGCTATGTTGCGGTGTACGTCGGAGAGGAAATGAAGCGGTTTGTCATCCCCATTTCATACTTGAACCAACCTTTATTTCAAAACTTGTTGAGTCGAGCGGAGGAAGAATTTGGATATGATCATCCAATGGGTGGCCTCACAATTCCTTGCAGAGAAGATGTTTTCTTGGATATTACTTCTCAGTTCAACAGCCTATGAATCTTACTAAAGGAGACTGGCATAGATTAGCATAGAAATTTTGTACAATAGACATCATTTAGATTTGTATAGATTTTTTTTCCTTTTCCTATCCTTGGAATGGGTTAGAATTGTCCGTCTGAATGACAAATTCAGGAAGAGATTGTTTGTTATTACTTACTCCTAATCATAATGACACAATATATTCAATAACTCTATGGGCTCCTATTTGTTTCTATATATAAGCTATAAATTTCAAAACTGGTCCTTTAAAACAAATATGAAACAATATCTAGTTTTCCTTGGTTTATTATAATGATGACATAAGGGTACCACACGCTATAAGCAAAATCTAGCTCGAATGTTCATGCCAATTTCTCTAACCAAATAAAACATTCACCCAAACTCTAATAGTTGATAAGCTATCTTGCATCTAAGCTCACAACGTGTTTCCATGTCTTGAGCTTTCTCATCTAGGCAGAGCAATATTTATGCTTTAATAAATAAGAAAACTCATTCAACTATTCCAACTTCCATTAGATCCAATCATCAATGTTTAGCATGTGATAGAGCATTGGAAGCAGGTCAGTGGAAGTGAAATGAAAATGAAAAAAGTAACATACCAATAACTTTTTATGTTGCATTTTTCCTTTGATGTTTAACGAAGGTGGTAGAGACGACAATCACAAGGGCTTTCCTGTGCACTCAACTAGCGGCAACCCTTTACACTATAAGCTCCTAGCAGCTTCCACTATTCATAAAAGTGTATATTATTATGTATTTCCCTAATCAAAAGATTATCATGAAATGCCTTCATTTGGTGTATTCTCTTAAATTAATAAGATACTTTTAGTAAAGAGACTAACTAGACGATTAAAATTTCAGTTCACGTGTTTCAGGGGCTGAACTGCATGTCTAAACAGAGTCTGCAGAGAGCATGTATTAATATTATAGATGCACAATTAGTTAGATTCTAAAACAGAAGTTAAACCAATCAAATAATATTATAGATGTTTACCACTTTTTGAACCATTCATGAAAAATCTTCAACTGCCAGTTCACGTGGTCCAGACGTAATCGACAAATAGATTAGCAGTAAAACATGAATTTCAGGTATCAAATAACCTCATCTCATTTGGAAATTTGAAATTTCCCAAAAGCTAGAAACTCATCTTAGTTGATACAAAAGTCAACAACTCTGATAGTTTGGCAATTGAGTTAGAAAAAACACTGGGCCTTATCCTACTAGAGATCCAATCGTCAATTTGATTAGCACGTGAAATGAAAATGAAAAAAAGTATCATACCAATAACTTTGTATGATGCATTTTTCCCTTGAGGTTTAACGAAGGTGGTAGAGACGACAGTCGCAAGGACTTTCTTTCTTGTGCACTCAATTAGCGGCAACCCTTTACTTTAAGCTCATAATATCCTCCACTATTCATAAAAGTGAATATTATAATGTATTTTCCTAATCAAAATATTATCATGAACTGCCTGCATTTGGTGGATTCTCTAGAATTAAAAACATACTTCTAGTAAAGACACTCACTAGACGATAAAAATTTCAGCTCACATGTTTCAGGGGCTGAACTGCTTGACTTAACAGAGTTTGCACAAAGCATGTATTAATATAATAGACGCACAATTAGTTAGATTTTAAAACAGAAGCCAATCCCATCAAACAATAGAGTTCAACTTTACCACTACTTGACTCAGTTATGAAAAGTCTTCCACTAACCGTTCTCAGGGTCCAGCCATAATCTACAAAAAAGAATAGTAGTTAAACATGAATTTCAAGTATCAAATAATCTCATCTCATTTAGAAATTTGAAAGTTCCTAAAGGCTAGAAACTCATCCAATATAGACAATGATATCTTGATTAGCCAGCTGTTTCCTGTGGACCTTTTATTAAAGATTGTATATCTTATCACTTTTAAATGGAGAACTTGACAGTCTGATAGTTGAAAGCAGCAGTAACCCATCAAATGTATGATATGGTTTGGCACTCATTCATGGCTCCTGATACTTGACTAGGAAAAAACAATGGGCCTTATCCTACTAGTTAATTATTCTTAACAAGAGAGTTTATTAAATTAAGGTTCTACTAGCTAATTTTTCTTATATGCAGAAAACAAATCAGTGGACAGAGCAGTTGCTACCAGACGTATTCAAAAGATTGCAAATATGCAGGACTGTTGACTTGAAATTCAATATTCAGAATAGCATTTTTTTTGTTTGCTGGTAGTTGTGAGTCCAAACATATACTTATCTCTTTTGAAATGTTGTTCAATTGCTATCTATCTTCTGGTCAGTGTGACTAATGACCAAGCCCTCTATATGTGTTCCTTATAGCCTCCTAATATTAATGATTTGTAGCCAACTAACAATGATGATACACGCTAACAAGAGAATTATTGGTGGCTAGCTATATAACGGTATTGAACCGCGTTATCGATATGAAGAGAACATGTGAGATGTCTACAAAAATATGAGTAGCAATTTGACTTCCAAGTGGTTAATCTGCTAGCCTTTCATTGAGAAGGTATGCACTCTAATTGAACTTGATGGAAGAGACATTCAAAGACAATAGCATGTGGATCTCTCATATCATGGCCCCATTCTTTAACAATAATTAATTTCTCAAGAAAGTGGATTTGAAGAAACTCTTGAATGAAGACTATAAAAATACACTACTCTGCTTCACATCCATCACAAATCACTCACTTACTCAAGCATCAAAAGATAGATACCTTTTCTCCCCTTAAATTTTAAGAGCTTTAGCTTGTTCTTCAAAACATTTGAAATGGGTTTCCGTTTACCTGCAGCTATTAGACGTGCCTCATTTAGCAATAGCCAGACATCATCAAAAGTCACAAATGTACCAAAGGGCTATCTTGCAGTGTACGTGGGAGAAGAAATGAAGCGGTTTGTGATTCCCACATCATACTTGAACCAACCTTCATTTCAAAACTTGTTGAGTGAAGCAGTGGAAGAATTCGGATATGATCATCGAATGAGCGGTTTGACAATTCCTTGCACGGAACATGTTTTCTTGCATATAACTTCAGGCTTCAATGGTGTATGAATATGGGACTACAAGAGAGTGACATAGATTAGTATTGACATTTTGTAGAATATAGGAATGTTGTAAATATTTTCCTTTTCCCTTTGATTGAATGGGAAAATGGGTGAAAAATGTGTATATGAATGAGATAGAAACACAATTTGGCAATCTATTATTATTTGATGTTTTGGCTAACACAGAATTGAATTGAAAGCTATGTTATCTATATGCTGAATTTGATGTTTTCTCGATCACAGAATTGAATTGAAAGCTATGATGTTATCTATATGGTGAATTTGATGTTTTGGCCAACACAGAGTTCAATTGAGAGCAATGATGTTATCTATATGGTGAACTATTTGATTAGACAGAAGAGAATACATAACAATTTAACTTAACATAATAACCAACCCAATTTCAAAATCGTCATGAACACCACCTGCATTGAAAGGAAAACAAAACCCTAAACTCAAAATCAATGAGAAAAGGAACTAGTGATAATGGAAAACGAACAAAACCTAAACTCAAAATCAAAGACAAAAGGAAATGCAGAAAAAGGAAAACCTAATAAATAATGTCTCTTTAACTTTTGCATCAAATAACTGTAAAATTCATTTTTGACTGAAGCATGGTAATTCAAGTTATCACTTTTCTTCTACTACTTTGAAAAGAGATTAACAAGACAAAAAAAAAAGTTGAAGTTCACAAGGTTCAGGGGCTGAATTGCATGACTGTTCAACCATAATATACAAATAGAATAGATGAAAAACATGAATTTCAAGTATCAAATAATTTATTCTCAATTGGAAATTTAAAAGTTCTTTAAAGCTGGAAACTTATCTCAATTGGTCTTTTATTCATGACTGTATATCTTATCTCTTACTATGCTTATTCATGGCTCTAATACTTGAGTTTGAATAATTATCTGGCCTTATTCTACTAGCTAATAATTCCGAGTCTAATTGAGTGTAAAAAGTTTTGCATTATCAGCAAATCTCAACCATTCTAATATATCCGACACTGTAAAACAATCTTTACACAGACAGTGTATATAAATTAAATCTTTATTCTAATATGCATAAAACAAATCTTTATTCTTATAATCTTGGCGGAGCAGTTGTTGTTACCAAAAAGCTTGGCCGTGCCGCGTGAATTATATGAGAGATTCATTCCTTCTTTGTATCCGGATAAGTGGACTTGCATCCTGATTATTAAATTAGTACAAATGTTAATACGTTTTGCACGGAAAATAATCAAAAGTCATAAGGCATTTGGTAGGAAATGTAGATCTAATCAATTATGCTTTCATGATACAGATGAGTGGTTGACACTCACCTCAAACTAGTTTAGTCAGTGTGGCCCATTTGTATCCCCTTGTCAAGAAACAGAAAATGCCAATCTTGAATCTCTGACCAAAACATATATGCACAATTCATATACAGTGTATAACCGTAAGTGTATGACTGATATTTTTCTCAGAATTCTACAGGTCATATATCAATATTAAGCTTTGTTGTTGATATGAAGAGAACATGTGCCATGTCTGAAGCATGTCTGAAAAGAAATGAGTAGACAATGTACAACTGTTGAGTTTAACACAAGCCTTTCATTCAGAAGCTATGGTTGGCACTCTTATCGAACTTATTGACCTTTGACAAAGACATCTAAGACAACGCCATGTGATCTCTCATCTCATGGCCCCATCATTAAAAAAATCATTTCTCTAGTAAAGGGATTTCAATAAACTCTTGGAAACTATAAATATAGTGTCCTCCTTCACAACCATCACAAATCACTCAAGCAACCAAACTCAAATACATTTTCCTTACATCTGAGAAATTCTGCTTGTTCGTCAAAAAAATTGAAATGGGTTTCCGTTTACCTGCTGCTATTAGACGGCCATCACCTGGCACTATCCAAACATCATCAAAAGTATCGAATGTGGCAAAGGGGTATCTTGCAGTGTACGTCGGTGAAGAAAGGAAGCGGTTTGTTATCCCCATGTCATATTTGAACCAATCTTCATTTCAAAACTTGTTGAGACGAGCTGAGGAAGAATTCGGATACGATCATCCAATGGGCGGCCTCACAATTCCTTGCACGGAAGATGTTTTCTTGCACATTACTTCTCGGTTCAATAGTCTATAAATCTTATACTAAAGGAGACTAACATATATTAGCAGCGAAATTTTGTAGAATAGTCATCATCTAAATTTGTAAAGATTTTTTTCCCTTTCCTACGTTTGGAATAGGTTAGAACTGTCCATCTGAATGATAAATTCAGGAAGAAATTATTTGTTATTATTTATTCCTATTCATAATGACACAATATATTCCACAGCTCAATGGGCTCATATATACTTCCACCATGTTGCTTGGTTTGTCCTTTTGAGAGGACTCGTTTTTGGGAACAGACTCTTCTTTGTTCATTATCTGCATGTTCTTGCTTGACTCAGATTTATTTTCATCCACAGTTTTTCCTTTGATTTTGTTCTTTTCTGCAGCCTCCTTTTCTGCTCTTTTCTGTCTTTGGAACCTTCTCCACTGAGACCTTGACATGGGATTCTTTCCTTTATAGTTCTCTGATGGGTATGATCTTGGTTTCTATTTTTCGACCTCCCTTTTTCCTTCCATGGAGGAACCTTTCTGTATTTCAAAATTCTTCCATCTTTTCTGCCCTTGAGCATTTCTGATTGGTTGGACCCACTTATCATCCTCAACTTTGACAGATGGCTTGTAAGTTCTATGACGTCCTTCGCCAAACCTTTGGTTGTGATGCTCACTCCTTCTTGGATCGAACCTTCCATTTCTGGCTGCTGGGATTGCCCCCCAGTTTCCTCTTCTTTTGGCTTTCTCCACCCCCTCCAGATTGCTTGCTGCTTTCTTGTCGAACACCGCACTACAACGTGGGCACAACATGACTTCAGCCTTCTTCCTCTGGCACCTTTGGATGAATTCGACTAAGTTCTCCTCCTCCTTAGGGTAAGCCAACTTCTGGTACTCTTCTTGACGGAGTTCTTCGTCAGTTTCTGTTTGCTTCTTTTGATAAATTTCCACCATGTTGATATTCACATTCTGGTCATCAGTGATACTTAATTTATTCATTCTTTCAATAAGTCTTGCCTCTTCTTCAGTATTCCCTTTCGCCTGGTCGAAGCTTCCCTCTGAGGGTAGGTCCCTGGAAATGAGTTTGCAGCATTGCTTGACTGAGTTTCCTTTAGGGTCTTCCATTGTTCTACGCAAAATCCCATAAGGAGCAGGCTTCACAAGGCCTTCAGCAGCCTCTGCCTTGATTCTGGTAACGTTCTTATTGACTGGTTCCATAGTGTTGATCTTGTCAGCAACTCTCATTGTCTCCATTTTTTCATAATTAAGGCCTTCAGTAGCCTCATCTTTGATGATAGGGGCATTATCATTTGCTCCTTCGTCAGTATCTTCAAAGAAATCTCCCCATCTAGTTGGCTGGATCTTGTTGATGTCAATACGAGAACTTGGGGGTGCAGCGTATTTCACGAGATAGTCGAATTTTCCACTGTGCTCCTCTAAAGTATCCCAAATTACTCCATCTTCAGCAATTTTGTTGTTATTCTCTTCGTCGAAACCTTCAGTAACTCCAACTGCGCTCTGGTTGTTGAAACCTTCAGTAGTTTCCTCCTTCTTCTGACTGTCGAAGACTTCAGTATCTCCAACTTTGTTCTTACTGTCGAAACCTTCAGTAGTCTCAACTTTGCTAATATAGTCATTCAAATTTCCTACATCAAGATTTTCAGTAATCTTGATCAACACTGGCTGGTCTACAAAGTCCTTGGATACTTTTTCCACCTCAGGCTTGTCTAGGGGATCATCAGCAAACTCCACCATGTTGATATTATTGTCGAAGCCCTCAGCAGCTTCCACCATTTCAAAACTACAATCAGAGTCTACTTCGACTTCCACCATATTCACAGTGGAAGGTTCACCATAATTGGCTTCGACCACCTGCATGGGGTTTGAGTCAATCCTCATCTGTTGTTTTGATTTATCTCCAAACTTCAGTCTTCCATCACGGATTGCATTCTGAACAAGATCCCTGAAAAGGAAACATTGAGAAGTTTTATGACCCAAAAAGTTATGGTATTTGCAAAAACCTCTCTTTTTCTGTTGGTCCACAGGAGGCTCTTTAGTGCCTGCTGGTTTTATTAATTGACCATCTTTGACTAATAAGTCGAAAATTTCGTCACACTTGGTGACGTCGAACGTATAAGTTCTTTTGGGAAACCTATCATTCTTTACAGGTTTGACTGGATTTTTCCCATTCGACGGAGCTAGTACTTTACAGGCGTATGGTGGGCCTGACTTTAGTTCTGCCAGATAAATTTCTTGTTCGTCGAACAAAATTAGTTCATTTTCGTCACTATCATCATCCTGGCATACTCCTACATAGGCCACTCTTTCCTTTTTATTTTTATTTGATCTAAATTTCTCAGCTTTTAGCCTTTCAATTTGTCTTACCCTATCTGCTAATTGTGCCATATCTCTCAAATATTGAGTGTCTAATTTCTTTCTTATAGAATAATCTAGACCCCTTGCAGCCATTTCGACTAACTCTTGTTCTGGCACTTGTGTGAAACATCTTGCCTTAAGCAACCTGAACCTATTTAGGTAATCATCTATAGGCTCTGAAAATTTCCTCTTAACACTGGCTAATTCCTTCAAACTTATCTTAGTCTGACCCATATAAAATTGTTCATGGAACAATCTTTCTAATTGGGCCCATGTGAATATAGAGTTCGCAGGCAAGGATGTAAACCAGGTAAACGCATTTTTTGTCAAAGAACTTGGGAAGTATTTCATCTTCAAATTTTCATTATGGGCTATTTCTCATGCTTCGATCAAATAACGCGCTATATGTTCTATGGTGGATTCGCTAGTGTCCCCTGAAAATTTGGTAAATTTGGGGACTTTCCACCTTGGGGGTAATTCCTGTTGTAGAACATATTCAGATAATGGGGAAGCATAACTAGGCCTTTGTAATCCTACATTTACCCCATTTTGCGCCATTATCCTTTCGACCAGGGCTGCTAAATTGTTTTCGGCAGGCAGGTTATTATATCGTATTCGCTGTTGCAACACATCATCAGCATCTTGGCCTCTCTGGACTATTACCCTCCTAGGTTCTTGTTGAACGGGGATTTCGACACGAGGCTGTTCGACCACTGCCTCTTGGTTTCTAGGGTTTGCCTGAGGATTCTCTAAAGGCCTTTGATTTATTGTGGGTTCCTCTTCGACATTCACTACTGGGTTTTGAATTACTTGTTCTCTTTGTCACGTTTGAGGAACACCAAAAAAGTCAGCAATACGTGTCATTTGCGCAGCCAACAATTGGTTAGTTTGGGTAGTGTTTTGTATTAAAGGATTAAGCACTGCTCCCATTTGTTGTGTCAACATTTGGACCATATCATGATTACTTTCATCCATTTGTTGTCGAATTACTTGCGCATAATTATTTGTAATTGCTGGCATTTTGAAATTTGGTAGGGGTTGGTTCAATCTACTCATATTTCCACCATATCCCGACCCTTGTAGTGGTGAAGACACGTGGACCATGGCATCAGAATACAAGGATGATGCATTTTGCAAGTTTACCATCACTGGAGTTGGCATTCCATATGGTTGTTCTCTACCAAACATAGGCATAGAAAAATTTGTCTGAAATGGCCTATAATTATGTCCTCTAGGAGGAGGCGTCCCCATGGGCATTGAATGTCCCATTGTGGAAGACCTAGGCATATTTTGGGAGGGCGAAACCGCTGGTATAGATCCTGTTGATGAAGGCATAGCCTCCTCCAGAACAGGGTTTGAATCCACATTTCCCCCTGTTGAAGGGATAGGGTTGGAAACTAGAATGGTTTCATTTGGATTTGGATTATTTGGCTGATTTGCCATTCTTCTTACTCTTGTTCTTTTAGGTCTTTCTACGTCGGTTACGGCTAATTTACCGCTTCTCAAAATCATATAACGAAGTAGAAACTATTTGGCTAAGAGTTATTCTGTAAAAATTTCTAAAATTTTGCACTAGTCCCACTGGGCGTGCCAATTTGTTCGCTGTTGATTTTGGCGAACAACCTCTGGTTTACCAATCTCTTATAAAACTGGGTTACTTGCAGGACCAACCACACAAATCCTGGGATACATGTGCAAATTTATCTAACTCTTAGGATAATGGTGTTTTGATGGTTTGTTTTGTTATATCTTTTATGTATGAATGGTTTGGTTAAAGAACTAAATAACAACTTCTGGCGAAAAGATAAATTGAATGAAATTAAAACTTGCATAAAGTAAATGACAAAGGATAAATGACTGGGAAAAGTAAAGGCAATTATAAAAGACTTTGAATTTCTATAAACTTAAAAAGATGGTGTTTCACACGTACATTTCCAGATAATAAACTCTTTTCTCTCGCATGGGTACTTTGAGTATTTACAGGAATTTAGTACAAGTTTTCACACACTAAAATTCTACAACAACTATCCTATTTATATACAAATACAATAACTGCCTAATAACGGAAAAATTCTAAATCTTTAACACTTGGCCTTCTGCATGTCTTCTTTTCTTCTAAAGCTTCCACGCGTCTTCTGCCAAACGTTATAACTTTTGAATTTGAATTTTTCCTTTGTGTCGAAACGTTACGCCTCTTCGCCTTGTCGAATTATCGAAAAGTAATAAATGTCCCTCAAACCTTGTCTGATGAAAACTTCCTTATGTTTCCGTCGAAATGTCGAAACTCTGTTCTTGTCGAAGTGTCGAAAACTTTTCTGAATACCTTCGTTTTCTTTCTTCTTCATCTGTAGTCATTTTCTTTAGTTAAAGAACATCATTTTACCTACCAAGACATGGTGTCGAAAATATATGTCTACACATTGCGACACCTCTTTGTGATCTTTTCGATTGAGTATTAATCGTTTGAGTTGTATTCGCAGAACACTCAATAGTTTGAGCATCTTCGCTGCTTCCTGATGTAGAACTCGACAAGGTTGACATCTATGTTAAAAAACAACAACAACAACAACATGAACAACAAGAACATAAACAACAACAACAACAACAACATGAACAACAAGAACATGAACAACAAGAACATAAACAACAACAACATGAACAAAAAGAACATAAACAACAACAACATGAACAACAATGGCAAATGAGTTTACTGTAGATGCATGGGGAAAATATTTTACGCACCCTAAACATGATGACTAAGTAAACGATATTGGTGTTGGTGTTGTTGTTGTCTTCCTTCCTTACGACAACAACGATGTTGTTGTTATCTTCCTTCTCGACGGTGACGATGATGACGACGGTGTTGATTGGTGTGTAATCTTCCTTCCGTAACGATCATGACGATGATGACGAAAATGACAACAACACGGTGAAGAATGGATACTGATGATGCAAGCTTTGGTTGAAATTGTGTATTGTTTCACAGTATTGAATGTTAGGGTTTAGGGTTGAAATCGTGTAACGTTTCGTCTAGTTTCTATTTTCAATGGAAAAAAGGATACTGAAGAGACAATGAAACTAGCTACCTTGGAGAATATTGAAAAGCTATTGCGACGGTCAACATTCTAAACCGTTATGATATATTATTTTCATAATGAAATTTCATATTAAAGCGCCAGAGTTATATTTAGAATTAAAAATTAAAAAAACATACAAAATATATCACAACGGTGTAAATAAACAACTGTAGTCATAACTTTTATTTATTTTTATTTAAAAGTAAATAAAAAAGAAAAGGTGCGCCGTAACATAAAAGGAATAATATATATGATGACGCTGAGGTTCGAACACATGAAAGCTTGATGGTATCACCACGGTTGGATTATCAACCGTTGTTATATATAGATAATATTTATTCAAAAAACAAATAAAATACAACCGCGCCTTAGTTTAGATATGTCACAACTGTGTAGGGATAAACCGTTGTGACCATGGCGTCGTTGTTTATGCGTTTTGTAGTAGTGGAACTGACCAAGACATGAGACCATCAGGTTGGTAATTGCTTTGACATGCTATAGGAGTTGGTATCTCTTTCATCTTGATGTGAAGTCAACTTTTCTTAATGGCCCTTTATAGGAAGAAGTGTTCATAGTCTAACCTCCTGGTTTTGTCATCAAAGGAAAGAAATACCTAACTCAAAGCCTTGTATGGCCCAAAACATGCTCCAAGAGCATGGAATAGAATAACTGACAAATACATCATTGAGGAAGGATTCAGGAAATATAATTCTGATTATGGTGTCTACATCAAAGGCAAAGAAGGGAAAAATCTCTTGATCATTTTCATTTATGTGCATGAGCTCCTTGTAATTGGTAGTTGTGAGACTGAAATAGGGCAAACTAAGAAGAAGATGAAACAAATGTTTGAAATGACTAATTTAGGCAAGCTAGCTTATTTCCTTGACATGGAACTCCTACCTACCTCATGTTAAATGATTCTGCACCATGCCAAATATGCAAAAGAGATATTAACAAAGTTCAACATGTTAGAGTGCAACACTCCAGTCCCACCAGCTGAAACAAATATGAAATCAATGAATTCATATGAAGGCAAAGAAGATGAAGTGGATGCTATCAGATTCAGACAGCTGATAGGTTTTTTGAGGTACTTGTGTCAACGCATGTCAGACATTTTCTATGTAGTTGGTTTAGCGAGCAGGTTCATAAGAAACCCTCTCAAACAACACTTCAGTGTTTCAAAGAGGATAATGAAGTACATAAATGACACACTTCATTATGAACTCTTATTTCCCCAAGGCAAAGGAAACAATAAACTCGAGTTAAGTGGTTTTTTTTGGTGTTGATTGGTGTGGGGACAAGTTTGATAAGAGAAGCAGAACTGGATACATCTTTAAATTCCGAGGAGCACATGTGCCATGGTGCTTAAAGAAACAACCAGTGATTGCTTTATCTAATTGTGAAGCCGAATATGTTGTAGGTGATGCTGTAGCTTGTCAAGCAAATTGACTCAAATCACTGTCGAATGACTCGATGATCAAGACAGAGTAGCCAATTAAATTTCAAATATATAACAAATAAGTAATCAATCTAGCCGAAAATCTAGTTTCACATGGCAAAAGCAAGCACATAGAAACCATATTTAACTTTCTTAGGGATCAAGTCACCGCAGGGAAGCTTGGAGTTGTGTATTGTCCACGTAACACATGTTGTGTATATAAATAATCACCAAACTTGATGCAATTCTATCCTTATATCATTTCTAATATTCCTTCCCTTATGTTCTTCTTCAATTTAATGTTTTCCCAAATAGTATTAACTCCAAGCATATTTTAGATTTGCTAAGTGGTAGAAATGTAGTCTTAGGCGTTGAGTTCAAATATCATATTAGAATGATTTAAGAACTATTTTTAAGTTGTTTGTTATAAATTAAAACAAAAGTGATTTTTACTAACAAAATTTATGAACACATGGACAATGGAAATAAAACATGTTTTAAAAACAATCTTGTGGATATGAGTCAATTATTTAATAAATGAATGGACTTTAATTGAGTTGTGACTGAAAAAACTACATTGATATAAATCGGGTATTCTCTGTGCGCAACTGCAGAGACTAACCCTTTAAATTGAGGAGAACCATAATAGGCGGCAAAACTCTCTCTTAAGAGATTTAACATTGTTGCATGTTTAAAGATGTGTTCGAATCTAAAATCTCTAATTAAATTGAAAGAGACCCCAATCACCTCAACCAAATATTGTTGGATAAAATATTGATAATTTAGAAACTATGCAACAAATTAATTGAATTAACAATTAAAAAAAACAATTTGAATTAATGTGTCAACTGTACACTGTAGCTACTATGGTAGGAGAGTTTAAGGGAGAGAGAGAAGGTTCTTTGGTTAAGTTGATTTAATCTGAAACTCAAGTCACTCAGAGGGAGAGAGAGATGCATCTTGGAAGTCGCATGCGAAGTGAATGTTGAGAAGTTAGTATCTGTACACTATTACGTTATGTTACTGGCTTTTAGTCCCACATCGACTGCTTTGTTTCATTTTGTTGTGTTTATATAGTACAGCTACTCACACTTAGTTCGTCCCTTCGGGGACATCCGATAAAATTGGAACGATACAGAGAAGATTAGCATGGCCCCTGCGCAAGGATGACACGCACAAATCGAGAAATGGTCCAAATTATTTTGCCATTTTCTTCTCCGTTCGTTCGTCTTCTTCTCTGGTTAGGGTTTCCTTTTACTGCATCATTTCGCGTTCCTTTTCTCTTTGATTTTGCGTTTAGCAGCTGGAGTACTGCCACCTGATCTAACCTATCAATAAAAGAAGAAATTCTTCCACGACCTTAAACACTATTATTGGGACGAACCACTTCTCTTCAAGAGGGGCGCCGATGGTATTTTCCGTCGTTGTGTACCCGAAGACGAGGTGGAAGACATAATTTCCCATTGTCATTCCGCGCCCTATGGTGGGCACGCGAGCACTTCAAAGACTTGTGTTAAGATTTTGCAAGCTGGCCTCTTTTGGCCTACTCTATGGAAAGATGTCCATATCGCGGTTATAAATTGCGACCGGTGTCAACGCACTGGTAACGTCTCTAGACGCAATGAAATGCCTCAAAAGGGCATTCTAGAAGTAGAAGTCTTTGACGTGTGGGGAATAGATTTCATGGGACCATTTTCGTCCTCTTTTGGTAACAAGTACATACTCGTCGCTGTCGATTACGTCTCAAAATGGATCGAAGCTATAGCAGCTCCTACCAACGACGCACGAGTAGTGAATAAGCTCTTTAAGAACATAATTTTTCCTAGGTTCGGTGTTCCAAGACTGGTAATCAGCGATGGAGGTTCCCACTTTATTTCGAAAATCTTTGAGAAACTTCTATCAAAATATGGAGTCAAACACCGTGTAGCAACACCTTACCACCCCCAAACGAGTGGGCAAGTTGAGGTATCAAACCGAGAAATTAAACAAATTCTAGAAAAGACCGTTGCCACCTCTAGGAAAGATTGGTCTTCTAAACTGCACGAAGCTTTATGGGCTTATAGGACCGCTTACAAAACCCCCATAGGAACCACTCCATTTAAACTAGTCTATGGAAAATATTGTCACCTGCCGGTAGAGATAGAACATAAAGCCTATTGGGCTATCAAAACTATTAATCTAAACTATACCGCTGCGGACGAACTTAGATTAGATGCCTATGAGAATGCTAGGATATACAAGGAAAGAACAAAAAAATGGCATGACAGGCGCATAGCAAGGAAAGGATTTGAAATAGGAGATATTGTGCTTTTATTTAACTCTAGACTCAAATTCTTCCCAGGTAAGCTTTGTTCTAGATGGTCTGGTCCCTTTGAGGTTACCAAAGTCTTATTAAGTGGCGCAGTTGAGATAAAAGGTAGATCTAGTGAATCGTTCATTGTAAACGGACAACGTTTAAAACACTATCACTGCGTAGACAATAGGGATTGTTCAACTGCTCTTAAACTGGCAGAAATGCCTACATTCCCCGTAAACTAATTATTCATATAAATTGTCGAGCTCCCGACGTTAAATGAAGCGCTGAGTGGGAGGCAACTCACGCACTTTGTTTTTATTTATTATTTTGCTTCTTTTCATCTTTATCATTATCTTTTATTTTGTTTTCACTTCGTTATTTTTCTTATTACTTTTGTCTTATTATTTTTGTCAAAAATTTACTTTACTTACCGATGCGGTATATTTTTCAATTATTTTAAAAAAAAATCAGTACTGATTATCTCATTATATACCTCCAGGATTCTCATCTTTTTCTACCTTCTTCCTTCTCCATTTGCTTTACTTTTCCGACTAACTGTTAAGATGGATAATGAAGACACCATGGTTGTGCTATTCAGGGACGATGTCCAATGGCACCGCTATGAGGTTCTCTCTCTTAGACCCATGGCCCTAACCAAATTTCCCCATGGACCTACAATGACTGCCTTAGGTATAGGAGATAGCATAGACTTTATGTTTAGCCAGATAGGATGGGAAGGTTTTGCTAGAAAGAAGTATACGACCTACCACAGACTGACCCTAGAATTTCTAAGCTCATTGTCCTACGACCCTAACCATGGCATGGGATTTAATAGGGGTAAGATAACCTTTAGGCTATTTGGATACACGTGCCGCTTCAACATTAGAGAGATTGCGGACTTGTTGGATTTCCCCAATAGACCCGACGTTTTTACCATGGCACAGAAGGATTTAGTAATGGAAGATGAACTGAACTTTTTCTGGAGTAGTATTTCAGGACGACCTCATCATGACCCACACCCTATGGTGTCCACTGAAATTCACAACCCGACCATAAGATACTTTTATGTGATTTTTGCCTACACCCTTTTTGGAAAAGCCGATAATGACACCCTAGTCTCTAGAGATGAGTTATTTATCATGTTTTGTGTGTTTTAATCCCGACCCGTTAATGAAGCTACTTTTATGCTTGACAATCTCTGCAAGATTGCTCAAGCTGATCACGGTCCCATTCTGATAGGTGGCCTTGTAACAAAAATTGCTGATGTCATGGGATTTAGAACACGGCTTTCCCGAGTGAACCCTCTAGGCGGATATAGGCCAATGAACATCACTTTCTATTTTAACCGAGGACTCATTAGAAATCTTAGACCACCCCCGTTTCAACTCCTGATCAATAATGAAGTTGTTTCACATTTTACACTGCCTGATCACGAGCGAACTAGTGTGCATAACCGCCACAACTGGCTATATGATTTAGATGAGCCACAGCCTAAAAAGATCTTGGTAGTCATGTGTCTGACATTGAGATTGACCCTGAAACTCCTCCTCACTATCATGATTTCCCTGAGCATCCCATGAATAATACTGATACTGTCCCCCATGCTAACATCCATGCTACACTTGGAGCTTTCCGCACTGCACTTCAAGATATGAGAGATGAACTTCAACTTATCCGTCTTGACGCTGTCCGTCTAATGGATACCACCGTCGAGGAATTTGATCATCTGAACCAGGCTGTGGAATCCTTGAAGAAGCAACGTGGCTAATATTGTCGCACTGCATTTTTCCATTTTATTGCTTTGCTTTTAATGTTTTTAGAACCGTTTACTTTACTGTCGTTTTCTTTTTTATGTCAAGGAACAAGTTTACTTCAGTGCAATTTCAAATTTAATATTCTACTGCATTTTTTACTTTGAGTACACTGCTATCATTTTCCTGTTTTAATGAAGTATTCAATTCGTACTTACTGTTATTGGTTGCATTGATAATAATTTGTTTCTGTTCGCTTTTAATTTATTTCTGTCATATATCTTATATGCTCTGTTATCTATTTACTTTCATTGCTTCAATGCTAATGTTTCATATGCCAACTTTATATGCATTCTGTTAAATTCTCAGAATTCGTGAGCATGACGACCGTAAGGCCCCCTGTCACGACCGTCACGCGTCTTACGACCGTGACAGGTCTGTGACGAGCGTCACGCATATTTATAACACGCTCTCTGTTTTATAACAGAGACCCTTCCTCTTCATCTTCTTTTCTTTTCATTTTCTCTTCAACCGTCCCAAACCCCAATTTATCTCCACCACTTCATATTCCCGTACCCATTATTTAAGCAACACAAACTCATCCTCATTCTCACAAAACCCATTCTCACTATTACCCACTTCCTCCATTTCACTTATTTCACATTGCATGCACCATGGCTAGACACACCAGACAAACTCCAGACTTATCAGCTATTAACTTCAGAGAGGGAGAGTCCGGTGACCGCCAAAGGGCTAATTACCTCAGCTTCTACCAACGCTCATTCCAACCGACGAGGTACGTCAACACTGCTAGCCTTGAAGAGTTGGGTATGCTTGAGGGTGTACGTTGGATGCTTCAAAATGCCGGTTTATGGAAGCTCTGTACACAAGGGCAGTCTACTTACGAAACTCTGACTCTTGAGTTTCTGAGTTCATTCGCTTATGTTACACCTCCGGGAGATACAAACCAACTTACCGGTACAGCCACATTCCGAATGTTTGGTTCTGAGTATTCGGTGGGCCAAAACCAACTTGCCTAAATGCTTGGATTCCATCATGGTGCGAATGTCCATTGTCGTACCCCTAACAATGTCGGGTTCCAGGAAGCTTTCAACCTTTGGAATCAAATTATAGGTGTAGCTGCTACAAGCTGGGACAGCCTCAACGCAACTTACATTCATAACCCAGCGATAAGATACTTTCACAGAGTTTTAGGACACACGATCTTCGCGAGGGACAGCAACCACAAAGTCAACTCCAAAGAGCTCTTTTTCCTTCGCTGTGTGTTCCTTCCTGAACCGATTAATGCAGCATCATTTCTACTAGCTCACATCTAAGCCAACTGTGCTAGAGGTTCTAAGCCTTTCTACTTCTGAGGTATTGTAACTTCTATCGCACTAGGCCTTAATCTGGGAGACAGGCTTGCTACTTTACCCTCCATACCACCTGAGTCCCTGGATATCGAGTATTGTCGCTCCTCCCACCTCATTAAAGCAAGGGCGGATGGACGATACCATCCAGTGGTTCGTACCAGAATCATCAGAAGCATCATCATGCCCTGCTGAGACCGCATCCACCCACAGAACCAAGCAAATTGGCTTTTTGATCTCCGTGCTCCTGAGTCTAATGCAGCTGCTCAAGAAAATCAAAACAACGAAGCAGTCGATGAAATAGAGCAAGAGATGGATCAGCAACCTCCTGAGAACCCACCACCTCCTGCCCAGGATCCTACATCATCCACCAGACGTCGTCGCCGCGCCGATCCAGAACCCGATCCCATCACTAATGAAGAAATCTTAAGGGGCATATGGCACCAAAACCAATTGGCTGCCCAGAGAGCGGATCAACAAAAAATGCAGTATAATGAAATGATGAACCTTATGCGTCAAATCCAACAAGGGCAAGTCAACCAAGGCCAGCGGATAGACGATGTGATAGAAGAGATGGGTGCCCTAACGCTATGAGTACAAGACCTACATGACTATATCCATCACGTAGGCATTCCAGATCACGTGGCACAGAATGGACGCGCTCGCACCCGAGGCAGAGGACGTGGACCTCATTAGATTTAGTTTTAGTTTTAGTTTGTTTCTGTTTTAGTTTTTGTCTCTTTTTGTAGTTTCTATCCGCATTTATATCAAACATTGAGGACAATGTCCGATATAGTGTGGGAGAGGTACTTTATTATGTATTCCCTTTCCGCATTTCCTTTCAAATAAACAAGCTTTTATATGAAATTCTTGTTCATGTCAAATTTCCCCACTTTATTTAGCTATAACAAAAAAAAAATTGTGATCAATGCATAACTTGACACACCAAAACATAGGCTATGTAGGAAGTCGAGAAAAATTTAACAAGATTGATACCGTCTTGACACCTTAGACCTCTTGCATATGCGAGCTCAGTTTCAACATCCATTATACCGATACCTTCAGTTTTAGTTCTAAAGTAACCCCTAGTAGTTTATATTAGCAGTCAGCACCGTCTTAAACACAAACCACGTGGAGAGCCGATGAAGATAAGTGTTTGATGCCGAATCATTAAATATCTTTCGTATTCTTTGCTGTTGTGAAAAATAGAAAAATGCACCAAACCTACGGTTGCAAAAGTATTACAAAAGAAAAGAAAGAATCCATTGTTGGTTGGTTCAGAAGGACCTGGTTCTGAACTCGGTAGGGTGAACTACGGTTCGATCCCCCACAACCTACGATTAGAATATATATAAAGGGTTACCACACTTGTGTACCAGACCCCATGCTAGAAAGGATCAAAGTCACTAATCGGCTACTCCACTACGTACGTGTAAAGGCAAATGGTTTAATGTGATTGCGCTAGAATGAAACCGGGTTAAATAGATACGAGAAACTTTAGGTTGAGCTATAATAGAATGATTAGAACTGGCTTGTATAGAGGGGAGGTCTATGATTATGCTTGTTGCTTGTGTCACTAATGTATCTTTAGTGTTTTACTTGAGTATCCGTCATCTTAACAAAATGCCTTACAAAACATTCTCAAAACAAAAGGGTATGTCATGTGTGTGCGTTTGATAAAACTTGTCCGACGTTCTTACTGACTATTTGCTTGAGAACAAGCAAAGATTCAAGTGTAGGGGAGTTTGATAACACGAAAATGTATCATATATTTGCCTTGATTTACGACTAATAATTACGTTATTTCAGCTTAAGTTCCGATTATTCCGTGAGTATTCTAGTATTTTCGCAGGTATTTCATTTTCCAAGCTAAAAATGAGCAAAGTAGAAGAATATGAAGAAATGAGAAGAAACAGGAAGAAATGATAGAGAAAAAGCAGAAAAATAGAAAGTGGTGTGTGTGACTACCGTCACACAAGCCACCACGGCCGTCACGCAAATAAATGGCCACCACGCTCGTCATGAGAGCACCACGACCGTCACACGCACATAATGGTTATAACGTTCAGAATACAGACGTGGATACGAAGGGCCAATTCAGTCACGCACGTTCAACACTTTCTCCTGAATTCTCTCAACTTCAGCTTCAACTGCACATGAGCCCAATCTCCCTTGGACTTCTAAACAGAAAGTTAATGCTCCTACATTTCCTCCAACGTAAAGCAAGGCTAGGTCTATAAATAGGGCATTTATTGAATAGCCCAGAAAGAGATATTTTCACCCCGAATTGCTGCAGAATTCATTTTGAGAATTATTATTTTCCCTGCATTCTTGTTTGTTCCCTTTTTTTTCATTCTTTGTTCACCATTACCTTAAATAGTCATAGTTTCTCACATCAAGGAGCTATCGCACAGTAGTTAGGATTTTTAATCTTGCCTTCATCATTAGTTGTTCTGGTACGATCGAGCAAAATCCCACCGACTTGTGGAGGAATTGCTAGAAACAAATTATTGCTTATTTACCAGGTTTTTGTCATTAATTTAATAACAGCATTATTATGTCCCATTGCCATGTCTCATTTATTGTTTTGCAGTTTATATTTATTCTTGTTTGTTTTAATTAATATGTCTAGCTAAATCCATATTATTGGTATGTAGTTAAGTTAACCGGAATGGATTCGATAAAAATAAGCTAAAACCATAAACAACTTAATTTCTGGCTGTGATTTCTTAATTAAAATTGCACTTTTATTACGAGAGTAAAAAGGTAGCAAAGGTTAGGATTAAGACCACGAGAGTGTGAGATTTTAACCGGATAGCTGAAATCGGGCATTGGGTTTAAAAACAGCGAGAGCGCTTTAAAGTTAATTAGATTGTATTGGTTTTCAAAAAGTATTTTTAAACTCAAATGGGCTAGCGAGAGCAGACATTATGATTTAGGAGTATAGTCTGAAGCAATAACCACGAGAGTGTGAGGTGATGGCTTTTAAACTGATATTTTCTACAGAAATATAATGTGACTTATTTTTATACGCTTAAGTTTTATTAAATCCACGATGGTATACTAAGTTACGTACCGATATCCTAATATCAACTAGTTTATTCCAAATTTTTTATTCCCTTTTGTTTCCCGTTTGAACTTAAAACCAAAACATCTTCGCCTTAGCTAAACACAGTAGCAAACCGTAGCACTAGGT
Organism: Lathyrus tuberosus; assembly: GCA_022829125.1. Lineage (NCBI taxonomy): Eukaryota > Viridiplantae > Streptophyta > Magnoliopsida > Fabales > Fabaceae > Lathyrus > Lathyrus tuberosus. The sequence goes on along the minus strand of JALAZF010000403.1, from coordinate 2,007,461 downwards.
TGATTATCAAGTCTCTGTGGGATCGATATCTTTATTACTACGTGATAGGCTGTGCGCTTGCAGTTAGTAACCGTTAGACTCAAAAAGTCGCGATCAGTATATACCTGGAAACTCATTGGGGAGTAAAACAAATAAATTCTGAGAATGGCATTAGAATCACAATGGAAATATCTAGAAAAATATCAGATGGGTTCTGGAAAAACATCAGAAAAAAAAACTCAATTTGGGAAAACATCAGAGAGACGGACATATGTGACACCCAAGAATGGCATTAGATGAAAAGACACTAGACTTCTAATAATGGCTTTGAATGAAAGGTATAATCACAATATATGAGAATGGCGTCAGATGAAAGTGAACAAAGTAGTACCCAAGAAAGCATTGGATGTAAAGGAATCACAATATCCAAGAAAGCATTGGATGAAAGTGAACAATATGATACCCAAGAAAGCATTGGATGTAAGGAATCACAATATCCAAGAAAGAATTGGATGAAAGTGAACAATAGATACCCAAGAAAGCATTGGATGTAAAGGAATCACAATATCCAAGAAAACATTGGATGTAAGTGAACAATATGATACCCAAGAAAGCATTTGATGTAAAAGAATCACAATATCTAAGAAATCATTGGATGTAAGTGAATAATATGATACCCAATAAAGCATTGGATGTAAAAGAGGAACAGACAGACGCAAATTTGCTTTGGTAGATGCCAAGAAGTTGGACTTTGACCACAAGGTGAGACGCTGATAGAAACACGACCTATGGTTAATGCAAACGAGGATGAAACACTTTTGATATGCATATGTATATGAATTATACCATGATATATGATTAAATGCAAATGCAGATGCTGACGATATGGCTCGACTCTTTTGGAGAGAGGACAAGACTGAAAGACTGATTCCTCAACACAGAGATCACTGTCACTCTGCTTGGGGGTTAAAGATACTGATGTTGAATGCATCCCTACCACACTGGTAAACTGTATCAAGTTGACGATCCTTGTAGGAAGGATGAAGAGCTGCTTGGGGATTTTTTAAGTAAGTTGCCCCAGATTAGCTGACTGTTGTAGGTGAATTGATTATTGCTTCAACTTGATTGAGGCTGGGAATGACTGCTTCACTGAGTACTTGGAAGGCTTGCCCAAGCATGAGTCTTGAAAGGTCTTCCGGGTAAACCAATTCTGAGAAGGACTTGCACTAAACCACAAATATTGAACTAATTCTTCAACGGGATTGGAAAGGAACTTGCCCCTGATAGAATCACAGACCAAGTTTCTCATCTGTTTAAAAATTCCTTGAGAAGAAAGCCAGTTTGCAAACAAAAGTATTCATACAAACATGGTAAATGCAAAGTTCATGCAACTTTTGAAATCAAAATCACATTTTTTGGAATGATGCAAAAGTATATGAGTCACTAGTCAAAACATGGTGGTTTAAGACATTAAAAAGTGAAAGGTAAAGCATAGGTGTAATACCAAACAATTGATTTGCAAAGATATTTTGGAGTCAGTTTACGCAATCTCGTTGTAGTATGCTTTCAAAATAACCTTGCTTCAGTTAGGCCTTTTAAGGGTTGTAATATGGTATGGTTCATGGTTCATGGTTTATGAAATAAAGAATAAAGGCCCAAAGTATATCTGTACCCACCCAACCTTCGTGATAATCTTCAGTCCTACGCTCAGTTAACTTAGACTATGCGCTCAGGTTTCCAAAAGGTTGGGGAATTGCACTGATGATAGTAATGATGATGGTTCAGAAGCCAAGGGACTCTTGAGATGGCAGTCACTGCTTCCTTGCTACATTTAGTTGTTTTTGTAATTGAGGGCTTTCAAGGTGAAGGATTTAAAGATCTCCTCTGTTATTATCCCTAACTTTTGTGTGAACTGTTTCTTTTGAAGCTTACAATCAGCGGGATGCCCCAGTTTTTTTTCCTAAGTCTCCTTCAGAGGTTTTGACTTAACGGGTTTTTTTATCATTTTTTTTAGAAGGAATGTGACTACTAAGCTTAATGATTACGGTGAACCATCATCGACTTTTGGCTTTAAAAACATCTTCGACACTTACTTGATGTGTGCGAAGGAAAACTTATGAATGCAACCTTTATATGAAAGATATCTTGCATGAACGCACAACCAAGTTAACTGAGAACTACCCATCCCAAGGTTAAGATTACGGGTTTTTGTAAAGAAAGAAACTCCAACTTCTAGGCTCGAAGGGGTTGACAAGGGAATAACTTCCTTATTTCTCCAGTGTTTGGGGAATTGAAACAATGCCTTGCATCGTCAGCAAAGTTTTAATTTGAAAGCATATCAACAACACTATGGGTATTTACGTTTTCGTCATCCTCCCTCCAATCTTTGCATAATCAAAAGAAAATGGACAAGAGATATATATTTTGCAAAAGAAAGCATAAAGATGTAAATAACAAACACAAATGAATTGAATAAAAAAGTTGCAATGCTCATTTCATTAATCATGAAAATACAAACAGAATTTGAAAGCAAACAGCTAATACAAATAAAGGAAAATGCAAAAAACAAGAAACATGGCCTAGTGACTAATCAGCAACAAGGATGAGTTGTCCCATCTAAAACACTGGCTTTTAGAAGGATCACTGGCTGAATTCGACTAAAGCTTCACTTGCCATGCCCTGGTAGAGGATTGATCTGGACATTAGGATTGGTATCATGAAAGGTGAGGATCTTGTTTCTGATCAGCTCTTGTACTCTAGCCTTTAATGCATAACAACCTTCCAAGTTATGACCTGCATCACCTTGATGGAATTCACAATGAAGATCAGCCCTATAGTCGGCTGGAAGAGGATTTGGAGGAGGTGGCAGAGTCCTTGTGGTAATCAAACCTTTATGAACCAGACCAGGATACATTTCACTGTATGTCATGGGAATAGGATCAAAGTTTGTCCTATTACGGTTCTGGTTTTGTCCAACAGCCGGACATTGAGGATCTTGAGTTGGTCGAGGAGCAGCAACCACGGAAGTAACAACAACAACAGCAGGGTGTCTAGCATACTGAGGTCTGTGACGAGATCAAAGGTACAGGGGTTGGTTATACTAAGGGAAGGTACTAGCACCCTAAGCATCTGCAGTACTCTACAGGAACCTCTTGATTTATTTGTGTTTTGGCTAAAAAAATTGCTAAAGCGAAAAGATGAGTAAAGAAAAGAGAAAAGGTGGAAAAAGTAAAAGGTAGCTCGCTAGGATCTCGCAATCATATGCCGACGTATCCTTAACAGGAATTCAGAGCAATCGTAGTTCAGAACTACGATGTTAAAAAGGAAAAGGTGTAAAAAGGAAAAGAGTGAAAAAGAAAAAGAGTGTGAAAAGAGAAAAGTGTGCTCGCTAAGGATTGGGGCACTTGTGCCTACGTATTCTCAAAAGGAACTTGAGAAATCAGAGCGTCTGTAGTTCGTGGAACTACTAGTTGTTAGGGTTCTAAGAACCATGACAACAAAGAGGAAAAGCTTGAAAGCAAAACTTGTGAGGATTGATCCACTACTACAAAACGCCCAAACAACAACGCGAGGTTTACAATGGCATCCTATACACCGTTCTTATAGTGCGTACTGGATGCGCGCGCATTATTTCAATTAGAAATCTCAAGGGTATAATAACGGTTGTTATGAAAACAGTGGTGATACAATCTAGCTATCATGGGTTCGAACCTCATCGCCCTCAAATAGTTTATCCCTTTGACGTAAATGCTCCCTTTTAAGTTTTATTAATATTTAACTAAAAAATAATAATCATATCACGACGGCTTTTTCTTAAAACCGTTGTTACAAACTGTTATGTATTTTAAACACCAAGTATATATCAATTTATCCATTGAAAAAAGAAACAAGACGAAACAACCCTAACACCAACGTCGTCACCATTGTCGGGAAGAAGACAACAACAACAACAAGAAAGTGTTATACTTTAAGGTGTTGCAATGTCACATTTGAAGACAAAACCATCCAAAGGTGTTTCTACGTCTTCTTCCAGTGTAAAATCTCGATCTAGAAATTTGTGTGGTTGTGATGGTCGTATGGTTTCGTATCAATGCAAGAAGGGACAAAATAAAGGAATGCTTTTTTGGAGATGTCCATTTTGGAGGAGCGATGAAACATGTAATTTGTTCATATGGGATGAAGACGTGGGAGAAAGAGATGGAAATGACGATGTGAGCATTATGAAGTCATAGTTGGAAGTTGTGGGCTATCTGAAGGTTATGTGTAAGGATTTAAAGAAAAATAACAAGAATTTGAAGAACAAACTGAAATCAGAGATAATTTCTGGAAATATCCAGATGTTATGTTTTCTTGTCTCCTTTATGTATAATGTTTACTTTGTTATGAAATGTAATAGTTGAATTAGGGTTTGAATTACATTGTTGATGTTTAAACTGCAGATCCATTGTGAATTACATTGTTGATGTTTAAACTGCAGATGCATTGTGAATTACATTGTTGATGTTTAAACTGCAGATGCATTAAGTGAGAAGTTAAGGCGCACCTTTTCTTTTTTTATTTATTTTAAAATTCACAAATAAAAGGGTTATCACTACGGTTCTCCTGGTTAACCGTAGTGATATATTTATATTAAATAAATACTTATCTATACGGTTTTTATTTATTTTAAAATTCACAGATAAAAGGGTTATCACTACGGTTATTCTAGTTAACCGTAGTGATATATTTATAATAAATAAATACCTATCTATACGGTTGTTATTGTTAACGGTTGTGAAATAGTTTACCCATATATAAGCAAAATAACTTTCACTTAATTGACAGTAACGCCGTTGGCTTCAAAGTGAAACCCTAGAACCCATTTTTTCTCTTCGTTTTCACCATTAGCCGTGAATCATACATTAAGGTATTCTTCTTCTTCCATCTATTGTTAGATATTTCCCATTATCTCGTTTGTGGATTGTTATTTTTGTTGATTGTTCTCATTTTTTCAGATTCGTTTTCACTACCTTAACAAAGACCATACTTTGGAAACTTCATAATGTTTGCGTAGCTATGGAAAAAAGTACATGAAGCATGAAGCTGTGATAGAAACTTCATCCACCTTGTACTTTTTCTTCATAGCTTCACGAACAAGATGTTAGTAAATGAAGAATCAACACTGTAAGCAAACTTTATCTAGTTTTAGAAACAATGAAAAGAAGTATAAAGCTTTTGTGTAAGCTTCTTCCTCCTTATATTTCTTTTTCATTGCTTCCCAAACTAGTTCAACATCATAATTTATTCCTGTTCCGCGATTAGTTTCATTAAAAGGTGTTTTATTCTCGTTCCTCTCTTTACTCTTCACTGGATTATGGTTTTAGGGTTTGTTCTCAACGGAGGATGCTCATTTTTGAAGTTTGCTTTGTTTCCTTTCAGGTTAAGGGGATGATACAGGGTGATGATGCTGGTGGAAGCAAGCGTATTATATCAGTTTATAATTTCTGGATCTGGTATAGAACGTTGTTTGAGTTTATTATATTCTATTTACATTGTTTGTTTAACTAACCCTCACTTAAAGTTTGTTGGTGGTAGCAAGCTTATTATATGAGTTTATAATATCTGGATCTGGTATAGAATGTTGTTTGAGTTTATTATATTCTATTTATATTGTTTGTTTAACTAACCCTCACTTAAAGTTTGCTGGTGGTAGCAAGCATATTATATGAGTTTATAATATCTGGATCTGGTATAGAATGTTGTTTGAGTTTATTATATTCTATGTAGATTGTTTGTTTCACTAACCCTCACTTAAAATACATTCAGTTAATTTAACATAGATACTTATAATCTGCAAATTAAGTTGTATTTGAAAACCAACTTAAACAAACCAATATTGTTTTCTGATTGTATGCCTCTCATCATTTATCTCACGTTCTTTTATATATATATTATGGTATAATGATCTGGCTCCTTAGATGCATCGCCATCTTCCATTATAGTTAAATCAAAGATGAGGCAGATTATCCAATGTCTTGTTGATCTTATGGAAATTTAACTATAATCGAAGATAGCGATATATCGAAGGAGTCAGATCAATAAACCACAATATATGTAAAAGAGCGTGAAATGCACGATGAGACGAATGCAATCAGAAAACAACATTGGTTTGTTTAAGTTGGTTTTCAAGAACAGTTTAATTTGCAGATTATAGACATCTTCATCAAATTGAATCCATGTATATTTATTTAGTGAGGTGTTTGGAAAATAAGCAATCTACATTTAATATAATAAACTTAGGGTACTTACAACAATGGTTATCTATTGTAACCGATATCATAAGTAATTTATGTTTTATATAATTTCTCTACTGATGGGTTTCGAACCCAGAACCTAAGTGTATGTATCACAACGGTTTATTATCATAACCGTTGTGATATATGGCTCGCACCCTACCTTTCAATAACGATTTCCAGCCCGTTGTAGAAACAGCTAACTTACAACGACAATCTACATAACAACGCCTTCGCCCGCGTCATTATATGTCATTCCCAGCCGTTGTTAAATGTGTGTTTTCGTAGTAGTGATTGTAAAGGTGAAGAGATTATTGGCCATCTCTCGTGAAAGGATTTGAATGGCGAGTTAAAGGCTTGTAGGTGAAAGTGGTTAAAAAGTCCTAAGGTTGAATTAGGGTTAGATAATGGGAGAGTAAGGAATGCAACAGTTATGTACAAATGCATATGAATGACTAACAAGTCAACAAAAGATCCTTTCCCTTGGATTATATACAAGGATCAAAGAAGGAAACAGATACATGGAAGAACATCATGCATAAACAAGCATACATGGAAAAGCATCACGCGTAAACAGACAAAGATACGCGGCAAAGCATCACGAATAAAATCCACAAACAATCACAGCAAAGTATCGTGGATCAACAGTACAAAGATACGTGGCAAAGCATCGCGTAAACATTGAGAAATAACCAAGGAAAAACATCAGAATTAAATCACAGAAACAAACAAGCCATAGAATAAAATCGGGCACAAAGAGAAGTATTAATCAAAATTAATATAAATATTTTATAAGATTAATTAATAATTTAATTAATCAAAATTAAATAAAAATATTTAAAAGATTAATAATTATGACACACTTTTTTGGTATCTTTCAATATTAAAAATAATTAAAACAAATTTTCTACATTTTTCAAATATATTCCTAAATGAAAACTTAAAAATGATGACATCTAAAATAAATGATATAAAAATGATATATTTTGGTATTTTCTAAATATTAAAATCAAAGAAGAAATAAAATTCACTAAAAAATAACATAAAAGAGAAAGATAAAAAATAATTGAAATGTTTCTTATCTTTTAATTATATAAACTAAAAACTAAAAAACTAAAATATTAATAATAAGATATGGAGAGTAATACTTACAGTAAGTAACAGGAATACACGAGTAATAAAAAACAAAAGTTCTTTTGTACACCTTTCACTTGTACGCGATTCTCGCTCTCTCCCTCGACGGCGCGGTTTGTGGTGCGGTTTCCTTCTCGCTTATTCGCACGTGTAACTCCCTCCGTCTCGTGCGGCTGCAGTTTGTGTGAGTGTGGTTTTCTATTTTCAATGCGCTGCATGTGAATAGTAACAGTTACAGGAAGTGAAAAATGAGGGTAGCAAAAATGTGTGAGAGAGCACATGATGGTGGAAAAGGGAATGAAGTCAAGAGTAATGGCTTTATGGAAAAAGGAATAAGTTTTGAGATGGTGAAGTAATATGTATGTACTTTGTATTATCAAGAAAAAAGGAATGGGTTCCGCATGGGTTACTTTGGTATGAAGGTTCATTTAATATATATATTTTTTATTTTTCATTGGTATAATGCAAGGAGTATGTGTGTGTTATGAAATAGAGAGTATCATAGAGTTATGGTCATATGTGGAAGAAGTGCAGCGTGTGGTTTTAAGCATGAGGGGAGGCTTATGGTTTTATTGTGTGTTGGTTTTTTTCTTCCTTTTTTTTAATGAAAAGTGTGTTTGTGTTACTGAGAAAAAAAATTGTTTCCTATTTCCCTTCTATGTGTGCATGGCGTGTTGCATATGTCTGCTATTTATTCTTTTCTTTTAATTAAAGTTCAAATGGGAGAGGAGAAAAAGTATTAGGTGGTTTTGTTTCTGATCGTGAAGGCTAGATCAGATCCTGTTGAAGTGGGCCACCAAGTACGTCTGAGATGCTGGGCGTATGGAGAGGAGGAGGGGGTGTACCTGCAAGGCACTCCGACGCTCAAGTAAGAAAGGGTCAGAGAAAAGGGGCAAGTACAAAGTATTAGTTCGTAGGGTGAATATTTAATACCTGACCCTCTCAAGTGAGAGGGTTTATATAATTCCCCCAAGCGCGTGGCCAACGGTCCTATTTTTGGGGCGAAATAGTTGTTTTTCCGAAGAATAGGTAACTGCCCAAAACTAGCCGTTATGTCAGGCAGGGTGCCCAAAACTAGCCGTTATGTCGAGCATAGGCATAGTGTCGGGCACATGCCCCTGGCTGTTCGGGGAGTGAAGAAGCCGTGCGGAATGGGCAGCATTTCCGGGGAGGAGCGATGCAGTCCTTGCTCGGTTGGAGGGGCAGAAAGGTAAATTTCGCCCCTTTGCGGATTGGACTTAGGCAATTGGGCCGTTCTGGGAGCAGAGGTGGATTGAGCCATGTCTAGCCATTGGTCCAGTCCAGAACAGGAGCTCCCTAAGTCGTTTCTCCCGAGCATAGGAGTGGTGACTTAAGGACAGCTCGTGGCTCAGGGGAGCTAACATAGGGTTGTCGCTTGGCGACGTAGGAGGTTTGTCTCGTGGTGCCCATTGTCTTTGGTGCTCGTGATGTTCCTGACCGTGATAGAACTGCCCGTCGTACAGGGAGGCTAACGGTTGGAAGGAATTGGAAACGTTAGGGCGCCACGTGTGCATAGAGTTCTGTGCAGCAGTTGCTAGACAATGATGGCTAGTTAATAGCCATCATGACCTACGAGGGCGTGCCATCGCACGTGCCCCTCTGTATAAAAAGGGGAAACTCATTTCATTTTGAACTTTTCGCTCTTGTTTCTCTTCGTCTTTTTCAGAATTTCTACCCGTCACCGTCGTCTGCTATTCCGGCCACCGCATCAACTTCCGGGCAGCCGCCATTCACCTTCCTAATCAAGTAAGTTCGCCGATTTTTTGCTCTTTTACCCATTTGACGGTTGTTTGTAGTCTTGCATGCGGTTACGTTTAGGTTTAGAAGATGAAATATATTAGTTTCCGGTGATTGTTGGTGGTGGACGGTGGTCGTGCCATTTTCCGCCGCCGATAAGGCCGCTAGGTTTTAGGATATTCTGGTGGATCAGGTGGTTTCCGCGTCATTGCGATGATGATGCATGCGTAACCGTCGTGATCGTTCAGATTCAAAAGCAGCGATGAAGTTTCCGGCGAGCCTCTGCAGTTTTCGGTGAAGCTTTGCAATTTCCAGCGGAGCTTCAAACAGAAACTGGGAAGTGGCTCGAGGAAGTTCCTCGTACGGAAACAGATTGCTCCGGGCATCTCCTCGTGGGAGACTCTTAGAGTTTTTTGTTCGATGTTAGGGCTTAGGTCGGGGACGTCGTCCTCAGCCCTTTGCGCGCCCTTTCACTTGACTAGCGGTGGAATGGTGGATTTGATCTATCGTCGAATTCACTTTTTTCTCTGCTTTTCAGGTGATCGATATGGCGACGGGGCCATATGGAGAAATTATCCTGGATTCGTCCGAGGAAGAGGCGAGTTCCTCGGACAACAGTAGTTCAACGACTTCAAGTATCCCCAGCGAGGTCGGGGAAGAATAGGAAATGGAAGATATGGAAGAGGATGTCGTCGAGGATTCTACGGAGGAGTGGCAGGTGGTTGAACCAGCCGAGCACGAGTCCACCTTCGCCACATACTTAGGGGATGTTTTTACGGAAGTCGGGCCAGAGGGGGAGTGGGAGGTTCACTTTCCCTCCGAGGATGATCGGGTCTGCACGGATTTTGGGGATCGCTTCACTATGTACAAATATGCCTTCAAAGAGTTGGGATTGAGATTGCCATTCACTGATTTTCAGCAATCAGTGTTTGTGCACTTGAAGTTGGCCTCTACGCAGCTGCACCCGAACTCACTGGCCTTCATATGGGCGTTTGAGCTGACCTGTGATTTCTTGAAGATAGGGGCTACTCTTCCCTTGTTCTTCACAGTCTTCCACCTTCAACGGCAGCTGTCAGGGAGGAAGTACGGTTGGGTTTCGTTGAAGCAGCCTCGCAAGCTGTTCAAGCCTTTCTTTGAATCGATACGGACGTTCAAGGAGAGGTACTACATCATTGAGCCCGTATCGGAAGCTGCCCAGGACAACACTTATCTTTGGGAGATTGAGGTCGACGAGGAGGGAAACGAGCGGCGCGACGAGGCTGGGAAGTTTATCGGGGAGAGAGTATACAAGTTCCCCATCCACTAGGGACCTGGCCATTTCACCAAGAAGCCTGACGATTACATTCTTCAGCCGCACGAGTTAAACGGGCAGGATGCTGTTGCGTACGAGACGCTGGTGAAGTACATTAACTCCTTCCTGCTCGCTAAATGCTGGATGAAGAAGGGTAAACCGATCTTCGAGGAGGATGGTAGCCAGAGGGTTGAATACCGCTTTATTAATACCAAGGCACTCCTGGAGTGCAAGACTCCTGCGGAAGCCCAGAAGCTGCTCGGTAGTCTTAGTTATTTTAATTTTCCCGAACTATTTTCTTTCCTCGTATCTAACATGCTCGTATTCTGTTTGTGCAGGTGAGATGCCTCAGGCTCATGAGAGGATGGTGAAGAATGCTCTTGCAAGGAACAAGCATGTAATGGCTCCTCCAAAGTCTCGATTTGCCAATGCGCGTGCTCCAACTCATGCTCAGTCTGCTGCGAGGACCTCTTCTCCCACTCCTGCTCCTCGGGGATCTTCCTTGCCTTTGACCTCACGAACCAAGCGGCCGAGGGCTAACGACGTCGTGGATCTCAGCCGGGCCCCAGAGTAAGGGAGGTTCGAGCTTCCTCCTTGCATACTTGATAGAAGATTCTTTGAGGGGAACTCCTTGGTTGTGCCGCGAGCAGAATCTTTTCGGGTGGAAAACATGGACCACCCGAGCAAGAGGGCGTTGGTGGCCCAAGATGCCTCTGCACTGGTCAGAGTTTTAGAAATGGCGTCCATATATGCTGAAGAGAACTCTGTAACTGAGTCTGAACTCAAGGCTGCTCGGGCTACCGTGGCATCTCTCACGGAAGAGGTGAAGAGTGCTGACGATGCTCGAAAGAAGGCTGACGAGGAAGTGGCCAGGCTGAAGAAGGAGAATTCTACGCTGGCTGCGGAGAAGAAAGCGGCTGAGGAGCTGGTCCAGCAGCTGAGGGAGTTCAATGCTCTGGGCGAAGATGAACCCGAGGATGTGAAGGAACTGAAGACAAGGTCTGAGCTAGTTGCCCGTATGTTGGCGGCCAAGGATGATAATATCATCATTGTGGACGAATCCTTCAAGAATGTCGTGTCTCAACTGCGGGTGGTGAACCCCGGTCTATGTAATCCAGTACAATCATGGTCCTAGTGGCCATTTATCATACTTAAATTATGTGTCCGGTCCTGGTGGCCGGTTCTGTTATTTGCATGGTTTTACTTGCTTTTATTCTCTGCTAAGTGTTGTACTCATGCTCATTGTGAATGTACGTCTGCCCGTGATAGGGAATATTTGACTTATGTGAAGTTTCAGGGGATTTCTCGTTGTAGATGTGTTCGGCAGTGGGGTGTATTGGTCGAACGGCCGGGGAATATCCTGGCGGGGGTGCGGAGCTCAGGTCGCGTTTGAGGCCTGAGTTCGCGGCGTGAACGTCCCATCGCGAGCTGGGGTTCTGCCAGTCAAGGTACTTTGACAACGGTGATGCTCGATTGAGGACCGCTATCGAGCAGATACTCGGCTCGGTACTGAGTGGGGTTCTGCTTTATTGGTATGTGACGCTTGTACCTAGGCGTGCATAGTGGTCGGTAGCTGACGTTCGTCGTCGTGATGGGTCGAACCAAGAATTAGGGCCTTAGCTATAGTATTGTTTTAGCTTTTCGGCGTTCCATGGTCGAGCAAGTGCTTCCCCGTTGAGATGTTCTAGGTAATAGGCCCCATTCTCCGTTTTTGCTCGGAGGCGATAGGGTCCTTCCTAGTTGGCGGCTAGTTTGCCCTCGCGATAGTCTTTGTGGTTTCTCCTTAGAACAAGGCTTCCCACGTCTAACTCTCGTCGTATCAGCTTCGCGTTGTGCCTGATGGTAATTTTTTGTTTTAATGAGGCCTCGCGGAGGGCTTCCCCAGTTCGGATTTCCTCGACGAGGTCGAGTTCTTCTCTTAATAATTCGTCGTTCATCTCCTCGTTTAGGGGTGACTCTGTCCGCCTGGAGGGTACGTGAATTTTGACGGGGATTACAGCCTCAGTCTCGTACGCTAGACGAAAAGGTGTTTCTCCGGTTGTAGAGTGTGGAGTTGTGCGGTATGCCCATAAGACACTGTGCAGTTCCTCGACCCAAGCCTTCTTTGTTTCGTCCAGCCTTCGTTTGAGGCCTCGAAGGATGACCCGGTTAGCTGCTTCAGCCTGCCCGTTTATTTGAGGGTGCTCGACGGACGCGAAGTGTTGCTTCGTGCCCAGGCGGGCGACGAAGTCCTGGAACTTCCTGTCCGTGAATTGTGTCTCATTGTCCGTTACTATCGCTTGAGGGATGCCGAAACGTGCGAGGATGTTTCGTATGTAAAAACGTAGTATATTGAGGGCAGTTATTTTGGCCAGAGCCTCCGCTTCTATCCATTTTGTGAAGTAGTCTACGCCCACTATTAGGTATTTGTTCTGATTTGATCCTACCACGAATGGTCCTAGGATGTCTAGACCCCACCAGGCAAATGGCCACGGGGAGGACATAGCCTTGAGCTCGTTAGGTGGAGCCAGGTGCATGTCCCCGTGCCGTTGGCATTTATCACATTTCTTCACGTGTTCTTTAACGTCGTGTTGCATGGTCGGCCAATAATATCCCGCTCAGAGGGCCTTTCGGGCAAGGGACCTTCCACCGAGATGTTGGGTGTTGATTCCTTCGTGGATTTCACGCAAGATGTGAGCGACCATTTCCTCGTCGACGCTTTTGAGCAGTGGAATGGAAAATCCTCGCCGGTAGAGTTTATCTTCGACCAGGACATAAGAGCAGGCTCTTCGCCTAACCACACTGGCCTCCTTGGGGTCAGACGGGAGTTCGTCCTTGGCGAGGTAGTTGTAAACGGGGGTCATCCAGCAATTGTTGTCGTCGATCACGTGTACGTCGAGGTTCGTGGAAGCCTTCTCGATGCTGGGTCAAGGTAGAACCTCTTGTATCACGGACTTGTTTCTGCCTTTCTTCTTTGTACTGACCAGTTTGGACAAAACATCTGCTTGGACATTGTGCTCGCGGGGAACATGTTTCACTTCTACCGTTGTGAACTTCGCCATTTCCTTTTTGACCAGGGCTAAGTATTCGGTCAGGTTGTCGTTTTTGGCTTGATATTCTCCTCGGACCTGAAGGGCCACGAGTTGTGAATCTGTGCAAATGCCGACTTCTTCTGCGCCCAGGTCCTCGGCTAGACGTAACCCAGCGAGGAAGGCTTCGTACTCAGCCTGGTTGTTAGAGGTGAGGAAGGACAGGGTGAGCGACACTTCAACGATGATTCCTTCGTTACTCTCCAGTATGATGCCTGCACCGCTTCCTGCCGAGCTGGAGGCACCGTCCACAAAAATGGTCCATCTGCGCGCTTCGCTCGCGGGGGAGTCTACGAACGTTTTTTCTGCGATGAAGTCGGCTAGAGCCTGGGCCTTAAGGGCCTTCCTGCTTTCATACAGGATGTCAAATTCAGACAATTCAAGCGACCATTTGAGCATTCGACCGGCCATGTCTGGCCGTCCCAACAGTTGTTTTATGGGTTGATCTGTTCGAACCACGATCGTGTAGGCTAGGAAGTAGTGTCTTAATCTTCTGGCTGCGTTGATGAGGGCCATGGCCACTTTCTCTATCTGTTGGTACCTTAACTCTGGTCCTTGTAGTGCTTTGCTCGTGAAGTATATGGGCTTCTGCCCGTCAGGTGTCTCGCAGACGAGAGCGGCGCTTACCGCTTCGGTTGCTACGGCGAGGTACAAGTATAAAGTTTCGTCGTTGTCCGGGCGAGAGAGGACGGGTGGTTTCGAGAGTGCCCGTTTCAGGTGGAGAAGAGCCTTGTCACATTCCTCGGTCCATTCGAATGCTGCCTCCTTGCGGAGGAGTTTGAAGAATGGTAAGGCGTGCTGGGTAGACTTGGCCACGAAACGTGACAATGACGCGAGCATCCCGTTGAGGGACTGGATATATTTCTTTGACTTGGGTGTTGGAAACTCGGAGAATGCTCGATACTTATCGGGATTGGCCTCGATTCCTCGTTTTGTTAAGTAGAAGCCGAGGAACTTGCCTGCCCGGAAACCGAACGTGCACTTCTCCGGGTTGAAACGCATTTTGTGTTTTCTGGCCTGTTCGAAGACCTTCCTTAAATGGGTAGTGTGATCGATTTCCTCATGGGATTTTACGATCATGTCGTCCATATAGACTTCGAGCATGTCGCCTATCTCTCCCCGGAAGACCTTGTTCATCATTCTTTGATAGGTCGCACCGGCGTTCTTGAGGCCGAAGGGCATTACGTTGTAGTAATAGTTGCCCGATTCGGTCATGAAGGCTGTGTATTTTTTATCGCTCATTGCCATTGGAATTTGATTATAGCCCGAGTAGGCGTCCATGAATGATAAAAGTTTAAAAACGGCAGAATTATCAACAAGTTTATCAATATTGGGGAGGGGGTAGGCATCCTTCGGGCATGCCTTATTAAGATCAGTGTAGTCAATGCACATTCGCCATTTGCCATTAGATTTTTTCACAAGTACAACGTTGGACAGCCAAGTGGTGTACTTGGCCTCCGAGATAAATTTGGCCTCGAGGAGGTCTTTTACAGCTTTTTCTACAGCCTCTGTTTTCCCCAGAGACTGCTTTCTCCTACATTGTACTACTGCTTTGACGGTCGGGTCAATCGTGAGTTGATGGCAGGCGACGAATGGGTCCAAGTCGGGCATCTCGGCGGCGCTCCAGGCGAAGAGGTCGGCGTTCTCATGGAGGCTTGCTTTGAGCTGATTCCTCGCGATGTGGGCAGGTCTGCTCCGATCTTCACTCCCCGCTGAGGGTCGTCACCGAACAAAACAAGCTCGAAGTTGCCATCTGGGATTGGGCGCATCGGATGGGAGCTACTGCTGGACGGGCAGTCGATCACCAGAAATTGTACTTTGACGGACCTGGCTGTCTCAGCTGATCCAAAGATTACGATCAGTTTGACGTATCCCCATGGCTTGGTCACAGATCCGTTGAATCCCTGTAAATCAGACCCCACGTAGGGGGTAAGGTGTGATTCGTCCAGCTGAAGTGTTGAAAACAACTGGGAGTACATAATGTCGACCGAGCTTCCCTGGTCGACGAGGATTCTGCGAATGTCGAAGTTCGCCCTTCGAGCTCTGACGATCAAAGGTATGCTCGAGTTTGGAGACCCCCCGAGGAGCTCTTCCTGGTAGAAGGAGATGGGGATGGAGTCCTTCTGGGCTTAATCGAGCGTGGTCACCTTGTTGGAGCTTGTGTTGATTAGATGCTCGAATTTTTGTTTCACGAAGCCCACCGTGACTTTATTGAAGCCCCCGCCCGAGATGACCATGGCGGAAGGGAATGTCTCCCACGGGTTGTGGGCCGCAAAGTAGGCGGGGGGCTGAGCCCGTCTGGGAGTAGAAGTCTTATGCTTGCGACACGACCATTGTGACCTAGATGCTAGCTTCTTCTGAGGAAGGTACTTCTTCCTTTATCTTCTTGGACTCCTGGGCGTCTTGCCGATGAACGTCTTTCTTCTTAGTGAACTGTTTCAGGTGGCCGTCCCTGATTAGTATCTCGATAGCATCCTTCAAATGGATGCAGTCTTCGGTAGTGTGACCGTGACTTTTGTGGAAACGGCAGTACTTAGATTTGTCGGCGTTGGGTTTGGCCGGCAGTTGTTTGGGGAAGCGGACCCCTGCTTGTTTAAATTCTGAATTTGCGCATTCAGACAGTATCTTCTCCCTTGAGACAGTGAGGGGGTGTAATCGTGGAATCGCCCAGAGGGTCCCTTGCTGTCTCGGGAGTCCCGAGGACGGTCCTCGCGCCTCATTTCACCTCGACGAGATATCGAGGCTTCCTCGCCTCTGGAGTCCCGAGCGTTTTCCTGATGGCGTGATGCTAGGACGTTGCTGGCCGCAACCTTCTCTTCATATTGAATGTACGATTGGGCTTTGAGGCGGAGGGCATCTAGGTTCCTCGGAGGTGCGAGGCTGATGGTTTTAGAAAACTCTGAGCCGGGGCGGAGTCCCTGCTCGAGCAGAAACTTTTTCATCTCGTCCGTTGTAGGGACCTGTATTGCTTCTTTGTTGAACCTCTCGATGTATGCGCGAAGAGGTTCGTCTTTTCCCTGGATTATGGCTCCAAGGGAGGCCTCAGTCTTGGGGTGACTGCGAGAAGCTGTGATTCTGCCCAGTTGTCTCCATGAGGTAATGGATTCTTCGGGCAACTGCTTGTACCACGTCATCGCCCCTTTTCGAAGCGTGGTCAGAAATAGTCGGCACTTGATGGCGCCCCAGACGCCACGGTAGTCCAATAGCGCATCGATGTTCTCGATTTGCTCGTCGGGGTCAGTAGTCTCGTCGTATGTGCCCAGTGACGGGGGACTTCTCCAGGCCCTTAGGGAGACGGTTTGCCAAGATTTCCTGGGATAATGGGTCGCGAGGCTCATCGTCGCTGCTGGAACTGGTGAATAACAGGGACCGAAGGGTACGCTCGCGGCGGCGGTTCCTTCGAGGAGAAGGTGAGCGATTCCTTCGGGGAGAAGGTGATTGGGCCCGACCTTTAGACTTGACCGGGGGGGACTGCTCGTCCCTTCGGGTCCTCTTGTGACCGGGAGAGTGCTGGTTACGCAGGGAAACTTGGTCACGCTTCCGGACGGCGCGAGAGTCAGGTTCTTGGCGCAGTCTTCGGGCGATATCTCGTCGGGGCTGTGGGCTCCTTGATCGTCGTTGGTTCTTCCTCGGAGGAGGGGATCTTGGACGGTTGGATTCTTCTAGCACCCCGATCCTCTCGTTTTCCTGCAGGATCAGGTGTTGGTTTTGTTCATCGCCTCCAGGAGGGCCACCACGACCGGGTTGGCGTTGGGCAGAACAGGAATGGGCTGGATGTCCAACGAAGGCTGATCGTTGTTGCGGTCAGCAGGGGTAGGGGAAGGAGAAGCTGTGGCCCCGTCCCTCAGAAAACGGGCATCTCCGAGAAGAGAGGACGGGCCGTCAACATCAGTCTTGTTGACGGGGGGGACAGAGGGTTAGAGAGCACGTTTGGCGTGATCTTGAGTGACCATGATGATGATCTTGGAAATTTGCTTCGATCTTTGGTTTCCGGGGAAAGAAAGATGGGGAGAAAAATGTTTCCCACAGACGGCGCCACTGATCGTGAAGGCTGGATCAGATCCTGTTGAAGTGGGCCACCAAGTACGTCTGAGATGCTGGGCGTATGGAGAGGAGGAGGGGGTGTACCTGCATGGCACTCCGGCGCTCAAGTAAGAAAGGGTCAGAGAAAAGGGGCAAGTACAAAGTATTAGTTCGTATGGTGAATATTTGATACCTGACCCTCTCAAGTGAGAGGGTTTATATAATGCCCCCAAGCGCGTGGCCAACAGTCCTATTTTTGGGGCGAAATAACCGTTTTCCCGAAGAATAGGTAACTGTCCAAAACTAGTTGTTACGTCGGGCAGGGTGCCCAAAACTAGTCGTTATGTCGGGCATAGGCATAGTGTCGGGCACATGCCCCTGGCTGTTCGGGGAGTGAAGAAGTCGCGTGGAACGGGCAGCATTTCCGGGGAGGAGCGATGCAGTCCTTGCTCGGTGGAGGGGCAGAAAGGTAACTTTCGCCCCTTTGCGGATTGAACTTAGGCAATTGGGCCGTTCTGGGAGCAGAAGTGGATTGGGCCATGTCTAGCCATTGATCCAGTCCAGAACAGTTTCTTTTTCAATAAAAATGTAAGTGGAAGCACAAGTACGTGCAGGATGGTACATAGCATGGGGTATGATTTTGTAGTGTAGCTTTTGTACTATTTTTCTTCATCTAAGAGAGAGTGTGTCGCATTGGCTTGTGTATGCTAAGAAAAACTTTGTTTATGTCATTGCATTGTTTAATCTCTTGTAAAGTAGTGCATAAATGCAATATATGTAGTGTGGTAATTGTGTGCTATTGCTATGTAAAAGTGATAATATATTGTTAATGTGTAGTGTGTTAGTTATATGGCAGTGCCTATGAATAAAGTATGATGTGAATGGTGTTTAGCCTTATTTATTAGTGTGTGGTCCTACGTGTTACTGTATGCGTGTCTAGTATCCAGAAGAAAAGAAAAAATAAGTGGCTTTATCATAAAAAATGGGGCTGCAATGGTATGTATGAAATTAAAAGAGGTCAGACCTTTTCAGAAACTCACTACTAAATCTTGCAAAATCAAAAGTGTTAGAATAATAAAATATGATAAACATAATAAAAATAGACTAAACAAATTTACAACAAAAATCTAGAATAAAGATTTGACTAATTAAAAATATTATTGATTAAAAATTGGAATAAAACGGTAAAAAACGAATAATTGGACCGGTATCGAAGTGCTTGAAAAACTAAAATGAATACACCAAAATGATCAGCGCGAAATATATGTATTGAAAAATATAACGTTTGGTCAAATTTTGAAATAAATTTTACTCGGTTAAATGGCTTAAATAGATCAAAATGCGAGTGAAAAGTAGTCGAAAAAATTCAAATGAGCACGCCAGATTAAACCACGCAAAACGTAGATTAATATGACTGACATTTGCAAGCTCGGTTTTAAAATTTTCCGTCCACTGATTTTACGTACAATTTGTAGCGAGCGATTTTGGATGCGGTTCTTAAGCGCTGGTCGCTCTCTGCGGTTGAGCTTAAACTACATGTCGATTCATTTTTTATCCTATTGTAAGCTGAATAAGGAAGGGAAATAGATGTCTCTAATTAACCCTGCTTTGCATACTGAGTTTAAACAGCGGTCTGTTAGGTTACGAATGCTATCAATGTGGGGGGGCCTTTGTACTGGTTATTTGTATTTTCGCCAATACTGTTTTCTTCCTTTTTATCTTGGCAGAAGGTTTCTGGCGGGGAACAAGGATTAGGATGTTAGGACTGATGCTTTTTGAATTACTGCTTTTGATTGATGGCGATATGGGATTTGGGTTTTTTTTTGTTGATTGTGCTCCCTAAGATATTTTCTTTCGATCTTATGCCTACGTATTCCCGTTTACCAAAACAGGGAAATCAGAGCGTTCGTAGTTCCTCATATTCTATGGGAGGAAATGGTTGTTTTTGGTGTCTTGTTCAAAGCCCAAGACGTGAAGCGAAAGGTGATTTGTATCTTGTTCAAAGCCCAAGATGTGAAGCTGAAAAGTCTATTTGTGTCTTGTTCAAAGCCCAAGACGTGAAGCTGAAGGACCTCGACTTTAGAGAGAATTTGTCATCTCTAAAGAAGGGTTTGTCTGTCACAACTGTTGGGTGACTGGTTATAAAGGAGAATTACTTTAACTGGGATATGCGAATTCGGCAATTTCCTTTATAGGGGATTTTAACCTGAAGGAGAAGACTTTAACTCAGTGTAGAGCAATGCCATCTTTCCTTAGGAATTTCTCATGCTAAAAGAGGGACAGTGGCGTGGATGTAGATAATCCAGAGGCTTGCCGCTTACAGCAATTAGATGAAGGGGAAAGGAGTTGTTGATGTTTGTGTACTGTGAACGAGGCACAACTTTGATGCTAAAAGGTTGATTGGATCAACCAGTGGTTTTCTTATACAAAGCCTAAGAGGAGGCTATTATGTGTCTCGTACAAAGCCCGAGAGAGAGGCTAAAAGGTTTTGACCCGACGATGGAGTCGTTTGGTATCTCGTATAAAGCCCGAGATGAAGGCTATTTGACTCAACAAGAGAGTTTTTGTATCTCGTACGAAGCCCGAGAGAGAGGCTATTGTTTGTTTGGCTCAATGAGAACCTTTTTGTATCTCGTATAAAGCCCGAGATGGAGGCGAAAGGGGTTATTGACTCAACGAGTGAGTCTCTTATGTGTCTCGTACAAAGCCCGAGAGAGAGGCTAAACGTTGTTTGACTCCGCTGGGGAGAATCATTGTACAAAGCCCAAGAGGAGGCTATGGTGACTGTTTCAGTTGAGTGACAGGTCCAGTATACTGATTTTGAAAGAGAAAATCAGTTCTTATATGAGCAACACTGTACTCAGGGATTTGTTTCAAGGATCCGGGTTATTCCTGTTCTTTAAGGAAGCGGGAAATCCGAAGGGTATTGAGACTGTCCGAGTCTGCGGGTTTCCTTCCTATTTAACGAAGGGGGCACTTGAGAATGTCTTTGAGACTCAAGGAGATTAGACTGTCCAAGTCTAGAGTTTCATCTTTTGTACTATGCTTTGAGAAACAGTAGTAGACTCTATGAAAGGACTGTTCTATGAAGATGACTAAGTTATGTTCCTATACCTCTAGGAGGTCGTCGGGACAATTTGTACGAAGCCCAAGAGGAGGCTGGAAACTTTTAAGAAGCCGAGAAGTCCTTGTACGAAGCCCAAGAGAAGGCTATCATTCCCGGAGGAAGAGATCATTATACGAAGCCTAAGAGGAGGCTGTGAATACTTCTAAGAAGCCGTAGGGTCCTTGTACTATGCCCAAGAGGAGGCGGGGTTGCTTTTAGGAAGCCTTTGGGTCCTTGTACGATGCCCAAGAGGAGGCCGATGCTTTTAAGAAGCCCGTGGGTCCCCAAACCCCGAGAAATTCAAGGCAAGCTATTCACAAGGAATAGATCAAGTCAAGAAAGTTCGAGAATTTGGAAGAAACTCAAAGATGCCATTCACGGAGAATACATTCATCTCTGGAAGTAGAGTTTCTTGACAATTCCTAATGAGGACAGCCGAAGAGAAGACTGTATCTGGTGATCCTATTTAGGGATCTAGGTGTCTATTTTTATGAATAAACGAAACGGCGTCACCTAGTTCTAGACGTAGTTGCCGGGAAAACTCTAAATATCTATACTATTATTACACAGTTGATATGAGTTTATGAAAGAAGACTTACAGCGAAACAGCCCCACAATACAGTTATATATATATATATGAGTTTATGAAAGGAGACTTACAGTGAAACAGCCCCACAATACAGTTATATACATATGAAAGCGGTAAATGAAAGCGGGTAAACACTTACTCGGTTGTAGAGCTTCCATGTTGTTTGGTTAGTTGTTCAACAAAGAAAGATTGAAAACAACAGTATATTCAAAATCAAAGGAGAAAGTGCTTTGAAATAAAAAGATTTGGGGCTTACAGCTCAAGGAGAGGCCCAGGGTTTTATCAGTGAGCGCACTGTTTGAATTTGTACAGAGGGACTTATACAAGTGACTGTGGCCCAAAAGGTTTTCTGTACAAAAGGATGGGTCTTACACTCTATTAGAGACCCAAAAAGTTTAAAGAAAAAGAGTGGGGCTTATAACACGAGGGTAGGCCCAGTTGGTTAATTTTAAACTGACGACGATCGCGTCGTTTATTTGAAAATGTACAGAGGGACTTATACAACGAATGAGACCCAAAAATGTTTTCTGTACACAAGGGGTTGAGTCTTACACTCTAATAGAGGTCCAAAGAGTTTAAAGAAAAGAAATGGGACTTACAACACGAGGGGAGGCCCAAAGTCTTTATTTTCAAGATGAATATTCACTTTTAAAATGCTTAAAAACAATTAAAAATGAATTTATTCACAAAAATATCAACTATATTAAATAAATAATATAAATTTGATTTTTTTGTAGAATAAAATATTTTACTATTTTTGTGATTTTTCAGAAAAAGAACCAATAAAAAATAATCAAAATTGAAGGAGTTATTAATTTTCCAAATCATTATAAAATAAAATGAGAAAATATAAAAAAGAGGGGTTTGGTCTTACACTCTATTAGAGGCCCAAAGTGTATTTTTGTACAAAAGATGGGGCTTACAACTCAGGGAGAGGCCCAAAATATTTTCAGTTTGAAAATGGCGATCTGCCCGAGATTTTAAACGTATCGGGACTTATACAATAACTGAGGCCCAAAATTGTTTTGGTTAAAAGGGGATTGGGTCTTACACTCTAATAGAGGCCCAAGTGTTTGAAAAAGATTTGTTAGGGTGAAAATCAAAGAAAACCCCAATTTCATTTTTTTAGGCATTTTTCCAAGAAAAATTAAGTAAAAAAAATGATAAAAATATCAAATAAAATCATTAAATAATGATTAAAGTGTATGAAAAAAATATTTTATCCACATAAATATTTAAAATCATTTTGGTTTTAAAAAATCAAGAAAAAAAAATCATTTTAAAAGCATTTAAAACAATTTAAAACACTATTTTTAAATATATTAAAAATAATATTTTTTTTTGTGATTTTTTGTGGATTAAAATATTATGGGGTATGAATTGAAAAATGATGATTTTTTGCTATGTAAAAAAAATTGGTTGAGTTTTGAAAATAAAAAGTAAGAAAAAGAGGAAAGATATCAAAATATCATCTCCGACATTTCTTTTGGGGTAAAAACGAGTACCGAAACTTTAATTTTCAACACGTTTTTTATCAAATTTCAAACACTCATAACTCTCTCAATTTTTATCGGAATCAAAATCCGGAAGTACCTATCTTGACCGATTTTTCGCAAGGAATCCGATGGTATTACTCACGCACACGAAAAATTAACACACAAAACGCAGAAATTAAAACCAAAACTGCTATCGTTTTGAAAACATCGTTCCGCGTCGAATTTCCAACACGCGTAACTCTCTCAATTTTTATCCGAATTGAAATCCAAAAATACCTATCTCGACCGATTTTTCGCAAGGAATTCAATGGTATTACTCACGCACACGGAAAATTAACACACAAAACGCAGAAATTAAAACCAAAACTGCTATCGTTTTGAAAACATCGTTCCGCGTCGAATTTCTAACACGCGTAACTCTCTCGATTTTTATCCGAATTGAAATCCGAAAAAACCTATCTCGACCGATTTTTCGTAAGGAATCCAATGGTACCGCACATGCATGCCGAAACTCAACGTACAAAACGCAGCAATAAAAAAACCAGAGTTGCTACGTTGGGAAAACGTCGTTCCGCGTCGAATTTCCAACACGCGTAACTCTTTCGATTTTTATCCGAATTGAAATCCGTAAAGACCTATCTTGACCGATTTTTCGCAAGGAATCAAATGGTATTACTCACGCACATGGAAAATCAACACACAAAACGCAGAAATAAAAAAAAACCAGACTGCACTGTTGTGAAAACATCGTTCCGCGTCGAATTTCCAACACGCGTAACTCTCTCGATTTTTAACCGAATTGAAATCCGTAAAAACCTAACTTGACCTATTTTTCGCAAGGAATCCAATGGTACTACTCACGCACATGGAAAATCAACACACAAAATGCAGAAATAAAAAAAACCAGACTGCACTGTTAATTCGACGTTGTTTCGCGTCGAATTTCCAACGCGCGTAACTCTCTCAATTTTCATCGGAATTGAAATCCGTAAAAACCTATCTTGACCGATTTTTCGCAAGGAATCCAATGGTGTTACTCATGCACACTAAAAATTAATGTACAGAACACATCAATAAAAAAAACCAGAACTGGATATGATTTTAAAACAACCAAAATTCCACATATAAACATGTTAAAATGCAAACAGTGGGAGGATCACAACATACACATTAAGGACTACATTTTTGCCTCAAGAATTGTTCAATATGATGCATGTATGTGGACAACAAAGGAAAGCATGATTCAAAGAATTCAAGTTGTGGATTTTACCTCTGTTTTGGAGATTTTGGGCAACCTACCAAGTGCTTTGTTCCAGAAATGATTTGATGCTTTGGACAACCTCAAATGACCTCTTAGAAGCTTTTAGGATGGTTGGAATCGGCTGGAAACCTCTGGAGCAAGTTTGTGCACTTTCTCGCAAAATGGTCAAAAACGGCCAAAATGCCAACTCTCTCAAATGGTGTTCCAGATGTGTGGCACCATTTGGGACAGTCCAAGGATAATATTTAGAGTGTGTTTGAGGTTTTATCTGGTTTGGAAAGTGACTGAATCAAGACATGGCTTGAAAAATGCAAAAAAAGTGTCATTTTGGTGGTTTTGAGAGGTGACTTTGTGATGTTGTGATTACAGGTCACTTTTGATGGTTTGCACAGCTTACATATGATATATATGAGGTGTGTGTGTGATTAGTTTGAGTGGAATTGCTCTCTAGCTCAAAAACTCAGAATTACTTGCTTTGGAAGGCAAATTTGAGGTGAAAGAAGAGATTTTGAGGAAAGCATCTGTTTGATGGCTTTGGTGTACTCAAACTGAACACAAATGAGCTCTATTTATAGTGGAGCAAGTTTGTTTTGGGATCCACAGTGAATGGTGGCTGCAGCAGAGGTTTGGCCAATGTTGGCCAATGAAAATCCAAGTCTCCTCTAGCCATTGACTAGAGGTTAGAGCACAGGCTGCTGGTTCCCTAGTTGTTGGAGGAATCTTGACTGAATTCAGTTGGAGGAAGCTCAGTACATGCCACCTCTAAGCATCCATTAAATGCTCCAAACCAAAATTGGAGTTTTGTCCCTCTTTTAGGGATTTCTAGGTTTTGACATGCTTTTTTTTTTGTTCCTTGGACTTGGGAGGTTCATGGATCAGATCATCCCACTTGGATTTGATCCTTAGATGTGTCCAAAATGATGACAAGGCTTGAAAATTCGTGTGGCACAAAAAATGTGCAAATCTGCCTTGAAAAATTCAGCTTCAGCAAGCCTTTTTGTAAGATCCATAACTCCCTGCTCGAGTATGCTACATGGACGTTCTAGGACTTTCCGTAAAGCTTAGATGACGTACTTCAACTTTGATGTTTGGCCCTAGACCTGGTTCAACTTGGATCATGGAGAAAAACAACCTTGAAGTTGGGACATTGTGCTGAAATTACAAGGCAATTTTTTTGGCTAAGTGCTGAAAAATGTCAATTTTAGGTTTTTAGTCATTTTGATCCAACCATAACTCAAAATCCATGATGAATTGGGATGAAGTGTAGTTGACACTTTTGTAGAGGGCCACGAGGGCTACAAATCCATCTTTGGATGGGGAAAAATGGCTTTGTGGTTTAGGAGTTATGATCCTCCAAAGTTGGTACCCTTGCCACTTTTTTTCATAACTTAGAAAATTTTTTAAGTTTTTATGGTTACCCCTTTTACAAGTTATCCCACTTTCTTTGATTTTTCTTGATGAATGATGATTTCAATCACACATTAACATCATTTTAGGGTTAAAAAACCATTTTTATGAAAAATCTCAAAAAGTCAAAGTTTGACTTTTATGCATAGTTGACTTTTTATTAGATGAATTCCAAACTGTGCGATCCTTTTGGAAATCATGTCCTTGACCTAAATCAAACTTGATGGACATGTTCCATGGATGTTATAGGGTGTATTGAATCATGTCCTAGGGTTTGGGAGCATGTCCTGGTCAAAAGTCAAAGCTACAATTGACTTTTCCCGCGAAACCCTAACTGTGGTTCAGATGAAATTGAAACTTGTTGCTCAAGCTTCTTGGATCAATCCATTATTGCAAATGGATCAATGTGGTGTGTTAGGGATCCTAAAATCCTCTCTTGAGGTCTTGGCTCGTGTTTTGTCCCAAAAGTCAACTTAGGGGTGAATTAGGTCGAGAAACCCTAATTCCTGATTTTTGATGTATGCATCCCCTGAGGCTAAATTGACTTGATGATGGGGTTTATGATGTTCCATGGAGCATTTTAGGTTATGCTTTGAAGCATTGGCTCATGCCCAGAGGAAAATTTCCATCTGGAGGCCCTAGTCGACGAAACCCTAATTTGGTGACACTGGCGATCCTGAGGCTTGATCCACCTAGAAGGGAGCAAACTTGTGCTTAATCCTTGAAGTAGGAGTCCTCTTGATCCATTATGGATATTTGAAAGGCTAGACAAGTTGAAGATCATGTCATTCCTTGATTGATCCTTTGTCTAAGAGCTCTGAGAGGGTTTGAAACCCTAGTTTTGATTGTAGTGAATGCTCACCCATCTTTGGGGAGACTGATGAGGTACAAAGGTACATCCATATTGTGCTGATGATTTGCACAATGATGGGAAATCTTAGTGGTCAAAATTTGGGGTATGACAGATGCCCCTATTTAATCTTCTTGGACCCGAAGGTGTGAATGACGAAGGTATTCGGGCATTCGGGGTGCAAGAGGATTAAATATCGGAATACCCGAAATTTTGATGGTGGTTATGAATGGTAGCTTATGCATTCATCTTCTTTAGCTAAGCGAAGATGCTTAGAAAAGGTAAACTTCCCCTCGATCCTGGTCTTCAACCAAGGAGCTGGTCTCAGTTTTCTTTTGAAATAAACTTCCCCTCGATCCTGGTTTCCTACCAAGGAACTGGTCTTAGTTTCTTTTGTAAACTTCCCCTCGATCCTGGTTTCCTACCAAGGATCTGGTCTCAGTTTCTGATATAAACTTCCCCTCGATCCCGGTTTCCTACCAAGGAACTAGTCTCAGTTTCTAAAGTAAACTTCCCCTCGATCCTGGTTTCCTACCAAGGATCTGGTCTCGGTTTCTGATATAAACTTCCCCTCGATCCTGGTTTCCTACCAAGGACCTGGTCTTAGTTGCTGAAATAAACTTCCCCTCGATCCTGGTTTCCTACCAAGGAACTGGTCTCCGTTTCTTTTGTCAATAAACTTTCTTGACAAGGAACACTGTTAGTAGCGGTTTTCCTTCAAACTTCTCGCCGAATTTTCCTGGGGAGATGCCATTTTAGTGGAAAAAGTTTTGATGTCAGACTTGCTGGGGAACCCATTCGTCTGAATTGTAGAGGTACACAAACCTCTCTGTTTTGGAGACGCCATTTGTCAATTTTACTGGGGAAAGTGAGTCTCTTGAGAGACTGTTTTCGTTTGGGGGCTTACATCATACTTTTCTCGGGATCTTTCCGGAGAAATGCCATATGATGGGATCCAATTTTGAGGTGCCGATGACCTTTTCATCAGTGGTTTTTTCAGAGAAAAACTGCCGTACCTCCGAATCTCTGATTAAGAGGCTTTCTCTGGGGATTTTCCTTAATCCGGGAAAGCAAGGATATCATCTTCAATGGCGAAGAGTGATATTTGTTGAAAGTTTCTTGTTTCTCAGAGGTTCAAGTTATCAAAGTGGTCAAGGACCATCTCTAATCCAGAGATAAACTTGAGAGAGATTGCTTAGATGATTCACTTCCTAACGAGGAAAAGTCTGACAACTCGATTGAGAGGACTTTTATCACTAGGGGATAAGACCGACTAGAGTGATAGCGATGCAATATGAATGTGAATGCAAATCAATAATGCATGATGTATGTATGTATATGCGGACAAAACTGACGCGACATATAAACTAAAAGATGAACATGACTGGATACTCGGCCATCGCGGGGCGTGGAAGAAATATCGCTGGTTCAAGATAGCAATTCTGCCTTGCTTAGGAGATGAGAACTCGGCCGAAGATGTCAGATGGATTAGTCGCATCTGACACTATTGATCCTTCAATCAGGCGCACTGGCATAGAAGGAGTACTTTGATTCTGCACTTTGAAGTTCGCTTACTTCTGGAGAAGCAATCGAGATTCTTCTGATGTTCAACAGTCAAAAGAAATTGTCGACTTTATTTTAAAAGCAAAAAAAGTTTTAACAAGTAAATTCATTTTGTTTTATTTCAAGAATCATTAATCATGTTAACAACGTCATTCTGTAAAGCTAAAACAAGTAAGAAATACAAACAAAAGCACAAGGGCTCAAATTTTATTGATAAGATGGAGATCAGCCAAACGCGTGATTCCAAAGAGTATATACAAAGTTAGAAAATGGTAATTTACAGGGAAAAGGGCTACGTTGAAACATAACGACCACTATCCTTCTACCAACTTTGAATTCGGGACATCCTGAGCTTCTGTCGAAGATGACCTTGACTGGAGTTTTCTGACGGACGATGTAACTGCTGCTGCTGAGGGACTTGCCTCTGTTGAACATAGTTACCTGCCATTATCCCTAATTTTTGCCTGGATTGTACTTTGAGATTTCCAATCCATCGGGATAATTTTTTTCATGTCTCTAACTTTTGCCTGGACCGCCCTTTCGAGTTTCAATCCACCGAGACGTTTTTTTTTTTTTTTTTTAGTTTAGGCGAAGTATTTCTTGACTACATCAACATTTGTGGGGTAGGAAAATTCCTCTCCGTCCATGGTTTCAAGTCTCAAGGCGCCGCCTGAGAAAGCTTTCTTGACCACATAGGGGCCATCATAGTTCGGGGTCCATTTGCCCCGAGAATCAGTGAGAAACGATTGTATCTTCTTGAGCACGAGGTCTCCTTTTTTGAAGACACGAGGTCGGACCTTTTTGTCGAACGCCCTCTTCATTCTCTGTTGATACAACTGACCGTGGCATAGTGCCGTTATTCTCTTTTCTTCGATCAGATTCAGTTCATCGTGTCGGTTTTGACACCATTCAGCTTCGGTGAGCTTCGCTTCCATCAATACCCGGATTGATGGGATCTCTACTTCGATGGGGAGCACTGCCTCCATGCCATATACTAGAGAGAAAGGGGTTGCCCCTGTTGAAGTGCGGACAGATGTGTGATAACCGTGAAGAGCAAAGGGTAGCATCTCGTGCCAATCTTTGTAGGTTACAAACATCTTTTGAACGATCTTCTTGATGTTCTTGTTAGCCGCTTCTACTGCTCCGTTCATCTTGGGTCGGTAGGGAGATGAGTTATGGTGTTCGATCTTGAACTCAGCGCACAACTCTTTCATCATCTTATTGTTCAAGTTAGATCCATTATTAGTAATGATCTCGCTTGGAACACCATAACGGCAGATGATATTATTTTTTATAAATCGGACCACCACTTGTCGGGTTACATTAGCGTACGACGCTGCTTCGACCCACTTGGTGAAGTAGTCAATGACTACTAGGATGAACCGATGTCCGTTTGAAGCCTTGGGCTCAATCATGCCAATCATGTCGATTCCCCATATGGAAAAAGGCCATGGGGAAGATAGAACTTTGAGATGTGATGGCGGTACATGAATTTTGTCGGAGTATATCTGACACTTGTGACACCTCCTCATGTACTTGTAGCAGTCGGATTCCATGGTCAACCAATAGTACCCTGCTCTTAAGATTTTTCTCGCCATTGTGTGTCCGTTGGCATGAGTGCCAAAGGATCCTTCATGAATTTCTTTCATAAGCATGTCTGCTTCTGGTCTGTCTACGCATCGAAGCAAGACCATGTCAAAATTTCTCTTATAGAGAGTGTCACCGCTCAGGAAGGAGTTTCCAGCCAATCTTCTGAGGGTTTTTCTATCTTTTCTGAGTGCCCCAGATGGGTACTCTTGTTTCTGAAGGAAGCATTTGATATCGTGATACCAAGGTTTGTCGTCTATGACTGCTTCAATCGTGAAGATGTAAGCGGGCCGTTCAAGGCGCATGATGTCAATCTTAGGTAAGTCATTCCATCGACCTACGCTAATCATGGAAGAGAGAGTAGCTAAAGCATCAGCCATGTGATTCTCTTCACGAGGGATGTGATGAAACTCAACTCTGTCGAAGAAGGGTAACAACCTTCTTGCATAGTCTTTGTAAGGAATCAATCTTGATTGGTATGTGTTCTAATCTCCTTTTATCTGATTGATAACTAAGGCTGAGTCACCGTATACGTCCAAGTTTTTGATCCTTAAATCAATCGCTTCTTCGAGACCCATGATACAAGCTTCGTATTCGGCCTCGTTGTTCGTACATTTGAACGTAAGTCTGGCGGTGAAAGGAATGTGGGTACCCTGAGGGGTAACAATGATTGCCCCAATTCCATTTCCATAATGATTAACTGCTCCGTCAAAGATTAGTCCCCATTGGGAACCTGGTTCTGGCCCTTCATTGGGTAACGGTTCATCGCAATCTTTCATTTTTAGATACATGACATCTTCGACTGGGAAGTCAAACCCGATTGATTCTTGATCGTCAATCGGTTGATGAGCCAAATGATCTGCTAAAATACTTCCCCTAATGACTTTCTGAGCGTGGTACTCTATGTCATATTCTGATAACAGCATCTGCCAACGGGCAATCCTTCCCGTAAGAGCAGGTTTTTCGAAAACGTACTTGATTGGATCCATTTCGGAGACCAACCAAGTAGTATGACGAATCATGTATTGGCGAAGACGTTTGGCTGCCCAAGCCAAAACACATCAAGTTTTCTCGAGCATCGTGTACCGAGTTTCGCAATCGGTGAATTTCTTGCTTAGATAGTAGATGACAGACTCTTTCCTTTTGGTTTCGTCTTGTTAGCCAAGTACACACCCCATTGAGTCCTCTAGAACTGTGAGGTAAATGATCAGTGGTCTTCCTTCCACTGGAGGTGATAGAATCAGAGGATTCAACAGATATTCCTTGATACTGTCGAAGGCGGTTTGGCAATCTTCTGACCAAATGCAATCCTGGTTCTTTTTGAGTAATTTGAAGATCGGCGCGCATGTCGCGGTCATAAGGAATATGAATCTGGAGATGTAGTTCAAACGTCCCAGGAATCCTCTGACTTGTTTTTCAATTTTCGGAGAAGGCATTTCTTGAATGGCCTTGACCTTGTCAGGATCAACTTCAATTCCCTTTTGGCTGACGATGAACCCTAGTAGTTTCCCTGAACGGACACCGAAGGTGCACTTGTTAGGATTCAAGCGGAGCTTGAATTTTCTTAGACGTTCGAACAATTTTGACAGATGTTCAGCGTGCTCACTCTCTATTTTTGATTTGGAAATCATATCATCGACATATACCTCGATTTCTTTATGTATCATGTCATGAAACAGAGTAGTCATGGCCCTTTGATAGGTTGCCCCGACGTTCTTCAAACCGAACGGCATTACCTTGTAACAAAAGGTACCCCATGGGGTAATGAACGAAGTTTTCTCCATGTATTTCGGCGCCATTTTGATTTGGTTATAGCCCGAGAATCCATCCATGAAGGAGAAAACTTTGAACTTTGATGTGTTGTCTACCAGCATGTCAATGTGTGGTAAAGGAAAGTCGTCCTTTGGACTAGCCTTGTTCAAATCTCTGTAATCTACACACATTCTGACTTTTTCGTCCTTTTTGGGAACGGGTACAATGTTGGCTAACCATTGAGGATATTCTGATGTGGCGAGAAAACCTGCGTCAATCTGTTTCTGTACCTCCTCTTTGATTTTGATGGCCATGTCCGGGTGAGTGCGTCTCAACCTTTGCTTTACTGGCGGACAGTCCGATCTTAATGGTAAGTGATGTTCCACGATGCTGGTATCTAATCCTGGCATATCCTGATAGGACCAAGCGAATACATCGGGGAATTCTTTGAGAAGCTTTATCAAACTCTCTTTGGCAGTTGGACTGAGCAGTGCCCCAATCCTGATTTCTTTTCTCTCTTGCTCTGAACCCAAGTTTATCGTTTCCAACGGCTCTTTGTGAGGTTCAATGGACCTTTCCTCTTGTCTGAGTAATCGGGAGATCTCTTCTGGAATTTCATTGTCAACTTCTTCTTCAGCCCCAAATACCGGGAACTCAATGTCGGGAGAAGGCATCGGATCGTATGTTTCAACGGGGTGTAAAATAAGCAATCTGTATGACGTGATGATTCGTGTTTAGAAGAGATAGAGAAAATGCAAGTGTGTGCAGTGTATTTCTTTTACTGCTTGTTTTTATTTTTGAATTGTTTTTTAGGATTACCATTTTTTGAAAAAGCAAAAAGAGAAAACAACAATTAATGCGGAAATTACAGAACGACGTTATTTTATTAATGAATAAGTCGATCCTTGAAACTACAGCCCTATAAAACAAAACTCTGTCGCTTTGGGCAAAACGAAGAGGGAAATTTACAGAAAGTGAGCCCTATCAAAACATCTGTTTCACCTGGGCAGGGTGAAAGGTTAAAGATGGCAATTACTTTGACTGATGAACGATCTTCGGAACCTCGACGGCAACCCATTGACGGCGAACTCCTCGGTGAATCACAAAGTCTGGCACCTTCCTTGATTTGTCTTCAGAGATGACGCTGATTTCTGGTGGAGCAGGATCATTGGAATCTGTCTCCCAGGCAGAGTTGTCGTAGGAGGATTCCTCAGTTGTATTTTGCAGAGTAGTTGTGCTCTTAGCTGTATCTCCTCATCCAGTTGGCTGGATGTCTTCGAGCCTGATACGAGAGCTTTCGGGAGCGGTGTACTTGACCATATAGTCAAATTTTCCACTCGGTTGTCCCAAGGTGTCCCACACTTCTCTGGAACTGGAGGAGTCATCTCTCTCGATGACGTTGACCTCGGGAAAAGCATAGTTGATGAATTCAAGTCCTGCAAACGTTGCGAATTCATCTTCATGTTGAGTAGCTTCAGGATGACCTGAGTGTTGATCCCATGACATGGTGGGGACACAGGTATTCAGTTCAGTGATGCTCAGCTGAGTTTCATTACTCGGCTGACTTTCTCGCCCCAAGTTTCCTGGGTAAGGCTGGCACATTGGCAGACCATCCATTGGGCCATAGTAGGTGTAGTCAAAATTGTCTTTCATCGGAGTGTCTTCCTCTAATGAATTTGGCGGAGCACGACATCCTTCCGGATCACAATCTCCATATATCATTTTGACGTCTGATCTTGGTATAAATCTCAGACTTTCTGTAGGAAAGCAAAAAGGCATAGGCACCTCTTCCTGAGACATATAACTGTCCTCATTAAGATAGGACTTCCATTCTTCATCTGTGTCAGAGGGATCTTCCTCATTGATAGCATGAACTGTCTGAGACACTGGGTGAAGAAAACCTCCACTGTGGAAGAAGTTTTGAAGGGGATGAAGACTTTCGCCGTTGGCAACTGTCTGGGTACAGGTTGCAGAAAAACTAAGACCCTTCTTTGTTTTATTGTCAGTGGGAATGACAAGTTGTCCCCATCCTGTTGTATCGGTACTCTCGACCGCTTTGATAGCATCTTTGTATGAGGAAATCGAGGTTCCTCCTCTGAACTGATTGTCCTTGCTTACTGAAAGTGCTTGGAACTGCGTTCCAATAATCTCCTCGGGTTCTACACAAGTAAATGATGATAGGTTACTCACAAGCAAGGCTTGTTCCCCACAAACCGTGATAAGTTGATCGTTCTGAACGAACTTTAGCTTTTGGTGGAGGGTTGAAGTAACCGCTCCAGCTTGATGTATCCAAGGTCTTCCTAATAAATAATTGTATGTTGCCCGGATGTCCATGACCTGGAAAGTAACTTGGAAAGTGTGAGGACCAATAGTTATGGGAAGATCAACTTCGCCGATAACCGTTTTTATGGATCCGTCGAATGCTTTGAGGACGACCTCGCTGATTCTCATCAGAGGGCCTTTGAATGATAATTGCGTTAAACTGGACTTTGGCATAACATTCAGGGCTGACCCTGTGTCTACCAGTACGCTGGCTAAAGCATCGTCCTGGCAGTTAACTGTAATGTTGAGCGCCATGTTCTGACGGCGACCCTCTTCGGGTAATTCCTCATCACTAAATCCCAAGTTGTTGCAGGAAGTGATGTTAGAGACAATACTATCGAACTGTCTGATTGTTACATCCTGTTCCACAAAGGCTTGCTCCAAGACTTTCTGTAGAGCCTCCCTATGCACTTCTGAACTGAGTAAAAGTGATAGCATCGAGATCTTTGAAGGAGTTTGTAACAGATGATCAACAATGTTGTATTCACTCCTTTGGATGAGCTTCAGCATCTCATCATCATTTTTCGAAAGGTCGGGATTACTGGATTGACCGACCGGTGGATCAGGAGCTTTCGTCTGAAGTACTTTTTCTTTGTTAGGTTCTCCAACTCCTCGGTTGAAGATTCTACCACTCCGTGTTACACGACTGATGTCTGCAATGTTCACGACGGAGGGTAATGGAATTTCCTTTCCATTTTCAATTATTGTTGCACCGTATTTGTAAGGGATATCCTTAGTTGATTCATACGGTAATGGTCCCGGCAGATAGATGACTATGGGAACCTTCTGATTTTTCTGACCATCGTAAGTAATCTCGATCCGTTCCTGGTTGGGAACTCTCGATTCGTCAAGTAGTGGAATGATGGCACAAATATCCCCAGCCCTCTGATGATCAGAGATTACGACAACATCCTCGATTTGATCAGCGAGATAATTGACTGATCCAGAACTTGAGCATGGTTAAATCTCTTTGCGGTCCAACTGACTTTGAAGGGCTGCTCGTACGAGGTAGCACCCTTGATTGTTCACTGAACAAACTCCACACCACTCATAGTTGTGTAGTGACACCCGACCATGTCCACTTTGAATGCAGTGCAACCTTACGAGGTTTATTTCCATTGACCGGACATCCTAACTTTGATATCTAGTAGGATTCCTGTTACTGATACTAATTTGCTGAGTATCTTCATCCATATAAATTGGCATCCACCCGTGATTTAACAAGCGCTAGAGTGCCTCCTAGACAATGGTACAACCTCGATCGTTTTTGCAACCCGCTTTACAGCTTTGATAGTCATGTGATATTAAGAATCCGAGTCAGACCTGTTCAGCATGTAACTCTACCAGGTTGGTATTCATCAAGCGGATATCAAAGATCTAAACCATGTTGATCTGATAGGGATTCCTATCATGGTAGTCCTGGATCCATCCAAGATCCATCTGATGCTGGAGAGCCTCTTGTATGAAAGAGAGTCCCTGTTTGTTTACCGAGCAAGTCAGATAGGAACTGTAATCATGTCACGACAGATTATGATACTGGCTTTGCCTTGAGTGCATTGCCACTAAGTTGACATTCATCGCACGGATGTCGTGGTTTTGAATGACATTGGAATTCGTATAGACCATGTTAACTCCACGAACTCGGTGCTCTTGGATCCATCCGAGATCCATTTGTTCCTGTAGAGCTGCTTGCACCACAGAACATCCTTGGTTGTCTTTAGAGCAGATATCACACTAGTGATAATTATGAGGTGGAACATGGCCATATCCACTCTGTCTACAATGTATCTTAACCAGATTGGTTTTTAACAAGAGTACATCGTGAATTTGATAGACATTGTTAGTCTCTTTCTCAATCAGATTGACTGCAGCTTTCTCATGTTGAGGCAGCGGGTTCGTAAGAACATTGGGATTTGTATCCTTGAAGGATAAGACCCTGCTCCTAACAAGCTTTTGCACGTCAGACTTGAAATTGAGACAAGTCTCAATGTTATGCCCTGAACCTCCTTGATGATAAGGGCATGTCTGATCCACCTTAAACCAAAAAGGCGGATTTTCCGGTACTGTAAGAGGAGACTTAGTCTGAATGTGCCCCTTGGCCAGTAGTAATGGAAACAACTCCGTGTATGTCACGGGTATAGGATCAAACCCTGGTGGTCGTGTTGTACGGTTGTTGTTATATGAAGGACGAGCATGCTGAAGAAGCTGTTGTGTCCTTTGCTGATTAGGTTGGCTCTGCGCAACCTAAGGTTGATACGTAGGAATAGGCACAGGGCTGATAGCAGGAATTACAGCTGCTACTGGTTGATAACGTCGCCTTTGCTTTCCGAGAGAGATATTCCCAATATCTTGCTCTTTTTTCTTAGGGAGAGCACTACCGTATTTTTTAGTACCGCTCGTCGATCCAGTGTCTTTTACCAAACGTCCTTCTCGGACGGCTTCCTCAAGACGTACGCCCATGCCAACCATTTCGGTGAAATCACTGGGCGCACTGGCAACCATTCGGTCATAGTAAAATGAGCTTAAGGTCTTTAAGAAGATCTTTGTCATCTCTTTTTCCTCAAGAGGTGGACAAATTTGAGCGGCAATTTCACGCCACCTTTGAGCATACTCCTTAAAGGTTTCCTTGTCCTTTTGCGACATCGATCTGAGTTGATCTCTGTCGGGTGCCATGTCCAAATTGTATTTGTATTGTTGGACGAAGGCAGTGCCAAGATCTCTGAAAGTGCTGATCGTGGCACGGTTTAAACCCATGTACCATTTTAATGTGGCACCGGTTAAACTATCCTGGAAGTAGTGAATCAGCAGGTCCTGATTTTCCGTCTGAGCTGACATCCGCCGAGCTTACATCACCAGATGGCTTTGAGGGCAAGAGTTACCCTTGTATTTTTCAAAGACGGGCACTTAAAATTTGTGCGGGACTTTCACATTAGGGACCAAGCAGAGATCCGCGGTGTCTTTTCCAAATAAATCCTGGCCGCGAATGGCTTGCAATTCCTTCTGCATTTCCAAGAACTGCTCCTGGAATCCATCCATTCGGTCAGACATAGTTTCCTTTTTATCAGCAGGTATTGGTGGAATCTGTCCTTCCGGGACAGTGTGCACCACAGGGGGTGGTACCGTGACTACGACAGAGAATCTTGGCGTTTCCCGAAGTTTGTAACCTTCAGGAGTCTTCAGTATGCCCCTGGCATCTTCGCTTTCCCGAAGTTTGTAACCTTCAGGCCCAGCGGCTTCTGTTGTGATTCCCTGATCCTCAGTGATCGGCGGAACATATCCTCCCAGGATATAGTTGATAGGCATGCCCCAAGGACGATCTTTCGGTATCTGATACCTAGGATCATACTTCTCCACTATGGACGTTGAGGTGATCTCTGAGATCACAGTCCTTTGTAACTGAGCTTCCGTCATGGCTTGCATGTCGTTATGAAGCTTTCTCATATCCTCTCTCAGAGCGTCGATCTCTTCTTTCAAATCTATGTTTTCTTCCTCAAGATCATCCATCTTTTTCTGACGATTGGCCCGAGTATTATACGAATGAGACAGTTTGACTCTAGAACCGAGACACAAACGTGAGATTCGTAGGTAAGAAGAATACGCGATGTGAGAATGATGAATGCAATGATTATATTAATTGTTTTTTGGTTTAATCAAAATAAACTTCGACAATTAGATTGCAAATATCAAACAGTGGGGAAACCCCTTTTTATTGAAATTCAAAGGATTACAGAAATGGAAATACAGTAGATTACAGGGTGCAGGAATAGAAGCCTAAGCTAATGGGTCCCGAGTCCTCTCTGAAGAGAAATCGGGTGCTGATTCTGGTATCTTCCTTTTCTTTGACCGGGGCTCTTGGGCCGTTGTCGGGTTGTCATTCCTTTTCCAGGTGAAAGGAGCGAGTAAATTCCTCTGGTCTTCTTGACTTTCTACAA
The DNA here is from genome assembly GCA_022829125.1 of Lathyrus tuberosus. Classification (NCBI taxonomy): domain Eukaryota; kingdom Viridiplantae; phylum Streptophyta; class Magnoliopsida; order Fabales; family Fabaceae; genus Lathyrus; species Lathyrus tuberosus. Next base: position 1,970,071 of record JALAZF010000403.1, on the reverse strand, counting down.
CATGTTGCTCCAAAATTTCAATCAGAGCATCCTTCTCTTTCTGTAATTGCTGTATTCTGATGCACTCTACGTCGAGGGTGCGGTACTTGTTCTTCCAAGACCTTCTCTCCTTTTGAACTTTGTTGAGAGTAACCTGAAGCTTTTCAGTTTCCGTCATGAAGTACATGACAGATTCCCTCGGCGGAAGAATTCCGTAACGAGGATAAGGCATTTTTAGCTTGAGAGCTCTAGTTTGTACCCAATGGAGATAAGGCTCCACCGAGACACAGTTTGGTTTTCCCAGAGACTCTCGTCCTTTCTTATGAACCTGTTTCCAAGCGTGCACTATTTCCATCTTTAGTGCTCTGTCGTTTTCTCCTTCCTTGAAGAAAAGACCTTCCAGATGAACACCCAGTGGGATGTGCCTCATCGGGTATCCAAATTGACGGCAAACCAATATCGGATGGTAGTTGATTCCTCCTTTAGTTTCTATGAGGGGTACGTTGGGGAAGTTTCCACAACGGTCAATGATTCTGATTCCCTCATAAATCCTATTGCACCAATCTATATCAGAGTTGGTAAGAGACATGATCTTCTGCGACCAACGTAAGACACTCTTGCAATCCCAAAAAGCAGTAGACTTGGGTAAGTGCGAGATAAACCATTTATAAAGCAGAGGTACACAGCATGTGATCTCCCATCCGCTGTACAAATTTCCCAAGTGTACAGAATGATACGCATCTGCGAGCAAAGTCGGCACAGGGTTTCCAATGAGAAAAACCTTAATGGCGTTGATATCGACGAAGTTATTAATGTTGGGAAACAAAAATAATCCGTAGGTGAGTAAAACAAAGATGCTTTCAAAAACAGTCTCGTTCCCTATACTAGCAAAGTACAGAGCTTTCTTTGTTAAGAACTGGGCTGGCAAACCTTGGATGCCACCCTTAGTAGTCATGTGAGTCCTAACCTCAGACTCGTCCAAATGAATTGCTCTTGCAACGGTTTGATTCTTTGGAATTTCTTCCAGTCCAGAAAATGGAGCTCGATCGGTGATATGTAGATCGATCAGATGAGAATACTCCTCCAGCGTTGGTGCAAGCTGGTAATCCGGGAATGTGAAACAGTGATAAACCGGATCGTAGAATTGAACGAGCGCGTCCATGATTCCCTCAATCACATGGACTCTTAACAGTGGCAGTAGACCTCCGTACTTGGCTCTGAAAGCCTCAGGGCTAGTGATCGTCCTTGCTAACCTTCTCAAATCCTCGAATTTTGGAACCTTAAAGGTGTACGTATGAGTTCTCCTTCTACCGAAATCCATTAGCGCAATCCTCTTCTCTGATATTTGCAATCACAGTCTTAGTTTAATTTGAAAACCAGAGAGACTAGAAGAGAAGTTTTTTGAATGTTTTAATGTTTTTTAAATGAATGCATGAATGCAGCACACAAATACATAGAAAAAACATGGGGTCAAAGGGTCGTTGTCATGAAGTCAAGGCTCTACCCATCCCCAAAGGTTTATACTAAGGTGATTTTTGTACCTGTACTCATTATCATCAGCTCCTCCCAGGAAAGCAAAACAACAAGCGGATCGCCAGCGAGTTGTAGTGCAATCTTAGAGTAAGTGCCATTCACCGAGAATAGATCACCAGCCTCAAATGAGGGTAGTATCGCGTGACAACTATTTTCGATAGTTTTTGCACTACAAAAGGGTTTGGCTCCTCAGCTTCTCAGGCATCACAACCGACCCATTGTCTAAGTGAGAGAATGGTTACATTAGGATGCCTCCACTGAGGTTGATGGTCGACCCCGTCGCCATCACTTATCTTAAGTGTATACTCAATCTCACCACATGCGGCATCACACGCATTCCCAGTAGCAGAAAAATAAACACATATTCAATTAGGAAAAGCAGTATATATATTTGTCCTAATCATCCTAGACCTTTAAAGCTAATAATCCTAAGTTCCTGACAGAAAATGGGTTCCCTGGCGGAAGCCCCAATCTGTGATATTCACACAAGGAATGAAAAGCAAGAAAAAAAAAGATTTAGGCCCCACGGTGGGCGCCATTTTTCTGTAGCAAGCGATTTTGGACGCGGTTCTTAAGCGCTGGTCGCTCTCTGCGATTGAACTTAAACTACAGGTCGATTCATTTTTTATCCTATTGTAAGCTGAATAAGGAAGGGAAATAGATGTCTCCAATTAACCCTGCTTTGCATACTGAGTTTAAACAGCGGTCTGTTAGGTTACGAATGCTATCAATGTGGGGGGGCCTTTGTACTGGTTATTTGTATTTTTGCCAATACTATTTTCTTTCTTTTTTTCTTGGCAGAAGGTTTCTGGTGGGGAACAAGGATTAGGATGTTAGGACTGATGCTTTTTGAATTACTGCTTTTGATTGATGGAGATATGGGATTTGGGTTTTTTTTGTTGATTGTGCTCGCTAAGATCTTTTCTTTCGATCTTATGCCTACGTATTCCCGTTTACCGAAACAGGAAAATCAGAGCATTCGTAGTTCCTCCTATTCTATGGGAGGAAATGGTTGTTTTTGGTGTCTTGTTCAAAGCCCAAGACGTGAAGCGAAAGGTGATTTGTATCTTGCTCAAAGCCCAAGATGTGAAGCTGAAAAGTCTATTTGTGTCTTGTTCAAAGCCCAAGACGTGAAGCTGAATGACCTCGACTTTAGAGAGAATTTGTCATCTCTAAAGAAGGGTTTGTCTGTCACAACTGTTGGGTGACTGGTTATAAAGGAGAATTACTTTAACTGGGATATGCGAATCCGGCAATTTCCTTTATAGGGGATTTTAACCTGAAGGAGAAGACTTTAACTCAGTGTAGAGCAATGCCATCTTTCCTTAGGAATTTCTCATGCTAAAAGAGGGACAGTGGCGTGGATGTAGATAATCCAGAGGCTTGCCGCTTACAGCAATTAGATGAAGGGGAAAGGAGTTGTTGATGTTTATGTACTGTGAACGAGGCACAGCTTTGATGCTAAAAGGTTGATTGGATCAACCAGTGGTTTTCTTATACAAAGCCTAAGAGGAGGCTATTATGTGTCTCGTACAAAGCCCGAGAGAGAGGCTAAAAGGTTTTGACCCGACGATGGAGTCGTTTGGTATCTCGTATAAAGCCCGATATGAAGGCTATTTGACTCAACAAGAGAATTTTGTGTATCTCGTACGAAGCCCGAGAGAGAGGCTATTGTTTGTTTGGCTCAATGAGAACCTTTTTGTATCTCGTATAAAGCCCGAGATGGAGGCGAATGGGGTTATTGACTCAACGAGGGAGTCTCTTATGTGTCTCGTACAAAGCCCGAGAGAGAGGCTAAACGTTGTTTGACTCTGCTGGGGAGAATCATTGTACAAAGCCCAAGAGGAGGCTATGGTGACTGTTTCAGTTGAGTGACAGGTCCAGTATACTGATTTTGAAAGAGAAAATCAGTTCTTATATGAGCAACACTGTACCCAGGGATTTGTTTCAAGGATCCGGGTTATTCCTGTTCTTTAAGGAAGCGGGAAATCCGAAGGGTATTGAGACTGTCCGAGTCTGCGGGTTTCCTTCCTATTTAACGAAGGGGGCACTTGAGAATGTCTTTGAGACTCAAGGAGATTAGACTGTCCAAGTCTAGAGTTTCATCTTTTGTACTATGCTTTGAGAAACAGTAGTAGACTCTATGAAAGGACTGTTCTATGAAGATGACTAAGTTCTATTCCTATACCTCTAGGAGGTCGTCGGGACAATTTGTACGAAGCCCAAGATGAGGCTGGAAACTTTTAAGAAGCCGAGAAGTCCTTGTACGAAGCCCAAGAGAAGGCTATCATTCCCGGAGGAAGAGATCATTATACGAAGCCTAAGAGGAGGCTGTGAATACTTCTAAGAAGCCGTAGGGTCCTTGTACTATGCCCAAGAAGAGGCGGGGTTGCTTTTAGGAAGCCTTTGGGTCCTTGTACGATGCCCAAGAGGAGGCCGATGCTTTTAAGAAGCCCGTGGGTCCCCAAACCCCGAGAAATTCAAGGCAAGCTATTCACAAGGAATAGATCAAGTCAGGAAAGTTCGAGAATTTGGAAGAAACTCAAAGATGCCATTCACGGAGAATACATTCATCTCTGGGAGTAGAGTTTCTTGACAATTCCTAATGAGGACAGCCGAAGAGAAGACTGTATCTGGTGATCCTATTTGGGGATCTAGGTGTCTATTTCTATGAATAAACGAAACGACGTCACCTAGTTCTAGACGTAGTTGCCGGGGAAACTCTAAATATCTATACTATTATTACACAGTTGATATGAGTTTATGAAAGAAGACTTACAGCGAAACAGCCCCACAATACAGTTATATATATATATATATATGAGTTTATGAAAGGAGACTTACAGTGAAACAGCCCCACAATACAGTTATATACATATGAAAGCGGTAAATGAAAGCGGGTAAACACTTACTCGGTTGTAGAGCTTCCATGCTGTTTGGTTAGTTGTTCAACAAAGAAAGATTGAAAACAACAGTATATTCAAAATCAAAGGAGAAAGTGCTTTGAAATAAAAAATATTTGGGGCTTACAGCTCAAGGAGAGGCCCAGGGTTTTATCAGTGAGTGCACTGTTTGAATTTGTACAGAGGGACTTATACAAGTGACTGTGGCCCAAAAGGTTTTCTGTACAAAAGGATGGGTCTTACACTCTATTAGAGGCCCAAAAAGTTTAAAGAAAAAGAGTGGGGCTTATAACACGAGGGTAGGCCCAGTTGGTTAATTTTAAACTGGCGACGATCGCGTCGTTTATTTGAAAATGTACAGAGGGACTTATACAACGAATGAGGCCCTAAAATGTTTTCTATACACAAGGGGTTGGGTCTTACACTCTAATAGAGGCCCAAAGAGTTTAAAGAAAAGAAATGGGACTTACAACACGAGGGGAGGCCCAAGATCTTTATTTTCAAGATGAATATTCACTTTTAAAATGCTTAAAAACAATTAAAAATGAATTTATTCACAAAAATATCAACTATATTAAATAAATAATATAAATTTGATTTTTTTGTAGAATAAAATATTTTACTATTTTTGTGATTTTTCAGAAAAAGAACCAATAAAAAATAATCAAAATTGAAGGAGTTATTAATTTTTCAAATCATTATAAAATAAAATGAGAAAATATAAAAAAGAGGGGTTGGGTCTTACACTCTATTAGAGGCCCAAAGTGTATTTTTGTACAAAAGATGGGGCTTACAACTCAGGGAGAGGCCCAAAATATTTTCAGTTTGAAAATGGCGATCGCGCCGAGATTTTTAACGTATCGGGACTTATACAATAACTGAGGCCCAAAATTGTTTTGGTTAAAAGGGGATTGGGTCTTACACTCTAATAGAGGCCCAAGTGTTTGAAAAAGATTTGTTATGGTGAAAATCAAAGAAAACCTCAATTTCATTTTTTTAGGCATTTTTCCAAGAAAAATTAAGTAAAAAAATGATAAAAATATCAAATAAAATCATTAAATAATGATTAAAGTTTATGAAAAAAATATTTTATCCACATAAATATTTAAAATCATTTTGGTTTTAAAAAATTAAGAAAAAAATAAATCATTTTAAAAGCATTTAAAACAATTTAAAACACTATTTTTAAATATATTAAAAATAATATTTTTTTTTGTGATTTTTTGTGGATTAAAATATTATGGGGTATGAATTGGAAAATGATGATTTTTTGCTATGTAAAAAAAATTGGTTGAGTTTTGAAAATAAAAAGTAAGAAAAAGAGGAAAGATATCAAAATATCATCTCCGACATTTCTTTTGGGGTAAAAACGAGTACCGAAACTTTAATTTTCAACACGTTTTTTATCAAATTTCAAACACTCATAACTCTCTCAATTTTTATCGGAATCAAAATCCGGAAGTACCTATCTTGACCGATATTTCGCAAGGAATCCGATGGTATTACTCACGCACACGGAAAATCAACATACAAAACGCAGAAATTAAAACCAAAACTTCTATCGTTTTGAAAACATCGTTTCGCGTCGAATTTCCAACACGCGTAACTCTCTCGATTTTTATCCGAATTGAAATCCGAAAATACCTATCTAGACCGATTTTTCGCAAGGAATCCAATGGTATTACTCACGCACACGGAAAATCAACACACAAAACGCAGAAATTAAAACTAAAACTGCTATCGTTTTGAAAACATCGTTCCGCGTCGAATTTCCAACACGCGTAACTCTCTCAATTTTTATCCAAATTGAAATCCGAAAAAAACCTATCTCGACCGATTTTTCGCAAGGAATCCAATGGTATCATACATGCATGCCGAAACTCAACGTACAAAACGCAACAATAAAAAAACCAGAGTTGCTACGTTGTGAAAACGTCGTTCCGCGCCGAATTTCCAACACGCGTAACTCTCTCGATTTTTATCCGAATTGAAATCCGTAAAAACCTATCTTGACCATTTTTTCGCAAGGAATCCAATGGTATTACTCACGCACATGGAAAATCAACACACAAAACGCAAAAATAAAAAAAACCAGACTGCACTGTTGTGAAAACATCGTTCCGCGTCGAATTTCCAACACGCGTAACTCTCTCGATTTTTAACCGAATTGAAATCCGTAAAAACCTATCTTGACCGATTTTTCGCAAGGAATCCAATGGTACTACTCAAGTACATGGAAAATCAACACACAAAACGCAGAAATAAAAAAAACAGACTGCACTGTTAATTCGACGTCGTTTTGCGTCGAATTTCCAACGCGCGTAACTCTCTCAATTTTCATCGGAATTGAAATTCGTAAAAACCTATCTTGACTGATTTTTCGCAAAGAATCCAATGGTGTTACTCATGCACACTAAAACTTAATGTACAGAACACATCAATAAAAAAAAACCAGAACTGGATATGATTTTAAAACAACCAAAATTCCACATATAAACATGTTAAAATGCAAACAGTGGGAGGATCACAACATACACATTAAGGACTACATTTTTGCCTCAAGAATTGTTCAATATGATGCATGTATATGGATAACAAAGGAAAGCATGATTCAAAGAATTCAAGTTGTGGATTTTACCTCTTTTTTGGAGATTTTGGGCAACCTACCAAGTGCTTTGTTCCAGAAATGATTTGATGCTTTGGACAACTTCAAATGACCTCTTAGAAGCTTTTAGGATGGTTGGAATCGGCTGAAAACCTCTGGAGCAAGTTTGTGCACTTTCTCGCAAAATGGTCAAAAACGACCAAAATACCAACTCTCTCAAATGGTGTTCCAGATGTGTGGCACCATTTGGGACAGTCCAAGGATGATATTTAGAGTGTGTTTGAGGTTTTATCTGGTTTGGAAAGTGACTGAATCAAGACATGGCTTGAAAAATGCAAAAAAAGTGTCATTTTGGTGGTTTTGAGAGGTGACCTTGTAATGTTGTGATTACAGGTCACTTTTGATGGTTTGCACAGCTTACATATGATATATATGAGGTGTGTGTGTGATTAGTTTGAGTGGAATTGCTCTCTAGCTCAAAAACTCAGAATTACTTGCTTTGGAAGGCAAATTTGAGGTGAAAGAAGAGATTTTGAGGAAAGCATCTGTTTGATGGCTTTGGTGTACTCAAACTGAACACAAATGAGCTCTATTTATAGTGGAGCAAGTTTGTTTTGGGATCCACAGTGAATGGTGGCTGCAGCAGAGGTTTGGCCAATGTTGGCCAATGAAAATCCAAGTCTCCTCTAGCCATTGACTAGAGGTTAGAGCACAGGCTGCTGGTTCCCTAGTTGTTGGAGGAATCTTGACTGAATTCAGTTGGAGGAAGCTCAGTACATGCCACCTCTAAGCATCCATTAAATGCTCCAAACCAAAATTGGAGTTTTGTCACTCTTTTAGGGATTTCTAGGTTTTGACATGCTTTTTTTTTTGTTCCTTGGACTTGGGAGGTTCATGGATCAGATCATCCCACTTGGATTTGATCCTTAGATGTGTCCAAAATGATGACAAGGCTTGAAAATTCGTGTGGCACAAAAAATGTGCAAATCTGCCTTGAAAAATTTAGCTTCAGCAAGCCTTTTTGTAAGATCCATAACTCCCTGCTCGAGTATGCTACATGGACGTTCTAGGACTTTCCGGAAAGCTTAGATGACGTACTTCAACTTTGATGTTTGACCCTAGACCTGGTTCAACTTGGATCATGGAGAAAAACAACCTTGAAGTTGGGACATTGTGCTGAAATTACAAGGCATTGGCTAAGTGCTGAAAAATGTCAATTTTAGGTTTTTAGCCATTTTGATCCAACCATAACTCAAAATCCATGATGAATTGGGATAAAGTGTAGTTGACACTTTAGTAGAGGGCCATGAGGGCTACAAATCCATCTTTGTATGGGGAAAAATGACTTTGTGGTTTAGGAGTTATGATCCTCCAAAGTTGGTACCCTTGCCATTTTTTTTCATAACATAAAATTTTCTAAGTTTTTATGGTTACCCCTTTTACAAGTTATCCCACTTTCTTTGATTTTTCTTGATGAATGATGATTCCAATCACACATTAACATCATTTTAGGGTTAAAAAACCATTTTTATGAAAAATCTCAAAAAGTCAAAGTTTGACTTTTGTGCACGGTTGACTTTTTATCAGATGAATTCCAAACTGTGCGATACTTTAGGAAATCATGTCCTTGACCTAAATCAAACTTGATGGACATGTTACATGGGTGTTATAGGGTGTATTGAATCATGTCCTAGGGTTTGGGAGCATGTCCTGGTCAAAAGTCAAAGCTACAGTTGACTTTTCTCGCGAAACCCTAACTGTGGTTCAGATGAAATTGAAACTTGTTGCTCAAGCTTCTTGGATCAATCCATTGTTGCAAATGGATCAATGTGGTGTGTTAGGGATCCTAAAATCCTCTCTTGAGGTCTTGGCTCGGGGTTTGTTCCAAAAGTCAACTTAGGGGTGAATTAGGTCGAGAAACCCTAATTCCTGATTTTTTATGTATGCATCCCCTGAGGCTAAATTGACTTGATGATGGGGTTTATGATGTTCCATGGAGCATTTTAGGTTATGCTTTGAAGCATTGGTTCATGCCCAGAGGAAAATTTCCATCTGGAGGCCCTAGTCGACCAAACCCTAATTTGGTGACACTGGCGATCCTGAGGCTTTATCCACCTAGAAGGGAGCAAACTTGTGCTTAATCCTTGAAGTGGGAGTCCTCTTGATCCATTGTGGATATTTGAGAGGCTAGGCAAGTTGAAGATCATGCCATTCCTTGATTGATCCTTTGTCTAAGAGCTCTGAGAGGGTTTGAAACCCTAGTTTTGATTGTAGTGAATGCTCACCCATCTTTGGGGAGACTGATGAGGTACAAAGGTACATCCATATTGTGCTGATGATTTGCACAATGATGGGAAATCTTAGTGTTCAAAATTTGGGGTATGACACAATTGACTTTTATTTTGACTGATTCGGCTGTAATTCCAATAAGTTCATTCCGACTGATAAATTGGGCATTATATGAGATGCAAGACATGATAAACTATACAGATGATGCAAAACGAGGTGGAATCGTAGGGTAAAAAACTAGGGTATGACACACTTATATTATTTTTTTAAATTATCTAACTACCAACTTTGAGTCACATTTTATTTCGACATCTTTTGCCCTTAACTCCAATAAAATCTGAAGTCTTGTTATCAAGGCTTCATATTCAACCTCATTATTTGAACAAAGATATTCGATTCTAAACTTGAACTTGGTCGGTATGTCCTTTGGCGAAATTATAAATACTCTCAGTTCAGTTCTATCATACCCTAATTTTTACCCCTAAGATCCCACCATTCATATCATTTGCATTTCAACCAAGATCACAAGCATGTCACCCTTTTAACCTTTACCTCATTGGGTTTTCCTTTGTGGGAGATCACCAAATACCCTTTGTGTTTCTTTTTACCTTTATGTTTGCTTACATTCTAATTTTGCTAACCTTATTCAAAATAAAATTAAAAATATTTGTTCTTTCTTTTCTTATTGTACAAGGTAGGGACTTGTAATCAAATGATAAAGCTTGGCTTCTAATTAGGGTTTTGATTCTCAAAGTCAAAGTTGTGGTTAACAAGTGGTCCATAAGAGCTTTCAGTTCAAGGCCTGACCTATAATCTTAGGTCACATTAATTTCAAGCTTCATTTAACATCATTTGATCAAGAGAAGTTCAAGTTTGGTGCATGATTTCAAAGTTGGTTCAAGTATGGTTCTGTCATACCCCAAATTTGCCCTACTTGTGTATAACTTTCATTTGTACATCCATCCACTAGCCATTATTCATAAAATCCAAAAAATAAGTTGTTTCTGCTTGCCTAAGTAAGGTGCATTTGAGGCTATCAGGGCATTGATGTGTGTTATTGATTAAGGTTCATTTGGTTTTGACTTAAGTCATTGATCAGACAAGATTTGAGTTTCCTGATTGAGACCAGGGTGTGCTTAATTCAGGTAATGTGTGGCTAAGGATTCAATTAGGGTTTGTGTCAAAGCAATTCATTCGCATGTAGGGCAGGTCATCAGGCTGTGCAAAGTCTTAGTGACTGAAGATTTACTGGATCATTTTAATCAGGATTTACAGTGAAGTTCATCTGGGTTGAGATTGATTCATAGTTTCTTAAGGGCAGCCCATTCACAATCCATTTCAAAACCATTATTCACAATATCCGATCCAATTATCAATATTCGTTTCCACTTTCCACTTTTCTTTATCCATATTTTAGTCCACATTTTTATCAATTTCATTATCCATTCACATTAATCACGTATCCATAAACCACTTTTAAATACATTTCTTTCATAAACCATTTCCATTTTTTTAAAAAACTCATTTCACAAGTCTATCCAATATCCACTTTCTAAAAACCCATCTCAATATCCATGCCATGATCCAATTTTTTTAAATATCCAAATCAACTCACAAACCCATTTTTTATTCACTTTCCAAAAATCATTACCATTTCATCATAAACCATAAGGAGAGCAAAAAATAGAGCCCACCATCATCACAAAAACCATGTTATACACCAAAATCCATTTTCATTACAAACATATAAACAAAAAAAAGAACTTTTACAAAATGAAGTGCCACATGATAATCTTCAGCAAGCAAATTCAAAAATCATATGTGGGCTTCAACACACGACGCCACTCCATATCTTGCTATCATCAAGCCAAATTCCAGCCACAAGCTACCAACACGCATCATGCCCTTCATGCCTTTCCCAATACCATGTAATTACAAACCTGCACACAACATTGCCGTAGCCTTCAACCAATTCCACATATCTTGCCAAACCATCACGACATGTACAAAAAAGAAAAAATAAGTCATGATTCAATACTACACAAACGGTATTCCCATCCACTTCCCATATTACAAAGCTGCAGCCACGACGTTACAATAGACCCCGCCAATACCAACAATAAAATCACAATCTTCAGCCCAAAATCACAGCAACCCAACCATAAAGAGCAAACCTTGCCTAAATCCTTCAACCACAACAACTTGAACTCGCTGCAAAATCAAAGAGAATTCAAGTTAGCACATCTTCATTTGCAAATAACCTATACTACCCGACCCCACACTAATTTCCTTCTGTCAATTTCACATACAACACAACCAAGTCGCAGTAACCGTACAAAACGCGTCCCAAAACCGTATCTTGTACGACACAAAAACAATCCCAAAACCTGCGCACAAATTGTAACGTAACCTCAATATGCATCAATAAACCAAATGAGCAAAACGCAACGGCACAACAATATCTCACAGTTCCAATTCACTCCTCATTCGTTACTATAAAACCGACCCTAATCACTCTCATTTTCCAAGCTCAAGAAGCCTCCAAACACTCTGCCAAATCCTCTCCACCCTCACCATTCTTCTTCAACCTTTTCATAACTTTCATACACCAACAACAATCCCAAATAACAACCCCCTCTTCATTTTCAACAATAACCGTAAATCTCCTTCAACCTCAAATCAAACAAATGTATCCCTCTCCCATAATTTATAATAGCTTTTACCATTTTCTTTCATTTGTCTATCAACTTGGCTTAGAATTAATAAAAAATAACGTAAAAAGGACAAATTTCAAAAAGAACAAATATGTGCTTGATCTAACGTCGAGACTTTTCCCAAAAAAAAAAAAATCAAATAGAATGCAACATGAGTGCTTGTCCAACGTCAAATATCTCTTCAAATCAAACTATTTTCATGAGCAACTTCACCTTCAAATCATTTTCACAATTCATTTCCAACGCAAATAAATGCTTGACCAACGTCAAACCCTTTTCGTAATCAAGTTCAAAGCGATTACATTCATACGTAGACTATTTCAAATAACGAAAGAAAAAGGCTATCTGGGTGAAAGATCCACTCATAGCCCCGAGTATTAGACCCAAGTAGTAATTGCTTGTAAGTCATAAATATTGTTTTTCGCTAAAAAAATACAAAAGCATCTCCTTTTCGTAATAAAATGGAAAGAAAAACACTACCTGGGTGAAAGGTCCAGTCATAGTCCCAAACACTAAGCCCAAGTAGTAATTGCTTGCAAGCTCAAGTGTTTGTCTTTCGTCTCAAAACACTTATAACTATTACACATTTTTGCAAACAAATTGGAAAGAAAAAGACTACCTGGGTGAAAGGTTTAGTCACAGTCCCGAATAATTGACCTAAGTAGTAATTGCTTGCAAGTCATGAGTATTCGTCTTCTAAACTCTAAAAAACAATTCAACAAATCAAACTTGTTTTCTGCCCTTGCGCGACTTCGAAAACATTTTTCAGAAACGAGGATGCTTTATCCATATCGAAGTGAAACAAATAAAGGCTTCAGTCTCCAAGAGCGAGCAATAAGCAAAAGTTTAATCACTCAATATGTCTAAAGTGTTACTCTGTAAAAACAACCAACAAATAGTTCTTTGCTACAAAGAACTATGTAGCCATAAGTTCTCTATTTCACCATGAGATATGTAGGAGCAAGATTTTAAAATATTGTCAGGCATATTAATAAAAAAATTAAATATTTCCCTCTTTCTTTTTTGCTCAATAAGTAGAAGATCACAAGCTAACATCACGCTAACATTCCATCACAAATCTAACTAAGAGGTTCCTCTTGAGTACAATGGATGTGGGATGCACTAATACCTTCCCCTTGCGTAATCAACTCTCGAACCCGTATTTGGTTGAGACGACCATTTTCTCTCTCTCTCTCTCTCTCTCTCTCTCTCTCTCTCTCTCTCTCTCTCTCTCTCTCTCTCTTTCTCTCTCTCTCTCTCTATAAGGGTTTATCAATATTTTCGCTTTCCTTCTTTGGAATAAATAAAGTTCGGTGGCGACTCAGTTCGAGTCAATTTTTTTGCGAGCGTGCAAATGCTTAGCGAAGGATCGTGTTTTTTTGAGATGCGACACACACTTCATTATGAAATCTTATTTCCCCAAGGCAAAGGAAACAATAAATTCGAGCTGAGTGGTTTTTTTTATGCTGATTGGTTAGGGGACAAGATTAATAGGAGAAGCACAACTGGATAAATCTTTAAATTTCTAGGAGCACGTGCATAATGGTGCTCAAAGAAACAACCAGTGATTGCTTTATCCAGTTGTGAAGCTGAATATGTTGCAGGTGATGTTGTAACTTGTCAAGCAATTTGGTTTCTCATGAACATGAGGTTGAGTTATGAAATAAGAGATATGGTCACTTTGATTACAAAAGCCTAAGCCAACTAAGCTCAAAAGGGGTGGTGATTATAGTCCTTAAGGTGCAACACCTAAAAGTCCGTGCATATGCTTCGTGGGAAAGCAACCCAAGCTAGCTTCAAATCCAGTCTGCATATAAAAGTTAAAGAAGGACTTGATGTTGTTCAATTAGATATTTGTGTACCACTAGAAGTGCCTAGCTATAGTGAAAACAAGTATTTCATCACTTTTGTGTATGAGTTCTCAAGTATGTTGTGGCTATTCCTAATTAAAGCCAAAAGTGAAGCCCTGTAGATCTTCAAGAATATCAAAGCAATGATGGAAAGACAAAGTGGTAATTTGATAAAGATCTTGAGGATAAATGGTGGAGGCGAGTACAATTCAAAGAGTTTGTTTCTTTCTGCACAAGTGAGGGCATCATTCATGATGTCACTGCACCATACACTCCTTCGTACAATGGCTTGGCAGAAGGAAGAAACATGAGTATTCTCAACATGGAAAAGAGAATTTTGAAGAAGAAAAACATAATACATGAGATTTTGGGTGAGCCTGTATCCACCACTATTTATATCTTAAACATATGTCCCGCAAAGAAATTGGAGAACAAGGTCCCTAATGAATTTTGGTTAGAAAGGAAGCCTAATGCTAATCATATGATGAAATTTGCTTCCTTGTGCTACAAGCATGATTCTGATTCGAAAATAAGGAAGCTTGAAGACAAGAGAAAACTAATGATCCTTGTAGGCTATCACAACACAGAAGCCTATAGGCTATTTGATCCTCATACAAAGCAAATAGCCATCAACAGATATGTGACAAGCATAGACAATGAGGCATGAACTAAAATGTCAAACACAATGAAACTACCTTAGTGTATGTTCAAACTGAAGATTATGATGTAGATGGAACTAACACTGAGGAACTATAAGTTATTGAATAGGCTAACGAGGAAGACTAGCTGATTATGAGTAAGTTCCTGATAATGAAGTAAACACTAATGGAGAAATAATGCATAATGTTTGTAGATGTTAAACCAGTTGATCATCAAGTATATATCTAGGAACAGGACAGAAAGAATGCCATGGTTGAACAACGCTCCTCCATAGAGAAGAATACAACTTGGGAACACTACTACGAAAAACCCATTTAACAACGGTTAGAAATAACATATAATGACGTGGGCGAAGACGTTGTTATGTAGAGTGTTGTTGTATATGCGGTACGTATAATGATGGTTCTGGGACCATTGTTGTATTCCAGATAGCGCACACCATTTCACAACGATTAGATTACACAACCGTTGTGATATAACTAAAGGTGATCTGGTTCGATTCTCAGCAACAACATTTTTTATTTATATTATTATGGTCAACGTTTGACATACAACTACGGCTAGGTTTTATAACCGCTGTCAAAACAGCCTGTTTTAAATATAAAAATTCTCTGCTTATCAAATCCTTCCTATATTTTATCCTGTCAAAACAACTTCTGTTTACATCAAACACAATATGTGCATCAAACACAATCCTTCCTATATTTTATCCTTATAAATGAATCAGAGAATTTACATCAAAAGCTAACAGCTAACATTGTTTAAATCAAATACAATACGTGCATCAAAAGCCAATATTATTGATTTCATTATGTGCATCAAACACAATATCATGTACATCAAACACAATATGTGCATCAAAAGCCAAAATTATTGTTCACATTATGTGCATCAAAAGCCAAAAATATGTGCATAAAAAAATATGCTGAGGAATGTTGCTGATATATCAAACAGTAGGAGGACCCTTAAGCGCATTGTGGATATACACCCAGCATTTACGAAGATCTAGAAAGTCCTCAACGGGGAATGAGGTTTGGTCATTAAACATTTACATAAGAAAGAGCAAAAAATTGAATATCATGCATGATAATAATTCAATAGTCAACTTATATATTAATATATGTAAACATTTTATGACATAGATACCTTATCCCATGAATCAACAATGCCGCCAAGGACAATGTTTAACATGTGTTTCATGACATAATACCCACACTCGTAACTCCCGGGTTGTTTTCTCGTCTACAAATTACATGAATATAATAACATGAATATAACCACACATGAATGTAAATGAAAGAAACAGGTAATCGGGCCACTTACTTTAGGAGCAATCCATGTGGGATTTTTTCTAACATTCCCCATTATATTAACTTGCTCCACAAGACTGTACATTGAAAATTGAATTAAACATATTACATGATAAACTAATTACAATTAATGTCAAAGAAAATGATATTAAACATAGACACTTACGTTAGAATAATATCTTTCATTGGTTTGTGGAGTGGGTCGTGCAAGGAACACAGTAATGTCACCGTATTTGTCGTAAATGATATTATGATTAATTGCCAATGACCACTGAATGAACACGATAATATATATATATATATATATATATATATATATATATAATTAGTTTTTACTAAAACAAAACTAAATATAGAATATATAAATAAATTACAACAATACTTACCTACAGAGGAATGATGCAAGGTAACATTCTTTTCCTCCCTCATTTAGCCGTTCTTTCAAGTACTTTTCTATGATATTTTTTTCATTATACGCCCAACAAATATAACTTGGCTCCAAGATTCCATAAGTACTTGATTTATTTAACTCTATACAAACACGGTGAATGTACCTAAATGGTCAAAGAAAATGAATAAATTAAGGGAGAAAATACAAAAAATTATAATGTTCTATAATGACATGTATATTCGGCTATATACTTACGTGCACCAAACTTGCAAAATCCCTATGTCAAGCCACTTAAATCCTGCGAGAAAATCCCTTGCATCTTCAGGAGTGTAATACATTACATCCAATTTCGGGCAATGTTCTAGCGGGAGAGGTTGCGCAAGGTTTGTTGTTGCAATGGACAAGTATAAATTGGTTATTTCATTTGGACTAGGGTCCAATATCCCATTGCGGTTATCTAAAGGAGGGGAGGGGCTGTACAATTACTTCCTTTTGTAGAAGCCCGATTTACAACACTTCTACTTGGAGTTTGATCATCACCATCAACGTAACGTTGATCTTCATTTGTTCATTGTTCGAGGTTTTCACTTAATCTCTACATCATAACATTCAATTAGAACATAAAACAAAAATAAGCACAATATATAACTCAAGTAAAGCACATACCGAATATAACTCTTGTAACTTTTCCACGTCTTTCTCCCTTTTTTCCCTCTCCTCTTCAAACATCCTCCTTTGTTTTCCAATTGCTTCTCAACATTCTCAATCTTTTGTCGTTGAGCATGAAATTCAGTGGTTTCGGTGCTTCTTCTTTGAGATCCAAAGTATGACCTCAAGCCGACACCTTCTCCAACACCACGGACACGACCTCCATGCTCAGCTGTTCCGATAGCTTCCACTAATATGTCATGTCGTGCTTCCGGAACAAATGTGCCTTCACGGGCCGCTGTTAGGTGCTAAAAAGTGTTAATATTTAGATTAGTTTTTAGCACCTTTTTGTGAGCTTTATTTGTAAATCCAAGCATTTTCCCATTGTTTCCGTTTTATAACCGTTTCCTAGTTAATTCCGTTTTTTGACGTATCTATTTAACTTTAGTGTTTTTATTGCAGATTTTTGCATGGAAGGGTGAAGAATGGAGCTATGAAGGCCCCACAATGGCAGTTTTGCAAAATATTCATTTTTGGAGCATGCTTTGAGCGCGCTCAGCGCGCTCCCAGCGCTAGGATGGAAGTAATTACAGGAGCTTGCGCGCTCAGCGGGATCCTTAGCACGCTCAGTGCGCTTTTAGGCGGTTTAACTTTTAAGTGGATCCCGCTCAGCGGGCGACTGCGCGCTCAGCGCGCGCCGCGAAACTCAGCCCCTTTATAAGTTGTGTTGATCAGAATTTTGGCTCTCTCTCTATTGCATTCTTAGATAAAAGTATATTACACTATAGCACTTCATCTTTGGAAGATTGAAAGCATCATTTTGTCGATAAAATCGTCGTTGATGCTCGATTCTCTTCTCCCGATTCTTGTTGATCAATCTACCATGAATATGTGTAGCTAATTTCTCTTTTGTGTCAAGGTTAGATGTAGGTAAACCTTTCCTTTGTATGTATATGGATTGATTCTAGTTTGTGAACTCTTAGATGATGAATGTATGGTGAAAAACCTTGTTTCTATGTTTATTCTTTGTGTTGGTTCATGATTGAGAAATATGCTCCAACTCTTTACCTAGGTTTTTCATCCATCAATGTCCATTGGCTAGAGATAGTAATGTGTGTTGATGTTCACCTAATATTAAACTTTAATGTTGTCATTTTGATAGTTTGTGTGAGAAATCAACAAAGAATCAAAATGGCAAAACTCACAATATGTGTTAGAGATAAACATATTGGGAGGATATGTGATTGTATTTATCATTTAACCAAGTTCATTAGCTTATCGATTATATACGTGCAAAGTGGTTTGCGAACCCTAATCTTGACATGCTTTTATAAACCGTTAAAACAATCTCTTTACCGCTTTTAATTAAATTTGAATGCAAACGCTACGAAAACAACCTAAAACCCCTTGTTACTTTAAGGCTTGAAACGTTACGACTGTAGAACGGCTGCGATATCACCGAACAATCTCTGTGGAACGATAACTAAAACCCGAACTCTATTTGTATTTTAGCCGCCACAACCAAATTATCCTACATAGCATGAGCAAATTACATAAGCAAACGTATTTAAATAACATAAGCAAAACAAAACATATACTTACAATTTTCTCAGCAACTACTCTTGAAGCCTCAGAGGTGTACTCTCCATTAGGTCTTAATCGAGCCCTCTTCCATTTCTCATGTCTTGATGGTTGAGATGGGATGTCACCATCTCCTCCTTCTTATTGTTTTTCCTGCATGATTCTCTTCTCAAGTTTCCTGTAACCCCCACGAGACAATCTATGGGGGTACATGTTTTTCGCCTTGTTTTGAATTCCTACTTCGCTTTTAGCCTATTATTAACATAGTGAAAAATGTGTATGATTAGTATCTATAACTCATTAGCATAACATTATAGGTTACATAAGACTAGTACTAACCTTGAATTCCTCAGAACAGCGTTTCTTCGCAAACTTGTGCCACACATTCTTCGATAAAAAACTATACTGAATCCATGGAGGTTGAAGACCGCTCTTAGGCTTCGTAATGTAGTCAGCCGTGAGCCGTGACTTAAATCCCCTCCAACGAACACCGACATAAGTTATCCATTTTTTTTTTCAATTTTGAGTCATCGGTAAACTTAAAATTCAACTACATTAAATCAATATATAAGTATGAATTAGAAACTATAGGTAGTGATATCAAATATATGAAATTATAGTATGTAATACCTTAACGTCTGTTCATATGTTGTCTTTGACATTAACATCCACTTCTCTCCAATCATCTATCAGTATACTCACTTTGCTACGTGCAAGGAACGCAACATAACTCTTAAAAGTAGAGTAATGTGGATAATCCACTAATCTGTAGTGCGAATCAAACTCGATCGGAATTTTTACACTTGATGAGTTGCAGACTGATGTGAATTGGGGCATCATTGTGTTCGCTGTTGATTTTGGCGAACAACCTCTGGTTTACCAATCTCTTATAAAACTGGGTTACTTGCAGGACCAACCACACAAATCCTGGGATACATGTGCAAATTTATCTAACTCTTAGGATAATGGTGTTTTGATGGTTTATTTTGTTATATCTTTTATGTATGAATGGTTTGGTTAAAGAACTAAATAACAACTTCTGGCGAAAAGATAAATTGAATGAAATTAAAACTTGCATAAAGTAAATGACAAAGGATAAATGACTGGGAAAAGTAAAGGCAATTATAAAAGACTTTGAATTTCTATAAACTTAAAAAGATGGTGTTTCACACGTACATTTCCAGATAATAAACTCTTTTCTCTCGCATGGGTACTTTGAGTATTTACAGGAATTTAGTACAAGTTTTCACACACTAAAATTCTACAACAACTATCCTATTTATATACAAATACAATAACTGCCTAATAACGGAAAAATTCTAAATCTTTGACACTTGGCCTTCTGCATGTCTTCTTTTCTTCTAAAGCTTCCACGCGTCTTCTGCCAAACGTTATAACTTTTGAATTTGAATTTTCCCTTTGTGTCGAAACGTTACGCCTCTTCGCCTTGTCGAATTATCGAAAAGTAATAAATGTCCCTCAAACCTTGTCTGATGAAAACTTCCTTATGTTTCCGTCGAAATGTCGAAGCTCTGTTCTTGTCGAAGTGTCGAAAACTTTTCTGAATACCTTCATTTTCTTTCTTCTTCATCTGTAGTCATTTTCTTTAGTTAAAGAACATCATTTTACCTACCAAGACATGGTGTCGAAAATATATGTCTACAAATTGCCCCCCAAAAAATGCGTTTTCGACTAAGGGAGAAAAACATTTTTTGCCAATGCCTTTCGACGCCATGGACTATTCAGACATTAGAAATGTCAGAACCATCATTGCGCTTTTCCCAAAATGTCATTTCAGCCCACGTTTTTGAGCTCTCATCATTCCTACTCTACTCCTATCACATCGTGGGTCAAACCCTAACTGCCACCATCAGCATTACCCACTTTGCACTCACCACGTGTCACATAACCTTCCCACTACTTATCCATTTCCACTTTCAGAATACCAACCGTTTCTTTTTCACACCTTATATATAAGCTGAGAATTTCATTTTTCCCCTTTTTACGTTATTTCTTCAAACTTCATCTTCCTCATTTTCTTTCCAAGAGTTCTTTCAAAACCTCATCTTCCTTATTTCCTTTTCCATTTTCTCTGTAACCAGCAATGGCTTCCTCCACTTCTCAAAAGATCACCGGCAAAGACTCTCGGAAGTCCAACAGTCTAGCACCGATGGAGAGGATTCTTGGTCCCAGAGTGGTGGGGAATCACGAGTATATTCCAGAACCTCCTTATGAAGAAGAAAAGTGCTCCATTTACCAATCTCAGGTACTTATTCCCATTTTAATTTCTGGAAAATCTCATGCAATTTTAGGACCGCTACCAGACTTAACGCTAGACCCAGTTAAGGTGCGAGAATTTTTTCCCACCTACCATCGCTACAAACCCATAGCGAATGGTGTTAGGCCTAGGACAGAGAAAGAGAAGATTATAGATGAAAAATCCAAAATAGATGGCCAAGGGACTCCTTCTGACGAAGTAATAAACCTAGAATACATGAACAATTTTAGGATTTTTAGGTCCTGTCCTCTGTCGAAGGATCCCTCTGACTATTTGGCATGGTTGGAAAAAATAGAAAGGGTTAAGAGCAATGATTGGAAAACCATGGGCATTTACGATCTTATTCAATTGTCGAAAGTAGGGCCAGGATATTGCCCTTCCATGCTTTTGGCCTCTCTCTATTTCTGGGATAGTACCTACAACAATTTCCATATTCTCTGTGGGATGATCACTCCTACGCTTTTCGACATAGCTGCTATCACTGGATTAAGCCCCCTAGGAGTTGACTATGACCCCAACTTGCTTGCTGACGATTCAATAGGTTTTGACACCAATAAGGCCACCTTCACAGCCTATATTGCCAATTACCATGACAAGGAAACCAAGGAAGTTTCTGACCAAGAACATGTAGCTTTCCTGGCCCTTTGGCTGTCGAGGTGCGTTTTCTGCTCCAGATCTCTCCAGGTGGCGAACCGCTATATCACCATAGCGAATCAGCTTCATGCTGGGCACAAGCTATGTCTTAGTGAGATGATCCTGGCGAATCTATATGAATCCCTTGGCGAAGGAGTCACCACTTTAAAGAACATCAAGGAAAAGAAGACTTTGCTGCTACCAGGGCCTTTTTGGCTTTTACAATTGTGGCTCAATGCCACTTTCGAAGCTTCTCTTCCCAACAAATCCACTGTGGACCCAACCGTTCTAGGGGACAAACGCGTCGAAGGTCTTCGTTTGGCGCAGCTGACACCTCATGACGAAGGCCTGAGTCTTCAACAAACCTTTACTAGCTATGTCATGATGTTTACGAAACGTTATAGTTTTACACCCAACATGGCTCCTTTTGCTGAAAGGAAAGTTGGACCCTCATGGTTCACCAGAAAACTTCCCCTAGAATCGAAATCGCTAGAAGACGAATTCCTCAACGTCTGGGAATCCTTCCTTACTCCAAGACTTTTAGTATCCTAACTTGGCCCTTCAAAACTCAAAGTTTCCCTTGTTAACTATCAACCCAACTTGGTTTCTCGACAATTTGGGTTGATACAGATAGTACCAAAGCCTCTTTTCTCCAGGAAAGGCTCTCTGATTCATTACAACATGACCCATACTGAAGACGAATGCTCTGAGTTGTTAGCGAAGTATTCTAACCTGGTCGAAATCCAACCAGTGGTCTTTCGACCTAACTTCCTCTGCACTCAAGAGTTTGATGAATGGTGGAGGGCTTACTATGAGTCTCAAATGTTCAACGTGGATTCTTTTACCACTCAACTGACTAAAGCCTTCGCTCTTGTGCAGGACCGGACCAAGAAAGGTACCTCTCGACACATCAAAGAAATCCAAGCTTTCCAGAAATACTTTGAAACTGCCTACAGGCCTGATGATCTTAGTCGAACCATAAGCGAAGCAGCAGTTACTTTGAAACAAAAGTTTACAGAAAAACTTGATGAGTTAAAACTACCCTCGTATGTTCGACCAGAACAACGTTATGAGGTAGCTTTTAAACTTTATCGCCCAAAATTTCCCCCTCTACCATCTGCTGCATTTGGCGTGGCTTTTAGCCCTCCATTCCCAGATTGGTTCATTTGTGGGGAGCATCTAAAAGTTCTACGCTAGGACAACCAAAAACGTGCCAAGCGAGTGGTTCCGACTAAGTACACCCTGGACAATTTCAAAGGTTACCTTCATATTGGCCTAGAACACGTTCGCGTGGAAACCCCTATATATGAAGGTGTGGAAAATGGGAAGCAGTTCAATCTCACTTTTTATTTATTCGAATATATGTTTTTATGCTTGACTCTTTTCCTTTTCTACTTTTCAAGCTATAAAAATTCCCATAAAAAAACCTGCCACAGTCGAAGCAACAACCGCAGGAGAAGCAGAGCCTCAGAAAGATACTGCCAAGACACCTTTGGCGAAGGTATCAATTTACTTTCTTTTTCTCTATAGTCCAAGTGTTTCATTTTCTTGAACTAACTAATGAAATTTTCTTTGATCCACAGGGCAGTCGAAGACCCCCACCAACGCCAAAGAAAAGAAAAGCTAAAGAAGTCAAAGCTGATGAAATTGATGATGGTGATGAGTCACCAGATCAGGTAAAACCCACCAAAAAGAAGAAGAAGGCAACCAAACCTCTCCGACAAAAACCTCGTACTCCCAAAGTTTTAGAGAAAATTCTATCAAAGGAACCAGGTGAGGAAATTACTCATGCTCCAGCGGAAAGTGAAAGTTCTAGCCTGAAGACCAAAATTCCAAAGGTATGATTTTTCTTTTCCTTTCGATGCTAACAAGCTGTTTTACTTGTATTCGCTTCTTTGACCTATTTATCCTTCAGGTACCTGTCGATATTCATGGACACCCTATGATCCAAGTTCTTCCCAAGACTAGTAGTGATCCTACTTATAACCCAGCCAGCGCCTCCAAATCCTCTCCTAAGAATTCAGCGAAGGAAACAGCCACCGAAGTAGATCAACCCGTTGCCATTTCTGTACAAATTCCAAAAGTAGTGGAAGAAGAGACTGGTCCTGATACTGAAGACTTCGTCGAAACTGATGGGGATACCGTGATGCCTACTACAGCGGCTGCCACTAGAAATGAAGCTGAAGATCAATCTCCCCCCCATTCAGAATTTGCTGACAAAGAGAAAGATGAGGAGGCTGTAAGTGATGCCGAAGAAGAAGAAGAAAAAGAACATGAAAGGCCACAAACTCCTGCTGCTAATACTAATGAAGAGACAGAAAACGTCGAAGAAAATCTTAGTAAAACAACTAAAGCTGCTTCGACCGGGACGACTTCGACCCAGTTCTCTCATGAGGAGCTAGAAAGTATGAAGGTGCAAAGGCCTTTTGAGTACCTAAAGACCATGCTCAGTTCCCGCTACAACTTTGCTGATACTACCATCAGTAGTTCAACCACCTCAGGAACTACTTCTGATGCCAAATTAATGGACGAATCGCTGGCAAACATTCGACAGAAGGTCCTTGATATTGACTTATTTCAACTTCTGGAGAATGACTCCTCTGCTCAATTCGACTTGAAGAAAATCCTAAAGCAAGTCAATGTCCTGGAGGCTCCTCCTGAAGTCACTGATGTGGTGCTGGATCTTACTACCTTGATAGATCTTGTGGTAACTGACTTTAATCGACTTCGAGAGTGCTCCAAGAAGCTTGAAAACAAAACAGAGACCCAACTTGCTGAGTGGGAAGCTGCGTCGAATTCGTCTAACAAGGTAACTGAAATGGAGCAAGTGTCTGAGCAAAATAAGCGGGAAGCAGCTTTGTGTGGCGAAAACATTCTAAAATGGAAAAAACAAATTGCTGTCCTCCAAGGAAAAATTTCACAGGCGGAAAAACGTCAAGCAGAACTGCAGAAGAATGACCAGGAAGAAATCCGCAAAGAGCTAGAAGTTGGTGTGCACCATGTCGACAGGACCCGTAAGCTTGGCGAGGAGATTGAGGAGATTTCTAAAAACAAGACACTTTGTGAGCAACGCCTTCAAATCCAGAAGTCGAAATTTGAGAAGCTGAAAGCATCTTTTCCCGTTTGAATACTTGTAATTTTTGTTTTGCTTTTAAAGCCCTTTTTGTAATGACAATGGATCTGTATTATTTGGCGAGAAGATTTTTTAATCCGCCATATTGCTTTTCTTTTTACAATTATTCGACTGCTATTTTAATTTCTTACAATGTTGGCTTATATTTTTGCAAATACTTGCCATTTATCTTCAGTATTCTTTTATCTTTATCTATCTCTTCGACCTCATATGCGCCATTTGAAAAAACTTTTAAAATTTGGAAAGGTCCTTCCCACTTAGGAGACCATTTTCCCATTAATCTATCTTTTCGATCCATAGGAATAATTACTTTCCAAACAAGATCCCTCACTGAAAGGGTCTTAAATTTCACTTTCTTATTGTAAAACTTTTTGACTCTTTCTTTTTGTCCCTTTATCAGATCTAACGCACGCAATCTCTCTTCATCCAAATCAACTAGTTCATCCATCATCATGCTCCAATACGTTTCTGATGGAATTTCATGATGCCTTTGAACTCGTATTGTCTGTAAATAAATTTCGACTGGTAGCACTGCATCATGTCCATAAGTCAATTTGAATGGAGTAGAATTTGTCGCTTCTTTAGGAGACGTTCGACAAGCCCATAAAATTTGATCAAAAGTCTTATGCCAGTTTCTAGGTTTTCTACCCACGTGCTTTTTGATCAAATTTATCACAACCTTATTTGCTGCTTCGACTTGTCCATTTGCCTGGGCATAATAAGGTGTCGAAGTTAAGAGTTTAAAACCTGTGTCTTTTGCAAACATTTGCATGTTTTTCCCAGTAAACACAGAACCCTGATCAGTAGTTATTGTTTCTGGTATCCCAAATCTGTAAATTATATGTTTCTGGATAAACTCTATAACTGTCTCTTGATCCACATTTACCAGTGCTATAGCTTCAATCCACTTAGTGAAATAATCTATTCCAACTAAAATGTACTTCTGCCCTTTTGAAGAAACTGGTCGAATTTCACCAATTAAATCCAAAGCCCAACCTCTGAATGGCCAAGGTTTTATAATTGAATGCAACTCACTTGCAGGGACATGTGGTATACCTGCATGCACTTGGCATTCCTGACAACCTTTTGCAAATTCGACACAATCTTTCAATATTGTTGGCCAGTACATTCCTTGTCGAAATAATAACCATTTCATTTTGTGGCCTGCTTGGTGTGAGCCACATGCACCACTGTGCACGTTCGACAAAGCTATGTAAGCTTCATCTTCGCCCAAACATTTCAGCAAGACTCCTTCTGCAGTCTTTTTAAATAATTCATTTCCAAAAAGTACATAACTTAAAGCTCTGTACTTTACTTTTCTTTCGACTTTCTGATTTGGGTCTTGTAGATAATCCTTGATAGGTTTTCTCCAATCTTCAATTTCTGAATCATCTACATTGAAAATTTCAAAATTTTCCTCATCCCCATAACCTAATTTTATTGTCCCCAAATCTGAAGGAGCCAATTTGGTGGATATGACTCTTCCCCTTACTTCAATGGCTTTCTCCAAGTTTTCTTTCGACACTTTGTAGCCTGACGCAAGTTGAGCCAGATCATTTGCTTCTTGATTCTCCAATCTAGGAATGTGTCTAATGGCCACATTGTCGAATTTTTTGAGAAGTTTGTTAGATATTACGAAGTACATAATCAGATTCTCTTTGACACATTTATATTCTCTTGTCAATTGTTTTATCACCAACTCAGAGTCACCCATTATTTCGACTCTTGTTGCCCCCAATTCCAACAATATTTCAAGTCCGGCAATCAAAGCTTCATATTCTGCTTCATTATTTGAACATAAGCCTTCGACTTTGTACTTGAATTTTGTTGGAATTTTGTCAGGAGAAATAATTAGTATTCCAACACCAATTCCATTCTTATGACTGGAACCGTCGAAATATAACTTCCATGGCTCTAATTCGACATATTCTACTTCATTTTCATCTATTGAGTGGTCAGCTATGAAATCAGCAACCACTTGTCCCTTAACAGCCTTTAAAGGCAAATATTTTAAGGAATATTATGTCAATGCCAAAGCCCATTTCCCAATTCGACTATGTAAAATGGATTTAGATAACATATACTTTATTACGTTGAAATGAGAAGAAACGTATACATCAACAGGTTTTATATATTGCTTTAACTTTGTACAAGAGAAATATACACATAAACATAATTTTTCTATCACACTATATCTAGTTTCAGCATCATTTAGGACTCTGCTGAGATAATAGATGGCCCTTTCGACGCCATTTTCATCTTCTTGACACAACATGCTTCCCAAAGTTTTGTCTGATGCTGAAATGTATAACCTCATACTTCTTTTTCTACAAGGAGACATCAAAACTGGAGGACTAGCCAGATACTCTTTGATCTTGTCGAAGGCATCTTGTTGTTCTTGCTCCCATGTGAAATTTTCCTTCTTTAGTCGAAGTAGAGGTGAAAAGGCTTATGTCTTCCCACTAAGGTTGGAAACGAACCTTCTGAGAAAATTGATTTTCCCTAGTAGAGACTGCAATCCCTTCTTTGTCGATGGCGTTTTCGCTTCCATTATGGCTTTGGCTTTGTTTTCATTTATTTCGATCCCTTTCTTGTGGACCACAAAACCTAAGAAATCACCCGCCTGCACACCAAAAGTACATTTAAGGGGATTCATTTTTAAACCAAACTTTCTCATCCTTTCAAAGGACTGTCGAAGATGGTCTATATGACTTGTTCCTGAAACGGACTTAACCACAATATCATCAATGTATATTTGCATAAAAGTGTCAATAAAGTCGTGAAAAATTGAATTCATGGCTCTTTGATAAGTTGCTCCAGCATTTTTTAAACCAAAGGGCATTACTACCCATTCATGGGTTCCTATTGCTCCAGAGCAACGAAAAGCTGTTTTAGGAACATCTTCTTCAGCAATAAAAATTTGATTATAGCCAGAGTATCCATCAAGCATACTCAAATACTCATGGCCTGCTGCAGAATCTATGAGCATTTCTGCCACTGGCATAGGATATTCATCCTTAGGGGTAGCTGAATTTAAATCTCTAAAATCAATGCATACCCTCAGCTTGCCATTTTTCTTAATTACATGAACTATGTTTGCAATCCATTCGACATACCCGGTGGTGCGGATGAATCTGCATTTTAGAAGTCTTTCGACCTCTTTTTTTATTTTCGACAAGATTTCTGGTGCGAAGCGTCTAGGCGTCTGCTTTACTGGCTTCTTTCCCTCCATTATTGGCAGCTTCAATTCGACCAAACTCCTGTCTAATCCCGACATATCGTCGTAATCCCATGCAAAACAGTCTTTGTACTCATTTAGCAATTGGACTATTTCGACTTTGAACTGAGGATCCATCTTGGCGCTGATGTAAGTTGGCCTTCTTTCTGCCCCCAGTCCTAAATTGATTTCTTCTAATGGATCTTGTGCCACCATCTTCATGTTAGTCGATGCTGGATCCTTTTCGAACCCCAAGGGTTCGTCATCATAGATGGCGTCAAGCTTCTGATTCTGCCATTCGCCAGTCTGATTGTTGTCATAACCTTTTTCAATATCCCTTTGGGGACATTGCTCTTCAAAATCTTCTTTGTTGGCTTCGACAACCATGTATTTTACTTCGGCCTCTAGGGCCGTTTTGAGTTTATTTTCGGCTATATAAGCCGTAATTCTTTCGATCGCTGAGGCTTCACTCATCATAATCATCAAATTCACTTCCCCAACCGGTTGGCTCAGTATGAGAAGTTCCCCATACGTGACTTGGTTCGCCAATTACTTCTTTGTCCCATTGAAAACCATGTGTTGGGTGAAGGTACATGGAACAATAGGCGTTGTCAGTTGCCTTCAAGTCGAATTCTGCTGGGTTGCAGGGGGGTATGTGAGCCAGATTCTTGTCGAAACTTCAACTATTCAAATTGTTTACTTCAGCCATAAAATAGCTTTGATCTGCTTTAATATTCTCAACAATCTCATCTGGCCTCCAGATGGCTATTCGTTGGTGCATGGATGATGGCACAGCTCCTATCCCATGAATCCACTCTCTTCCAAGCAGCAAGTTATAATTCACCCTTGAAGCTATCACTATAAACATTGTTGGTCTTGTTATGGTTCCAATAGTTAGGTTCACCTGGATCACTCCCATGGTACTTCCTACTTTTCCCTCATAATTTGACAACACCATGTTGTGGGGCTTTGTGTCTGAGTCATCCTTTCCAATATTTTTTATCATGAAATGGGGCATTAAATTCACAGCAGCTCCACCATCTACTAATATCTTGTTGACACCAACGTTCTCCACTTTTCCTTTTATGAACAAAGGCTTCAAGTGTGCCTTCATTACATCATTTGGTCTCTCAAAGAAAGCATTCTGCTCTTCGACACAGCCATTGTTCATTATATAATAACAAACAGGCCTGAGCCCCATGTTGTCGTTTTCAACATCATCTTCTTCATCTTCGATCTCCATCACTCTATCATAGTCTCTAGGTAGCACTGAAACCACATTGCATGTGACATCGAAAGATGCTTCTGAGTCTGACCTAAAATCATCAGTCACTTCATCGTCTTCTGACACCTTGTTGTTAGGCTTCGACATCTCCACCATGTTGCTTGGTTTGTCCTTTTGAGAGGACTCATTTTTGGGAACAGACTCTTCTTTGTTCATTATCTGCATGTTCTTGCTTGACTCAGATTTATTTTCATCCACAGTTTTTCCTTTGATTTTGTTCTTTTCTGCAGCCTCCTTTTCTGCTCTTTTCTGTCTTTGGAACCTTCTCCACTGAGACCTTGACATGGGATTCTTTCCTTTATAGTTCTCTGATGGGTATGATCTTGGTTTCTATTTTTCGACCTCCCTTTTTCCTTCCATGGAGGAACCTTTCTGTATTTCAAAATTCTTCCATCTTTTCTGCCCTTGAGCATTTCTGATTGGTTGGACCCACTTATCATCCTCAACTTTGACAGATGGCTTGTAAGTTCTATGACGTCCTTCGCCAAACCTTTGGTTGTGATGCTCACTCCTTCTTGGATCGAACCTTCCATTTCTGGCTGCTGGGATTGCCCCCCAGTTTCCTCTTCTTTTGGCTTTCTCCACCCCCTCCAGATTGCTTGCTGCTTTCTTGTCGAACACCGCACTACAACGTGGGCACAACATGACTTCAGCCTTCTTCCTCTGGCACCTTTGGATGAATTCGACTAAGTTCTCCTCCTCCTTAGGGTAAGCCAACTTCTGGTACTCTTCTTGACGGAGTTCTTCGTCAGTTTCTGTTTGCTTCTTTTGATAAATTTCCACCATGTTGATATTCACATTCTGGTCATCAGTGATACTTAATTTATTCATTCTTTCAATAAGTCTTGCCTCTTCTTCAGTATTCCCTTTCGCCTGGTCGAAGCTTCCCTCTGAGGGTAGGTCCCTGGAAATGAGTTTGCAGCATTGCTTGACTGAGTTTCCTTTAGGGTCTTCCATTGTTCTACGCAAAATCCCATAAGGAGCAGGCTTCACAAGGCCTTCAGCAGCCTCTGCCTTGATTCTGGTAACGTTCTTATTGACTGGTTCCATAGTGTTGATCTTGTCAGCAACTCTCATTGTCTCCATTTTTTCATAATTAAGGCCTTCAGTAGCCTCATCTTTGATGATAGGGGCATTATCATTTGCTCCTTCGTCAGTATCTTCAAAGAAATCTCCCCATCTAGTTGGCTGGATCTTGTTGATGTCAATACGAGAACTTGGGGGTGCAGCGTATTTCACGAGATAGTCCAATTTTCCACTGTGCTCCTCTAAAGTATCCCAAATTACTCCATCTTCAGCAATTTTGTTGTTATTCTCTTCGTCGAAACCTTCAGTAACTCCAACTGCGCTCTGGTTGTTGAAACCTTCAGTAGTTTCCTCCTTCTTCTGACTGTCGAAGACTTCAGTATCTCCAACTTTGTTCTTACTGTCGAAACCTTCAGTAGTCTCAACTTTGCTAATATAGTCATTCAAATTTCCTACATCAAGATTTTCAGTAATCTTGATCAACACTGGCTGGTCTACAAAGTCCTTGGATACTTTTTCCACCTCAGGCTTGTCTAGGGGATCATCAGCAAACTCCACCATGTTGATATTATTGTCGAAGCCCTCAGCAGCTTCCACGATTTCAAAACTACAATCAGAGGCTACTTCGACTTCCACCATATTCACAGTGGAAGGTTCACCATAATTGGCTTCGACCACCTGCATGGGGTTTGAGTCAATCCTCATCTGTTGTTTTGATTTATCTCCAAACTTCAGTCTTCCATCACGGATTGCATTCTGAACAAGATCCCTGAAAAGGAAACATTGAGAAGTTTTATGACCCAAAAAGTTATGGTATTTGCAAAAACCTCTCTTTTTCTGTTGGTCCACAGGAGGCTCTTTAGTGCCTGCTGGTTTTATTAATTGACCATCTTTGACTAATAAGTCGAAAATTTCGTCACACTTGGTGACGTCGAACGTATAAGTTCTTTTGGGAAACCTATCATTCTTTACAGGTTTGACTGGATTTTTCCCATTCGACGGAGCTAGTACTTTACAGGCGTATGGTGGGCCTGACTTTAGTTCTGCCAGATAAATTTCTTGTTCGTCGAACAAAATTAGTTCATTTTCGTCACTATCATCATCCTGGCATACTCCTACATAGGCCACTCTTTCCTTTTTATTTTTATTTGATCTAAATTTCTCAGCTTTTAGCCTTTCAATTTGTCTTACCCTATCTGCTAATTGTGCCATATCTCTCAAATATTGAGTGTCTAATTTCTTTCTTATAGAATAATCTAGACCCCTTGCAGCCATTTCGACTAACTCTTGTTCTGGCACTTGTGTGAAACATCTTGCCTTAAGCAACCTGAACCTATTTAGGTAATCATCTATAGGCTCTGAAAATTTCCTCTTAACACTGGCTAATTCCTTCAAACTTATCTTAGTCTGACCCATATAAAATTGTTCATGGAACAATCTTTCTAATTGGGCCCATGTGAATATAGAGTTCGCAGGCAAGGATGTAAACCAGGTAAACGCATTTTTTGTCAAAGAACTTGGGAAGTATTTCATCTTCAAATTTTCATTATGGGCTATTTCTCATGCTTCGATCAAATAACGCGCTATATGTTCTATGGTGGATTCGCTAGTGTCCCCTGAAAATTTGGTAAATTTGGGGACTTTCCACCTTGGGGGTAATTCCTGTTGTAGAACATATTCAGATAATGGGGAAGCATAACTAGGCCTTTGTAATCCTACATTTACCCCATTTTGCGCCATTATCCTTTCGACCAGGGCTGCTAAATTGTTTTCGGCAGGCAGGTTATTATATCGTATTCGCTGTTGCAACACATCATCAGCATCTTGGCCTCTCTGGACTATTACCCTCCTAGGTTCTTGTTGAACGGGGATTTCGACACGAGGCTGTTCGACCACTGCCTCTTGGTTTCTAGGGTTTGCCTGAGGATTCTCTAAAGGCCTTTGATTTATTGTGGGTTCCTCTTCGACATTCACTACTGGGTTTTGAATTACTTGTTCTCTTTGTCACGTTTGAGGAACACCAAAAAAGTCAGCAATACGTGTCATTTGCGCAACCAACAATTGGTTAGTTTGGGTAGTGTTTTGTATTAAAGGATTAAGCACTGCTCCCATTTGTTGTTCAACATTTGGACCATATCATGATTACTTTCGTCCATTTGTTGTCGAATTACTTGCGCATAATTATTTGTAATTGCTGGCATTTGGAAATTTGGTAGGGGTTGGTTCAATCTACTCATATTTCCACCATATCCCGACCCTTGTAGTGGTGAAGACACGTGGACCATGGCATCAGAATACAAGGATGGTGCATTTTGCAAGTTTACCATCACTGGAGTTGGCATTCCATATGGTTGTTCTCTACCAAACATAGGCATGGAAAAATTTGTCTGAAATGGCCTATAATTATGTCCTCCAGGAGGAGGCGTCCCCATGGGCATTGAATGTCCCATTGTGGAAGACCTAGGCATATTTTGGGAGAGCGAAACCGCTGGTATAGATCCTGTTGATGAAGGCATAGCCTCCTCCAGAACAGGGTTTGAATCCACATTTCCCCCTGTTGAAGGGATAGGGTTGGAAACTGGAATGGTTTCATTTGGATTTGGATTATTTGGCTGATTTGCCATTCTTCTTACTCTTGTTCTTTTAGGTCTTTCTACGTCGGTTACGGCTAATTTACCGCTTCTCAAAATCATATAACGAAGTAGAAACTATTTGGCTAAGAGTTATTCTGTAAAAATTTCTAAAATTTTGCACTAGTCCCACTGGGCGTGCCAATTTGTTCGCTATTGATTTTGGCGAACAACCTCTGGTTTACCAATCTCTTATAAAACTGGGTTACTTGCAGGACCAACCACACAAATCTTGGGATACATGTGCAAATTTATCTAACTCTTAGGATAATGGTGTTTTGATGGTTTGTTTTGTTATATCTTTTATGTATGAATGGTTTGGTTAAAGAACTAAATAACAACTTCTGGCGAAAAGATAAATTGAATGAAATTAAAACTTGCATAAAGTAAATGACAAAGGATAAATGACTGGGAAAAGTAAAGGCAATTATAAAAGACTTTGAATTTCTATAAACTTAAAAAGATGGTGTTTCACACGTACATTTCCAGATAATAAACTCTTTTCTCTCGCATGGGTACTTTGAGTATTTACAGGAATTTAGTACAAGTTTTCACACACTAAAATTCTACAACAACTATCCTATTTATATACAAATACAATAACTGCCTAATAACGGAAAAATTCTAAATCTTTAACACTTGGCCTTCTGCATGTCTTCTTTTCTTCTAAAGCTTCCACGCGTCTTCTGCCAAACGTTATAACTTTTGAATTTGAATTTTTCCTTTGTGTCGAAACGTTACGCCTCTTCGCCTTGTCGAATTATCGAAAAGTAATAAATGTCCCTCAAACCTTGTCTGATGAAAACTTCCTTATGTTTCCGTCGAAATGTCGAAACTCTGTTCTTGTCGAAGTGTCGAAAACTTTTCTGAATACCTTCATTTTCTTTCTTCTTCATCTGTAGTCATTTTCTTTAGTTAAAGAACATCATTTTACCTACCAAGACATGGTGTCGAAAATATATGTCTACACATTGCGACACCTCTTTGTGATCTTTTCGATTGAGTATTAATCGTTTGAGTTGTATTCGCAGAACACTCAATAGTTTGAGCATCTTCGCTGCTTCCTGATGTAGAACTCGACAAGGTTGACATCTATGTTAAAAAACAACAACAACAACAACATGAACAACAAGAACATAAACAACAACAACAACAACAACAACATGAACAACAAGAACATGAACAACAAGAACATAAACAACAACAACATGAACAAAAAGAACATAAACAACAACAACATGAACAACAATGGCAAATGAGTTTACTGTAGATGCATGGGGAAAATATTTTACGCACCCTAAACATGATGACTAAGTAAACGATGTTG
Organism: Lathyrus tuberosus; assembly: GCA_022829125.1. Lineage (NCBI taxonomy): Eukaryota > Viridiplantae > Streptophyta > Magnoliopsida > Fabales > Fabaceae > Lathyrus > Lathyrus tuberosus. The sequence continues at coordinate 1,936,079 of JALAZF010000403.1, read as the reverse complement.
GTGTTGGTGTTGTTGTTGTCTTCCTTCCTTACGACAACAACGATGTTGTTGTTATCTTCCTTCTCGACGGTGACGATGATGACGACGGTGTTGATTGGTGTGTAATCTTCCTTCCGTAACGATCATGACGATGATGACGAAAATGACAACAACACGGTGAAGAATGGATACTGATGATGCAAGCTTTGGTTGAAATTGTGTATTGTTTCACAGTATTGAATGTTAGGGTTTAGGGTTGAAATCGTGTAACGTTTCGTCTAGTTTCTATTTTCAATGGAAAAAAGGATACCGAAGAGACAATGAAACTAGCTACCTTGGAGAATATTGAAAAGCTATTGCGACGGTCAACATTCTAAACCGTTATGATATATTATTTTCATAATGAAATTTCATATTAAAGCGCCAGAGTTATATTTAGAATTAAAAATTAAAAAAACATACAAAATATATCACAACGGTGTAAATAAACAACTGTAGTCATAACTTTTATTTATTTTTATTTAAAAGTAAATAAAAAAGAAAAGGTGCGCCGTAACATAAAAGGAATAATATATATGATGACGCTGAGGTTCGAACACATGAAAGCTTGATGGTATCACCACGGTTGGATTATCAACCGTTGTTATATATAGATAATATTTATTCAAAAAACAAATAAAATACAACCGCGCCTTAGTTTAGATATGTCACAACTGTGTAGGGATAAACCGTTGTGACCATGGCGTCGTTGTTTACGCGTTTTGTAGTAGTGGAACTGACCAAGACATGAGACCATCAGGTTGGTAATTGCTTTGACATGCTATAGGAGTTGGTATCTCTTTCATCTTGATGTGAAGTCAACTTTTCTTAATGGCCCTTTATAGGAAGAAGTGTTCATAGTCTAACCTCCTGGTTTTGTCATCAAAGGAAAGAAATACCTAACTCAAAGCCTTGTATGGCCCAAAACATGCTCCAAGAGCATGGAATAGAATAACTGACAAATACATCATTGAGGAAGGATTCAGGAAATATAATTCTGATTATGGTGTCTACATCAAAGGCAAAGAAGGGAAAAATCTCTTGATCATTTTCATTTATGTGCATGAGCTCCTTGTAATTGGTAGTTGTGAGACTGAAATAGGGCAAACTAAGAAGAAGATGAAACAAATGTTTGAAATGACTAATTTAGGCAAGCTAGCTTATTTCCTTGACATGGAACTCCTACCTACCTCATGTTAAATGATTCTGCACCATGCCAAATATGCAAAAGAGATATTAACAAAGTTCAACATGTTAGAGTGCAACACTCCAGTCCCACCAGCTGAAACAAATATGAAATCAATGAATTCATATGAAGGCAAAGAAGATGAAGTGGATGCTATCAGATTCAGACAGCTGATAGGTTTTTTGAGGTACTTGTGTCAACGCATGTCAGACATTTTCTATGTAGTTGGTTTAGCGAGCAGGTTCATAAGAAACCCTCTCAAACAACACTTCAATGTTTCAAAGAGGATAATGAAGTACATAAATGACACACTTCATTATGAACTCTTATTTCCCCAAGGCAAAGGAAACAATAAACTCGAGTTAAGTGGTTTTTTTTGGTGTTGATTGGTGTGGGGACAAGTTTGATAAGAGAAGCAGAACTGGATACATCTTTAAATTCCGAGGAGCACATGTGCCATGGTGCTTAAAGAAACAACCAGTGATTGCTTTATCTAATTGTGAAGCCGAATATGTTGTAGGTGATGCTGTAGCTTGTCAAGCAAATTGACTCAAATCACTGTCGAATGACTCGATGATCAAGACAGAGTAGCCAATTAAATTTCAAATATATAACAAATAAGTAATCAATCTAGCCGAAAATCTAGTTTCACATGGCAAAAGCAAGCACATAGAAACCATATTTAACTTTCTTAGGGATCAAGTCACCGCAGGGAAGCTTGGAGTTGTGTATTGTCCACGTAACACATGTTGTGTATATAAATAATCACCAAACTTGATGCAATTCTATCCTTATATCATTTCTAATATTCCTTCCCTTATGTTCTTCTTCAATTTAATGTTTTCCCAAATAGTATTAACTCCAAGCATATTTTAGATTTGCTAAGTGGTAGAAATGTAGTCTTAGGCGTTGAGTTCAAATATCATATTAGAATGATTTAAGAACTATTTTTAAGTTGTTTGTTATAAATTAAAACAAAAGTGATTTTTACTAACAAAATTTATGAACACATGGACAATGGAAATAAAACATGTTTTAAAAACAATCTTGTGGATATGAGTCAATTATTTAATAAATGAATGGACTTTAATTGAGTTGTGACTGAAAAAACTACATTGATATAAATCGGGTATTCTCTGTGCGCAACTGCAGAGACTAACCCTTTAAATTGAGGAGAACCATAATAGGCGGCAAAACTCTCTCTTAAGAGATTTAACATTGTTGCATGTTTAAAGATGTGTTCGAATCTAAAATCTCTAATTAAATTGAAAGAGACCCCAATCACCTCAACCAAATATTGTTGGATAAAATATTGATAATTTAGAAACTATGCAACAAATTAATTGAATTAACAATTAAAAAAAACAATTTGAATTAATGTGTCAACTGTACACTGTAGCTACTATGGTAGGAGAGTTTAAGGGAGAGAGAGAAGGTTCTTTGGTTAAGTTGATTTAATCTGAAACTCAAGTCACTCAGAGGGAGAGAGAGATGCATCTTGGAAGTCGCTTGCTTCCTTCCTGCGAAGTGAATGTTGAGAAGTTAGTATCTGTACACTATTACGTTATGTTACTGGCTTTTAGTCCCACATCGACTGCTTTGTTTCATTTTGTTGTGTTTATATAGTACAGCTACTCACACTTAGTTCGTCCCTTCGGGGACATCCGATAAAATTGGAACGATACAGAGAAGATTAGCATGGCCCCTGCGCAAGGATGACACGCACAAATCGAGAAATGGTCCAAATTTTTTTGCCATTTTCTTCTCCGTTCGTTCGTCTTCTTCTCTGGTTAGGGTTTCCTTTTACTGCATCATTTCGCGTTCCTTTTCTCTTTGATTTTGCGTTTAGGTTTTGTTCGTTTTCTATTTCATTTTGCGTTTAGGGTTTTGTTTTCCTTTCAGTGCAGGTAGGTGGTGTTGATGACGATTTTTAAATTGGGGGTGTCTTCTACTTCAACCAAGTATCATGTATAGTTAAATTCTTGTTCTGATTCGTTGTTATTGTTACGTATACTTTCATTTCACTCTTGTCTCTAATTCATATATTCTTCACCATAGCTTTCATTTCAATTCAATTCTGTGTTACACAAAACAATTGCCAAATTGTGTTTCTATCTCATTCATATACACAATTTTCACCCATTTTCCCATTCAAAGGGAAAAGGAAAATATTTGCAACATGCCTATATTTTACAAAATTTCAATGCTAATCTATGTTATATGCATATTCATACGCCATTGAAACAAGATGTTATATGCAAAAAAACATCTTCCGTGCAAGGAATTATGAGGCCACCCATTGGATGATCATATCCAAATTCTTCCTCCGCTTGACTCAGCAACTCTTGAAATGAAGTTTGGTTCAAGTATGACATAGGGATCACAAACCTCTTCATTTCTTCTCCCACATACACTGCAAGACACCCCTTTGGCACATTCCCTACTTTTGATGATGTTTGGCTGCTACTTAGTGAAGCACGTCTTATAGCTGCAGGTAAACGGAAACCCATTTGAAATGTTTCAAATAACAATCTAAAGATCTCAAATTTATCTTACTTTTGATGCTTGAGTATGTGAATGAGTTGTGATGGTTGGTTGTGAGGGAAGATACTCTATGTATTTATAGAGTCTTCAAGAGTTTCTTCAAATCCATTTCTTTGATAAATTATTCTTGTTAATAGACGGGTTCCATAAGATGAGGGATCACCACATGGTATTGTCTTGGACTGTCGAGGGTTATAGCTTGCCCCACCTTCTGAATGAAAGGCCAGTAGATAGACAACCCACTCGGTAGTCAAATGAATTTAATGCTTTGATTTATTATGGTTACTCGTATTTTTGTAGACACGCATTAGACATGATACATGTTTTCTTCATATTGATAACACGGCTCAGTGCCGACATATAAGTTCTGCTATTATGTGAATTGTAATGTAGATTGATAATGCATAGTTGGATACAAATCATCATAAATGTAGGGAGGCAACAGGGAACTTTCGTCAAAGGCTTGGTCAGCAGTCAAAAATATATTAGTTGTTGACTTTTGTATCAACCAAGATGAGTTTCTAGCTTTTAGGAAATTTCAAATTTCCAAATGAGATGAGCTTATTTGATACTTGAAATTCATGTTTTACTGCTAATCTATTTGTAGATTATGTCTGGACCACGTGAACCGGCAGTGGAACACTTTTCATAATTGGTTCAAAAAGTGGTAAACCTGAACTATAATATTATTTGATTGGTTTAACTTCTGTTTTAGAATCTTAACTAATTGTGCGTCTATAATATTAATACATGCTCCGTGCAGACTGTTTAGTCATGCAGTTCAGCCCCTGAAACACGTGAACTGAAATTTTTATCGTCTAGTTAGTCTCTTTCCTAAAAGTATCTTTTTAATTTAAGACAATACACCAAATGGAGGCATTTCATGATAATCTTTTGATTAGGAAAATACATATTAATATACACTTTTATGAATACTGGAGGCTGCTAGGAGCTTATAGTGTAAAGGGTTGCCGCTAATTGAGTGCACAGGAAAACCCTTGCGATTGTCGTCTCTTCCACCTTCGTTAAACATCAAAGGAAAAATGCAACATAAAAAGTTATTGGTATGTTACTTTTTTCATTTTCATTTCACTTCTACTGACCTGCACCCAACGTTCTATCACGTGCTAAACAAATTGATCATTGGATCTCATGAAAGTTGGAATAGTTGGAGGAGCTTTCTTATTTATTATTGCATAAATATTGCTCTGCCTAAATGAAGAAAGCTCAAGACATGTAAACATCTTGTGAGCTTAGATACATGATAACTTATCAACTACTATTAGAGTTTAGGTGAATGTTTTATTAGGTTGGAGAAATTTGTAGGAATGTTCGAGCTTGATTTTGCTTACAGCGTGTAGTACCCTCCTAATGTCATCGTTATAATAAACCGAGAAAAATTGGATATTGTTTCATATATATTTTATCAAGGACCAATTTTGTATCTTATAAATAGAAGTATATATGAGCCCATTGAGCTGTGGAATATATTGTGTCATTATGAATAGGAATAAATAATAACAAATAATCTCTTCCTGAATTTATCATTCAGATGGACAGTTCTAACCTATTCCAAACGTAGGAAAGGGAAAAAAATCTTTACAAATTTAGATGATGACTATTCTACAAAATTTCGCTGCTAATATATGTTAGTCTCCTTTAGTATAAGATTTATAGACTATTGAACCAAGAAGTAATGTGCAAGAAAACATCTTCCGTGCAAGGAATTGTGAGGCCGCCCATTGGATGATCGTATCCGAATTCTTCCTCAGCTCGTCTCAACAAGTTTTGAAATGAAGATTGGTTCAAATATGACATAGGGATAACAAACCGCTTCCTTTCTTCACCGACGTACACTGCAAGATACCCCTTTGCCACATTCGATACTTTTGATGATGTTTGGATAGTGCCAGGTGATGGCCGTCTAATAGCAGCAGGTAAACGGAAACCCATTTCAATTTTTTTGACGAACAAGCAGAATTTCTCAGATGTAAGGAAAATGTATTTGAGTTTGGTTGCTTGAGTGATTTGTGATGGTTGTGAAGGAGGACACTATATTTATAGTTTCCAAGAGTTTATTGAAATCCCTTTACTAGAGAAATGATTTTTTTAATGATGGGGCCATGAGATGAGAGATCACATGGCGTTGTCTTAGATGTCTTTGTCAAAGGTCAATAAGTTCGATAAGAGTGCCAACCATAGCTTCTGAATGAAAGGCTTGTGTTAAACTCAACAGTTGTACATTGTCTACTCATTTCTTTTCAGACATGCTTCAGACATGGCACATGTTCTCTTCATATCAACAACAAAGCTTAATATTGATATATGACCTGTAGAATTCTGAGAAAAATATCAGTCATACACTTACGGTTATACACTGTATATGAATTGTGCATATATGTTTTGGTCAGAGATTCAAGATTGGCATTTTCTGTTTCTTGACAAGGGGATACAAATGGGCCACACTGACTAAACTAGTTTGAGGTGAGTGTCAACCACTCATCTGTATCATGAAAGCATAATTGATTAGATCTACATTTCCTACCAAATGCCTTATGACTTTTGATTATTTTCCGTGCAAAACGTATTAACATTTGTACTAATTTAATAATCAGGATGCAAGTCCACTTATCCGGATACAAAGAAGGAATGAATCTCTCATATAATTCACGCGGCACGGCCAAGCTTTTTGGTAACAACAACTGCTCCGCCAAGATTATAAGAATAAAGATTTGTTTTATGCATATTAGAATAAAGATTTAATTTATATACACTGTCTGTGTAAAGATTGTTTTACAGTGTCGGATATATTAGAATGGTTGAGATTTGCTGATAATGCAAAACTTTTTACACTCAATTAGACTCGGAATTATTAGCTAGTAGAATAAGGCCAGATAATTATTCAAACTCAAGTATTAGAGCCATGAATAAGCATAGTAAGAGATAAGATATACAGTCATGAATAAAAGACCAATTGAGATAAGTTTCCAGCTTTAAAGAACTTTTAAATTTCCAATTGAGAATAAATTATTTGATACTTGAAATTCATGTTTTTCATCTATTCTATTTGTATATTATGGTTGAACAGTCATGCAATTCAGCCCCTGAACCTTGTGAACTTCAACTTTTTTTTTTGTCTTGTTAATCTCTTTTCAAAGTAGTAGAAGAAAAGTGATAACTTGAATTACCATGCTTCAGTCAAAAATGAATTTTACAGTTATTTGATGCAAAAGTTAAAGAGACATTATTTATTAGGTTTTCCTTTTTCTGCATTTCCTTTTGTCTTTGATTTTGAGTTTAGGTTTTGTTCGTTTTCCATTATCACTAGTTCCTTTTCTCATTGATTTTGAGTTTAGGGTTTTGTTTTCCTTTCAATGCAGGTGGTGTTCATGACGATTTTGAAATTGGGTTGGTTATTATGTTAAGTTAAATTGTTATGTATTCTCTTCTGTCTAATCAAATAGTTCACCATATAGATAACATCATTGCTCTCAATTGAACTCTGTGTTGGCCAAAACATCAAATTCACCATATAGATAACATCATAGCTTTCAATTCAATTCTGTGATCGAGAAAACATCAAATTCAGCATATAGATAACATAGCTTTCAATTCAATTCTGTGTTAGCCAAAACATCAAATAATAATAGATTGCCAAATTGTGTTTCTATCTCATTCATATACACATTTTTCACCCATTTTCCCATTCAATCAAAGGGAAAAGGAAAATATTTACAACATTCCTATATTCTACAAAATGTCAATACTAATCTATGTCACTCTCTTGTAGTCCCATATTCATACACCATTGAAGCCTGAAGTTATATGCAAGAAAACATGTTCCGTGCAAGGAATTGTCAAACCGCCCATTCGATGATCATATCCGAATTCTTCCACTGCTTCACTCAACAAGTTTTGAAATGAAGGTTGGTTCAAGTATGAAATGGGGATGACAAACCGCTTCATTTCCTCTCCGACGTACACCGCAACATAGCCTTTGGGCACATTTGACACTTTTGATGATGTTTTGATACTGCGATGTGAAGACCGTCTAATAGCGGCAGGTAAAAGGAAACCCATTTCAAATATTTTGAAGAAAAAAAGCTGAATTTCTTGATGTAAGGAAATTGTATCTGAGTTTGATTGCTTGAGTGATTTGTGATGGTTGTGAAGGATGATGCTATATTTATAGTTTCCAAGAGTTTAAATGATGGGGTCCATGAGATTAGAGATCACATGGTATTGTCTTAGATGCCTCTGTCAAGGATCAATAAGTTCAGTAAGAGTGCAAACACATCAGACATGGCACATGTTCTCTTCATATTGACAAGAAAACTTAATGTTGATATATGACCTGAAGAATTATGAGAGAATTATCAGTCGTACACTAACAGTAACACACTAAATATGAGTTGTGCATATTGTTTTGTTCACAAGAGATCACATGAAACTGTCTAGATGTCTTTCTTAAGACTTGGCAGAGAGTTAAAGTTATGTCCCACATTATTATTATTTTTAAACCATTGCAACTTTGAAAATGAAAGTGATATGCACAGGTAAGAAAACCTACTAATTTTTAAACCATTGCAATGACATTATTATTATTATTTTTCGGAGAGGCTTAAAATGTTTGAAATTTACTTCAACAATTAATGTTGATGGTTACATACCCTGGCATTTTCTGAATGGATATTCTAACTTTCAAACTCTGTAAGTTTGCTCTAGAAATTAATTTAGCAGACATAGACAGCAGTGTCTGTGGTCATTTGTAAAGGACTTGCAAAAGAGGTTAAAGAAAGTTTTGTTTTGGTCAGAGATTCAAGATTGGTATCTGCTGTTTCTTGATAAGGAGATACAAATGGGCCGTACTGACTAAACTAGTTTGAGGTAAGGTGTCAACCACTCATCTGTATAATTGAAACCTAATTGATTAGATATCCGTTTGCTACCGAATTTCTTTTGATCATTTTCCATGCAAATGGTATTAACATTTGTAGTGATATAGTAATCAGGATGCAAGTCCACTTATCTGAATATTATTAGGTGGACTACACCTCAAAACTTTAACCTGTGCTGATAGTTATTGTTCAATGATTTGTTTTCTACGTATAAGAATAAGGATTTAATTTATATACACTATCAATGTAAAGATATTTTTACAGTATTAATCAATTATAACCGTGAGATGATTAAATATATTGGATTTTAATCATAACTATTTTCAAAGTCAGATATTTGAATGGTTGAGGTTTGCTAATAATGGAAAACTTTCTATACTGCCGATGCATAACAATTAAACACAGGATAAGGCCCAATGTATTTGTCAAACTCAAATATCATAGCCATGAATTGACATAGTAATTGAGATAAGATATTTAGTCATCAATAAAAGACCAATTGAGATTTGATTATTTGATACTTGAAGTTCATGTTTTATATCTGTTCTATTCGTAGATTATGGCTGGACCCGGAGAACTGGCAGTGGGAGACTTTCCACAATTGGGTCAAGAAGTGGTAAATCTGAACTCTATTATTTGATGGGATTAGCTTCTGTTTTAGAATCTAATAAGTTGTGTGCGTCTATAATATTAATACATTCTCCGTTTATTCATGCAATTCAGCCCCGGAAACATGTGATCTGTAATTTTTTTTTCTTCTAGTTAGTCTCTTTTCAAAGTAGTAGAAAAAAGTGATAACTTGAATTATCATGCTTCAGTGCAAAAAATGGATGGCATTGCTTGTTAAAAGTAAAAAAAATCAATTGTGTTTGTATAAGTTGATGATCGAGTCTCAGAGGAGTTGGAATAGTTGAAGAAGCAGTTGATAGAAGCACAAGACATGTAAGAAATTTGTAAGCTTAGATTCAAGATAGCTTGTTAACTATTAGAGTTTGGCTGAATGTTTTACTAGGTCAGAGAAATTTGCAAGGAATGACCAGTTTTGTAATTTATAATTTAGAAATAAAAGCATATAGGAAAATATTGAATTGTTGAATATATTGTGTCATTATGATTAGAAAATTACTAACAAATAATCTCTTTCTGAATTTGTCATTCAGATGGACTGTTCTAACCCATTCCAAAGGTAGGAAAGAGAAAAAAAATCTTTACAAGTACAAATGATGACTATTGTACAAAATGTCTGCTAATCTATGTCAGTATTCTTCATTATAAGATCTATAGTCAATTGAAGCGAGAAGTAATATGCAAGAAAACATCTTCTGTGCAAGGAATTGTGAGGCCACCCATTGGATGATCATATCCGAACTCTTCCTCTGCTTGACTCAACAAATTTTGGAATGAAGATTGGTTCAAGTATGACATGGGGATAACAAACCGCTTCATTTGCTCTCCAACGTACACCGCAAGATAGCCCTTTGGCGCATTCAATGCTTTTGAGGATGTTTGGCTACTGCTTAATGAAGCCCGTCTAATAGCTGTTGGTAAACGGAAACCCATTTCTAATGTTTTGAAAAAGAAGCTGAATTTGTCAGATGTAAGAAAAATGTTTCTAAGTATGATTGCTTGAGTTATTTGTGATTGTTGTGAAGGAGGACACTATATATATAGTTTCCAAAAGTTTCTTGAAATCCTTTCGGTAGAGAAAAATTATTATAAAAATGATAGGGCCATGAGATAAGAGATCACATGGTATTGTCTAGGATGAATAAGAGTGCAAACACCACTTTGTGAATGAAAGGCTCATGTTAAACTCAATACTTGTACTATGCCTACTCATTTCTTTTCAGACATGCATCAGACATGGAACATGCTGTTCTCTTAACATTGATCACACAATGTTGACATCTTACCTGAAGAATTATGAGAAATATTTGTCATAAATTAGAACACTATTTATGAATTGTTCTTGACTTAGTTCTTAAATGGCTCACAAAAGTTCACATGATAGTGTCTAGAGGTCTTTGAGAGAGTAATTAAATGAATGTCCCACATTATTATGATCATGTTTGAGACAGACTTGAAACATCTCTAATTTTCTTCAAAAACTAATTTTTGCTATGTTTTATATCCTGGCATTTTCTAATTTTGAAATTCTATTAGTTTATTCCATAAATTAATTTAGGAGAATAGAGCAATGATTAGGTTCGATTGTTGGTGGCTTGAAAAAGAGGATGGAAAAATAAGTTTTGTTTTCTACATTATTCAATAGAAGAATTTATTCCATACCTCTACAACATTTAACCCTCTACCCCAACCAACCATCAAATATGCCAATTGTACTCCTTTCGTTTTTTAATAATTATTTTACCATTCATTTTCTACTATTATTTTTAAACATTTTTGAATTCACCATCTATTCACCTCAGAGTAGTATTTTGGTACATGAAAGTTTCTTAGTTGTAAATTTTAGCAAAAGTTTTTTAATTGGTAAATAAGGTTATAACGTCATTGCCTTAGTTGTAAATAAAAGTTATATGAACGTCATTTTGGAAAAATTTATCATATTTGTGTTTTTTTAATTTATTTTTATTTTTTTATTTTTATTTTTTATTTTTTATTTTTTATCTTTCGGATATACAACAATTATGGGTAGATATTTAGGGGTCCTCAAATAATCCATTATTTGGATTATACAAATCCATATCTAACTTCATTTTTAAAAATCAGTTAATTATTAATATGATTTTAATATCACAAGTTATTTGACAAATGATAATAAATTAAGAGAAAATTAGAGAGTGATTGAGGGAAAAGAGTTTATTAAATTGAAATTTTGTTCTTAAGGGGACATATGTTAAGCCAATTGTCCAAATCAACGTGTTTAACATCTTAAACCAGAAATGATAGATAATTGACAAATAAGATAATACATTATAAAGCAATAAAAAACACAATATTATTAATCCATTTCAGTGCAACATCACTTAAGTCTGGGGCTTCCGACCCAAGAAAGAAAATCCACTCTTCAATAAAATTAGTACAAAGTATCTTAGATGAACAACTATGATTCAGTGTCCCTCTTCTTAATTCTACCAGTGTATTTCTATTTAGGATTCCTTTTAAATATGAGACTCTTTTCACTTTCTCTCAATCGCTAACCCTAGTAATCAATACAATAATCAAAATATTGAATGTTGAATTACAACTCACCTAACAAACCAAACTACACGCCTTTAGATATGAATGGTGTCGCTTGAGTGGTGCACAAATAATAATACAAACAAAAACTCAAAGTATAAACCCTAACACAAAGATCTTCAATAATCATTAGGTTTGAGTCTCCTTAAATATCAATGCAATCTTATGGGCTTTTCTCCAATGGGCATTTGATTTGATCACATCAAAATTTGTAGAGGATTCTGTTTTGATTTGTTTTTCCTCCAACAAAAGATTTGATTTGTTTGGATTCAAATTTAAATCTCTAACTGTTTGGTTCGACCCTTTTAATTTGTCAAACAAATCTAATTAATGCATTGCTAAAAGATAACAGTAAATCTGATTGAAACCCAACCAGAAATTACACTCAGAACAACAACAATCATGACCTACTGACAAGGAACATATGTTGTACACATGCTGGAACATCTGGTTTCACATGTGTCCTTTCTGCATCAAAACATCTTGTACACTCCATGTTGTTTTGTATAATGCAGCCAATAAAAAAGAACAATCTTTCCCTTTGACAAATTTTAGCAAAATAACTCTTTCAAAACTTACAAGATGTGCAAGAGTAAATCTTCAAAAGAATAAAAACTGAGCAACATAAGCACACCACAAACAAATACACAAAGCAAACAGCAACATAAAAAGTAGCAAAATTAAAATTCATGAAATGTGGTTTCTACATAAAAAAGAATCACAATGCTCCCAAAGTAAAGCACAGAATCAGTTATGCATACACACAACCAAAGTCAGTAGTCAGTAGTCAGTCAGGTCACTCAGAACACGCCACTACACATCAAACATCAGAGTTCACACACACACACACACACACACACACACACACACACACACACACACACACACACACATACACACACATACACACACACACACACACACACACACACACACACACAAATAAGCTTACACATACTCATAGTTGAAGGCCAAATGTCAAGTCAGATGCTCTAGCATGTGAGCACACATCAATACTGCAGAACATATACTGCAACATATACACACCAATTTATACTCCCCCCTTTTGCCACAATTTGAAAAGAGACTCATACATTGTTAGTGGCAAAAAAAAATCATAAACACCGATGAGTACCAAATGGAGTAGCTAGAACCATGGTTAAAATGCAAAAGTCAAAATTATTACAGACCCACAAAACAAGTCTAAAAACAAAGGGCCAAAATTCTTCTCCATCACTAGTAGATTATTCTTACTCTTCCTCTTCACTGTTAGCTTTTTCTTCATCCTCAACATCATTCTCCTTTGTCAAAATTTTGATTAATCCATCCACATTCCTTTTCTTGATGGTACTTGCAAAGTCTTTGCAACTTCCACGAGCTAAAACAACACATCTTTTCTGGTTGCTTTGGATATAAGAGAGGAATTTCCACCAGCAGTTTGACCTTAGTACTTTGTCACTACAATGTCTGGGACATGTGTCTTGAAAAAGAGGATAGAAACCTAAGTTTTGTTTATTCTATAAATTAGTTTAGCAGACATAGAGATCAACGACTATAGGTCAATTGTTTGTGACTTGAAAAAAAGGATAGCAACCTAAGTTTTGTTTTTTTCATTATTCAATAGAAAGATTCATTCTATCCACCGCCAACCAACCATCAAATATGCCAATTGTACTCCTTTTTTTATAATTATTATTCCATTTCATTTTCTACTTTCACTTTAAAACATTTTTGAACAAATTGATCCTGATCAAGAAGAGAATGATAATAACATCCTTCATATTGGGCATCATCAAAACTCATCTCCTCGTGGAAATCAACACAATCAAAGCTCAATTACAACAATCTTGCTTCTGTCGGGATTGTATTGGTTATTGTCGTTACACTAGTAACCATCAAAATCTATATTTCCAGAATCATACATGTTAGAGTCGGAACCGTACTTTCATGTTGTCTAATTGTGCAATCCCCCCTTTTTCTTTCGCCTACTAGTTTTAGCCATTTGTGTTGGAATCAACCCAAAGACTATGGGAATTCCTTCTATCACGCAGCAATTATACAGAAAGTAGAAAGAGAATAGGGAAGAAGAAGATGAATAGTGTTCTTGCTGCCCACAAACTGTGGGACTTTCTCTCTTCTTATTACTCACTCTGCAACTGCAGAATTTTGTGAGAAACTACAAAGTGTTGTAATTGATACAAAATAATGAGGGAAACTCCCTATTTATAGAATTAGGTTTGCTTGCATCTCAAGACAAAGCCCAAACTATAAAAGCCCAAAATATCAAATCAAATCTAAATCATATCAAATCAAATCTAATCTAATAAAAGCAAAATCTGAATCCCATCTAAATGAATCTGTCGAAACACTTTCGACAATTCGACACTAAGCAATTCGACACATGCTATTTCGACTTCGACTTCGACACTAGACAACAACCTGTTGTCTTCGACTTCGACACTAGACAACAACCTGTTGTCTTCGACTTCGACTTCGACAACAATGGATTACATTCAACACACCACCTAATACATTGTGTCTAAACTATATATGTTCATCATAGACCTTAGCCTTCTGAATCCTTCGACTTGCACTCCCTTCGTCATGATATCTGCAATCTGATTCTCAGTTCTGCAGTGTTCCAAATTCATCTTCCCTTCTGCTACCTGCTCTCGAAGATAATGGAACCTCATCTCGATGTGCTTGCTTCGACCATGAGCTATTGGATTCTTCGCCAAGTTGATAGCTGACATGCTGTCGATCTTCATGGTAATTGCTCCATGACTCATTGATGTAATTTCTTCGACCAGATTCACCATCCATGTTGCTTGACATGCACAAAGAGAAGCAGCAATGTATTCTGCTTCGCATGATGACAATGCCACTACTGGCTCCTTTCTCGAACTCCAAGCAACTGGTGCACCACCTAACATAAACACATATCCAGCTGTGGATTTTCTATCCTCTGCATCACTACACCAGCTAGAGTCTGTGTATCCCACTAACTTGCATTCTTTCCCTTCATCAGCTGCTGGAAACAAAATGCCATAGTCGAGAGTTCCTTTCAGATACCTTAGTATCCTCTTCACCGCTGCTAGGTGTGATACCTTTGGCTTCTGTATAAATCTACTTACCATACCAACACTGTATGCTAAGTCAGGCCTTGTGTGACAAAGGTATCGAAGTGACCCAATAAGTCTTCTGTATTGGGTTGGGTCGACATCATCTTCATCTGAATTTTTCGACAGTTGCTGTCTGGGCTCAGCTGGAGTCGAAGTTGGGTTGCAATCTTGCATCTCAAATCTCTTCAATATTTCGCCTGCATATCTTCTTTGATGCATCATCAAACCTCTACTACTCTTGTAGAATTCGATGCCAAGGAAATATGAGCGATTTCCCAAGTCTGACATTTCAAACTCTTCACTCAGGTTACGTTTGAAATCTTCGATCTCCTTCTTGCAACTTCCTGTTATCAACAGATCATCGACATAGAGACATAGTATAAGCAATTCGCCATTGCTTCTTCTTACATATACTCCATGCTCAGTTGTGCACTTCACAAATTCCTTCTCCCTTAAGAAGCTGTCGATTTTCTTATTCCAAGCTCTTGGAGCTTGCTTAAGTCCATACAGGGCTTTATGCAGCCTGTACACCTTTCTCTCTTTGCCTTGTTTCACAAACCCAACTGGTTGTGCAACATAAACTTCTTCGTCTAAGGGGTCATTCAGGAATGCACACTTCACGTCCATCTGACATGTGTGCCAATTATTCATATTTGCTAGACCAACAACCAACCTGATTGTTTCGATCCTAGCAACTGGTGCAAAGACTTCGTCATAATCAATTCCTTCCTTCTGAAGAAATCCTTTCGCTACGAGTCTTGCTTTGTGTCGAACTACTTCACCTTTTGGATTCAACTTTACTTTGTAAACCCACTTCACATCAATTGCCTTCTTGCCTTCAGGCAATTCGACAAGTGACCAGGTGTTGTTGACTTCGATGGATTTTATTTCTTCATTCATTGCTTTCACCCACTTCGAATCTTTCAATGCCTCAGCTGCATTGACAGGTTCGACATCTGCATAGAAAGCATAGTGTACCAGTTCACCTTCTTCATCGACAACATCATCTGATGTAATCACACATTCCTGCAATCTTGCTGGCATTTGTCTTGTTCGACGAGGTCTACTTGGTTCTGCTTGGTCTTCGACACTTTCTTGTCGAACTTCTCTCTCAGCTTCTCTAGCTGGTTCTTCACAACTGATTCTTACTGAATCTTTGTTGACATTTTCTGTCCAGTCCCACTCCTTAAGCTCATCAATGATCACGTCTCTGCTGATCACAATCTGCTTGTTCACTGGGTCAAATAGTTTGTATCCACCTGTCGAATGATATCCTATCAAGATCATCTGATTCGACTTGTCATCAAGCTTCCTTCTCAACTGATCTGGCACATGTCTATGTGCTATAGATCCAAACACCTTTAAGTGACTAAGGCTAGGCTTGTCACCAGACCAACATTCTTCTGGCGTGATTCCTTCAAGCTTCTTTGTCGGACACCTGTTCAAAAGATATGTTGCTGTCGAAACTGCTTCTCCCCATAATTCTTTGGGTAGATGTTTTCCATTCAACATACTTCTTACCATGTTCATGATGGTTCTGTTCTTGCGTTCTGCAATCCCATTCTACTGTGGAGTGTAGGGTGGCACCACCTCATGCACAATCCCTTCTTTTCTACATAATGCATCGAACTCTTTCGACACATATTCTCCACCACCATCAGTTCTCAGAGTTTTCAACCTTCGACCACTCTGTCTTTCGACCATGGATTTGAATCTGACAAATACCTCAAACACATCACTTTTCTTCTTGATGAGATAAGTCCATAATTTTCGACTGAAGTCATCTATAAACGTGACAAAGTATCTGTTGCCACCAATCGAATCCACCTGGATTGGACCACATACATCAGAGTATATGACTTCAAGAATTGCCTTCGACTTCCTTCCTGCATCCTTGCTGAAGCTATTCTTGTGTTGTTTCGACTGAACACACTCTTCACAAACTTCACTAGGAATGTCGATTTCTGGTAATCCTGACACCATATTTCTTCTCTTCAGCTTCCTGATGTCATTGAAGTTGAGATGGCCTAGTCGAAAGTGCCATAACCACTCATCTCTACTGGCTGCTGTTGCTAGACACTTGTGCTCCATCACATTGAGTTCAATCTTGAAGTTCCTATTCTGAGACATTGGAGCCTTCAAGATCAACCTACCACCTGCGTCGAGAACTCTCATCATCTTGTCTTCGACAACTACCTTGTAGTTCTTTTCGACAAGCTGCCCTATACTGAGCAAATTACTCTTCATGCCTGGAATGTACAACACATTGGAAATTGTTGTCCTTTTGCCATCTTTCCTCATAATCAGAACATCACCAACACCTTCAGCTGCTAGAGTGTTGTCATTTGCAAACTTCACCGTGTTCTTCGACGAGGGCTTCATGTTGACAAACCAATCTTTCCTCCCAGTCATGTGTGATGAGCATCCTGAGTCCAAGTACCACTGGTCCTTGAAACTCTCATTATCTCTGGTTGTAACCATCAGCATCATACCTTCTTCTTCATGCTTCACCAGATTTGCATCAGTTTCTTGATTTTTCTTCTTTTCTGGACATTTTGTCGAATAGTGACCATACTGGTGACAATTATAACACTGAATGTGGCTTTTGTCAGGCTTTCGACCACCACCTCTTCCTCTACCTGCAGCACCACCTCTTTGGTTGCCTTGGTTCTGGGTCCTTCTATGGTTCGACCAATTCGCCTCTTGCTGATTTCCTCTGCCTGTCGAATTGTTGTAGTTTCCTCTACCCTTGTCGACCATCTTTTCTTTACCCTTCTTATCTTTCGCTGATTGAGCTTGCAAGGCCACATCATTCTTCGACTTGCCTGCAACTCTTTTAGCCATTCTTTGTTCATGAGATTCAAGCGTCCCTTGAAGCTCTTCTTTCGTCACCTTCGACAAATCTTTTGATTCTTCTATGGCTACTACCACGTGATCAAACTTTGGAGCCAACGATCTCAAAATCTTTGAGACAACTGCTTTCGCCGCCAACACTTCTCCACACACCTTGATTTGATTCACAAGTCTCGTAACTCTTGTGAAGAAATCAATTATGCTCTCATTGTCTTCCATCTGAAGCAATTCATACGCCCTTTTGTGAGTTTGTAACCTCACCTCTTTCACCTTCTCTGCGCCTCCAAACGATTTTTCCAGAATCTCCCATGCATCCTTCGCTGTTTCTGCATCACTAACTTTCTCAAAGTTATCTGCATCAACACATTGATGGATTATAAAGAGAGCTTTATAATCTTTCTTCTTCAATTCTTTGAATGCAGCCTTTTCTTGATCCGTCGCACCTTCTTCAAGAGTTGTTATTCCTTCCTTCACAAGATCCCACAAATCTTGATAACAGAAAACAACCTTGATTTGCTTGCACCAATTCTCATAATTATCTTTCTTGAGAATTGGAAGGTTTGCTGGAAAATGGCCGTTTGGATGATTCGTAGCCATCGCGTTCTTGCGATTTCTTGCCCTTGAATCTCTTAAACAGGAGCTCTGATACCATTGTTGGAGGGCAATCGAGGGGGTCAACGAGGGAGCATTTCTTAATTGGGACACACCTTTGTGAGAGACACACCACATACTCACCTAAAACCTTAAGGTGATAGGTGTGTGGGTTCTCCCACTTATAAAGTGTTTAATCTTCCCTTTTTTAATCAATGTGGGACTTCTTCCTCACACTTGATTCTCAACACTCCCCCTCAAGTGTGAGTTTATATACAATGCTCCCCCTCATGTGGAAGCTCTCTATTCCACATACACTTGTATCACCGTTGAACTCAACGAAACACCTTCTACCCACACCTGCGGGACGTGTTTCGATACAAGTAAGCTGGTCCCTTTCTCGAACCAGGCTCTGATACCAGATGTTGGAATCAACCCAAAGACTATGGGAATTCCTTCTATCACGCAGCAATTATACAGAAAGTAGAAAGAGAATAGGGAAGAAGAAGATGAATAGTGTTCTTGCTGCCCACAAACTGTGAGACTTTCTCTCTTCTTATTACTCACTCTGCAACTGCAGAATTCTGTGAGAAATTACAAAGTGTTGTAATTGATACAAAATAATGAGGGAAACTCCCTATTTATAGAATTAGGTTTGCTTGCATCTCAAGACAAAGCCCAAACTATAAAAGCCCAAAATATCAAATCTAATCTAAATCATATCAAATCAAATCTAATCTAATAAAAGCAAAATCTGAATCCCATCTAAATGAGTCTGTCGAAACACTTTCGACAATTCGACACTAAGCAATTCGACACATGCTATTTCGACTTCGACTTCGACACTAGACAACAACCTGTTGTCTTCGACTTCGACACTAGACAACAACCTGTTGTCTTTGACTTCGACTTCGACAACAATGGATTACATTCAACAATTTGTATTGTGAGATATTAAGCCTAATTATGTTGCACCGATTGCAAAACTTAGCCATTTGAATGTGCATCCATCTCTTTCCACCAAAATTTCATTAAAAATAGGATAAATTACACTCACCTTCCCCGAGGTGTATTAAACTGACATTAAACTGAAAATAGGATAAATTACACTCTAACCAGTTCATACCCAAAATCACATCGAGACCTCCCAACGGTAAACAAATCATATATACACTAAAGTCCTCACCAAAGATTAATAATGGACAATTCAAACACACTAGAGAAGTGGTCGCTGATCCCTTCGCAGGAGTTTCGATAACCATTTCCCCCTTCATAGGAGAAACGACAAGGCATAGCCTTCTTACACAATCAGCAACAATAAAATAGTGAGTAGCACTAGTATCAATAATAGCAATCAAAGGCGTATTATTAATATAACATGTACCTCTAATCAATCTGTCATCACTGGAAGTCTGGGTTCCTGTCAAAGCGAACACTTTTCCCCCAGTCGAAGCTTGCTTAGGTTTCTGACAACGAGTGCTAATATGGCCTTGTTCTCCACAATTGTAACAAGTAACCACATTAACTTTGCAGTCAGCAATCAGATGTCCTGCCTGTCCATACTTGAAGCATTTCTTCACATCACTCGTGCACTCACTGACACGATGACCCAATTCGCCACACCTGTAACACTTAAGAGGGGTAGAGGCACCTCCCTCACTTGGCTTCTTGCCATCAGCATATTTTTGTTTACCTTTATCAGCCGGAGTTGCATAAGGCTTTCCACGATTCACTTGCTGCTTTCCTCTCCTCTCGGCCAACCCCTTGAAGTGAGCCGATCAACCTTTGCTATCCTCCTCAAAAATCCTGCAGCAATCAACCAAGTCTGGAAACCGTCTGATCCTCTGATAACCAATTGCCTGCTTGATCTCAGGCCTCAAACCATTCTCGAACTTGACACACTTTGAGAACTCAGTTGTTGCCTCACTGTAATGAGGATAAAACTTTGCCAAATCTGAAAACTTAGCAGTATACTCAGTCACTAACATGCTACCCTGCTTCAGCTCCAAGAACTCTATCTCTTTCTTCCCTCGAACATCCTCAGGAAAATATTTCCTCAAGAATTCTCTACTAAACACAGCCCAAGAAATCACCTCCCCAGCAGCTCCCAATAATTGACGGGTACTTACCCACCAATCATCAGCCTCTTCAGCTAGCATATGGGTACCTAACCGCACCTTCTGCGCTTCAGGAAATTTCATAACCCGGAATATTCTCTCAATCTCCTTGAGCCAAGTCTGTGCTCCATCTGGATCGTATCTCCCCTTGAAGGTAGGCGGTCTGTTCTTCCGAAACTCGTCATTCTCGTTAGCATGCGGCAGGTTCTGTACCGCTTGAGTAACAACTTGTAAAGCAGCAGCCATCGCAACATCGTTCTTTCCAGCCATTCTAAATTTCTGTTATACACCAACAACATAACATAATGGTTAAGGAACTGACATCCACATTACACAACTATCACACGACAACGACTCGACAACTTGGTCGGGCGGACCGACCTGCTCTGATACCACTTGGTAACACCCTAAACCCCCGCGACATAATAATACTAAAATAATAAAACATCAGAGTCAATTTAAAATAACAAGGACATTCAGGATGCTACTTCAACAAAAACCTGCTCATGAAATAGACACGTAACACATAAATCATTTTTCAAAAATAAAACTCTTTTAATCTGCAGCGGAAAAATAGTCGTTTAACATCAACCAAAACATTAGTCCAAATTCTTCAATTAAACATCAACCAAATAAACAAAACAGCTAAGCGTTCCAAAACCCCGGTGTTACACATCAGAGCAGACGCCGACACAACGAAGCAAAATAGAAGACTCCATCTTCACTCACTAAGACTCCGCACTAATCCTGATCACCTGTACGTTACCCACGTGGAGGCAACATTCAAACAGAAGGGGTGAGATTCTTAAATCAACGAAAGAGAGAGATGATATAAATAGAAAAGCATACATCGTCAAGTTATTCACCATATCGTAACATCCAACAAGAATCACACACCTCAACTTATGCACAGACAATCCCCGATAGTTATACCAACCACCATGCGGCACAACCAACAAGAGAATGCAAAGGAGACTTGACTAGACTCAATGCATGTGGTACCAATATTGATCCCTGTTTCATGATCACAGTTCCCGTTGGAACTCTCGACCCCTGTCTCATGGTCAAGTAGGACCCCTATTTCATGATCACACCAACGACCTCTGTTTCATGGTCACGTACGACCCCTATTTCATGATCGCACCAACAACTGTGATTGCTTACACCCCATCTGGGCACACAATCACACCAACAACAACAATTCCATCAAGGAATTCAGATAGACGATAACACCCCACCTGGGCACGCCATCCCACAACTATGCACATGCCATACACCATCAACGACAACGACTCATGCATACACATAACATACTCGTCTTCATACCAACATCATTTAACAGTCAACATGCATTCATCTAAACATACATCAATGCACCAATACAACAACTACACATCTTTACATCATTCAATCATTCATTTCACATTTTCACATCAACATCAACAAAACAAGCACATAACACCTCAATACATGCTCACCATACAACAGCAATAACATAACATTAATATAATATAAAAGAGATATTTTCCATGAATTTTAAGTCAATAAAAATAATATTTTCAGCCCCAGGTCGCGCTAAGCGAGCCCCACCCACGCTAAGCGCGCAACTCTCTGCCTCGAAGAGGCGAAATTTATCCAGACCGCGCTAAGCGCGCTAGACCGTGCTAAGCAGGCCCTGCGATTCTGCAGCCCAAAACCCTGCGATGACAGTAACAAACCACCTGCATTTTTCTGCACTGAACTCGATTTTTAACAGCAATTTTTCATAGATTTTGCACCAATAACCTACATCTAACATTTGCAATTCAACCAAACATGTCAAACAAGACTAATTCATCAATTCCAATCATATTATCACAAAATCTTCTTAAAACCCTCATTCAACCCCATGGATTCCAACTTAGTGATTTCTACTTCAATACTTACATCATTTAACCCTTGAGAGATGAAAGAAATCCCACCCTTACCTTAAAGTGACGAGCTTTCCTAACTTCAATGGATTCTCCCTTTCTTCCTCTTGCCCTAGCTCTTCTCCCTCTTTCACTTTTTCACGTGGAATTAGAATAATGAACTCTCACTCTCTAATTCTCTCATATACCCCAATTAATGAATCGCCTTATTTGCCCTCACTTAATCCTCGCCTAATTACCATAAAGCCCTTCCACTCACTACACCTCTTAATTATTTCAATTATCTTATTATATTAACATTATCACTCAACTAATGAAGTAAATTAGTCAACAAATGATAAATTAAAATAATCCAATCAACATTACTCAATACACCACTAATCTATATGTTATTAGCCATACACCCCTACTACGCCCAAGACATACTACTTAAGGCCACTACCCTTCACCACGGGTACACAAAACACAACGAAAGTACAACAACACATAATCGATCACAACAACATATAATTATTCGCAAATAATAATAAAAGGAGAATGGGGCGTTACATAAATGCTCCTCATGCTTGTGGGTAGAAAGTTGAGTTTTCCACTCGAATACTACAAAATGTCTTTTCACTTAAAATCAGTCAACAAACAACCCAACTTTTTTATAAACACAGATTCATAAGTGGTTCCTATGGAGTACCATAAATGTGAGGGGTGTTAATTCCTTCCTATTACATAACCAACCCCTGTATCCATATTTTCTCTTGTGTTTTACCTTTTGTGGGTTTTGTTAGACCTTTTCCCATTTCCCTTTGGAAATAATAAAGTTCGATGGCGACTCTTACTTTTCGAGTTTAGTTCACCAATAGCTTAATCTCCAATTTTTTTCGCTGCGACAAGTTCCATATTTATGCCTAGAACCATCGAAGTACAATTTACAAGGCCTAGACTCTACATAAATTTCTATTGCTTTGACCACTGAGTGGTTAACAATTAAGTCTGCGATAATCTGGCCTTTTATTACTTTCAAAGGACAATAAGTTAGTGAATACTCAGTGAGTGTTAAAGCCCACTTTCCTATTCGACTATGAAGTATAGGTTTCGACAACATGTGCTTGATCACATAAAAATGAGAATACACGTGAACATTAACAGGCTTTATATAATGTTTAAGTTTTGTACATGAAAAGTATAGACACAAATATAATTTTTCTATTGCATTATACCTAGTTTCTACATTAATCAAGATTCGACTGAGGTAATAAATGGCTCTTTCGACGCCATTTTCATCCTCTTGGGATATCATACTTCATATGGTCGAATCTGATGCAGCTGTGTACAATTTCATATTCTTATTTCTACTTGGAGGTAACAAAATAGAAGGTTTCATCAAATAATCTTTAATGTTGTCAAAAGTCTCTTACTGCTTGCTCCCCCATGTAAAGTCGCTTTCTTTCTTGATTCGAAGTAATGGCGAGAAAGCTTGAGTCTTGCCACTTAAATTGGAGATGAATCTTCTCAGGAAATTTATTTTCCCCGACAAAGATTGAAGTGGTTTCTTTGTCAGAGGAGGCTTGAGATCCAAGATCGCTTTTGTTTTGTGTTGATTGATCTCTATGTGTTTTTCGTGCATCACAAACCCCAATAAATCTCCTACATGGACACAAAAAGCGCACTTTAATGGATTCATTTTCAATCCATATTTCCCCGTCCTCTCAAAGGATTGTCGAAGATGTCCTAAGTGACCATTTTCTAACGAGGACTTTATGACCGTGTAATCAATATAGACTTGCATGAATGCTTCAATAAAGTCATGGAACATCTAATTCATAGCCTTCTGATGGGTTGCCCCAGCATTTTTTTTAAGCCAAAGGGCATTACTACCCATTTATAAGTTCCTAAAGCACTTGGGCATCAAAACGCAATTTTAGGTATGTCTTCTTCAGCTATAAAAATCTGGTTGTACCCAGAATATCCATCTAACATACTTAGATATTCAAAACCTACGACTGAATATACGAACATTTTTGCCACATGCATTGGGTACTCATCTTTGGGTGTAGCATTATTTAAATCTCTAAAATCTAAACATACTTTAGGAGTTCCATTTTTCTTTATAATGAGCACAATATTCACTAACCAATTGACATACTTGGTCGTCCTAATGAATTTACTCCTGAGGAGCCTTTCAATCTCCTCTTTGTTCTTCGACATAATTTCTGGTGCAAACCTTCTTAGTAATTACTTCATCGGCTTCTTACCAGGTCGAATTAGTATTTTTAACTCCACCATACTTCGACTCAGTCCTAACATCTCGTTGTATTCCCAAGCAAAAAAATCTTTGAACTCCTTAAGTAATTTGACCATTATTTTCTTCATGTTTGGTTCGACTTTAGCACTGATGTAGGTTGGTCTTTTCACTATTCCATCACCCAAATTTATCTCACATAAGGGATCTTGGACTTGCATCTTTTTGGTAGAATCAAACAGGTCTTTTTCAAACCCCAAAAGCTCACTGTCGTAGATACAATAAAGCATCCGGCTTTCTGAAGCTATTATTTAGTCGGACTGGCCATCTTCGATCATATCAGAATTTTCAACAATGGCCTCAAAAGCC
The DNA here is from genome assembly GCA_022829125.1 of Lathyrus tuberosus. Classification (NCBI taxonomy): domain Eukaryota; kingdom Viridiplantae; phylum Streptophyta; class Magnoliopsida; order Fabales; family Fabaceae; genus Lathyrus; species Lathyrus tuberosus. Next base: position 1,911,034 of record JALAZF010000403.1, on the reverse strand, counting down.
ATATTCTGCAATGCTTTAGCCTCAAAGGCCAAATTTAATTTATTTTCGGCCATATAAGCCGAAATCTGAGTCAACGAGCTTGAATCAGTAGTCATTTTTATCAACCATGGTCCACTTAGTGGGTGGCACACTTCTTTTTTCGGCAGCAAGCTCCCCTACATCTTCCTTATCCCACATGAAACCATGATTAGGGATATATGTTTAGAAAATATGTAGCTTCTTTTTTAGGAGAATAAACCTCCTTTGTTTCATAACATGGCGGGATCTTTGCCATGTTTTTTTTAAGTGTTTCTTGCCAACCTTATATACTTTATCCATATAATAACCTTGGTCGGCCTATATGTTTTCCAATATGCCATCTTCACCCTATTTGGCAACCCTTTAGTGAAAGGTTGATGGGACTGCACCTATGCCATGGATCCATTCATGTCTAAGCAACAAATTATAATTTGCATTCAACGCAATTACCATAAATAATGTTGGTCTACTTGTAGAGCCAACTGACAGTTCGACCTGGATCACCCCCAAGATGTGACTGGTCTTGCCTTCATAATTTGACAGAACCATGTTGTGAGGTCGAAGATCAAAATTTGTCTTCCCCCATTTTCTTAAACAATGAATGCGACATTGTCGCGGTGAGCATCATATACCATAGCTATTGAATTAACTAGGTTCGCAAATCTTAATTCACCACCGAACTTTGATTTATCCAAAGGAAAAGGTAAAGATCTAAAACCCTAATTGCAATGTAAAAACAATGCAAGAGATCTAAGGTTTAGGGGTTGGTTATACTTAGGGAAGGTGCTAGCATCCTAAGTATTTGTAGTACTCTACATGAACCTCTTATTTTATTGTGTTATTTGTTATTTTGTCTGCTAAAGGGTGAAAAGGTAAAGGGAGACCTAAGGTGTTAGTCCTAAGTATGCTCGCCAAGACATCACATCTCGTGCCTACGTATCCTGACAGGAATAGAATCAGAGCATTCGTAGTTCCCCTCAATAAGGATAAAGAACTCTTGACCGTGGTCAAGGTTCCAAAGGTAAGAGGTAAGTATCCATGGTAAGACACCTACATAGAGTGCGGCGACTCTAAACATATGGCTAGGTTAAAAGGGAGGAGGAGTAAGTATCCATGGCAGGAACTTACATATAGTACAACGATTCTAATCCTAAGGCTAGGATAAAAGGGAAAAGAAGTGTTCTAAGTATGACGTGGCAATCAACAGGAGGGGATCATTTCCATTGGAATTTGATTCGGAGGTCAAGATTTGGATGCGAACAGAAAAGAGAATCTAATTGCAGGTTGTCTAAGTTAAATTATTTTTGGTTTTTTAAAGACCTAAGATTAGATTGGGGAAACTATCCTAGAAGTTATCCTACAATAATTCGAAGCTTAAAGCCTAAAACCTAATTATATGTCCTCAATTCAATTTATTAATGATAAAGTTGAGTCAAGAACTTTTAGGGAACACGACAAATCAAATAATCTAGCAAACTATCCTAAAGCTAAATGGCATCATAGTCAGTCAACAAGCGCAGTATCAAGATCATAAAACAAATCATTATTCAGGATATATTAGACATTACCCTCGAGCCTTGATCATAACTCGCAATTCTAGATTATGAATTTGATCATAAATATAAATCAAAACTTACTCATGAGTTCAAAGTAGGAAAAAATCCCACACAGTAAAAAAGTCAAATTATTCACTTAATTCACCATTAAAATCTAAGTAATCTAACTTATTATTTAGATCAAAATCAAATAAAAAAAAAGAAAAAAAGAAAAAAATGTGAGTTTAGAAAAATGGGATGTGAATATTATGTGGGCTCATAATTAAAGCCCATGCAAAAGAAAAATAATATATATAAAAATAGGCAAAACGGGTCGGATCCAATGTCAGCCCAACATCAACAACAATATGAGTTTCAAAGAAAGGATCACTTGGATTTCTTTCACTTGGCACTCTCAACCACACTAGGGGTGTGTTTGTTTGAGAGATTAAAATTATATTCCCAGGAATATCATTCTTAGGAATGTTAACCCTAGGAGTTTTATTCCCATCAATTTGTTTGGTAAATAATTAAGGTTCCAAGGAATAATTTTAAAATTGATTTAATTATAATTTTAAAATTTTAAATATATAAAATAATGTGTTGAAATAATATGAAAGTGGGTAGTTATAGTTGGTTATTTTTTATTCCCATGGGAATATATGATTCCTACCTTTTGACATGGGAATAAATATTCATAAGTTCATGAGTAAATTTTATTCCTGGGAATTATTTATTCCAAGGCATTTTTTTTCTTTCCCATCTACCAAACAATGGAATAATTATTTCCAGCCTCAGATTCCCGGGAACTTTTTTTCTAGCACCGAAACAAACACACCCTAGTTGTTTCTACTCTCTTCTTCTCCAACACACAATTACCTTATTCAAAAGAAAAAAATTGGCCGCGGTTCTTGCTCGCACGGCTGTCTCCCACTCACGACCTTCGTCTCGCATGCGCACGGTTTTCTCAATGGGTCTCAATCTCGCACGTTTGTCGCTCGCAACGCATTGTCATCTCATTTCAAATAGCAAGACAAAGCTTCCCTTGATTAATCACGGGTTTCGAATCGGTAATATCTAATTGAAGTATTACAAGCTTGAATTTCAAAAGTTAAAGTGTATAATCGCGTATCTAATTGAAGTATACTTAAAAGGAGTACACTCTGGCAGCAGATGCGTACCACTTATTTTTCCATCTTCCACAAAAAGTTCACCTGTAGTAGATATACACCTTTTTCTAATTAAAGTCAAGAACTTCAGGATTTAAAATACTGCCCGCCACCTGTTTTTTAGTAGGTAACCTAATGTACATGACCTGATTTGATCAAAGCTTGAACCATTGTAACTTTTAGCGTTAGTTCCTCAGCTGATAGCAACTGTCACTGTTCTTTGTAATCATATTTTTTGAATGAGACAACACAACTTGTAATTTTCAGTAGGTTTTATGTACGATGAAAAAATTATAATATGAAACTTGTCAAAACCTCTGTAAACAGTTTGAGTTTGCCTTGTAAAGAAACATGGAACATTTTGAATTCTTTAAATCTTGGAATAATGACTTGAACTAGAATTTGATATTTTCAATTTGAACTTTATGAACGCGACCTGGTTCTTGAAATCAATCTGAACACGAATTTTGGAAATCCATTAGCACATGCTATCATGACAAACCATTCCTATGAATTTGGATATTTGGATGGTGATTGTATCATGATCATGCTATTAAACCAATGTTTTACCAATCTTGAAACCCTGAAAATTCGTAACAATGACCAAACTTCTTCAAAGAATAATACGCCCAGACAACACCATATTGCAATCAGGCTTGAAATACCATGGTCCAAATCATAATACACTAAAGCCCAATAAACTCAAGCTGGAGACCAGTGCACCATATCTTCAAACAAATTTACAACGATACCATAACAATCCTCAAATTCCCATACTCAATACCAATGAAAGAAAACCCCAATCCTTCTTGGGGAAACCTCTGAGAAATCTTGAAGAAAATGACCTTGTACTGACTAAGGATATGCTCAAACCCTTGGAGTATTTAACTGTGAGGACGAATACCAACTCCACTTGAAACCCATGTTCCTGCACAAACCTGTTAGTAGTAAAGCATGCAGACACGAACCTATGACCTAAAGATGTTATGCAAGATGATAGACAAGGAAGTGGGATCTTAGGGTTAAAAATTAGGGTATGACAGACATCAAGTTAAAAACTGCCCCTCTGTCAACAAAGACTTTGTTGACAACCATATTATCTACCTTTGCCCTTATAAACAAAGGTTTGAGATGATACATTGTCCCAACATCTGGATTCTCAAAGATGGCTTGGTGTTCCTCGACAACACCATTATTCGTGACGTAATAACATAACGACTTCTGGTTTTCTACCTCATCTTGTATGTAATCCTTTCCAGTCTCTAACACTTTCGACATACAGTCATATTCTCTAGGGAATACAGAAACTATGCCACCGTTGATTAGGAGGTCATCTTCAGACTCTATGTCAAAGTTGTCCTCTACCATCTTATCATCTGGCTGAGGAGTATATTCAGGAGTTTTCTCCTCTGGTTAAGGAGTGTATTCATGGATTTCCTCCTCTGGTTGAGGAGTATATTCAAGGGTATTTGCCTTTGCTTTAGCACCATCCTTTCCCAAATGTTTAACTCTTAATGATAATATGTGGTTGGCTATTTTCTTGTCTTTATCACTCAGTTTCCTTGTGTAAGGTTTCTTCAGAGTGTTCGGCCCAACCATATCCATTTTCTCCATAGGGGTTTTATGCTTCGTTGCAAAGGTTTCCTGCTCAACCTTCTTCTTTCTTTGGTGATGCCTTCATCGCGTCTGTGTCATACGATTATTTCCCTTGTAGTTCTGAGGGATGTATGACTGACCCTTCGACACATTATGATTTTTCTAGTTTGGTAACCCTATCTTTGGGTCGACCACTTTCCACTTGGTCGATTCGCCCCCCTCTGATTTAGAGGTTTGACCCACTTTCCTTAGGGTACATCTTTTGAAGGATGATATATCTTTTGATGAGGCTGCCTGAACTACCTCATGTATTCTTCATTTATGCGTGGAACACCTCTTTTGTCGAAAGTGAACCTAATGTTTGAATTTCCTTCTTTGCTACTCCTAGGATCCCGCATCCTAGTGTCTTTAAGCTTCTTTGTTGCCTCCTCGTGGAAAACAGCGCTAAACCCGGGGTATACCATTATTTTGGAGTTATTTAATTAACAGCGCTCCAAGAAGTCGATCAATCCCTCTTCAACTTAAGGGTAAACCTGTTTCATTTCTTCATTAGCAACTACAGAAATTAGCTCAGCTTTCTCAAGATTCATGTCGAAGCCATCATTAGCTTCCACCATTAGGATCTCAACAGGTTCAACATAGTGTGCCTCTTCATTTTGAAGAGGATCAACACCCATTTACATTGATGCTTTTGGCTTCTCACCAAATTGCAATTTTCCTTCTTTCAATGCCTTCTGCACAAAATCCCTGAAAAGAACACATTGAGAAGTTTTATAACTAGAAAATTGTGGTACTTACAAAAACTATTTATTTTTGTTATTCTAATTGAGGAGTTTTCAAGCCCGGAGGCACTATAATCTGCCTATTAATAACTAATAAATCAAATATTTCATCACACTTAGTTATATCAAAAGTATATGTTTACAAATTTATCATTCTTGTTGGGTTCGACAAGATTCTTCCCGTTTGATGGCTTCAACAATTTACACATATATGGAAGTCCAGGCTTAAGTTCAACAACATTGGCCTCACTCTCTTCGACATACTCGTCGCCTAGGTCTAAGAGATGTTCATTTGTTCTACATATACGACCTTTTCTTTTTTATGGTATTTATTCGTTCTGGCTTTTTCATCTTTCAAGTGTTTGACTTGGAGAACCCTATCTGTCAATTGTGCCATGTCCCTAAGGTATTAAGTGTCTAACTTCTTCCTAATGGAATAATCTAGGCCTCCTGCAACCATCTCAACAAACTCATGTTTAGGGACTTGTGTAAAGCACCTTGCTTTAAGAAGTTTGAACCTGTTCAAATAATCGTCAATTGACTTAGAGAATTTTTGCCTAACACTAGCCGATTCCTTAAGGCTTATCTTCGACTGACCCATGTAGAATTATTTATGAAGCAATCTCTCCAATTGACTCCAAGTTTGTACGAAGTGTGAAGGGAGTGTGGTAAACCAAGTGAAGGTATTTTTCATCATAGAATTTGGAAAATACTTCATTTTCAAATTCTCATTGTTCGCTATGTCGCCAAAATCGGTTTGATACCTAGCAACATGTTCAATTGTCGACTCTCTAGTGTCACCAGCGAACTTAGTAAACTTGGGGACTTTCTAACCCATAGACAATTCTATTTGTTGAACGTATTCTGACATATGAGATATAAAATTAGGTCTATGAAGTCCTACATTAAGGTAATTCTGGGCCAAAATTTGTTCGACCATATTAGCTATGTTGTTATGTCCCCCAAAGTTGTTTTGTTAGAAATGTCGAAGAACCTAGTCAGCATCTTGGTTCTTTCGGATTATTACTGACATATGTATTCGTCGTCCTCCATATTTGGGGTGGGTTCTGGTGGTCGAAAACCTTGATTTTGGCCTAACCTTACTTAGGCCATCCCATTTTCATGTGTTTCAACCTGCCTGATGTTTGATATCTCAGGGGTTGGTCGAGCCTAGAATTGAGGCGTGCCGAAAAAATAGGTTATTTGACCCATTTGATTAGCCAATAACTCATAAGATTGTTTTACATCCAATGCTTTCTTGGGTGTCTATTATTCACTTTCATCCAATTCTTTCTTGGATATTGTGATTCCTTACATCCAATGCTTTCTTGGGTATCATATTGTTCACTTTCATCCAATGCTTTCTTGGATATTGTGATTCCTTTACATCCAATGCTTTCTTGGGTATCACTTTGTTCACTTTCATCTGACGCCATTCTCATATATTGTGATTATACCTTTCATTCAAAGCCATTATTAGAAGTCTAATGTCTTTTCATCTAATGCCATTCTTGGGTGTCACATATGTCCGCCTCTCTGATGTTTTTCCAAATTGAGTTTTTTTCTGATGTTTTTCCAGAACCCATTTGATATTTTTCTAGATATTTCCATTGTGATTCTGATGCCATTCTCAGAATTCATTCGTTTTACTCCCCAATGAGTTTCTAGGTATATACCTTTGTAATTCTGATGCATTCTCGAAATTTCATTTCTTTTACCGTCTGATGAATTTCCAGATTGAGTCTTTGCTTCTGATGTTTTTCCAGAACCCCTTTTGTGTCTATCTGATGTTCTTCCAGATATGACCTTGTATCTCTGATGTTTTCCAGAGTCCATTCAATGATTTTTTAGATGCCTCTGATGTTTTCTTGATTGTCCCTAATGTATTTCCCAGAGTTCTCCTCATCTCATTCAATGATCTTCTGAATGTTTTGACTCTTTTCCATCCAGTTCCATTCTTGGATGATGACTGTTGATTCCTCAGTGGAGCTTATTCAATGCTATTCTGAATATCTCTGATGGATGCCTACTTATGTTCCAAAGTTTCATTCAATGTTCTTCTGAATGACTTTGATGATTGATACTGTTCATTTTTAGAACTTTGTTCAATGCATTTCTGACAAATCTCTGATGACTGTGACCCCTTTTCCCAGTAAAGTTGCTTTTGCTTTCTAGATATTCCTGAGTATTCCACTATACAGTCAACTGCTTTCTTGGAAGTCTCTGTTCTATCTTCATATTTGGTCTCATCCCACATCTATCCTTATATTATTTCTAATATTCCTTCCCTTGTGTTCTTCTTCAATTTAATGTTTTCCCAAATAATATTAACTCCAAGCATATTTTAGATTTGCTAAGTGGTAGAAATGTAGTCTTCGGCGTTGAGTTCAAATATCATATTAGAATGATTTAAGAACTATTTTTAATTTGTTTGTTATAAATTAAAACAAAAGTGATTTTTACTAACAAAATTTATTAACACATGGACAATGGAAATAAAACATGTTTTAGAAACAATCTTGTGGATATGAGTCAATTATTTAATAAATGAATGGACTTTAATTGAGTTGTGAGTTGTGATTGAAAAAACTACATTGATACAAATCGGGTATTCTCTGTGCGCAACTGCAGAGACTAATCCTTTAAATTGAGGAGAACCATAATAGGCGACAAAACTCTCTCTTAAGAGATTTAACATTGTTGCATGTTTAAGGATGTGTTCGAATCTAAAATCTCTGAATAAATTGAAAGAGACCCCAATCACTTCAACCAAATATTGTTGGATAAAATATTGATAATTTAGAAACTATGCAACAAATTAATTGAATTAACAATTAAAAAAAAACAATTTGAATTAATGTGTCAACTGTACACTGTAGCTAGCTATGGTAGGAGAGGTTGAGGGAGGTTGAGAAGGTTCTTTGGTTAAGTTTATTTAATCTGAAACTCAAGTCATTCAGAGGGAGAGAGAGATGCATCTTGGAAGTCGCATGCGAAGTGAATGTTGAGAAGTTAGTATCTGTACACTATTACGTTATGTTACCTGCTTTTAGTCCCTCATCGACTGCTTTGTTTTATTTTGTTGTGTTTATATAGTACAGCTACTCAGACTTAGTTTGTCCCTTCGGGGACATCCGATAAAATTGGAACGATACAGAGAAGATTAGCATGGCCCCTGCGCAAGGATGACACGCACAAATCGAGAAATGGTCCAAATTTTTTTGCCATTTTCTTCTCTGGTTAGGGTTTCCTTTTACTGCATCATTTCGCGTTCCTTTTCTCTTTGATTTTGCGTTTAGGTTTTGTTCGTTTTCTATTTCATTTTGCGTTTAGGGTTTTGTTTTCCTTTCAATGCACTAATGCAGGTAGGTGGTGTTCATCACGATTTTGAAATTGGGGGATGTCTTCTACTTCTATTATGTATAGTTAAATTCTTTTTCTAATTCATTGTTATTGTTATGTATACTTTCATTCCACTCTTCTCTCTAATTCATATATTTAACATCATAGCTTTCAATTCAATTCTGTGATAGCGAAAACATCAATTTCACCATATAGATAACATCATAGCTTTCAATTCAATTCTGTGTTAACCAAAATATCAAATAATACATTGCCAAATTGTGTTTCTATCTCATTCGTATACACAATTTTCACCCATTTTCCCATTCAAAGGGAAAAGGAAAATATTTACAACATGCCTATATTCTACAAAATGTCAATACTGATCTATGTTAGTCTCTTGCAGTTGCAGATTTATAGACCATTGAAACAACAAGTTATATGCAAAAAAACATCTTCCGTGCAAGGAATTGTGAGGCCACCCTTTGGATGATCGTATCCAAATTCTTCCTCCGCTTGACTCAGCAACTCTTGAAATGAAGTTTGGTTCAAGTATGACATAGGGATCACAAACCTCTTCATTTCTTCTCCCACGTACACTGCAAGACACCCCTTTGGCACATTCCCTACTTTTGATGATCTTTGGCTGCTACTTAGTGAAGCACGTCTTATAGCTGCAGGTAAACGGAAACCCATTTGAAATGTTTCAAATAACAATCTAAAGATCTCAAATTTATCTTACTTTTGATGCTTGAGTATGTGAATGAGTTGTGATGGTTGGTTGTGAGGGAAGATACTCTATGTATTTATAGAGTCTTCAAGAGTTTCTTCAAATCCATTTCTTTGATAAATTATTCTTGTTAATAGACGGGGTCCATAAGATGAGGGATCACCACATGGTATTGTCTTGGACAGTCGAGGGTTATAGCTTGCCCCACCTTCTGAATGAAAGGCCAGTAGATAGACAACCCACTCGGTAGTCAAATGAATTTAATGCTTTGATTTATTATAGTTACTCGTATTTTTGTAGACACGCATTAGACATGTTACATGTTTTCTTCATATTGATAACACGGCTCAGTGCCGACATATAAGTTCTGCTATTATGTGAATTGTAATGTAGATTGATAATGCATAGTTGGATACAAATCATCATAAATGTAGGGAGGCAACAGGGAACTTTCGTCAAAGGCTTGGTCAGCAGTCAAAAATATATTAGTTGTTGACTTTTGTATCAACCAAGATGAGTTTCTAGCTTTTAGGAAATTTCAAATTTCCAAATGAGATGAGCTTATTTGATACTTGAAATTCATGTTTTAGTGCTAATCTATTTGTAGATTATGTCTGGACCACGTGAACCGGCAGTGGAACACTTTTCATAATTGGTTCAAAAAGTGGTAAACCTGAACTATAATATTATTTGATTGGTTTAACTTCTGTTTTAGAATCTAACTAATTGTGCGTCTATAATATTAATACATGCTCTGTGCAGACTGTTTAGTCATGCAGTTCAGCCCCTGAAACACGTGAACTGAAATTTTTATCGTCTAGTTGGTCTCTTTACTAAAAGTATCTTTTTAATTTAAGAGAATACACCAAATGAAGGCATTTCATGATAATCTTTTGATTAGAAAAATACATAATAATATACACTTTTATGAATAGTGGAGGCTGCTAGGAGCTTATAGTGTAAAGGGTTGCCGCTAATTGAGTGCACAGGAAAACCCTTGCGATTGTCGTCTCTTACACCTTCGTTAAACATCAAAGGAAAAATGCAACATAAAAAGTTATCGGTACGTTACTTTTTTCATTTTCATTTCACTTCTACTGACCTGCACCCAATGTTCTATCACGTGCTAAACAAATTGATCATTGGATCTCATGAAAGTTGGAATAGTTGGTGGAGCTTTCTTATTTATTATTGCATAAATATTGCTCTGCCTAGATGAAGAAAGCTCAAGACATGTAAACATCTTGTGAGCTTAGATACATGATAACTTATCAACTACTATTAGAGTTTGGGTGAATGTTTTATTGGGTTGGAGAAATTTGCAGGAACGTTCGAGCTTCCTAATGTCATCGTTATAATAAACCGACAAAAATTGGATATTGTTTCATATATATTTTATCAAGGACCAATTTTGTATCTTTTAAATAGAAGTATATATGAGCCCATTGAGCTGTGGAATATATTGTGTCATTATGAATAGGAATAAATAATAACAAATAATCTCTTCCTGAATTTATCATTCAGATGGACAGTTCTAACCCATTCCAAATGTAGGAAATGGAAAAAAATCTTTACAAATCTAGATGATGACTATTCTACAAAATTTCCCTGCTAATATATGTTAGTCTCCTTTAGTATAAGATTTATAGACTATTGAACCGAGAAGTAATGTGCAAGAAAACATCTTCCGTGCAAGGAATTGTGAGGCCACCCATTGGATGATCGTATCCGAATTCTTCCTCAGCTTGTCTCAATAAGTTTTGAAATGAAGATTGGTTCAAATATGACATAGGGATAACAAACCGCTTCCTTTCTTCACCGACGTACACTGCAAGATAGCCGTTTGCCCCATTTGATACTTTTGATGATGTTTGGATAGTGCCAGGTGATGGCCGTCTAATAGCAGCAGGTAAACGGAAACCCATTTTATTTTTTTGACGAACAAGCAGAATTTCTCAGATGTAAGGAAAATGTATTTGAGTTTGGTTGCTTGAGTGATTTGTGATGGTTGTGAAGGAGGACACTATATTTATAGTTTCCAAGAGTTTATTGAAATCCCTTTACTAGAGAAATGATTTTTTGAATGATGGGGCCATGAGATGAGAGATCACATGGCGTTGTCTTAGATGTCTTTGTCAAAGGTCAATAAGTTCGATAAGAGTGCCAACCACAGCTTCTGAATGAAAGGCTTGTGTTAAACTCAACAATTGTACATTGTCTACTCATTTCTTTTCAGACATGCTTCAGACATGGCACATGTTCTCTTCATATCAACAACAAAGCTTAATATTGATATATGACCTGTAGAATTATGAGAAAAATATCAGTCATACACTTACGGTTACACACTGTATATGAATTGTGCATATATGTTTTGGTCAGAGATTCAAGATTGGCATTTTCTGTTTCTTGATAAGGGGATACAAATGGGCCACACTGACTAAACTAGTTTGAGGTGAGGTGTCAACCACTCATCTGTATCATGAAAGCATAATTGATTAGATCTACATTTCCTACCAAATGCCTTATGACTTCTGATTATTTTCCGTGCAAAACGTATTAACATTTGTACTAATTTAATAATCAGGATGCAAGTCCACTTATCCGGATACAAAGAAGGAATGAATCTCTCATATAATTCACGCAGCACGGCCAAGCTTTTTGGTAACAACAACTGCTCCGCCAAGATTATAAGAATAAAGATTTGTTTTATGCATATTAGAATAAAGATTTAATTTATATACACTGTCTGTGTAAAGATTGTTTTACAGTGTCAGATATATTAGAATGGTTGAGATTTGCTGATAATGCAAAACTTTTTACACTCAATTAGACTCGGAATTATTAGCTAGTAGAATAAGGCCAGATAATTATTCAAACTCAAGTATTAGAGCCATGAATAAGCATAGTTAGAGATAAGGTATACAGTCATGAATAAAAGACCAATTGAGATAAGTTTCCAGCTTTAAAGAACTTTTAAATTTCCAATTGAGAATAAATTATTTGATACTTGAAATTCATGTTTTTCATCTATTCTATTTGTATATTATGGTTGAACAGTCATGCAATTCAGCCCCTGAAACTTGTGAACTTCAACGTTTTTTTTTGTCTTGTTAATCTCTTTTCAAAGTAGTAGAAGAAAAGTGATAACTTGAATTACCATGCTTCAGTCAAAAATGAATTTTACAGTTCTTTTGCACCACAATCCTTGTTGCAAAAGTTAAAGAGACATTATTTATTAGGTTTTCCTTTTTCTGCATTTCGTTTTCCTTTTCTCTTTGATTTTGAGTTTAGGTTTTGTTCGATTTCCATTATCACTAGTTCCTTTTCTCATTGATTTTGAGTTTAGGGTTTTGTTTTCCTTTCAATGCAGGTGGTGTTCATGACGATTTTGAAATTGGGTTGGTTATTATGTTAAGTTAAATTGTTATGTATTCTCTTCTGTCTAATCAAATGGTTCACCATATAGATAACATCATTGCTCTCAATTGAACTCTGTGTTAGCCAAAACATCAAATTCACCATATAGATAACATAGCTTTCAATTCAATTCTGTGATCGAGAAAACATCAAATTCACCATATAGATAACATAGCTTTCAATTCAATTCTGTGTTAGCCAAAACATCAAATAATAATAGATTGCCAAATTGTGTTTCTATCTCATTCATATACGCATTTTCATCCATTTTCCCATTCAATCAAAGGGAAAAGGAAAATATTTACAACATTCCTATATTCTACAAAATGTCAATACTAATCTATGTCACTCTCTTGTAGTCCCATATTCATACACCATTGAAGCCTGAAGTTATATGCAAGAAAACATGTTCCGTGCAAGGAATTGTCAAACCGCCCATTCGATGATCATATCCGAATTCTTCCACTGCTTCACTCAACAAGTTTTGAAATGAAGGTTGGTTCAAGTATGATGTGGGAATCACAAACCGCTTCATTTCTTCTCCCACGTACACTGCAAGATAGCCCTTTGGTACATTTGTGACTTTTGATGATGTCTGGCTATTGCTAAATGAGGCACGTCTAATAGCTGCAGGTAAACGGAAACCCATTTCAAATGTTTTGAAGAACAAGCTAAAGCTCTTAAAATTTAAGGGGAGAAAAGGTATCTATCTTTTGATGCTTGAGTAAGTGAGTGATTTGTGATGGATGTGAAGCAGTGTAGTGTATTTTTATAGTCTTCATTCAAGAGTTTCTTCAAATCCACTTTCTTGAGAAATTAATTATTGTTAAAGAATGGGGTCCATGATATGAGAGATCCACATGCTATTGTCTTTGAATGTCTCTTCCATCAAGTTCAATTAGAGTGCATACCTTCTCAATGAAAGGCTGGCAGATTAACCACTTGGAAGTCAAATTGCTACTCATATTTTTGTAGACATCTCACATGTTCTCTTCATATCGATAACGCGGTTCAATACCGTTATATAGCTAGCCACCAATAATTCTCTTGTTAGCGTGTATCATCATCGTTAGTTGGCTACAAATCATTAATATTAGGAGGCTACAAGGAACACATATAGAGGGCTTGGTCATTAGTCACACTGACCAGAAGATAGATAGCAATTGAACAACATTTCAAAAGAGATAAGTATATGTTTGGACTCACAACTACCAGCAAACAAAAAAAATGCTATTCTGAATATTGAATTTCAAGTCAACAGTCCTGCATATTTGCAATCTTTTGAATACGTCTAGTAGCAACTGCTCTGTCCACTGATTTGTTTTCTGCATATAAGAAAAATTAGCTAGTAGAACCTTAATTTAATAAACTCTCTTGTTAAGAATAATTAACTAGTAGGATAAGGCCCATTGTTTATTCCTACTCAAGTATCAGGAGCCATGAATGAGTGCCAAACCATATCATACATTTGATGGGTTACTGCTGCTTTCAAGTATCAGACTGTCAAGTTCTCCATTTAAAAGTGATAAGATATACAATCTTTAATAAAAGGTCCACAGGAAACAGCTGGCTAATCAATATATCATTGTCTATACTGGATGAGTTTCTAGCCTTTAGGAACTTTCAAATTTCTAAATGAGATGAGATTATTTGATACTTGAAATTCATGTTTACTACTATTCTTTTTTGTAGATTATGGCTGGACCCTGAGAACGGTTAGTGGAAGACTTTTCATAACTGAGTCAAGAAGTGGTAAAGTTGAACTCTATTGTTTGATGGGATTGGCTTCTGTTTTAAAATCTAACTAATTGTGCGTCTATTATATTAATGCATGCTTTGTGCAAACTCTGTTAAGTCAAGCAGTTCAGCCCCTGAAACATGTGAGCTGAATTTTTTATCGTCTAGTGAGTGTCTTTACTAGAAGTATGTTTTTAATTCAAGAGAATCCACCAAATGTAGGCAGTTCATGATAATATTTTGATTAGGAAAATACATTATAATATTCACTTTTATGAATAGTGGAGGATGTTATGAGCTTAAAGTAAAGGGTTGCCGCTAATTGAGTGCACAAGAAAGAAAGTCCTTGCGACTGTCGTCTCTACCACCTTCGTTAAACCTCAAGGGAAAAATGCATCCTACAAAGTTATTGGTATGTTACTTTTTTTTTCATTTTCATTTCACGTGCTAAACAAATTGACGATTGGATCTCTAGTAGGATAAGGCCCAGTGTTTTTTCTAACTCAATTGCCAAACTATCATAGAGTTGTTGACTTTTGTATCAACTAAGATGAGTTTTTAGCTTTTGGGAAATTTCAAATTTCCAAATGAGATGAGCTTATTTGATACCTGAAATTCATGTTTTACTGCTAATCTATTTGTCGATTACGTCTGGACCACGTGAACTGGCAGTTGAAGACTTTTCATGATTGGTTCAAAAAGTGGTAAACATCTATAATATTATTTGATTGGTTTAACTTCTGTTTTAGAATCTAACTAATTGTGCATCTATAATATTAATTATTGAAATATGCTTTATTATTTCATATCAGTAACACAGTACAAAGAGGTATTTATAGAATATGAATTACACTAGAAAATAGGGGTAATTATTCTCCCTATAAATGCTAATCCTAAATAAGGTAAAAATTGAATAATACAGTTGATTACTATTAATTACAATATATATCCAGTCATAATTAGCTGTACAACAGAATTTCAACACTCCCCCTCAAGCTGGCATGAATATATCGTTCATAGCAAGCTTGCACACCATGTTATCAAAAAGTCTCTTTGGAAGACTCTTTGTGAGCACATCTGCTACTTGACTTTTGGTGGGTATGTAGGACATACAAATCTCACCACTGTCAATTTTTTCTTTGATGAAATGCTTGTCCACTTCAACATGCTTCGTCCTGTCATGTAGGACAGGATTATGGGCAATAGAAATAGCAGCCTTATTATCGCAGTAAACTTTAATTGGAGTTGGACCAAAAAACTTCAATTCTTCCATGAATTTTTTGATCCATAATACTTCACAAAAACCATGGGCCACAAATCGGAATTCAGCTTCTGCACTGCTCCTGGCTACAACATTTTGTTTTTTGCTCCTCCATGTTACTAGATTTCCACCTATAAAGGTACAATATCCCGAGGTAGACCTTCTATCATTTATATTACCTGCCCAATCAGCATCTGTATAGGCTTCAATCTGTATATGCCCTCTATTTCTGAATATCAACCCCTTTCCAGGAGTACCTTTCAAGTATCTTAATATTCTGAAAATAGCTTCAAAGTGGGCTGCCCCTGGTGCATGCATAAATTGGCTTATTACACTCACTGCAAAGGCTATATCTGGCCTTGTATGTGACAGATAAATTAGTCTTCCAGCTAATCGTTGATAGCGTTCTCTATCTACTATTTCATCTTCAGCAACTGACTTTAGTTTCACATTGGGATCCATTGGTGTTTCTACTGCTTTACACCCTGTCATCCCTGTTTCTGCGAGTAAATCGAGTATATACTTGCGCTGGTTGAGAAAAATTCCTTCTTTAGATCTTGCGAACTCCATCCCAAGAAAGTATTTTAACTTTCCAAGATCCTTGATATCAAACTCAGCCTCAAGTTTTCTCTTCAAATCACTAATTGCTTTAACGTCATCTCCTGTAATAATAATGTCATCAACATACACTATTAAGATAGCAATCTTACCCTCACATGAGTGTTTAAAGAACATAGTGTGATCTGCTTGACTTTGGGTGAAGCCATGTCTCTTAACAACACTTCTAAACCTCTCAAACCAGGCCCTTGGCGATTGTTTCAATCCATATAAGGATTTTCTCAATCTGCAGACTTTGTTTCTTCCAAGATTTTTTTCAAATCCAGGAGGTAAACTCATATATACTTCTTCATGTAATTCACCATTTAAGAAGGCATTTTTAACATCATATTGATATAGTGTCCAGTTGAAGTTTACTGCAAGAGAGAGAAGAATTCTGATGGAGTTGATCTTAGCAACCGGAGCAAAAGTCTCTTGGTAATCAATACCATGAGTTTGAGTAAATCCTTTTGCTACTAATCTCGCCTTGTATCTTTCCACACTTCCATCAGCCTTGCATTTCACCGTAAAGACCCACTTACACCCTACTGCCTTTTTATCTTGTGGTAGATCAGTGATACTCCAAGTATTACTTTTGTTTAGAGCATCCATCTCTTCTTTCACCGCTAATTTCCAATTCGGATCACTTAATGCTTCCTGAATAGTTCTGGGCACAAACAAATTAGAAATCCTAGACACATATGCCTTGTGGGTGTGTGATAGTTTGTCATATGACAAGTAATTAGACATAGGATGTTTAGTGCACATACGAGAACCTTTCCTCTCAGCAATTGGGACATTGAGGTCAGGAATATTTTTTCTCACAGAAATTGGAAGATTAATATCAGGAAAAGACAAATCAGGTAAATCATTGGATGAGTAAGAAGGATTACCAGATGAAGAACTAGAAGGCAGATTATCGGTAGGACCTTCACTTGGTAAATCAGATTGGATTTCTACCGGAGAGACAATAGGCCTTGCACCACCTTTGTGGAATTTTTTTCGAACATACACTTTAATTTCACGATTATCATCCTTAATCAGTGTTTCTCCCCCTGTTTCAGATTCTCTTATCTTGGCACTTGGGTGATTAGTAGTCACAATATCATCTAGAGCAGGCAAGGTTTCCCAAAAATTATCTTCTTTATTATTACATTGACTCTCCCCCTGAAGAGAATTTTTAAAAAAAGGTTGATTTTCAAGAAAGTGAACATCCATGCTTTCAAAAAATTTCTTTGTAACTGGGTTAAAACATTTGTATCCCTTTTTGTTGGAAGCATAGCCAAGAAAAACACATTTTTCGGCTTTAGGATCCAATTTAGAACGAAAAACATTGGGGATGTAAACATAACAGAGACAACCAAAAACTTTAAGGGGAAGATCCGTAATAATACGAGATGTAGGAAAATTGTTTTGTAACACTTGTACCGGACTTTCATATTGTAACACCCGAGATGGCATTTGATTGATGAGGTGACAAGCAGTTAATAAAGCATTTCCCCAAAGATACTTAGGTACATTCATAGAAAACATAATAGCTCTCGTAACTTCGAGGAGATGTCTATTTTTTCTTTCAGCAATACCATTTTGTTGCGGAGTATCGCGACAAGTGGATTGATGAATTATCCCCTTAGTTACAAGGAATGTACTTAAGTATTTGTTGAAATATTCAGTGCCATTGTCAGACCTTAGAATGCCAATCTTGGTTTGAAATTGATTGTTAATCATGTTAAAAAAATCTTGAAATCTTTGTTCAACTTCTGATTTTTTCTCCATGAGATAAACCCAACACAGCCGTGTATGATCATCAATAAATGTCACAAACCATTTTTTTCCAG
The DNA here is from genome assembly GCA_022829125.1 of Lathyrus tuberosus. Classification (NCBI taxonomy): domain Eukaryota; kingdom Viridiplantae; phylum Streptophyta; class Magnoliopsida; order Fabales; family Fabaceae; genus Lathyrus; species Lathyrus tuberosus. Next base: position 1,893,009 of record JALAZF010000403.1, on the reverse strand, counting down.
ACATAGTTTTAATTTTTGAAGGACCCCAAACATCACTATGAATTAAATAAAAAGGTTTGGAAGCAGAATAGACTTTTGATTTAAAAGACACACGATGATCTTTAGCTAAGTGACAAGCTTCACAATGAAATTGTGAGGAATTTAAAATGCTTAAGATACGAAAAACTAGGGTGGCCTAATCTTTTATGCCATAACATAACTTGATTTGAAACAGGAGATGAGCTTGTACTGTTTGAACCGAAAAACGCTGTATTGCCAAACTGAATTCCATCAAGGTAGTACAGTCCATTCATCTCTCTAGCAGTTCCAATCGTCTTCCCCGAGTTCTGGTCCTGAAAAACACAAGTAGAAGGACGAAAAAGAACAGAACAATTAGTGTCCTTAGACAATTTATGAACAGATAGAAGATTACAAGCGAATTTAGGAACATGTAAAACAGATTGCAAAGTGATTTGCTCTGAAATTTTTATGCTGCCTTTGCCTGCAATACTTGAGTAACTACCATCAGCTATCCTAACTTTTTCAAAACCTGAACTAGGAAAATAGGAACTGAATAGATGAGAGCAATTAGTCATGTGTTCAGATGCCCCTGAATCTATTATCCAAGGGTTAGAGTGGTTGTAGGCAGATAGTGCCCAAGAATCCTTACCTGTTTGTGCCACAGTTCCAGTAGGAATATTAAGAGATGAATTGAGCTTTAGAAACTTAAGAAGGTTATCCATTTGCTCCTTCGTACATGGAGACGAATCAGCCTCATTGGCTGTAGGCATGGGACGGTCACCGAACTTACCAGCCTTGCCATGGTTTGGTCGTCCATGTAGTTTGTAGCAAGTTTCCCGAGTGTGGCGATTGCGACCACAATAGTCACAGAATAAATGAGTCTTATCTCTACCTTGTTGATTAGGAAGTGGTTTACGATTGACATGGGGAATTGCCAAGGCAGATCCTTCAACTAGTGGAGGGACAGCTGCTGTATTTTTGCCAAGCATCACTTGTCGACGACTCTCTTCGCGACGTACTTCTGAAAAAACTTCACTAATTGGAGGGATAGGATTTCTGCCTAAAATACGGCCACGAACCTCATCAAAATCAACATTTAAACCTGCAAGGAACTTGAAAACACGACTAGTATCCACCATCTTCTTGTAATGTTTGTTGTCGGCAGGTGATTTCCACTCATACTCATTGAAAAGGTCCAAATCTTGCCAAATACGTTTGAGACAATTGAAGTATTTGGTGACTGAATCTTCACCTTGCCGAATTTCTCCCAGTTTGAGAGTTAATTCATAGATTTGGGATTGATTTTCCAAATCAGAGTACATTTGGGAGACACCTTCCCAGAGTTCTTTTGCAGTATCATAACAGAGATAATTTGCACCTATCTCTTCATCCATGGAGTTGACTAACCATGTCATGACCATGGAGTTTTCAGCATCCCATGTATCATAATCTGTACCTGCCTTTTCTGGTTGTTTTTTGTCACCAGTGATGTAGCCAATCTTTCCTCTCCCCCTGAGATACATACGAACGGATTGCGACCATCGAAGATAATTACCACCGTTCAGCCGAATTGTTGTGATCTGAACAGGGTGGTTTTCATGGTACGTCCGGACTAATTGAGGTGTTTCAGGTTTGGGTGAGGAATGTTTGGGTGAAAGTGAGGACTCAGTGTCAGACATTATGTGGGATGAAAAAAGACAAACAATGCGGAAGCAAAAACAAAACCCCAAAGAATTCTTTTTGCTACTGATACCATATTGAAATATGCTTTATTATTTCATATCAGTAACACAGTACAAAGAGGTATTTATAGAATATGAATTACACTAGAAAATAGGGGTAATTATTCTCCCTATAAATGCTAATCCTAAATAAGGTAAAAATTGAATAATACAGTTGATTACTATTAATTACAATATATATCCAATCATAATTAGCTGTACAACAGAATTTCAACATTAATACATGCTCTCTGCAGACTCTGTTTAGACATGCAGTTCAGCCCCTGAAACACGTGAACTGAAATTTTTATCGTCTAGTTAGTCTCTTTACTAAAAGTATCTTATTAATTAAAGAGAATACACCAAATGAAGGCATTTCATGATAATATTTTGATTAGGGAAATACATAATAATATCAATATACACTTTTATGAATAGTGGAAGCTGCTAGGAGCTTATAGTGTAAAGGGTTGCCGCTAGTTGAGTGCACAGGAAAGCCCTTGTGATTGTCGTCTCTACCACCTTCGTTAAACATCAAAGGAAAAATGCAACATAAAAAGTTATTGGTATGTTACTTTTTTCATTTTCATTTCACTTCTACTGACCTGCTTCCAATGCTCTATCACATGCTAAACATTGATGATTGGATCTCATGGAAGATGGAATAGTTGAATGAGTTTTCTTATTTATTAAAGCATAAATATTACTCTGCCTAGATGAGAAAGCTCAAGACATGGAAACACGTTGTGAGCTTAGATGCAAGATAGCTTATCAACTATTAGAGTTTGGGTGAATGCTTTATTTGGTTAGAGAAATTGGCATGAACATTCGAGCTAGATTTTGCTTATAGCGTGTGGTACCCTTATGTCATCATTATAATAAACCAAGGAAAACTAGATGTTGTTTCATATTTGTTTTAAAGGACCAATTTTGAAATTTATAGCTTATAAATAGAAACAAATAGGAGCCCATAGAGTTATTGAATATATTGTGTCATTATGATTAGGAGTAAGTAATAGCAAACAATCTCTTCCTGAATTTGTCATTCAGACGAACAATTCTAACCCATTCCAAGGATAGGAAAAGGAAAAAAAATCTATACAAATCTAAATGATGTCTATTGTACAAAATTTCTATGCTAATCTATGCCAGTCTCCTTTAGTAAGATTCATAGGCTGTTGAACTGAGAAGTAATATCCAAGAAAACATCTTCTCTGCAAGGAATTGTGAGGCCACCCATTGGATGATCATATCCAAATTCTTCCTCCGCTTGACTCAACAAGTTTTGAAATAAAGGTTGGTTCAAGTATGAAATGGGGATGACAAACCGCTTCATTTCCTCTCCGATGTACACCGCAACATAGCCCTTGGGCACATTTGACACTTTTGATGATGTTTTGATACTGCGATGTGAAGATCGTCTAATAGCAGCAGGTAAAAGGAAACCCATTTTAAATATTTTGAAGAAAAAAAGCTGAATTTCTTGATGTAAGGAAATTGTATCTGAGTTTGATTGCTTGAGTGATTTGTGATGGTTGTGAAGGATGACGCTATATTTATAGTTTCCAAGAGTTTAAATGATGGGGTCCATGAGATTAGAGATCACATGGTATTGTCTTAGATGCCTCTGTCAAGGATCAATAAGTTCAGTAAGAGTGCAAACACATCAGACATGGCACATGTTCTCTTCATATTGACAAGAAAACTTAATGTTGATATATGACCTGAAGAATTATGAGAGAATTATCAGTCGTACACTAACAGTAACACACTAAATATCAGTTGTGCATATTGTTTTGTTCACAAGAGATCACATGAAACTGTCTAGATGTCTTTCTTAAGACTTGGCAGAGAGTTAAAGTTATGTCCCACATTACAAAGCTGTTTCAACTTTGAAAATGAAAGTGATATGCACAGGTAAGAAAACCTACTAATTTTTAAACCATTGCAATGACATTATTATTATTTTTTGGAGAGGCTTAAAATGTTTGAAATTTACTTCAACAATTAATGTTGATGGTTACATACCCTGGCATTTTCTGAATGGATATTCTAATTTTCAAACTCAGTAAGTTTGCTCTAGGAATTAATTTAGCAGACATAGACAGCAGTGTCTGTGGTCATTTGTATAGGACTTGCAAAAGAGGTTAGAGAAAGTTTTGTTTTGGTCAGAGATTCAAGATTGGTATCTGCTGTTTCTTGATAAGGAGATACAAATGGGCCTAACTGACTAAACTAGTTTGAGGTAAGGTGTCAACCACTCATCTGTATAATTGAAACCTAATTGATTAGATATCCGTTTGCTACCGAATTTCTTTTGATCATTTTCCATGCAAATGGTATTAACATTTGTAGTGATATAGTAATCAGGATGCAAGTCCACTTATCTGAATATTATTAGGTAGACTACACCTCAAAACTTTAACTTGTGCTGATAATTATTGTTCAATGATTTGTTTTCTACGTATAAGAATAAGGATTTAATTTATATTCACTATCAATGTAAAGATATTTTTACAGTATTAATCAATAATAACCGTGAGATGATTAAATATATTGAATTTTAATCATAACTATTTTCAAAGTCAGATATTTGAATGGTTGAGGTGTGCTAATAATGGAAAACTTTCTATACTGACGATGCATAACAATTAAACTCAGGATAAGGCACAATGTATTGTCAAACTCAAATATCATAGCCATGAATAGACATAGTAATTGAGATAAGATATTTAGTCATCAATAAAAGACCAATTGAGATTTGATTATTTGATACTTGAAGTTCATGTTTTATATCTGTTCTATTCGTAGATTATGGCTGGACCCGGAGAACTGGCAGTGGGAGACTTTCCACAATTGGGTTAAGAAGTGGTAAATCTGAACTCTATTATTTGATGGGATTAGCTTCTGTTTTAGAATCTAATAAGTTGTGTGCGTCTATAATATTAATACATTCTCCGTTTATTCATGCAATTCAGCCCCGGAAACATGTGATCTGCAATTTTTTTTCTTCTAGTTAGTCTCTTTTCAAAGTAGTAGAAGAAAAAAGTGATAACTTGAATTATCATGCTTCAGTGCAAAAAATGGATGGCATTGCTTGTTAAAAGTAAAAAAAATCAATTGGGTTTGTATAAGTTGATGATTGAGTCTCAGAGGAGTTGGAATAGTTGAAGAAGCAGTTGATAGAAGCACAAGACATGTAAGAAATTTGTAAGCTTAGATTCAAGATAGCTTGTTAACTATTAGAGTTTGGCTGAATGTTTTACTAGGTCAGAGAAATTTGCAAGGAATGACCAGTTTTGTAATTTATAATTTATAAATAAAAGCATATAGGAAAATATTGAATTGTTGAATATATTGTGTCATTATGATTAGAAAATTAATAACAAATAATCTCTTTCTGAATTTGTCATTCAGATGGACTGTTCTAACCCATTCCAAAGGTAGGAAGGAGAAAAAAAATCTTTACAAGTACAAATGATGACTATTGTACAAAATGTCTGCTAATCTATGTCAGTATTCTTCATTATAAGATCTATAGTCAATTGAAGCAAGAAGTAATATGCAAGAAAACATCTTCTGTGCAAGGAATTGTGAGGCCGCCCATTGGATGATCATATCCGAACTCTTCCTCTGCTTGACTCAACAAATTTTGGAATGAAGATTGGTTCAAGTATGACATGGGGATAACAAACCGCTTCATTTGCTCTCCAACGTACACCGCAAGATAGCCCTTTGGCACATTCAATGCTTTTGAGGATGTTTGGCTACTGCTTAATGAAGCCCGTCTAATAGCTGTTGGTAAACGGAAACCCATTTCTAATGTTTTGAAAAAGAAGCTGAATTCGTCAGTTGTAAGAAAAAATGTTTCTAAGTATATGATTGCTTGAGTTATTTGTGATTGTTGTGAAGGAGGACACTATATATATAGTTTCCAAAAGTTTCTTGAAATCCTTTCGGTAGAGAAAAATTATTTGTCAGACATGGAGCATGCTGTTCTCTTAACATTGATCACACAATGTTGACATCTTACCTGAAGAATTATGAGAAATATTTGTCATAAATTAGAACACTATTTATGAATTGTTCTTGACTTAGTTCTTAAATAGCTCATAAAAGTTCACATGATAGTGTCTAGAAGTCCCACATTATTATGATCATGTTTGAGACAGACTTGAAACATCTCTAATTTTCTTCAAAAACTAATTTTTGCTATGTTTTATATCCTGGCATTTTCTAATTTTGAAATTCTATTAGTTTATTCCATAAATTAATTTAGGAGAATAGAGCAATGATTAGGTTCGATTGTTGGTGGCTTGAAAAAGAGGATGGAAAAATAAGTTTTGTTTTCTACATTATTCAATAGAAGAATTTATTCCATACCTCTACAACATTTAACCCTCTACCCCAACCAACCATCAAATATGCCAATTGTACTCCTTTCGTTTTTTAATAATTATTTTACCATTCATTTTCTACTATTATTTTTAAACATTTTTGAATTCACCATCTATTCACCTCAGAGTAGTATTTTGGTACATGAAAGTTTCTTAGTTGTAAATTTTAGCAAAAGTTTTTTAATTGGTAAATAAGGTTATAACGTCATTGCCTTAGTTGTAAATAAAAGTTATATGAACGTCATTTTGGAAAAATTTATCATATTTGTGTTTTTTTAATTTATTTTTATTTTTTTATTTTTATTTTTTATTTTTTATTTTTTATCTTTCGGATATACAACAATTATGGGTAGATATTTAGGGGTCCTCAAATAATCCATTATTTGGATTATACAAATCCATATCTAACTTCATTTTTAAAAATCAGTTAATTATTAATATGATTTTAATATCACAAGTTATTTGACAAATGATAATAAATTAAAAGAAAATTAGAGTGATTGAGGGAAAAGAGTTTATTAAATTGAAATTTTGTTCTTAAGGGGACATATGTTAAGCCAATTGTCCAAATCAACGTGTTCAACATCTTAAACCAGAAATGATAGATAATTGACAAATAAGATAATACATTATAAAGCAATAAAAAACACAATATTATTAATCCATTTCAGTGCAAGATCACTTAAGTCTGGGGCTTCCGACCCAAGAAAGGAAATCCACTCTTCAATAAAATTAGTACAAAGTATCTTAGATGAACAACTATGATTCAATGTCCCTCTTCTTAATTCTACCAGTGTATTTCTATTTAGGATTCCTTTTAAATATGAGACTCTTTTCACTTTCTCTCAATCGCTAACCCTAGTAATCAATACAATAATCAAAATATTGAATGTTGAATTACAACTCACCTAACAAACCAAACTATACGCCTTTAGATATGAATGGTGTCGCTTGAGTGGTGCACAAATAATAATACAAACAAAAACTCAAAGTATAAACCCTAACACAAAGATCTTCAATAATCATTAGGTTTGAGTCTCCTTAAATATCAATGCAATCTTATGGGCTTTTCTCCAATGGGCATTTGATTTGATCACATCAAAATTTGTAGAGGATTCTGTTTTGATTTGTTTTTCCTCCAACAAAAGATTTGATTTGTTTGGATTCAAATTTAAATCTCTAACTGTTTGGTTCGACCCTTTTAATTTGTCAAACAAATCTAATTAATGCATTGCTAAAAGATAACAGTAAATTTGATTGAAACCCAACCAGAAATTACACTCAGAACAACAACAATCATGACCTACTGACAAGGAACATATGTTGTACACATGCTGGAACATCTGGTTTCACATGTGTCCTTTCTGCATCAAAACATCTTGTACACTCCATGTTGTTTTGTATAATGCAGCCAATAAAAAAGAACAATCTTTCCCTTTGACAAATTTTAGCAAAATAACTCTTTCAAAACTTACAAGATGTGCAAGAGTAAATCTTCAAAAGAATAAAAACTGAGCAACATAAGCACACCACAAACAAATACACAAAGCAAACAGCAACATAAAAAGTAGCAAAATTAAAATTCATGAAATGTGGTTTCTACATAAAAAAGAATCACAATGCTCCCAAAGTAAAGCACAGAATCAGTTATGCATACACACAACCAAAGTCAGTAGTCAGTAGTCAGTCAGGTCACTCAGAACACGCCACTACACATCAAACATCAGAGTTCACACACACACACACACACACACACACACACACACACACACACACATACACATACATACTCACACACACACACACACACACACACACACACACACAAATAAGCTTACACATGCTCATAGTTGAAGGCCAAATGTCAAGTCAGATGCTCTAGCATGTGAGCACACATCAATACTGCAGAACATATACTGCAACATATACACACCAATTTATACTCCCCCCTTTTGCCACAATTTGAAAAGAGACTCATACATTGTTAGTGGCAAAAAAAAACCATAAACACCGATGAGTACCAAATGGAGTAGCTAGAACCATGGTTAAAATGCAAAAGTCAAAATTATTACAGACCCACAAAACAAGTCTAAAAACAAAGGGCCAAAATTCTTCTCCATCACTAGTAGATTATTCTTACTCTTCCTCTTCACTGTTAGCTTTTTCTTCATCCTCAACATCATTCTCCTTTGTCAAAATTTTGATTAATCCATCCACATTCCTTTTCTTGATGGTACTTGCAAAGTCTTTGCAACTTCCACGAGCTAAAACAACACATCTTTTCTGGTTGCTTTGGATATAAGAGAGGAATTTCCACCAGCAGTTTGACCTTAGTACTTTGTCACTACAATGTCTGGGACATGTGTCTTGAAAAAGAGGATAGAAACCTAAGTTTTGTTTATTCTATAAATTAGTTTAGCAGACATAGAGATCAACGACTATAGGTCAATTGTTTGTGACTTGAAAAAAAGGATAGCAACCTAAGTTTTGTTTTTTTCATTATTCAATAGAAAGATTCATTCTATCCACCGCCAACCAACCATCAAATATGCCAATTGTACTCCTTTTTTTATAATTATTATTCCATTTCATTTTCTACTTTCACTTTAAAACATTTTTGAACAAATTGATCCCGATCAAGAAGAGAATGATAATAACATCCTTCATATTGGGCATCATCAAAACTCATCTCCTCGTGGAAATCAACACAATCAAAGCTCAATTACAACAATCTTGCTTCTGTCGGGATTGTATTGGTTATTGTCGTTACACTAGTAACCATCAGAATCTATATTTCCAGAACCATACATGTTAGAGTCGGAACCGTACTTTCATGTTGTCTAATTGTGCAATCCCCCCTTTTTCTTTCGCCTACTAGTTTTAGCCATTTGTGTTGGAATCAACCCAAAGACTATGGGAATTCCTTCTATCACGCAGCAATTATACAGAAAGTAGAAAGAGAATAGGGAAGAAGAAGATGAATAGTGTTCTTGCTGCCCACAAACTGTGGGACTTTCTCTCTTCTTATTACTCACTCTGCAACTGCAGAATTTTGTGAGAAATTACAAAGTGTTGTAATTGATACAAAATAATGAGGGAAACTCCCTATTTATAGAATTAGGTTTGCTTGCATCTCAAGACAAAGCCCAAACTATAAAAGCCCAAAATATCAAATCTAATCTAAATCATATCAAATCAAATCTAATCTAATAAAAGCAAAATCTGAATCCCATCTAAATGAATCTGTCGAAACACTTTCGACAATTCGACACTAAGCAATTCGACACATGCTATTTCGACTTCGACTTCGACACTAGACAACAACCTGTTGTCTTCGACTTCGACACTAGACAACAACCTGTTGTCTTCGACTTCGACTTCGACAACAATGGATTACATTCAACACACCACCTAATACATTGTGTCTAAACTATATATGTTCATCATAGACCTTAGCCTTCTGAATCCTTCGACTTGCACTCCCTTCGTCATGATATCTGCAATCTGATTCTCAGTTCTGCAGTGTTCCAAATTCATCTTCCCTTCTGCTACCTGCTCTCGAAGATAATGGAACCTCATCTCGATGTGCTTGCTTCGACCATGAGCTATTGGATTCTTCGCCAAGTTGATAGCTGACATGCTGTCGATCTTCATGGTAATTGCTCCATGACTCATTGATGTAATTTCTTCGACCAGATTCACCATCCATGTTGCTTGACATGCACAAAGAGAAGCAGCAATGTATTCTGCTTCGCATGATGACAATGCCACTACTGGCTCCTTTCTCGAACTCCAAGCAACTGGTGCACCACCTAACATAAACACATATCCAGCTGTGGATTTTCTATCCTCTGCATCACTACACCAGCTAGAGTCTGTGTATCCCACTAACTTGCATTCTTTCCCTTCATCAGCTGCTGGAAACAAAATGCCATAGTCGAGAGTTCCTTTCAGATACCTTAGTATCCTCTTCACCGCTGCTAGGTGTGATACCTTTGGCTTCTGTATAAATCTACTTACCATACCAACACTGTATGCTAAGTCAGGCCTTGTGTGACAAAGGTATCGAAGTGACCCAATAAGTCTTCTGTATTGGGTTGGGTCGACATCATCTTCATCTGAATTTTTCGACAGTTGCTGTCTGGGCTCAGCTGGAGTCGAAGTTGGGTTGCAATCTTGCATCTCAAATCTCTTCAATATTTCGCCTGCATATCTTCTTTGATGCATCATCAAACCTCTACTACTCTTGTAGAATTCGATGCCAAGGAAATATGAGAGATTTCCCAAGTCTGACATTTCAAACTCTTCACTCAGGTTACGTTTGAAATCTTCGATCTCCTTCTTGCAACTTCCTGTTATCAACAGATCATCGACATAGAGACATAGTATAAGCAATTCGCCATTGCTTCTTCTTACATATACTCCATGCTCAGTTGTGCACTTCACAAATTCCTTCTTCCTTAAGAAGCTGTCGATTTTCTTATTCCAAGCTCTTGGAGCTTGCTTAAGTCCATACAGGGCTTTATGCAGCCTGTACACCTTTCTCTCTTTGCCTTGTTTCACAAACCCAACTGGTTGTGCAACATAAACTTCTTCGTCTAAGGGGCCATTCAGGAATGCACACTTCACGTCCATCTGACATGTGTGCCAATTATTCATATTTGCTAGACCAACAACCAACCTGATTGTTTCGATCCTAGCAACTGGTGCAAAGACTTCGTCATAATCAATTCCTTCCTTCTGAAGAAATCCTTTCGCTACGAGTCTTGCTTTGTGTCGAACTACTTCACCTTTTGGATTCAACTTTACTTTGTAAACCCACTTCACATCAATTGCCTTCTTGCCTTCAGGCAATTCGACAAGTGACCAGGTGTTGTTGACTTCGATGGATTTTATTTCTTCATTCATTGCTTTCACCCACTTCGAATCTTTCAATGCCTCAGCTGCATTGACAGGTTCGACATCTGCATAGAAAGCATAGTGTACCAGTTCACCTTCTTCATCGACAACATCATCTGATGTAATCACACATTCCTGCAATCTTGCTGGCATTTGTCTTGTTCGACGAGGTCTACTTGGTTCTGCTTGGTCTTCGACACTTTCTTGTCGAACTTCTCTCTCAGCTTCTCTAGCTGGTTCTTCACAACTGATTCTTACTGAATCTTTGTTGACATTTTCTGTCCAGTCCCACTCCTTAAGCTCATCAATGATCACGTCTCTGCTGATCACAATCTGCTTGTTCACTGGGTTAAATAGTTTGTATCCACCTGTCAAATGATATCCTATCAAGATCATCTGATTCGACTTGTCATCAAGCTTCCTTCTCAACTGATCTGGCACATGTCTATGTGCTATAGATCCAAACACCTTTAAGTGACTAAGGCTAGGCTTGTCACCAGACCAACATTCTTCTGGCGTGATTCCTTCAAGCTTCTTTGTCGGACACCTGTTCAAAAGATATGTTGCTGTCGAAACTGCTTCTCCCCATAATTCTTTGGGTAGATGCTTTCCATTCAACATACTTCTTACCATGTTCATGATGGTTCTGTTCTTGCGTTCTGCAATCCCATTCTGCTGTGGAGTGTAGGGTGGCACCACCTCATGCACAATCCCTTCTTTTCTACATAATGCATCGAACTCTTTCGACACATATTCTCCACCACCATCAGTTCTCAGAGTTTTCAACCTTCGACCACTCTGTCTTTTGACCATGGATTTGAATCTGACAAATACCTCAAACACATCACTTTTCTTCTTGATGAGATAAGTCCATAATTTTCGACTGAAGTCATCTATAAACGTGACAAAGTATCTGTTGCCACCAATCGAATCCACCTGGATTGGACCACATACATCAGAGTATATGACTTCAAGAATTGCCTTCGACTTCCTTCCTGCATCCTTGCTGAAGCTATTCTTGTGTTGTTTCGACTGAACACACTCTTCACAAACTTCACTAGGAATGTCGATTTCTGGTAATCCTGACACCATATTTCTTCTCTTCAGCTCCCTGATGTCATTGAAGTTGAGATGGCCTAGTCGAAAGTGCCATAACCACTCATCTCTACTGGCTGCTGTTGCTAGACACTTGTGCTCCATCACATTGAGTTCAATCTTGAAGGTCCTATTCTGAGACATTGGAGCCTTCAAGATCAACCTACCACCTGCGTCGAGAACTCTCATCATCTTGTCTTCGACAACTACCTTGTAGTTCTTTTCGACAAGCTGCCCTATACTGAGCAAATTACTCTTCATGCCTGGAATGTACAACACATTGGAAATTGTTGTCCTTTTGCCATCTTTCCTCATAATCAGAACATCACCAACACCTTCAGCTGCTAGAGTGTTGTCATTTGCAAACTTCACCGTGTTCTTCGACGAGGGCTTCATGTTGACAAACCAATCTTTCCTCCCAGTCATGTGTGATGAGCATCCTGAGTCCAAGTACCACTGGTCCTTGAAACTCTCATTATCTCTGGTTGTAACCATCAGCATCATACCTTCTTCTTCATGCTTCACCAGATTTGCATCAGTTTCTTGATTTTTCTTCTTTTCTGGACATTTTGTCGAATAGTGACCATACTGGTGACAATTATAACACTGAATGTGGCTTTTGTCAGGCTTTCGACCACCACCTCTTCCTCTACCTGCAGCACCACCTCTTTGGTTGCCTTGGTTCTGGGTCCTTCTATGGTTCGACCAATTCGCCTCTTGCTGATTTCCTCTGCCTGTCGAATTGTTGTAGTTTCCTTTACCCTTGTCGACCATCTTTTCTTTACCCTTCTTATCTTTCGCTGATTGAGCTTGCAAGGCCACATCATTCTTCGACTTGCCTGCAACTCTTTTAGCCATTCTTTGTTCATGAGATTCAAGCGTCCCTTGAAGCTCTTCTTTCGTCACCTTCGACAAATCTTTTGATTCTTCTATGGCTACTACCACGTGATCAAACTTTGGAGCCAACGATCTCAAAATCTTTGAGACAACTGCTTTCGCCGCCAACACTTCTCCACACACCTTGATTTGATTCACAAGTCTCGTAACTCTTGTGAAGAAATCAATTATGCTCTCATTGTCTTCCATCTGAAGCAATTCATACGCCCTTTTGTGAGTTTGTAACCTCACCTCTTTCACCTTCTCTGCGCCTCCAAACGATTTTTCCAGAATCTCCCATGCATCCTTCGCTGTTTCTGCATCACTAACTTTCTCAAAGTTATCTGCATCAACACATTGATGGATTATAAAGAGAGCTTTATAATCTTTCTTCTTCAATTCTTTGAATGCAGCCTTTTCTTGATCCGTCGCACCTTCTTCAAGAGTTGTTATTCCTTCCTTCACAAGATCCCACAAATCTTGATAACAGAAAACAACCTTGATTTGCTTGCACCAATTCTCATAATTATCTTTCTTGAGAATTGGAAGGTTTGCTGGAAAATGGCCGTTTGGATGATTCGTAGCCATCGCGTTCTTGCGATTTCTTGCCCTTGAATCTCTTAAACCGGAGCTCTGATACCATTGTTGGAGGGCAATCGAGGGGGTCAACGAGGGAGCATTTCTTAATTGGGACACACCTTTGTGAGAGACACACCACATACTCACCTAAAACCTTAAGGTGATAGGTGTGTGGGTTCTCCCACTTATAAAGTGTTTAATCTTCCCTTTTTTAATCAATGTGGGACTTCTTCCTCACACTTGATTCTCAACACTCCCCCTCAAGTGTGAGTTTATATACAATGCTCCCCCTCATGTGGAAGCTCTCTATTCCACATACACTTGTATCACCGTTGAATTCAACGAAACACCTTCTACCCACACCTGCGGGACGTGTTTCGATACAAGTAAGCTGGTCCCTTTCTCGAACCAGGCTCTGATACCAGATGTTGGAATCAACCCAAAGACTATGGGAATTCCTTCTATCACGCAGCAATTATACAGAAAGTAGAAAGAGAATAGGGAAGAAGAAGATGAATAATGTTCTTGCTGCCCACAAACTGTGAGACTTTCTCTCTTCTTATTACTCACTCTGCAACTGCAGAATTCTGTGAGAAATTACAAAGTGTTGTAATTGATACAAAATAATGAGGGAAACTCCCTATTTATAGAATTAGGTTTGCTTGCATCTCAAGACAAAGCCCAAACTATAAAAGCCCAAAATATCAAATCTAATCTAAATCATATCAAATCAAATCTAATCTAATAAAAGCAAAATCTGAATCCCATCTAAATGAGTCTGTCGAAACACTTTCGACAATTCGACACTAAGCAATTCGACACATGCTATTTCGACTTCGACTTCGACACTAGACAACAACCTGTTGTCTTCGACTTCGACACTAGACAACAACCTGTTGTCTTTGACTTCGACTTCGACAACAATGGATTACATTCAACAATTTGTATTGTGAGATATTAAGCCTAATTATGTTGCACCGATTGCAAAACTTAGCCATTTGAATGTGCATCCATCTCTTTCCACCAAAATTTCATTGAAAATAGGATAAATTACACTCACCTTCCCCGAGGTGTATTAAACTGACAATAACACCCCCATTATTTTTTAATGACAATAAAAAATTGTAGGTATAGATAACATTTACCTACATTTTATTGTCTGTCACTGAAAACTTCTATTGGTATATACAAGCTTAACGGAGGTTAGTGCATATTTTAAAATTAGAGAGAGTCACTGTCATTTTAATGGATCACAGGGGAAGTGAATGTAATTTTCTTTTGAAAATATTCCTTAATAGATTCATATCCACTAAGACTCGAGCATAAATATTCATGTTTATGTATTTTCGTCTAACAAAAGTGGTGTCCCGGTTGCATTTGCAATTTTGAAAAATGTGCAATGTCTATAATATTCTTGCGGTAACTCCATGAGTTTAATCCAAATTTAAGCATGTGTTTGTTGTTGAGTGTGTACATTAAAGTATTTTTTCCCTTTTGATACTCTATGCACTTATGGCTTCAAGTTTATAGATCCCATGGACCACGCCAAGCACATAGCCTCTTAGTTATAAAAATGAAATCATATAACTCTCTATCCAAGAATGTCAACTTTCACTGTTATGTAAATTTTCATATTGATGCGAGTTTCTCGAAGAACTACATAGGTGTTAAAGGTGTGTCATTGTTCATGACCGACCTGCCATGTAGATTTTGTTTGCAATGCTCAAGTATTTTTCATACTCGACCGAGGTTATTTTGATACACAATACATCTCCTTTAACCATCAGAGTCAACAGTTGACTTGTTTGTACCATATTAAATACCTACATTAATTGTGCAAAAGATCATGTGATGGTCAAAGGAAGTTGAAGTTTCAGTGATAGTTTTAAATAATATTTTAAAAATTGGACCGGTCATCAAACCGGTAAAGGTACTGGGTCGCTGGTTTATTGGTCGAACCACTGGGTCACTGGTCGAACTGCATGATTAAACCAGATTAAATCAAATAACTTAGTTGAATAAACCGATCTCTATAAAAAAACTATATATTTAATAAATTGGTCGAACCGGATGACTCTGTCTCTAAAAAATATCACGTCACCTACAAAATTTCAAAATATCATAATTTCACATGTTTATTCTTTAAATTCAAACTATTGACGGAGATATCACGTACGACAAAATAATATAAAATACAAATCCAAATAAATTTTGAACAATATCTGATTACAAACGAAGAAAAATTGTTCCAAATAAATTTTGAATAAAGTCTATTTATATTTTAATTTTATTTAAAAAAAAATTATCAAAACGGCGTCGTTATTATGAAGAAAAAAAAAGACATGCATTTGAACTGCCGGTTCACCAGTTTTTAGCGGTTTTGACCGGTTCTGACAGGTTCCCACTGGTTCAATAGCATATCTGATCCAACATCAAACTAGACCGGTGACTCTTCCGTTTTCCGGTTCGACCGGTCCGACCAGCCGGTTCGGTCCGATTTTTAAAACACTGATTTTAAATTGTTACTCTATCAGTGACATAAAGATAATAAAAATAATAATAAATAAATAAATTGTACATAAAGATAATAAATTTAATATAAATTACTTAGAGAATCTTGATTTAATAAAATAGTACGTATTTTTTTTCTAGAGGGATTTTGAAACAAATGAATCCATCATGTGAAACCTATAATATATATGTACAAAAAATAAAATCTTTGTCCTATGCAAAATTTCCAAGAAATAATACCGAATCATCAAGTCACAAAACAAAACAATATATTGTTTCATATTGTTATACGCTCGTTCCATCCCAAACCAGTCAATATGTCCGAGTGGTTAACGAGATAGACTTGAAATCTATTGGGCTACGCCCGCGCAGGTTCGAACCCTGCTGTTGACGAATTGTTATTTTTTCATTTTTTTTTCTTTCTATTTAATAATACGACAATATTTTTGTGGGGTATATATTCAAGACTTTGTTCCAAAAATATTAAAATACTTAACACTATTAAAAGCCACATCACTTTAACATATGCAATTAATTTTTATTTTAAGGGTCTGTACTCAACTTTTTCTATTTTATTTATTTTTATAAGTGATTAAATTTACCAATCAGTAAATCTGTATATAAAACACTAAATAAATTTTCATAATAAAACTAAGGCTTAATATATTTTTTGGTCCTCTAATTATAGGAGTAGGTTCATTTAGGTCCTCTTTTTTTTAAAAGTGTCAAATTAGTCCCATACATTTTTAAAAAATGATGTTGACGAATTGTTATTTTTTCATTTTTTTTTTCTTTCTATTTAACAATACGACAATTTTTTTGTGCGGTATATATTCAAGACTTTGTTCCAAAAATATTAAAATACTTAACACTATTAAAAGCCACATCACTTTAACGTATGCAATTAATTTTTATTTTAGGGGTCTGTACTCAACTTTTTCTATTTTATTTATTTTTATAAGTGATTAAATTTACCAATCAGTAAATCTGTATATAAAACACTAAATAAATTTTTATAATAAAACTAAGGCATAATACCCTTTTTGGTCCTTTAATTATAGGAGTAGGTTTATTTAGGTCCTATTTCTTTTAAAAGTGCCAAATTGGTCCCATACATTTTTAAATAGGTTCGTATTGATCATTTCCGTTAATTACAGGCTAACGGTGTTAAAAATGATGATGTGGAATGCGACTTAGATGGTGTGTGTGCACAGTCAGCATCTCCTTGTTCGTTCAATCTGAGACTATAAATCCACCCCCAATTCTAAACCCTAGGTTACAAAATTCACAAAATTAACCAAATTGAAAGGAAAATCCCCGTCCAATAATGAGTTCTGGGCGAGTTTCTTCTTCATCTTCAAGAACCCGCATCGATTCGCAAGTGTATACCAGTTTTGGAAAAGTCATGTGTGGTTGTGGAGACCTTGCTGTACTTCGCAAGGCAAGAACTGTCCAAAATTATGGAAAGCTTTTTTGGGGTTGTCAACATTTTAAGGTAATCTTCTATCTCAAACACATTCCTTCCATCTGGTACATCTTCACTGTTCTTAAGTTGCCTTCATATATGTATAGGGACACACGAATGCCGGGTGCGGTTTTTTTGAATGGTTCTATGATGATTCAAGAGATGACAATGGAAGATTGAAATGGAAGATTGAAATGCAATTTAAGGAGTTGGAAGAAGCCCAAAAAGAGTTGGCAGAGGCAAAAAGAATGGTTGAAGTTTTTAGGGTCAAAAATTTGCAGCTAGATGAAGCTTTGAAGAACGCAAGGAAATGGAAGATAATCTGGAAGTGCTTGTGCTTTACTGTGTTATTTGTTTTAGTGGTTAAGGTGTTGTGAATGTTTGAACATATGTTGTTAGTTGTTGGTAGTTTATCATCTGTTTTGTTCTTGTGAAATGGATGTAAAAGTTGCTTCCATAACATGTACTAATGGTCTGAGTAAAAGAGTATTGTTGTTGCCATATTTTAGCGTTATTACCATATTTATCAGTTGTTGCCATGTGTTGTAAAAGTTGCTGTCAATAACATGTAGTAATGGTCCGAGTAAAAGAGTAGTTTTGTTGTTGTCATAAACATATTTTAGTGCCATATTTTAGCAGTTGCTGTAGGTTGTGGCATACAGAGTTGTACATATTTGTACACCAAATTTGTAACCTGATTTTTCTCATTGTATATGAAACAGAGTTGTAGATATCAGTCCACTAAATTTTGTATAAACCATATTTGTACATGAAATTTGTAACCTGGTTTGTACAATAACAACTTAATAGAAAATTTGTATAACATAACAACTTGTATACACCAAAATTTGACAACAGGTGGACAGAAGTATCAGTAGCATAAGTACTTAACAGAAAAATTTAGTAGCATAATTTGACAACAGCATAACAGAAGTATCAATACAAAATAGGAAACGTTGTACACCATAAGTACATAAGTACACCATTACACATAATAGCTGAAGCATATCAGAAATGCTTAGTACACAAAATAGCAGAAATTGTTCATAATATCAGAAAACAACATTACACAATACAACACAAATTATAGACCCTAAGAGGATTTCTTTGAAATGTTCCTTTTAGTTGGTGTTGTCCTCCTAGTAGTAGGACCCACTGCATTCTGTGATGCACTCAATCTAGTGGTGGGTCCTCTTGAAAGCTGTGCTGGTCTCTTAAAAGGCAACTTGTGCCTAGCTTGTGTTGCAGTCTTGTTGTTAGTTGTCTGAGAAACCTGAGTTGCCTGGGATGCCTGAGTTGTTCTGGTTGCCTGAGTTGTTTTACTTGCCTGAGTTGACTTGGTTGCCTGAGTAGTTTTAGTTACCTTAGTTGACTTGGTTGCCTGAGTAGTTTTACTTGCCTTAGTTTCCTTAGTTGCCTGAGTAGTTGCCTGAGTTGCCTGGGTTGCCTGAGTGGTTGCCTGAGTTGCCTGGGTTGCTTGAGATACTTGCTGAGATGGTTGCTGAGAAACCTGTGATGCCTGATGTGGTGGCTGAGCCATCTTACATGTTGATTTGTTGTGCCCAGTTTGTCTGCACCTAGTGCACCTCACAATCATACCAGTTTTTCTTATTTTCCTGTCAGAACCATCAATCTCACCCTGTTCTCTATTCCTCTTCTTCTTTGGTCGTCCAGGCATTTTCTTGAATTTGGGAGGCTGCACATTAGGGTATTCGGTTCTCACCCATAAATTAGTACCATTCAGAGGGTAAATGATTTTCATACACCTTAATATACCTAGCCTTCTTGTAATATTCTGGGACAAACTCATCAACAACAAGACCTCTACTCTTCATTGAGGAAATTGCATGGACGCATAGGAGACCAGTCAGCTGCCACTTTCTGCAAGAACAACCATGTTCCTTTAAGTCGACAGTGAACATGTCTCCCTGATTCTCAATATGTCTAACCTCAAAAATATATTCAGATGACATCCTGTAAAAGTAAGTGCATTATCTATCAAAAGTAAGTCATAATAATTAAACACAGAAGTAAGTGTATTACCTATCATAAGTAAGTCATAATAATAAAACACAAAAGTAAGTCTATTACCTCACTATCCAAAAATTTGTATAACTGCTTGTTTTCTCTACCTGCTTCTTTATGTTTGGCAACACTCCATCATCACCCAAATTAGTGAACTTCAACCTATTTGCCGCCCATTTTTCCATTATATATCCCCTAATATCTTCTAACATTGTGACCAAAGGTTTTGCCCTTGCTTCCACAATCACACTGATGAAAGCTTCTGACATATTATTCAGGATAGTATCAGACTTTGTTGTGGTTCTGAAGTAGGACTTGCTCCAAAATCTTGGTGGTGTTTGCATCATGTGTTTATAGGCCTCTTCATTTATCCTCCTCATGCCTCTCATCTCTCTTTCCCAAGCTTGTGGATAAGTAGCTCTTGCTGCCTTCCAAATGATCTCCTTGAACACTTTTCATGGAAATTTCTTCCTAAAATTGTTGTATAGATGTCTCACACAAAACCTCTGTTCAACACTTGGTAACAATTCATCCATAGCTAGAAGAAGACCCTGCAAATGCATATATCAAATAAAAGTTCAAAAGGAAACATTGTAAATCAAAAAATACATTCAAACTTAAATTAATGTAATAAATCTAGTGGTACCTTTTGCTGATCCGAAATGAAAGTATAGGTCCTACATTATTCTCTTCCACCCAAATCATCAATGAGGAGCTTTAAAAACCAAGTCCATGAGTCTCTATTTTCCCCTTCCACCACAACAAAGGCAATAGGCAACATTTGATCATTAGGATCTGTTCCTATTGCAGCTAAGACCTGGCCACCACATATGCCCTTTAAAAAACATCCACCAAGGCCAATAATTGGCCTACACAACTTGAAACGTTTCTTGCAAGCATCATAACAAATGTACAACCTCTTGAAATAAGGTCTAGCATCCTCAACACCCTCTTGAACTGGTGTGACATTTATCTTAACAGTGGAACCAGGATTTGTCCTCAAAATTTCATGACAGTAGTCATAAATCCTAGTGTAATCTCCTAAATAAGATCCATCTACCATATCCCTGGCTGCAAATCTGGCCCTAATTGCCTTTGTCTTGTTAACACCTACATTCCATTTCTTAAGAGCCTTCTCCTTAATATCCTTTAGCTTAAGCTTAGGATTGTTTTTCAATGTATTTTGCAACCTCTTGCTTAGCCATCTCGTGCTCATCATCTTGACATTATACTCTCTAGCATAATTAAGTGTGTCAACTAATTTTCTAAGCTGCCAAGTGTCCTCATCAGGAAGCTTTCCACAATAGGCCTCCCACTGACAACCATCTTTACATACCACCTTCACTCTTTTGTTGTCATTTTTTAGAAACTTTAGACCTCTCCCATTCTGAACAGCATATGTTTGAATAGCTTCCTTAAAATCACTTTTGGTATTAAAATAGGTTCCCAAATCCCATTTATAGTTAGACATGTCTTTCATAGCCTTGAAAATTGGATGCTTCCTCTTCCTTGGTTCTTCAACATCCTCAGTGTCACATCCACTATCTAGTTCATCACTATCATACACAACTGCATTCTCACCTCCACTATCTGCTTCCCCTGTCCTTTTATTGATTTTGCTACTTCCTTCATGTTTTTCATCATACTCCACCATTTTGGCAACATGTTCTTCATCATAATCCAAACTAACATCAGAATCACTAAAATCGAGCTCCAATGCACTATCATAATTATATGATGAATCCTCACTGTCATCAGAGCTTGTGTCACTCCCATCATGAACCTCACCATGAATCCCATCAACACCCTCAACAACCTTGACACTCTCACCAGAATTCACTCCCTCACCAGCCTTAACACCGTCACCAGAATTCACTCCATCACCAGCCTTAACACCCTCACCAGAATTCACTCCATCACCAGCCTTAACACCCTCACCAAAATTCACTCCATCACCAGCCTTAACACCCTCACCAGAATTCACTCCCTCACCAGGGTGGACACACTCAACAGAATTGTTTACATCCTTAAGGACTTGATCAACAAGTTCAGCAACAATATCATATTGTTCTTGATTCACAACATCCAAAGGTTCTTCATTTAATATATCCTCCTCCATGTTTGTAGGTTCTTCATTTAATGTGTCATCCTCCATGTTTGTAGGTTCTTCATTTAATGTGTCACCCTCATCAACATACTCAGGTTGGGATAATGGGCGTTCAATGTATATGTCGACCTTCAGATGTACCCTACATAGGTCAGCTATCTCTAACGCACCTTTATCATCACTAAGCACATTAATCTCAAATGTAGGATCCTTGTAGTAGATATTGTCTACCTCAGTATACCCTATGTCTTTCAAAACACCCATCAACTCAAAATACGACCACCTATCAACATCTACCTGTAATTCGTTACATTTACCCCCCACGTAATTCGTTTTATCAAAGTTAATAAATTCCCCACTATGATGAATGTTGAGGGTAATCATTTCTTCCATTTCAACCTAATATTATAAACAAGCAGAAACTTTACGAAACGAACATAAAAAACCCTAATTTTAAAAAGGAGGCAACAAACCCTAATTTCTACACACAAACCCTAGACTACAGAAAACAAAATTTTTACGAAAGTAACATAGCCACTAACCAGTATATTGCTTCGTCTTCAATCGTATGTCTGGGAATATTTGTGTTTGTCTTCACCCTCGGTCGTCTGCTATACTTCGTCTTCGTCTGCTATGCTTCGTCTTCGTGTGCAGTGCTTCGTCTTCGTGTGCAGAACTAAAATGACTTAAGGAAAATAAGCCACAATTCTGAATTGACTATATAAACCGTGCCACATCCCTATTCAGAAACATACACATCAGCACATCCATGCCATGTCATCAACATTTTAAGTGAAATTTTAACTTTTCTAACGACAAGGACAAACGTGAACCTATTTAAAAACGTATGGGACCAATTTGGCACATTTAAAAGAAAGAGGACCTAATTGGACCTACCCCTATAGTTAGAGGACCAAAAAGGGTATTAAGCCTAAAACTAAATACGTGAGATTTTTTTTTTTGTGATAATTGTGTGAGGATCATCTTTTAATCCCAGATTTCCAAATTAGTTTATTAGTTCACCTGATTTTTTTTTTTTATAAATATTAGAAGTAGTAATTTTTTTAAGAAAATATTTGTAATTCTATCACTTTTTTTTGGGTAGAATATGTATATAATTTTGCAAAACAACTTTTATTTAATTTTGCTCTTGGTCATCAAACCATATAATTTGAACAATTTTGACCATCATATTTTAAATTGTACAATTTTGATTTTTGTATATGAAATCTGGTAAAGTTTATTTTAGAGCAAGCGATATGAAAATGGCTCATGCTCATGGTAGATTTTACGAATGCTTTTAATTTGGTAGATCGATCAACCATTCTATGAGAGGTGAGGGTGAGATACCCATTTATTTTCTTGTGGGTTAAGTTTATCTATGGTCAAGTAGCAAGGTTATACCAGGAGGTTAGGACAGCTCCTTTTTGCTCTTGTGTTACACCCACTTATTCATCAGATCAGTGACAATTGCAAGGTTCTTCTTCATGCCTGGTACCTTGATGACGTGAACATCATAGGGGAATCATAAGAGGTGGCTAAAACTGAGATCTTTTGGCCTTCACGTGATGATAATAAACAACATGGGGAGTTATTTCCTTTAGACACTGGGAGGCCGATGTTGGGGATGAAGTTGCTTGGAGGGGCTGTTAGTCGAGATGAAGACTTTATCTAGGAGTTGTCCATGAAGAGAGCGACCAGGGCTGTTGAGATCATGCATTTTCTACCACAATTAAGGGATCTTCAAAGTGAGCTTCTTCTACTTCGTTGTTACATGGGTATCGCTAAACTCTTTTTTGGCCTAAGAACATGTCAACCTAATCATATGGAGAAAGCAATTATTTGGTTTGATAAAGAGTTGCGAAGGACAATTGAAGACATCGTGGTTGGTGAAGGTCTTTTCTATGGGGACCTTCAATGGAGGGTGGCTTCTTTGCCTATTAGAGTTAGGGGTTTGGGTTTGTACACAACAGTAAAGGCTGCCTCATACGCGTTTGTAGCTTCCAGGGCCCAATCTTGGGTGTTACAGGATCATATATTGAGAGGCAGTGGGGTATATGGTATGGACCTTAGTTTCGACAGAGCTTTGGATGGTCTTGATGTTGTGATTTCAGATTTTGACCTTAGCGGTTTTACTAGAATGAACATCGTCCCTCCTAAAGCATAACATGTTTTGGCGAGTGTTCTTTTCAGTAAAAGTGTTCAAGAGATGAATGTAAAGTTTGATATGACCACAAGATAAAAAGCAGACTTTGGTTGTTTGTAAGTAGCACATACTTAAGATTTTCTCCTTGCTATCCTTATTGACGGTTTAGGCCAACATATGTCTCCGATTGAGTACGATACCATTCTTAAATACCATGTTATGAGTCCCTTATTCCCTGTTGATGAGGTTTGCCCTATTTTCCACAAGGCGTGCTTGGATACATTTGGAGAACATGCTATTCATTGCAAGGAGCTTCTAGGATTCAAATACTGACATGACCTTGTTAGAGATGTCTTATTTGATATATTTAGACGTGAAGGAGTATTTGTGAAGAAAGAGGCGTCTGTGAATTTCTTGTCTGGCCCACAGGAGGGGAGATCGACTCTTAGGCCAAGCATGAGGAAAATATCCACGTGTCGACTTGACCAGAGTTTTCCTATTGGTGGGACCGAGAACTGTAAGTTTTACCGTGTGACAACTCTCAAAGCCGCTTCAAGTAAAGTGGCCAAGCATGAGAAAACTTGTTTCGACAATCAACATGCTTTCATACCATTTTCTTTTGACACCTTTGGTTTTCTAGCACCAGAAGCAGTGAATCTTTTACAGAGAGTGCAAAGACTCATGCATAACAATGTTGTGTCACCTAGGACAATGAATGTAGTGTTTAAGAAAATTGATTTTGCCATCCAAAAAGGGATAACGATGTAACTTGTTGTCCGTTTGTCTACTATTTTCATATAATTTTGATTATATATATATATATATATATGATCGGAGGTGATCAGACTGGATCGTCGTGGCCTTCGCGTAGGGCAGATGATGCTTGTAGGAGAGAAGGGGGGGTGTACCTGCAAGGCACTCCGACGCTCAAGTAAGAAAGGGTCAGAGAAAAGGGGAAAGTACAAAATGTGTTCTTAGGATGAATATTGGATACCTGACCCTCTCGAATGAGAGGGATTTTTTTGTGCCCCCAGCACGTGGCCAACGATCCCTATTTTCGGGGAGAAATAACCATTTCCTAAAGAATAGGTAACTGCCCAAAACTAGTCGTTATGTCGGGCAGGCTGCCCAAAACTAGCCGTTTTGTCGGACAAAGGCGTAGTTCCGGCAACATGCCCATGGCTGTCCGGGGATTGACGAAACCGTGCGTGACAGGCAGGTATTCCGGGGAGGAGCGAATGTCTCTGAGGCTCATTCGTCCAAGATTGCCCGCTTGGAGGGCAGAAAGGTAAATTATGCCCTTTGTGGATTGGGCTTAGGCAATTGGGCCGTTCTGGGAGCAGAAGTGGATTGGGCCATGCCTAGCCACTGGTCTAGTCCAGAACAAGAGCCCCCAAGTAATTGCTCCTGAGTATGGGAGTGATGACTTAAGGATAGCCCGTTAATCCAGGGAATGGTAGCAGAGTCCTCGTTTGGTGACGAAGAGAGTTGTCCCGTGGTGCCCATGGGCCCTGATGTCTATAAGGCCCGTAACCGCGTCTTGTTTGCCTGTCGTATGGGGAGATCAACAGTTAGGAGGAACTGAGACGTTGGGGCGCCACGTGTGCTTCGATCCCTGTGCCGCAGTAACTAGGCAATGATGGCTAGTCTGTAGCCATTATGACCTAGTTAGGTGTGCCTCTGCACGTGCTCCTCAGTAGTATAAAAGGAGAGAGAGTCCAGCCATTTCATACTTTTGTTTCTCTCTCTTCTTCTCCGTCTTCTTTAGAAAGCTTAGTTCGCCGCCGTCATCGTCCGCCGCCCTAGCCACCGTCCAAGCTTCAAGCACTTTCTTTCATCTTCTCCGACCACGTAAGTCATCCAACTCCTTGTCTTTTTCCAACTTTTTCATTTATGTTTCAGAATGCATGCTGTTAGGTTAGATTTAGGAGACATAGTGGTGTTTTCCGGTGGCTGTTGGTGGTGGACGGCGGCTGGGCCATCTTCTGCTGCCGGCATGGTCGTCGAAGCCCTTTAGAGGACTACAAGTAGGGCGATCACTGGCGTCGTTGCAACGATGACGCACAAGAAACCGTCATGGCTACTCACTCCCGGTACTCTGATGAAGTTTCCGGTGAACGTTTGAAGTTTCCGGTGAAGCTTCAAACGAAAACTGGGAAGTGACTCGAGGAAACTCCTCGTTGTGTGAGGGATATTCCCCGAGCGCCTCCTCGTGGGAGACTCTTGTATTTTTAATTTAGGGCTTAGGCCGGGGACGACGTCCTCGGCCCTTTGCGCGCCCTTTCACTTGACCAGCGGTGGAAGGGTGGATTTGATTTTGCGTCAAATTCACTTTTGTCCTCTGCTTTTTAGGTGATGGCGACAAGGCCCGAATATCATACCCCAAATTTTGACGACTAAGATTTCCCATCATTGTGAAAATCATCATCACAATATGGAGGAACCATCATATTTCATCAGTCTCCCCAAAGATGGGTGAGCATTCACTACAATCAAAATTAGGGTTTCAAGCCCTCTCTGAGTGCTTAGACAAATGATCAATCAAGGAATGACATGATCTTCAACTTTTCTAACCTCTCAAACACCCACAATGGATTAAAAGGACTCCCACTTCAAGGATTAAGCACAAGGCTGCTCCCTTCTAGGTGGATTAAGTCTCAAGATCGACAGTGTCACCAAATTAGGGTTTTGGTCGACCAGGGCCTCCAAATGGAAAATTTTCATCTGGGCACAAGCCAATGATCCTAAACCTAACCTAATATACTCCATGGAACCTCATGGACCCAATCATCAAGTCAATTTTGCCTCAGGGGATGCATTCATAAAAAATCAGGAATTAGGGTTTCTTGACCTAATTCACCCCTAAGTTGACTTTTAGGGCAAATCATGAGCCAAGACCTCAAAGGAGGGTTTGAGGGTCTCTAATGAACTATATTGATCCATTTGGAACAATTTATTAATCCAAGAAGCTTGAGCAACAAGTCTCAATTTCATCTGCACCACAGTTAGGGTTTTAAGGAAAAAGTCAACTGTAACTTTGACTTTTGACCGGGACATGCTCCCAAGCCCTATGACATGAATCAATATACCCTATGACTCCCATGGAACATGTCCATCAAGTTTGATTTAGGTCAAGGACATGATTTCATGAAGAATTGCACAGTTTGGAATTCATCTGATAAAAAGTCAACTGTGCACAAAAGTCAACTTTGACTTTTTGAGATTTTTCACCAAAATGGATTTTTAACCCTAAAATGATGTTAATGTATGATTTGAATCATCATTCATCAAAAAAATCAAGAAAAGTTGGATAACTTGTAAAAGGGGTAACCATAAAAAACTTAGAAAATTTCCTAAGTTAAGAATAAAGTGGCTAGGGTACCAACTTTGGAGGGTCATAACTCCTAAACCACAAAGCCATTTTCTCCCATCCAAGGCTTGATTTTTAGATCTCATTGTCCTCTACAAAAACTTCAACTAGACCTAATTCCAATTCATTGTGGATTTTGAGTTATGGAGTGATCAAAATCAAGAAAAGTCACTTTGTTCCAACACTTAGTGAAAATTTCACTAAGTCAGATTTTACCCTACTTTTTGCCAAATGTAGGGGGGTTTTTAACTTGGATTCAAAAGAGATCAAAACCAAATATGTTCAAACAGTTGTTGTATCATGTAAGGGCTTTCCAAAATGACCAAGAACATTACCAAATTCAATTTGAGTCATGAGATATGACATTGGAAAGTTGCCTTGCTGAAATCTGCCAAGGCAAGGCAGAATTTGCATTTTTGCTCGATTTGCCAAAATCAGCCAAATCCAAATGCTCCTATCCACTTGGACACCTCTGAGGATTGAATCTAAAGGGGACAATCACTGAGCCAAGCCTCCAAAGTCTTTGGAACAAGAAATAGCATGTTGAACCTAGAATGGCCAAAATAGGGACAAGACTCCAATTTTGGATTGGAGCATTCAATGGAAGCATCAAGGTGGCATAGACTGAGCCATTTGCAACTGAATTCAGTTAAGACTTATCCAAGACCAAGGGAACCATAGCCCTGTGCCCTAACCTCTAGTCAATGGCTAGAGGAGACTTGGATTTCCATTGGCCAACATTGAACAAACACCTGCTGCAGTTGCCATTCACTGTGGATCCCAAAACAAACTTGCTCTACTATAAATAGAGCTCAATTGTGATCAGTTTGAGTACACCAAAGCCATCAAACAGATGCTTTCCTCAAAATCTCTTCTTTCACTCCAATTTTGCCTTCTAAGGCAAGTCACTATCGGCTTTTGAGTTTGAGAGCTTTTCCAATCAAACCAATCACTCACACACCTCACATATATCATATAGAAGTGATCCAAACACTCACATAACATTTGGAACACAGATTTCACAAAATCACCAGTCAATTGCTCAAGGTTTTAACCAAAGTGCAGTTGAGATGCCATGAAGTGATCCAACCATTCTCAGTCAAGTCCAAGCATTCAAACACACTCCATAGGGTGTAGGGAAGCTGTTCAGATCATCAAAATTCATCTGTAACACCTCCTACTCAGAAATCAATTTGATCTTGCTGTCACGACCTAGAGGTAAGCCTAAACTTGGTCATCTCTCAATCTATGCATATTTCCTCGCACAATACTTTTGCCAAATGTTCATAATCATGCATGGAATGTTTCCCCTCAAGTAATTGCTTTGTTTGAATCGTGTATCAAAAATCCTAGCCATCATGCAGAAATTAGGGTTCTTGAGGATTTTTCATGATTTCTTGTTATATGTTTAATTTAAATGAAATTAAATATCATAGACATGATCGTGAGGTTGAAACGAGTTGATTGGTATGTGGATTACATGATATGATTAAATATTCAGTGAGATTGGAGAGAAAATGCAAATCTGGGCCAAGCTGAAACACGCGCGTGTTCTTCAGCTGTTCTTGGCGCCATTTTTCATAAATTCAAATATTTGAATTTTGTGATTTTATTTAATTGATTCAAAAATTAATTTCTCTCTGAGTTTTAATGATTTTGAGTTGATTCTTTTTTTAATAATTCACAAAAATGTTAAAATATTTTATTTTCCCAAAAAAATCCCCAAAATATTATTTATTTTGTATAATTGATATTTTTGCAAAGATTTAATGTTTTAATTGTTTTTGACATTTAAAATATTTTTTCCACCTTGATTTTGCAACTTTTAATGCTTTCTAATTATTTTGTAGGTCAATACTTAATTTTTGAAGCATTAATCCAAGATCACAATTTTTTTTCCATATGTTAAATAATTATAATCATTTTAATTGAATTTTTATTCAATTAAATACCTTTTTGAAAATAAATTAGGGTTTTTGGATTAATTCAACCCTCATAAATCATTTTCAAAACATTTTGGGCCTCTAATAGAGTGTAAGACCCAATCCTTTTTTGACCAAACTATTTTTGGGCCTCAGTGTATTGTATAAGTCCCGATACCGTCAAAACAAACGGCGCGATCGTCGCCTTTTGAAAAATAACCTTTTGGGCCTCTCCTTGAGCTATATGACCCATTCAAAACTTTTGGGCCTCTAATAGAGTGTAAGACCCAACCCCCTTTTAACCAAAAACATTTTGGGCCTCAGATATTGTATAAGCCCCTCTGCGTCAAAAGAAAACCTCGGCGCGATCGCCATTTTTAACGAAAAATCAATTGGGCCTACCCTCGTGTTATAAGTCCCACTCTTTTTCTTTAAACCTTTTTGGGCCTCTTGAGAGAGTGTAAGACCCATCCCTTTGTACAGAAAACAATTTTTGGGCCACAATCACTTGTATAAGTCCCTCTGTACAAATTCAAACAGTGCGCTCACCGATAAAACCCTGGGCCTCTCCTTGAGCTGTAAGCCCCAAATCTTTCTTTTTCAAAGCACTTTCTCCTTTGATTTTGAATATACTGTTATTTTCAATCTTTCTTTGTTGAACAACTAACCAAACAACATGGAAGCTCTACAACCGAGTAAGTGTTTATACGCTTTCATTTACCGCTTTTATATACATATAACTGTATTGTGGGGCTGTTTCACTGTAAGTCTTCTTTCATAAACTCATATCAACTGTGTAATAATAGTATAGATATTTAGAGTTTCCCTGGCAACTACGTCTAGCATTAAGCCTGTTGATCACTCTTAAATAGTCAAAACTAGATCCCCATAGGATTACTTGACACAGTCTTCCCTCCTCTTGGGGTTAAACAATATGGAGACATGAAAGGCAACATTCTCTGTGAACCCTTTCATAGACTGTAACTCGTAGAAGTTGTCAAAGAAACTCTATTCCCCAGAGATGATCTTTTCTCCGTGAATGGCATCTCTTGAGTTTCTTCCAAATTCTTGGACTTTCCTGGCTTGATCTATTCTCGGTGAATGACATGTCTTGAACTTCTCGGGGTTTGGGGACCCACAGGCTTCTTAAAAGCACTTGTCAAGAAACT
Organism: Lathyrus tuberosus; assembly: GCA_022829125.1. NCBI lineage: Eukaryota > Viridiplantae > Streptophyta > Magnoliopsida > Fabales > Fabaceae > Lathyrus > Lathyrus tuberosus. The sequence continues at coordinate 1,862,727 of JALAZF010000403.1, read as the reverse complement.
CTACTCCCCAGAGATGATCTTTTCTCCGTGAATGGCATCTCTTGAGTTTCTTCCAAATTCTCGAACTTTCCTGACTTGATCTATTCCTTGTGAATAACTTGCCTTGAATTTCTCGGGGTTTGGGGACCCATCGGCTTCTTAAAAGCATCGGCCTCCTCTTGGGCATCGTACAAGGACCCAAAGGCTTCCTAAAAGCAACCCCGCCTCCTCTTGGGCTTAGTACAAGGACCCGCCGGCTTCTTAGAAGTATTCACCGTCTCCTCTTAGGCTTCGTATAATGATCTCTTCCTTCAGGAATGATAGCCTCCTCTTGGGCTTCGTACAAGGACCGATCGACTTCTTAAAAGTTTCCAGCCTCCTCTTGGGCTTCGTACAAATTGTCCCGACGACCTCCTAGAGGTATAGGAATAGAACTTAGTCATCTGTATAGAACAATCCTTTCATAGAGTCTACTACTGTTTCTCAAAGCACAGTACAAAAGATGACACTCTAGACTTGGACAGTCAAATCTCCTTGAGTCTCAAAGACATTCTCAAGTGCCCCCTTCGTTAAATAGGAAGGAAACTCGCAGACTCAGACAGTCTCAATACCCTTCGGATTTCCCACTTCCTTAAAGAACAGGAATAACCCGGATCCTCGAACTAAATCCTTGAGTATAGTATTGCTCATATAAGAACTGATTTTCTCTTTAAATCAGTATACTGGACCTGTCACTTAACTAAACAGTCATCATAGCCTTCTCTTAGGCTTTGTATAATGATCCTTCTCCAGTGACGTTAGCCTCCCTCTTGGGCTTTGTACAATGATTCTCTCCAGCGGAGTCAAACAACGTTTAGCCTCTTTCTCGGGCTTTGTACGAGACACATAAGAGACTCCCTCGTTGAGTCAAATCACCCTTTCGCCTCCATCTCGGGCTTCGTATGAGATACAAAAAACTCTCTTGTTGAGTCAAATAACCTCCATCTCGGGCTTTATACGAGATACCAAAAGATTCCCTCGTTGAGTCAAAACCTTTTAGCTTCTCTCTCGGGCTTTGTACGAGACACATAATAGCCTCCTCTTAGGCTTTGTATAAGAAAACCACTGGTTGATCCAATTAACCTGTTAGCATCAAAACTGTGCCTCGTTCACAGTACACAAACATCAACAACTCCTTCCCCTTCATCTAATCGTTGTAAGCGGCAAGCCTCTGGATCATCTACATCCATGCCACTGTCCCTCTTTTAGCATGAAAAATTCCTAAGGAAAGATAGCATTGCTCTACGCTGAGTTAAAGTCTTCTCCTTCAGGTTAAAAATCCCCTTTAAAGGAAATTATGGCATTGCTGGATTCATACATCCCGGTTAAAGTAATTCTCCTTTATAAACAGTCGTAACAGACAGACCCCCCTTTAGAGATGACAAATTCTCTCTAAAGACAACAACCTTTTAGCTTCACATCTTGGGCTTCGAACAAGATACAAATAAACCCTTAAGCTTCACATCTTGGGCTTTGAACAAGATACAAACCACCTTTCGCTTCACATCTTGGGCTTTGAACAAGACACCAAAACACCCATTTCCTCCCATAGAATAGGAGGAACTACGAACGCTCTGATTTCCCTGTTTCGGTAAACGGGAATACGTAGGCATAAGATTGAAAGAAAAATCTTAGCGAGCACACTAAACACTAAAACCAAAATCCCATACTTTCATATATATTCGTCCTAACATCTCAAGCGATAGCCTAAAGCACCCCTCGTCAACAAAATAAACCTAGGAAAAACCCCGAATCTTTGTAGCATCTGTAAACCAACAGTTTTGACTGTTTAATCTCAGTATGCAAGCAGGGCTAGTTGGAGACATATATTTCCCTTCCTTCATCAGATTTAATAGGATAAAAAATGAATCAAACTGTAGTACCAGAGCGATCGTGCTTCGCAACCACATCCAAAAATCACCCGCTACACCGAAGGGGAAATTTTAATAGATTCATCTGAGGAGAGCTCTTCGGAGAGCAGTAGCACGGAAGCTTCAACCGTCCCCAACGAATTCGGGGAGGAGCTCGAAGAGAATCCTGCTGAGGAGTGGTTGGTGGCTAAGCCTGCCGAGCACGAATCCATCTTTGCGACTTTTACCAGGGACGTTTTCACGGATGTTGGACCAGAGGGGGAATGAAAGGTAAATTTCCCCTCCTAAGATGATCAGATATGTTCGGACTTCGGGGAGAGATTTTCCATGTACGAATATGCCTTTAAGGAGTTGGGGTTGAGGCTGCCCTTTACTGATTTCTAGCAATCTGTCTTCGTACACCTGGACCTGGCTCCGTCGCAGCTGTATCCCAACTCGTTAGCGTTCATCCACGCCTTCGAGTTAACCTGTGAGTTCCTGCAGGTGGGAGCTACGCTGCCTTTGTTTTTCACCATATTCCATCTTCAGCGGCAGGTCACGGGGAGGAGATATGGCTGGGTGTCGTTGAAGCAGCCCTGAAAGTTGTTCAAGCCTTTCTCGGAGTCAATCCGGATGTTTAAGGAGAGGTTCTACATTATAGAGCCTGTGTCGGAGAAGGCTCAGGACATCACGAATGTATGGGTGGTGTGGATTGACGAGAATGGCAATGACATGCGTGATGAGAACGGAAAGCTGATCGGGGACAGAGAGTTCAAATTTCCCTTTCAGTGGAGTGGGAATCATTTCTCTAAGGAGCCCAACGGTTATGTTGCTCAGCCGAACATGCTGGACGGGCAGGATCTAGCCGGCTACGAAAACCTGGTGAAATATGTGAATTCTTTTAGACTTGCTGAATGTTGGACGAAGAAGGGGAGTCCTATTTTCAAGGAGGACGGTAGCCAGTGGGTGGAGTACCGATATATTAATACAAAGGCGCTTTTGGAGTGCAAGGCTCTCACGGACGCTTATAAGCTGCTCGGTAGTTTTAGTTATTTTAACTTGCCCGAACTATATTCTCTTCGTTGTCTAATATATTTGTTGTGTTTTCGCAGGTGAGATGCCCTCCGCCCATGAAAGAATGGTGAAAAATGCTGTCGCAAGGAACAAGCCCGGCGCGACCGCCCCGAAGACTCGATTTGCCCAACGTGCTCCTCCTCCTCCTCAGCCAGTTGCGGGGAGCTCCTCGCCTACTCTTGCTCAAGGATCCCCCTTGCCCTTGGCCTCCAGTTTAAGCGGTATAGGGCCAATGAAACCGTGAACCTTAGCTGGGTATCAGAGAAAGGGAAGTTCGAGCTTCCTCCTTGTATTCTTGATAGGAGATTCTTCGAGGGGACGTCCTTGGTTGTGCCGCGGGCATAGTCTCTCCAATTGGGGGGCATGAATCATCCGAGAAAGAGGGCGCTGGTGGCGCAGGACGCCTCCGCACTGGTCAGAGTTCTGGAAATGGCGGTGATCTATGCTGAGGGGGATTCTGCAATTGAGTCCGAGCTCAGAGCTGCCCGGACTACCATAGCCTCTCTAGAAGAGATGGCGAGGAAGGACAAGGAAGAAGCCAAGGATGCTGGTGACGCCAGGAAGAAGGTAGACGAGGAGGCTACCAGGTTGAAGGGGGAGAATGCCACGCTAGCGGCGGAGAAGAAGGCAGCCGAAGAGCTGATCGGTCAGCTGAGGAATGCAAGCGCTCCGGCCGAGGATGAGCCTGAAGACGTGAAGGCGCTGAAGACCAGGGCGGAGATAGTTACTCGTATGCTTCGGGCGGAAGAGGACGTGTTTTCCATTGGGGAGGAATCGTTTGACAATGATGTTGCCCAGCTCAGGCTAGTGAACCCCGACGTCCAAATCTCCACCGAGGGTACCAAATTTCTTGGCCGTGTGGAGAACGGCAAGATAGCTCTCCCTGAATATCTCAACCTTGGTGCTGAGCATGCCCCTTTTGAGGAGACCCAGTCGCCGCAGCCTGTCCCCGAGCAGTCAGAGTTTGTCCAGGATAAGCCGGAGAGGATGGAGGAATAATTTCAGTTTATCTTGTTGTAATGTATCTGGCATGCGTGCCGTGTTTTTTGATGTATCTTGTTTTCTTCGGGGGCACGACCCCTTTATTTTGTAATATGCACAGCTTGTGGCCCTTGTGGTCACTTTAATTTATTTATGTATGTGTCCGGTTAGTATGGCTGGTTTTGTATGTATGGCTTTCATTGTTTATTTTTCTAAGTTTTTACTATTACTCGATAAGCTTTTGTGCTCGCAACAGGGATCACTGATATGTTTTATGATTTAGAGAATTGCTCGACGTAGGTGTGTTCGACAGTGAGGGGGACTGGTCGAATGGCCGGGGAAGTGGTTTCACCCGTGATGAGACTAGGATCTCGGTTGAGGTACTAATCTCATAGGCTTGGACGGTTCCCATCGCGAGCTGGGTGTCCTGCCTAATAGGTGTGGCAACGGCGGAGCTCGATTGAGGTATCCCCATTGTGCACAGAGTTTGCTCGTCCCATAAGCATAAACTGGCCGACGTTGTAAAATTGATTGTGCTTACACCGAGGCACGATCCTGTGACCGAGCCGTCTCCCCGCTTAGGGGAGATCTCGTCGGCAGTTAATCTGACCTCGTAGTTGGTTCTAAATGTAGTATTGTTTGAGTTTTTCAGCGTTCCACGTGTAATACCCCAAATTTTGACCACTTCGATTTCCCATCATTGTGAAAATCATCATCACAATATGGATGAACCATCATGCTTCATCAGTCTCCCCAAAGATGGGTGAGCATCCAATACAAGCAAAATTAGGGTTTCAAGCCCTCTCTGAGTGCTTAGACAAAGGATCAATCAAGAAATGACATGATCTTCAACTTGTCTAATCTCTCAAACATCCACAATGGATCAAAAAGGACTCCCACTTCAAGGATTAAGCACAAGGCTGCTCCCTTCTAGGTGGATCAAGTCTCAAGATCGACAGTGTCACCAAATTAGGGTTTTGGTCGACCAGGGCCTCCAGATGGAAATTTTCATCTGGGCATAAGGCAATGATCCAAAACATAACCTAATATACTTCATGGAACCTCATGAACTCATGCATCAAGTCAATTTTGCCTCAGGGGATGCATTCATCAAAAATCAGGAATTAGGGTTTCTTGACCTAATTCACCCCTAAGTTGACTTTTAGGGCAAACCATGAGCCAAGACCTCAAGACATGATTTGAGGGTCTCTAATATACCATATTGATCCATTTGGAACAATGGATTGATCCAAGAAGCTTGAGCAACAAGTCTCAATTTCATCTGCACCACAATTAGGGTTTTAAGAGAAAAGTCAACTGTAACTTTGACTTTTGACCAGGACATGCTCCCAAACCCTAATACATGATTGAATATACCCTATTACACCCATGGAACATGTCCATCAAGTTTGATTTAGGTCAAGGACATGATTTCCTGAAGAATTGCACAGTTTGGAATTCATCTGATAAAAAGTCAACTGTGCACAAAAGTCAACTTTGACTTTTTGAGATTTTTCACCAAAATGGATTTTTAACCCTAAAATGATGTTAATGTATGATTTGAATCATCATTCATCAAGAAAAATCAAGAAAAGTGAGATAACTTGTAAAAGGGGTAACCATAACTCCTAAACCACAAGGCCATTTTTTCTCATCCAAAGATGGATTTGTAGCCCTCATTATCACCTACAAAAACTTCAACTACAAGTCATTCCAATTCATTAAGGATTTTGAGTTATGGAGTGATCAAAGTGGCTGAAAAGTGAAAATGTCACTTTTTCCAACACTTAGTGAAATTTTCACTAAGTCAGATTCTGCCTCACTTTTTGCCAAATGTAGGGGGATTTTTCACTTGGAATCAAAAGAGATCAAAACCAAACTTGTTCAAACAGTTGTTGTATCATGTAAGAGCTTTCCAATATGGCCAAGAACATTGTCAAATTCAACCTACACCATGAGATACAACATTGGCAAGTTGCCTTGCTGAAATCTGTCAAAGCAAGGCAGAATTTTCAATTTGGCTCGATTTGCCAAAATCAGCCAATTTCAATTGCTCCAATCCACTTGGACGCCTCAGAGGATTGAATCCAAAGGGGACAATCACTGAGCCAAGCCTCCAAGGTCCAAGGAACAAGGAATAGCATGTTGAACCTAGAGTTGCCAAAATAGGGACAAGACTTCAAATTTAGAATGAGGCATTCAATGGAACCATCAAGGTGGCATGGACTGAGCCATTCTCATCTGAAATCAGTCAAGACTTATCCAAGACCAAGGGGACCAAAGCTCTGTGCCCTAACCTTTAGTCAATGGCTAGAGGAGACTTGGATTTTCATTTGCCAACATTGGCCAAACCTACTTACCAGCTGCCATGCACTATTCCTTGCAAAACAAACTTGCTCTACTATAAATAGAGCTCAATTGTGGTCAGTTTGAGTAATCCAAAGCCATCTAACAGATGCTTTCCTCAAAATCTCTTCTTTCACTCCAATTTTGCCTTCTAAGGCAAGTCACTATCGGGTTTTGAGTTTGAGAGCAATTCCAATCAAACCAATCACTCACACACCTCACATACATCACATATGAGCTGATCAAACACTCACATAACATCTGGAACATCAAAATCTCAAAATCACTTGCCATCCACACAAGTTTGAAGTGAAGTTGCAGCTGAGAAGCCATAAACTGATCCAGTCTATTTCAATTCAATCCAAGTGTTCAAACACACTCCATATGGTGTAGGGAAGCTGTCCAGATCATCACAACTTGTTTGTAACACCTCCAACTCAAAATCACATCTGCTCTTGCTGTCACGACTTGGAGGTAAGCACATACTTGGTCATCTCTCAATCTATGCATATTTCCTCGCACAATAATTTGGCCATATGTTCATAATCATGCATGGAATGTTTTCCCTCAATTAATTGCATTGTTTGAATCGTGTATCAAAAATCCTAGCCTTCATGCAGAAATTAGGGTTCTTGAGGTCTCTTCGTGATTTCTTGTTGTATGTTTAATTTAAATGAAATTAAAGTACATAGACATGATCGTGAGGTTGAGGCGAGCATAATGATATGTGGATTGCATGATATGATTACGTATTCATGGAGATTGGATAGAAAATGCAAATCTGAGAAACCAAGAACACGCGCGTGTTCTTCAGCTGTTCATGGCGCCATTTTTGAATAATTCAAATATTTGAATTTTGTGATTTTGTTTAATTGATTCAAAAATTAATTTCTCTCTGAGTTTTAATGATTTTGAGTTGATTCTTTTTTTAATAATTCACAAAAATGTTAAAATATTTTATTTTCACAAAAAATCCCAAAAATATTATTTATTTCATATAATTGATATTTTTGCAAAGAATTAATATTTTAATTGTTTTTGGCATTTTAAATATTTTTTCTACATTGATTTTGCAACTTTTAATGCTTTCTAATTATTTTGTAGGTCAATACTTAATTTTTGAAGCATTAATCCAAGATCACAATTTTTTTTCCATGTGTTAAACAATTTTTGATCATTTTAATTGAATTTTTATTCAATTAAATACATTTTGAAAACAAATTAGGGTTTTGGATTAATTCAACCCTCATAAATCATTTTCAAACTTCTTTGGGCCTCTTGAGAGAGTGTAAGACCCATCCCCCCTTGTACAAAAACTTTTTGGGCCTCACTTATTGTATAAGTCCCTCTGTACAAGTAAACGGCACGATCGTCGCCCGTTGAAAAATAAAAGTCATCTGGGCCTCTCCTTGAGCTATAAGACCCATTCAAAACACTTTGGGCCTCTATTAGAGTGTAAGACCCAATCCCCTTTTAACCAAAACAATTTTGGGCCTCACTTATTGTATAAGTCCCTCTGCGTTAAAAGAAAACCTCGGCGCGATCGCCATTTTTAAACAAAAAATCATCTGGGCCTACCCTCGTGTTATAAGCCCCTCTCTTTTCTTTAAACCTTTTTTGGGCCTCTTGAGAGAGTGTAAGACCCATCCCTTTGTTCAGAAAACCTTTTTGGGCCCTAGTCACTTGTATAAGTCCCGCTGTACAAATTCAAACAGTGTGCTCACTGATAAAACCCTGGGCCTCTCCTTGAGCTGTAAGCCCCAAATCTTTCTTTTTCAAATCACTTTCTCCTTTGATTTTGAATATACTGTTGTTTTCAATCTTTCTTTGTTGAACAACTAACCAAACAGCATGGAAGCACTACAACCGAGTAAGTGGTTATCGCTTTCATTTACTGCTTTCGTTTTATAAACTGTATTGTGGGGCTGCTCACTGTAAGTCTCCTTTCATAAACTCATATCTACTGTGTAATAATAGTATAGATATTTCGAGTTTCCCCGGCAACTACGTCTAGAACTAGGTGACGCCGTTTCATTTATTCGTAGAAATAGACGCCTAGATCCCCAATAGGAGCACCAGATACAGTCTTCTCTTCGGCTGTCCTCCTTAGGAATCGTCAAGAAGCTCTACTCCCCAAGATGAATGTATTCTCCGTGAATGGCATCTTTGAGTTTTTTCCAAATTCTCGAACTTTCCTGACTTGATCTATTCCTTGTGAATAGCTTGCCTTGAATGTCTCGGGGTTTGGGTACCCACTACGGTCATAATCTTGGACCTTAACTAAGGAACCCTCTTTAAAAGTGAAAAGTCGCTGGATAGTAAACCTCGCACGTTTACCAGTGGTTTTTAACTTTAAAAGAGTTATCTCTCCTAATGGAAAGGAGATGATAGACCCACAGGCTTCTTAAAAGCATTAGCCTCCTCTTGGGCTTCGTACAAGGACCCGTCGGCTTCTTAAAAGTTTCCAGCCTCCTCTTGGGCTTCGTACAAATTGTCCCGACGACCTCCTAGAGGTATAGGAACATAACCTAGTCATCCTCATAGAACAGTCCTTTCATAGAGTCTACTACTGTTTCTCAAAGCATAGTACAAAAGAAAAAAACTCTAGACTTAGATAGTCTAACTTCCTTGAGTCTCAAAGACATTCTCAAGTGACCCCTTCGTTAAATAGGAAGGAAACCCGCAGACTCGGACAATCTCAATATCCTTTGGATTTCCCGTTTCCTCAAAGAGAAGGAAATATCCCTGATCCTCAAATCAAATCCCTGAGTACAGTGATGCTCATATAAGAACTGATTTTCTCTTTTAAAATCATTATATTGGATCTGTCACTCAACTCAAACAACCGTTTAGCCTCTCTCTCGGGCTTTGTATGAGACACATAAGAGACTCCCTCGTTGAGTCAATCCTCCTTTCGCCTCCATCTCGGGCTTCGTACGAGATACAAAAAGGTTCTTATAGAGCCAAACAAACAATGGCCTCCATCTCGGGCTTTATACGAGATACCAAAAGACTCCATCGTCGGGTCAAAAACTTTCAGCCTCTCTCTCGGGCTTTGTACGAGACATAAAATAGCCTCCTCTTAGGCTTTGTATAATGATTTTCCTAGCGGAAATTAGCCTCATCTTAGGCTTTGTATAAGAAAACCACTGGTTGATCCAATCAACCTTTTAGCATCAAAGCTGTGCCTCGTTCACAGTACACAAACATCAACAACTCCTTTCCTTTCATCTAATCGCCGTAAGCGGCAAGCCTCTGGATCATCTATATCCATGCCACTGTCCCTCTTTTAGCATGAGAAATTCCTAAGGAAAGATGTAATTGCTCTACATTGAGTTAAAGTCTTCTCCTTCAGGTTAAAACCATTTCTTCGGAAATTATGGCATTGCTCGGATCCGCGTATCCCAGTTAAAGTAATTCTCCTTCCCCCTCTTTAGAGATGACAAATTCTCTCTAAAGTCGAGGTCTTTCAACTTCACGTCTTGGGCTTTGAACAAGACACAAATAGACCTTTCAGCTTCACATCTTGGGCTTTGAACAAGATACAAACCACCTTTCGCTTCACGTCTTGGGCTTTGAACAAGACACCAAAACAACCATTTCCTCCCATAGAATAGGAGGAACTACGAACGCTCTGATTTCCTTGTTTCGGTAAACGGGAATACGTAGGCATAAGATCGAAAGAAAAGTTCTTAGCGAGCGCAATCAACAAAAAACCCAAATCCCATATCTCCGTCAATCAAAAGTAGTAATTCAAAAGCATCAGTCCTAACATCCTAATCCTTGTTCCCCGCCCGAAACCTTCTGCCCAGGTAAAAAAAGAAAGAAACCGTATTGGCGAAAATACAAATAACCAGTACAAGGCCCCCCCACATTGATAGCATCCGTAACCTAACAGACCGCTGTTTAAACTCAGTATGCAAAGCAGGGTTAATTGGAGACATCTATTTCCCTTCCTTATTCAGCTCACAATAGGATAAAAAATGAATTGACCTGTAGTTTAAGCTCAAACCGCAGAGAGCGACCAGCGCTTAAGAACCGCGTCCAAAATCGCTCACTACAGAAAAATGGCGCCCACCGTGGGGGCTATCTCTCTTTCTTAAAATTTTGGGACGTTGACCTCTTGCTGGTCCATCTCTCTTTTGTGTGAATACCACAGATTGGGGCTTCCGCCGGGGAACCCATTTCTGTCAGGAACTTAGGATTCTTAGCTTTATAAGTCTAGGATGTTTAGGACAAATATATATACTGCTTTTCCTAATTGCTATACGTGTTTATTTTTTTGCTAATGGGAATGCGGGTGATGCCGTATGTGGAAAGATTGAGTATACACCTAGAAAAGCCAACCCTTTCGTAGTGCGGAAGCTATCGGAAATAGCTGTTACGCGATACTACCCTCATTTGAGGCTGGTGATCTATTCTCGGTGAATAGCACTTACTCTAAGATTGCACACAACTCGCTGGCGATCCGCTTGTTATCTGCCTTCCTGGGAGGAGCTGATGATAATGAGTACAGGTACAAAAATCACCCTAGTATAAACCTTTGGGGATGGGTAGAGCCTTGACTTCATGACAACGACCCTCTGACCCCATGTTTTTTCTATGTTTTTGTATGCTGCATTCATGCATTCATTTAATAAAACATTAAAACATTCAAAAAAATTTCTCTTCTAGTCTCTCTGTTTTTCAAATTAAACTAAGACTGTGATTGCAAATATCAGAGAAGAGGATTACGCTAATGGATTTCGGTAGAAGGAGAACTCACCAGTATACCTTCAAGGTTCCAAAACTAGGAGATTTGAGAAGGTTAGCAAGGATGATCGTTAACCCAGAGGCTTTCAGAGCCAAGCACGGTGGTCTGCTACCACTGTTAAGAGTCCATGTGATTGAGGGAATCATGGATGCGCTCATTCAGTTCTACGATCCGGTTTATCACTGTTTCACATTCCCGGATTACCAGCTAGCACCCACGCTGGAGGAGTATTCTCATCTGGCTGATTTACATATCACTGATCGAGCTCCATTTTCTGGACTGGAAGAAATTCCAAAGAATCAGACTATTGCAATAGCAATTCATTTGGACGAGTCTGAGGTCAGGACTCACATGACCACTAAGGGTGGCATCCAAGGTTTGCCAGCCCAGTTCTTGACAAAGAAAGCTCTGTACTTCGCTAGTATAGGGAACGAGACTGCTTTTGAAAGCATCTTTGTCTTGCTCACCTACGGGTTATTTTTGTTTCCCAACATCAATAACTTCGTCGATATCAACGCTATTAAGGTTTTCCTCATTGGAAACCCTGTGCCGACTTTGCTCGCAGATGCGTATCATTCTGTACACTTGGGAAATTTGTACAGTGGAGGGGAGATTACATGCTGTGTACCTTTGCTCTACAAATGGGTTATCTCGCACTTGCCCAAGTCTGCTGCTTTTTGGGATTGCAAGAGTGTCTTACGTTGGTCGCAGAAGATCATGTCTCTTACTAACTCTGATATAGATTGGTGTAATAGGATTTACGAGGGAATCAGAATCATTGACCATTGTGGAAACTTCCCCAGCGTGCCCCTCATAGGAACTAAAGAAGGAATCAACTATCATCCGATATTGGTTCTTCGTCAATTTGGATACCCGATGAGACACATCCCACTGGGTGTTCATCTGGAAGGTCTTTTCTTCAAAGAAGGAGAAAGTGACAGAGCACTAAAGATGGAAGTAGTGCAAGCTTGGAAACAGGTTCATAAGAAAGGACGAGAGTCTCTGGGAAAACCGAACTGTGTCTCGGTGGAGCCTTATCTCCATTGGGTACAAACCAGAGCTCTCAAGCTAAAAATGCCTTATCCTCGTTACGGAATTCTTCCACCGAGGGAAACTATCATGTACTAAATGACGGAAACTGAAAAGCTTCAGGTTACTCTCAACAAAGTTCAAAAGGAGAGGAGGTCTTGGAAGAACAAGAACTGCACCCTCGACGTAGAGTGTATCTAAATACAGCAACTACTAAAAGAGAAAGATGCTCTGATTGAAATTTTGGAGCAACATGCTGTAGAGAATCAAGACGACCAAAGGAATTTGCTCACTCCTTTCACTTGGCAAAGGAATGACAACCCGACAACGGCCCCAGAGCCCCGGTCGAAGAAAAGGAAGATACCAGAATCAGCACCCGACTTCTCTTCAGAGAGGACTCGGGACCCTTTAGCTTAGGTTTCTGTTTCTGCACTTTGTAATCTACTGTATTTCCATTTCTGTAATCCTTTGGAATTCAATAAAAAGGGGTTTCCCCAGTGTTTGATATTTGCAATCTAATTGTCGAAGTTTATTTTGATTAAAAAAAAAAAACAATTAATATAATCATTGCATTCTTCATTCTCACATCGCGTATTCTTCTTCCCTACGAATCTCACGTTTGTGTCTCGATTCTAGAGTCAAACTGTCTCATTCGTATAATACTCGGGCCAATCGTCAGAAAAAGATGGATGATCTTGAGGAAGAAAACAGAGAGTTGAAAGAAGAGATCGACGCTCTGAGAGAGGATATGAGAAAGCTTCGTAACGACATGCAAGCCATGGCAGAAGCTCAGCTACAAAGAACTGTGATCTCAGAGATCACCTCAACGCCCATCATAGAAAAGTATGATCCTAGGTATCAGATGCCGAAAGATCGTCCTTGGGGCATGCCTGTTAACTATATCCTGGAAGGATATGTTCCGCCGATCACTGAAGATCAGGGAATCGCAACAGAAGCCGCTGGGCCTGAAGGTTACAAACTTCGGGAAAGCGAAGATGCTAGGGGCATACTGAAGACTCCTGAAGGTTACAAACTTCGGGAGGCGCCAAGACTCACTGCCGTAGTCACGGTACCACCCCCTGTGGTGCACACTGTCCCGGAAGGACAGATTCCACAGACACCTTCTGGTAAGAAGGAAACTATGTTTGACAGAATGGATGAATTCCAGGAATAGTTCCTGGAAATGCAGAAAGAGCTGCAAGCCATTCGCGGTCAGGATCTATTTGGAAAGGACGCCGCAGACCTCTGCTTGGTCCCAAATGTGAAAGTCCCGCACAAGTTCCAAGTGCCCGACTTTGAAAAATACAAGGGTAACTCTTGCCCTCAGAGCCATCTGGTGATGTACGCTCGGCGGATGTCAGCTCAGATGGAGAATCAGGACCTGCTAATTCACTATTTCCAGGATAGTTTAACCGGTGCCGCACTCAAATGGTACATGGGTTTAAACCATACTACGATCAGTACATTCAGAGATCTTGGTACTGCCTTCGTCCAACAATACAAGTACAATTTGGACATGGCACCCGACAGAGATCAACTCAGATCAATGTCGCAAAAGGAAAAGGAAACCTTTAAGGAGTATGCTCAAAGGTGGCGTGAAATTGCCGCTCAAATTTGTCCACCTCTTGAGGAAAAAGAGAATGCAAAAATCTTCTTAAAGACCTTAAGCTCATTTTACTATGACCGAATGGTTGCCAGTGCGCCCAGTGATTTCACCGAAATGGTCGGCATGGGTGTACGTCTTGAGGAAGTCGTCCGAGAAGGACGTTTGGTAAAAGACACTAGATCAATGAGCGGTACTAAAAAATACGGTAGTGCTCTCCCTAAGAAAAAAGAGCAAGATATTGGGAATATCTCTCTCGAAAAGCAAAGGCGACGTTATCAGCCAGTAGCAGTTGTTACTCCTGCTATCGGCCCCGTGCCTGTTCCTATGTATCAACCTCAGGTTGCGCAGAGCCAACCTGACCAACAAAGGACACAACAACCTCTTCAGCAGGCTCGTCCTCCATATAACAACAACCGTGCAACACGGCCACCAGAATTTGATCCTATACCCGTAACATACGCAGAGCTGTTTCCGTTACTGCTAGCTAAGGGGCACATCCAGACTAAGTATCCCCTTTCAGTTCTGGAAAATCCGCCTTTTTGGTTTAAAGTGGATCAAACATGCCCTTATCATCAAGGAGGTTCAGGGCATAACAAAGATACTTGTCTCAATTTCAAATCCGACGTGCAAAAGCTTGTTAGGGGCGGGCTCTTATCTTTCAAAGATACAAATCCTAATGTTCTTACGAACCCGCTGCCTCAACATGAGAAAGCTGCAGTCAATCTGATTGAGAAAGAGACTAACAATGTCTATCAAATTCATGATGTACTCTTGTTGAAAACCAATCTGGTCAAGATGCATTATAGACAGAGTGGATATGGCCATGTGCCACCTCATAATTATCACCAGTGTGATATCTGCTCTAAAAATAAACAGGGATGCTCTTTCATACAAGAGGCCCTCCAACGTCAGATGGATCTTGGATGGATCCAAGAATACCATGATAGGAACTCCTATCAAATCAACATGGTTCAGATCTTCGACATCCGCGTAATGGATACCAACCTGGTAGAGTTACATGCTGAGCAGGTCCGACTCGGATTCTTAATATCACATGACTATCAACATTGTAAAGCGGATTGCGAAAACGATCGAGGTTGTACTCTTGTCCAGGAGGCAATTCAGCACTTGTTAAATCACTGGTGGATGCCAATATACATGGACGAAGATACTCAGCAGATTAGTATCAATAACAGGAATCCTACTCGTCGTCAAAGTCAGGATGTCCGATCAATGGAAGGTAACCTAGTGAGGTTACATTGTATTCAAAGTGGGCGTGGCCAGGTGCCACCACACAACTATGACAGTTGTAGCGTCTGTTCGGAAAGTAACCAAGGGTGTTACCTTGTGAGAGCAACTCTTCAGGGTCAGATCGATCATGGAGAAATTCGTCCATATCCAGGTTTAGGACCCATCATTTGGTCGCCGAACTACCTTGCCGAGCAAGTTGAGGATGTTGTCACAATCTCTGGTCATCACAGGACCAGGGATGTTTTTGCCATCATCCCTCTACTTGACGAATCTAGAGTTCCCAACCAGGAACGGATCGAGATTACTTATGATGGTCAGAAAAATCAGAAAGTCCCCATAGTCATCTATCTACCAGGGCCACTACCGTATGAATCAGCTAAGGCAATCCCTTACAAATACGGTGCAACAATAATCGAGAATGGAAAGGAAATTCCATTACCCTCCGTCGTGAATATTGCAGACATCAGTCGTGTAACACGGAGCGGTCAAATCTTCAATCGAGGGGTTGGAGAATCCAACAAAGAAAAGGAACTTCAGGCGGAAATTCCTGATCCACCAGTCGGTCAATCTGGTAATCCCGACTTTTCAAAAGACGAAGATGAGATGCTAAAGCTCATCCAAAGGAGTGAATATAACATTGTTGATCAACTGTTACAGACTCCTTCAAAGATCTCAGTATTATCACTGTTACTCAGTTCAGAAGCACACAAAGAGGCTCTACAGAAAGTCTTGGAGCAAGCCTTTGTGGAACAGGATGTAACAATTAGACAGTTTGATAGCATTGTCTCTAACATCACTTCCTGCAATAATTTGGGATTTAGTGATGAGGAATTACCTGAAGAGGGTCGTCGTCATAACATGGCGCTCAACATTACAATTAACTGCCAGGGCGATGCTTTAGCCAACGTACTGGTAGACACAGGGTCAGCCCTGAATGTTATGCCAAAGTACACTTTGATGCAATTATCATTTAAGGGCCCTCCGATGAGAGTCAGCGAGGTCATCGTCAAAGCATTCGACGGATCCAGAAAAATAGTTATCGGCGAAGTTGACCTTCCCATAACTATTGGTCCTCACACTTTTCAAATCACTTTCCAGGTCATGGACATCCGGGCAACATACAGTTGTTTATTAGGAAGACCTTGGATACATCAGGCTGGAGCGGTTACTTCAACCCTCCACCAAAAGCTAAAGTTCGTCAAGAACGATCAACTTGTCACGGTTTGTAGGGAACAAGCTTTGCTTGTAAGTAACTTATCATCATCTACTTGTGTGGAACCCGAGGAGGTTATTGGAACTCAGTTCCAAGCACTATCGGTGAGCAAGAACGATCAATTCGAAGAAGGAACTTCAATTTCTTCATACAAAGATGCTATCAAAGCGGTCGAGAGTACCGATACAAAAGGATGGGGACGGCTTGTCATTCCCACTGACAATAAAATAAAGAAGGGTCTTGGTTTTTCTGCAACCTGTACTCAGACAGCCGCCAACGATGAAAGTCTTCATCCCCTTTAAAACTTCTTCCACAGTGGAGGTTTTCTTCACCCAGTGTCTCAGACAGTTCATGCTATCAATGAGGAAGATCCCTCTGACACAGATGAAGAATGGAAGTCCTACCTTAACAAGGACGGCTATATGTCTCAGGAAGAGGTGCCTATGCCTTTTTGCTTTCCTACGGAAAGTCCGAGATGTATACCAAGATCAGATGTCGAAATGATCTACGGAGATTGTGATCCGGAAGGATGCCGCGCTCTGCCAAATTCATTAGAGGAAGACACTCTGATGAAAGAAAACTTTGATCACAATTACTATGGCCCAATGGATGGTCTGCCAATGTGGCAGCCTTACCCAGGAAACTTGGGGCAAGAAAGTCAGCCGAGTAATGAAACTCAGCTGAGCGTCATTGAACAGAATACCTGTGTCCCCACCATGTCATGGGATCAACACTCAGGTCATTCGGAAGCTACTCAACATGAAGATGAATTCGCAACGTTTGCAGGACTAGAATTCATCAACTATGCTTTTCCTGAGGTCAACGTTATCGAGAGGGATGATTTCTCCAGTTCCAAAGAAGTTTGGGACACTTTGGGATAACCAAGTGGAAAATACGACTTTATGGTCAAGTACACTGCTCCCGAAAGCTCTCGTATCAGGCTCGAAGATATCCAGTCAACTGGATGGGGAGATACAGCTGAGAGCACAAATGCTATGCAAAATGCAACAGAGGAATCCTCCTACGACAACTCTGCTTGGGAGACAGATTCCAATGATCCTGCTCCACCAGAAATCAGCATCATTTCTGAAGACAAATCAAGGAAGGTGCCAGACTTTGTGATTCATCGAGGAGTTCGCCGCCAATGGGTTGCTGTCGAGGTTCCGAAGGTCGTTCGTCAGTCAAAGTAATTGCCATCTTTAACCTTTCACCCTGCCCAGGTGAAACATATGTTTTGATAGGGCTCGTTTTCTGTAAACTTCCCTCTTCGCTTTGCCCAAAGCGACATAGTTTTGTTTTATAGGGCTGTAGTTTCAAGAATCGACTTGTTCATTAATAAAATAACGTCGTTCTGTAATTTCCGCATTAATTGCTGTTTTCTCTTTTTGCTTTTTCAGAAAATGGTAATCCTAAAAAAAACATTCAATAATAAAAACAAGCAGTAAAATCAAAACACTGCACACACTTGCATTTTCTCTATCTCTTCTAAACACGAATCATCACGTCATGCAGATTGCTTGTTTTATACCCCGTTGAAACATACGGTCCGATGCCTTCTCCCAACTTTGAGCTCCCGGTATTCGAGGCTGAAGAAGAAGATGACGACGAAATTCCAGAAGAGATCTCCCGATTACTCAGACAAGAGGAAAGGTCCATTGAACCTCACAAAGAGCCGTGGAAACGGTAAACTTGGGTTCAGAAAAAGAGATAAAAGAAATCAGGATCGGAGCGCAGCTTAGTCCAACTGTCAAAGAAAGTTTGATAAAGCTTCTCAAGGAATTCCCCGATGTATTCGCTTGGTCCTATCAGGATATGCCAGGGTTGGATACCAGCATCGTGGAACATCACTTACCGCTAAGATTGGAATATCCGCTAGTAAAGCAAAGGTTAAGACGGACTCACCCGGACATGGCCATCAAAATCAAAGAGGAGGTACAGAAACAGATCGACGCTGGTTTCCTCGCTACATCTGAATATCCTCAATGGTTAGCCAACATCGTACCCGTTCCCAAAAAGGACGGAAGGGTCAGAATGTGTGTTGATTACAGAGATCTAAACAAGGCAAGTCCAAAGGACGACTTTCCTTTACCACACATTGACATGCTGGTTGACAGCACAACAAAGTTCAAATTATTCTCCTTCATGGATGGATTCTCGGGCTATAACCAGATCAAAATGGCGCCGAAAGACATGGAGAAAATTTCGTTCATTACCCCATGGGGTACCTTTTGTTACAAGGTAATGCCGTTCGGTTTGAAGAATGCCGGGGTAACCTATCAAAGGGCCATGACTACTCTGTTTCATGACATGATACACAAAGAAATCGAAGTATATGTCGATGATTTGATTGCAAAATCAAGAACAGAGGATAAACACGTTGAACATCTGTCAAAATTGTTCGAACGTCTAAGAAAATTCAAGCTCCGCTTGAATCCCAACAAGTGCACCTTCGGTGTCCGTTCAGGGAAACTACTAGGGTTCATCGTCATCCAGAAAGGAATTGAAGTTGATCCTGACAAGGTCAAGGCCATTCAAGAAATGCCTTCTCTGAAAACTAAAAAACAAGTCAGAGGATTCCTGGGACGTTTGAACTACATCTCCAGATTCATATTCCTTATGACCGCGACATGTGCGCCGATTTTCAAATTACTCAAAAAGAACCAGGATTGCGTTTGGTCAGAAGATTGCCAAACCGCCTTCGACAGTATCAAAGAATATCTGTTGAATCCTCTGATTCTATCACCTCCAGTGGAAGGAAGACCACTGATCATTTACCTCACAGTCCTAGAGGACTCAATGGGATGTGTACTTGGCCAACAAGACGAAACTAAAAGGAAAGAGTCTGCCATTTACTATCTAAGCAAGAAATTCACCGATTGCGAGACTTGGTACACAATGCTTGAGAAAACTTATTGCGCTTTGGCTTGGGCAGCGAAACGTCTTCACCAGTACATGATTCGTCATACTACTTGGTTGGTTTCCGAAATGGATCCAATCAAATACGTTTTCGAAAAACCTGCTCTCACGGGAAGGATTGCCCATTGGCAGATGTTACTATCAGAATATGACATAGAGTACCATGCTCAGAAAGCCGTTAAAGGAAGTATTTTAGCCGATCATTTGGCTCATCAACCGATTGACGATCAAGAATCAATCGGGTTTGACTTCCCAGACGAAGATGTCATGTATCTAAAGATGAAAGATTGCGATGAACCGCTACCCAGTGAAGGGCCAGAACTAGGTTCCCAGTGGGGACTTATCTTTGACGGAGCAGTCAATCATTATGGAAATGGAATTGGGGCAATCATTGTTACCCCTCAGGGTTCCCACATTCCTTTCACTGCCAGACTTACGTTCAAATGTACGAACAACGAGGCCGAATACGAAGCTTATATTATGGGTCTCGAGGAAGCGATTGATTTGAGGATCAAAAACCTGGACGTATATGGCGACTCAGCCTTGGTTATTAACCAGATAAAAGGAGATTGGAACACATACCAATCAGGATTGATTCCTTACAAAGACTATGCAAGAAGGTTGTTACCCTTCTTCAACAGAGTCGACTTTCATCACATCCCTCGTGATGAGAATCACATGGCTGATGCATTAGCCACTATCTCTTCCATGATTAGTGTAGGTCGATGGAATGACATACCTAAGATCGACATCATGCGCCTTGAACGGCCCGCTTACATCTTCGCGATTGAAGCAGTCATAGACGACAGACCTTGGTATCACGATATCAAATGCTTCCTTCAGAAACAAGAGTACCCATCTGGGGCACTCAGAAAAGACAGGAAAACCCTCAGAAGATTGGCTGGAAACTTCTTCCTGAGCGGTGACACTCTTTATAAGAGAAATTTTGACATGGTTTTGCTCCGATGTGTCGACAGACCAGAAGCAGACATGCTCATGAAAGAAATTCATGAAGGATCCTTTGGCACTCATGCCAACAGACACACAATGGCGAGAAAAATTCTCAGAGCAGGGTATTATTGGTTGACCATGGAATCTGACTGCTACAAGTACATGAGGAGGTGTCACAAGTGTCAGATATACTCTGACAAAATTTATGTACCGCCATCACATCTCAAAGTTCTTTCTTCCCCGTGGCCTTTTTCCATATGGGGAATCGACATGATTGGCATGATTGAGCCTAAGGCTTCAAATGGACATCGGTTCATTCTAGTAGCCATTGATTACTTCACCAAATGGGTCGAAGCAGCGTCATTCACCAATGTAACCCGACAAGTGGTGGTCCGATTTATCAAAAATAATATCATCTGCCGTTATGGTGTTCCGAGCGAGATCATTACTGATAATGGATCTAACTTGAACAATAAGATGATGAAAGAGTTGTGTGCAGAGTTCAGGATCGAACACCATAACTCATCTCCCTACCGACCCAAGATGAACGGAGCGGTAGAAGCGATTAACAAGAACATCAAGAAGATTGTTCAAAAGATGGTTGTAACCTACAAAGATTGGCACGAGATGCTACCCTTTGCTCTTCACGGTTATCGCACATCTGTCCGCACTTCAACAGGGGCAACCCCTTTCTCTCTAGTATATGGCATGGAGGCAGTTCTCCCCAAAGAAGTAGAGATCCCATCAATCCGGGTATTGATGGAAGCTAAGCTCACCGAAGCTGAATGGTGTCAAAATCGACACGACAAATTGAATCTGATCGAGGAAAAGCGAATCACGGCACTATGCCACAGTCAGTTATATCAGCAGAGAATGAAGAGGGCGGTCGACAAAAAGGTCCGACCTCGTGTTTTCAGAAAAGGAGACCTCGTGCTCAAGAAGATACAATCATTTCTCACTGATTCTCGGGGCAAATGGACCCCAAATTATGATGGCCCCTATGTGGTCACGAAAGCTTTCTCAGGCGGTGCCTTGAGACTTGCGACCATGGACGGAGAGGAATTTGCCTACACCACGAATGTTGATGTAGTCAAGAAATACTCCGCCTAAAACTAAAAAAAAAAAAAAAGTCTCGGTGGATTGAAAACCCGAAAGGGCGGTCCAGGCAAAAGTTAGAGACATGAAAAAAAATCATCCCGATGGATTGGAAATCTTATAGTACAATCCAGGAAAAAGTTAGGGATAATGGCAAGTAACTATGTTCAACAGAGGCAAGTCCCTCGGCAGCAGTTACAGCATCATCTATCGGAGGAAATCTCCAGTCAAAGGTCATCTTCGACGGAAGCTCAGGATGTCCGAACTCAAAGTTGGTAGAAGGATAATGGTCGTTATGTTTCAACGTAGCCCTTTTCCCTGTAAATTACCATTTTTTAACTTTGTATATACTCTTTGGAATCACGCGTTTGGCTGATCTCCATCTTATCAATAAAATTTGAGCCCTTGTGCTTTTGTTTGTAATTCTTTACTTGTTTTAGCTTTACAGAACGACGTTGTTTAAACTTAATCAGCGATTCTTGAAATAAAACAAAAATAAATTTACTTGTTAAAAACTTTTTCTGCTTTTAAATTAAAGATGGCATTTCTTTTGACTGTTGAACATCAGAAGAACATCGATCGCTTCTCCCGAAGTAAGCGAACTTCAAAGTGCAGAATCAAAGTACTCCTTCTAAACCAGTTCGCCTGAATGAAGGGGTCAACTGTGTCAGAGACCTTGTTTCGTCTGACACCCTCGGCCGAGTTCTCATCTCCTAAGCCCGATCAACATAGCTCCCAATGGGACTATCTCTCCTAAGCAAGGTGGAATTGCTATTTTGAACCAACGGTACTTCTTCGCCCCGCGATGGCCGAGTATCCAATTATGTTCATCTCTTAGTCTGTATGTTGCGTCTGTTTTGTCAGCATATACATACGTACTTCATGCATTTTTGATTTGCATTTACATTTCATATTGCATCGTTATCACTCTAGCCGGTCTTGTCCCCTAGTGATAAACAGTTTTCTCAATCGAGTTTGTCAGTTCTTTCCTCGTCAGGAAGTGTTGCGTCTGCACAATCTCGCCACCACTGTATCTTTAGATCAGAGTCGGTCCTTGACCACTTTGATAACTTGAACCTCTGAAAGATCAGAGAACCTTCAACAGATGTCACTCTTCGCCATTGAAGATGATATCCTCGCTTTCCCGGATTAAGGAAAATCCATAGAGAAAGCCTCTTAAACAGAGATTCGGCAGTACATCAGTATTTCTCCGAAAAGCCGCCGATGAAAAGGTCATCGGCACCTCAAAATTGGATCCCATCATATGGCATTTCTCTGGGAAGATCCCAAGAAAAGTATGATGCAAGACCCCAAACGAAAATAGTCTCTCAAGAGACTCGCTTTCCCCAGTAGAATCGACAAATGGCGTCTCCAAAACAGAGAAGTTTGTGTACCTCTACGACTCAGACGAATGGCATCTCCCCAGGAAAATTCGGCGAGAAGTTTGAAGGAAAGCCGCTACGAATAACGTCCCTTGTCAGTAAAGTTTATTGACAAAAGAAACTAAGACCAGTTCCTTGGTAGGAAACCAGGATCGAGGGGAAGTTTAAATCAGAAACTTAGACCAGTTCCTTGGTAGAGAAAACCAGGATCGAGGGGAAGTTTATATCAGAAACTAAGACCAGTTCCTTGGTAGGAAACTAGGATCGAGGGGAAGTTTATTTCAAAAGAAACTGAGACCAGTTCCTTGGTAGGAAACCAGGATCGAGGGGAAGTTTACAAAAGAAACTAAGACCAGTTCCTTGGCTGAAGACCAGGATCGAGGGGAAGTTTACCTTTTCTAAGCATCATTGCTTAGCTAAAGAAGATGAATGCGTAGGCTACCATTCATAACCACCATCAAAGTTTCGGGTATTCCGATATTTAATCCTCTTGCACCCCGAATGCCCGAATCCCTTCGTCATTCACACCTTCGGGTCCAAGAAGATTAAATAGGGGCATCTGTAATACCCCAAATTTTGACCACTTAGATTTCCCATCATTGTGAAAATCATCATCACAATATGGATGAACCATCATGCTTCATCAGTCTCCCCAAAGATGGGTGAGCATCCAATACAAGCAAAATTAGGGTTTCAAGCCCTCTCTGAGTGCTTAGACAAAGGATCAATCAAGAAATTACATGATATTCAACTTGTCTAATCTCTCAAACATCCATAATGGATCAAAAAGGACTCCCACTTCAAGGATTAAGCACAAGGCTACTCCCTTCTAGGTGGTTCAAGTCTCAAGATCGATAGTGTCACCAAATTAGGGTTTTGGTCGACCAGGGCCTCCAGATGGAAATTTTCATCTGGGCATAAGGCAATGATCCAAAACATAACCTAATATACTTCATGGAACCTCATGAACTCATGCATCAAGTCAATTTTGCCTCAGGGGATGCATTCATCAAAAATCAGGAATTAGGGTTTCTTGACCTAATTCACCCCTAAGTTGACTTTTAGGGTAAACCATGAGCCAAGACCTCAAGACATGATTTGAGGGTCTCTAATATACCATATTGATCCATTTGGAACAATGGATTAATCCAAGAAGCTTGAGCAACAAGTCTCAATTTCATCTGCACCACAATTAGGGTTTTAAGAGAAAAGTCAACTGTAACTTTGACTTTTGACCAGGACATGCTCCCAAACCCTAATACATGATTGAATATACCCTATTACACCCATGGAACATGTCCATCAAGTTTGATTTAGGTCAAGGACATGATTTCCTGAAGAATTGCACAGTTTGGAATTCATCTGATAAAAAGTCAACTGTGCACAAAAGTCAACTTTGACTTTTTGAGATTTTTCACCAA
This sequence comes from Lathyrus tuberosus, assembly GCA_022829125.1. Lineage (NCBI taxonomy): Eukaryota > Viridiplantae > Streptophyta > Magnoliopsida > Fabales > Fabaceae > Lathyrus > Lathyrus tuberosus. The sequence continues at coordinate 1,838,841 of JALAZF010000403.1, read as the reverse complement.
AATGGATTTTTAACCCTAAAATGATGTTAATGTATGATTTGAATCATCATTCATCAAGAAAAATCAAGAAAAGTGAGATAACTTGTAAAAGGGGTAACCATAAAACATAGAAATTTTTCTAAGTTAAAAATAAAGTGGCAAAGGTACCAACTTTGGAGGACCATAACTCCTAAACCACAAGGCCATTTTTTCTCATCCAAAGATGGATTTGTAGCCCTCATTATCACCTACAAAAACTTCAACTACAAGTCATTCCAATTCATTAAGGATTTTGAGTTATGGAGTGATCAAAGTGGCTGAAAAGTGAAAATGTCATTTTTTCCAACACTTAGTGAAATTTTCACTAAGTCAGATTCCGCCTCACTTTTTGCCAAATGTAGGGGGATTTTTCACTTAGAATCAAAAGAGATCAAAACCAAACTTGTTCAAACAGTTGTTGTATCATGTAAGAGCTTTCCAAAATGGCCAAGAACATTGCCAAATTCAACCTACACCATGAGATACAACATTGGCAAGTTGCCTTGCTGAAATCTGTCAAAGCAAGGCAGAATTTACAATTTGGCTCGATTTGCCAAAATCAGCCAATTTCAATTGCTCCAATCCACTTGGACACCTCAGAGGATTGAATCCAAAGGGGACAATCACTGAGCCAAGCCTCCAAGGTCCAAGGAACAAGGAATATCATGTTGAACCTAGAGTTGCCAAAATAGGGACAAGACTTCAAATTTGGAATGAGGCATTCAATGGAACCATCAAGGTGGCATGGACTGAGCCATTCTCATCTGAAATCAGTCAAGACTTATCCAAGACCAAGGGGACCAAAGCTCTGTGCCCTAACCTTTAGTCAATGGCTAGAGGAGACTTGGATTTTCATTTGCCAACATTGGCCAAACCTACTTACCAGCTGCCATGCACTATTCCTTGCAAAACAAACTTGCTCTACTATAAATAGAGCTCAATTGTGGTCAGTTTGAGTACACCAAAGCCATCTAACAGATGCTTTCCTCAAAATTTCTTCTTTCACTCCAATTTTGCCTTCTAAGGCAAGTCACTATCGGGTTTTGAGTTTGAGAGCAATTCCAATCAAACCAATCACTCACACACCTCACATACATCACATATGAGCTGATCAAACACTCACATAACATTTGGAACATCAAAATCTCAAAATCACTTGCCATCCACACAAGTTTGAAGTGAAGTTGCAGCTGAGATGCCATAAACTGATCCAGTCCATTTCAATTCAATCCAAGTGTTCAAACACACTCCATATGGTGTAGGGAAGCTGTCCAGATCATCACAACTTGTCTGTAACACCTCCAACTCAAAATCACATATGCTCTTGCTGTCACGACTTGGAGGTAAGCACATACTTGGTCATCTCTCAATCTATGCATATTTCCTCGCACAATAATTTGGCCATATGTTCATAATCATGCATGGAATGTTTTCCCTCAATTAATTGCATTGTTTGAATCGTGTATCAAAAATCCTAGCCTTCATGCAGAAATTAGGGTTCTTGAGGTCTCTTCGTGATTTCTTGTTGTATGTTTAATTTAAATGAAATTAAAGTACATAGACATGATCGTGAGGTTGAGGCGAGCATAATGATATGTGGATTGCATGATATGATTACGTATTCATGGAGATTGGATAGAAAATGCAAATCTGAGAAACCAAGAACACGCGCGTGTTCTTCAGCTGTTCTTGGCGCCATTTTTGAATAATTCAAATATTTGAATTTTGTGATTTTGTTTAATTGATTCAAAAATTAATTTCTCTCTGAGTTTTAATGATTTTGAGTTGATTTTTTTTTAATAATTCACGAAAATGTTAACATATTTTATTTTCACAAAAAATCCCAAAAATATTATTTATTTCATATAATTGATATTTTTGCAAAGAATTAATATTTTAATTGTTTTTGGCATTTTAAATATTTTTTCTACATTGATTTTGCAACTTTTAATGCTTTCTAATTATTTTGTAGGTCAATACTTAATTTTTGAAGCATTAATCCAAGATCACAATTTGTTTTCCATGTGTTAAACAATTTTTGATCATTTTAATTGAATTTTTATTCAATTAAATACATTTTGAAAACAAATTAGGGTTTTGGATTAATTCAACCCTCATAAATCATTTTCAAACTTCTTTGGGCCTCTTGAGAGAGTGTAAGACCCATCCCCCCTTGTACAAAAACTTTTTGGGCCTCACTTATTGTATAAGTCCCTCTGTACAAGTAAACGGCACGATCGTCGCCCGTTTAAAAATAAAAGTCACCTGGGCCTCTCCTTGAGCTATAAGACCCATTCAAAACACTTTGGGCCTCTATTAGAGTGTAAGACCCAATCCCTTTTTAACCAAAACAATTTTGGGCCTCACTTATTGTATAAGTCCCTCTGCGTTAAAAGAAAACCTCTGCGCGATCGCCATTTTTAAACGAAAAATCATCTGGGCCTACCCTCGTGTTATAAGCCCCTCTCTTTTCGTTAAACCTTTTTTGGGCCTCTTGAGAGAGTGTAAGACCCATCCCTTTGTACAGAAAACCTTTTTGGGCCCCAGTCACTTGTATAAGTCCCGCTGTACAAATTCAAACAGTGTGCTCACTGATAAAACCCTGGGCCTCTCCTTGAGCTGTAAGCCCCAAATATTTCTTTTTCAAAGCACTTTCTCATTTGATTTTGAATATACTGTTGTTTTCAATCTTTCTTTGTTGAACAACTAACCAAACAGCATGGAAGCACTACAACCGAGTAAGTGGTTATCGCTTTCATTTACTGCTTTCATATTATAAACTGTATTGTGGGGCTACTCACTGTAAGTCTCCTTTCATAAACTCATATCTACTGTGTAATAATAGTATAGATATTTTGAGTTTCCCCGGCAACTACGTCTAGAACTAGGTGACGCCGTTTCATTTATTCGTAGAAATAGACGCCTAGATCCCCAATAGGAGCACCAGATACAGTCTTCTCTTCGGCTGTCCTCCTTAGGAATCGTCAAGAAGCTCTACTCCCCAAGATGAATGTATTCTCCGTGAATGGCATCTTTGAGTTTCTTCCAAATTCTCGAACTTTCCTGACTTGATCTATTCCTTGTGAATAGCTTGCCTTGAATGTCTCGGGGTTTGGGTACCCACTACGGTCATAATCTTGGACCTTAACTAAGGAACCCTCTTTAAAAGTTAAAAGTCGTTGGATAGTAAACCTCGCACGTTTACCAGTGGTTTTTATCTTTAAAAGAGTTATCTCTCCTAATGGAAAGGAGATGATAGACCCACGGGCTTCTTAAAAGAATTAACCTCATCTTGGGCTTCGTACAAGGACCCGTCGGCTTCTTAAAAGTTTCCAGCCTCCTCTTGGGCTTCGTACAAATTGTCCCGACGACCTCCTAGAGGTATAGGAACAGAACCTAGTCATCCTCATAGAACAGTCCTTTCATAGAGTCTACTACTGTTTCTCAAAGCATAGTACAAAAGAAAAAAACTCTAGACTTGGACAGTCTAACTTCCTTGAGTCTCAAAGACATTCTTAAGTGACCCCTTCGTTAAATAGGAAGGAAACCCGCAGACTCGGACAGTCTCAATATCCTTTGGATTTCCCGTTTCCTCAAAGAGAAGGAAATATCCCTGATCCTCAAATTAAATCCCTGAGTACAGTGATGCTCATATAAGAACTGATTTTCTCTTTTAAAATCAGTATATTGGATCTGTCACTCAACTCAAACAACCGTTTAGCCTCTCTCTTGGGCTTTGTATGAGACACATAAGAGACTCCCTCGTTGAGTCAATCCCCCTTTCGCCTCCATCTCGGGCTTCGTACGAGATACAAAAAGGTTCTTATAGAGCCAAACAAACAATAGCCTCCATCTCGGGCTTTATACGAGATACCAAAAGACTCCATCGTCGGGTCAAAAACTTTTAGCCTCTCTCTCGGGCTTTGTACGAGACACAAAATAGCCTCCTCTTAGGCTTTGTATAATGATTTTCCTAGCGGAAATTAGCCTCCTCTTAGGCTTTGTATAAGAAAACCACTGGTTGATCCAATCAACCTTTTAGCATCAAAGTTGTGCCTCGTTCACAGTACACAAACATCAACAACTCCTTTCCTTTCATCTAATCGCTGTAACCGGCAAGCCTCTGGATCATCTATATCCATGCCACTGTCCCTCTTTTAGCATGAGAAATTCCTAAGGAAAGATGGCATTGCTCTACACTGAGTTAACGTCTTCTCCTTCAGGTTAAAACCCTTTCTTCGGAAATTATGGCATTGCTCGGATCCGCGTATCCCAGTTAAAGTAATTCTCCTTCCCCCTCTTTAGAGATGACAAATTCTCTCTAAAGTCGAGGTCTTTCAGCTTCACGTCTTGGGCTTTGAACAAGACACAAATAGACCTTTCAGCTTCACATCTTGGGCTTTGAACAAGATACAAACCACCTTTCGTTTCACGTCTTGGGCTTTGAACAAGACACCAAAACAACCATTTCCTCCCATAGAATAGGAGGAACTACGAACGCTCTGATTTCCCTGTTTCGGTAAACGGGAATACGTAGGCATAAGATCGAAAGAAAAGATCTTAGCGAGCGCAATCAACAAAAAACCCAAATCCCATATCTCCGTCAATCAAAAGTAGTAATTCAAAAGCATCAGTCCTAACATCCTAATCCTTGTTCCCCGCCAGAAACCTTCTGCCCAGGTAAAAAAAGAAAGAAATCGTATTGGCGAAAATACAAATAACCAGTACAAGGCCCCCCACATTAATAGGATCCGTAACCTAATAGACCGCTGTTTAAACTTAGTATGCAAAGCAGGGTTAATTGGAGACATCTATTTCCCTTCCTTATTCAGCTCACAATAGGATAAAAAATGAATCGACCTGTAGTTTAAGCTCAAACCGCAGAGAGCGACCAGCGCTTAAGAACCGCGTCCAAAATCGCTCGCTACACCATGGTCGACCAAATGGTTCTCCGTCCAGAGTTTCTAAATAGTAGGCTCCGGTGCCCGTTTTGGATTTGACCCTGTAGGGTCCTTCCCAGTTCGCGACCAGCTTTCCTTCGCGCGAATCCTTCTGGTTTCTGCGCAGGACTAAGCTGCCAACGGGGAAGTCGCGCTTTATGACTCTAGCGTCGTGGCGCAAGGTTATTTGTTGTTTTAGCGAAGCTTCACGGAGAGCTGCCCCCAACCGTATCTCTTCAACCAGATCGAGCTCTTCTCTCAAGGCTTCTTCGTTCATCTCCTCGACGAGGGGAGCCTCCATTCGTCTCGAAGGTTCCCTGATCTCCACCGGTATCACCGCCTCCGTTCCGTAAGCTATTCAGAAAGGGGTTTCCCCGGTGGTGGAGTGTGGTGTTGTTCTGTAGGCCCAGAGCACGCTATGTAGCTCCTCGACCCATCTCTTTTTGGCTTCGCCCAACCTTCACTTTAGGCCACGAAGGATTACCCTGTTCGCGGCCTCTGCTTGCCCGTTAGTCTGGGGGTGCTCGACGGAGGTGAAGTGCTGCTTCGTGCCTAATTTGGCGACGAAGTCTTGGAACTTCCTGTCCGTGAACTGGGTTTCATTGTCGGTCACCAGGGCCTGGGGCACCCCGAATCGCGCGAGGACGTTCCTTTTGTAGAATCAGAGTATGTTGAAGGATGTGATCTTGGCGAGGGCTTCGGCTTTGATCCACTTAGTAAAGTAGTCGACGACCACGATAAAAAATTTGTTTTGATAAGAACCCATTGTAAAGGGGCCGAGTATGTCCATCCCCTACCAGGCGAAGGGCCAAGGCAAGGATAAAGTCTTCAACTCATTGGGGGGTGCCAAGTGCATGTCTCCGTGGCGCTGACATAAGTCACACATATGGACGTGCTCTTTGACGTCGTGCTGCATGGTCGGCCAATAATATCCTGATCGCAAGGCTTTTCGTGCCAATGATCTCCCTCCCAAATGTTGCGCGTTAATGCCCTCGTGGATCTCTCGGAGGATTTTAGGGACTTTGCTCTCCTCGACACATTTCAGGAGGGGAATGGAAAATCCTCATCGGTAGAGTTTGTCCTCAATCAGCACGTATGAGCAAGCTCGTCGTTTAGTCACGTTGGCCTCTTTGCTGTCCTCGGGTAGCTCCCCTTTGGTGAGGTAATCGTACACGGGGGTCATCCAACAGTGACTGTCCCCGACGACGTTGACGTCAGGCAGCTGCGACAGTTTCTCAATGCTGGGTCGGGCGAGTATTTCTTGCACGATGGATTTATTGCCGCCTTTCTTCCTGGTGCTAGCCAGTTTGGACAAGACGTATGCCGTGTGTTTCATTCGCGGGGGATGTGTTGGACTTCCCACGCGTCAAACTTGGTGATTTTCTCCATCACCAGTGTCAAATATTCGACTAGCTTGTAGTTCTTCGCTTGGAATTCTCCCCGTACTTGGGATGCTACGAGCTGGGAATCTGTGTAAATCTTTACCTCCTTGGCGCCCACGTCCTTTGCCAGCTGTAGTCCTGCGAGGAAGGCCTCGTATTCGGCCTGGTTGTAGGACGTAGGGAAGGACATGACTAGAGATACCTCGATTAGTATTCCTTCCTCATTTTCAAGGATGATTCCTGCGCCGCTACCCGAGGGGCTGGATGCCCCGTCCACATAAATGGTCCATCTCTGCATTTCACTTGGCGGGGACGATAAATGCGTCATCTCTGCCACGAAGTCGGCCAGGAATTGTGCCTTGAGGGCCTTCCTGCCCTCGTAGTGAATGTCAAATTCTGATAACTCCAGGGACCATTTGAGCATCCTTCCGACCATGTCTGGTCGGCAAAGCAACTGCCTGATGGGTTGGTCCGTACGTACTGCTATGGTGTGGGCCAGGAAGTAGTGTCTGAGTCTTCTCGCGGAGGTAACAAGGGTAAGGGCGACTTTCTCTATCTGTGCGTACCAGATTTCTGGCCCTTGCAGGGCCTTGCTGGTGAAATAGATGGGATTTTGTCCATCCGTTGTTTTGCAGATGAGTGCGGCGCTGATGGCTTCGCTGGCAACAGAGAGGTATAGGTACGAGGTCTCCCCGTATTCTGGTCGAGAAAGTACAAACGGTTCGGATAGGGCTCGCTTAAGGTGGGTCAGAGCTTGCTCGCACTCCTCCGTCCATTCGAAATTGGCCTCCTTTCTGAGGAGTTTAAAGAAGGGCAGGGCGTGTTGAGCAGACTTGGACACGAAGCAGGAAAGTGAAGCGAGCATCCCGTTGAGGGATTGTATGGACTTTTTCGATCTAGGCGTGGGGAACTCCGCGAATGCTCGATACTTGTCTGGATTTGCCTCTATTCCCCTTTCGGTGAGGTAGAATCCGAGGAACTTCTTCGCACGCACGCCGAAGGTGCATTTTTCTGGATTAAAGCGCATTCTGCACTTTCTGGCCTGGCCGAAGACCTTTTGCAAGTGGGCCGTATGGTCGAATTCCTCTTGGGATTTTACGATCATGTCGTCCATGTAAACTTCGAGCATGTCTCCGATCTGATCGGAAGACCTTGTTCATCATGCGCTGGTATGTGGCCCCAACATTTTTTAGACCGAAGGGCATTACATTGTAGTAATAGTTCCCCAAGGAGGTCATGAACGCGGTGTACCTTTTGTCCTTTTCGGCCATAGGGATTTAATTGTACCCTAAATAGGCGTCCATGAAGGACAAAAGTTTAAAACCTGCAGAGTTATCTACGAGTTTGTCTATGCTCGGTAAGGGATAAGTGTCTTTCGGGCAAGCCCGGTTGAGATCAGTATAGTCAATGCACATGCGTCATTTTCCACTATGCTTTTTAACAAGTACAATATTGGACAGCCAGGTTGTATACCTGGCCTCCGAAATGAATTTCGCCTCTAAGAGGTCTTGTACAAGTTTTTTGGCAGCATGTGCCCTTTCGTCGGATTGTTTCCGCCTGCGCTGCGCGACGACACGGGCAGCTGGGTCGATGGTTAAATGGTGGCATGCGGTCTCAGGGTCCAAGCCGGGTATGTCTGCGACACTCCAAGCAAATAGATCAACATTGTCGTCAAGGCACTTCTTCAGCTGTTGCTTGACCTCGTCGGGCAGTCCCACACCAATCTTCACCCCTCTGTTGGGGTTATTGCTAAAGGCGATGACTTCAAACTCCCCGTCTGGAACTGGTCGCATGAAGGCTGATGTGGAGGAGCTGGTCGTCGCCGCCGACGTCCCTTCACAGCTATCTTCCTCGCCTTCATCTGAAATTTGGCTGTCAAGGTTGATAGTGTGTACAGGGAGTGCCGGCTTCTTGTCCGGTTGGCCGTCTTCAGATGGATGATCTTCTTCCCGTGCCCGCTTGGCTGCTTTGGGTGCTGCGCCACTGGTTTTTTCCCCGGGTCGCTACTTTGAAACATCTGCAGGCAGCCTCTATGTCCCCATGCAATGTCGCGACGTGACCCTTCTCCGTGTAATACTTTAACTTAAGGTGGACAATTGAAGGGACATCAACTAACTCTGCGAGGGCCGGTCTCCCCAAGATGCATTGGTACAATGACGGGCAATCGATCACCAGGAATTGGGTCTTGATTGACCTGGACGCCTCTTCTTCCCTGAATGTGACTGGGAGCTCCACGTACCCCCAAGGTCTTGCCGTGGCTCCGTTGAACCCCTACAAATCAGATTCCACGTATGGTGAGAGGTTCTTCTGGTCCAGCTTGAGGGCCCGAAATAGGCCGGTGTACATTATGTCCACCGAACTACCCTGGTCGACCAGGATTCTTCTGACGTCGGTGCTTGCCAATCTTGCCCTGACGAGCAAGGGGATGTGTGAGTTGGGAGAGCCTCCAGGCAGCTCTTCGCGGTAAAAGGTGATCGGTTGGGATCACCACTTGACCTTTTCTAGTGTGGATAAGCGGTCAGGGCTGCAATCAATAAGATGTACGGACTTTCGCTTGACAGATCCCACTGTCAGCTCATTGTACCCCTGCATGAGATAACCATGGCTGTAGGGAATGCTTCCCAAGTGCTGAGCGCGAACATTTGGGACGGCTCCTCGAAATCATCTGAGACGGCAAAGTCCTCTGGTCGCGTGATGGACATAGCGACCTGCGGGGGAGGACTGGACGGGGATGGTTCTGCTTCCTTCTTTGAATCTGACGCCTCCCATTTTGAAGATTCACATTTCTTGACATACTGCTTCAGATGACCCTCCTTGATGAGGATCTCAATAGCATCTTTAAGGTGCACGCAGTCCTTGGTCATGTGGCTGTGACTGTGGTGGAAGCGACAATATTTGCTTTTATCCAAGTTGCCTTTAGACGTCGTCGGTTTGGGGAACCTGACACCTCCCTGCTGGAACTCCGTATTGATACATTTGGAGAGAATGCGCTCGCGAGGAGAGGTGAGCAGGGTATACTCTGTGAATCGTCCAGCAGGCCCTTTACCTTCTCGGGGGCGATCGTCTTGTCGCCTCTCTTTTCCATGCCGGGACGTCTCCGGCTCATCTTTTTTGGTACCCGGGTATTTTCACGATCTCTCGCGTCCCGGGCATGGTATGCGGCCTCCTTCTCTTTGTACTGTATGTACGCTTCAGCTTTTCGGAGAAGTTCCATTAATGTTCGAGGAATCTCGATTCCGATGGCCTTGCAAAACTCGCTCTTTGGTCTCAAGCCCTTCTCGAGAAGATATTTTTTCATATGGTCCGTAGTACGGACCTCCACGGCTTCTTTGTTAAACCCTTCAATATATGCCCACAAGGACTCATCCTTGCCTTGTATGATAGCTTCCAAGGTGGCCTCTGACTTGGGATGTCGTCGGGAAGCCATAAAATGCCAGGCAAACCGGCTCTTCAGATCTCTCCACGACGTGACTGACCCTCGGGGAAGGCGCTTGAACCAAGCCATAGCCCCCTTCCTGAGGGTGATTGGGAACATCCTGCATTTTATGGCCCACTTACGTTGTGGTAGTGGGGCATTGTCTCTATGTTCTCTATGTGCTCGCCGGGATTAGAGGTCCTGTCATAGGTCGCTAAAGCAGGGGGCTTTTCCAACCCGCGAGGAATTCTCGTGTCCATGATCTCCTGCGAGAAGGGGCCATGGACGTCGTCTTCACTGCTTATGCTTGGGGAACAGGAGAAGGAATGGCTCCGACCGGGCTCCTGCTTCCCCGTGGAGAATGTCTGCACGAACGACGATGCTCATACTTTTCTGAGGGCCTGGATTTCTTTGGCGCGGGGGAACGTCTCGACTTTCGCGGAGGAGACAGGCGTCGTCTTCGTGCAAGATCGGACGCGGGCTCTTCTGATCTTGATCCTCTTTTCTCCGGGGAGAGGCTTCTGGATCTATCACGCCTCCGTTTCTGAGGGGGAGACCGGGGACGTGGAGACGAGTTGCGAGGCTTCTCCGAGGACAGACGCTCCTGGAGGACGTGCTCGAGAGCGTTGATCTTTTCACCTTGCTGGAAGATTAAGAGGTTTGATCTATTGAGGGAAGCTATGAGAGCAGCTGTGTTGGGGTCAGCATTTTGCAGAACCGGAATAGGCTCGAAAACACGATCTGCAGCCTGTGCTCGAGGCTTCACGTCATCGGGAGTAAGGGAGGCGGTTTTCCCATCACGATGATCTGTCTCCGAGAAAGTAGCTCCGGAGAGGATGTGGTCGGTGTTATCGGGGATAACGGCGAGAGTAGATTCTTGACGGACAACATCATTTTTGGTGGAGGCCATGATGATCGAAAAGGGTTTGAAGAGAGCTTTAGTCTTTGAAATGAAAAAGAGGGGATCTTGAATCAAAAGACGGTGAAGCTAGTTTCCCACAAATGGCGCCACTGATCGGAGGTGATCAGACTGGATCGTCGTGGCCTTCGCGTAGGGCAAATGATGCTTGAAGAAGAGGAGGGGGATGTACCTGCAAGACACTCCGACGCTCAAGTAAGAAAGGGTCAGAGAAAAGGGGCAAGTACAAAATGTGTTCTTAGGATGAATATTGGATACCCGACCTTCTCGAATGAGAGGGTTTTTATAGTGCCCCCAGCGCGTGGCCAACGGTCCCTATTTTCGGGGCAAAATAACCGTTTCCCAAAGAATAGGTAACTGCCCAAAACTAGCCGTTATGTCGGGCAAAGGCGTAGTTCCGGACACATGCCCATGGCAGTCCGGGGATTGACGAAACCATGCATGAGGGGCAGGTGTTCCGGGGAGGAGCGAATGTCTCTGAGTCTCATTTGTCCAAGATTGCCCAGTTGGAGGGCAGAAAGGTAAATTATGCCCTTTGTGGATTGGGCTTAGGCAATTGGGCCGTTCTGGGAGCAGAAGTGGATTGGGTCATACCTAGCCACTGGTCCAGTCCAGAACAATATATATATATATATATATATATATATATATATATATATATATATATATTAGATGTGATATTCTAATTTTTTTGAAAACATATTTTTACAATATTTAAAACAATTGTAAATGATCATTAATATTATTTTAGTTGATACTATATATAATTTTTCTTTTGTACAATTTTTTTTAGACTAATTTCCAAGTCAAACATTGAAACACAATAACACACGTGTTTTGATATATTATTCAAATTTAAATATGTATTTCATCTTTGAGAATCTACAATTTTGTTTTAGTTTATGTAAACTTATCTGTTTGGCTTTCATATTATAAGATAAGACTCAGTTTGATAGAAATAACGGTTGACAGATAAGCTAGCTGATAGGTTATGATTGATGGCTGATAGCTTATAGTTGATGGTTGATAAATGATACTCCTTCCGTCCCACAATGAGTGACCCATTTAGAATAAAATGGTGTCCCAAAATGTATGACCCATTTCAATTTCCAATGCAACTTTTCTTATTTTACCCTCTAATTAATATTACTTTCTTCATTCTCAATACATTATAAGGATATTTAAGTAAAAATATCATTCTCTCTCCTTCATTTATTCTTTTTTCTTAATATGTGTGAAAAGTCAACTGGGTCACTCATTGTGGGACGGAGAGAGTATATGATAAGCTAATTGAATTGTTTGTTAAAAGAGAATAATTACTATACACTGATAGTGTAAAAAGTTTTACATTGTTAATTCATCACCATCATCCGTTTGCATTATTGTAAAAGTTATTAAAATAAAAGTTTAACTTCTTTTTACATCTAATGTCTATAATTAACTGACAGTGTAAAATTCTTTTACACTGTCAATGTATTTCAATTAAATCATTGTTAAAATTAACGGTCTAAGTAGCTGATAAATGTAAAATGACATAAAAGGATATTTCTAAATTATTAATAAAATTCATATTTAAAATACTTTAAAGTTTTGTAATTTAAATTTATTAAATCTTTCATATACTATTATTATATTAATTTTTATATGCTAATTTTTTTTAACTTGTTTCAATTTTATAATAAAAAAGATAATGTTTAATATTAAGATGTACACCTAAAATAGTAAACTTATGAGACTTGAAAATCAACTCTATGTGAAATTGCAAACATACACTAATATAAAAAAATATTATTAATTTATAATAAAATGTATATCAAATTAATATTTAAAATATATAAAATTAAACATAATAATAAAACATATTCAACACATTTATGTAAATGTTGCAATAACATATAATAAAAATTTTGATAGTCTCAACTACAAATATATTAATCAAAAATAATAATCGAAATAAGTTTATTGTCTAATATTCCAAATTAAAGCAACAATATTGTTACGAATTTCCATCGTCTTGATTGATTTCTCTACTCCCCTCTGGTATGTCCCCACTCATGAGGTACATAATTTGGACGTGGTTTAGGACAGTAAATATTGGGTCATCGTATGAGTTAATGCGAATATAGTTATTCAATGCAAATGCTGCTATTATAACATCAATTTGAGTCTTACCACTAAATTGCGGCATTTTATTAAGTATCTTCCATCTTTTTTTTAACACTCCAAATGACCTTTTTATACAACTTCTAAGAGATGAATGTGCACAGTTAAAGGCTTCTTGAGAATTAGTTGAGGGTTCATATTCAAATTACGACTGATGATACCTTATCTTAGGATAAGACACAAAATATCCTTCTTTATCAGGATATCCTTTATCAACCAAATAGTATCTACCTTTTCTTTTAAAATTATGAATTTTAATATCCAAAAATTAATGTAAGTTGAGCTGTATTAAATTGGATACAATATCACCAAATTTTTTTATGGAGTTATTTAAATTGAATCAAATCATGTGTGTTTTTATATCTTTCAATACAATAATTTCTAAGCTTAAAAATAATTCAAACTCTATTGTGTTGGTGCTTCAACATCTCTTAGCAATGCACCATCAACAACCACTAGTTGTTTGTTTTTCTTACATGTTCTTTTATTGTGACCATATTCAAAACAAACCTTGCATCTATGGCTTGTGTTTGACCTTTGCCATCTTGTTTGGGATGCCTCATCAGGTTCTCTCCTATGGAGTTTCTTTGGTCTTCCAGGACCCCTCTTGAAACTTGGTGGCATGATTTTAGGATCAGTTGTCTTTGGCCATTTATTTTGCCCATTAATAGGAGTGATGACTTAATTGCAACATGCCAAATAGGTATCCTTATCATGCCAAAATCTGTGTTCAAATTCAGGATATTCTTCCTCAAAAACCTGCACCAGTCCCTGTTAACAACATATGCAAAAGCTGGCATTAAAGAACACATCAATAAGCAACAAAAGAAAAGTAACAATGAATGGAGATATTGGTCTTACCTTCTGTTGATTTGATATAAAACACCACTTATTGTCATTACCAATGTCATCAAGAAGCAATCTAATAAACCAACTCCAAGAGTCTTTTGTTTCAGTTTCTACAACCCCAAAAGCAAGTGGGAGATATTGGTCATTAGCATCCCTACTGACAGCAATCAACAAGATTAAAAAATGGGGGGGGGGGGGGGTATACCAGAAATGTCCAGCTTGAATGTGTTTCCAATCGATGCCTTCCTCAATTCAGTTGCATATGACCACATCATGCTGTATTGCTTGGCTGAGTCCCCTTCAACAACCCTTCTAGCTAGCTGTCTTGCTTTAAAATCCCTACAACCAGTTATCTCTATAGCAAACCTCAACCTTACATCAGCTACCACTTCATTCAATTTTATGTCTGAATTGTTCTTCAGCTTGTCAACTATCACTCTAGAAACCCATTCTGTATTTGCATTTTTGTTGAAGAATTTTCTGCCACACTTATGCTTCTGAAATAATGTCTTGATCCTAAATGTTATTGTTCTCAAAACCCTACTACATAACACAGTGTAGTTACATTGCTTTTTATCCTTGCAGACAATCCTACACCTATTTAGGTCATTTTTAGCAAACATTACCTCTCTACCATTCTGCACATTATGTTCCAACACAACTTTCTTAAATTGTTTCAAGGATGAGAATTCCATTCTAACCTTAAACAATAATTCCTTTCCGAGCTTCTCATCTTCATTAAACCTTATCATTGGAGGCCTTTCATCAACACTGTCATTGTCTCCTCCACTATCAAGCTCATCAGTCATGTAATCATCTTTAATCACATGTTCCCTATCCATCTCAGTTGTAGTATAAACATTGTTGTTCACTTGACTTGTACCCTCAACAACATTTGGCTGTCTCCTAGACACAGAAGCATCAACTCCATTGTTTAAACCTACACCTACATCCTCATCACAATCATGCATCCTATCTTCTTCACTATCTTCAAATTGAATCTTATCCAAAGTAGCTTCACTTGACTCACTCTCATCATCACCTTCAACATTTTCTTGCCCTTTTTGTCTCTCTAATACATTCTCCATAAATGTCTTCTCACCACTTTCCAACTTTGCCTCAGTGTAAATCTCAACTTCACACTTACTATTCTCAGCACACACAGCTAACATAGTTGCATCCTTATCGTTAACTAAGGGTTTTAAATCATTTTCCAGACTACCATGTTCAGACTTCCACCACATTCTAGCATCTTCAGTGTTAAAGGAAGGGTCCATAGTTTTGATTAGGTCACGAGCTTCAAAATAAGACCAATAATCTGTGTCTTGTCCACTAAAAGCATACACATCCCCCCTTCATATCTCAACCCAACATCCTTTATAAAAGACCCTTTTGTATAAAATACTACCTTAAATATCCCCATACCCTACACATTACAAAAACAACAGAAGGGTATATCAGACTTTGCAAAATCAATACAAAACCCTAACCAACCCCAGTCAACGAAACGCAACACAACAAATAACAACTACAGTTTTCAACATAAGTTTTCGAAGAAAGTAAACAAATAGTAAGTGGGAATACATTAATGAAATCCAATTACCTGAGGTTTGGGACCACCTCTGTCTGGAGCGAAAAGCGATTGGGAATGGAGAGAGGGACCACCACGCACGAACGGTCGTCTTCAAGAAGCATACTCGGAGATAGGGATTGTGCTATTCTTAAGTTAAGTGATAATGTTATTTCAGAAGCATACAAATCATGCCACATCAGTTAATGTAATCCAAAATAAGTTAATTATTTAATCCACCAAGACAGACACGTCATCTTCCGTTAGCCCCATTTGACGTCAGAGACTCATAATTGAGACGGAAAATTTTATAGGGACCAATTCTTAATGAAAAATTTTAGAGGGACCAAAATTGAAAATCTCTATATTTATAGGGACTTAAAACTTATTTAACCCTAGTTTATATATTCATAAAATCATATCATAAAATTCTCACAATACCAAATGTTTGCCACTAATTAATAAACTAGAACAAATTAAATATGAGTAGTAGTATTCTAATTACTGCCCATGTATGTAAATTTAAATTATTAGAAAATATTAAGAAAACATTTTACATATAAGTTTAATATTATATATATATATATATATATATATATATATATATATATATATATATATATATATATATATATATATATATATATATATATATATATATATATATATATATATATATATATATATATATATATATATATATATCAAAACTTTGTACAATTTGTTTTCACGTGGATCTTCTTAAATTTCATAGTATAAGATCAGTATCTCCTTGTGTTTGATTAAATAGTGTGACGGGAATATCTCTACATATAAATCAAATATTGAACATGTGGCAATTTGTTGTGTTTATCATTGTAAGCATTACGATGATCACTCTCTCTGTCTTTCCATGATAGAATAAAAAACCAACAGTTTAATGATACTCTTTATAAAGTACTGACGAGTCTTGCGAGAGATATACAACAACAGCTTCAATACAAAAATGGAAACCGAGAGAAAGCTAACAAAACAATGTACAGAAAAAATACAGTTAAAAAATAATAGAATAAAAAAAACCTGCTGCAAGGAGATTGAACACTTGTTACGTTCCACCTTGCCGAAACCTAGCTTCAACTCATAAAGTAACTTAGCTTCCATTCACAGGGTATAAATTAGATTTATTTAAGTTATTAATTAAATTGGGTTGGGCCTGGGATAATACATAATTATTTTTTATTTTTTATTAAAATAAATTATAAAGGGTAAAAGTGAAATTTAGTTAAAATAATAAGGATAAAATTAGAAGAAAAAAAAAGCTATAAACTATAACGCTAATTGAAATAACGTCGAGAAGATAAGCTATACGTTAGTAAAATAAGCTATAAGCTCGTTATAAAAAAATCGTTACCAAACATGTCTTTTATTATCCTATGAGCTTATAAACTATAAGCTATAAGTTCAAAATTTAGTTTGCCAAACAGAGCCAAAATATATGTTGTTCTTTTATTTTTAGTCTTTACAAAAATTATTTATATCGATTTTTGTCTCTCTAATATCTATATTATTTCTCCTCTAATCTATATTAGTGAGGTCAATTTTAATATGCAAAATTTGTAAAGAATAAAAAAACAAGAATAAAAAACAAATTCACATATATATATATATATATATATATATATATATATATATATATATATATATATATATATATATATATATATATATATATATATATATATATATATATATATATATATAAGATTGCACTAGGTTTTTTTTTGGCATTTTTAAATTTTGAAGATATTTATTATACACGCTAACTGTTTTGATGTGATTAACAAGTTGGAAAAATCAAGAGTTTAAGAAAATTATTACTCTGTTAGGTTTGAATGGAGATCTAATCTGCACGGGCTCTCTAATGTTGGCCATTGATATGGACACATTCCTTGGTCGACTCTTCTTCCTCAAAGACTCCGCTGTTTTCACCCAAACCCAACACAAAAGAAATCATTTGCACAAGCTCTTCAAAATACATGTGACATATCAGTTTTTAATTTTCCCAAGCATTGCCTCAAAGGTATGCGTCTCTTGATAAGATACCTGAAGAGGCTTATAGAGCAGAACTCGAATGTGCAAATATAATTTACACGGAAGATTGATAACTAGTAAAGGTAATGTGCCACTATTGAGTCCATTCACTAATTAGGATTTAACTCCTTTGTAACGTGACTATTTTGATTCTTCATTCAAATCAAAGGAGGATCTCAAAAAAATTTGGAATGTAGATATATGGAATGTTAAATCTTCGCTCATGCATTCGTCTGCATGGACGCTAAAATTTGAAGATAACACATGCTCAAGTCTAGCTACGGGTGCATGCTCTACCCTTAGAGTATTGGGAACAAACTACTTTATTTGAAATTGCTTCTGGTATCATCACTCCTTTATGAATTGAGGAACTTACAAGAAAAATAACTTGAGGGGATTTTACGCATGTGCAAATAGACCTTAACATTTTAAATACTCTCCATTAACTTATTTTTGTGGAACAAGAGGGTTATGTGTTCTTTTTTGAATTGGAATATGAGAGTTTGCCACTTTGTTGTTGATGCAAGTCGTAAGTGAACGACAATGTGAAGCAGTACAAAAGACATGGAACCACAGAGATATTGTTTGATTACTTACTCTAGCGATGTAAAACTAATGCAATTGAAATATTGAGGTTTCAATGTTGATGAATAAAATTAACAGAAATAAAATACATGACATGGGGTACATGACTACCTATCCTGACGTACCCAATTGACTCTTCGAATTGAATATGAGAAAAATAGAGCGAGTTATAGAAAATAGACAAAATTGTATAATTCCTACTTTTGCAGTGTGTGTACTCTCTCAGATGGATAATTCATCTAATTTCGCTAGCATGGATCATTCATTTGAGAGCATTATTTAGCGCCGCTATGAGGATTTCTCAATCGAGAGTGAGATACCCTTTCAGTGTCATTTCGAACTTGGTTGTTTAGCAATCCACTTTCGAATGCTGATTCATATCCTTTCCGTATACGATCAGTATCCGAGTCACCTCGACTTTTGCAAACAATATAAATATATTTAAGTGTTTGGACTCTAAAATAACAATTTCTCTTATTTTTCTCATATTCGTATACAAATGACTCAATCGGGGTTCACCATGAGATAGATCTCACAACCCCTTTTCCCTAATAAACTACTCAAACATAATTAGAGACATTGTAAAATAAATGATAAAAAGGATATCATGCTTAATTTAACAAACAAAATAAAAGCAATAACAATTTAAATGGTGAAGATAAACTTGAATGAATACAAAATTACTTGAATAATGATAATACAAAAAAGATCCAAGGAGACTTGAGTACATTGATAGGAAAATAGAAGTTACAGAAAAAATAACTCACAAAAAATTTAAGGCATAAAACTAAAGCTGAATCAAGTAAAAATGTGGTAAAGCATATTGTTTGTTACTAAGGATCCTAATTTTATCATAATACTCTCTTTCACGTTATTCCTTTATGACACCAATATCAGTTTTTTCTTTTCATTTTTGAAAAGCTACCCACATGACCACTCATAAAAGGGACCTCATAAACAATACACACACACACACACACACACACACACACACACACACACACACACACATACACACACACACATCTTACGTTTGGAAAAGTTGCAGCTACACACTCATCTTCTTTTATTTTCTCTTCTCCAACCTCATCTCAACTCGCCTACCTTTCTCATATGCCGCGTGAATCTACAACTGCCACCCTTCAACCTTCATCCTTCACAACAACACCCTTACACTGCTATCACCGATGCAAAACTGAGATCACCACCATCACAAACTCATCAACAACAATCTCGACCGAACCTTCACTTCCCGTTTCAACTAGACGCAATAATCAACGCAACAACTCAGCTACGACTTCTTCAATCTCTCATGATAAAGCTCTCTACCACGTTTATTTTTTGGTTGGTATTTGTTTGCTTTTTTGATTTTAGGATTTAGCTGATGAGAAGTTTTGTTTCTTGTTTTTTTGGATCTTCCTTTCAATCTGTTAGAGAATTGATTATTGAAAATGATGGAGAAATTTCTAAAATATTAAATTGATAAATATTAATGGTTAAATTAACAAAATAAATGGCCAAAAGTTGCAACTGTCTAGAATAGAACCAGAGACCCTATAATGATTGGGTGCATGGTTAAAAGGTGCAACCACCAGATCAACACAACTTTTCATGAAAATGTTTGTTTTTATTGATTACAATAGTTCGTGAATGGCCATGTTGGAATCAAATGAAACATTGTTTCTCCACACCAATCGGTACAAGTTTTCTTATAAATAGATATACTTGTCAGCCATAAAATACACACAAAAATTACTTATTCAAGTGGCAAAAATTATATTCAAGTCATTATTTTATTTTTTTAGTGCACAACAATAAATAATGGAACTTTATTCCGTAAAATATTGTTGATCGATATGCTTAATGTGAATTATGCGATTCATGTTAAGGTTTCCAAAGTATCCTGAAGGGGATTCGCTGGTTAACCCATTTGCATCCAATTTGTCTAAATTGGTGGGGCGAATCGAACCTAAAGCTTAGTGTAAACACACGCTTTGGAATTTATTTTGTGCAACTTTCATCGTACCGTTTTCATATTCTTCTTGTTCATGTTTTGCAGCAACCCCAACACAAGATCTAACAATCTTTAGGTTCGATTATGATTTTTTGTGATTAATTTATGGTTGCAACTTTGATGGAGAAATGGATTCATACTTTCCTATTCATAACCATGGTGAAAGGTACTTAATAATTCGATTACATTAATATATATTCAATTTTGAAAAATTTAATGACATAAACATGTTCTGCCAATATTCCATCATTATGTGATGAAATCATGAAATGTGTTGGTTTCTTAATTTTAAAACAAAACGTTGCACCCATATGTCAATTCAATTGTTATGAATATGCTACATGTTGCAGTTCAGTATAATTGAATATGAAATTGATATATTTGAATGTGGTAAAGTTGGTATCAAATTGGCATAATGCATGAAATTATGTGATGATATTATAGTGGTATCATTTTAGATTGGTGAAAGATACATATTGAGTATGCAATATATGTTCTTATTATTGAAACAATGCATTGCTACATAATGCATAAAAGTGACGTTTGATATTGAATGATTATGATAAGTTTAGTCACACTGTTTCAAGGAATAATGATACTATGCAATTAGTTAATGACCATTTAAAATATATATTTGTAATGGAATGGTAGCAGATTTTGCATGAACGAATGACTCAGTATGGTAGAAAAATTATTTGTTTATTTGTTAGTATTATTATTTAAAGAAACTTTGATTTTAAAATTTTGTATCTATTATTTATTTAACCAAATTAATTTGTATGAAGGTTATATTGAAATGAAAATTTGAAATTTTTGAAGTATGAATTTATTGATTATCAAAAGTAGTCAAACTATTAAAGTTTATAATTTCAAATTATACAAATTCAATTGTGTAATTTACTTTCATAATTATAGTGTTAATGGATATGGAATTTGTTAATCACCAAAGTGGTCAAATTCATAAAAGTTTACAATTTTTGTTAAATATCTAATTCTTTGTTTTAAAAACATTAGATTTGATCTAAAAAGAATAGAAATAAATTCTATGGTGTTATTTTTATATGTAATTTACTACTCACATGTTTGAACCCATAGGTGGTTTTAAGCTCCGGCCAGCCTGGGCATGTGTCCAGGCTCTGGCCAAAAAAATTCTTCTTTACACAACAATTTTGAAAATTACGGCGGTTAAATAGTGCTATTACGGCGGTCTAAACCGCCACAATTAACGAAAATGCAAAAATATAAAAATTTCAACCAAAAATTAAATTATGAAAGTGATAGCGGTTTAAACCGCCACAATTAATGAAAATGCAGAAAAATACAAATATAAACCAAAAATTAAATTATAAAAGTGTTATTACGACTGTTTAAAACCGCCACAATTAATGAAAATGCAAATTTAAACCAAAATTAAATTATAAAAGTGCTATTATGGCGGTTTAAACCGCTACAATTAATGAAAATGCAGAAAATACAAATTTAAACAAAAAATTAAATTATAAATTATAAATTATGAAAAAAAAATACATGTATAATGTTGTAAATTATGGTTTAAACCAAAATTTTTACATTTTTATGCATAAAAATACAGGTTTAAACCAAAATGTTATAAATTATGCAAAAAATTATATTTTTATGCAATTAAGTATACATTACATCAATTTTTTTGATATTATATTATTTAGATTCAACTACATTACAAAAAGTGCAAGAATTGAAATAAAGATTAAAGTTGCAATTTATGACCAAATTAACTAAAAATTAAAAATGAATACTTAGAAGAAATAAAAATTAACATAAAAGTAGCAATTACTAAAATTAAAAAAAAAACATGTACAGTGTTGTAAAAAAGAAGTAGAAAAGAATAAATTTTATCCTCAAATATATAAAAAATATATTAGGACTCTATACAATTCTATAGATCAATTTCTACAATTATAAAAGAAAATATTCGATTTAAAAAAACAATAAAAACAAAATTCACTGTAAAGGAATTGACGTGTCAAAATAAAGGCTGTCAAAACTGCCATTTTTCTATTAACACTACATCAGTTTATAAAACTGTCATATTTTAATGTAAATAATGTCGGTTTTATTAAACGCAATTTTAAAACCGTCATATTTCATACAAATTTTTGCGGTCTTTAAATTTTTGCCCAGACTTTAAAAAAATTCTGGCTCCGCCACTGTTTGAACCCACTGTATGAAATAAAAGTTAGTTATCACAAATTTGTATGATCATGATTGTCAAAATGGTTAATGCATTAAATATATTTTAGATATATTTAAGTGGAAGTAAAACTTCAAAATAAAAAAGGTTAGTAAATGAAGAATGACATAAAAGATGTGGATATGACAAAATAAATGACTAAATTGTCATGGTGATAGTTTGTCAAAACTATCAAGAATATAAATATAGTTTGTATATGATAATTGTACTAATGTGCTAAAAGTATCATGTTTTGATGATATATGGTAAATACTATCAAGAGTACATAAGTAATCATATACATGATTAGTTGACAAATTAAATATTAAAAAATTATTAAAGTTTGGAAAATTTTGCAATTCTTTGACGAAAGGATTGACAAAGATATGATGTCTTTGGATATAATTGAATACAATGAAGACATCATTAGGGATGTGGAACAAGATCGTATCTAATTAATCATCAATAGTGGAAACTCAACTCACACTTGATTAATGTTAAGTCTTGAGTTCAATGATGAAAGTACACTATTAGAGTGATTGAAGTACTTAATAATAGATACATCCCAAGGGGTAAAAGTACTTGGACCATAAGAATAAGTGTGGTAGGATGAAGTTTTCTTCTTAATAGACATATATCATAAGTTTGATGGAATGCATAATTATGGGTGCATTTCTGATATAGTCTACCTATATGAGAATGAAGTGGTGCCGTTTCATAGAGTTCAAGGGCTTGACTCTTAAATTCTCATGAAAAAGATATGAGACACAAGGCCTTATTATATGTGTCCTATTAATAATTCGATCAATGGTACTTAGATTTCATGTGTGAGTTATGCACACTTGTTCTAATGAATAATTGGTTCAAAGCTTGTCTACCAATCTATTCCGGGATGAGTGAAAACTTAACTTACTAAGTATTGGTTCAAATCGTAAGATATCTTTATCTGAAACCATGAAAGTTCCTGAATAATGGATTTAGATATATTTTGAAAATGGTGGGGGATTGATGGAGAAATTTCCAAAATATTGAATTAATAAATATTAATGGTTAAATCAACAAAATAAATGGCCAAAAGTTGCAACAGTCTAGAATAGAACCAGAGACCCTATAATGATTGGGTGCGTGGTCAAAAAGTGCAACCACCAGATCAACACAACTTTTCATGAAAATGTTTGTTTTTATTGATTACAATGGTTCATGAATGGTCATGTTGGAATCAAATGAAACATTATTTCTCCACACTAATCGATACAAGTTTTCTTATAAATAGATATACTTGTCAGCCATAAAATACACACAAAAATTACTTATTCAAGTGGCAAAAATAATATTTAAGTCATTCTTTTACTTTTATAGTGCACAAGAATAAATAATAAAACTGTGAGATTTGGGTCGAACTCATGCTGTGTCGAAGGAGAGCTTTCATGTGTTTTGACAGGAGGCAAGCATGCAGTCGAAGCTTGCTCACATGCTGATGCCTGATTGTTACAAATTGTAGTCGAAGTCTGTTCTAGTTTGTAGTGTCGAAATTTATTTTCTGTCGAATTGGGCCTTGTGTTAAGGATCCAGTTGTTTAGGTTTCTTGGGCTGCAAGTTACCTAGTTGGCCTATAAATAGGCTAGTACACTCAGGTTGTTGAGTGTGGCAAATTGTGATATTCACTTGTAATCATTTGTGACTTTAATGAGAAAGTGAATAGTAAACAAAATTTTATTTGCCCAATCCTTGTTGTTCCTTCGTGTTATCTTCTTCTTCTTCTTGTTGTTTTTTTCTTTTCCGTTAACCCTTGTTTGGTTCTTGATCATCAAGAAACCATTAATACTTGTTACAAAGACATCATTTCTCACAACAAATTGGTGCGGTGAGCATGGAGAAGATGGCTTCAACAAAGTATGAGATTGAAAAGTTCACCGGAGTGAATGATTTCGGTCTGTGGCGCTTGAAGATGAAAGCTCTACTGGTACAGCAGGGATGTTTGGAAGCGTTGAAGGGACTGGCAACCATGGATGCTGCGTTGACGGAAAGAGAAAAGACGATAATGATCGAGAAATCACACATCGCAATATTGTTGAGCCTTGGTGATAAGGTTCTTCGGCAGGTATCAAAGGAGACGACGACATCGGGGTTATGGGTGAAGCTTGAAAGCTTGTACATGACCAAATTATTGGTAAATCGTTTGTACCTGAAGCAAGCTCTGTATTCATTCAAGATGAGTGAAGACAAAGCTTTGACTGAGCAGTTGGATATGTTCAACAAGATGATTCTTGATCTTGAAAACATTGATGTGAAGATCGATGACGGAGATCAAGCACTGTTGCTGTAATGTGCTTTGCCCAGATCGCATGGTCACTTCAAAGAAACTCTCTTGTATAGAAGAGAGTCCCTGACCTTTGAAGAAGTTCAAGCAACCTTGTATTCGAAGAATTTGAACGAAAGAAAGGAGCAGAAACCTTCATCAGTTGGCGAAGGGTTGTCCGTGAAAGGAAGACCGTCAAAGAAAGATGGTAGGTTTGACAAGAAAAAAGGAAAGGCTCAGCAGAAGTCTTATGGTAGTGATATGTCTAGTATCAAATGTTATCATTGTAAGAAGGAGGGTCACACAAGAAAGGTGTGCCCTGAGCGCCTGAAGAATCATGGAGGTAAGGACAATGGGAATGTAGCTATTATGCAAGATGGTTATGAATCATCTGATATCCTTGTGGTGTCGAGCAGCAACTCTTGCGAAGAGTGGATTATGGATTCTGGATGTACTTAGCATATGACTCCAAACAAGAATGTGTTTGAAGAATTGTGTGATCAAGATGGTGGATCAGTGCTGCTGGGAACAATAAAGCTTGCAAGATTGCAGGTATTGGATATGTTAGATTCAAGCTCCATGATGAGTCAATTAAGCTATTGACTGGGGTTAGGACTTAGGTATGTACCTGACCTTAAGAGGAATTTAATTTCTCTTGGTGAATTCGACAAGAAAGGATATGTCTTCAAAGGAGAGCAAGGTATTCTGAAAGTCATGAAGGGGTCGAAGGAAGTCTTGAGAGGAATGAAGAAACAAGGCTTGTATACCCTTGAGGCTGAGGTTGTAAGTGGTTCGACAAATGTTATATCAACAAAACCTGTGTCGAAGAGAGAATTATGGCACATGAGATTGGGCCATGTCAGGGAAAGAGGCCTGGTCGAATTGGGGAAGCAGAACCTGCTAAGAGCTGACAAAGTCGAAAAGTTGGAGTTTTGTGAATCTTGTGTATTTGGTAAATCCTGTAGGGCAAAGTTTAACAAAGGAAAGCAAACAACACATGGATCCCTTGATTACATTCATGCTGATCTTTGGGGGGCCTGCAAGGAATCCTTCACACTCAGGTGCAAGGTATTTTCTATCCATCGTTGGCGATTATTCCAGAAAGCTATGGGTATTCATTCAGAAGACGAAGGATGAAACTTTTGAGAATTTCAAAAGTTGGAAGGTTCTGATCGAAACTCAAACTGGAAGAAAGGTTAAGAGGTTGAGAACTGACAATGGCCTTGAGTTCTGCAACAAAGCATTCGACAATTACTGTGTTGAGTCTGGGATTGCAAGGCATAAGACTGTAGCAGGTACTCCTCAACAAAATGGCTTAGTTGAGAGATTCAATCGAACAATCCTTGAAAGGGTTAGATGCATGTTGGTTAATGCTGGATTGAAGAAGGTGTTTTGGGCATAGGCTGTTTCGACAGCAGCTTATCTGATAAATAGATGTCCCTCGACTGCGCTGGGAATGAAGACACCTGAAGAAGTTTGGTCAGGTCATCCACCAGATCTCGACAAACTGAGAGTATTTGGATGTTTAGCATATGCTCACATTAGGCAAGACAAGGTCGAACCTAGAGCTCTGAGATGCATGTTCCTTGGATATCCTGAGGGAGTCAAGGGTTATAGGCTGTGGTGCCTAGAACCAGGTCACAGAAGATGTATCACAAGTTGTGATGTAGTTTTTAATGAGGTCGAAATGGCTTTCAAGAAAACTGGTGATGTTGGTCGAAGTGCAGAAATCTCTGAAGAGGAGCTGGAACAGGTAGAGATGTCTGTTGAGGTGGAGCATAGTAATGCTGAAGTGCATAGCCCAGATGAAGTCGAAGAAGAAGAGCAAGATGGTGATGAGGTTGAAGAAACTGTCGATGACTACCTACTGGCTAGAGATAGGTCGAGAAGAGTCATCAAGCCACCTCAGAGACTTGGTTATGCAGATCTTATAGCTTTTGCCTTAATCTCTGCAAGTGAGGTACTTGACGAAGAACCTAGAGATTACAAGGAAGCTATAAGGAGTCGAAACAAGACTGAATGGTGAAAAGCCATGGATGACGAGATGAAAATCTTCATGATAATAACACTTGGGAGCTGATTGAGAAACCTGGAGGAGCCAGGTTAGTCAGTTGTAAGTGGATTTTCAAGGTCAAGGAAGGAATCGAAGGAGTGATGTCGAAGCGCTTTAAGGCGAGGCTGGTTGCTAGGGGGTTCACTCAGAAAGAAGGAGTCGACTTCAATGATGTGTTCTCACCTGTTGTAAAGCATAGATCCATTCGAATGCTGTTGGCCATGGTGGCAAAGTTCGACTTAGAACTTGAGCAAATGGATGTGAAGACAACATTTTTGTATGGTGATCTAGATGAAACGATCCTGATGCGTCAGCCTGAAGGGTATTCAGAAAAGGGTAAAGAAGATTATTTGTGTAAGCTGAATAGGTCTTTTTATGGCCTGAAACAATCTCCTCGACAGTGGAACAAGAGATTTGACAAGTTCATGACATACATTGGTTTCACTATAAGTCAGTTCGATCACTGTGTTTACTTTATATTTTGACCTGGAAACTCACTTGTTGTATTGCTGCTGTATGTGGATGATATCCTCATAGCTAGCAACAGTGTTGAGGATATAACGAAGGTGAAGGCTGAACTCAGTAAGGAGTTTGAAATGAAGGATCTGGGAGCTGCAGCCAGGATTCTTGGGATTGACATCCGGAGAGATTGAAAGCAGTCGAAGTTGTGCTTATCTCAAGAGACATACCTACAGAAGCTTCTCGACAAGGTTGGTATGTCGAATTCGAAGCCTGGTGTGACACCTACAAATCCTCAGTTTAAGCTTAGTACTACTCAAAGTCCAAGTACTGAAGCTGAAAGAACCTATATGAATAGCATTCCATATGCTAGTGTAGTGGGTTCTTTGATGTATGCTATGGTTTGTACGAGGCCAGACATAGCATATGGAGTGAGCCTTGTGAGCAGGTATATGGCCAATCCTGGAAAGGCGCACTGGCAAGCTGTAAAGTGGATTCTCAGGTACATAAATGAGTCTCTGAAAAGAGTCATGATTTATGGTGGAGCCTGTGGTGGTGATAACATAGTCGAAATTGAAGGATTTGTTGACTCTGATTGTGCAGGTTGTATGGATTCCAGAAATTCTATTTCTGGATATGTGTTCACAATGTTTGGCACAACAATTAGTTGGAAAGCGACGCTTCAGAAGGTTGTTGCCTTATCAACCACTGAAGCTGAATATATTGCTCTCACTGAAGCTGTGAAGGAAGCATTGTGGATTGAAGGTTTTGCAAAAGAGTTGAAACTTCAAGGTCGAAGTATCACTGTTAAATGTGATAGTCAAAGTGCAATACACCTGTCGAAGAATTCAGCCTATCATGAGCGAACTAAGCACATTGATGTGAGGCTGCACTTCGTCAGAGAGATAATCGAGCATGGTGAAGTCCAGGTGCTGAAGGTTTTGACTGAAGACAATGCTGCTGATATGATCACCAAGACGTTGCCAAGTTGCAAGTTCTTCCACTGTATGCAGTTGATAAAGCTGCATGATGAAAGCTAGTTGATTCCCTTGTTGCTGAGTTAGATCCAAGGTGGAGATTTGTGAGATTTGGGTCGAACTCATGCTGTGTCGAAGGAGAACTTTCATGTGTTTCGACAGGAGGCAAGCATGCAGTCGAAGCTTGCTCACATGCTAATGCCTGATTGTTACAAATTGTAGTCGAAGCCTGTTCTAGTTTGTAGTGTCGAAATTTATTTTCTGTCGAATTGGGTCTTGTGTTAAGGATCCAATTGTTTAGGTTTCTTGGGCTGCAAGTTACCTAGTTGGTCTATAAATAGGCTAATACACTTAGTTTGTTGAGTGTGGCAAATTATGATATTCACTTATAATCATTTGTGACTTTAATGAGAAAGTGAATAGTAAACAGAATTTTATTTGCCCAATCCTTGTTGTTCCTTCGTGTTATCTTTTTCTTCTTCTTGTTTTTTTCTTTTCCGTTAACCCTTGTTTGATTCTTGATCTTCAAGAAACCATTAATACTTGTTACAAAGACATCGTTTTTCACATCAAGAACTTTATTCCGTAAAATATCGTTGATCGATATGCTTAATGTGAATATGCGATTCATGTTAAGGTTTCCAAAGTATCCTGAAGGAGATTCGCCGGTTAACCCATTTGCATCCAATTTGTCTAAATTGGCGGGGGCGAATCGAACCTAAAGCTTAGTGTAAACACATGCTTTGTAATTTATTTTGTGCAACTTTCATCGTACCGTTTTCATATTCTTCTTGTTCATGTTTTGCAGCAACCCCTAACACAAAATCTAACAGAAAATAGTTTGTGTGTTCGAGTTCGATTTTGTTTTGCTGCATATGGTTTCGAATGTTTTGGACTGATATAATGTGAAAAAATTCATTGCTGTTGCTGTTATACTGAGTCAAACATTTTGATTCTGAATTTCTCATGGATGGTGTATTTATATAGTTTATGATTTGATTTTGCTATAGTATGTTTGTTTATTGGAATGATACAATTTGGTGAAAATATTGTTGTTGCCTTTGTTCTTTTTAACACTGCATTGTGGCCATTATTTTTTCATTCTTTTTATCATTGCATCATATTGTTATTTCTCCTTTTGATTTTCAAAACTTTGTTGTTGTTCATGTTTGGTTTGTATTCATGCGTTAATGCTTGGGGTTGCTGTTGCATTGTTTCATGAATAAGAGAGGAAAATTTCTGAATGAGAGAACACCCAGGGGTACCGAATGCTTTTCGGTTGTGAAAGTGGAAAGGATTGTTTCTGCATTTGATGGACGAATGGGCTTGCTGACACCATTTTATAGCTTTGAGGCTTCATGTCTCTTTCATTCATATTTAATTTTTTTTACACGTTTAAATCATAACAAGAGAGATGGTACCCACCTAATAATCTTTGTACCTCTTCTTTTAAAAAGAATTATTTTAGATAGATTTATTTTACATATTCTTTTTTATATATTTTAATTGTGGATCTTTTCTTTTATTAATGAACTTTGGGATTGTTTTTTTGGAACGTTAAAATTCTCATTCCTATTTATAGATTTTTTTAGTTTTGGTGTCATTAAAATATTTACAAAATAAATCACTTTTTAAAACCTAAAAAAATCATCTCCTTTATAAATAGAATTACACTACTATCTTACCATTTTTTTAATAATTGCTAATAACCTTTTTATTTGTAGTTAATTATTTTAATTAGATAATTATATTATGAATGTTCATACTAACATGTAAATAATCACATTCGAATTCGCTAACATTTCAATTCAAATTTCATTAACTTTTCATAATTTCAACATTCAAATTGAATTTCAAAATCTGTTTCAAAACAAATACAATACACTTTCAAAATCAAATAAAACACAACGTTAACCTTTTTTAAAATAAAATACGAAAGAAGAGGACTGTTAGAATCTAACATTCTAGCAGAACCCTCGAATGACCAGTCCCAAGCCTCGCGCATTGGGGTAGCCGTTCATTCTTTCTTTCGTTCTTAAATCACTAATTATCAACTTGGACGAATAAGAGCCGTCAAGATCTAGCATCTTAGCGCAATCTTTGAACAATTGATAATCATCAAATGTTCGTTGTCCATCAAACAACTTCCAGTAATAACCTTGGACAAATAAGAGACGTCGAGATCTAGCATCTTGGCACAACTCTTTGAAAAATTGATTATCATCAAGTGTTTGTTTACCATCAAACAACTTTCAGTAATATCCGTGGATGAATAAGAGCCTTTAAGATCTAGTATCTTGGCACAACTCTTTGAACAATTGATTATCATCAAGAGCTCGTTGTCCATTAAACAATTTTCATAGTAACTTGGACGAATAAGGGCCGTTAAGATCTAGCATCTTAGCCTAACCCTTTTGAGCAATTGATTATTATCAAGAGCTCGTTGTCCATCAAACAACTTTTAGCATTAATTTGGACGAATAAGAGCCGTTAAGATCTAGCATCTTGGCATAACCCTTTTGAACGATTGATTATCATCAAGAGTTCGTTGTCCATCCGATAATTTTCATTATCAACTTGAATGAATAAGGACCGTTGGAATCAAGCATTATAGCATAACTCTTTGAACATTTGATCAAATGTTCGTCATTCACTTAATATACCTCAATCATCAAACTCTATTTCTCTCGTCACCGTGCGATTAAAACTTTTTTTTCAAAAGAACGATGTTTAGTTCCTTCTAATGCGCCTGTAAACTAAATGCTTAAGCCTCCGCCGAGAGTAGAAAAGCTAATGTTTCACCCTTAGATCGTGACCTAAACAATTGTTCGATATAACAAACAAACTTTGTAGTCCCAGAACTACAGACACTCTGATTTCTCATTTATCAATGAGAACACGTAGGCACAAGGACCCTAATCCTTGGCGAGCCACCTTTTTCTTTTTTCCCCGTAGTCCCGAACTACGATTTCTCTGATTCCATCCTTGTAAGGATACGTAGGCACTTGACTGCGAAATCTTGGTGAGCTCCCTAGTAATAAAAACCCTTAGGTCTTTTCTCTTTAATAAAAATCCAAAAATATTTCTTTCTTTTCCCTCTCTTTTCCCACTCAATAAGTAGAAGATTAGAAATTAGCATTAAGCTAACGTGCATTCAACCCTAACTCAATGGTTCCCGTTGAGTACAACGGACCTGAGGGGGTGCTAATACCTTCCCCTTGCGTAACCGACTCCCGAACTCAGATATTGATTGCGATGACCATATCTTATCCTTTCTTTTTGGGATTTTATTCAATATTTTCCCTTTCCCTCTATGGGAATAAATAAAGATCGGTGACGACTCTGTTAAGTCCATCCTGCGGGCGTACGATTGCGCTTCATGAGGTCGTTCTCATTTTTCGAGGTACGACATTGGTGTTTTTAGCAAGGTCAACCAACTCATTAACAACTACTACACCATCAACCAAGAGCCGACCTTTCAGAAAAAGTGATTGGTTAAATGACATAATTTTATCCTTGAATTTTTCTAGTTTGGAAGCCAGAACCTTTGCCACAAACTTATAAAGAGATCCCACCAAGGAAATATGAGAAAAATCCTCTGGATTGGTAGGCTAATCTATCTTAGGGATACTACTAATAAATTAGGAGGAAAAACTGCGAGAGAGAGAGAGAGAGACGTCATACAATGAATATGCTCAAACTTTGATATCAAATCCTTGTTAAGAAAAGGCCAAAACTTTTTGAATAAAGATAAGTTAAAACTATCAGGGAAAAGGCTTTTATTTCCTTCACAAAAGATACTACATATTTAATCTTTGAAGAAAAAAAGGGGGAGCAGATGCCACTATAATCATCTGAAGAAAGAGATGTAGAATTACTTATATTTATAGTCTTAACATAGGCATGAAAGAAACTTATTGATCTTGACGGCTGATCAGAACCTGAAGTGGGCCAAAGATGACGTCTGCGATACTGGGTGTGAGAGATGAGGTGGGGGTGTACATGCAAGGCACTCCGATGCTAAAGTAAGAATCGGGAGAGAGAGAGAGCAAGTACAAAGTATGTATTTTGTAGGGTGATTTAGAATACCTGACCCTTTCAAATGAGAGGGTTTTTATAGTGCCCCAAGCGCGTGGCCAACGGTCCCTATTTTCGAGGCAAAATAACCGTTTCCCAAAGAATGGGTAACTGCCAGAAACTAGCTGTTAGGACGGAAGAGGTGCTCAAAACTAGCCGTTACCACGGGCAAAGGCGCAGTTGCGGGAACGGGCATCGTGACTGTTTCTAGATGGTGGAACCGTGCATGAAGGACAAGAACTACCGAGGAGGAGCAGATGATCCTTGGGGTCATCCGACCATCTTTGCCCGGTAGAGGGGCATAAAGGTAAATGTTGCCTCCAAATTAGTTGGACTTAGGCAATTGGGCCGTTCTGGGAGCAGAAGTGGATTGGGCCATGCCTAGCCATTGGTCTAGTCCAGAACAGGAGCCCCCCAACACTACGCCAAAAATGATTTTAGGCAGCGCACCTTAGACAGCGCTTTTTTCCAAAAGCGCTGCTATAAGTTAAATAAAAAATAAAACACGGAAAATATGTACGAAATTGTGTAAAAGCGCTGCTAAAAGGCCCACCTTAGACAGCGCTATTCAAAAGCGCTGCTAAAAGGCCTACATTAGACAGCGCTTTACAAAAGCGCTGCTAAAAATCCCACCTTAGACAGCGCTTCTAAAAAGCGCTGCTAAAGGCCCATGTACGAAGCGCTGCTAAAGGCCCATATTATAAAGCGCTTTACTTAAAGCGCAGCTAAAGGCCCAACTACAAAGCGAAAGCGCTGCTAAAAGCACTCATTAGATAGCGCTTCACAAAAGCGCTGTCTAAAGTCGTTTAAAATTAAAATTAAAAAACATATTTTATTCATTCTTTCTATTCTCAGAACTGTTTCTCTTCTCTCCCGAAAAACCCTAAACCTAGAAAAAATCTCCGTCCTCCGTCCTCTCACGCACCTTCGTCCTCTCACGCACCTCCGTCCTCTCCGGCGAGGCTTCTGGGTTCCACAATCAGACGAAGCTTTTTCACGGTATACTTTTTCTTAGCTTTTTCACGGCCATAGCTTTTTCACGGCCATAGCTTTTTCTTTGATTTCTTTTACATTTGTTTCTAGTAAATTCATGCAATTGTTTAGTGTAAGTTCATGCAATTGTATAGTAGCAAACATGTACATTTGAATACCATTTAATATTTTAACCACATTCTGAAAAATATTAAAGAACTGTAACAAATCCTTTCTTTTTGAATTCATTTCTCTTATCTCTCCATTCTATCTGCAGCATTTTTGTTTTTGTTTCACACATTTTTCTCTAATCTCATTTTTGTTTAATTTTCTGTTATTATTATGTTGATAATCTAGAAGCATTTGTAGATGCGTGCACAATAAGCCGATGGTCTGATGTTCCTACATTTTGTTATCTTAAGAAAACAATATGCTTTTGGGTTTATTTTTTTGTTTTATTATCCTTAGATCTTTTGAATTTTATATCTGAATTAGATGAAAGCTTCCATTTAGGAACATGTGTTTGATTAGTGAGAAGAGTCTTTTATTAATTGTATCATTCTTTTCCGCATTAATATCGGTATGTCTGGTAAGCAATTTTTAAGCCCTATGCAATTTCCGTACATTTCTGTGTTTATACAACTATATTGATCAACAACATAACAACATCACAACATATCTATATTAATTAACATATTTAATACTAATTAACAACGAACTGCCAATAGATAATAGAATTGTGAGAATATTGTGATATTGCATTATTTTGTAAATGAAATGTAACTATTACAATCTCTTATTACAGGTTAGATGGCTAGTAACGAGGATCACCCACATGATGATTCTATTCATGATGGAGATGAGACCGGTAATGCAGTGGAAAGGGAAATTAGACGAGGAATTACAATTATGAAGCGACTCATTCGTGATAGAGATCGAGGCATAAAACATGATGTGCATTGGAGTCAAGATAACCAACTAATTGAGCCTAACGGTTCAACATTGACAAGTTATCTTGGTTCAGTTGCAAGGAGAGAAGTTCCAATTACTTGTGATGATTGGAGAAACAAATTGTTGAAAGATGCTAAAGACAAAATACGGATTAAGATACAGGTACCATATGTGATGTTACTTGTTTTTAATGTCGATTATGTATTTAAATTACTTATACTAACGCACTCTGTGTATGATTTTCGTAGAGGTCTTTCAACATTGATGATACCAGAAAAGATTATATACTCGGATTGGCCAGAAAAATACATAAAGGGTTTAGATCTTTTTTATCAAACAAGTATCTTAAGGATGCGGATAAAATATTTATTGATGCAGAGCTTCCACAAAAATATGCAGATTTGATTACACCTCATGAATGGGAAACTTTTAAATCCAAATGAAAAACCCCAGAATTTGAGAGTGTAAGTGACATAAATCGACAACGAGCATCAAGTCCCGCGTATCCATACAAAAAAGGGCGTATGGGATATGCACGCTTACAACAATCTATAGTAAGTATCTATAAATTGCAATGATATACTTGTTCATCATGAGTTATTTTTGATCATGTTATTTGGCTTAATGTGTAGTTAACAAAGGAGAAAAGTTCTGAAACATCTCTTCCGGACCATGTTTTGTGGAAGGAAGCCCGCATGGGTAAGGATGGAGTTGTTAAAGAAGATGTTCAACAAATTTTTGAGAAATGTGTAAGTATAACATTATTGCTTGAATTAAATCAAACGTTTATTAACATATAATTAAGTCAAATTTTCGATATTCATATGAATTTCAGGAGATTCTATCTCAGTCTATATCTCCAGATGAAGACAATGATTGCAGGAGGCTACTTAGTCGAGCATTAGATGTTCGTGAGTATTCTGGTCGTGTGAGGGGTAAGGGATATGGGATCACTCCAACATCCTTGAAAGAACCAAAGAAAAAAAAGGCAAGCAATAAAGAACTGCAGGCAAAGTTGGAAGCATTAGAATCTGAAGTTCGTGAATTGAAAAAGGAAAAAGAAAGAGATAAAAAAGAAAGAGATCAAGCTTCAGCTTTTAAAGATACTAGTGAGAAAGATAGTATCAATTGTAATTTTCAACCGAATATTCCCGAGGTAATTATATATATTATTATGAAATTAAATTAGCTTAATTTATTTAATTGACATATATATACATTAACAATGTCATATTTATTATTGGTTTTAGGGCATTTCCCGTTGTCAACTCTATTTATCGTCACCGACTTATCGGATGGTTGGCAAGGGAAAAGTGCATAACACTTTGGGAGAAATGCTTCACCATAAACCGCTCCCCACTGGATTTTTGAAATTATCGATTGATATTGTTTTAGAGGGGGATGCCTTATTACCACTACCTGACGATGTTTCGGATGCAACATTGTTGGGAGATGCAATAGGATCGTTTGTTGCATGGCCGTCAAGCCTCATTTGCCTAGATGATAAGGTAAGCTTAAAACCATTATGAACCTTTGGGTATTCAAATTTTTTACGGGCATTTTACGTACATTTTTTTTACATGGTAATGTTAGACTCCAACAAAATCCAAATCAAATGATAAGGGGATTGTGCGGGAAACCGAGTCGGTTGCATCGAGAAAAGAGGTACAACACAATTATATGATATTTATGCATGGAAAATGATAATTCGTGATCTTATACTTCACCTAACTAATTATATGATATTTAGATTCAGGCTAAAGAGATTGAACAAGTCAGTAGGGGTAAGATGCCTGAAATTAGCAACATTCCCACACAAACAAAGGGTGTTGCTAAGAAGACCGCGGCTAGAAAAAAACCTACTTCTCAGTATAGGTCGTGCCTTCAGACATGTTTACTTATAACAGATATTCCGGGTGGTGGTACTCGGCTTATACCTATGGAGGAAGGTATTTTTGGTTTTGAATATTTGGAAACAATTGGTAGAGTGGACATGGAGCAAGTTTTTAAACATTTGGAATTGGGCATCGGTGTTGTCGATACATACATTCAGTATACTCCGATCAACTTTGTTTAATTAATTGAACAATTTATTTACTCATTTCAAATGAATAGTCTAATATGTTAATGATGTTTTTATTTAAGGTTTCTGTATGACAAATTGATGCGCCCGCGTGGATTGGAACAAAGATTCGCTTTCTTATCTCCCATGACTATCAACTCATGGTTAATCGTACAGAAACCAGATGAAGTCATACAGTATGTACTCGGTTTATTTATGGCCAGCAAAGATACAGAAAAGTTGTTCTTTTTACCATATAATACTGGCAACGGGTTAGATTTTCATTCTAACTTCATCTATTATAATTTTTTGTTTTTTGAAGTTGTGTAGAAAGTTTCCATCTATCCTTTGTTTTCATTCTAACCTTTGTTTAATCTTATAGTGGACATTGGTTGTTGGTGGCAATTAATCCGATAAGAGAAATTGTATATTATCTGGATTCTTTACACAACGATCAAGCAACATACCCAAATATGAAGAAATTGATTGATACGTAAGTGAGATTGTTCTAAAAATTCGTGTGTATATTTATTTATTTATGTGACATGTTCTAAATATTCGTTTATATTTTATTAGCGTTATACAAGTTTTTCGATCACAAAGAGATATTCAAGTTCCAAAGAGCAAAGCCAACAACATTACATGGATTAGAGTGGAGGTATATTTTCACAATTTTGATTATATTAGTGATGATACTTGATAAAACTAGTTAAGGGGTATATCCTGATATATATCCGTATTTTCTTTCCATGTGTAGTGTCCTCGTCAGTGCAATGGAATAGATTGCGGATATTTCATGTTGAGGTTTATGAAAGAAACTCTTCTTTTGGATCGAATAGATATTCCATCCAAGGTATGGATTTCTAACTTAGGAATTATTTTAATATTTACCACATATATCTCATATAATTAAATAGTTTTAGCTAAATCATACTATGTTATATTATTATGTAGTACTTTGATGAATTCAAATGTGTTCATTACTCAAAAGATCAATTGGATGAACTTAAGGAGGAATGGTGTCAATTCATTATTGAGCTGAGAGTTTTATAAGGTATATTGTCTTTCTTTCATTGATGAGAATTTTGAGTATATATAAGTTTGAGTTTTGATGAATATGTCGTCATTAGTATATTAAATTGTGTTGCAATGTTGTTGTTGTTTGTTATAGAAGGTTGGAATCATAAATTATGTTGGTGCTGCCAAATATTGATTGATATCTTGTCCATAGAAGGTTGGAATCATATACTGATTTTCATAGGCACTTGGCAATATTCAATAACTCATGATCATTTGTTGACATTTTTGGCAATGCTTGCAGCTTGAATATCAGATTTGGCAATGCTTGCAGCTTGAATATCAGATAAGAACAATGCCTTCTTTGTTTTCTTCTATATTTTGTCTAATGTTGTTGTTGTTTTGTTTCAGGTTATATGTGCAGATGTAGAAGATAGAGCTAACAAGTTCATTGTTGTTGTTTTTTAGCTTAAATATCATATTTTTTGTAGCTAACAAGATATATGAATTGTTGTTGTTTTTTAGCTTGAATATCATCAATTTTTTGTATATATAAATTATTGGATTAAAGATGTATATATAAATAGACAAATTTGGTGCATATTTATTGTATTGAAGCTCTAATTTATGAAAATTTGGTGCAAATTCTAAATGCATATTCTGGTACAAAATGTGGTGAAAACCTGGTGCAAAATATGGTGATAATCTGGTAAATATTTATTGTATATATCAGACAGCGCTGTTTTTAAGTTTTATATATAAAAAATTTCGTGGACATTAGACAGCGCTTCAAAGAAAAAAGCGCTGTCTGAAGTGGGGATTAGACAGCGCTTTAAATAAAAAGCGCTGCTTAAAGTAGAGAATAGACAGCGCTTCTAAAGGAAAGCGCCGTCTAAAGCAATGCCTAAAGATAACCAAAAGCGCTGTCTAAAGTCAAAGCGCTGCCTAAAGGGGTTCTTTAGACAGCGCTTTTACAGACAAAGCGCTGGCTAAAGTGACAAACAGACTGCGCTTTCAAAGTAAAAGCGCTGGCTAAAGCAGACATTTAGCAACGCTTTCTCATTAGATAAAGCGCTGTCTTTACTTATAGCAGCGGTCGAATAGGCAGCGCTTTTAAGCGCTGTCTAAGCCCAAAAAAAGCGCTGTCTAATCCCTTCTTTGGCATAGTGCAAGTCATTGCTCCCGAGCATGGGAGTGATGACTTAAGGGTAGTTTGCAGTTCTGGGGATATTAAAAAATGGTCGTCGCTTGTCGACGAGATGAGGCTGCTCTAGGATGCCCGAAGGAGTTAGCGCTCGTGGAATACGTAACGCTGCCTGGCGTACCCGACGTACGGGGAGCCCAACAGATGATGTGATCTGAAGAGGTGAAGTGCCACGTGTGCCTCGAGCCTTGTGCTGCATTAAAGGCGTCATGATGGCTAAGCTAGAGTCATGATGATGCCCCTAGCCGCACGTGCTCGTGCACGTGCCTTCAGATTGCCTATAAATAGAGGGAGAAGCTGCTCATTTGCACTTTTCGCTTCTCTATCTTCTTTTACTCCTCTGCTTTGAGTTTTCCCGTTCGCTGCCATTCAACCGCTGTCCAGCCGCTGTACAAGCACCGACCAACCTCCTTCGACCCTCTAACACTTCCTCGACCATGTAAATTACTCAACTTGATTCTAGTTTCAGGATTTTTAGCTTTCTGATTCTTCTAGAACGCATGCTGTTAGGGTGGAACTAGGTAGTGTAGCAGCAGTTTCTGGTGGCTGTTGGTGATGGGCGGTGGTTTGGTCAGTTTTAGCCGCTACCATGGTCGTCGAAAGCTTAGGAATTTAAGACTTTAGGCTGATTCCAACGCCATTGCGACAACGGGACCGTTTGTCGCCGGCGGAGCTCATGAATCTTCTGGTGTACTCATGAGTTTTTTTGGTCGTCGAAAGCTTAGGAATTTAAGACTTTAGGCTGATTCCGACGCCATTGCGACAACGGGACCGTTTGTCGCCGGCGGAGCTCATGAATCTTCTGGTGTACTCATGAGTTTTTTTGGTGGATTCATGAGTTTTCTGGTAGACCTTCAAACAACATTCTGGGTAGCGAAACGGGGAGGATTTCCCCGTGCGCGTTGGAGGGGTTTCCCCCGGGCATCTCCTCCCGCCATTAGCTGTGCCATTTAATTAGGGCTTAGGTCGGGGACATCGTCCTTGGGCCTTTGCTCGCGTTTTCACTTGACTAGTGGTGGAAAGGTGGATTTGATTTTGTCATCGAATTCACTTTTGTCCTCTACTTTTTAGGTAAAGGAGATGGCCCGTGATACAGAAAACACAGCTACTCCCAGCGATGCCGGCGAGACCCCACCCGCGAGGACCTCCGTAGAAGAGTGGTCGGTCGCGGAACCCACAGTGCATGCCTTTGTTTTTGCTTCGTATACTGGGGATGGTTTTACGACCATGGGGGCTGAAGGAGAATGGAAAGTTCATTTCCCTGGAGAGGACGACCGCATCTGCACGGATTACAGGGAGAGATTCCCGATGTATGAGTACACATTCAAGGATATTGGGCTGAGACTGCCCTTCACTGATTTCCAGAGGTCGGTCTTCGTGCATTTAGATCTAGCCCCCTCGTAGTTGCATCCCAATTCCCTTGTCTTCATCCAGGCGTTCGAATTGATGTGCGAGTTCTTGAAGATAGGAGCTACCCTCCCCTTATTCTTTACAGTCTTCCATCTCCAACGGCAAGTCTCGGGGAGGAAGTTCGACTGGGTCTCGTTGAAGCAGGTGAGGAAGTTGTTCAAGCCGTTCTTTGAGTCCATTAGGACTTTTAAGGAGAGATTTTACATTATCGAGCCCGTGTTAAAGAAGGCCCAAGACTCCACGTATGTCTGGGAGGTGTCGATGGATGAGTACGGGGAGGATCTTTACAACGAGGAGGGAAAAGTAGTGGCACAGAGGTTGCTGAAGTTCCATTCTGCTGGAGTGGGGCTCACTTTTCCCAGAAGACTGACCAGTATCTTGCCCAGCTGGAGATGTTGGATGATGATAACAAAGCCGACTATGCGATGCTGGTGAACTTTGCAATGGTTTTACCCCTGCCCAGTGCTGGACTAAGAGCGGGGACCCAATCTTCGAGGAAGATGGGGGCAGAAGATGGAGAGCCGTTATATTAACACGAAGGAGCTCCTTGAGTGTAGAACTCACGATGATGCTCTTAAGCTTATTGGTAGTTTTTATTTCTTAGCATGTTTGGATTATTGTCTTCCTCATTTGCTAACACACTCATTATGTTTTTGCAGGTGAGATGCCTTCAGCGCATGAACGGATGGTGAAGAATGCCCATGCGAAGGGCAAGGGTGGCACAATAAACACGAAGATCCGGCTCAGCCAACGAGTGCCACCTCCACAAACGGGGTTGGGGACCTCCTCGTCGACTCCGCCGCCTATCCAGATTTCCCCATTGCCCGTAACCTCGAGGTTTAAGCGCTTCTGGCAGAACAAGGTGGTGGACCCCAGCCAGGCGGGGGAAAAGAGCAGGTTCGAGCTACCTCCGTTCCTTTACAATAAGAAGTTCTTCGAAGGCTCCTCTTTGACGGTTCCTCGGGCGGAGTCTCTAAAGCTCAAGGCAATGGATCGCCTGAGCAAGAGGGCAATACTGGCACAAGATGCTTCCGCCCTGATTAGGGTTTTGGAGATAGCGGCGGTTTACGCCGAGGAGGATTCCTAACAAAGCTCTGAGTTGAATAAAGCCCAAGCCACGATAGCGGTCCTGGAGGAGAAATTGAAGAAATTTAAGGAGGAGGCTGGGGCGGCCGAGGAGGCGATGAAGAAATCTCAGGAGGAGCTGACCAAGATTAAAGGGGAGAAAGACACCCTTACCGCGGAGAAGAAGGCCGCATAAGATTTGGTCGAGCAACTGAGTGCTGCCCCTGCTGAAGATGAGCACGAGGAGCTGAAGAAGCTGAAGACTCGGGCTGAGTTAGTCGCCCGTATCGTCCAGGCGGAGGATGATGTCGAAGCCATTGGTGAGGATTCTTTCAACAACGTTGTGGCGCAGCTGAAGCTCGTGAACCCCAGGGTCCAATTGTCCATTGAGGGGACCTGGTTCCTGTACCATGTTGAGGATGAAAATATCGTCATCCCCGACTTTCTTCAGATTGGCGAGCAGCATGTGCATACTCTCCGCGAGGAGCCTCAGAAGATGGAGGAGTAATTTATTTTTTGTTGTATCTCCGGCTTGCGTGCCGTATTTGTGTAACTCTTTGTTTTGTATGGGGCATGGCCCCTTGTTAATGTAACAAGTACAATTGTGGTCCTCGTGGCCACTTATTATTGTAATATATATGTTTCCGGCCGATCTGGTCGGTTTTGTATGATCTATTTCGCGCATGGCTCTATTTTCCTTTTATTTTCACTAAGTGTTGAATTGTTGTTTGATGCGCGTGTGTGCCCGTAATGAGGGTAACAATGATTTATTTATTGTTTTGGGGTTTGCTCGACTTAGATATGTTCGACAGTAAGGGGGACTGGTCGAACGACCTGGGTAACTTTCGGGCATGAGAGCGGATCTCAGGTCGCGTTTGAGGCCCGAGTTCAAGGTGTGAACTTCCCATCGTGAGCTGGGTGTTCTTCCTGTCATGGTACTTTGACGACAGCGGGCTCGGTCGAGGAACCTCCGTCGGGCGGAGGTTCCGCTCATTCTTGAGTGAAAGCCTGCCATGATTTGTTTCTGTATACAACGCTTGTACCTGGGCACACATTCATGGTCGGTACGCTATGCCCGTCGTGTCGACGAAGCAAGCCGACGATTAGGG
This sequence comes from Lathyrus tuberosus, assembly GCA_022829125.1. Classification (NCBI taxonomy): domain Eukaryota; kingdom Viridiplantae; phylum Streptophyta; class Magnoliopsida; order Fabales; family Fabaceae; genus Lathyrus; species Lathyrus tuberosus. The sequence goes on along the minus strand of JALAZF010000403.1, from coordinate 1,797,052 downwards.
TCTTAGCTATAATATTGTTTTAGCTTTTCGATGTTCCATGGTCGAACAAGTTCTTCCCCATTAAGGTGTTCTAGGTAGTAGGCCCCATTCCCTGTCTTCGCCCGAACACGATAGGGTCCCTGCCAGTTTGCGGCGAGTTTACCTTCTCGGGAATCTTTGTGATTCATTCTTAAGACGAGACTGCCTACTTGGAATTCTCGCCGTATACCTTTGGCGCTGTGCCTAATTGAAATTCTTTGTTTTAGTGAGACTTCGCAGAGAGCCGCCTCTGACCGGACCTCTTCGACGAGATTGAGCTCCTCCCTTATCGCCTCGTTATTTATCTCCTCGTCCAGGGGGGATTCAGTCCACCTGGATGGCACGTGTATCTCAATGGGGATCACTGCCTCAGTTCCGTAAGCTAGATGGAAAGGGGTTTCCCCGATCGAAAAGTGGGGCGTAGTGCGGTAGGCCTAGAGCACGCTGTGCAGCTCCTCGACCCATTATTTCTTTGTTTCATCTAGCCTTCATTTGAGGCCTCGTAGGATTACCCTGTTTGCTGCCTCGGCTTACCCGTTTGTCCAGGGATGTTCGACAGACGCGAAGTGTTTCTTCGTACCCAGTTGGACGAAGGACTCCTAAAACTTTTTGTCCGTAAACTGCGTCCCGTTGTCGGTGACTATTGCCTTGGGGATGCTGAAGCGGGCAAGGATGTTTCGCTTATAGAAGCGAAGTATGTTATGGGTCGTTATTTTGGCCAGAGCTTCCGCTTCTATCCACTTGATGAAGTAGTCCACACCCACAATCAGATATTTGTTATGGTTTGAGCCCACGACGAATGGTCCCAAAATATCCAGGCCCCACCACGCGAAGGGCCACAGGAGGACATTGCTTTGAGTTCATTGGGCGGTGCCAAGTGCATGTCCCCGTGCCGTTGGCATTTGTCGCATCTCTTGACGTGCTCTTTTGCATCATGGTACATGGTCGGCCAGTAGTATCCCGCTCGTAAAGCTTTCCTGGCGAGGGATCTTCCTCTGAGGTAATGGGCGTTGATCCCTTCGTGGATCTTGCATAGGACATGGGCGACCATCTCTTCCTTGACACATTTGAGCAAAGGGATGGAGAACCCTCGCATATAGAGCTTATTTTCGACCAGGACGTAGGAGCAGGCCCTGCGCCTGACTACACTGGCCTCCTTGAGGTCTGATGGTAGTTCATCCTTAGCGAGGTAATTATAGACGGGGGTCATCCAACAGTTACTGTCATCGATGACTTGCAAGTCGAGGATCGCGGAAGCTTTCTCGATGCTGGGCCGAGGAAGTACTTCCTGGATGACGGATTTGTTCCCCCCCTTTTTCTTCGTGCTCGCTAATTTTGACAAAACGTCTGCTCTGACATTATGTTCGCGGGGAACATGCTTTACTTCTACTGTTACGAATATCGTTATCTTCTCCTTGAACAGGGCCAAGTATTCAGACAAGTTGCCATTTTTGGCCTGGTATTCTCCTCAAACTTGGAGGGCCACGAGTTGGGAATCAGTGCAGATGGTGACTTCCTCGGCTCCTAGGTCTTCGGCCAGGCATAGACCGGCGAGGAAGGCTTCGTATTCAGCCTGATTGTTGGAAGTAGGGAAAGATAAGGTAAGTGAAACTTCGACGATAATTCCTTCCTTGTTTTCCAAGATGATACCTGCTCCGCTTCCTACCGAGCTGGATGCCTCGTCGACGAAGATTGTCCATTTGTATGTCCCATAAGCGGGGGAATCGGTGAATTTCATCTCTGCGATGAAATCGGCCAGCGTCTGGGCCTTGAGGGCTTTTTGGCTCTCATATTGGATGTTGGATTCAGACAGTTCTAACGACCACTTAAGCATTCTTCCGACCATGTCTGGTCGGCCTAACAGTTGCTTCACGGGCTGGTCTGTATGGACCACAATTGTGTGGGCCATAAAGTAATGCCTTAGTCTCCTTACAACATTGATGAGGGCCAGGGCTACTTTCTCTATCTGTTGATACCTTAGCTCTGGTCCTTGCAAGGCTTTGCTCGTGAAGTATATGGTTTTTGCCCGTCGGGCGTTTCACGAATGAGGGCGGCACTGACGGCCTCGGTTGCCACAGCGAGATAGAGGTACAAGGTTTCACCGTTATCTGACCGAGAGAGAACGTGCGATTCTGACAATGCTCGTTTTAGGTGGAGGAGAGCCTGGTCGCATTCCTCCGTCCATTCGAAAGCTGCCTCCTTGCGGAGGAGTTTGAAAAAGGGCAATGCGTGCTGGGCAGACTTGGCTACAAAATGGGATAATGAAGCTAATCCCGTTGAGGGATTGGATGGATTTCTTCGAGCTAGGCGTAGGGAACTCGGAGAAGGCCCTGCACTTCTCGGGGTTAGCTTCGATTCCTCGTTCCATTAGATAGAAGTCGAGGAATTTGCCCGCTCGTACCCCGAACGTGCACTTCTCCTAGTTGAAACGCATCCGGTACTTCCTGGCCTACTCGAAGACTTTCCTCAAATGGGCCGTGTGATCGGATTCCTCGTGGGACTTCACGATCATGTCGTCCATGTATACTTCGAGCATGTCCCCGATTTCTCCCCAGAAGACCTTGTTCATCATTCGCGGGTAGGTAGCGCTAGTATTTTCTAAGCCGAAGGGTATTACCTTGTAGTAATAATGGCCCGATTTGGTCATGAAAGTCGTGTACCTTTTGTCGCTTTTTGCCATGGGTATTTGATTGTAGCCTGAATAGGCGTCCGCGAACGATAACAATTTAAAACCGGCAGAATTATCAACAAGTTTATCTATATTGGGGAGGGGATATGCATCTTTAGGGCAGGCCCTATTGAGATCGGTTAATCAACACACATACGCCATTTTCCATTAGACTTTTTAACGAGTACAACATTGGACAGCCAAGTAGTGTACTTGGCCTCCTAAATAAAGTTTGCCTCGAGGAGGTCTTTTACAGCTTGTTCGGGAGCCTCCATTTTCTCCAGAGACTGCTTTCTCCTACTTTGTGCTACAACCCTAGCGGCGGGGTCAATTGTGAGTTGATGACAGGTGACGGCAGGATCTAGGCCGGGCATTTCCACGGTGCTCCAAGCAACCAAATCTGCATTCTCTCGAAGGCAAGCTTTGAGCTGTTTCCTCGCTAAGTCGGAGAGTCCGATCCCGATCTTCACTCCTCGTTGGGGGTCATCGCCGAGCAGGACGAGTTCGAACTCGCCATCCAGAATTGGGCGCATCGGATGGGAGCTCTCGCCGGTGCTGGTTGAAGCTAAAAGGCTGCTCGAACAAGTCTGGGTCTCCTTCAGATTGTCTTCAGAGAAGCGACTGTCAAGGTTGATAGAGTCGATACGGGGCAGCGACTTTGCCTCCCCGGAGCTGCTGGGCAGGGCCGGCTTGCTGGAAGTCTTCGACTTGGCGGCAATGGCGTTGAGTCCTTTGGTGGCTGCTTCAAAACATCTCCTTGCTGCCTCGATGTCCTCATGTAGAGTGGCGACCAGACCTTTAGAAGTATAACACTTCATTTTCAGGTTCACGGTCGATGGTACGGTCACTAATTCGGCCAAGGTTGGTCGAAGATGCACTGATAGAGAGAGGAGCAATCGATGACCAGGAATTAGACTTTAATAGACTTGGCCGTCTCTGCAGATCCAAACGTCACGATCAATTCCACATATCCCCAGGACTTTCTGACTGACCCGTTGAAGTCCTGTAGGTCAGAGCCTACATAGGGAGTCTGGTGCGATTCATCTAGCTGGAGGGTGGAAAACAGCTGCGAGTACATGATGTCGACCGATCTGCCTTGGTCGACTAGGATTCAGCGAACGTCAAAGTTAGCCATCTGGGCTCTCACGAGCCGTAGAATGCTTGAGTTGGGAGTCCCACCGAGGAGTTCCTCGCGGTAGAAAGAGATGGGGACAGACTCTCCCTGGACTTTGTCGAGCGTGGTACTCCTGTTGGAGCTCGTACTGAGAAGATACTCAAATTTCCTTTTGACAAAGCCCACAATAACCTTGTTAAAGCCCCCTCAGGAGATAACCATGGTGAAGGGGAAGGTTTCATACAGACTATGTGCTGCGAAGTAGGGGGAACATTGAGTCTCTCGGGGATGTAGAAATCTTCAGGCCTCGATATGCTCACGGCGACCTGAAGGTTTGTCTCTTCGGAGAAAGGCACTTCTTCCTCGACTTTCTTGGACTTCTGGGCATCCTGCTATGAAGCTTCTCTTTTCTTGGTGAACTATTTCAGGTGCCTGTCCCTGATCAGTATCTCGATGGCATCTTTCATGTGGATGCAGTCGTCGGTTGTATGGGTGTGACTTTTGTGAAAACGGCAATATTTCGACTTGTTAGTATTCGGCTTGGCCGGAATCTATTTAGGGAATCAAACCCCTTCTTGTTTGAACTCTGCGTTGGCGCATTTAGAGAGGATTTTCTCCCTGGATACGGTCAGGGGAGTATACCAATGGAAGGGCCGGAGGGTCCTTTGTTATCCCAAGACTCCCGGGGTGGTCCTCGCGTCTTCTATCTCCTCGACGAGATGTCAAGGGATCATCATGTTTGGAGGCCCGAGCACTCTCTTGGTGCCGTGAGTCCCGGGCTAAGCTGGCAGCTTCTTTCTCCTTATACTGGATATATGTTTGCGCCTTGAGGAGGAAGGCGTCCAGGGTCCTCGGAGTCTCAATGCCAACTGCTTTGGAAAATTCTGTCCGGGGATGAAGTCCTCGCTCGAGCAAAAACTTCTTCATGTCATCGGTCGTTGAGACCTGTAGTGCTTCTTTATTGAACCTCTCGATGTAGGCTCGGAGAGGCTTGTCTTTCCCTTGAATTATGGCATCAAGGGAGGCTTCGGTCTTCGGGTAGTGGCGAGATACCGTGAAGTGTCTGGAGAACATTCTTCTCAACTGTCTCCACGAGGTGATGTACTCGTCGGGGAGTTTCTTATACCAGGTCATCGTTCCCTTCCTGAGCGTGGTAAGGAAAAATATACACTTGATGGCTCCCCGAAGGCCATGATAGTCAAGCAGAGCATCGATATTTTCGATGTGCTCGTCAGGATCCGTTGTTCCGTCTTAGGTGCCCAGAGACGGTGGTTTCTCCAGTCCCTTGGGGAGGCGCATAACCATGATCTCCTAAGACAATGGGCCGCGAGGCTCGTCGTCGCTGCTGCTACTGGACCATGACGGGGAGCGGGTGCTTTGCTCAATAATAGGACGGTGATTTCTGCAGGGAGATGGGGTTCGTGCCCGACCTTTGGGTCTGGGAGGAGGCGAACGCTGGTCCCTCCTGGTCCTCTTGGTTCCCGGGGGGTACTGGCTCCATGGGGAGATGCGATCATGCTTCCTGATGGCATGAGACCCTGGCTCAGCTGGTGCCTGACGGTCTCTTTCACGTTGGGGAGGTGGGCTTCGGGATCTTCAGTGCTCCTTCCTCAGCGGAGGGGATCTTGGCCGGTTAGACTCCTCTAGGGCTCCAATCCTCGCGTTTTGTTGGAGGATTATGGGGCTGGTTTTATTGAGAGCTTCAAGAATGGCCGTCACACCCGGGCCGACGTTGGACGAAATAGGAACAGGCTGGTGGTCTAGGGAGGGTTGGTATTTAACATGATCAGCATGAGCAGGGGAGAGAGACGCAGTGACTTCATCTCTTAGATGATGGGCGTTTCCTCAAGGAAGGGTGCAACTTCGTCAGTATCAGTCTTGCTAAAGGGGAGAAAAGTAGAGTTGCGAGCATCATGAACGTGATCTTGGCTTGCCATGATCGGAATCTTGGAAAAAGGCCGTTTTGGTCTTGAATCTACGATGGAAGAAATACGGGGATGACAGAGTTCCCACAAGCGGCGCCACTGATCTTGACGGCTGATCAGAACCTGAAGTTGGCCAAAGATGACTGTCGCAACTGAGAAAATTAACCGGCGGAAATAGAACAGAAGATTTACCACCGTACTTTATTTATCCCGACGCAGGGAAAGGAAACGATCAAAGAAACCTCAAAAGGGAGAAGACATGGTCATCGCAACCATAGTCCGGGTTCGGGAGTCGGCTACACAAGGGAAAGGTATTAGCACCCCCACGCGTCCATCGTACTCGATGGGATCCACGCTTGTTGTCTAATCAAAGGGTGAGTTATCTAAAGTCTACTGCTAAACAGAAATGGAAAGGGAAAAACAAGAACGGACTCGCAAGGATTATCGCAATCCTATGCCTAAGTATCTTCGTGGACGAACGAATAATCAGAGTCGACGTAGTTCGATGGACTACGCACTAATGAGGGGAGGTTGCTCGCCAAGACATCGCCGTCTTGTGCCTACGTATCCTCAATCGGACGAGAGTGAGGAAATCATAGCAGTTATAGTTCGGCCTACGGGTCGAAAAGGTCTCGATCGCGCTAGGGCGAGAGAAAAGGTTCGATTAACAGGTTGGTCTCAATTGCAAGAGTGCGAGAGAAGAGGGGAAGTTAGTTGTTAGTGTGCTTGCCAAGGATAGGGATCCTCGTGCCTACGTATCCTCATTAGGTAATGAGGAATCAGAGCATCCGTAGTTCACGCAACCACGGGAAAAGTGAAATGGTCTCGATCGCACGGGTGCGAGAGAACAGGCTCGGGATCTGAAGAAACGCTCTTGAAGAAGTGAATTGACTTTGTTTGTGATGCTCATTACACTAAATTCTATAATATAGGAGCGAATGCGTCGCATGGTCGCCCCCAATGAGACGTATGCTAAACACTTTAGAAGAATGAAGGGAGACCCTTCATTCTTCATTTCCCATGTACTTAAGGCTTGTGGCGCACAATGCACATCGCATTTATTAAGTGTTTTTTTGGATTAAGAACGAGATAAGAAATAGAAGGAGGTTAGATGAACAATGTATGAACAAGATAATATCAACAATAATATATGAACATAATATATTGATAGAAAAGTAAAGCAAGATTATATGAACAAAAATTAAAGTTAGTGATTAATGATTAATCGGATGAATCGGGTCCACTTTAGCACTAAGCCATCGTAGCACGATCTATGATGAAGATCATGCTATAGGAGGCCGCACAAGAATGATATTTGTGCTAAAACTCGGTAGAGAAATGATATGGTGAATCATTCTCTAACGAATCGTGACACACAAAAAGAAAATGTGAAGATCTCGTCTTAATCGCAAACTTTCATCAATTAATCGAAGGTAACCTATCACGATCCCAAAGTATAGAAAGTGATCTCAATGATCAATCACTACAGATTTGAGATAATGAAGGTTAAACGCTTCAATAGTTAACATTCGTGAATAGAAAGACTTCATCGATCGAAGAAGCAAAAAATAGAAGAAGAATGTAATGCGAAAAGAGATGGAAATTGAAACGAAATCGAAATAGTCTCGTCTTAATAAAGATTTAAATCGATAAATCGATAAATCGATAATCTTTGATTTTAGACTTTCATTAACCAATAAAAAAGAAAATGGCCTCATATTGATCCAGATTTTAAATCGAGATCTTTTGTTATATCATTGACCCAAAATAGAAAAGAGAATCGAAATGAAGAGAGAAATGGAAATCAAAATGAGATAGAAAAGAAAATGTTCTAATCTTAATCATGGATCTCTATAGACAACCCACAATTCTTCGATATTCATCGACCAAATAGTAGAGGTAGAATTGAAAACCCAACAACAATTATTTGAGAAAACCTTAAAACACTAAAAGAATAATATTATTTATGAAAAGAAATTGAAAGTAAAATAGTAAACAAATCAAATAAGGAGGGGTGCATTTAGGAAATGAGGCAGGTTTACTAGAAAGGAATCGTGTGGGCCGAAAACCCATCATCCTCCAAAAAATACGTTTAAAAAAAAGGTGGCATTTGGAGAAATCAAATGGTATGTAAAAACTGTCACGATCCAATTTAAAAAGAAAAAAACTTAAAGTAAAAAAACCCACGGTTTTCAAAAGATTCATAAATCCCATTAAAACCTAATCAGACAAAAAATAACTAAAAGAAGTGAGAATGAGGAACAGACGGTGTATCATTATCCTCAGGTTTCTCTTTTTTTTTTATAAAAAAAAGCAAAGAAACAATACGCTCAGAATCACATCAGATTCATCATCGCGTGGGTAAATTCAAGGCAATGATAGATCACGAAAACAAATCATGGCCTCGATATTCAACCTTATCACGGTGCGAATCGCTTCTCTCTGCAGCTTTTCTGATTCCTGTTCCCAGTTTTTTTGATTCGAATCTCTTTGTCACGGCTTCGGCTTTGCTTCGTGTTTGGTCCAGGTTCCTTTCTTCTTCTTTCTTATCCTCTCCTCATCTCTCCATTTTCTGTTCTATTTCTGAGCTTGAATTTGGGTTTGAAAGGTTGTTGTTACGGTTTTGTGAATGGAAGTTTGGGTTTGATGTTGAAGAGTGGGTGTATTGAAAGGTGAAGTGGATTGAAGGGTAAGGTGGGAAGAAATTTGTGCAGAGGTTATTTGGTTATATTGAACTTGTAGAATGAGGGAGGAAGAGTTGAATTTATAGAGTGAAAAGTGAGGGTAGAAGTGGAAAGAGTGGAAAGGATTGTGAGAGCTGCTGAGGTTTGTACGAAATTTGTCGTTAGCGTTGCAATTCGTGGCATGATGCGGGGTCGTTTTATTAATGTTGAGTAATTGGTTGTATGGATTGGTAACGTGGTAAAGTTGTGAAAAAGGTTTGGCAAGGTGGTGCGTGGCGTGTAATGTTTGTGAAGGTACACTGCGAATCACAGTTTTGTGTGCGGCTGTTTATAGCAGGTTTTGTTGGAAAACTGGCAAGTTGTTGAGAAACGTGGGGTGAGTTTGCAGCTTATTTTTTATGCAGGCAAATGCCTTGTTGAATTGTATTGGCATGGTGGTACAGGTCATGAAGTGGTCGGTTTTGTTAGTGGTGGGTCATAGCTGTACGCTGTGTTGTTATGTATTTGTGAAAATTTGATCATGGTTTGGCTACTTGTGATGTTATTTATGCTTGTGCAGGTTATTATGCAGGTCAAAAGCCATCCTCACTTTGGATAGAGGACATCATAGTGACCAGGACGGTATAGCTATAGCAATGTGATGAAGGGATTCTTCTTTTCAGATCTACCACTTAAAATTAGGAGATCAACATCAAATGAAATGAAATCATGATGACTTACAATGACACCACCAGTATCACATTAGTTGCGGTTGAGGCACACAACACGGATGAGAATGCATCTGAAAGGGTGGTAACGTGGACATGGTCACTCTCTTCCCACATTGGATCAACAACTGATTTGCAAAAATGCTCAACTGTTGTATTGGTTAAGCCCATTATGAAAAGTTCAAAAGAATTCTGAGAGGTTTGCATGATAAAACAATGGACTTGAATTTTGGTCTTTTCTTTCAATTGTGATTATAATGGCCTTTTGTAGGATGGACTTGAAAGCTTGCCATTTCTTGCACCTTTTAATATTCAGAATCACTTTGGATTTTTGTATTTAGAAATTATACCAAATGTATTCTTGTAATTCTTTCAACCTTGCACTTCGTGGTTTTGAATTCTTGTGCTTGGTACTTTGTAATAATTTTGACTCTTTTCAATATGTTCTTATACCAATTCTTGAGTTGCAACTAAATAATGTAACACAAAATCTTTCCTTGAATTGGATAAGACATGGAAATCTTGGACCATGTAATCCTATCAAATTTACTCCTTGAATAATGATGCCACTTGACCTAGCCTTGATGAACTTGAATTCAAAGTTAAAAGACAACCATTCTTAACGACGTTTCACATCCTATCTGCACCTTCCAATTTGTCGTTTGATCAATGCCTAAAAACCTTAACCACGAGAAATCTTGCAATTTGTTCTTGATTAAAAACAATGGCAATTAGACTTGAACTTCCATGCTTAATCCAATCAAACCAAAGTCCAACCTCTTGTGAAATGAACAACAAAAAAACTTGAATTAACCATGAACCAATCTTGAGAAATGAGTCAAACGTGAATCAATCTTGAACCTTGCCAATTGCATATTGAGGAACCAAAATCCTCACTATGGATTTGACTTGAAATCATGACTTGAAATATGAATTGCATTGGTTGAAACCCTGATTGAAAGATGAATTGATGCCTTGAATCAATAAACCCACCTGAATCTTACCACTTGAAAAATGATAAACTCAAGACTTCATTGTGAATTGAGATATAAGCTTCAAAACATCACACAAAACCCTGATTGAACCCTGATGATTCTCAATCATGAAGTACTTGATTTAGCACCACCTGATAAACTGGCCCATACACAAATGGCATGTTCTGGCACACAAAAAACCCTAACTGAAACCTCAAGCACACACCACTTGGATCATACACACCCTGACCTGATTATGAAACACTCTCTTGCCTGACCAAGATTAGGTAAGACCTAACTTGGACTCCAGCCAACACTGAGCACGCATACTCGTACTGATAATCTCAAATGAACCAAAAGGAAACGACACATGCCCATCTTGAACACAAAGAAGTAAGAAAACCTAAACTCCATGCTTCGGGTGCATACTGATGAAGAAATCAACCTGAGATATTGACAGCCATCAAAACCCTAATTCTTCATTCTCAATTAAAACCATGATGAAACCTTCAACACTTGACGCCTCTTGAGAGATCTTTGAACTTGATACTTAACAAATCTTGTCATAAGAAAGCCTTGTAGGTGAGTGAACTTTGGTAGAAATATGCTAATGATGCTGTAAGCTCAAACCTTTGCTTCAAACTAGCATGAAAGAATCTCAAGTCAAATAGGAAACTCTGACTCAGAGAAACGTGGCAATCCCATGTCTTAGAAAACCAATGCAAATGTATGATTATGAACTATGACCTAATGATGATGCAAATGAATGCGAAACAAAAGCCAGTTAAGGTTACAAAAAGAAACGACAAATTTTGAGGTGCTACAGCTGCCCCTATTTAATCGACTTGGACCTAAAAGGATGACAATAAGAGAAAATATAGTTGGAACCCAGTCACACCTCATCAAAGGGATTTGACGGAAAGACAACACCCGGAGAAACACATCGTCAAAGGGATTTGACGGAAAAACAACATACCCGAGAAAGAAAAGTGAACCCCAGAACTGCATCAGAAAGAACACATACCCAACAGACCACATCGTCAAAGGAATTTGACGGGAAGAAAACATGCCCAGAAAAACCACCTCTTCAAAGAATTGACGGAAAGAAAATGAAACCCAAAGAACCACATCGTCAAAGAATTGACGAAAAGAAAAACATGAATCCCAAGAAACACCTCGTCAAAGAATTTACGGAAAGAAAACCTGAAAACCCGACCGAAGGGACACATCGTCAAAGAATTGACGGAAAGAAAAACATGAAACCCATGAAAACACCTTGTCAAAGAATTGACGAAAAGAAAATGAAACCCAAAGAACCACATCGTCAAATAATTGACGAAAATAAAAACATGAAACCCAAGAAAACACCTTGTCAAAGAATTGACGGAAAGAAAATCTGAAAACCCGACCGAAGGGACACATCATTAAAGAATTAACGGAAAGAAAAACATGAAACCCAAGAAAACACCTCGTCAAAGAATTGACAGAAAGAAAACCTGAAAACCCGACCGAAGGGACACATCGTCAAAGAATTGACGGAAAGAAAAAGATGAAACCCAAGAAAACACCTCGTCAAAGAATTGACGGAAAGAAGACATACCCGAAAAAACACCTCGTCAAAGAATTGACGGAAAGAAAACATACCCAGAAAAACAACCTCGTTAAAGAATTGACGAAAAGAAAATGAAACCCAAAGAACCACATCGTCAAAGAATTGACGGAAAGAAAAAATACCCAATGGACCACATCGTCAAAGAATTGACGAAAAGAAAACCCGGACGAAGAAAGCACATCGTAAAAGAATTGACGGAAAGAAGACATAACCCGAAGAAACTTCTGCTGGGGATATATCACGGTCTTGACCAAGGGATGATTTGGGCTTTCACGCAAGGTACCAAATCTAGCTTATGCTTCGCATGCATATGTTTGAATTTTCTTTCTATGGCATAATACTTCATACGAGATGGAAATGCTACGGGTTTGAGGATGAAATACATATGCTCATGATATGCAACAAAACCCCTCCAGCAAAATAAATGCAGAAGAGACGAGGCCAACTCCGATGGGGATGACAAACTGAACAGTCTCCGAGGTCCAAACCCTGCTGAGGAAGTCACAATGAACGACCTTCCTGATATAACCTCTGCTGAAGATGAAACCCAAAGAGAACCTCCACTCAGTTGGGGATTACAAATAACCCTTGAAGATAGAATCCCAGACTGATATTCCCTTACGCTGGAAATCATGAATAACACCTACCGAAGATAAGACTCCAAAATGATCTGATGTGGAGAATCGCCAATAACCATTGGACTTGGAAACTTTCGGGGATGTCAGCCACTGGTGACTAGACCGTTGAGACTACTACCACCAAACTCTGCTTGGGGAATGAGGTCAATAACACCGAACCTGCCAGAGAATATCATTGAACTTGGTGTGCTGTTGGGGAAACAACCTTAACCTGCTGGGGAGAATCAATCACCACCAACTAATCTGCTTGGGGAACGATGATTGACGACATCAACTCTGCTAGGGGACAACATTGAGCGTACTCCTTTGTTGGAGACTTATCTTCTACCCTTACTCTGTTGGGGAGAGAAACTCTACTGGGGACGTCACTTGTTAGCTATCAACATGAACCCTGCAGATGTGAAATGACCAAAAGGAGGTGCCCTGATGCAGCATAACCCATAAAGAACTTGCCTTGGATGTATCATGAAGATCTGACATATCTTTCCCCATGACCTTGACTAACCGTTCTCTGGAGAAAATAAACTCTGGTGCTCTCGAAATGTTTTGCCCCTATACAAGCCTCGCAGTAACTTTGCCTCTGACTGACTAATCTCTGAGAGATTTTCTAAATCTTGACTTGATTGCTCCAGATTCTCGACATAATTTCCCCAGACTAAATACTCTCAGAGAAATTCATTGAATCTTGATGTGATTGCCCCAGTTTAACTGAACTTCAGAGAGATTTCTTAACGCGGCTTCCCCAGATTGGTAACTTCTTAACACGACTTACTGGGAAAACCCACATTCAACAGAGTCTTCTGGCAACATGTCCCTTGACATGCCTGCCCCTCGAAGTTTTCAAGCATCTCCTTTTGGTGGTATCAAAATTCTTGACTGATGTTCACTATGTAAGCCTCACAGGCGTCAAATACATGTAAGCAAGAAGAAAAGGTTTATTCAGAGAATGAGAATTCTAATGCAACATACATGTTAATCTTGAAGTTTTTATTGAAAATATATCGCCAAAACCCTTGAACGAGTCACTGGTTAAAGTGCGACACAAATTTTTGAATGGAAGATAGCATGCACATGCAATACCAACAAAAAGTCTTTTAGCACAACTCAATGGGAATCAGGAACGCTATCTCGTTGAAGTACACCTTCAGAATAAACCCTGCTTCAATTAGGACTTTTGTGGGTTGTAACGCGACCTAGTTCACAGTTTCAGAAAGAAAGGATATAAGGCTCAAAGTTTTGTTTTAACCCACCCATTCTCCTTGATGTTCTCCAGTCCTACGTTCAGCTAACTCGACGCAAGCGCTCACCTTTCAAAAAGGTTAATGAATGGTAGGAGGATAAAGGGAACCCACACGGTTTTCAGAGTGACAGTCACCCTTTTTGTCTTTGGTGTCGGTGGTCACACGACTTGTTCTTTATTGAGGACTTTTTCCTTTTGCCTTTCTTTTTGCTTTTCAATCTTTTGTTTTCCCTGATTTTGCCTGGATGGATTCTTTTTGAATCTTTCGATTTTGAAGTCCAGCGGGATGCCCTAACTTTTGCCTAAGTCACTTGTTTTCAAGTTTCGACTTAGCAGGCCTGCTTTCTCTTTTTTTTTTCTTATATTCTTTTTTTTGAACAAATCGTGTGACACTGGCTTGTCTGACTTGTTTGAAAGGGTTGTGACAGCCTCACTCTTCGGTTGGTGAAGGATAACCATGGATGCAATTGATCCTCGAACGGGACACTCCTTTTAAAATTTGAACGCACGGTCAAATTAACTGACACTTACCCCGCCCTAGGTTAAGATTGAAGGTTTTTCATTTTCAGAAAGAAACTCCTACTTCTAGGCTCTACGGGGTTAACAAGGGATTATCCTCCTTATGTCTCTGGTGTTTGGGGATTTGAAACAATGCCTGTACATCATCAGCAGGGTTTTATCCCAAAAGCATATGATCAAATATTTTGTGTTTTTATTTCATCATCCTTCTTCAAAGAGTTTAAGCAAGAAAGTTGGTATTGCAATGCACAGAAGTATTAAATGAATGAACACAAATGAAATTCTTCAAGAAAAACATACTCGTTGCATTAAAATCATCATTCAAGAACAAACAAGTTTTTACATGCAAAAACATTAACCAGTAAGGAATAATACAAAATAAACAATGCAGTTAAGAAAGTTGATGATTGCCACTATTAATGAGGCTTGGCTTCGACCGGATTGGTTGCTTTTGATGATGTCCTTGCAGTCTCAAGCGCTCTCTTGGGAAGCTTCAGTTGAAATGCATACCATCTGCAGTGAAAGTGATGACCCCTGCATCAATCAGATCTTGGACCTTGTGTGGGAGCGCCTTACAATCCTCAGTTGAATGCCCCTGTGCCCCAGCATGATATCCACATCGAGCATTGGCATTAAACCCTGGTGGATATAGAGGAATGATCGAATCTGGTTTCTTTGGCACAATCAACCCTCTTTTAACCAAATATGGCAATATCTGACCGTACAACTTTGGTAGCACCGCAAACTGTCTGTTTCTTGCCTTCCGTCGACCCTATTAGGAACTATTCTGCTGCTGATTCCGATTTAGGTGTTCCTCTGGCTCGGGCACTTTCCTCCTCAGACCTAATCGAGGAGTAGGCAACAGTTGTGGACATGGAGATTCTAATACAAAGGATTGCAAGACATGCCCTTGACTTGATGCAACCTCAGGAGGGAAAGCAGGGATATTCACACCTTTTACAGCAGTTAGAATGAGACCAACTTGTATGCTTACGCCGCCCGACATGAACTCAATTGCCTGTGAATCGATCAGATCCTGGACAACATGCTGAAAGGCCTTACATTTTTCCACATTGTTCCCCGACGCACCAGAGTGGAAATCACAATGGGCTCTTGCATCGTAACCTGGTGGAGGAGTACCAGTAAAAGGAGCCAAAGTCCTTTTTTGTACCATTTGCAACTGAAGAAGATGTTGTAATAGATGAGAATATGGCACTGGTGGAGTCTCGAAGTTCCGGTTCATCTTTGGTCTATCCTGATACCGACGAGGAGCACTACCCTGTTGCGGAGATACAACCGGGATGGTCACAGTGGCAATCTACTCGCTCTTTGGGAGGGATCTTTTAAACATTATAGGAGAGATAATTCCAGCCGCAGTCTCAGGCATGGGAGTATTATCTTTGCTTAGCACACCACTCACGACCTCCATAACCAGGCTCATCTGAGTCTTCAGTTGATTGACCTCTTCCTTCAGCATTTTCTGGTCTTGAATCAACGCTTGCATGTCCATCATAAAGTGCCCCATTTAACTTTGTACTTCCCTCAGCTCTGATTGAATTTGCTCCATGATCAAATGGCTTGAGCAGTTACGTCTGAAATTCTGAAGAAAACTAAATCAGAATGAGAATAACCAAGCCTCGAACACCTGCTATGCAAATGAGAATGAAAATGCAATGGAAAATGCCATGTTCGAATATTTCCAAGGAATCATTCTGCTTTGATTCAAGTTTTTCACAGAAGAACCACAAGAAATAGATGGAAATGCTCAACAGTGAGTCTCAAAGTTAATATCCTCGGAAATACAAGAACATGTATGTTGGAATGCAAAATGATGATGCAGATGCACACATGGGATCAGGGTATCCATAAAGCTCTAAATAACTGTTGTACTATTGATGGACTAAGTTCATAAGTCTGCTCTGAAGAGAATATCAGAATACCAGAATATCCGAATAGCAGGCTGATAAGTCCACACTGATAAGAAAACCAGAAAACCAGGTTGGTTAAAGGTTAAGGTTACTTGCAAACCTGTAAACACCCAGCCCCTCTCACATGTGGGTTCTAGAAAAGCCGAGGATCCTCAGCTTCAAGGGCTCTTAGGTCGAGAAATGATGATACGGTCACCATTTCTGGTTTGGCATCATCATCAATCGAGGAGGCCTCAACTGATTCCCCTAAAAAAGGTCACCCTATGATAAGTTCCCAGCGCCGGGTCCTCGAATCAAGAAGCATAATGGGTTTGCCATTTCTGGTATACCATTATTACCTATTGGGAGGAGTACCTCAACTGAGTCCTCAGGGAATGGTCACTAGAGTCGACAACTCTCTAGGTTACATTCTATCGCCTGCCCCAATGCGCAGGATAGAACATCACCAAAGAAAACCTCGTCTGGATGTGGAATTTTCGTGTATACTAAGTCTGGCCAAATGCCACACAAGTCACACTACTTTCCACTCTAATCCTAGGTGTATACTCAAGTCTGGGTATTGGGCTTATCTCTCATGGAACCAACCCTCCCAACAGCACAACAGTAGTAGAGCAATATGATAATAGTAATCGAAATGCGATACATGTAGTAAAATACAGTAATATACAACAAATAATGCACAAAAATAAACTCCCACTGAAACAGAAATAGACAAGCGCTAGGATTAACTCGCATAGGGAACCAGAGTCCCCAACAGAGTCACCAGCTGTCGCAACTGCGAAAATCAACCGGCGGAAACAAAACAGAAGAGTCACCACCGAATGTTATTTATCCCGACGTAGGGAAAGGAAACGATCGAAGAAACCTCAAAAGGGAGAAGACATGGTCATCGTAACCATAGTCTGGGTTCGGGAGTCGGTTACGCAAGGGAAAGGTATTAGCACACCCACGTGTCCATCACACTCGATCGGATCCATGCTTGTTGTCTAATCAAAGGGTGGGTTATCTAAAGTCTACTGCTAAACAGAGACGGAAAGGGAAAAACAAGAACGGACTCGCAAGGATTATCGCAATCCTATGTCTACGTATCTTCGTGGACGAATTAAGAATCAGAGTTGACGTAGTTCGACGGACTACGCACTAATGAAGGGAGGCTGCTCTCCAAGACATCACCGTCTTGTGCCTACGTATCCTCAATCGGATGAGAGAGAGAGAAAATAAGAGCAGTCGTAGTTTGACCTACGGGTCGAAAAGGTCTCGATCGCGCTAGGGCGAGAGAACAGGTTCGATTAACACGTTGGTCTCGATCGTAAGGGTGCGAGAGAAGAGGGGAAGTTAGTTGTTAGTGTGCTCGCCTAGGATAGGGATCCTCGTGCCTACGTATCCTTATTAGGGAATGAGGAATCAGAGCATCTATAGTTCACGCAACCACGGGAAAACTGAAACGGTCTCGATCGCACGGGTGCGAGAGAACATGCTCGGGATCTGAAGAAACACTCTTGAAGAAGTGAATTGACTTTGTTTGTGATGCTCATTCCACTAAAGTCTATGATATAGGAGCGAATGCGTCGCATGGTCTCCCCCAATGAGATGTATGCTAAACACTCTAGAAGAATGAAGGGAGACCCTTCATTCTTCATTTCCCATGTACTTAAGGCTCGTGGCGCACAATGCACATCGCCTTTATTAAGTGTTTTTTTTGGATTAAGAACGAGATAAGAAACAGAAGGAGGTTAGATGAACAATGTATGAACAAGATAATATAAACAATAATATATGAACATAATATATTGACAGAAAAGTAAAGCAAGAGTATATGAACTGAAATTAAAATTAGTGATTAATGATTAATCGGGCCCAGTTTAGCACTAAGCCATCGTAGCACGATCTATGATGAAGATCATGCTATAGGAGGCCGCACAAGAATGATATTTGTGCTATAACACGGTAGAGAAATGATATGGTGAATCATTCTCTAACGAATCGTGCCACACAAAAAGAAAAAGTGAAGATCTCGTCTTAATCGCAAACTTTCGTCAATTAATCGAAGGTAACCTATCACGATCCCAAAGTATAGAAAGTGATCTCAATGATCACTCACTACAGATTTGAGATAATGAAGGTTAAACGCTTTAACATTTAACATTCGTGAATAGAAAGACTTCATCTATCGAAGAAGAGAAAAATATAAGAAGAATGTAATGCGAAAAGAGATGGAAATTGAAACGAAATCGAAATAGTCTCGTCTTAATCAAGATTTAAATCGATAAATCAATAATCTTTGATTTTAGACTTTCATTGACAAAAAAAAAATGGCCTTATATTGATCCAGATTTTAAATCGAGAATTTTTGTTATATCATTGGCCCAAAATAGAAAAGAGAATCGAAATGAAGAGAGAAATGGAAATCAAAATGAGATAGAAAAGAAAATGATCTAATCTTAATCATGGGTCTCTATCGACAACCCATAATTCTTCGATATTCATCGACCAAATAGTAGGGGTAGAATTGAAAACCCAACAACAATTAATTGAGAAAACCTCAAAACACTAAAAAAAAAAATATTATTTATGAAAAGAAATTGAAAGTAAAATAGTAAACAAATCAAATAAGGAGGGGTGTATTTAGGAAATGGGGCAGGTTTACTAGAAAGGAATCATGTGGGCCAAAAACCCATCATCCTCCAAAAAACTCGTTTAAAAAAAAAAAGTGGCATTTGGAGAAATCAAATGGTATGTAAAAACTGCGACGATCCAATTTAAAAAGAAA
Source organism: Lathyrus tuberosus (assembly GCA_022829125.1). Classification (NCBI taxonomy): domain Eukaryota; kingdom Viridiplantae; phylum Streptophyta; class Magnoliopsida; order Fabales; family Fabaceae; genus Lathyrus; species Lathyrus tuberosus. Next base: position 1,778,255 of record JALAZF010000403.1, on the reverse strand, counting down.
AACACTTAAAGTAAAAAAACCCATGGTTTCCAAAAGAACCATAAATCCCATTAAAACCTAATCAGACAAAAAATAAATAAAAGAAGTGAGAATGAGGAACAGATGGTGTATCATTATCCTCAGGTTTCTTTTTTTTTTAAATAAAAAAAAGCAAAGAAACAATACGTTCAGAATCACATCAGATTCATCATCGCGTGGGTAAATACAAGGCAACGATAGATCACGAAAACAAATCATGGCCTTGTTCCTCAACCTTATCACGGTGCGAATTACTTCTCTCTGCAGCTTTTCTGATTCTGGTTCCCAGTTTTTTTCGGTTCAAATCTCTTTGTCACGGTTTTAGCTTGCTTCGTGTTTGGTCCAGGTTCCTTTCTTCTTCTTTCTTATCCTCTCCTCATCTCGCCATTTTTTGTTCTGTTTCTGAGCTTGATTTTGGGTTTGAAAGGTTGTTGTTACGGTTTTGTGAATGGGACTTTGGGTTTGATGTTGAAGAATGGGTGTATTGAAAGGTGAAGCGGATTGAAGGGTAAGGTGGGAAGAAATTTGTGCAGAGGTTATTTGGTTCTATTGAACTTGTAGAATGAGGGAGGAAGAGCTGAATTTATAGAGTGAAAAGTGAGGGTAGAAGTGGAAAGAGTGGAAAGGATTGTGAGAGCTGCTGAGGTTTGTATGGAATTTGTCGTTAGCGTTACAATTTGTGGCATGATGCGGGGTGGTTTTACTTATGTTGAGCAATTGGTTGTACGGATTGGTAACGTGGTAATGTTGTGAAAAAGGTTTGGCAAGGTGGTGCGTGGCGTGTAATGTTTGTGAAGGTACACTACGAATCACGGTTTTGTGTGCGGCTGTTGATAGCAGGTTTTGTTGGAAATGCTGGCAAGTTGTTGAGTAGCGTGGGGTGAGTTTGCAACTTGTTTTTTATGCAGGCAAATGGCATGTTGAATTGTATTGGCATAGTGGTATAGGTCATGAAGTGGCCGATTTTATTAGCGGTGGGTCATAGCTGTACGTTGTGTTGTTATGTGTTTGTGAAAATTTGATCATGGTTTGGTTACTTGTGATGTTATTTATGCTTGTGCAGGTTATTATGCAGGTCAAAAGCCATCCTCACTTTGGATAGAGGACATCATAGTGACCAGGACGATATAACTATAGCAATGTGATGAAGGGCTTCTTCTTTTCAGAGCTACCACTTGAAATTGGGAGATCAACATCAAATGGAATGAAATCATGATGACTTACAATGACACCTCCAGTATCACATGAGCTGCGGTTGAGGTACACAACACAGATGGGAATGCATCTGAAAGGGTGGTAACATGGACATGGTCGCTCTCTTCCCCCATTGGTTCAACAGATGATTTGCAAAAATGCTCAACTGTTGTATTGGTTAAGCCCATTATGAAAAGTTCAAAAGAATTCTGAGCGATTTACATGATAAAACAATGGACTTGAATTTTGGTCTTTTCTTTCAATTGTGATTATAATGGCCTTTTGTAGGATGGACTTGAAAGCTTGCCATTTCTTGCACCTTTTAACATTAAGAATCACTTTGGATTTTTGTATTTAGAATTTATACCAAATGTATTCTTGTAATTTTTTCAACCTTGCACTTCTTGGTTTTGAATTCTTGTGCTTGGTACTTTGTAATAATTTTGACTCTTTTCAATATGTTCTTATATCAATTCTTGAGTTGCAACTAAATCATGTAACACAAAATCTTTTCTTGAATTGGATAAGACATGGAAATCTTGGACCATGTAATCCTACCAAATTTACTCCTTGAACAATGATGCCACTTGACCTAGCCTTGATGAACTTGAATTCAAAGCCAAAAGACAACCATTTTTAACGACATTTCACATCCTATCTGGCCCTTCCAATTTGTCATTTGATCAATGCCTAAAAACCTTAACCACGAGAAATCTTGCAATTCGTTCTTGATTAAAAACAATGGCAATTAGACTTGAACTTCCATGCTTGATCCAATTAAACCAAAGTCCAACCTCTTGTGAAATGAACAACAAAAAAACTTGAATTAACCATGAACCAATCTTGAGAAACGAGTCAAATGTGAATCAATCCCAAAATCAATCTTGAACCTTGCCAATTGCATATTGAGGAACCAAAATCCTCACTATGGATTTGGCTTGAAATCCTGACTTGAAATATGAATTGCATTGGTTGAAACCCTGATTGAAAGATGAATTGATGCCTTGAATCAATAAACCCACCTGAATCTTACCACTTGAAAACTGATAAACTCAAGACTTCATTGTGAAACCTCTTGACGAAGAATCAAGCCTTGAAATTGGAGGAATTATGAATTAAGATATAAGCTTCAAAACATCGCACAAAATCCTGATTGAACCCTGATGATTCTCAATCATGAAGTCCTTGATTTAGCACCACCTGATAAACTGACCCATACACAACTGGCTTGTTCTGGCACAAAAAAAACCCTAACTGAAACCTCAAGCACACACCACTTGGATCATACAAACCCTGACCTGATTATGAAACACTCTCTTTCCTGACCAAGATTAGGTCACACCTAACTTGGACTTCAGTCAACACTGAGCATGCATACTCGTACTGATAATCTCAAATGAACCTAAAGGAAATGGCACACGTCCATCTTGAACACAAAGATGTAAGAAAACCTAAACTCCATGCTTCGGGTGCATACTGATGAAGAAATCAACCTGAGATGTTGACATCCAACAAAACCCTAATTCTTCATTCTCAATTAAAACCATGATGAAACCTTAAACACTTGATGCCTCTTGAAAGATCTTTGAACTTGATACTCAACGAATCTTGTCATAAGAAAGCCTTGTACCTGAATGAACTTTGATAGAAATATGCTAATGATGCTGTGAGCTTAAACATTTGCTTCAAAATTGCATGAAAGAATCTCAAGGCAAATAGGAAACCCTGACTCAGAGAAACGTTATGTCTTTGAAGACCAATGCAAATGTATGATTATGAACTATGACCTAATGATGATGCAAATGAATGCGAAACAAAAGCCAGTTAAGGTTACAAAAAGAAACGGAAAATTTTGGGGTGCTATGTTGGGTTGTGTATATGTATTTATTATGATCTCATGTATATTTGTCGCCCATGGCGTTGTATAAAATCTGCTTTACAAATCTTTATTGGTGATTGTCTCTGATTTTTGCTTTATGCCCGGAGTTTGTGTTGTGTTAGAGATAAACATTGTGAACTTCGATTAGGGGTGATTATCTGTTAGTTTCTGGATGCTAGAGATAAATTTAGAGCTAACAATCTTCAATAGGCGTCGAAGCTTAATGCCTCCGTGTCTTGAGTCGAGTGCGAGAGTGTTGACGATGGTAGCATGGTTGAGTATGCCAGAGATGGACATGTGTTGTGAGCGATGCTGGGTGATATTGAGGAGTATTGTAGGTTGAGTGTAACTGATCGGTAAGTTTAAGTTTGTGAGGAGTCGATTATGTGCATGCCGGATAAGTTTCTTCTCTCTGAAGAATGAATTCTTTTTATGTTGATATTTACTTTTCTGTTTTCTTATTTGAAACCATTAAAACCCAAACTCATTAACATTGAGATTGTCGAATGACATTCTTTCCCTCGAACCGATCTCTGTGGACACGACATAAATCCCGGAGGGAATTCTTCCGAAAATAAATATTTTGCTTGCCGCTTTACCGCTCAAACAAAATGGCGACGTTGCCGGGGATCGGTTTTGATATTGAATAACATTGCGATAATTTCTTTGTTTTTTAGTTTTGTATATATCGTATATATTGTCTATTTCCATTATGTTTTCTCAAGTGTTGTATATATTTTGTTCCCGTAACGGATGTTTAAGTGTTTGGTTAGGACACTTGGTTTTGGTTTGCACGGTGAGGCATCACCATGGCATGAAGGAAGGAAGTTACTAGCTAAGCATTGTAAAGGCGTCGAGCTTACGACGTAAAACAAGCATGGTGTATTCTTTTCTTTTGTTGTTGTTTAGCTTAGGTAGTGTGGTGAACATTCATTAAACAAGTTATACTCGGATTTTTCGTAAATTCTCAAATCTTCACTTTACAACTTGTTTAATGAATTTCCTACCGGTTTTTCAGTTTGTTAATATTAATAGTTTTCGTGTTTGTCAATGAACTGATTTGGGTAGCTTGAGGAAATTTGGTGATGTTCCAAGTTTGATCGTTTCAACTTGCGAATGTATGGTAATGATAGTATTAAGTTTTGTACACGTCCAAGGTATGTGTTTATCGCTTTCTATACTTTAGCATATTCATGATACTTAGGCATTTTACAAACTTCTATGCCATTCATTCTTTCGTATACTTGTTCGTATATGAATCACTTTAGTTCCCACCTTTTTTGTGAGGAATCCTTCTATTGTTCATATATGCACGGAGTACCAACATTCTTGTTCTAACTGGATTTTATTATGCTTAATCTTTTGTTTGTGTTGATTATATGAAGCATGAAAAGGATCAAGGCATTTTTGTTTCATTTTGAGCACAACTACCTAGCCGAATAGTCATTCACCTTATGAGCGTGTGATCTTTCGTAACCCCTTTGAGCTTTTTGATCCATGTTTTATTTGAACTTAATGCTTGTCTATGAGTATTTAGTTCACTTATTTTTGAATGGATTTTGTTTTTACTTGAACCCTCAACTTTTTGTGTTGTTGTATGAATTTTTGCCTTGCTTTAGAAAGTAGTGAGTATTCACATGATGATGTGGTTGAATTCAAGTTGGGGAGAGAATGATTGTTTACTCATTGATTGTTTTCTATGAGGATGAAAAAGAAAAGAAAAAAGAGAAAAATATGAAAAAGAAAAGAAAAAAGAGAAAAAGAAAGAAACAGAAAATCCTTGAAAAAGGAAACAAAAAGAGTTCAAATAGTTGTGCTAAATAAGTATTGTGTTTTGTGTAACACTTGGGATTTTGGAAGAAGTTGATTGGAATTTTGTGTTTAAGTCTTTGTGAGTTGATCACTCCCTTAGGTTTAGGCAAGTTTTTGTTTCAATTACCTTTAGAAATTGCCCCTTATTTATTTACCCGACCACGCAACAACCTTGAAAGTCCTTGTGATTCTTGCTTTTGTATGTTCAATGTGAATTTTTGGATGGTTGCATAATTTAGTCTTTTGTTTGCAAGATTGTTGTGTGAGTGAAAAGTACCTCATTTTGTGTTTTTCATCAACCGATGATTATTTTTGCTAGGTGTTATTCGCGGTTGAACTTGTGTTGTTTTAGAATGTTTAGCATGATTTTTGTATTTTGCATTTGTTTCGTGACTATGTTGTCGTTGTAGTTTAGTAGTAAGTATTTACTTTGTGTGTACCTTTTTTCATTTGAACCATACATTTGTTTCCGTTTTTCAAAACCTGTTGATTCGTGATTCTTTAGTTGTCACTCTGTTTCTTTGAGTTGTTTGATTTTTGTTTGAGGACAAACAATTAGGTAAGTTGAGGAAAAACACAAAGAAGAACATAAATGAACCAAACATCTCGCGGATTGTCAGAGCCGATCGATGATCAATCCACTCCGGTTCATCCGTGTGCAAGCTTTCAAGTTGTTTTCTAGCTACCTCTACCAAAGAATGAGGTTGATGAAGTTGGGAGAGAAAAAATCACCCCCAAACAACATAACCTAACAAATGAACTAAAAATAAGTTATATACAAAAAGTTGTCACGACGCTACCGCCCGACGCTGGCTTTAATTACACTCACACCAGCTGTACAAAAGACCAGTCTGGCAACAAATATCTAGTACCGCCTGGCGCTAGAAGTACCGTCCGGCGCTAGCCAAAATTCCTAGAAAGCTACTGGAATTCTTATTTCAATTCTCTTCCGCCGCCGCACCGTCCGACGCTCAAAACGCACCGCCCGACACTCAAAATGTACCGCCCGGCGCAGCTGAGGCGCAGCTGACAGTAGACAGCAAAAATTCAGCACTATTTTATTCGTAACTTTTGAACCGTAACTCCGTTTTTCGCCCGGTTCGAAGCGCTGGAAAGCTTATTCAATGCTCTATCTAACAATGCTCCAATATCAATGCTCAAATATCTACAAAATGAATGGAAACGTATTATTTGTTACATATATAAACAAAAACACAAGTATACATTAGATACACACTTTTACAACAAAGTGGGGTTTTATTAACAAAAAGAACTGATAAGTGCAACAAAACTTATATGCAAAAATAGCTACAATTTGCACTTATCATGCTACAATGACGTCTGCTATGTTGAGTGTGAGAGATGGAGATGGGTGGTGTACCTGCAAGGCACTCCGATGCTAAAGTAAGAATATGGAGAGAGAGAGAGCAAGTACAAAGTATGTATTTCGTAGGGTGATTTAGAATGTCCGACCCTCTCAAATGAGAGGGTTTTTATAGTGCCCCAAACGCGTGGTCAACGATCCCTATTTTCGGGGCGAAATAACTGTTTCTCGAATAATAGGTAACTGCCAGAAACTAGCCGTTAGGACGGGCAGGGGTGCTCGAAACTAGTCGTTGTCACGGGTAAAGGCGCAGTTGCGGGCACGAGCGTCGTGCCTGTTTCTAGATGGTGGAACCATGTATGACGGGCAGGAACTACCGAGGAGGAGCAGATGACCATTGGGGTCATCCGACAATCTTTGCCCGGTAGAGGGGCAGAGAGGTAAATGCTGCCCCCAAATTAGTTGGACTTAGATAATTGAACCGTTCTGAGAGCAGAAGTAGATTAGACCATGCCTAACCATTGGTCCAGTCCAGAACACTTGTATTGACATTTCGTTCCTTTATCTATTTATCCTTAGATATTGGAAACAAAAGAGACTTTCTGTTTCTAAGAAGAGACCAGGGATAAAAAATGACATTTGACCTCTCCACCACAACTCTAGTTGTTGAGTAACACCTTGATCCACTTTTAAATCTAGAACTTTTATCTCTTCTGTTAAGGGATCAATTCTATGAACCATGCTACCTAAGACTTTCTTATTCCAAGCTTTCAACACCCATTTTAAATATTTAAGTTTCTCTTTAATAACAAAAGCCTTACAATCCGCCGAAATAGATTTGGCCTAACTTGAATGAACCACTTCGGAGAGAGTACTATGGTCCAGCCAATGATTATTGAATTAAAAAGGTTTGAGACCCTACATTGATTCGCTTAACAAAAAATAATAGGAAAATTATCGAGAATATCTCTAAAATATTTCCATTAAGTCATAGGGTATCAAACTCACACCATGCATTAGACTAGACACAAGAAACCTATCTTGCCTACTATCATCCCTACCATTTGGTGCAACCAAGTTCCTTCCTAACAGTGGAAGATCAATAATGTCCATTTGATAGATGAAATTAGAAAACCCAATACAATCAGTAAGAAGCGACCACTAACACCAATTCTCTCTGAGGAAAAACAAGCAGAGTTAAAATGCCCAAGAACACAACACATCACCCCTTAGATGCCTTTTGCGCAGTATGATGTCCTCCCACGTCTCTATTTTTTCAAGAAAATATCACTTCGAGTACACATTTACCACAATGCATTAGGTAACGAAGTATGAGATTGGTTGGGGAGTGGTATGCAGAGGACTCAACCACTATGGAGACAAATGCTCTAAATCTTCAAGAGGAAATAAATTTGGATACGGAGATGAAATCTCAAAAAACGTTCCAACATTGAATGAAGAAAGATTCACTGGAAAAGAGGGTGTTAAATTGGCTTGAGTAGATAGCTTTTCTTGTTTGTATCAATCCACTCCCTTTTCTAGAAAAACTATATGATTAATAGAATGTTTGAATTTAAATGTCATTAAATTTAAATTTGTGTTCCATATTTTTTTTGCAACAAGCTATTTTGCTCCTTTTGAAGTGAATATTTTTAATGGAAAATCAATATTTTTTGAATTAGGCTTATTAGACTCTTATATTTAAAGAAAAAAGAAATTCAAAATACAATAATGAAAATTACATACGGTGGTGAAAAGTTATGTTTGCTTCTCATCTCATTAACAGTCAATATGTATTAAACTGTGTACAATGAAATAGTACACTTGTCAAAATGGTGAGCTAGCACGAAAAACAAAATTACAGAAAAATAGAGTTGTGTGGGCCAGTCCATACGGAGCTTGGCTCTGACTTTAAACGAAGTCTCCGCTAGTGGATGGTGGGATTGGTCCCTCTTGAGTTAGTCGGTCGCAAGGCCGGATACCAAAATTTCCAAAAAAAAAAAAACAGAAAAATGGAGTAATTAGTCATTAGGCTAAGAAGAGAATGTCAATGTTTCAAGAGGCATGAGCGCAGTTGAGACGTAAGATTGAGAAATGCCTCTTCTTTGCAAGGAATAGTGAGGCCTCCCATTGAATGATTGTATCCAAACTCTTCTTGAGCTATATTTAACAAGTCAAGAAATGAAGGATGGTATAAGTAAGATATTGGAACCACGAATCTTTTCTTTTGAGATTCTCCGACATAGACAGCTACATGTCCTTTTGGAACATTGGAATGGTTTCTACTATGTAGATGTTGTGATGATGACTTGAATATCTTGTTTGCATGAAGAACCATAAATGGAAAACGAATACCCATAAGAAGATGATTTTGGAAGTGAATGCTGAATTTGGAGTTGTTGTTGTTGCAGTATATATATTTATTTACTAGTAGTAATGATTGAGACGGAATGGGAGGCCATACATTTCCGGAAGGGATGATACCAAATCATGTCATAATATTAATAATAGACTATACTAGTTATTTGGTTTAATATGCATGGTGTCACAAAGCATTGGGTCCACTTTATGAAATTCACAGAAAGAGCTCACATGGGTGCACTGATAGGAATCTGAATTAAACGTGAATCTATCAACCCATCCCTTTGTAGAAAACTAAGTGCCGTACACTGAAATAAAAAAAGGATCATCACATCAGATAATATCACACGGTTGCATGTGATGAATGGAGCTTTATTAAGGCTAAAAAACATAGCAATGCCAAATGCAGAAGCAATTAATGATATATCATAAGTTCGTCGTTTCTTCCTCTATTAGCAAGATAAAATAAGACTAGGTGGTACTATTGGAAAATTAATATTTTGTTACTAGTTCCTATATTATAGCCAATTAGTGTATAAACACCACATTACCACTCTTTTTGTACTTCAGTTTTTCCTTTTACGTAATAGTAATATTCATAGTCAAATGGGCCTTTTTTCTTTCCACCCCAAGATTCAACATATTGTTAAATGGTATTGTCACGGCGGAAAAAAAAAAAGACTACGAGCGTTTGCACGCTCGAGATAATAAAGTCGCCACCAAGCTTTATTTATTTTAAAGAAAAAAAATATTGTTGAGAATGTAATTCATAGTGTCAAAGCATGTTGTTGTCGAAACATCTGTTATCGAAGTGTCGAGGAGTTAGCCTCGACATGAACTTTATCTTAAACCTAATTTTGTAGTGTTAATAGAATTAGTTATTTCAGGCATTTTGTTTTTGGGCTTTGCTTAGAGAGCAAACAAGCTAAATCTATAAATAGGGAGTAGCCCTATTATTGTAAAGTTATTCACTTGAATAAAAATTACAGTTTTGTGAGCATAGAGTTACTCTGTAGAAATTCTTCTTCTTGCCCTATTTTGTATTGAATCCCTAATTTTTTTCATCCCCAAATTCAATTTTCTTTTCTTGTTTTCATCACCATTGTGCAGCAATACTATCTTGCAACCAAGGTTGGTTGATTCACTCGAGTGAAGAGTGAAAAACAAGAGAGAATTCAATTGGTTGATTGAATCTTGTTAATCAAGATTGGTTCGGAATCACTCAAAGTACTGAGTTTAATTCCAACATCTGGTATCTAAAGCACTGACTGAGCGATTTGTGGGAAGCAAAACACGATGGCAATACTAATGAATCATCTAAATGGACATTTTCCGACGAGTCTCCTAATTCTGAAGGGTCAGATTTACGAGAATTAGTGTTAACAGATGAATGTTGTTTTCTGTTGTCAAGATCTTTGGGATCTTGTGAAGGAAGGTGTAACACCACTTGCAAAAAACGCGTCGGATCAAGAAAAAGCTGCATACAAAGAATTGAAGAAAGATTATAAAACTCTCTTTACAATTCATCAATGTGTTGATCCAAAAAATTTCGAAAAGGTCAGTGATGTAGAATAAGCGAAAAAATTATGGAAAATCTTGGAGAAATTGTTTGGAGGTGCAAAGAAGGTGAAATAGGTAAGCCTACACACTCACAAAAGGATGTATGAATTGCTTTAGATGGAAGAAAGTGAAAGCATAATTGATTTTTTCACTAGGGTTGCAAATCTGGTGAATCAAATCAACGTATGTGGAAAAGTGTTGATATCAAGATCAGTTGTAGCAAAGATCTTGAGTTCATTGGCTCCAAAGTTTGACCACGTGGTAGTAGGCATAGAAGAGTCGAAAGATTTGTCAACATTGACAAAAGAAGAGCTTCAGGGGATGCTTGAGTCTCATGAACAAAGGATGGCTGAAAGAGTTGCAGGAAAGTCGAAGAGTGATATGGCTTTGCAGGCGTAATCAGAAAAAAAAAAGGCAAAGGAAAGTGGATCGACAGCAAAGATAGAGGAGGCTACAATAATTCGACTGGTCGAAATCAGCAAGAAGAAGGCTGGTCTAATCAGATAAAGTCCTCATACCAAAGCAACTAAAGAGGTGGTGTTGTAGGTAGAGGAAGAGGTGGTGGTCGAAAAACTGACCAAAGTCACATTTAGTGTTTCAATTGTCAGAAGTATGGTCACTACTCTAGTGATTATTCTGAAAAATGAAAAATCCAAGAAAATGATGCAAAGTTTTCAAAGCATGAGAGGAAGAGAAATTTTTTATGGTCACAACAAGAGATGAAGAAAGATTCCATGACCAATTGTACTTGGACTCAGGATGCTCATTACACATGACTGATAGAAAGGATTGGTTTGTCAACATAAAACCCTCAATGAAGAACATGACAAAATTTGCAAATGACAATACTCTAGCATCTTAAGGTATTAGTGATATTCTGATTATGAGGACAGATGGAAAAAGGTCAATAATTTCAAATGTATTGTACATACCAGGCATGAAAAGTAATTTGCTCAGCATATAGAAGTTGGTCGAAAAGAACTACAAAGTGCAATCGAAAACAAGTTGATGAGAGTTCTCGACTCAAGAGGAAGGTTAATCTTGAAGGCTCCCATGTCTCAAAATAGAACCTTTAGGATTGAGCTTAATGTGATGGAGCACAAGTTCCTTGCAACTGCAACTAGCAGGGATGAATGAATGTGAGACTATAGACTTGGCCATCTCAACTTCAAAGACATCAAAGATCTGAAGATAAGAAATATGGTTTCAGGATTACCATAAATCCACATTCCAAGTGAAGTGTGTGTAGAACGTGTGATGGCGAAACAACACAAGAACAACTTCAGTAAGGATGCAGGAAGCAGGTCGAAGACAGTTCTTGAAGTCATATACTCTAATATGTGTGGACCTACCCAGGTGGATTCAATTGGAGGTAACATATACTTTGTCACATTCATAGATTATTTTAGTCGAAAATTGTGGACTTACTTGATCAAGAAGAAAAGTGAAGTGATTGAGGTGTTTGCCAAGTTTAAATCTATGGTCGAAAGACAAAGTGGTCGAAAGCTCAAGATTTTGAGGACTGATGGTGGTGGAGAATATGTGTCAAAAGACTTCGACAAATTATGTGAGAAAGAAGGGATTGTGCATGAGGTGTTCCACCCTACTGTAGCGAGCGATTTTGGACGCGGTTCTTAAGCGCTGTCGCTCTCTGGGTTAGTTTACTACAGGTCGATTCATTTTTTATCCTATTAAAGCTGATGAATGAATGGAAATAGATGTCTCCAATTAACCCTGCTTGCATACTGAGTTTAAACAGCGGTCTGTTAGGTTACGGATGCGATCAATGTGGTGGGGCCTTTCTTGTGTTATTTTGACAGAATGACAGGCTTCTGGCGGGGAACAAGGATTAAGATGTTAGGACTGATGCTTTTTGATAGATATATGAGAGTATGGGATTTAGGGTTTTTGTTTAGTGTGTTCGCTAAGATTTTTCTTTCAATCTTATGCCTACGTATTCCCGTTTACCGAAACAAGGAAATCAGAGCGTTCGTAGTTCCTCCTATTCTATGGGAGGAAATGGTATTTGGTGTCTTGTTCAAAGCCCAAGACGTGAAGCGAAAGGTGGTTTATATCTTGTTCAAAGCCCAAGATGTGAAGCTGAAAGGTATTGTCTTTAGAGGGAATTTGTCATCTCTAAAGAGGGGGTTGTATGTCACAACTGTTTATAAAGGAGAATTACTTCAACCGGGATGTGCGAATCCGGCAATGCCATAATTTCCTTTATAGGGGACTTCCAACCTGAAGGGGAAGACTTTAACTCAGTGTAGAGCAATGTCATATTTCCTTAGGAATTTCTCATGCTAAAAGAGGGACAGTGGCATGGATATAGATGATCCAGAGGCTTGCCGTTTACAGCGATTAGATGAAGGGGAAGGAGTTATTGATGTTTGTGTACTGTGAACGAGGCACAACTTTGATGCTAAAAGGTTGATTGGATCAACCAGTGGTTTTCTTATACAAAGCCTAAGAGGAGGCTAATATGTGTCTCGTACAAAGCCCGAGAGAGAGGCTAAAAGGTTTTGACTCAACGAGGGAATCTTTTGGTATCTCGTATGAAGCCCAAGATGGAGGCGAAAGGGGTGATTGACTCAATGAGGGAGTCTCTTATGTGTCTCGTACAAAGCCCGAGAGAGAGGCTAAACGTTGTTTGACTCAACGAGGGAGTCTTTTGTATCTCGTACGAAGCCCGAGATGGAGGCTAAAATTGTTAGCTCCACTGGGGAGAATCATTATACAAAGCCCAAAAGGAGGCTATTGTAACTGTTTCAGTTGAGTGACAGATCCAATATACTGATTTTAAAGAGAAAATCAGTTCTTATATGAGTAACACTGTACTCAAGGATTTGATTCGAGGATCAGGGTTATTCCCGTTCTTTAAGGAAGTGGGGAATCCGAAGGGTATTGAGACTGTCCGAGTCTACGGGTTTCCTTCCTATTTAACGAAGGGGTCACTTGAGAATGTCTTTGAGACTCAAGGAAATTAGACTGTCCAAGTCTAGAGTTTCATCTTTTGTACTATGCTTTGAGAAACAGTAGTAGACTCTTTGAAAGGACTGTTCTATAAAGATGACTAAGTTCTGTTCCTATACCTCTAGGAGGTCGTCGGGACAATTTGTTCGAAGCCCAAGAGGAGGCTGGAAGCTTTTAAGAAGTCGATCGGTCCTTGTACGAAGCCCAAGAGGAGGCTATCATTCCCGGAGGAAGAGATCATTATACAAAGCCAAAGAGGAGGCTGTGAATACTTCTGCGAAGCCGACGGGTCCTTGTATTAAGCCCAAGAGGAGGCGGGGTTGCTTTTAGGAAGCCTGTGGGTCCTTGTACGATGCCCAAGAGGAGGTCGATGCTTTTAAGAAGCCCGTGGGTCCCCAAACCCCGAGAAATTCAAGACAGGCTATTCACAAGGAATAGATCAAGCCAGGAAAGTTCGAGAATTTGGAAGAAACTCAAAGATGCCATTCACGGAGAATACATTCATCTCTGGGAGTAGAGTTTCTTGACAATTCCTAATGAGGACAGCCGAAGAGAAGACTGTATCTGGTGATCCTATTGGGGATCTAGTTGTCTATTTCTACGAATAAACGCGACTGCTTTTCCTAGTTCTAGACGTAGTTGCCGGGGAAACTCTAAATATCTATACTATTATTACACAGTTGATATGAGTTTATGAAAGAAGACTTACAGCGAAACAGCCCCACAATACAGTTATATGTATATGAAAGCGGTAAATGAAAGCGGATAAACACTTACTCGGTTATAGAGCTTCCATGCTGTTGGGTTAGTTGTTCAACAAAGAAAGATTGAAAACAACAGTATATTCAAAATCAAAGGAGAAAGTGCTTTGAAAAAGAAAGATTTGGGGCTTACAGCTCAAGGAGAGGCCCAGGGTTTTATCAGTGAGCGCACTGTTGAATTTGTACATAGGGACTTATACAAGTGACTGAGGCCCACAAAAGGTTTTCTGTACAAAGGGATGGGTCTTACACTCTCTCAAGAGGCCCAAAAAGTTTTAAAGAAAAAGAGTGGGGCTTATAACACGAGGGTAGGCCCAATTGATTTTTTGTTTAAAAATGGCGATCGCACCGAGGTTTTCTTTTAACGCATAGGGAGTTATACAATAAGTGAGGCCCAAAATTGTTTTGGTTAAAAGGGGATTGGGTCTTACACTCTATTAGAGGCCCAAAAGTTTTGAATCGGTCTTATAGCTCAAGGAGAGGCCCAATTGTTATTTTTTCAAAAAGGGCGACGATCGCGCCGTTTGTTTTTCAAAAAGGGCTCAAAAAAGGATTGGGTCTTACACTCTATTAGAGGCCCAAAAGTTTTGAAAATGATTTATGAGGGTTGAATTAATCCAAAAACCCTAATTTGTTTTCAAAATGTGTTTTAATTGAATACAAATTCAATTAAAATGATCAAAATTGTTTAACATATGGAAAACAAATTGTGATCTTGGATTAATGCTTCAAAAATTAAGTATTGACCTACAAAATAATTAGAAGGCATTAAAAGTTGCAAAGTCAAGGTGGAAAAAATATTTTAAATGTCAAAAACAATTAAAACATTAATTCTTTGCAAATATATCAATTATATAAAATAAATAATATTTTTGGGATTTTTTGGGAAAATAAAATATTTTAACATTTTTGTGAATTATTAAAAAAAGAATCAACTCAAAATCATTAAAGCTCAGAGAGAAATTAATTTTTGAATCAATTAAACAAAAATCACAAAATTCAAATATTTGAATTTTCAAAAAATGGCGCCAAGAACACACCAAGAACACGCGCATGTTCTGGGTTTGCCCAGATTTGCATTTTCTCTTCAATCTCACTGAATACTTGATCATATCATGTAATCCACATACCAATCAACTCGTTTTAACCTCACGATCATGTCTATGGCAATTAATTTCATTTAAATTAAGCATAAAACAATAAATCACGAAAAATCCTCAAGAACCCTAGATTCTGCATGAAGGCTGGGATTTTTGATACACGATTCAAACAATGCAATTAATTGAGGGGAAATATTCCATGCATGATTATGAACATATGGCCAAATTATTGTGCAGCAAAAATTGCATGGATCATAGAGTTAGAAGAGCTCATGCTTACCTCTTGCAGCTGGTGATGACACTAAATTATACTGTATTTTCGACTCTGATTTCACATGCATATTAGTTTTTTTTTCTATTTTTTATGCTTTGTTATTGTTATGTTTTCCTTTGTTTTCAGGTTTTCAATAAATCGAGGTCCCAGACGAAAAAGGATGCAAAAGGAGCTAGAATTCAAGTTTGGCAGCAATTTACTCTAGTCGCTTCTCTTGTCGCGGGCGCCCCAGGGTAGGCGACGATGTGTCCCATGATCTCCACAACTCAACTGCCACGTTCCCACGACAAGCACTCACCTTTGCCGTTTTCTTCTTGTCGCGGGCGCGGTAGGCCTGTCGCGGGCGCGACAAGGCAAAATCAGTTCCCGCCCATTTTTCAAGCCAAGGTCACTTTTGTCTTTGCACCATGCCAACTTTGCCTATAAATACTCTCAGAACTCGAATTTTAGGATCATCCAATCTTAGTTTACTTCATCCTAGGCATAAATTTCACTCTTGTAAAGCGGTAATCTTCTCACATCGAGGAGTTATTGCACTGTGTGTGATCGAGTTTGTAATCAAGTCTTGGAGTGTCTGTAATCAAGTTGGAGCACTTTGGTAGAAGTAATCCTGCCAGCATTTTCTTTTCCGTACATTGTACCAGATTTAAAGACTTCGCTTTGGAGCAGGTTTTTATTTTAATAGCATTTACTTTCATTTATCTCTTGCACTTGCTTTATTTTGTTTATTTATTGTCTTTCCTTACTTTTCAAAACTTTACTTTTCAAAAGACTTAATTCCATACATGATAAGAATTAATATGACTGTTATAACTACCATGGCTGGTTAAGTTTTAGATAGGTAAGAATGTAAAGACCATAATCACCGTAATACGTCTATATGTTAATAGAAATACTTAAGGGCTGTTTTAATCTTTAACACAAGTTTTCTGTACTTAAAAGTAATGTTGGGTAAGATCGAAAGCCGTCCAACCATTTGTGAACTTGTTTAGTTCTCAACTGATCAAATACAGCGAAAGCGCTTTGCTCAGTTGAGTAGGGATTTTTAACAGTTTAGAAAAGAGATTTTAAAACTATTTTCGGACGCGTTAGTGGGATTAGAATCTGGTTCATTTTGAACCTCTTTAGTTTAGATATTTCAGGTCAAAATACTTTTCTGTTTAGTTTAGAATTTTCATTTCTTAAAAGTAAGTTTTCCATGACTCTAACGCAATGCGCGCCTTTTTATAAGTGACAATAAAGGGGTTAGTTTAGAGGGTAAACTTGGTTCTGACTACGCGAAAGCGACAGTTCCTGTTAAATTGAATTCTTTTCTTAAAATAGAAGATATTGCCCGTAAGTAGTTCTGTTGATGAATATAGAAATATTATCGGTTATGAGAATTACATTCAAGCCTATTGTTTTGTCTGAATTTTATTACCTCGTCATTTAATTTTATTTATTTTCCTCTGCATTAGTAAACCCCGAATTGAACTGCCTTAGATAAGCACTGTAACAAACAAAATTCGTTAGATCGACATTTGATCTCTGTGGATACGATAACTTTTTATATTACTCTGACGCGATTCGTACACTTGCGAATACAACGCATCAAGTTTTTGGCGCCGTTGCCGGGGACCAATTTCGCCGAATTTTGAATTTCGTTTGTTACACCGTTTAGACTAGGGCCGCACGAACTGGTCGATGCGAAGATATCGCAGCTCCAGTAGTGTAATAGATCCTTTAGTGGAACTAGAACGTTACGCTCGCGCACGACTTTGGCTTCGTCGAATTAAGCAAGCTATGGCCGAAGATCGTAACCAAAGACCCCTTAAGGAATTCGCTCAGCCTGCTGACGAAGAACCGAGCTCTAGTATAGTTAACCCTGCCATACCTGCCAATAATTTTAAACTAAAATCGTCCCTATTACAACTAGTTCAACAAAACCAATTCGCAGGACTACCATCTGAAAACCCAAACCAACATCTAAATGTCTTTATCCAGTTGTCAAACACCTTTAAGACCAATGGTACTAGTCCTGAGGCGATTCGTTTAAGACTATTTCCCTTTTCCCTTAGAGACAAAGCCCTAACTTGGTTAGATTCCCTTCCAGCCAATTCTATAACAACATGGGAAGACCTTAGGAGAACATTCCTTGCTAGATACTTTCCCCCAAGTAAAACAGCCGTTCTCCGAAACCAAATAATAAGATTTACCCAAAACCAAGGAGAATCACTATTTGAAGCTTGGGAGAGGTATAAAGACCTTCTAAGGGCTTGTCCACACCACGGTTTGGAGCAATGGTTGATTATACATACCTTTTACCACGGACTTCATTATAACACAAAGATGTCCATCGACGCTGCCGCTGGCGGTGCCCTGATGAACAAACCCTATCCTGAAGCTTGTGGTCTCATTGAAGATATGGCTCAAAACCATCATCAATGGGGAAACGAAAGAGCAACAGTGGAAAAGAAAGAAGCCCAAGGAGGTAAACATGAGGTAAGCTCTATAGACATGATGCAAGCCAAAATGGATGCTATGGCCCTCAAGATCGATCAAATGTACGCACAACCAACCGCAGCAGCAGCAGTAGTATCGGATTGCGAACTTTGTGGTACTAAAGGTCATCAATCAGCTGACTGCCATCTGTTAAACGAGACTAACCCAGACCCAGTCAACTATGCCCAAGGAAACCCGTTCTCAAATACTTACAACCCTGGATGGAGGAATCACCCTAATTTTTCCTACAAAAACAATAACCCTATCCAAAACCAAGTACCTCCGAGATCAACCAACAATCAAGCACCTAGACAAAGCCAACCTATGCAAGCAGTGCCACCTAAGCCAAATATTGAGAAAGTGCTAAATGATTTTATGACAGCACAAGCCCACCAAAACAAAGAGTTCCTAAATCAGAATATTCATGTGAATGAGCTGCTTACCCAACTAGGAACCAAAATGGATCAAATGGCCACCCACAGCAAGATGCTTGAAACCCAGATCTCTCAGGTAGCCTTAAAGCAAGCACCCCAAACTACTCCTGGAGGACAATTTCCTGGACAACCTCAACAGAACCCTCGAGGGCAAGCTAACGCTGTTACCTTACGAAGTGGAACCACTTATGAAGGGCCTAAAAACCCGACATTGAGTGACTCCGAAATTTCCAAAAAGGATGCTACCCCCGAAGGTGAGAAACCCGTAGAAATTGAGAAACCAAAAAACAAAGATAAAGGAGAAGTTACGGATGAAGCTTCAACACCCCCTCAGCCATACAAACCACCAATTCCCTATCCACAAAGACTTAAACAAACTAAGATCAATGACCAATTCCAGAAGTTTGTTAAAGTTATAGAAAAACTCCATGTAGAGATTCCTTTTACAGAAGCCATCACCCAAATACCATTTTATACTAAATTCCTGAAGGACATCCTCACCAATAAACGTAGACTTGACGATCCAAAACCAGTGGAGTGTAATTCCATTTCCGAGAACAAACTCGCCAAAAAAGACAAAGATCCGGGGAATTTCTCCATACCTTGTATTTTGGGGAATCGTGTCATAGATAAAGCCTTTCTGGACTTAGGAGCCAGTGTAAGCCTAATGCCCCTCGCAGTTTGTGAACGATTGAAACTAGGAGATTTGCAACCTACTAAGATGTCTCTCCAATTAGCTGACAGATCTATAAAATACCCTGTAGGCGTATTAGAAGACATCCCAGTTAGAATAGGCAAGTTGTTCATTCCCACCGACTTCGTCGTAATGGACATCAAAGAAGATAAAGATATCTCAATCCTCCTAGGTAGACCCTTCCTATCAACTGCAGGAGCCATAATAGATGTCAAGAAAGGAAAATTGACTTTTGAGGTAGGTAACGAAAAAATAGAGTTTGTCCTAGCAAAGTTTCTCACGGCACCAGTAATAGGAGATGCATGTTATGCAGTTGATGTCATTGATGAATGTGTCCGTGAACTTAACCAGGAAGAGCCAATAGAAAGAATAAAACTACCTTCAACGCCCATTGAGAAAGATGATGACAGTATGGAACCCTATATAGATGATAGCCTTTTTGAATGTTTATCCTTAACTCCAGATCCTATACAAAACCCCAGCAAACCAACCTTAGAATTAAAAGAATTACCCAAGAATCTAAGATATGAGTTTTTAGACAAAGAAATGGACAGACCAGTTATAGTCAGTGCCGTTCTGAACCAAAATGAAACAAACTAACTCTTAGATGTCTTGCAAAGATATCCCTCAGCACTAGGGTACGACATCTCAGATCTTAAAGGAATAAGCCCATCCGTGTGCATGCACCGGATTTCACTTGAAGAAGATGCTAAACCTTCGAGAGAACACCAAAGAAGGATTAACCCTATAATGAGTAAGGTAGTTAAGAAGGAAGTTCTTAAGTTGTTGGAAGCAGGGATAATATATCAGATCTCGGACAGTAAATGGGTAAGCCCTGTGCATGTAGTACCTAAAAAGGGAGGCATCACCGTGGTTCAAAACGAAAAAGGTGAGCACATTACAAAACGGATAGAAGGAGGTTGGCGTATGTGCATAGATTGCAGAAAGTTAAACAAAGCCACTAGGAAATACCATTTCCCATTGCCTTTTATAGATCAGATGTTGGAACGTCTAGCCAGACATTCCTACTTCTGTTACCTCGACGGATATTCAGGTTTTTTCCAAATTCCTATACACCCTGATGACCAAGAGAAAACAACCTTCACATGCCCATATGGAACTTTTGCCTATAGACGTATGCCTTTCGGACTCTGTAATGCCCCAACAACTTTCCAGCGTTGCATGATGTCAATCTTCGCTGATTATCTTGATGGAATTATGGAAGTATTCATGGATGATTTCTCAATCAGCGGATTTGATTTCAATAACTGTCTAGTCAACCTTGAAAAGATCTTGAAGAGATGTGTCGAAGTAAACCTGGTATTAAATTGGGAGAAATGTCACTTCATGGTCACTGAAGGTATAGTTCTAGGACATATCGTTTCTGAAAAAGGCATTGAAGTTGATAAAGCCAAGATCGAGGTGATAGAGAATCTTAAACCACCTAAAACAATAAGAGAAGTTCGAAGTTTTCTTGGACATGCTGGATTTTACCGGCGTTTCATTAAAAACTTCTCTAAGATCACTAAACCTTTGACAGGTCTTCTGATGAAAGATGCCGAGTTCATTTTTGATGAAAATTGCAACGAAGCATTCAACCTTTTAAAACAAGCTTTAATCTCAGCACCCATTATGCAACCACCAGATTGGACAAAACCTTTTGAAATTATGTGTGATGCTAGTGATTACGCTGTAGGAGCAGTGCTAGGGAAAAGATCTGATAAGAAGTTACATGTGATTTACTATGCCCGTAGAACTCTAGATGCCGCACAGCTAAACTATGCAACCACAGAAAAAGAACTCCTAGCCGTAGTTTTCGCCATAGACAAATTTAGATCCTATTTGGTGGGAGCCAAAATAATTGTTTACACTGATCATGCCGCCATCCGATACCTTTTGAATAAAAAGGATGCTAAACCTAGATTACTCCGGTGGATACTTTTATTGCAAGAATTTGACCTTGATATTAGAGATAAGAAAGGCACCGAGAATGTAGTTGCCGATCACCTTTCCAGGCTTGAGTCCTTGAAACTTGATTGTAATACCCCAAATTTTGACCACTTAGATTCCCCATCATTGTGAAAATCATCATCACAATATGGATGAACCATCATGCTTCATCAGTCTCCCCAAAGATGGGTGAGCATCCACTACAATCAAAATTAGGGTTTCAAGCCCTCTCTGAGTGCTTAGACAAAGGATCGATCAAGAAATGACATGATCTTCAACTTGTCTAATCTCTCAAACATCCACAATGGATCAAAAAGGACTCCCACTTCAAGGATTAAGCACAAGGCTGCTCCCTTCTAGGTGGATCAAGTCTCAAGATCGACAGTGTCACCAAATTAGGGTTTTGGTCGACCAGGGCCTCCAGATGGAAATTTTCATCTGGGCATAAGGCAATGATCCAAAACATAACCTAATATACTTCATGGAACCTCATGAACCCATGCATCAAGTCAATTTTGCCTCAGGGGACGCATTCATCAAAAATCAGGAATTAGGGTTTCTTGACCTAATTCACCCCTAAGTTGACTTTTGGGACAAACCATGAGCCAAGACCTCAAGAGATGATTTGAGGGTCTCTAATATACCATATTGACCCATTTGGAACAATGGATTGATCCAAGAAGCTTGAGCAACAAGTCTCAATTTCATTTGCACCACAATTAGGGTTTTAAGGGAAAAGTCAACTGTAACTTTGACTTTTGACCTGGACATGCTCCCAAACCCTAATACATGATTGAATATACCCTATGACACCCATGGAACATGTCCATCAAGTTTGATTTAGGTCAAGGACATGATTTCCTGAAGAATTGCACAGTTTGGAATTCATCTGATAAAAAGTCAACTGTGCACAAAAGTCAACTTTGACTTTTTGAGATTTTTCACCAAAATGGACTTTTAACCCTAAAATGATGTTAATGTATGATTTGAATCATCATTCATCAAGAAAAATCAAGAAAAGTGAGATAACTTGTAAAAGGGGTAACCATAAAACTTAGAAATTTTTCTAAGTTAAAAATAAAGTGGCAAAGGTACCAACTTTGGAGGACCATAACTCCTAAACCACAAGGCCATTTTTTCTCATCCAAAGATGGATTTGTAGCCCTCATTATCACCTACAAAAACTTCAACTACAAGTCATTCCAATTCATTAAGGATTTTGAGTTATGGAGTGATCAAAGTGGCTGAAAAGTGAAAATGTCACTTTTTCCAACACTTAGTGAAATTTTCACTAAGTTAGATTCTGCTTCACTTTTTGCCAAATGTAGGGGGATTTTTCACTTGGAATCAAAAGAGATCAAAACCAAACTTGTTCAAACAGTTGTTGTATCATGTAAGAGCTTTCCAAAATGGCCAAGAACATTGCCAAATTCAACCTACACCATGAGATACAACATTGCTAAGTTGCCTTGCTGAAATCTGTCAAGGCAAGGCAGAATTTGCAACTTTGGTCGATTTGCCAAAATCAGCCAAATTCAATTGCTCCAATCCACTTGGACACCTCAGAGGATTGAATCTAAAGGGGACAATCACTGAGCCAAGCCTCCAAGGTCCAAGGAACAAGGAATAACATGTTGAACCTAGAGTTGCCAAAATAGGGACAAGACTTCAAATTTGGAATGAGGCATTCAATGGAACCATCAAGTTGGCATGGACTGAGCCATTCTCATCTGAAATCAGTCAAGACTTATCCAAGACCAAGGGGACCAAAGCTCTGTGCCCTAACCTCTAGTCAATGGCTAGAGGAGACTTGGATTTTCATTTGCCAACATTGGCCAAACCTACTTACCAGCTGCCATGCACTATTACTTACAAAACAAACTTGCTCTACTATAAATAGAGCTCAATTGTGGTCAGTTTGAGTACACCAAAGCCATCTAACAGATGCTTTCCTCAAAATCTCTTTCTCTTGGCAAAAATGCCTTTCTTAGCAAGGTAGCTATCGGGTTTTGAGTTTGAGAGCAATTCCAATCAAACCAATCACTCACACACCTCACATACATCACATATGAGCTGATCAAACACTCACATAACATCTGGAACATCAAAATCTCAAAATCACTTGCCATCCACACAAGTTTGAAGTGAAGTTGCAGCTGAGATGCCATAAACTGATCCAGTCCATTTCAATTCAATCCAAGTGTTCAAACACACTCCATATGGTGTAGGGAAGCTGTCCAGATCATCACCACTCATCTGTAACACCTCCAACTCAAAATCACATCTGCTCTTGCTGTCACGACTTGGAGGTAAGCACATGCTTGGTCATCTCTCAATCTATGCATATTTCCTCGCACAATAATTTGGCCATATGTTCATAATCATGCATGGAATGTTTTCCCTCAATTAATTGCATTGTTTGAATCGTGTATCAAAAATCCTAGCCTTCATGCAGAAATTAGGGTTCTTGAGGTCTCTTCGTGATTTCTTGTTGTATGTATAATTTAAATGAAATTAAAGTACATAGACATGATCGTGAGGTTGAGGCGAGCATAATGATATGTGAATTGCATGATATGATTACGTATTCATGGAGATTGGATAGAAAATTCAAATCTGAGAAACCAAGAACACGCGCGTGTTCTTCAGCCTGTTCTTGGCACCATTTTTCATATATTCAAATATTTGAATTTTGTGATTTTGTTTAATTGATTCAAAAATTAATTTCTCTCTGAGTTTTAATGATTTTGAGTTGATTCTTTTCTTAATAATTCACAAAAATGTTAAAATATTTTATTTTCACAAAAAATCCCAAAAATATTATTTATTTCACATAATTGATATTTTTGCAAAGAATTAATATTTTGATTGTTTTTGGCATTTTAAATATGTTTTCTACATTGATTTTGCAACTTTTAATGCTTTCTAATTATTTTGTAGGTCAATACTTAATTTTTGAAACATTAATCCAAGGTCACAATTTGTTTTCCATGTGTTAAACAATTTTTGATCATTTTAATTGAATTCTTATTCAATTAAATACATTTTGAAAACAAATTAGGGTTTTGGATTAATTCAACCCTCATAAATCACTTTCAACCTTTTTTGGGCCTCTTGAGAGAGTATAAGACCCATCCCACCTTGTACAAAAACTTTTTGGGCCTCACTCATTGTATAAGTCCCTCTGTACAACTAAACGGCGCGATCGTCGCCCGTTTAACAATAAAAAAATCATCTGGGCCTCTCCTTGAGCTATAAGACCCATTCAAAACACTTTGGGCCTCTATTAGAGTGTAAGACCCAATCCCCCTTTTAACCAAAACATTTTGGGCCTCACTTATTGTATAAGTCCCTCTGCGTTAAAAGAAAACCTCGGCGCGATCGCCATTTTTAAACGAAAAATCATTTGGGCCTACCCTCGTGTTATAAGCCCCTCTCTTTTCTTTAAACCTTTTTTGGGCCTCTTGAGAGAGTGTAAGACCCATCCCTTTGTACAGAAAACCTTTTTGGGCCCCAGTCACTTGTATAAGTCCCGCTGTACAAAGTCAAACAGTGTGCTCACTGATAAAACCCTGGGTCTCTCCTTGAGTTGTAAGCCCCAAATCTTTCTTTTTCAAAGCACTTTCTCCTTTGATTTTGAATATACTATTGTTTTCAATCTTTCTTTGTTGAACAACTAACCAAACAGCATGGAAGCACTACAACCGAGTAAGTGGTTATCCCTTTCATTTACTGCTTTCATATTATAAACTGTATTGTGGGGCTGCTCACTGTAAGTCTCCTTTCATAAACTCATATCTACTGTGTAATAATAGTATAGATATTTCGAGTTTCCCCGGCAACTACGTCTAGAACTAGGTGACGCCGTTTCATTTATTCATAGAAATAGACGCCTAGATCCCCAATAGGAGCACCAGATACAGTCTTCTCTTCGGCTGTCCTCCTTAGGAATCGTCAAGAAGCTCTACTCCCCAAGATGAATGTATTCTCCGTGAATGGCATCTTTGAGTTTCTTCCAAATGCTCGAACTTTCCTGACTTGATCTATTCCTTGTGGATAACTTTCCTTGAATGTCTCGGGGTTTGGGTACCCACTACGGTCATAATCTTGGACCTTAACTAAGGAACCCTCTTTAAAAGCTAAAAGTCGCTGGATAGTAAACCTCGCACGTTTACCAGTGGTTTTTATCTTTAAAAGAGTTATCTCTCCTAATGGAAAGGAGATGATAGACCCACGGGCTTCTTAAAAGCATCGGCCTCCTCTTGGGCATTATTCAAGGACACTACGGCTTCTTAGAAGTATTCACAGCCTCCTCTTAGGCTTCGTATAATGATCTCTTCCTCCGGGAATGATCGCCTCCTCTTGGGCTTCGTACACGGACCCGTCGGCTTCTTAAAAGTTTCCAGCCTCCTCTTGGGCTTCGTACAAATTGTCCCGACGACCTCCTAGAGGTATAGGAACAGAACCTAGTCATCCTCATAGAACATTCCTTTCTTAGAGTCTACTACTGTTTCTCAAAGCATAGTACAAAAGATAAAACTCTAGACACGGACAGTCTAACTTCCTTGAGTCTCAAAGACATTCTCAAGCACCCTTCGTTAAATAGGAAGGAAACCCGCAGACTCGGACAGTCTCAATACCCTTTGGATTTCCCGTTTCCTCAAAGAGAAGGAAATATCCCTGATCCTCAAATCTAATCCCTGAGTACAGTGTTGCTCATATAAGAACTGATTTTCTCTTTTAAAATCAGTATATCGGATCTGTCACTCAATTGAAATAGACAATAGCCTCCATCTCGGGCTTTATACGAGATACCAAACGACTCCCTCGTTGAGTCAAAAACTTTTAGCCTCTCTCTCGGGCTTTGTACGAGACACAAAATAGCCTCCTCTTAGGCTTTGTATAATGATTTTCCTAGCGGAAATTAGCCTCCTCTTAGGCTTTGTATAAGAAAACCACTGGTTAATCCAATTAACCTTTTAAGCTGTGCCTCGTTCATAGTACACAAACATCAACAACTCCTTTCCTTTCATCTAATCGCTGTAAGCGGCAAGCCTCTGGATCATCTATATCCATGCCACTGTCCCTCTTTTAGCATGAGAAATTCCTAAGGAAAGATGGCATTGCTCTACACTGAGTTAAAGTCTTCTCCTTCAGGTTAAAACCCTTTCTTCGGAAATTATGGCATTGCTCGGATCCATGTATCCCAGTTAAAGTAATTCTCCTTCTCCCCTCTTTAGAGATGACAAATTCTCTCTAAAGTCGAGGTCTTTCAGCTTCACGTCTTGGGCTTTGAACAAGACACAAATAGACCTTTCAGCTTCACATCTTCAGCTTTGAACAAGATACAAACCACCTTTTGCTTCACGTCTTGGGCTTTAAACAAGACACCAAAAACAACCATTTCCTCCCATAGAATAGGAGGAACTACGAACGCTCTAATTTCCCTGTTTCGGTAAACGGGAATACGTAGGCATAAGATCGAAAGAAAAGATCTTAGCGAGCGCAATCAACAAAAAACCCAAATCCCATATCTCCATCAATTAAAAAGCAGTAATTCAAAAGCACCAGTCCTAAAATCCTAATCCTTGTTCCCCGCTAGAAAGTCCTAGAAAGAAAGAAAACAGTATTGGCGAAAATACAAATAACCAGTACAAAGGCCCCCCCACATTGATAGCATCCGTAACCTAACAGACCGCTGTTTAAACTCAGTATGCAAGCAGGGTTAATTAGAGACATCTATTTCCCTTCCTTATTCAGCTCACAATAGGATAAAAAATGAATAGACCTGTAGTTTAAAGCTCAAACCGCAGAGAGCGACCATCGCTTAAGAACCGCGTCCAAAATCGCTCGCTACAGAAAAAGTGGCGCCCACCGTGGGGCCGGTTCCTTTTTTTCTACTTCTCTTGTGTGAAAATTTACACAAATGGCGACTCTGCTGGGGAGTCTCCTTTTCTGCCTTAGGGCATCATCCCCGTTTTCTACGGAAAATGGGAACTCTACCGAAGAGAAAAATTGACCTATGCTGGTCCATCTCTTAGGCAGGGAACCACAGATTGGGGCTTCCGCCGGGGAACCCATTTCTGTCAGGAACTTAGGATTCTTAGCTTTATAAGTCTAGGATGATTAGGACAAATATATATACTGCTTTTCCTAATTGCTATATGTGTTTATTTTTCTGCTACTGGGAATGCGTGTGATGCCGCATGTGGTGAGATTGAGTATACACTTAAGAAAAGCCAACCTTTTTCGTAGTGCAGAAACTATCGGAAATAGTTGTTACGCGATACTACCCTCATTTGAGGCTGGTGATCTATTCTCGGTGAATGGCACTTACTCTAAGATTGCACACAACTCGCTGGCGATCCGCTTGTTGTCTGCCTTCCTGGGAGGAGCTGATGATAATGAGTACAGGTACAAAAATCAACCTAGTATAAACCTTTGGGGATGGGTAGAGCTTTGACTTCATGACAACGACCCTTTGACCCCATGTTTTTTCTATGTTTTTGTGTGATGCATTCATGCATTCATTTAATAAAACATTAAAACATTCAAAAAAAAAAACTTTCTCTTCTAGTCTCTCTGTTTTTCAAATTAAACTAAGACTGTGATTGCAAATATCAGAGAAAAGGATTACGCTAATGGATTTTGGTAGAAGGAGAACTCACCACTATACCTTCAAGGTTCCAAAACTGGGGGATTTGAGAAAGTTAGCAAGGATGATCGTTAACCCAGAGGCTTTCAGAGCCAAGCACGGTGGTTTGCTACCACTGTTAAGAGTCCATGTGATTAAGGGAATCAAGGATGCGCTCATTCAGTTCTACGATCCGGTTTATCACTGTTTCATATTCCCGGATTACCAGCTAGCACCAACGCTGGAGGAGTATTCTCATCTGACTGATTTACATATCACTGATCGAGCTCCATTTTCTGGACTGGAAGAAATTCCAAAGAATCAGACTATTGCAAGAGCAATTCATTTGGACGAGTCTGAGGTCAAGACTCACATGATTACTATGGGTGGCATCCAAGGTTTGCCAGCCCAGTTCTTGACAAAGAAGGCTCTGTACTTCGCTAGTATAGGGAACGGGACTGCTTTTGAAAGCATCTTTGTCTTGCTCACCTACGGGTTATTTTTGTTTCCTAACATCAATAACTTCGTCAATATCAACGCTATTAAGGTTTTTCTCATTGGAAACCCTGTGCCGACTTTGCTCGCAGATGCGTATCATTCTGTACACTTGGGAAATTTATACACCGGAGGGGAGGTCACGTGCTGTGTACCTTTGCTCTACAAATGGTTTATCTCTCACTTGCCCAAGTCTGCTACTTTTTGGGATTGCAAGAGTGTCTTACGTTGGTCGCAGAAGATCATGTCTCTCACCAATTCCGATATAGATTGGTATAATAGGATTTATGAGGGAATCAGAATCATCGACCGTTGTGGAAACTTCCCCAGCGTACCCCTCATAGGAACTAAAGGAGGAATCAACTATCATCCGATATTGGTTCTTCATTAATTTGGATACCCGATGAGACACATCCCACTGGGTGTTCATCTGGAAGGTCTTTTCTTCAAAGAAGGAGAAAGTGACAGAGCACTAAAGATGGAAATAGTGCAAGCTTGGAAACATGTTCATAAGAAAGGACGAGAGTCTCTGGAAAACCAGACTGTGTCTCGGTGGAGCCTTATCTCCATTGGGTACAAACCAGAGCTCTCAAGCTAAAGATGCCTTATCCTCGTTACGGAATTCTTCCACCAAGGAAATCTGTCATGTACTTCATGACGGAAACTGAAAAGGTTCAGGTTACTCTCAACAAAGTTCAAAAGGAAAGAAGGTCTTGGAAGAACAAGTACCGCACCCTTGACGTAGAGTGTATCCAAATACAGCAACTACTAAAAGAGAAAGATGCTCTGATTGAAATTTTGGAGCAGCATGTTGTAGAAAATCAAGATGACCAAAGGAATTTTCTCACTCCTTTCATCTGGCAAAGGAATGACAACCCAACAACGACCCAAGCGCCCCGGTCAAAGAAGAGGACTCGGGACCCATTAGTTTAGGTTTCTGTTTCTGCACTTTGTAATCTACTGTATTTCCATTTCTGTAATCCTTTGGAATTCAATAAAAAGGGGTTTCCCCACTGTTTGATATTTGCAATCTAATTGTCGAAGTTTATTTTGATTAAACAAAAAAAAACAACAATTAATATAATCATTGCATTCATCATTCTCACATCGCGTATTCTTCTTACCTACGAATCTCACGTTTGTGTCACGATTCTAGAGTCAAACTGTCTCAGTCGTATAATACTCGGGCCAATCGTCAGAAAAAGATGGATGATCTTGAGGAAGAAAACAGAGAGTTGAAAGAAGAGATCGACGCTCTAAGAGAGGATATGACAAAGCTTCGTAACGACATGCAAGCCATGGCAGAAGCTCAGCTACAAAGAACTGTGATCTCAGAGATCACCTCAACGCCCATCATAGAAAAGTATGATCCTAGATATCAGATGCCGAAAGATCATCCTTGGGGCATGCCTGTTAACTATATCCCGGAAGGATATGTTCTGCCGATCACTGAAGATCAGGGAATCGCAACAGAAGCTGCTGGGCCTGAAGGTTACAAACTTCGGGAAAACGAAGATGCCAGGGGCATACTGAAGACTCCTGAAGGTTACAAACTTCGGGAGGCGCCAAGACTTACTGCCGTAGTCACGGTACCACCCCCTGTGGTGCACACTGTCCCGAAAGGACAGATTCCACCAACACCTTCTGGTAAGAAGGAAACTATGTTTGACAAAATGGAGGAATTCCAGGAACAGTTCCTGGAAATGCAGAGGGAATGGCAAGCCATTCGCGGTCAGGATCTATTTGGAAAGGACGCCGCAGACCTCTGCTTGGTCCCAAATGTGAAAGTCCCGCACAAGTTCCAAGTGTCCGACTTTGGAAAATACAAGGGTAACTCTTGCCCTCAGAGCCATCTGGTGATGTACGCTCGGCGGATGTCAGCTCAGACAGAGAATCAGGACCTGCTGATTCACTACTTTCAGGATAGTTTAACCGGTGCCGCACTCAAATGGTAAATGGGTTTAAACTGTACTACGATCAGTATATTCAGAGATCTTGGTACTGCCTTCGTCCGACAATACAAATACAATTTGGACATGGCACCCGACAGAGATCAACTCAGATCAATGTCGCAAAAGGAAAAGGAAACCTTTAAGGAGTATGCTCAAAGGTGGCGTGAAATTGCCGCTCAAATTTGTCCACCTCTTGAGGAAAAAGAGATGACAAAAATCTTCTTAAAGACCTTAAGCTCATTTTACTATGACCGAATGATTGCCAGTGCGCCCAGTGATTTCACCGAAATGGTCGGCATGGGCGTACGTCTTGAGGAAGCCGTCCGGGAAGGACGTTTGGTAAAAGACACTTTATCAACGAGCGGTACTAAAAAATACGGTAGTGCTCTCCCTAAGAAAAAAGAGCAAGATATTGGGAATATCTCTCTCGGAAAGTAAAGGCGTCGTTATCAGCCAGTAGCAGTTGTTACTCCTGCTATCGGCCTCGCGCCTGTTCCTACGTATCAACCTCAGGTTGCGCAGAGCCAACCTGACCAACAAAGGACACAACAGCCTCTTCAACAGGCTCGTCCTCCATATAACAACAACCGTACAACACGGCCACCAGGATTTGATCCTATATCCGTAACGTACGCAGAGCTGTTTCCGTTACTGTTGGCTAAGGGGCACATTCAGACTAAGTCTCCCCTTTTAGTTCCGGAAAATCTGCCTTTTTGGTTTAAAGCGGATCAAACCTGCCCTTATCATCAAGGAAGTTCAGGGCATAACATTGAGACTTGCCTCAATTTCAAATCCGACGTGCAAATGCTTGTTAGGAGCGGGCTCTTATCTTTCAAAGATACGAATCCTAATGTTCTTACGAACCCGCTGCCTCAACACGAGAAAGCTACAGTCAATCTGATTGAGAAAGAGACTAACAATGTCTATCAAATTCACGATGTACTCTTATTGGGGACCAATCTGGTCAAGATGCATTGTAGACAGAGTGGATATGGCCATGTGCCACCTCATAATTATCACCAGTGTGATATCTGCTCTAAAGACAACCAGGGATGTTCTGTGGTGCAAGCAGCTTTACAGGAACAAATGGATCTTGGATGGATCCAAGAGCACTGAGTTCGTGGAATTAACATGGTTTACACGAATTCCAACGTCATTCAAAACCACGACATCCGTGCGATGAAGGACAACTTGGTGGCAATGCACTCAAGGCAAAGCCAGTATCATAATCTGCCGTGGCACGATTACAGTTCCTGTCTGATTTGCTCGGTAAACAAACAGGGATGCTCTTTCATACAAGAGGCCCTCCAGCGTCAGATGGATCTTGGATGGATCCAAGACTACCATGATAGGAATCCCTATCAAATCAATATGGTTCAGATCTTCGATATCCGCGTAATGAATACCAACCTAGTAGAGTTACATGCTGAGCAGGTTCGACTTGGATTCTTAATATCACATGACTACCAAAGCTGTAAGGCGGGTTGCGAAAACGATCGAGGTTGTACCCTTGTCCAGGAGGCACTTCAGCACTTGTTAAATCATTGGTGGATGCCAATTTATATGGACGAAGATACTCAGCAAATTAGTATCAGTCACAGGAATCCTACTCGTCGTCAAAGTCAGGATGTCCGATCAATGGAAGATAACCTAGTGAGGTTACATTGTATTCAAAGTGGGCGTGGCCAGGTGCCACCACACAACTATGACAGTTGCAGCGTCTGTTCGGAAAGTAACCAAGGGTGTTACCTTGTGAGAGCAGCTCTTCAGGGTCAGGTCGATCATGGAGAAATTCGTCCATATCCAGGTTCAGGACCCATCATTTGATCGCCGAACTACCTTGCCGAGCAAGTTGAGGATGTTGTCACGATCTCTGGTCATCACAGGACCAGGGATGTTTTTGCCATCATCCCTCTACTTGACGAATCTAGAGTTCCCAACCGGGAACGGATCAAGGTTACTTATGATGGTCAGAAAAATTAGAAGGTTCCCATAGTCATCTATCTACCGGGGCCACTACCGTATGAATCAGCTAAGGCAATCCCTTACAAATACGGTGCAACAATAATCGAGAATGGAAAGGAAATTCCATTACCCTCCGTCGTGAACATTGCAGACATCAGTCGAGTAACACGGAGCGGTCGAATCTTCAACCGAGGGGTTGGAGAATCCAACAAAGAAAAGGAACTTCAGGTAGAAATTCCTGATCCACCAGTCGGTCAATCTAGTAATCCCGACTTTTCAAAAGACAAAGATGAGATGCTAAAGCTCATCCAAAGGAGTGAATGCAACATTGTCGATCAACTGTTACAGACTCCTTCAAAGATCTCAGTATTATCACTGTTACTCAGTTCAGAAGCACACAGAGAGGCTCTACAGAAAGTCTTGGAGCAAGCCTTTGTGGAACAGGATGTAACAGTTAGACAGTTCGATAGTATTGTCTCTAACATCACTTCCTGCAACAATTTGGGATTTAGTGATGAGGAATTACCTGAAGAAGATCGCCGTCATAACATGGTGCTCAACATTACAATTAACTGCCAGGGCGATGCTTTAGCCAACATACTGGTAGACACAGGGTCAGCCCTGAATGTTATGTCGAAGTCCACTTTGACGCAATTATCATTTAAGGGCCCTCCGATGAGAATCAGCGAGGTCGTCGTCAAAGCATTCGACGGATCCAGAAAAACAGTTATCGGCAAAGTTGATCTTCCCATAACTATTGGTCCTCACACTTTCCAAATCACTTTCCAGGTCATGGACATCCGGGCAACATACAGTTGTTTATTAGGAAGACCTTGGATACATCAGGCTGGAGCGGTTACTTCAACCCTCCACCAAAAGCTAAAGTTCGTCAAGAACGATCAACTTGTCACGGTTTGTGGGGAACAAGCCTTGCTTGTGAATAACTTATCATCATCTACTGGTATAGAACCCGGGGAGGTTATTGGAACTCAGTTCCAAGCACTATCGGTGAGCAAGGACAATCAGTTCAAAGAAGGAACTTCAATTTCTTCATACAAAAATGCTATCAAAGCGGTTGAGAGTACCGATACAATAGGATGGGGATGGCTTGTCATTCCTATTGACAATAAAACAAAGAAGGGTCTTGGTTTTTCTGCAACCTGTACCCAGACAACCGCCAACGATGAAAGTCTTCATCCCCTTCAAAACTTCTTCCACAGTGGAGGTTTTCTTCACCCAGTGTCTCCAGCGGTTCATGCTATCAATGAGGAAGATCCCTCTGACACAGATAATGAATGGAAGTCCTACCTTAACAAGGACGGCTATATGTCTCAGGAAGAGGTGCTTATGCCTTTTTGCTTTCCTACAGAAAGTCCGAGATTTATACCAAGATCAGATGTCAAAATGATCTACAGAGATTATGATCCGGAAGGATGCCGTGCTCCGCCAAATTCATTAGAGGAAGACACTCTGATGAAAGAAAACTTTGATCACAATTACTATGGCCCGATGGACGGCCTGCCAATGTGGCAGCCTTACCCAGGAAACTTGGGGCAAGAAAGTCAGCCGAGTAATGAAACTCAGCTGACCGTCATTGAACAGAATACCTGTGTCCCCGCCATGTCATGGGATCAACACTCAGGTCATTCAGAAACTACTCAACATGAAGATGAATTTGCAACGTTCGCAGGACTTGAATTCATCAACAATGCTTTTCCTGAGGTCAACGTCATCGAGAGAAATGACTTCTCCAGTTCCAAAGAAGTTTGGGACACTCTGAGACAACCAAGTGGAAAATACGACTTTATGGTCAACTACACCGCTCCCGAAAGCTCTCGTATCAGGCTCGAAGATATCCAGTCAACTGGATGGGGAGATACAGCTGAGAGCACTAATGCTATGCAAAATGCAACAGAGGAATCCTCCTACGACAATTATGCTTGGGAGACAGATTCCAATGATCCTGCTCCACCAGAAATCAGCGTCATTTCTGAAGACAAATCAAGGAAGGTGCCAGACTTTGTGATTCACCGAGGAGTTCGCCACTAATGGGTTGCTGTCGAGGTTCCAAAGGTCGTTCATCAGTCAAAGTAATTGCCATCTTTAACCTTTCACCCTGCCCAGGTGAAACAGATGTTTTGATAGGGCTCGCTTTCTGTAAATTTCCCTCTTCGCTTTGCCCAAAGCGACAGAGTTTTGTTTTATAGGGCTGTAGTTTCAAGATTCGACTTGTTCATTAATAAAATAATGTTGTTCTGTAATTTCCGCATTAATTGCTGTTTTCTCTTTTTGCTTTTTCAGAAAATGGTAATCCTAAAAAACAATTCAATAATAAAAACAAGCAGTAAAATAAATACACTGCACACACTTGCATTTTCTCTATCTCTTCTAAACACGAATCATCACGTCATGCAGATTGCTTGTTTTATACCCCGTTGAAACATACGATCCGATGCCTTCTTCCAACTTTGAGTTCCCGGTATTCGAGGCTGAAGAAGAAAATGACGACGAAATTCCAGAAGAGATCTCCCGACTACTCAGACAAGAGGAAAGGTCCATTGAACCTCACAAAGAGCCGTTGGAAATGGTAAACTTGGGTTCAGAAAAAGAGAGAAAAGAAATCAGGATCGGAGCACTGCTCAGTCCAACTACCAAAGAGGGTTTGATAAAGCTTCTCAAAGAATTTCCCGATGTATTCGCTTGGTCCTATCAGGATATGCCAGGGTTGGATACCAGCATCGTGGAACATCACTTACCACTAAGATTGGAATATCTGCCAGTAAAGCAAAGGTTGAGAGGCACTCACCCGGACATGACCATCAAAATCAAAGAGGAGGTACAGAAACAGATCGACGCGGGTTTCCTCGCTACATCTGAATATCCTCAATGGTTAGCCAAAATCGTACCCGTTCCCAAAAAGGATGGAAAGGTCAGAATGTGTGTTGATTACAGAGATCTAAACAAGGCAAGTCCCAAGGACGACTTTCCTTTACCACACATTGACATGCTGGTTGACAGCACAGCAAAGTTCAAAGTTTTCTCCTTCATGGATGGATTCTCGGGCTATAATCAGATCAAAATGGCGCCGAAAGACATGGAGAAAACTTTGTTCATTACCCCATGGGGTACCTTTTGTTACAAGGTAATGCCGTTCGGTTTGAAGAATGTCGGGGCGACCTATCAAAGGGCCATGACTACTCTGTTTCATGACATGATACATAAGGAAATCAAGGTATATGTCGATGATTTGATTGCAAAATCAAGAACGAAGGATGAGCACATTGAACATTTGTCAAAATTGTTCGAACGTCTAAGAAAATTCAAGCTCCGCTTGAATCCCAACAAGTGCACCTTCGGTGTCCGTTCAGGGAAACTACTAGGGTTCATCGTCAGCCAGAAAGGAATTGAAGTTGATCCTGACAAGGTCAAGGCCATTCAAGAAATGCCTTCTCCGAAAACTGAAAAACAAGTCAGAGGATTCCTGGGACGTTTGAACTACATTTCCAGATTCATATTCCTTATGACCGCGACATGTGCGCCGATTTTTAAATTACTCAAAAAGAACCAGGATTGCGTTTGGTCAGAAGATTTCCAAACCGCCTTCGACGGTATCAAGGAATACCTGTTGAATCCGCCGATTCTATCACCTCCAGTGGAAGGAAGACCACTGATCATTTACCTCACAGTCCTAGAGGACTCAATGGGATGTGTACTTGGCCAACAAGACGAAACTAAACGGAAAGAGTCTGCCATTTACTATCTAAGCAAGAAATTCACCGACTGCGAGACTCGGTACACAATGCTTGAGAAAACTTGTTGCGCTTTGGCTTGGGCAGCCAAACGTCTTCGCCAGTACATGATTCGTCATACTACTTGGTTGGTCTCCGAAATGGATCCAATCAAGTACGTTTTCGAAAAACCTGCTCTCACGGGAAGGATTTCCCGTTGGCAGATGTTACTATCAGAATATGACATAGAGTACCATGCTCAGAAAGCCGTTAAAGGAAGTATTTTAGCCGATCATTTGGCCCATCAACCGATTGACGATCAAGAATCAATCGGGTTTGACTTCCCAGACGAAGATGTCATGTATCTAAAGATGAAAGATTGCGATGAACCGCTACCCAGTGAAGGGCCAGAACCAGGTTCCCAGTGGGGACTTATCTTTGACGGAGCAGTCAATCATTATGGAAACGAAATTGGGGCAATCATTGTTACCCCTCAGGGTTCCCACATTCCTTTCACTGCCAGACTTACGTTCAAATGTACGAACAACGAGGCCGAATACGAAGCATGTATCATGGGTCTCGAAGAAGCGATTGATTTAAGGATCAAAAACTTGGACGTATACGGTGATTCAGCCTTGGTTATTAACCAGATAAAAGGAGATTGGAACACATACCAATCAGGATTGATTCCTTACAAAGACTATGCAAGGAGGTTGTTACCCTTTTTTAACAGAGTCGACTTTCATCACATCCCTCGTGATGAGAATCACATGGCTGATGCATTAGCCACTCTCTCTTCCATGATTAGTGTAGGTCGATGGAATGACATACCTAAGATCGACATCATGCGCCTTGAACGGCCCGCTTACATCTTCGCGATTGAAGCAGTCATAGACGACAGACCTTGGTATCACGATATCAAATGCTTCCTTCAGAAACAAGAGTACCCATCTGGAGCACTCAGAAAAGACAGGAAAACCCTCAGAAGATTGGCTGGAAACTTCTTCCTGAGCGGTGACACTCTTTATAAGAGAAATTTTGACATGGTCTTGCTCCGATGTGTCGACAGACCAGAAGCAGACATGCTCATGAAAGAAATTCATGAAGGATCCTTTGGCACTCATGCCAACGGACACACAATGGCGAGAAAAATTCTCAGGGCCGGGTATTATTGGTTGACAATGGAATCCGACTGCTACAAGTACATGAGGAGGTGTCACAAGTGTCAGATATAGTCCGACAAAATTCATGTACCGCCATCAAATCTCAAAGTTCTTTCTTCCCCGTGGCCTTTTTCCATATGGGGAATCGACATGATTGGTATGATTGAGCCCAAGGCTTCAAACGGACATCGGTTTATCCTGGTGGCCATTGATTATTTCACCAAGTGGGTCGAAGCAGCGTCATTCGCCAATGTAACCCGACAAGTGGTGGTCCGATTTATCAAAAACAATATCATCTACCGTTATGGTGTTCCAAGCGAGATCATTACTGATAATGGATCTAACTTGAACAATAAGATGATGAAAGAGTTGTGTGCTGAGTTCAAGATCGAACACCATAACTCATCTCCCTACCGACCCAAGATGAACGGAGCGGTAGAAGCGGCTAACAAGAACATCAAGAAGATTGTTCAAAAGATGGTTGTAACCTACAAAGATTGGCACGAGATGCTACCCTTTGCTCTTCACGGTTATCGTACATCTGTCCGCACTTCAACAGGGGCAACCCCTTTCTCTCTAGTATATGGTATGGAGGCAGTTCTCCCCATAGAAGTAGAGATCCCATCAATCCGGGTATTGATGGAAGCTAAGCTCACCGAAGCTGAATGGTGTCAAAGTCGACACGACGAACTGAACCTGATCGAAGAAAAGAGAATCACGGCACTATGCCACGGTCAATTATATCAACAGAGAATGAAAAGGGCGTTCGACAAAAAGGTCTGACCTCGTATTTTCAAAAAAGGAGACCTCATGCTCAAGAAGATACAATCATTTCTCACTGACTCTCGGGGCAAATGGACCCCAAATTATGACGGCCCCTATGTGGTCACGAAAGCTTTCTCAGGCGGCGCCTTGAGACTTGCAACCATGGACGGAGAGGAATTTGCCTATCCCACGAATGTTGATGTAGTCAAGAAATACTTCGCCTAAAACAAAAAAAAAAAACGTCTCGGTGGATTGAAAACCCGAAAGGGTGATCCAAGCAAAAGTTAGAGACATGAAAAAAAAATCATCCCAATGGATTGGAAATCTCATAGTACAATCCAGGAAAAAATTAGGGATAATGGCAAGTAACTATGTTCAACAGAGGCAAGTTCCTCAGCAGCAGTTACAGCATCATCTATCGGAGGAAATCTCCAATCAAAGGTCATCTTTGACGGAAGCCCAGGATGCCCCGAATTCAAAGTTGGTAGAAGGATAGTGGTCGTTATGTTTCAACGTAGCCCTTTTCCCTGTAAATTACCATTTTCTAACTTTGTATATACTCTTTGGAATCACGTGTTTGGATGATCTCCATCTTATCAATAAAATTTGAGCCCTTGTGCTTTTGTTTGTAACTCTTTACTTGTTTTAGCTTTACAGAACGACGTTGTTTAAACTTAATCAGCGATTCTTGAAATAAAACAAAAATAAATTTACTTGTTAAACTTTTTCTGCTTTTAAATTAAAGATGGCATTTCTTTTGACTGTTGAACATCAGAAGAACATCGATCGCTTATCCCGAAGTAAGCGAATTTCAAAGTGCAGAATCAAAGTACTCCTTCTAAGCCAGTACTCCTGAATGAAGGGATCAACTATGTCAGAGACCTTGTTTCGTCTGACACGCCTCGGCCGAGTTCTCATCTCCTAAGCCCGATCAACATAGCTCCCAACGGGACTATCTCTCCTAAGCAAGGTGGAATTGCTATTTTGAATCAACGGTACTTCTTCGCCCCGCGATGGCCGAGTATCCAATTGTGTTCATCCATTAGTCTGTATGTCGCGTCTGTTTTGTCAGCATATACATACATACATCGTGCATTTTTTTATTGGCATTCACATTTCATATTGCATCACTATCACTCTAGTTGGTCTTGTCCCCTAGTGGTAGAAGTCCTCTCAATCGAGTTGTCAGTTCTTGCCTCGTCAGGAAATACTGTGACTGAGCAACCTCGCTTCCGGTTTAATTCTGGGAAGAAGTTGGTCCTTGACCACTTTGAAAACTTGAACCTCTGAAAAGCCAGAGAAAACTTTCAATAAGCATCACTCTTCGCTATTGAAGATGATATCCTTGCTTTCCCGGATTAAGGAAAATCCACAGAGAAAGCCTCGTGATCAGAGATTCGGCAGCACGCCAGTTTTGCTCCGAAAAACCACTGATGAGAAGGTCATTGGCACCTCAAAATTGGACCCCATCATATGGCGTTTCTCTGGGAAGATCCCGAGAAAAGTATGATGAAAGATCCCAAATGAAAACAGTCTCTCAAGAGACTCGCTTTCCCCAGTAGAAACAAATGGCGTCTCCAACAGAGAAGTTTGTACAACTCTACAACTCAGACGACTGGGGTCCCCAGCAAGTCTGACAACAAAACATTTTCTACTCAAATGGCATCTCCCCAGGAAAATTCGGCGAGAAGTTTGAAGGAAAACCGCTACACATAGCGTCCCTTGTCAATAAAGTTTATTGACAAAAGAAACTAAGACCAGTTCCTTGGTAGGAAACCAGGATCGAGGGGAAGTTTATTTCAAAAGAAACTAAGACCAGTTCTTGGTAGGAAACCAAGAACGAGGGGAAGTTCAAAAAAAACCAAGACCAGTTCTTGGTAGGAAACCAAGAACGAGGGGAAGTTCAAAAGAAACCAAGACCAGTTCCTTGGTAGGAAACCAGGATCGAGGGGAAGTTTATTTCAAAAGAGACTGAGACTAGTTCCTTGGTAGGAAACCAGGATCGAGGGGAAGTTTACCTTTTCTAAGCATCATTGCTTAGCTAAAGAAGATGAATGCGTAAGCTACCATTCATAACCACCATCAAAATTTCGGATATTCCGATATTTAATCCTCTTGCACTCCGAATGCTCGAATACCTTCGTCATTCACACCTTCGGGTCCAAGAAGATTAAATAGGGGCATCTGTAATACCCCAAATTTTGACCACTTAGATTCCCCATCATTTTGAAAATCATCATCACAATATGGATGAACCATCATGCTTCATCAGTCTCCCCAAAGATGGGTGAGCATCCACTACAATCAAAATTAGGGTTTCAAGCCCTCTCTGAGTGCTTAGACAAAGGATCAATCAAGAAATGACATGATCTTCAACTTGTCTAATCTCTCAAACATCCACAATGGATCAAAAAGGACTCCCACTTCAAGGATTAAGCACAAGGCTGCTCCCTTCTAGGTGGATCAAGTCTCAAGATCGACAGTGTCACCAAATTAGGGTTTTGGTCGACCAGGGCCTCCAGATGGAAATTTTCATCTGGGCATAAGGAAATGATCCAAAACATAACCTAATATACTTCATGGAACCTCATGAACCCATGCATCAAGTCAATTTTGCCTCAGGGGATGCATTCATCAAAAATCAGGAATTAGGGTTTCTTGACCTAATTCACCCCTAAGTTGACTTTTGGGACAAACCATGAGCCAAGACCTCAAGAGATGATTTGAGGGTCTCTAATATACCATATTGATCCATTTGGAACAATGGATTGATCCAAGAAGCTTGAGCAACAAGTCTCAATTTCATCTGCACCACAATTAGGGTTTTAAGGGAAAAGTCAACTGTAACTTTGACTTTTGACCTGGACATGCTCCCAAACCCTAATACATGATTGAATATACCCTATGACACCCATGGAACATGTTCATCAAGTTTGATTTAGGTCAACGACATGATTTCCTGAAGAATTGCACAGTTTGGAAAAGTGTATGATTTGAATCATCATTCGTCAAGAAAAATCTAGAAAAGTGAGATAACTTGTAAAAGGGGTAACCATAAAACTTAGAAATTTTTCTAAGTTAAAAATAAAGTGGCAAAGGTACCAACTTTGGAGGACCATAACTCCTAAACCATAAGGCCATTTTTTCTCATCCAAAGATGGATTTGTAGCCCTCATTATCACCTACAAAAACTTCAACTACAAGTCATTCCAATTCATTAAGGATTTTGAGTTATGGAGTGATCAAAGTGGCTGAAAAGTGAAAATGTCACTTTTTCCAACACTTAGTGAAATTTTCACTAAGTCAGATTCTGCTTCACTTTTTGCCAAATGTAGGGGGATTTTTCACTTGGAATCAAAAGAGATCAAAACCAAACTTGTTCAAACAGTTGTTGTATCATGTAAGAGCTTTCCAAAATGGCCAAGAACATTGCCAAATTCAACCTACACCATGAGATACAACATTGCCAAGTTGCCTTGCTGAAATCTGTCAAGGCAAGGCAGAATTTGCAACTTTGGTCGATTTTCCAAAATCAGCCAAATTCAATTGCTCCAATCTACTTGGACACCTCAGAGGATTGAATCTAAAGGGGACAATCACTGAGCCAAGCCTCCAAGGTCCAAGGAACAAGGAATAGCATGTTGAACCTAGAGTTGCCAAAATAGGGACAAGACTTCAAATTTGGAATGAGGCATTCAATGGAACCATCAAGGTGGCATGGACTGAGCCATTCTCATCTGAAATTAGTCAAGACTTATCCAAGACCGAGGGGACCAAAGCTCTGTGCCCTAACCTCTAGTCAATGGCTAGAGGAGACTTGGATTTTCATTTGCCAACATTGGCCAAACCTACTTACCAGCTGCCATGCACTATTCCTTACAAAACAAACTTGCTCTACTATAAATAGAGCTCAATTGTGGTCAGTTTGAGTACACCAAAGCCATCTAACAGATGCTTTCCTCAAAATCTCTTTCTCTTGGCAAAAATGCCTTTCTTAGCAAGGTAGCTATCGGGTTTTGAGTTTGAGAGCAATTCCAATCAAACCAATCACTCACACACCTCACATACATCACATATGAGCTGATCAAACACTCACATAACATCTGGAACATCAAAATCTCAAAATCACTTGCCATCCACACAAGTTTGAAGTGAAGTTGCAGCTGAGATGCCATAAACTGATCCAGTCCATTTCAATTCAATCCAAGTGTTCAAACACACTCCATATGGTGTAGGGAAGCTGTCCAGATCATCACCACTCATCTGTAACACCTCCAACTCAAAATCACATCTGCTCTTGCTGTCACGACTTGGAGGTAAGCACATGCTTGGTCATCTCTCAATCTATGCATATTTCCTCGCACAATAATTTGGCCATATGTTCATAATCATGCATGGAATGTTTTCCCTCAATTAATTGCATTGTTTGAATCGTGTATAAAAAATCCTAGCCTTCATGCAGAAATTAGGGTTCTTGAGGTCTCTTCGTGAATTCTTGTTGTATGTTTAATTTAAATGAAATTAAAGTACATAGACATGATCGTGAGGTTGAGGCGAGCATAATGATATGTGGATTGCATGATATGATTACGTATTCATGGAGATTGGATAGAAAATGCAAATCTGAGAAACCAAGAACACGCGCGTGTTCTTCAGCCTGTTCTTGGCGCCATTTTTCATATATTCAAATATTTGAATTTTGTGATTTTGTTTAATTGATTCAAAAATTAATTTCTCTCTGAGTTTTAATGATTTTGAGTTGATTCTTTTTTTAATAATTCACAAAAATGTTAAAATATTTTATTTTCACAAAAAATCCCAAAAATATTATTTATTTCACATAATTGATATTTTTGCAAAGAATTAATATTTTGATTGTTTTTGGCATTTTAAATATTTTTTCTACATTGATTTTGCAACTTTTAATGCTTTCTAATTATTTTGTAGGTCAATACTTAATTTTTGAAACATT
Organism: Lathyrus tuberosus; assembly: GCA_022829125.1. Classification (NCBI taxonomy): domain Eukaryota; kingdom Viridiplantae; phylum Streptophyta; class Magnoliopsida; order Fabales; family Fabaceae; genus Lathyrus; species Lathyrus tuberosus. The sequence goes on along the minus strand of JALAZF010000403.1, from coordinate 1,735,766 downwards.
AATCCAAGGTCACAATTTGTTTTCCATGTGTTAAACAATTTTTGATCATTTTAATTGAATTTTTATTCAATTAAATACATTTTGAAAACAAATTAGGGTTTTGGATTAATTCAACCCTCATAAATCACTTTCAACCTTTTTTGGGCCTCTTGAGAGAGTGTAAGACCCATCCCCCCTTGTACAAAAACTTTTTGGGCCTCACTCATTGTATAAGTCCCTCTGTACAAGTAAACAGCGCGATCGTCGCCCGTTTAAAAATAAAAAAATCATCTGGGCCTCTCCTTGAGCTATAAGACCCATTCAAAACACTTTGGGCCTCTATTAGAGTGTAAGACCCAATCCCCCTTTTAACCAAAACATTTTGGGCCTCACTTATTGTATAAGTCCCTCTGCGTTAAAAGAAACCTCGGCGCAATCGCCATTTTTAAATAAAATATCATTTGGGCCTACCCTCGTGTTATAAGCCCCTCTCTTTTCTTTAAACCTTTTTTGGGCCTCTTGAGAGAGTGTAAGACCCATCCCTTTGTACAGAAAACCTTTTTGGGCCCCAGTCACTTGTATAAGTCCCGCTGTACAAAGTCAAACAGTGTGCTCACTGATAAAACCCTGGACCTCTCCTTGAGCTGTAAGCCCCAAATCTTTCTTTTTCAAAGCACTTTCTCCTTTGATTTTGAATATACTGTTGTTTTCAATCTTTCTTTGTTGAACAACTAACCAAACAGCATGGAAGCACTACAACCGAGTAAGTGGTTATCGCTTTCATTTACTGCTTTCATATTATAAACTGTATTGTGGGGCTGCTCACTGTAAGTCTCCTTTCATAAACTCATATCTACTGTGTAATAATAGTATAGATATTTCGAGTTTCCCCGGCAACTACGTCTAGAACTAGGTGACGCCATTTCATTTATTCGTAGATATAGACGCCTAGATCCCCAATAGGAGCACCAGATACAGTCTTCTCTTCGGCTGTCCTCCTTAGGAATCGTCAAGAAGCTCTACTCCCTAAGATGAATGTATTCTCCGTGAATGGCATCTTTGAGTTTCTTCCAAATGCTCGAACTTTCCTGACTTGATCTATTCCTTGTGGATAGCTTGCCTTGAATGTCTCGGGGTTTGGGTACCCACTACGGTCATAATCTTGGACCTTAACTAAGGAACCCTCTTTAAAAACTAAAAATCGCTGGATAGTAAACCTCGCACGTTTACCAGTGGTTTTTATCTTTAAAAGAGTTATCTCTCCTAATGGAAAGGAGATGATAGACCCACGGGCTTCTTAAAAGCATCGGCCTCCTCTTGGGCATTATTCAAGGACACTACGGCTTCTTAGAAGTATTCACAACCTCCTCTTAGGCTTCGTATAATGATCTCTTCCTCCGGGAATGATAGCCTCCTCTTGGGCTTTGTACAAGGACCCGTCGGCTTCTTAAAAGTTTCCAGCCTCCTCTTGGGCTTCGTATAAATTGTCCCGACGACCTCCTAGAGGTATAGGAACAGAACCTAGTCATCCTCATAGAACAGTCCTTTCATAGAGTCTACTACTGTTTCTCAAAGCATAGTATAAAAGATAAAACTCTAGACACGGACAGTCTAACTTCCTTGAGTCTCAAAGACATTCTCAAGCACCCTTCGTTAAATAGGAAGGAAACCCGCAGACTCGGACAGTCTCAATACCCTTTGGATTTCCCGTTTCCTCAAAGAGAAGGAAATATCCCTGATCCTCAAATCTAATCCCTGAGTACAGTGTTGCTCATATAAGAACTGATTTTCTCTTTTAAAATCAGTATATCGGATCTGTCACTCAACTGAAACAGACAATAGCCTCCATCTCGGGCTTTATACGAGATACCAAACGACTCCCTCGTTGAGTCAAAAACTTTTAGCCTCTCTCTCGGGCTTTGTACGAGACACAAAATAGCCTCCTCTTAGGCTTTGTATAATGATTTTCCTAGCGGAAATTAGCCTCCTCTTAGGCTTTGTATAAGAAAACCACTGGTTAATCCAATTAACCTTTTAAGTTGTGCCTCGTTCACAGTACACAAACATCAACAACTCCTTTCCTTTCATCTAATCGCTGTAAGCGGCAAGCCTCTGGATCATCTATATCCATGCCACTGTCCCTCTTTTAGCATGAGAAATTCCTAAGGAAAGATGGCATTGCTCTACACTGAGTTAAAGTCTTCTCCTTTAGGTTAAAACCCTTTCTTCGGAAATTATGGCATTGCTCGGATCCACGTATCCCAGTTAAAGTAATTATCCTTCTCCCCTCTTTAGAGATGACAAATTCTCTCTAAAGTCGAGGTCTTTCAGCTTCACGTCTTGGCCTTTGAACAAGACACAAATAGACCTTTCAGCTTCACATCTTGGGCTTTGAACAAGATACAAACCACCTTTCGCTTCACGTCTCGGGCTTTAAACAAGACACCAAAAACAACCATTTCCTCCCATAGAATAGGAGGAACTACGAACGCTCTGATTTCCCTGTTTCGGTAAACGGGAATACGTAGGCATAAGATCGAAAGAAAAGATCTTAGCGAGCGTAATCAACAATAAACCCAAATCCCATATCTCCATCAATTAAAAAGCAGTAATTCAAAAGCACCAGTCCTAACATCCTAATCCTGGTTCCCTGCTAGAAAGTCCTAGAAAGAAAGAAAACAGTATTGGCGAAAATACAAATAACCAGTACAAAGGCCCCCCACATTGATAGCATCCGTAACCTAACAGACCGTTGTTTAAACTCAGTATGCAAGCAGGGTTAATTGGAGACATCTATTTCCCTTCCTTATTCAGCTCACAATAGGATAAAAAATGAATCGACCTGTAGTTTAAAGCTCAAACCGCAGAGAGCGACCAACGCTTAAGAACCGCGTCCAAAATCGCTCGCTACACTGATGTAGTACCCATAAATGATGACTTTGCTTATGACAGGTTAATCGCTAAGCTAGATGCCATTGGAGATGTAAGTTTAGAAACCTTAGAAGATTCTGAAAAATCCTTAGCGGTAAATAATGTACCTTGGTATGCAGATTTTGTTAACTATCTTGCTGCAGATATAATACCTCCTGACCTCAGCTATCAGCAGAAAAAGAAGTTCTTCAATGACGTTAAACATTTCTATTGGGATGAACCACTCCTTTTTAAGAGAGGCACTGGCGGAATCTTTCGCCGGTGTGTTCCAGAGGAAGAAGTGCACCATATCATAGAACATTGTCACTCAGCACCCTACGGAGGACACGCAAGCACATCTAAGACTCATGTTAAGGTCTTACAAGCTGGTCTTTATTGGCCAACTATATGGCGTGATGTTCATACATATATAACCAAGTGTGACCCGTGTCAACGCTCCGGAAACATCTCGAGGAGAAATGAAATGCCATTAAGAAACATTCAAGAAGTAGAACTTTTTGATGTTTGGGGAATCGACTTTATGGGACCTTTTTCATCATCCTTAGGAAACAAATATATTTTAGTCGTTGTCGATTGCGTGTCCAAATGGATTGAAGCTATAGCTGCACCCACAAACGACACCCGAGTGGTGATTAAGATGTTCAAGCAGAATATATTCCCTAGATTCGGAGTTCCCAGGCTAGTCATAAGTGATGGAGGATCACATTTTATATCTAGGATTTTTGACAAACTGTTGAGGAAGTATGGAGTTAAACATAGAGTAGCCACACCTTACCACCCGCAAACCAGTGGGCAAGTAGAAGTATCCAATAGAGAGATCAAGCATATCTTAGAAAAAACGGTCTCGATATCCAGAAAGGATTGGTCACATAAGCTTTCAGAAGCACTGTGGGCCTACAGGACAACCTATAAGACTCCCATTGGAACAACCCCTTACCAACTAGTTTACGGAAAATCATGTCACTTACCCTTTGAATTGGAACACAAAGCATATTGGGCCATCAGAACCTTAAATTTTGATTACTTAGCAGCTGGTGAGAAACGCATCTTAGACATACATAAGTTAGAAGAGCTCCGACAATCAGCCTATGAAAATGCCATCATATATAAAGAGAGAACCAAAGCATGGCATGACAAGAAGATCGTCGAGAAAGACTTCAACATAGGTGACCCTGTTCTTCTATACAATTCAAGACTGCGACTTTTTCCAGGTAAGCTTCGATCTAGATGGACGGGCCCGTTCGAAGTTTCCAAAGTCCTAAAATCCGGGGCAGTGGAAATTAAGAACAAATCTTGCAGTCCGTTCATTGTAAATGGACAAAGGCTTAAGCATTATGAAGGAGGTGACATTCTAGCATACTACTCCAGGTTCACGTTAACAGACCCACCTATCCTCGCACCAGATACATGACTTAAACTCGTCGAGCTAACGACGTTAAGCAAGCGCTGCATGGGAGGCAACCCATGGTTCTTTTCCTTTTCGTATTTATTTTCTTTCCATTTATTTTGATTTACGTTTGTTTGTTTGTTTGTTTGTACATATATGTCTAACTTGTTTGGTGTGTTTGATTTCAGGGCCTGTTTTTCCTAACCTTTTCTTTCAGGATGCCACCAGTCGACGACATGCACGTGACCTTTAGAGACGACGCCCAGAGAGAGCGTTATGCGATGCTTTCACTCAGACCTATGGTACCCACTCGCTACCTAGACAGTGATTGCATGGAAGCTTTGGGCATAGAGCCCAGTGTCCGATACTTGACCCACCAGCTCAAATGGGACCAGTACGCTGATGATTTGCATCCCACATATAGGAACCTCACTTTGGAGTTCCTCAGCTCTTTCTCCTATGATCCGTACTTGGGACCAGATGGCCACACCAGCTTCAGGTTATTTGGCACAGAGTATTCGTTCACCCATACTGAGTTCGGTGATCTTCTTGGATTTGAGACTGGAGTTGGCGTTATCCCTGAGCTGCCCATGGGTTACTTCATGAGTAAAGACGTGGAGAAATTCTGGAGTGACATCTCTGGAGGTGGAGGCCCTGACCCTGATACTCACATTTCACAGGTTATCCATAACCCAGCTCTCCGATACTTTCAGATGATCATTGCCCATACATTCTTTGGGAGAGCAGATGCTGATGACCACGTTACTGAGGAGGACATATTTTTCATGTTTTGTGCGAATCAGTCGCGTCGTTTAGCTTGTGGTAACTTTATGCTGTATTCTTTTAGTGGTGTTGCCACCTGGGCAGGAGGACCTATACATGTAGGAGGTAATGTGACTGAGATTGCTGCTGCTCTAGGCCTTGGCCGAAAGCTATTTCATTTGACTCCCTACTGCAGCCATACCACCATGGATATTTATTTTTGTTTAGATCGGGGGCTGATGAGAAGGAACTCCTTTAATCCCTCTCAGTTCAGACTCCTGATCGACGGTGAGACCATACATCATTTCACTTTGCCAGATCCTGTTATGACCAGTGTCCATGACCCAGCAAACTGGACATATGCCTTAGAAGGACATGGTGAGACGGTGGACGCACCACGACCCTGCCCAGAGCCAGAGTACATTCCAGCTCCACCACCTGATAGGACCACGGTGTGGTCAAATAATCATTCATTAGGTACTCCAGATATGCAGACCCAGATAGCGATGATGCGCCAAGAGATAGCAGATCTCCGACAGACTCTTGCTGACCTACACCTAGGGATGGAAGTGTCAGAGCTGACCCACGCTACTGAGTACGATGTGCTATATGAAGACATGGCGGAGCTCCGTCGTGAGATAGCAAGACTCCGTGGAGATGACCAGACTGATGACCAGACATCTTGATTTCCATTTTCGTATTATTTACTATATTTCTTATGCATTAATTTACTTCCAGTATCACCCAGACATATTTCCTACTATTTGCATTTGATATATTTCCGATTTATATTAAGGTTTGAGTTTTTTATGTTTATATGCTAATATTTTCTTTTATTTTATTTTTTTTCCTTTGACAAAATATATAAAAAAAATTTATTATAAAAAATATATATGCTTGTGAAAATTTTGTGCAAAACTACATTTTTAGGACATATGGAATGCTAAAAAGACCCCCCAAGGCCAAATGAAGGACAAAAAGCCCATTCAAAAAGACAAATTGAGGCCCATCAGCGAATTTTCTCTCGTCGCGCCCGCGACACACCTGTCGCGCCCGCGACAGCGTCCTTGTAAAATCGAGACAGAACCTCCATTCCCACCATTTTTGAAGCTCCAACCTTTTCAAACCCATTTTTCCCTCCGAAAAATCCCTATAAAACCCCATTGAAATTCATATCTCTAGCATTCACCAATCATCTCTTAACTTTCCATTTCAATTTCCATCAACAAAAACCCAAAAAAATCCAACCTTTATCATACCACTTTTCTTCCACCCTCTTCATCAATTGAGTTTAATGGAGTCATTCTTCGGGAAGGACAATCCGGGAATAGGCAGAGACGGCAACTTCAAAAGCTTCAGGATCGAGAAATTCTCTCGATGAGGTATGTCGACGATACTTGCTTGCGCTTTAGGGGTTCATCATAGCGTTTTCCATATGTTAGACTTTGTAGGTTTAGGCACTGTTTTCACCACAAAAGAACCCACCTATGAGAGGATGACGGTTGAGTTTTTGAGTTCATTGGTTTATACCGTTCGTCCCGACACTGCTAGCACAGTCGGTACCGTGCATTTTAGACTGTTTGCTGTTGAGTATCAGTTCAGTACCGATGAACTAGCAGGTCTATTGGGATTCCCTTATGGGGAGGGAGCTGTTTGTGAGGCTCCTTCAGATGCTGAATGGTCAGTCGGGATATTCGCCTTCTGGCGCAGGTTGTCAGATACTATTGTTGATTCCTTTAAGGGAATACTCGCCTCGACCATTCATAACCCAACCATAAGAATTTTCAGATATCTTTTGGCATGCTCTATTTTTGGCCGGGAGAATCAAAACAAAGTTAATAGCAAAGAACTTTTGTTCTTGCAAGGATGCCTCACAAATGTAAGAATCAATCCGGTTCCATTTATGATCGCCCACATGTGCTTAACGGTAAATAAGGGTGGACCGATAGTTTTTGGCGGATTGATTACGTCTATTGCTCGGGCACTAAATTTGAATGATGAGATAGCTACTTTAGAACCACTGCCCCCTCGTACAATTAATTTAAAATTTCTGAAAGACATGAAATTGTGCCGATCGAGGAGGGCTGGTGGTTATGAGTTGATGATTCACGGGGCAGCCGTCGAATCAATTGTTATGCCGTGCAGTAGACGTACAGATGTACGATTCGAGAGGAACTGGATCTATGACCTTACTGCCCCACCTTTTCTAGGTCCAATTCCTCCTAATGTGCATGACAATGAGGGTCCCGACACAGATGATGAGTAGACCATAGAGAGCGTGTGTCCCCCCCTCGTCCTACACAATCACACACCGCACCATCTTCTTCTAACACTTTTGCAGGAGCTGCTCCTGGATTTTATATTACGGAGGAGATGTGGCGAGACCATATGGCTAGAGAAGCACGACATGAAGACCTGCTCTCTTCCATTCAGCAACAGATGGTGGACCAGATGAGCTTTATGCAAGAGTCACAGCGGAGAGCGGACCAATCTTATGAGACCATCTCCCGTACTCTGCTTGCGATCACCACTGAGCAGTCCCGTCAACAGCAATATAACCATCAGTACTTTCAGCTTATGGAGGCCACTCAGGGTTCCATCTTAGGTAACCTTCGTGAGGTGAAAGCTGCTCAGACAGAATTACAGGCTATGATGGACCAGCGAGACCATCACCGTAGCAGATCCCGTCGTTCCGAGCGTTCAGCACAGGGCGGCGAGGGCACCAGCGGTCCTCACTAGTTTTGCCAGGTTCCTTTCTCCTTAGCTTACTTCGAAACATTGGGGACAATGTTTGATTTAAGTGTGGGAGGAGATTTTATCGTTTTTATTTCCGTCATTTTAGTAGTTTATTTTTATTTCCCTTCAGTTATTTACTTTTGTTTCTGTTTTAGAAAATGCATGTGTTTGAAGAGTCATTAGTATAAGTATATTTTTTGGTTCACCTTCATTTTTTCCCCACATATTTTAACCCAAAAAAAAAAATAATAAAAAAAAAATAAAAATAAAAATAAAAATAAAATTTTTTTAGAAAAAAAGTGTTGTTCTGAAAAATTTATGGACTTTAAGACAGGTTCGGGTTAGGATGCGGTGACTTGGGAGTACCTTCGAAACATCAGTATCGTCCTTACACCATGAACTTCGTAAATATAAGAATCACACCTGAAACCCCATGTACCATGGCCCTAATTTCATTTCAAAATCATCCTTAGTAGTTTATTTCAGCAATCAGCTCCGGCCTAAACATGTTCTAAGTAGGAGACCGACGAATATAAGTGACTGATCTGAGTGCAAGAAAAAAAAAAGCAAACAGAAATTTTTTTTTATCTGCACCGTTGCTACAAAAGAAAAAAAAGAAAAAAAAGGGTAATAAGATGTTTAGCTTGCTCATTTCAGTAGGTTCAGAGGTATCTGGCGCTGAACTCGGTAGGGCGGATTACGATCCGATCCCCCACAACTGCACTTGAGAGGAATAAAAGGATTTTACACAGTTCCTTGTGCCAGAAATCTGGTATGAAAAGATCAGAATCACTAACAGGTCACTCTACCATGAAGCATGTGCGGAAAACGGGCTTAATGTGATTGCGCTTGAATGAAAAGGACTCAAAAGAGATGGAAAAGGAAGGCCTACGTATTGTGGGATATAATGGGTTGATTAGTATAGGAGTGAAGTTTATGTCTGTATTTGCGGATTAGTGTCATCACGATGCCCTTGGTTCACTCAGTTAGTACCGACCACTGCATCCAGACTCGGACTTAGAAGCCCTTTTCGCCCAAAAATCATCGATCGACACTGATTTTTCTATGAGCTTTAAATGTTTTGCTTGAGGACAAGCAAAGGTCTAAGTGTGGGAGAATTTGATGACACTAAATTATACTGTATTTTCGACTCTGATTTCACATGCATATTAGTTTTTTTTTCTATTTTTTATGCTTTGTTATTGTTATGTTTTCCTTTGTTTTCAGGTTTTCAATAAATCGAGGTCCCAGACGAAAAAGGATGCAAAAGGAGCTAGAATTCAAGTTTGGCAGCAATTTACTCTGGTCGCTTCTCTTGTTGCGGGCGCCCCAGGGTAGGCGACGACGTGTCCCATGATCTCCACAACTCAACTGCCACGTTCCCACGACAAGCACTCACCTTTGCCGTTTTCTTCTTGTCGCGGGCGCGGTAGGCCTGTCGCGGGCGCGACAAGGCAAAATCAGTTCTCGCCCATTTTTCAAGCCAAGGTCACTTTTGTCTTTGCACCATGCCAACTTTGCCTATAAATACTCTCAGAACTCGAATTTTAGGATCATCCAATCTTAGTTTACTTCATCCTAGGCATAAATTTCACTCTTGTAAAGCGGTAATCTTCTCACATCGAGGAGTTATTGCACTGAGTGTGATCGAGTTTGTAATCAAGTCTTGGAGTGTCTGTAATCAAGTTGGAGCACTTTGGTAGAAGTAATCCTGCCAGCATTTTCTTTTCCGTACATTGTACCAGATTTAAAGACTCCGCTTTGGAGCAGGTTTTTATTTTAATTGCATTTACTTTCATTTATCTCTTGCACTTGCTTTATTTTGTTTATTTATTGTCTTGCCTTATTTTTCAAAACTTTACTTTTCAAAAGACTTAATTCCATACATGATAAGAATTAATATGACTGTTATAACTACCGTGGCTGGTTAAGTTTTAGATAGGTAAGAATGTAAAGACTATAATCACCGTAATACGTCTATATGTTAATAGAAATACTTAAGGGCTGTTTTAATCTTTAACACAAGTTTTCTGTACTTAAAAGCAATGTTGGGTAAGATCGAAAGCCGTCCAACCATTTGTGAACTTGTTTAGTTCTCAACTGATCAAATACAGCGAAAGCGCTTTGCTCAGTTGAGTAGGGATTTTTAACACTTTAGAAAAGAGATTTTAAAACTATTTTTGGACGCGTTAGTGGGATTAGAATCTGGTTCATTTTGAACCTCTTTAGTTTAGAGATTTCAGGTCAAAATACTTTTCTGTTTAGTTTAGAATTTGCATTTCTTAAAAGTAAGTTTTCCATGACTCTAACGCAATGCGCGCCTTTTTATAAGTGACAATAAAAGGGTTAGTTTAGAGGGTAAACTTGGTTCTGACTACGCGAAAGCGACAGTTCCTGTTAAATTGAATTCTTTTCTTAAAATAGAAGATATTGCCCGTAAGTAGTTCTGTTGATGAATATAGAAATATTATCGGTTATGAGAATTACATTCAAGCCTATTGTTTTGTCTGAATTTTATTACCTCGTCATTTACTTTTATTTATTTTCCTCTGCATTAGTAAACCCTGAATTGAACTGCCTTAGATAAGCACTGTAACAAACAGAATTCGTTAGATCGACATTTGGTCTCTGTGGATACGATAACTTTTTATATTACTCTGACGCGATTCGTACACTTGCGAATACAACGCATCAGCTGGTGATCGTGTTTTGTGTTGGAGGTGTTACAGCTAGGTTCCAATGATCTGGATAGCTTCCCTAGGTGCCATGGAGTGTATCTGGATGCTTGGAATGGATTGAAATGGTTTGGAGCCGAAGATGGTACCTCAACTGCCAAACTGTCAAGAACTTGAGCAATTGGCTAGTGATTTTATGAAATCAGTGTTCCAGATGTTATGTGAGTGTTTGGATCACTTCTATATGATGTATGTGAGGTGTGTGAGTGATTGGTTTGATTATAAAAGCTCTCAAACTCAAAACCCGATAGTGACTTGCCTTAGAAGGCAAAATTGGAGTGAAGGAAGAGATTTTGAGGAAAGCATTTGTTTGATGGCTTTGGTGTACTCAAACTGATCACAATTGAGCTCTATTTATAGTAGAGCAAGTTTGTTTTGCAAGGAATAGTGAATGGCAACTGCTGAGTAGGTTTGGCCAATGTTGGCAAATGAAAATTCAAGTCTCCTCTAGCCATTGACTAGAGGTTAGGGCACAAGCTGTTGGTCCCCTTGGTCTTGGATAAGTCTTGACTGAATTCAGTTGAGAATGGCTCAGTCCATGCCACCTTGATGCTTCCATTGAATGCTCCAATACAAAATTGGAGTCTTGTCCCTATTTTGGCAATTCTAGGTTCAACATGCTATTTCTTGTTCCAAAGACTTTGGAGGCTTGGCTCAGTGATTATCCCCTTTAGATTCAATCCTCAGAGGTGTCCAAGTGGATAGGAGCATTTGGATTTGGCTGATTTTGGCAAATCGACCAAAAGTGTAAAAATCTGCCTTGCCTTGACAGATTTCAGCAAGGCAACTTGCCAATGTCATATCTCATGGCTCAAGTTGAATTTGGTAATGTTCTTGGTCATTTTGGAAAGCCCTTACATGATACAACAACTGTTTGAACATGTTTGGTTTTGATCTCTTTTGAATCCAAATGAAAAATCCCCCTACATTTGGAAAAAAGTAAAGGCAGATTCTGACTTAGTGAAATTTTCACTAAGTGTTGGAACAAAGTGACTTTTCTTGATTTTGATCACTCCATAACTCAAAATCCATGAGGAATTTGGACATAGGTCAGTATGAAGCTTTTGTAGAGGGCAATGTGATCTACAAATCAAGCTTTAAATGGGGAGCAATGGCCTTGTGGTTTAGGAGTTATGGTCCTCCAAAGTTGGCACATTAGTGTCACTTTTTCCATAACTTAGAAATTTTTCTAAGTTTTTATGGTTACCCCTTTTACAAGTTATCCCACTTTCTTTGATTTTTCTTGATGAATGATGATTCAAATCATACATTAACATCATTTTAGGGTTAAAAATCCATTTTGGTGAAAAATCTCAAAAAGTCAAAGTTGACTTTTGTGCACAGTTGACTTTTTATCAGATGAATTCCAAACTGTGCAATTCTTCAGGAAATCATGTCCTTGACCTAAATAAAACTTGATGGACATGTTCCATGGGTGTCATAGGGTATATTGAATCATGTCTTAGGGTTTGGGAGCATGTCCTGGTCAAAAGTCAAAGTTACAGTTGACTTTCCTCGCGAAACCCTAATTGTAGTGCAGATGAAATTGAAACTTGTTGCTCAAGCTTCTTGGATTAATCCATTGTTGCAAATGGATCAATATGGCATATTGGAGACCCTCAAATCATGTCTTGATGTCTTGGCTCATGATTTGTCCCAAAAGTCAACTTAGGGGTGAATTAGGTCAAGAAACCCTAATTCCTTATTTTTTATGTATGCATCCCCTGAGGTCAAATTGACTTGATGCTTGGGTCCATGAGGTTCCATGGAGTATATTAGGTTATGTTTTGGATCATTGGCTTGTGCCCAGATGAAACTTTTCCATCTGGAGGCCCTGGTCGACCAAAACCTTAATTTGGTGACACTGGCGATCTCGAGGCTTGGTCCACCTAGAAGGGAGCAGCCTCGTGCTTAATCCTTGAAGTAGGAGTCCTTTTGATCCATTGTGGATATTTTAGAGGTTAGACAAGTTGAAGATCAAGTCATTCCTTGATTGATCTTTTGTCTAAGGCTCTGAGAGGGCTTGAAACTCTAATTTTGATTGTGGTGAATGCTCAACAATTCCTTGAGGAGATTGATGAGGCATGATGGTTCATCCATATTGTGATGGTGATTTGCAGAATGATGGGAAATCTTAGTGGTCAAAATTTGGGGTATGACAGATGCCCCTATTTAATCTTCTTGGACCCGAAGGTGTGAATGACGAAGGTATTCGGGCATTCGGGGTGCAAGAGGATTAAATATCGGAATACCCGAAATTTTGATGGTGGGTATGAATGGTAGCTTACGCATTCATCTTCTTTAGCTAAGCGATGATGCTTAGAAAAGGTAAACTTCCCCTCGATCCTGGTTTTCAGCCAAGGAGCTGGTCTCAGTTTTCGTTTGAAATAAACCTCCCCTGATCCTGGTTTCCTACCAAGGAACTGGTCTTAGTTTCTTTTGTCAACTTCCCGTCAATCCTGGTTTCCTAACAAGGAACTGGTCTCAGTTTCTTTTGAAATAAACCTCCCCTCGATTCCGGTTTCCTACCAAGGAACTGGTCTAAGTTGCTGTTGTAAACTTCCCCTCGATCCTGGTTTCCTACCAAGGAACTGGTCTAAGTTTCTTTTGACAATAAACTTTCTTGACAAGGGACGCTATACGTAGCGATTTTCCTCAAACTTCTCGTCGGATTTTCCTGGGGAGATGCCATTTGATGGGGAAAAGTTTAACGTTAGACTCGCTGGGGAGCCCAATCATCTGAATCGTAGAGGCACACAAACTTCTCTGTTTTGGGAGACGCCATTTGTCGACTCTATCTTGGGAAAATGAGTCTCTTGAGAGACTGCTTCTGCTTGGGGTCTTACATCATATTTTTCTCGGGCTCTTCCCGGAGAAATGCCATATGATGGGCTCCAATTTTAAGGTGCCGATGACCTTTTCATCAGCGGTTATTTCGGAGAAAAACTGTCGTATTGCCGAAGTTCTGATTAAGGGGTTTTCTCTAGGGATTTTCCTTAATCCGGGAAAGCAAGGATATCATCTTCAATGGCGAAGAGTGACATTTGTCAAGAGTTCTCTGGTTCTTCAGAGGTTCAAGTTATCAAAGTGGTCGAGGACCGACTCTAATCCAGAGATACACTGGAAGCGAGATTGTTCGAACGCAACATTTCCTGACGAGGCAAGAACTAACAACTCGATTGAGAGGACTGTTATCACTAGGGGACAAGACCGACTAGAGTGACAGTGATGTAATATGAATATGAATGCAAATCAAATGCATGATGTATGCATGTTTATGCTGACAAAACTGACGCGACATATAAACTGACAGGTGAACACGACTGGATACTCGGCCATCGCGGGGCGAAGAAGTACCGTTGGTTCAGAATAGCAATTCCACCTTGCTTAGGAGAAATAGCCCCTGTTGGGAGCTATGTTGGTCGGGCTTAGGAGATAAGAACTCGACCGAAGAGGTCAGATGGAATAGTCGCATCCGACACTGTTGATCCTTCATTCAGGCGCACTGGCGTAGAAGGAGTACTTTGATTCTACACTTTGAAGTTCGCCTACTTCTGGAGAAGCGGTTGATGTTCTTTTGATGTTCAACAGTCAAAAGAAATTGCCGTCTTTACTTTAAAAGCAGAAAAAGTTTTAACAAGTAAATTCATTTTTGTTTCATTTCAAGAATCGCTAATCATGTTAAAATGCCATTCTGTAAAGCTAAAACAAATAAGAATTACAGTCAAACGCGTGAATCCAAAGAGTATATACAAAGTTTGAAAATGGTAATTTACAGGGAAAAAGGGTTACGTTGAAACATAACGACCACTATCCTTCTACCAACTTTGAATTCGGGACATCCTAAGCTTGTGTCGAAGATGACCTTGACTGGAGTTTTCCTCCGACGGATGGTGTAACTGCTGCTGAGGGATTCGCCTCGGTTGAACATAGTTACTTGCCATTATCCCTAATTTTTTCCTGGATTGTACTATGAGATTTCCAATCCATCGGGATGATTTTTTTCATGTCTCTAACTTTTTCCTGGACTGCCCTTTCGGGTTTTCAATCCACCGAGACGTTTTTTTTTTAGTTTAGGCGAAGTATTTCTTGACTACATCAACATTCGTGGGGTAGGTAAATTCCTCTCCGTCAATGGTTGCAAGTCTCAAGGCACCGCCTGATAAAGCTTTCATGACCATATAGGGGCCATCATAATTCGGAGTCCATTTGCTCCGAGGATCAGTGAGAAATGATTGTATCTTCTTGAGCACGAGGTCTCCTTTTCTGAAGACACGAGGTCGGACCTTTTTGTCGAACGCCTTCTTCATTCTCTGCTGATACAACTGACCGTGGCATAGTGTCGTGATTCCCTTCTCTTCAATCAGGTTAAATTCATCGTGTCGACTTTGACACCATTCAGCTTCTGAAAGCTTAGCTTCCATCAATACCCAGATTGATGGGATCTCTACTTCTATGGGGAGAACTGCCTCCATGCCATATACTAGAGAGAAAGGGGTTGCCCCTGTTGAAGTACGGACAGAAGTTCGATAACCATGAAGAGCAAAGGGTAACATGTCGTGCCAATCTTTATAGGTTACAACCATCTTCTGAACGATCCTCTTGATGTTCTTGTTAGCTGCTTCTACCGCTCCGTTCATCTTGGGTCGGTAGGGAGATGAGTTATGGTGTTCGATCTTGAACTCAACGCACAACTCTTTCATCATCTTATTGTTCAAGTTAGATCCATTATCAGTAATGATCTGGCTCGGAACACCATAACGGCAAATGATATTGTTTTTGATAAATCGGACCACCACTTGTCGGGTTACATTGGTGTATGACGCTGCTTCGACCCACTTGGTGAAATAGTCAATGTCTACCACGATGAACCGATGTCTGTTTGAAGCCTTAGGTTCAATCAAGCCAATCATGTCGATTCCCCATATGGAAAAAGGCCACGGGGAAGAAATAACTTTGAGATGTGATGGCGGTACATGAATTATGTCGGAGTATATCTGACACTTGTGACACCTCCTCATGTACTTGTAGCAGTCGGATTCCATGGTCAACCAGTAATACCCTGTTCTCAGAATTTTTCTCGCCATTGTGTATCCGTTGGCATGAGTGCCAAAGGATTCTTCATGAATTTCTTTTATAAGCATGTCTGCTTCTGGTCTGTCTACGCATCAGAGCAAGACCATGTTAAAGTTCCTCTTATAAAGAGTGTCACTGCTCAGGAAGAAGCTTCCAGCCAATCTTCTGAGGGTTTTCCTGTCTTTTCTGAGTGCCCCAAATGGGTACTCTTATTTCTGAAGGAAGCATTTGATATCGTGATACCAAGGTTTGTCGTCTATGACTGCTTCGATCGTGAAGACGTAGGCGGGCCGTTCAAGGCGCATTATGTCGATCTTAGGTAAGTCGTTCCATTGACCTACACTAATCATGGAAGAGAGAGTGGCTAAAGCGTCAGCCATATGATTCTCATTACGAGGGACGTGATGAAACTCGACTCTGTTAAAGAAAGGTAACAACCTTCTTGCATAGTCTTTGTAAGGAATCAATCCTGATTGGTATGTGTTCCCATCTCCTTTTATCTGATTGATAACCAAGGCTGAATCGCTGTTTACGTCCAAGTTTTTTATCCTTAAATCAATCGCTTCTTCGAGACCCATAATACAAGCTTCGTATTCGGCCTCGTTGTTCGTACATTTGAACGTAAGTCTGGCAGTGAAAGGTATGTGGGTACCCTGAGGGGTAACAATGATTGCCCCAATTCCGTTTCCATAATGATTAACTGCTCCGTCAAAGATAAGTCCCCATTGGGAACCTGGTTCTGGCCCTTCACTGGGTAACGGTTCATCACAATCTTTCATTTTTAAATACATGACATCTTCGTCTGGGAAGTCAAACTCAACTGATTCTTGATCGTTAATCGGTTGATGAGCCAAATGATCGGCTAAAATACTCCCCTTAACGGCTTTCTGAGTGTGGTACTCTATGTCATATTCTGATAGCAACATCTGCCAACGGGCAATCCTTCCCGTGAGAGCAGGCTTTTCGAAGACATACTTGATCGGATCCATTTCGGAGATTAACCAAGTAGTATGACGAATCATGTATTGACGTAGACGTTTGGCTGCCCAAGCCAAAGCGCAACAAGTTTTCTCAAGCATCGTGTATCGAGTCTCGCAGTCGGTGAACTTCTTGCTCAGATAGTAGATGGCAGACTCTTTCCATTTGGTTTCGTCTTGCTGGCCAAGTACACATCCCATTGATTCCTCTAGGACTGTGAGGTAAATGATCAGTGGTCTTCCATCCACTAGAGGTGATAGAATCGGCGGATTCAACAGGTATTCCTTAATACTGTCGAAGGCGGTTTGGCAATCTTCTGACCAAACGCAATCCTGGTTCTTTTTGAGTAATTTGAAAATCGGCGTACACGTGGCGGTCATAAGGAATATGAATCTGGAGATGTAGTTCAAACGTCCCAAGAATCCTCTGACTTGTTTTTCAGTTTTCGGAGAAGGCATTTCTCGAATGGCCTTGACCTTGTCAGGATCAACCTCAATTCCTTTCTGGCTGACGATGAACCCTAAAAGTTTCCCTGAACGGACACCGAAGGTGCACTTGTTGGGATTCAAGCGGAGTTTGTACTTTCTCAACCGCTCGAACAGTTTCGACAGGTGGGTCACATTCTCCTCTTCTATCTTAGATTTTGCAATCATATCATCGACATATACCTCGATTTCTTTGTGTATCATGTCATGAAACAGAGTAGTCATGGCCTTTTGATAGGTTGCCCCGGCGTTCTTCAAACCGAATGGCATTACCTTGTAACAAAAGGTACCCCATGGGGTAATGAACGAAGTTTTCTCCATGTCCTTCGGCGCCATTTTGATCTGGTTATAGCTCAAGAATCCATCCATGAAGGAGAAAATTTTGAACTTTGTTGTGCTGTCAACCAACATGTCAATGTGTGGTAAAGGAAATTCGTCCTTTGGACTTGCCTTGTTCAGATCCCTGTAATCAACACACATTCTGACATTTCCGTCCTTTTTGGGAACGGGTACGATGTTGGCTAACCATTGAGGATATTCAAATGTAGCGAGGAAACCTGCGTCGATCTGTTTCTGTATCTCCTCTTTGATTTTGATAGCCATGTCCGGGTGAATGCGTCTCAACCTTTGCTTTACTGGCAGACATTCCGATCTTAACGGTAAGTGATGTTCCACGATGCTGGTATCTAACCCTGGCATATCCTGATAGGACCAAGCGAATACATCGGGAAACTCTCTGAGAAGCTTTATCAAACCCTCTCTGGCAGTTGGACTGAGCAGTGCCCCAATCCTGATTTCTTTTCTCTCTTTTTCCGAAACCACATTGATCATTTCCAACGACTCTTTGTGAGGTTCAATGGACCTTTCCTCCTGTCTGAGTAGTCGAGAGATCTCTTCTAGAATTTCGTTGTCAACTTCTTCTTCAGCCCCAAATACCGGGAACTCAAAGTCGGGAGAAGGCATCGGATCTTATGTTTCAACTGGGTTTAAAATAAGCAATCTGCATGACGTGATGATTCGTGTTTAGAAGAGATAGAGAAAATGCGAGAGTGTGTGCAGTGTATTTATTTTACTGCTTGTTTTTATTATTGAATTGTTTTTTAGGATTACCATTTTCTGAAAAAGCAAAAAGAGAAAACAACAATTAATGCGGAAATTACAGAACGACGTTATTTTATTACTGAACAAGTCGATCCTTGAAACTACAGCCCTATAAAACAAAACTCTGTCGCTTTGGGCGAAGCGAAGAGGGAAAATTTATAGAAAGCGAGCCCTATCAAAACATCTGTTTCACCTGGGCAGGGTGAAAGGTTAAAGATGGCAATTACTTTGACTGATGAACGACCTTCGGAACATAAACAGCAACCCCTTGGCGGTGAACTCCTCGGTGAATCACAAAGTCTGGCACCTTCCTTGATTTGTCTTCAGAAATAACGCTGATTTCTGGTGGAGCAGGATCATTGGAATCTGTCTCCCAGGCAGAATTATCGTAGGAGAATTCCTCAGTTGTATTTTGCATAGCATTTGTGCTCTCAGCTGTATCTCCCCATCTAGTTGGCTGGATATCTTTGAGCCTGATACGAGAGCTTTCGAGAGCGGTGTATTTGACCATATAGTCGTATTTTCCACTCGGTTGTCCCAAGGTGTCCCATACTTTCCTGGAACTGGAGGGGTCATCCCTCTCGATGACGTTGACCTCGGGAAAAGCATAGTTGATGAATTCAAGTCCTGCAAACGTTGCAAATTCATCGTCATGTTGAGTAGTTTTTGAATGACCTGAGTGTTAATCCTATGACATGGTGGGGACACAGGTATTCTGTTCAATGACGGTCAGCTGATTTTCATTGTTCGGCTGACTCTCTTGCCCCAAGTCTCCTAGATAAGGTTGCCACATTGGCAGACCATCCATTGGGCCACAGTAGTCGTGGTCAAAGTTTTCTTTCATCGGAGTGTCTTCCTCTAATGAATTTGACTGAGCACGGCATCCTTCCGGATCACAACCTCCGTATATCATTTTGACATCTGATCGTGGTATAAATCTCGGACTCTGTGCGGGATAGCAAAATGGCGTAGGCATCTCTTCTTGAGACATATAACCGTCCTCATTAAGATAGGACTTCCATTCTTCATCTGTGTCGGAGGGATCCTCCTCATTGATAGCATGGACTATTTGAGACACTGGGTGAAGAAAACCTCCACTATGGAAGAAGTTCTGAATGGGATGAAGACTTCCATCGCTGGCAACTGTCTGGGTACAGGTTGCAGAAAAACCAAGACCTTCTTTGTTTTATTGTCAATAGGAATGACAAGCTGTCCCCATCCGGTTGTGTCGGTACTCTTGACCGCTTTGATAACATCTTTGTATGAGGAAATCGAGGTGCCTCCTTGGGATTGATTGTCCTTGCTCACCGACAGTGCTTGGAACTGAGTTCCAATAACCTCCTCGGGTTCTACACATGTAGATGATGATAAGTTACTCACGAGCAAGGCCTGCTCTCCACAGACTGTGACAAGTTAATCATTCTGAACGAACTTTAGCTTTTGGTGGAGGGTCGAAGTGACCGCTCCAGCCTGATGTATCCAAGGTCTTCCTAATAAACAACTATATGTTGCCCGAATGTCCATGACCTGGAAAGTGACTTGGAAAGTGTGAGGACCGATAGTTATGGGAAGATCAACTTCGCCGATAACTATTTTTCTGGATCCGTCGAACGCTTTGACGACGACCTCGCTGATTCTCATCGGAGGGCCTTTGAATGATAATTGCATCAAAGTGGACTTCGGCATAACATTCAGGGCTAACCCTGTGTCTACCAGTACGCTGGCTAAAGCATCGTCTTGGCAGTTAACTGTAATATTGAGCGCCATGTTATGACGGCGACCCTCTTCGGGTAATTCCTCATCACTAAATCCCAAATTACTGCAGGAAGTGATGTTAGAGACAATGCTATCGAACTGTCTGATTGTTACATCCTGTTCCATAAAGGCTTGCTCCAAGACTTTCTATAGAGCCTCCCTGTGCGCTTCTGAACTGAGTAACAATGATAATACCGAGATCTTTGAAGGAGTCTGTAATAGTTGATCAACAATGTTGTATTCACTCCTTTGGATGAGCTTCAGCATCTCATCATTATTTTTCGAAAGGTCGGGATTACTGGATTGACCGACTGATGGATCGGGAGCTTCTGTCTGAAGTTCCTTTTCCTTGTTAGGTTCTCCAACTCCTCGGTTGAAGATTCTCCCGCTCCGTGTTACTCGACTGATGTCTGTAATATTCACGACGGAGGGTAATGGAATTTCCTTTCCATTTTCAACTGTCGTTGCACCGTATTTGTAAGGGATAGCCTTAGTTGATTCATACGGTAGTGGTCCCGGCAGATAGATGACTATGGGAACCTTCTGATTTTTTTGACCATTATAAGTAATCTCGATTCGTTCCCGGTTGGGAATTCTAGATTCGTCAAGTAGAGGAATGATGGCAAAAACATCCCTAGTCTGGTGACGACCAGAGATGACGACAACGTCCTCAATTTGACTGGTAAGGTAGTTCGGCGACCAATTGATGGGTCCGAAACCCGGATATGGGCGAATCTTTCCCCGATCCACCTGACCCTGAAGAGCTGCTCTCACAAGGTAACACCCTTGGTTACTTTCCAAACAGACACTACAACGGTCATAGTTGTGTGGTGGCACCTGGCCACGCCCGCTTTGAATACAATGTAACCTCACTAGGTTAGCTTCCACGAGTCGGACATCCTGACTCTGACGCCGAGTAGGATTCCTGTTACTGATACTAATTTGCTGAGTATCTTCATCCATATATATTGGCATCCACCAATGATTTAACAAGTGTTGAAGTGCCTCCTGGACAAGGGTACAACCTCGATCGTTTTCGCAACCTACTTTACAGCTTTGATAGTCGTGTGATATTAAGAATCTGAGTCGGACCTGCTCAACATGTAACTCTACCAGGTTGGTATTCATCACGCGAATATCGAAGATTTGAACCATGTTGATCTGATAAGGGTTCCTATCATGGTAGTCTTGGATCCATCCAAGATCAATCTGACGCTGGAGGGCCTCTTGTATGAAAGAGCATCCCTGTTTGTTTATTGAGCAAGTCAGACAGGAACTGTAATCGTGCCGCGGTAGATTATGATACTGGCATTGCCTTGAGTGCATTGCCACCAAGTTGACATTCATTGCACAAATGTCGTGGTTCTGAATGACGTTGGAGTTCGTGTAAACCATGTTAACTCCACGAACTCGGTGCTCTTGGATCCATCCGAGATCCATCTGTTCCTGTAGAGCTGATTGCACTACCGAACATCCTTGATTGCTTTTAGAGCAGACATCACATTGATGATAATTATGAGGTGGCACATGGCCATATCCACTCTGTCTACAATGCATCTTGACCAGATTGGTCCTCAACAAGAGTACATCGTGAATTTGATAGACATTGTTAGACTCTCTCTCAATCAGGTTGACAGCAGCTTTCTCATGTTGAGGCAGCGGGTTCGTGAGAACATTGGGATTCATATCTTTGAAAGATAAGAGCCCGCTCCTAACAAGCTTTTGCACGTCGGATTTGAAATTGAGACAATTCTCTATGTTATGCCCCGATCCTCCTTGATGATAAGGGCATGTCTGATCCGCTTTAAACCAAAAAGACGGATTTTCCGGTACTGTAAGAGGAGACTTAATCTGGATGTGCCCCTTAGCCAGTAGTAACGGAAATAGTTCTGCGTACAACATGGGTATAAGATCAAACCCTGATGGTCGTGTTATACGGTTGTTGTTATATGGAGGACGAGCCTGCTGAAGAGGCTGCTGTGTCCTTTGCTGATTAGGTTGGCTCTGCGCAACCTGAGGTTGATACGTAGGAATAGGCGCATGACTTATAGCAGGAGTTACAGCTGCTACTGGTTGATAACATCGCCTTTGCTTTTCGAGAGAGATATTCCCAATATCTTGCTCTTTTTTCTTAGGGAGAGCACTACCGTATCGTTTTGTACTGCTTGATGGTCCAGCATCTTTTGCCAAACGTCCTTCTCGGACGGCTTCCTCAAGACGAACTCCCATGCCCACCATCTCGGTGAAGTCACTGGGTGCACTGGCAACCATTCTGTCATAGTAAAATGAGCTTAAGGTCTTTAAGAAGATCTTTGTCATCTCTTTTTCCTCAAGAGGTGGACAAATTTGAGCGGAAATTTCACGCCATCTCTGAGCGTACTCCTTAAAGGTTTCCTTGTCCTTTTGTGACATTGATCTGAGTTGATCTCTGTCCGGTGCCATGTCCAAATTGTATTTGTATTGTTGGAAGAAGGCAGTACCAAGATCTCTGAATGTGCTAATCGTAGCATGGTTTAAACCCATGTACTATTTTAATGCAGCACCGGTTAAACTATCCTGAAAGTAGTGAATCAGCAGGTCCTGATTCTCAGTCTGGACTGACATTCGCCGAGCGTACATCACCAAGTGACTTTGAGGGCAAGAGTTACCCTATATTTTTCAAAATCGGGCACTTGGAACTTGTACGGGACTTTCACATTGGGGACCAAGCAGAGGTCTGCGGCGTCCTTTCTAAATAAATCCTGACCGCGAATGGCTTGCAGTTCTTTCTGCATCTCCAAGAACTATTCCTGGAATTCATCCATTCGATCAAACATAGTTTCCTTTTTACCAGAAGATATCTGTGGAATCTGTCTTTCTGGGACAGTGTGCACCACAGGGGGTGGTACCGTGACTACGGCAGTGAGTCTTGGCGTTTCCCGAAGTTTGTAACCTTCAGGAGTCTTCAATATGCCCCTGGCATCTTCGCTTTCCCGAAGTTTGTAACCTTCAGGCCCAGCGGCTTCTGTCACGATTCCCTGATCTTCAGTGATCGGCGGAACATATCCTTCCGGGATATAGTTAACAGGCATGCCCCAGGGACGATCTTTCGGTATCTGATACCTAGGATCATACTTCTCCACTATGGGCATTGAGGTGATCTCTGAGATCATAGTCCTTTGTAGCTGAGCTTCTTCCATGGCTTGCATGTCGTTACGAAGCTTTCTCAGAGCCTCGATCTCTTCTTTCAACTCTCTGTTTTCTTCCCCAAGATCATCCATCTTTTTCTGACGATTGGCCTGAGTATTATACGAATGAGACAGTTTGACTCTAGAACCGAGACAAAAACGTGAGATTCGTAGGTAAGAAGAATACGCGATGTGAGAATGATGAATGTAATGATTATATTAATTGTTTTTTTTGTTTAATCAAAATAAACTTCGACAATTAGATTGCAAATATCAAACAGTGGGGAAACCCCTTTTTATTGAATTCAAAGGATTACAGAAATGGAAATACAGTAGATTACAAGGTGCAGAAACATAAACCTAAGCTAAGGGGTCCCGAGAGGACTCGGGTGCTGATTCTGGTATCTTCCTTTTCTTTGACCGGGGCTCTTGGGCCGTTGTCGGGTTGTCATTCCTTTGCCAAGTGAAAGGAGCGAGCAAATTCCTTTGGTCATCCTGATTATCCACAGCATGTTGCTCCAAAATTTTAATCAGAGCATCCTTATCTTTTAGTAATTGTTGTATTTTGATGCACTCCACGTCGAGGGTGCGGTACTTGTTCTTCCAAGACCTCCTTTCCCGTTGAACTTTGTTGAGAGTAACCTGAAGCTTTTCAGTTTCCGTCATGAAGTACATGACAGACTCCTTTGGCGGAAGAATTCTGTGACGCGGATAAGGCATTTTTAGCTTGAGAACTCTAATTTGTACCCAGTGGAGATAAGGCTCCACCGAGACACAGTCCGGTTTTCCTAGAGACTCCCGTCCTTTCTTATGAACGTGTTTCCAAGCGTGCACTATTTCCGTCTTTAGTGCTCTGTCACTTTCTCCTTCCTTGAAGAAAAGACCTTCCAGATGAGCATTCCGGGGAACATGCCTCATCGGGTATCCAAACTGACGGCGAACCAATATCGGATGATAGTTGATTCCTCCCTTAGTTCCTATAAGGGGTACGTTGGGAAGTTTCCACAACGGTCAATGATCCTGATTCCATCATAAATCCTATTGCACCAGTCTATGTCAGAGTTGGTGAGGGACATGATTTTTTGCGACCAACGTAAGGCACTCTTATGATCCCAAAAAGTAGCAGACTTAGGTAAATAGGAGGTAAACCATTTATAAAGCAGAGGTACACAGTATGTGATCTCCCCTCCACTGTACAAATTCCCTAAGTGTACAGAATGATATGCATCTGCGAGCAATGTCGGCACAGGGTTTCCAATGAGAAAAACCTTAATAGCGTTGATATCGACGAAGTTATTAATGTTGGGCAACAAAAATAATTCGTAGGTGAGTAAAACAAAGATGCTTTCAAAAGCAGTCCCGTTCTCGATACTAGCGAAGTACAGAGCTTTCTTTGTCAGAAACTGGGCTGGCAAACCTTGGATGCCACCCTTGGTAGTCATGTGAATCGTGACTTCTGACTCATCCAAATGAATTGCTCTTACAATGGTTTGATTCTTTGGAATTTCTTGCAGTCCAGAAAATGGAGCTCGATCAGTGATATATAAATCGATCAGATGAGAATACTCCTCCAGCGTTGGTGCTAGCTGGTAATTCGGGAATGTGAAACAATGATAAACCGGATCGTAGAATTGAACGAGCGCGTCCATGATTCCCTCAATCACATGGACCCTTAACAGAGGTAGCAGACCTCCGTACTTGGCTCTGAAGGCCTCTTGGTTTGTGATCATCCTCGCCAAACCTCTTAAATCCTTTAGTTTTGGAACCTTGAAGGTGTACGTATGAGTTCTCCTTCTACCGAAATCCATTAGCACAATCCTTTTCTCTGATATTTGCAATCACAGTCTTAGTTTAATTTGAAAAACAGAGAGACTTGAAGAGAAATTTTTTGAATGTTTTAATGTTTTTTAAATGAATGCATGAATGCAGCACACAAAAACATAGAAAAAACATGGGGTCAAAGGGTCGTTGTCATGAAGTCAAGGCTCTACCCATCCCCAAAGGTTTATACTAACGTGATTTTTGGACCTGTACTCATTATCATCAGCTCTTCCCAGGAAAGCAAAACAACAAGCGGATCGCCAGCGAGTTGTAGAGAAATCTTAGAGTAAGTGCCATTCACCGAGAATAGATCACCAACCTCAAATGAGGGTAGTATCGCGTGACAACTATTTCTGATAGTTTCCGCACTACAAGATGGTTGGCTCCTCAGCTTCTCAGACATCACAATCGGCCCATTGCCTATGAGAGGGAATGGGTTGCATTGGTCAGCCTCCACTGAGGTTGATGGTCGACCTCGTCGCCATCACTTATCTTAAGTGTATACTCAATCTTTCCACATGCGGCATCACACGCATTCCCATTAGCAGAAAAATAAACAGGTATGGCAATTAGGAAAAGCAGTATATATATTCGTCCTAAAGTCCTAGACTTTTAAAGCTATGAATCCTAAGTTCCTGACAGAAAATGGTTTCCCGGCAGAGTCATCATCCTGTGGTATTCACACAAGTGAAGAGAAAAAAGGTTCGCTGCCCCACGGTGGGCGCCACTTTTCTGTAGCGAGCGATTTTGGACGCGGTTCTTAAGCGTTGTCGCTCTCTGGGTTAGTTTACTACAGGTCGATTCATTTTTTATCCTATTAAAGCTGATGAAGGAAGGGAAATAGATGTCTCCAATTAACCCTGCTTGCATACTGAGTTTAAACAGCGGTCTGTTAGGTTACGAATGCGATCAATGTGGTGGGGCCTTTCTTGTGTTATTTTGACAGAATGACAGGCTTCTGGCTGGGAACAAGGATTAGGATGTTAGGACTGATGCTTTTTGATAGATATATGAGAGTATGGGATTTAGGGTTTTTGTTTAGTGTGCTCGCTAAGATTTTTCTTTCAATCTTATGCCTACGTATTCCCGTTTACTGAAACAGGGAAATCAGAGCATTCGTAGTTCCTCTTATTCTATGGGAGGAAATGGTATTTGGTGTCTTGTTCAAAGCCCAAGACGTGAAGCAAAAGGTGGTTTATATTTTGTTCAAAGCCGAAGATGTGAAGCTGAAAGGTATTGTCTTTAGAGGGAATTTGTCATCTCTAAAGAGGGGGTTGTATATCACAGCTGTTTATAAAGGAGAATTACTTCAACCGGGATGTGCGAATCCGACAATGCCATAATTTCCTTTATAGGGGACTTCCAACCTAAAGGAGAAGACTTTAACTCAGTGTAGAGCAATGCCATCTTTCCTTAGGAATTTCTCATGCTAAAAGAGGGACAGTGGCATGGATATAGATGATCCAGAGGCTTGCCGCTTACAGCGATTAGATGAAGGGGAAGGAGTTGTTGATGTTTGCGTACTGTGAATGAGGCACAACTTTGATGCTAAAAGGTTGATTGGATCAACCAGTGGTTTTCTTATACAAAGCCTAAGAGGAGGCTAATATGTGTCTCGTACAAAGCCCGAGAGAGAGGCTAAAAGGTTTTGACTCAATGAGGGAATCTTTTGGTATCTCGTATGAAGCCCGAGATGGAGGCTATTTGACTCAACAAGAGAGTTTTTTGTATCTCGTACGAAGCCCGAGATGGAGGCGAAAGGGGTGATTGACTCAACGAGGGAGTCTCTTATGTGTCTCGTACAAAGCCCGAGAGAGAGGCTAAATGTTGTTTGACTCAACGAGGGAGTCTTTTGTATCTCGTACGAAGCCCGAGATGGAGGCTAAAATTGTTAGCTCCGCTGGGGAGAATCATTGTACAAAGCCCAAGAGGAGGCTATTGTAACTGTTTCAGTTGAGTGACAGATCCAATATACTGATTTTAAAGAGAAAATCAGTTCTTATATGAGTAACACTGTACTCAAGGATTTGATTCGAGGATCAGGGTTATTCCCGTTCTTTAAGGAAGTGGGGAATCCGAAGGGTATTGAGACTGTCTGATTCTACGGGTTTCCTTACTATTTAACGAAGGGGTCACTTGAGAATGTCTTTGAGACTCAAGGAAATTAGACTGTCCAAGTCTAGAGTTTCATCTTTTGTACTATGCTTTGAGAAACAGTAGTAGACTCTTTGAAAGGACTGTTCTATGAAGATGACTAAGTTCTGTTCCTATACCTCTAGGAGGTCATTGGGACAATTTGTATGAAGCCCAAGAGTAGGCTGGAAGCTTTTAAGAAGTCGATCGGTCCTTGTACGAAGCCCAAGAGGAGGCTATCATTCTCGTAGGAAGAGATCATTATACAAAGCCTAAGAGGAGGCTGTGAATACTTCTACGAAGCCGACGGGTCCTTGTATTAAGCCCAAGAGGATGCAGGGTTGCTTTTAGGAAGCCTGTGGGTCCTTGTACGATGCCCAAGAGGAGGCCGATCCTTTTAAGAAGCCTGTGGGTCCCCAAACCCCGAGAAATTCAAGACAGGCTATTCACAAGCAATAGATCAAGCCAGGAAAGTTCGAGAATTTGGAAGAAACTCAAAGATGCCATTCATAGAGAATACATTCATCTCTGGGAGTAGAGTTTCTTGACAATTCCTAATGAGGACAGCCGAAGAGAAGACTGTATCTGGTGATCCTATTGGGGATCTAGTTGTCTATTTCTACGAATAAACGCAACGGTTTTTCCTAGTTCAAGACGTAGTTGTCGGGGAAACTCTAAATATCTATACTATTATTACGTAGTTGATATGAGTTTATGAAAGAAGACTTACAGCGAAACAGCCCCACAATACAGTTATATGTATATGAAAATGGTAAATGAAAGCGGATAAACACTTACTCGATTGTAGAGCTTCCATGCTGTTGGGTTAGTTGTTCAACAAAGAAAGATTAAAAACAACAGTATATTCAAAATCAAAGGAGAAAGTACTTTGAAAAAGAAAGATTTGGGGCTTACAGCTCAAGGAGAGGCCCAGGGTTTTATCAGTGAGCGCACTGTTGAATTTGTACAGAGGGACTTATACAAGTGACTGAGGCCCACAAAAGGTTTTCTGTACAAAGGGATGGGTCTTAGTCTCTCTCAAGAGGCCCAAAAAGTTTTAAAGAAAAAGAGTGGGGCTTATAACACGAGGATAGGCCCAATTGATTTTTTGTTTAAAAATGGCGATCGCACCGAGGTTTTCTTTTAACACAGAGGGACTTATACAATAAGTGAGGCCCAAAATTGTTTTGGTTAAAAGGGGGTTGGGTCTTACACTCTATTAGAGGTCCAAAAGTTTTGAATGGGTCTTATAGCTCAAGGAGAGGCCCAATTGTTATTTTTTCAAAAAGGGCGACTATCGCGCCGTTTGTTTTTTACGGTATCGGGACTTATACAATGCACTGAGGCCCAAAAATGATTTGGTCAAAAAAGGATTGGGTCTTACACTCTATTAGAGGCCCAAAAGTTTTGAAAATGATTTATGAGGGTTGAATTAATCCAAAAACCCTAATTTGTTTTCAAAATGTGTTTTAATTGAATAAAAATTCAATTAAAATTATCAAAATTGTTTAACATATGGAAAACAAATTGTGATCTTGGATTAATACTTCAAAAATTAAGTATTGACCTACAAAATAATTAGAAGGCATTAAAAGTTGCAAAGTCAAGGTGGAAAAAATATTTTAAATGTCAAAAACAATTAAAACATTAATTCTTTGCAAAAATATCAATTATATAAAACAAATAATATTTTTGGCATTTTTTGGGAAAATAACATATTTTAACATTTTTGTGAATTATTAAAAAAAGAATCAACTCAAAATCATTAAAACTCAGAGAGAAATAAATTTTTGAATCAATTAAACAAAAATCACAAAATTCAAATATTTGAATTTTCAAAAAATGGCGCCAAGAACACACCAAGAACACGCGCGTGTTCTGGGTTTGCCCAGATTTGCATTTTCTCTTCAATCTCACTGAATACTTGATCATATCATGTAATCCACATACCAATCAACTCGTTTTAACCTCACGATCATGTCTATGGCAATTAATTTCATTTAAATTAAGCATAAAACAAGAAATCACGAAAAATCCTCAAGAACCCTAGATTCTGCATGAAGGCTGGGATTTTTGATACACGATTCAAACAATGCAATTAATTGAGGGGAAATATTCCATGCATGATTATGAACATATGGCCAAATTATTGTGCAGCAAAAATTGCATGGATCATAGAGTTAGAAGAGCTCATGCTTACCTCTTGCAGCTGGTGATCGTGTTTTTTGTTGGAGGTGTTACAACTAGGTTCCAATGATCTGGATAGCTTCCCTAGGTGCCATGGAGTGTATCTGGATGCTTGGAATGGATTGAAATGGTTTGGAGCTGAAGATGGTACCTCAACTGCCAAACTGTCAAGAACTTGAGCAATTGGCTAGTGATTTTGTGAAATTAGTGTTTGATAAGTGCAAAATGTATCTATTTTTGTATATAAGTTTTGTTGCACTTATCATTACTTTGTGTTAAAATTGGTTGAATAAACCCCACTTTGTGTGTAAATACGTTTACTTTACGTTTTCGGTGTATAGTGCGTTACCGTGTAAATATCATTGAGTTTAATCGATTTTCATTTATTTTTGTAGGTGTTCCAGCAATGGGATTTTTCCATATTCATAAAGAGCATTGAATAAGCTTTCCAACGCTTCAAACCGTGCGTCAATCGGAGTTACGGTTCAAGAGTTATGATCAAAACAAGTTCTGGTTTTCTGTCATGTTCGCTGGGCGAACCCCCGTAGCGAGAACTCGCTAGCTTGTTCGCTAGGCGAACCGGGGTGAACGAAAAGTTCCAGAATCGTGAAAAAACTCAACGTTAAGGCGGTTTACGTTCGCCTAGCGAACGGGGACTCGCTAGGCGAACCTGGAAAGGCAGAATTGCCCATTTAAGCCATTTTTCACCATTTTTTTAGTTATAGGTTTGATATTTTTAGTTCCAAATCCATCCAATAGCATTTTTTGACCATAATTAGGCTAGAAAACACATTGGAGCATGAATTAGGATGATCCGGAGTTGAATCCTTCATGAATCGGAGCCGACAACTCAGGAGATGTTTGGTTTTTCTCCATTTCTTCTCTATGTATTTCTCTATTTTATGGGTTATGTTTGTATTGTTACTCTAAACCTATATACATGTATTGATCATGGTTGTATAATATAGATGCTTTACAAATCATTATCGATGTCTTCCTTGATCTTTTTGCATTTATGTTTGGATTTGTGTTGTGTTAGAGATAAACATCATGAATCTTGATTAAGGATGGATATCTATTGTCTAGACTCTAGAGATAGATTTAGATAATAATCTTTATGGTGTCGGAACTTAATGTCTTCCGTGTTTCGAGGCGTCGTGCGCGAGAGCGTCGACGAGAGTAATACAGTTGCTCTCTCAACTGTGCGTTAGACATAACCTTTGTTGTGAGAGATACGTGATGATTTTGATGAGTATTGTATGTTGAATGCGACTGATTGATAGGTTTACGTTTGTTCTGAGTAGTGTATATTCATGCTTGATAGGTTTCTTCTCTTCAAAGAATGTACTCTTTTTATGTTCATCTTTACTTTTCTGTTTGTTTTTACTTGTAAACCATTTTAATCCAAACTCATAAACGCGAGAGATTGTCGAACGGCATTCTTTCCCTCGAACCGATCTCTGTGGACACGACATAAATCCCGGAGGGAATTCTTTCCGAAAATAAATATTTTTGCTTGCTTGCCCTATTCTGCATTCAACAAAATGGCGTCGTTGCTGGGGATTGGTTTTGATATTGAATCGCATTGCGATAGTTTCTATGTTTTTGAGTTTTGTAGATATCGTACATGTTGTATATTTTCACTTGTTTATATTGATACTTGTACATTTTGACGTTTGTTCAAGTGTTTGGTTAGGACGCTTGCTTTTGGTTGCGCGGTGAGACATCACCATGGCATGAATGAAGGAAGTTTCTAATTAAGCACCGTAAAGGCGTCGAGCTTACGACGTAAAACAAGCATGATTTATAGTTTTTCTTTTCGAATGTTTTTGGTTGTTGTTTGCTCACAGATTTTGATTGACTTACTTGAGGATGCTGTTGTGATTTTCCAAGTTGGTTCGTTTCAACTTGCGGATGTATGGTAATGATTTTGTTAAGTTTTGTACACGTCCGAGGTATGTATTTATCGCTTTCTATACTTTAGCATATTCATGATACTTAGGCATTTTACAAACTTTCATGCCATTCATTCTTTTGTATACTTGTTCTATTGTGAATCACTTTAGTTCCCAACCTTTTTGTGAGGTGGCTTTCCATTGTTCATATATGCGCGGAGAACCAACATTCTTGTTCTAACTGGATTTTATTATGTTGAATCTTTTATTTGTGATGATTATATGAATGCATGAAAAGGATCAAGGCAATTATTTCATTTTGAGCACAACCACCTTAGCCAAATAGTCAATTCACCTTGTGAGTGTGTGAGAATTTGTAACCCCTTTGAGCTTTTTGATCCATGTTTTTATTTGAACTTAATGCTTGTCTATGAGTATTTAGTTCACTTATTTTTGAATGGATTTTGTTTTTTCTTGGACCTCAACTATGTGTTGTTGTATGGATTTTTTCCTTGCCTTAGAAAGTAGGGAGTATTCACATGATGATGTGGTTGAATTCAAGTTGGGGAGAGAATGGTTGTTTACTCATTGGGTGGATTCTATGCGGATTGAAAAAGAAAAGAAAAAAAGAGAAAAATATGACAAATAAAAGAAAAGAAAAAAGTGAAAAAGAAGAAAAAGAAAATCCTTGAAAAAGGAAACAAAAAGAGTTTCAACAATTGTGCTAAATAAGTATTGTGTGTTGTGTAACACTTGGGATTGTGGAAGAAGTTGATTGAAATTTTGTGTGTGAATCTTTGTGAGTTTTCACTCCCTTAGGTTTAGGCAAGTTTTTGTTTCAATTATCTTTAGAAATTGCCCCTTGTTTGTTTACCCGACCACGCTACAACCTTGAAAAGCCCTTGTGATTCTTGCCTTTGTATTTTCAATGTGAATTTGTGGATGTATGCATAATTTAGTCTTTTCTTTGCAAGATTGTTGTGTGAGTGAAAGTACCTCATTTTGTGTTTTTCATCAACCGATGATTGTTTTTGCTAGGTGTGATTCACATTTGAACTTGTGTTGTTTTAGAATTTTTGGCATGACTTTTGTACTTTGCTTTTGTTTCGTGACTATGTTATCGTTGCAGTTTAGTGGTAAGTATTTACTTTTTGTGTGTACCGTTTTCATTTGAACCATTCATTCGTTTCCGTTTTTCAAAACCTGTTGATTCGTCATTCTTTGGCTATTTCTTGCGCATTTTCAAGTTTGTTTGATTCTTGTTTGTGGACAAACAATTATGTAAGTTGGGGAGAGTTTGATAAGTGCAAAATGTATCTATTTTTGTATATAAGTTTTGTTGCACTTATCATTACTTTGTGTTAAAATTGGTTGAATAAACCCCACTTTGTGTGTAAATACGTTTACTTTACGTTTTCGGTGTATAGTGCGTTACCGTGTAAATATCATTGAGTTTAATCGATTTTCATTTATTTTTGTAGGTGTTCCAGCAATGGGATTTTTCCATATTCATAAAGAGCATTGAATAAGCTTTCCAACGCTTCAAACCGTGCGTCAATCGGAGTTACGGTTCAAGAGTTATGATCAAAACAAGTTCTGGTTTTCTGTCATGTTCGCTGGGCGAACCCCCGTAGCGAGAACTCGCTAGCTTGTTCGCTAGGCGAACCGGGGCGAACGAAAAGTTCCAGAATCGTGAAAAAACTCAACGTTAAGGCGGTTTACGTTCGCCTAGCGAACGGGGACTCGCTAGGTGAACCTGGAAAGGCAGAATTGCCCATTTAAGCCATTTTTCATCATTTTTTTAGTTATGGGTTTGATATTTTTAGTTCCAAATCCATCCAATAGCATTTTTTGACTAGAATTAGGCTAGAAAACACATTGGAGCATGAATTAGGATGATCCGGAGTTGAATCCTTCATGAATCGGAGCCGACAACTCAGGAGATGTTTGGTTTTTCTCCATTTCTTCTCTATGTATTTCTCTATTTTGTGGGTTATGTTTGTATTGTTACTCTAAACCTATGTACCTGTATTGATCATGGTTGTATAATATAGATGCTTTACAAATCATTATCGATGTCTTCCTTGATCTTTTTGCAGTTATGTTTGGATTTGTGTTGTGTTAGAGATAAACATCATGAATCTTGATTAAGGATGGATATCTATTGTCTAGACTCTAGAGATAGATTTAGATAATAATCTTTATGGTGTCGGAACTTAATGTCTTCCGTGTTTCGAGGCATCGTGCGTGAGAGCGTCGACGAGAGTAATACGGTTGCTCTCTCAACTGTGTGTTAGACATAACCTTTGTTGTGAGCGATACGTGATGATTTTGATGAGTATTGTATGTTGAATGCGACTGATTGATAGGTTTACGTTTGTTCTGAGTAGTGTATATTCATGCTTGATAGGTTTCTTCTCTTCAAAGAATGTACTCTTTTTATGTTCATCTTTACTTTTCTGTTTGTTTTTACTTGTAACCCATTTTAATCCAAACTCATAAACGCGAGAGATTGTCGAACGACATTCTTTCCCTCGAACCGATCTCTGTGGACACGACATAAATCCCGGAGGGAATTCTTTCCGAAAATAAATATTTTTTCTTGCTTGCCCTATTCTGCATTCAACAGTGTTCCAGATGTTATGTGAGTGTTTGGATCACTTCTATATGATGTATGTGAGGTGTGTGAGTGATTGGTTTGATTAGAAAAGTTCTCAAACTCAAAACCCGATAGTGACTTGCCTTAGAAGGTAAAATTGGAGTGAAGGAAGAGATTTTGAGGAAAGCATCTGTTTGATGGCTTTGGTGTACTCAAACTGATCACAATTGAACTCTATTTATAGTAGAGCAAGTTTGTTTTGCAAGGAATAGTGAATGGCAAATGCTAAGTAGGTTTGGCCAATGTTGGCAAATGAAAATTCAAGTCTCCTCTAGCCATTGACTAGAGGTTAGGGCACAGGCTGCTGGTCCCCTTGGTCTTGGATAAGTCTTGACTGAATTCAGTTGAGAATGGCTCAGTCCATGCCACCTTGATGCTTCCATTGAATGCTCCAATCCAAAATTGGAGTCTTGTCCCTATTTTGGCAATTCTAGGTTCAACATGCTATTTCTTGTTCCAAAGACTTTGGAGGCTTGGCTCAGTGATTGTCCCATTTAGATTCAATCCTCAGAGGTGTCCAAGTGGATAGGAGCATTTGGATTTGGCTGATTTTGGAAAATCGACCAAAAGTGTAAAAATCTGCCTTGCCTTGGCAGATTTCAGCAAGGCAACTTGCCAATGTCATATCTCATGGCTCAAGTTGAATTTGGTAATGTTCTTGGTCATTTTGGAAAGCCCTTACATGATACAACAACTGTTTGAACATGTTTGGTTTTGATCTCTTTTGAATCCAAATGAAAAATCCCCCTACATTTGGAAAAAAGTAAAGGCAGATTCTGACTTAGTGAAATTTTCACTAAGTGTTGGAACAAAGTGACTTTTCTTGATTTTGATCACTCCATAACTCAAAATCCATGAGGAATTTGGACATAGGTCAGTATGAAGCTCTTGTAGAGGGCAATGTGATCTACAAATCAAGCTTTAAATGGGGAGCAATGGCCTTGTGGTTTAGGAGTTATGGTCCTCCAAAGTTGGCACATTAGTGTCAGTTTTTCCGTAACTTAGAAATTTTTCTAAGTTTTTATGGTTACCCCTTTTACAAGTTATCCCACTTTCTTTGATTTTTCTTGATGAATGATGATTCAAATCATACATTAACATCATTTTAGGGTTAAAAATCCATTTTGGTGAAAAATCTCAAAAAGTTAAAGTTGACTTTTGTGCACAGTTGACTTTTTATCAGATGAATTCCAAACTGTGCAATTCTTCAGGAAATCATGTCCTTGACCTAAATAAAACTTGATGGACATGTTCCATGGGTGTCATAGGGTATATTGAATCATGTCTTAGGGTTTGGGAGCATGTCCTGGTCAAAAGTCAAAGTTACAGTTGACTTTCCTCGCGAAACCCTAATTGTGGTGCAGATGAAATTGAAACTTGTTGCTCAAGCTTCTTGGATTAATCCATTATTGCAAATGGATCAATATGGCATATTGGAGACCCTCAAATCATGTCTTGATGTCTTGGCTCATGATTTGTCCCAAAAGTCAACTTAGGGGTGAATTAGGTCAAGAAACCCTAATTCCTGATTTTTGATGTATGCATCCCCTGAGGTCAAATTGACTTGATGCTTGGGTCCATGAGGTTCCATGGAGTATATTAGGTTATGTTTTGGATCATTGGCTTGTGCCCAGATGAAAAATTTCCATCTGGAGGCCCTGGTCGACCAAAACCCTAATTCGGTTTTCTTTTGAAATAAACCTCCCCTCGATCCTGGTTTCCTACCAAGGAACTGGTCTTAGTTTCTTTTGTCAACTTCCCCTCGATCCTGGTTTCCTGCCAAGGAATTGGTCTCAGTTTCTTTTGAAATAAACCTCCCTTGGATCCCGGTTTCCTACCAAGGAACTGGTCTAAGTTGCTGTTGTAAACTTCCCCTCGATCCTGGTTTCCTACCAAGGAACTGGTCTAAGTTTCTTTTGTCAATAAACTTTCTTGACAAGGGACGCTATACGTAGCGATTTTCCTCAAACTTCTCGTCGGATTTTCCTGGGGAGATGCCATTTGATGGGGAAAAGTTTGATGTTAGACTCGCTGGGGAGCCCAATCATCTGAATTGTAGAGGTACACAAACTTCTCTGTTTTGGGAGACGCCATTTGTCGACTCTATCTGGGGAAAATGAGTCTCTTGAGAGACTGCTTCCGCTTGGGGTCTTACATCATACTTTTCTCGGGCTCTTCCCGGAGAAATGCCATATGATGGGCTCCAATTTTGAGGTGCCGATGACCTTTTCATCAGCAGTTCTTTCGGAGAAAAACTGTCGTATTGCCGAAGTTCCGATTAAGGGGCTTTCTCTAGGGATTTTCCTTAATCCGGGAAAGCAAGGATATCATCTTCAATGGCGAAGAGTGACATTTGTCATGAGTTCTCTGGTTCTTCAGAGGTTCAAGTTATCAAAGTGGTCGAGGACCGACTCTAATCCAGAGATACACTGGAAGCGAGATTGTCCGAACGCAAAATTTCCTGACGAGGCAAGAACTAACAACTCGATTGAGAGGACTGTTATCACTAGGGGACAAGACCGACTAGAGTGACAGTGATGCAATATGAATATGAATGCAAATTAAATGCATGATGTATGTATGTTTATGCTGACAAAACTGACGCGACATACAAACTGACAGGTGAACACGACTGGATACTCGGTCATCGCGGGGTGAAGAAGTACCGTTGGTTCAGAATAGCAATTCCACCTTGCTTAGGAGAAATAGCCCCTGTTGGGAGCTATGTTGGTCGGGCTTAGGAGATAAGAACTCGGCCGAAGAGGTCAAATGGAATAGTCGCATCTGACACTGTTGATCCTTCATTCAGGCGCACTGGCGTAGAAGGAGTACTTTGATTCTGCACTTTGAAGTTCGCCTACTTCTGGGAACTATGCTTTCTATACAGATGTCGAACCAGTCAATACAACTGAGACATTGAAGGATGAAGGTGTGAAAAGTACACAAGAAGGGGGATTGAATTATGTTTCGCGCTTTCATTAATTTAGCTTCTTATCAGAGTTTCAGAATCATAATTAGTGTTTAGATTGTGTTTTAATTCATTGGCAGCAGATATAACAGAAGTAAACAAATAACATCAAGAGACACAAAAGATTTATTCTGGTTCCTTCCTTAACTGAGAGTACTCCAGTCCCCTTTGTCGTAACCCGAAATTTAACCTCCCTCTCTTTGCCCTTTGCATAAGCATGTGCACTCGCAATTCCGGCATAAGCATTCGCACTTTTCTCTATGTGTTTCTTGTTGCAGGGTTTTCAGGATTCTCAATCCCGATTAATCACATCCTAACAAGGGTATCACATCATCAAAACAAGCACAAAATAAGGGTTTCTATGACTATTCATCAAAGCAAGAAGTGGAAAATCAGAACCGTGGCCACAACACCATTTTTCAGGTGAATTGAGCATTTTTTGGCCTGGTTAATCGATTAACCATTTGCAGTGAAAATGTGTTAATCGATTAACACAGGAAGAATATGCATAATCTACTGCTTTTTCATGACAGCACCTTTGCACACACTTTGGTCATTGATTGTAAAGTATTCTAGCAGCATGTGGAATATTCTAGACATCTCAAGACATCTCAAGACTATTCAAGACATTTCAAGTGCATTTATTCTAATGCATCACTCTAAAATAAGTGCACCATGTTCCTTGATTTCCAAGTATGTGGACCGTTGGATGTTGGAGCTCACATTGGGATTGTTACCGAGTTGATCCTAACTAACCGAGTTAACCGCTTGAATCGGTGAGTCAAGTGTAACTAACTCCTAGCCTGATTCCAAACCACCCAAAGCTAGCTCCTAGCCTAGTCCCTAACCTCTCACACTCCCAACCAAAACTCTATATAAA
The DNA here is from genome assembly GCA_022829125.1 of Lathyrus tuberosus. NCBI lineage: Eukaryota > Viridiplantae > Streptophyta > Magnoliopsida > Fabales > Fabaceae > Lathyrus > Lathyrus tuberosus. The sequence continues at coordinate 1,698,131 of JALAZF010000403.1, read as the reverse complement.
CAAAGCTTCACTCATTTTTCAAGGATCCCAATCACTCTCAATCATTTCACACAAATCTCTCACATTTCACTCTTAATTCTCTCACATTCTCTCTGAATTTTTTCTGCAACTTCTTTATCTTCATCTACATTTTCTTCCCCAAACAACACTAGAGCTCAATTCCACCATTAAAGAGTAGCAACTTTCACATTGAAATTGCTTTCTGTTGAGCTTAATGATAAGTGCAAAATGTACCTATTTTTGTATATAAGTTTTGTTGCACTTATCTATACTTTTTGTTAAATATCATACGAATAAACCCTGCTTTGTTTATAAATACGTTTACTTTACGTTATAGTGTATATATTGCGTATCGTGTAAATATCAATAAGTTTAATTTATTTTCTCTCATTTTTGTAGTTATTCAATCAAGGATATCTTGCCATTGTTGTATAGAGCATTGAATAAGCTTTCCAGCGCTTCTGACCGTGCGTCAATCCGAGCTACGGTGCAGAAGTTGTGGTCGCAATAAGGGGTTTTTTTGCTGTCATGTTCGCTTAGCGAGTGTGATAGCGAATGTTCTCTTAGCGAATGGCTGGCGAAGGTCCCAACGAAGGAGTCCATAAAGAAACAGAGGAGAAATAGACCAAAGTTCGCTTTGCGAACTTCCTAGCAAGCATTCGCTAGGCGAATAAATCGTTCGCTTAACGAACTTCTAAAGAAAGCAAGAGGCGATTTAACTTTTCGTAAGCACTTAAGTGCCATTTTAGTGCATTCGCTTAGCAAATGGAAGGGTTCGCCTAGTGAACCTGCGAAAATCTGATTTGTATATAATAGAATTCTGTAACTTTTTAGAGTATGGTTTTGGGGTTTTGTGATCCCAACTTCATCAAACTTCATTTTTCATAGGATTAGCTTGAAAACAACATGGAAGCTTGCACACGGATGAATCAGGGTGGATTGATCGTCGACCGGCGTTGACAAACCGTGAGATATTTGGTTTATCTCTTTTTTTCTTTGTGTTTTTCTTCTTTGTTGGGTTTTGTATATGTATTGACTATGATCTCATAAATATTTGTCACCCATGGCGTTGTATAAAACTTGCTTTACAAATCTTTATTGGTGATTGTCTCTGATTTTTGCTTTATGCGCGGGGTTTGAGTTGCCTTAGAGATAATCCTCGCAAACTTTGATTAGGGATGATTATCTGTTAGTTTCTGGATTCTAGAGATAGATTTAAGAGCTAACAATCTTCAATAGGCGTCGAAGCTTAATGCCTCTGTGCCTTGAGTCGCGTGCGAGAGTGTCGGCGAGGGTGACACGGTTGTTTGCTCAACTTTGCGTTAGACATAACCTTTGTTGTGAGCGATGCTGGGTGATATTGAGTAGTATTGTAGGTCGAGTATAACTGGTCGGTAAGTTTAAGTTTGTGAGGAGTCGATTATGTGCATGCCAGACAAGTTTATCTTGCTGAAGAATGAATTTGTTTTATGTTTTAATATTTACTTTTCTGTTTTCTTGTTTTAAACCATTTAAACCCAAACTCATAAACGCGATAGACTGTCGAACGACATTCTTTCCCTCGAACCGATCTCTGTGGACACAACATAAATCCCGGAGGGAATTCTTCCGAAAATAAATATTTTTGTTGCTTGCCCTATTCTGCAACCAACAAAATGGCATTATCGCCGGGGATCGGTTTTGATATTGAATTGCATTGTGATAGTTTCTTTGTTTTGCGTTTTGTAGATATCATATATATTGTATATTTTCACTTGTTATACTGATACTTGTAGATTAACGTTTGTTTAAGTGTTTGGTTAGGGCACTTGCTTTTGGTTTGCACAGTGAGGCATCACCATGGCATGAAGGGAGGAAGTTACTAGCTAAGCACAATAAAGGCGTCGAGCTTACGACGTAAAACAAGCATGTTTTCTTTTGTTGTTAGTTTGTTTCGTTATTACTTTTTCATTTTAGCTTAGGTAATATGGTGAACATTCATTAAACAAGTTGTACTCGGATTTTTTGTAAATTCTCAAATCTTCACTTTACAACTTGTTTAATGAATTTTCTGCCGGTTTTTCAGTTTGTTTATATTAAAGTTTTCGTGTTTGTCAATGAACTTGTTTTGAGTAGCTTGAGGAACTTTTGGTGATTTTCCAAGTTTGATCGTTTCAACTTGCGGATGTATGGTAATGATCTTGTTAAGTTTTGTACACGTCCGAGGTATGTGTTTATCGCTTTCTTGACTTTAGCATATTCATGTTACTTAGGCATTTTACAAACTTCCATGCCATTCATTCTTTTGTATACTTGTTCTTTTGTGAATCACTTTAGTTCCCAACCTTTTTGTGAGGTAGCATTCTATTGTTCATATATGCACGGAGTACCAACATTCTTGTTCTAACTGGATTTTATTATGCTTAATCTTTTGTTTGTGTTGATTGTATAAATGCATGAAAAGGATCAAGGCATTTTGTTTCATTTTGAGCACAACTACCTAGCTAAATAGTCAATTCACCTTGTGAGTGTGTGATCATTTGTAACCCCTTTGTGCCTTTTTATCATTATCGATGTTGTTTGAGTTTAATGATTGTCTATGAGTGTTGAATTCACTTTTTGTATGGATTTTGATTGATTGTTTTTTTTCTTGAACCCTCAACTTTGTGTTGTTGTATGAATTTTTTCCTTGCCTTAGAAAGTAGGGAGTATTCACATGATGATGTGGTTGAATTCAAGTTGGGGAAATAATGATTGTTTACTCATTGGTTGAATTCTATGAGGATTGAAAAAGAAAAGAAAAAAGAGAAAAATATGACAAAGAAAAAGAAAAGAAAAAAAAAGAAAGAAACAGAAAATCCTTGAAAAAGGAAACAAAAAGAGTTCAAATAATGGTGCTAAATAAGTATTGTGTTTTGTGTAACACTTGGGATTTTGGAAGAAGTTGATTGAAACTTTGTGTTTGAGTCTTTGTGAGTTGATCACTCCCTTAGGTTTAGGCAAGTTTTTGTTTCAATTAACTTTAGAAATTGCCTCTTGGTTGTTTACCCGACCACGCTACAACCTTGAAAAGTCCTTGTGATTCTTGTCTTTGTATGTTCAATATGATTTTTGGATGGTTGCATGATTTAGTCTATTGTTTGCATGATTGTTGTGTGAGTGAAAGTACCTTATTTTGTGTTTTTCATCTACCGATGATTGTTTTTGCTAGGTGTGATTCACATTTGAATTTATGTTGTTTTAGGATGTTTGGCATGATTTTTGTATTTTGCATTTGTTTCGTGACTATGTTGTCGTCGTAGTTTAGTGGTAAGTATTTACTATGTGTGTGCCGTTTTTCATTTGAACCATACATTTGTTTCCGTTTTTCAAAACCTGTTGATTCGTGATTCTTTGGTTTTCACTCTGTTTCTTTGAGTAGTTTGATTTTTGTTTAAGGACAAACAATTATGTAAGTTGGGGAGAGTTTGATAAGTGCAAAATGTACCTATTTTTGTATATAAGTTTTGTTGCACTTATCTATACTTTTTGTTAAATATCATACGAATAAACCCTGCTTTGTTTATAAATACGTTTACTTTACGTTATAGTGTATATATTGCATATCGTGTAAATATCGATGAGTTTAATTGATTTTCTCTCATTTTTGCAGGTATTCAATCAAGGATATCTTGCCATTGTTGTATAGAGCATTGAATAAGCTTTCCAGCGCTTTCGACCGTGCATCGGTCCGAGCTACAGTGCTGGAGTTGTGGTCGCAATAAGGGGCTATTTTGCTGTCATGTTCACTTAGCGAGTGTGACAGTGAATGTTCGCTTAGCGAATGGCTGGCGAAGGTCCCAGCGAAGGAGTCCAGAAAGAAACAGAGGAGAAAGAGACCAAAGTTCGCTTTGCGAACTTCCTAGCGAGCATTCGCTAGGTGAATAAATCGTTCGCTTAGCGAACTTCTGAAGAAAGCAAGAGGCGGTTTAACTTTTTGTAGGCACTTAAGTGCCATTTTAGTGCATTCGCTTAGCGAATAGAAGGGTTCGCCTAGCGAACCTGCAAAAATCTGATTTGTATATAATAGAATTCTGTAACTTTTTAGAGTATGGTTTTGGGGTTTTGTGATCCCAACTCCATCAAACTTCATTTTTCATAGGATTAGCTTGAAAACAACATGGAAGCTTGCACACGGTTGAATCGGGGTGGATTGATCGTCGACCGACGTTGACAAACCGTGAGATATTTGGTTTATCTCTTTTCTTCTTTGTTGGGTTTTGTATATGTATTGACTATGATCTCATGTATATTTGTCGCCCATGGCGTTGTATAAAACTTGCTTTACAAATCTTTATTGGTGATTGTCTCTGATTTTTGCTTTATGCGCGGGGTTTGAGTTGCGTTAGAGATAATCCTCACAAACTTCGAATCGGGATGATTATCTGTTAGTTTCTGGATTCTAGAGATAGATTTAAGAGCTAACAATCTTCAATAGGTGTCGAAGCTTAATGCCTTCGTGCCTTGAGTCGCGCGAGAGTGTCGGCGAGGGTAACACGATTGTTTGCTCAACTTTGCGTTAGACATAACCTTTGTTGTGAGCGATGCTGGGTGATATTGAGGAGTATTGTAGGTCGAGTATAACTGGTCGGTAAGTTTAAGTTTGTGAGGAGTCGATTATGTGCATGCCAGACAAGTTTGTCTTCCTGAAGAATGAATTTGTTTTATGTTTTAATATTTACTTTTCTGTTTTCTCGTTTTAAACCATTTAAACACAAACTCATAAACGCGAGAGACTGTCGAACGACATTCTTTCCCTCGAACCGATCTCTGTGGACACGACATAAATCCAGGAGGGAATTCTTCCAAAAATAAATATTTTTGTTGCTTGCCCTATTCTGCAACCAACACTTAAGCCTCCATCAATTGGCATTTCTTGATTGTATTTCTGGAATCATATCTAATTCTACTTCAATTCAAGTGTTCATATCAATCAATTCGGTGAAAGTTCGATCTCGGTGCATTTTCGCGTTTTTACTCGGTTTCGCTACGGTTTGAAGTAGAAGAGCAGAATTCTCTGGTTTTGCTTGGCTTTTTCTCTCTACATTTCACTGACAATAATCACCAAGCCAACTCTCCGGCTTGTAGGTTGGTAGATCTTACTTTACTCACTGTTTCGATCATTTTCACGCGTTTACGATTTAATTTCGATAGTTTTTTCGGTTTGTTTTGCCATGAGATTGTTTGATTTTTTATCTTCATGTTAATACTTTCAATTTGTGTTTAATTGCTCATACATGATGTAATTTTCGTGCACAAATGTAAACCATAGCATGTGGATGTTCAATTAAGTGATTAGCTGCTGGAAGCACTTTTGGAAAATTGATTTTTAGCCCCTGCTGCAGTGTTAATCGATTAACACTTTGCAGTGCAAAAGTGTTAATCGATTAACCAATGTAATTTTGTTGTTTTTCAAGTGTTAATCGATTAACACTTTGCAGTGCAAAAGTGTTAATCGATTAACACTGAACCAAAAGGCCATTTTCATGCTTTTTCAAGTGTGTTTGCCATGCTTTCTTCTTCCAACTTCCATGGATTGATATGCTTGATTATTATGGATGTTTTAAGTGTCATTTAACTTCTGTTTGAAGCATATTCATGAACTTTTGATGCATGATTCCGATTATTCAATTGGTACATATTCTTGGCATTGTATGAACATGAACATTCTTGCACTTTCTTTGATCACATGATACATGATTTGTGTCGCATTTTTATTGTTATGTGGTACTGTTTTGCAATCTCTTTCATAAAGTTTGTTCTTCATGGATAAGCTTAAGCTTGTATAATCAATAATGCACCATTTGCTTTAATGATTTTTCAATTCATTTTGGAAAATTATTAGCATAATCCTCCCTTTTGATTAAATAATTGAAACTTCGTTTCGATTATTGATCCTCCCTTTGGCGCTTCTCTTTAGGCTTCCTTTAGAGCTTTCTTTCTCTCTTCTCCCGTGGAGTCAGAGATTCGCACGACGTACTAGAGCACGGCACTGGAGCACTGTACAAATTGGCACTGTTATGCTGTCCGTGTCAATTTCCTCATTATACTTTGAGCGCTAGAGAAGGAATGAGGATGGAGTCTATCCTACCCTCATGACTATTTTTTGGTAAGGGCGTCTTGTCCTTCCACCGAGAATAGTCAACTCTATCCTCAAGCTATAGTGTTTTCTCAATTCCCAATCGAGTTTATCCTTGATCACTCTTGCACCTTTCAATCTCTCATTTGATCAATCACCTTTTTTCTTGGTTAAAGATCCTTGTCACCTTGGGGTAGCAAACACTTTTTGTTTCAATACTTTCCTTTTCTGTTGGTCAATCATTGCTTAATGATTCCCCAGAAGAGTATCATTCTTTCTCTGGTTAATCACAGTCATACTGTTAAAACCAATTCTTTATTTCTCCTACAATCGCACTCTTTCTTCGGTCAAACACAGTTTTACCTGTTAAATACCGAAACCCTAGCGGAGTTCACAACCTTCTCTTGCTTCTTATCCCTTTGATTGGTTAACCACTACCTGTCAGTTAAAACACCAATTTGCACTTCTTCTCAATTAACCACAGTCTATCTGTTAACATACTGAGTTTCTCTTGGGTTAGTCACCTTCTCTTGGTTAATCACCAATTCTTTTCAGTTAACCACCGCTAGTCTGTTAAAACACTGAATCCTTTTGAGTTAATCACCTTCTCTTGGTTAATCACTCATTTCTTCGCGGTTTATCACAGTTTCTTCTATTAACACCAAATCCTCGGCGGTTAGCAACCTCTTTTAGTTTAATACCCTTTTGTTGGCCAAGTACTGTTTGTTCAGTCAGGAACAACATCCTCTTTGGGTCACGACTTTCGCTTGGTTTCAAACCCGGCCTTTGGGTCACAACCTTTGCTTCGTCCCACACCCATTTTTTCGGTTAACCACTGTTTATCAGTTAATATACCGAAATTCCCTCAGAGTTAAACACCTTGTCTTGGTTCAATACTCTCTCTTTTGGTTCATCACAGTCTGTCTGTTGACACCAACTCCTATTTCCCACAGAGTTTCTAAATCTCTCTTTCTCTACGGTTAACCACTTCCAGCTAGTTAGTATACCGAGTTTCCTTATTCTCTTGGTTTTGACACCATCCCTTTATTTGTTTCCCAGTAGGATCGCTTACCCTCTGATCCCTAGAAAAATTCTTTGATCTTTTCTTCCCTAGTGGAGTCCTTTCTATTCCTTTTACTCCTTTATCTTCTTGGTTTTGACACCGCCCTTGCACTTTATCCCCAGCTTAGTCGCTATCTTTTCTTTTCACTTCTTTCTTGGTTTTGACACCAATTCTTTTGCATCCCCAGCGGCTTTTTCTCTACTTCTTTTGCTCTTGGTTTTGACACCACTTTCCTTTTCTTTTTCCGTCTTAGTTCCCTGAACTACGGAAGCTCTGATTCTGCATTCTTTCGAATGTATGATACGTAGGCACAAGATCGCGATGATCTTAGCGAGCACACTTCCACCTTCTTCCATTCCTCTTGTTGAGATCTCGATAATCCACACACATTCTGACTTTCCCGTCTTTCTTAGGAACTGGGATGATGTTGGCAATCCATTCAGGATATTCAGAAGTGGCTAGGAATCCAGCGTCAAGCTGTTTCTTTACCTCTTCTCTGATTTTGAACGCCATGTCGGGTCTAGTCTTTCTGAGTTTCTGCTTGACAGGAGGACATCCGAGCTTGAGTGGCAAGTGATGTTCAACGATGTTGGTATCCAACCCAGGCATATCTTGATAAGACCAGGCGAAGATATCAACATAATCTTTCAATAACTTGACCAACTCGGAGTGTACATGCTCTGCGAGGGAGGTGTCAACCTTGACTTTGCTTCTGACCTCATCGGTACCAAGATTGACAACTTCCATTGGCTCTTTGTGTGGCTGAATCTCTTTATGCTCATGCTCAAGGAGCCTTGCTAGTTCAGCCGGTAATTCACAATCTTCCTCACCATCTTCTTCGGCTTGGTTAATTGGAATTCCAGAATTACAATGGATGTTTGCCATGTTGTTATCAATGCTTTTATTATTTCCTTTGCCTCACATTGATGTCTTGGTGGATAACACATCGCAGTTCTCTGTCTTTTCTTTCATGGACGGTTTCTCAGGATAAAATCAGATCAAGATGTCCCTAGACGATATGGAGAAGACTACTTTCATCACACCATGGGGTACATATTGTGACAAAGTCATGCCATTTGGTTTAAAGAATGCAGGGGCAACATATCAACGGGCCATGACAACCCTCTTTCACGATATGATCCATAGGGAGATTGAGGTTTACGTGGACGATATGATTGCCAAGTCCAAAACTGAAGATGATCACCTGGTTCATCATAAGAAACTATTTGACAGACTCCGGAAGTTTAGACTGCGATTGAATCCTGCGAAGTGTACCTTTGGAGTCCGATCTGGTAAATTGTTGGGCTTTATTGTGAGTCAGAAGGGCATTGAAGTTGATCCCGACAAGGTTAGGGCAATTCAGAACATGCCGCCTCCCAAAACAGAAAAAGAAGTCTGTGGCTTTCTGGGTAGACTTAATTACATCTCAAGGTTCATTTCCCACTTGACGGCTACCTGTGGACTGATTTTCAAATTACTAAGGAAAAATCAATCGGCTGAATGGAACAATGATTGTCAAGAAGAATTTGACAAAATAAAACAATATTTGCAAGAACCACCAATCTTAGTATCGCCGGTTCTTGGTAGGCCTCTAATCATGTATCTCACTATTCTCGATGAATCAATTGGATGTGTATTGGGTCAACATGATGACACTGGCAGAAAAGAACATGCAATTTACTATCTGAGCAAGAAGTTCACTGATTGTGAGACCAGATACTCACTCTTGGAGAAAACTTGTTGTGCTCTGGTCTGGATCCGATAAAGTACATATTCGAAAAGCCTGTTGTCTCTGGAAGGATTGCTCGGTGGCAGATGCTATTAACTGGGTATGATATCCAACATGTTACCCAGAAAGTAATAGAAGGGAGTGTCTTGTCTGACTACCTTGCTCATCAACCTATAGAGGGTTATCAACAAATGAAATTTGACTTTCCCGATGAAGATGTTCTGTTTATCAGAGACTATGAGACTCCAGACCCTGACATAGGACCTGAACCAGGGGCGCGATGGACGCTCGTGTTCGACGGTGCCTCCAATGATAAAAGGCGTGGAATTGGGGCTATCCTCATCTCTCCAACAGGTTTTCACCTTCCCTTCACTGCCAGATTATGCTTTGCATGCACCAATAATATGGCTAAATACGAAGCATGTATCTATGGTATTGAAGCGACAATTGACATGAGAATCAAGATTCTTGAGGTCTATGGAGATTCAGCTTTGGTTATTGGCCAAATCAGAGGGAACTTTGTGACTCGGGATTCCAAGTTGGTTCCGTACCAAAAGCACATCGCGAAATTGATTCCCTATTTTGATGAAATCTCTTTTCATCATATCCCCAGAGAGGAAAATCAATTAGCTGATACACTTGCCTCTCTGTTATCCATGTTCAAGGTCAAGTGGAAGAATAAAGCTCCTCATATCCGTATTGATCATTTGAACGAACCAGCTCACTGTTTAGCAATCAAGGACGAGTATGATGACAGGCCTTGGTTCTACGACATTAAGAGATATCTAGAAAAATAGGAATATCCCGAGGGTATTACTATCACTGACAAGAAAGCTCTTAGACGGCTTTGCGCCAAATTCTTCTTAAGTGGTGGTGTATTGTACAAGAGGAATTATGACTCTGTGTTGCTCAGATGCGGATAGACACGAAGCAAACACGATCATAAGCTCCATACACGAGGGTTGCGAGGGTGTACATGCTAAAGGTCCTGCTATGGCCAAGAAGATCCTTCAGGCTGGGTATTACTGGACAACAATAGAGGTAGATTGTTACAACTTCGCCAAAATATGTCACAAGTGCCAAATCTACGGAGACAAGATCCATGTGCCTCCAACTCCATTGAATGTTTTGACTTCACCTTGGCCATTTTCTATGTGGGGTATAGATATGATTGGAATGATCGAACCGAAGGCTTCCAATGGTCACCGATTCATTCTAGTTGCTATCGACTACTTCACCAAGTGGGTTAAAGCTGCTTCTTACGCAAATGTTACACGAAAAGTGGTTGCCTTAATTATCAAGAAAGAGATAAGTTGTCGTTATGGCATTCCTAGCAACATTATCACAGACAATGCAAGAAACCTAAACAATAAGATGATGAAAGAGTTGTGTCATGAATTCAAGATCGAGCACCACAACTCTTCACCATATCGGCCCAAAATGAACGGTGTTGTCGAAGCAGCAAACAAAAACATCAAGAGGATTGTCTAGAAAATGGTTAACACATACAAAGATTGCCATGAAATGCTTCCTTTTGCACTACATGGCTATAGAACTTCAGTTCACACTTCTACTGGGGTAACTCCGTATTCGCTTGTGTATGGTATGGAGGTTGTTCTGCCCATTGAAGTCGAAATTCCTTCGCTCAGAGTCATCATGGAAGCAGAACTTGATGAAGCTGAATGGGTCCAATCCAGATACGATCAGTTATATCTCATAGAAGAGAAGCGCCTTGCAGCCGTTTGTCATGGTCAATTGTATTAGAGACGCCTCAAGAGAGCTTTTGACAAGAAAGTTCTCCCTCGAGCGTTCCATGAAGGCGAATTCATGCTTAAGAGGTATTCACCTGTTCACTCGGATCCACGCGGCAAGTCGACTCCTAATTACGAAGGACCTTTTGTTGTCAAGAATGCCTTCTTAGGAGGAGCCCTGATCCTCACCACCATGGATGGGGAGGAGTTGCCATCGCCTGTGAACTCCGATACAGTCATAAAATATTATGACTGAAAAAATGGATAAAGAGCCCGCTAGATTGATATCCGCATGGACAATCTAGGCAAAAATGGGCGTCCCGATGGACTAAAAAAAAATGTCCATGCAAAAGTTAGGGACAATGAAAAAAACAATAATAGCCCGCTAAGTTGAAAACCCAAAAGGGCGACTTAGGCAAAAATGGGTATCCCGGTGGACCAAAAAAATATAGAAAAATGTCCAGGCAAAAATTAGGGATAAAGGCATTGATTATGAACACTTGAGCCTCTTTTCATCATAGCTGGACCTCAGACGGTAACAGAGCAGTCGAATCATTATCAATTGGTGCAAGGCGTTGGAACCTAGACTTACGGTGGATGGTAGCCAATGTTTTAATCAATGCAAAACATGATTTCCCTTTGCCATTTACATTTTTTTTTCAATTTTATTGCAAATTTCATCATCAAGGATTTTTGCATCCTTGTACACATCTTATGTACGCTCTTTTACATTCAATAAAAATACATCATTTGTTTTCTCAATTGTTTTATTTCCAGTATGTTGTTTTCAAAAATAGCAATTATTTGTGATCACATAATACCATAAAACGTTGAGAATAATAAAAAGCTAAATCAATTGAGAAAGCATTATGCATTGCATATTTTATTGGTAAATCATGCAGGATAGTTGGTAATGTCCATTGGCAAGCCCAATGCCCGATTTACACCGTGATAGTTCTTTGAAGAGGCTGTTGTTTCCCCAGCAGAGCCATCATTTCCCCAGCAAGTGCCATTATAGTTCTCCGGAAAGGTGGGCTACCTTCCATATCCCTAGCAGATCCATAATATCCCCAGTAGAGTGACCAAATGATGTACCTCAATCAGAGACCTGATTGTTCTTTTCCCTAGTAGGGGTCGCACATCATTCCCAGCATGTCTAAACTGTCATGCACCAGCAATGGTACGTCTTGGTTTTTTATCTTCCCCAAGCAGAGAATATCCTCTGAGCCTTGTGAACTCCCTGCAGCAGAGTCAAGAGCAGCTTAGAAGTCAGATTTTTCTAATTTAATTCCCTAGGAAGAGCCAGTCAGGATGTCCACTAGAGAGTCAGGGATAGCTTAGAAATCAAAGTTTTTAGATTTTATTCCCTAGGCAGGGTCAGTCATGGCGTGAAGATCAGCCTGATTCTCTTATCCCCGGCAGTGGCAATGGTGATAGTTTAAAAGTTTGAGACTTCTTGATTTCTTCCCCAGCGGAGTTGTCACCATTCAAGGGCCTTCCCCAGCTGGATTTGTCTGCATCTGCGGGTTCTCTCCCCAGCCAGGGATGTCGAGTTTATTTTGCTACAATCTTTTCCTAACTGCCGCACATTACCTCGACCTGCACCTTTGTATTGCATGATATCAAGCATCACGTAGGATCACACATACATGGCATATGCATCAAGCATACTCTCTTTCCTTTGGCCTGATTCATCTCCCCATCAGATATTCAGCCCAACACCAAACAACCTCAAACCTCTTCTTTTGTCGCCGTCGGCCAAATTTTCGAGCTACTCTTTTATTTAATCCCCTTTTACCTCGAATCATCGAAAAGCTGGCACAATTCGAACATTTAGGTCCAAGTGGATTAAATAGGGGCAGCTGTCGTAACCCGAAATTTAACCTCCCTCTCTTTGCCCTTTCCATAAGCATGTGCACTCGCATTGTCGGCATAAGCATTCACACTTTTCTCTATGTGTTTCTTGTTGCAGGGTTATCAGGTTTCTCAATCCCGATTAATCAAATCCTCACAAGGGTATCACATCATCAAAACAAGCACAAAACAAGGGTTTCTATGACTATTCATCAAAGCAAGAAGTGGAAAATCGGAATCGTGGCCATAACACCATTTTTCTGTCAAATTGGGCATTTTTTGGCCTGGTTAATCGATTAACCATTTGCAGTGCAAATGTGTTAATCGATTAACACAGGCAGAATATGCATAATGTGCTGCTTTTTCATGACAGCACTGTCATATCCCAAATTTTGAACACCAAGATTTCCCATCATTGTGTAATGCATCATCACAATATGGATATACTTCCATGCCTCATCAATCTCCTCAAAGATGTTTGAGCATTCACCACAATCAAGAATTAGGGTTTTGAGCCCTCTCAGAGCACTTAGACAAAGGATCAATCAAGGAATGACATCATCTTCAACTTGTCTAACCTCTCAAACACCTATAAAGGATCAAGAGGACTCCCACATCAAGAATCAAGCATAAGGTTGCAATATTCCAAGTGGATCAAGCCTCAAGATCGATAGTGTCACCAAATTAGGGTTTTGGTCGACTGAGTCCTCCAGATGAATATTTTCATCTAGGCATGAGCCAATGCTTCAAAGCACAACGCAAGATACTACAAGGGACCTTATGGACCCAATCATCAAGTCAATTTAACCTCAGGGGATGCATTTACCAAAAATCAGGAATTAGGGTTTCTTGACCTAATTCATCCCTAAGTTGACTTTTGGGGCAAAACTTGAGCCAAGACCTCAAGACATGATTTGAGGGCCTCAAATACACCACATTGATCCATTTGCAACAATGGATTGACCCAAGAAACTTGATTCACAAGTTTCAATTTCATCTGGACCACAATTAGGGTTTCGAGGAAAAAAGTCGACTGTACCTTTGACTTTTGACCAAGACATGCTCCCAAACCATGGGACATGATTCAATACACCCTATAACACCTATAGAATCCATCCATTAGGTTTGATTTAGGTCAAGGACTTGATTTCACAAAGGATCGCACAGTTTGGATTTCATTCGATAAAAAGTCAACTGTGCACAAAATCAAGTTTGACTTTTTGGGATTTTCCACAAATATGGTTCCCTTAAGTCAAAAACAATGTTAATGTATGATATTGATCACCATCCATCAATAAAAATCAAGAAAAGTGAGGTTTCATCCAAAAGGGGCAACATTGAGAAACCAAAAGTTTTCTAAGTTATGGAATAAAAGTGGTTTTGGTATCAACTTCCAAGGACCATAACTTGAGATCCAAGCAACCATTTTGGGTGATCCAAAGCTGGATTTGTAGGTCTTGCTACACTCTACAAAAGCTTCAACTACCTCAAACTCCAATTCCTTATGGATTTTAAGTTATGGAGTTATCAAAATGACAAAAACATGAAAATGACACTTTTTCCAACACTTAGTGAAAATCTGCCTAAGTTACCAGCCTTGAACATCAATGTTCATGAGGATTTTTCAGTTGGATCCAAATAGTTTCAAAACAAACTATGATCTCACATGTTTTGTATCATATGACGGCTTTTTAAAAAACACAAGAGCCTCGCATAACTTAACCTGAGCAGGGAGATATGAATCCCTCAAAATCACCATTTCCAACTGTCTTGGACAAGGCAGATTTTGGCATTTTCCTCGATTTGGAAAAATTGAACAACTCCAAGCCTTGTCATCTATTTGGAAACATCTGAGGATAAAACAAAAGGAGAATAATCTGATCCCCAAGCCTCCAAAGTCCAAGAATCTACACTTAGCCATAACAAACCTAAAAAGGCTAAAAAGGTGCCAAGACTCTAATTTTGTTTCAATGCATTTAATGGATACACCAAGGTGGCATGGACTGACACATTCCTAACTGAATGAGTCAAGGATCAGCATTGAATCAAAGGATCATAGGCCTGTGCCCTAACCTCAAGTCAATGGCTAGAGGAGACTTGAGATTCCTTTTGCTCAACATTGGCTAAAGGCCTGCTGCAGCTGCCATTCACTATTGCTTGCAAAACAAACCTGCTCTACTATAAATAGAGCTCATTTTTGCTCAGTTTGAGTACACCAAAGAACTACAACTGATGTTTTCCTCAAAATCTCTCTCTTTAGGCCAAAATGCCTTCTTTTGCAAGTCATCTCTGAGTTTTTGAGTTAGAGAGCAATTCCACCACAGCTCATGATCCAAACATATCCAATATGTCATATCTAAGTTGTTCAAACAGTCACTTGTGACTTGAAACACCAAAATAACAAATTCCACTTCCAAAACCTCAAAATTGGACTTTTCTGCATTTTTCAAGCCATGTCTTGATTCAGTCACTTCCAAAACCAAACAAAGCCTCAAACACACTCCAAATATCATCCTCAAACTATCCCAAATGGTTCCCCTCATCTGGAACACCATTTGAGAGAGTTGCCATATTGGTCACTTTTTCCCCTTTTGCAAGAAAGTGCCACAACTTGTTCCTGAGGATTCCAGCTGGTTCTAATCATTCTAAAAGATTCTAAGGGATCAATTGAGAGTGTCCAAAGCATCAAACAACTTCTGGCACAAGGAACTTGGCAGATATCACAAAAAGCTCCAAGAGGTAAGTGCATGACAACTTGAACTCTTTGAATTATGCATTCCTTTGATGTCCATTGATCATAAACATCTCATACATGTTGTATATGTTGTGTTTGAACCAATTTGCCATGAAATTCTTGCTTGTACCATGAGATAGCATAGAATAAGCAAAAATAGGCCTATTTCAAAACCACTATCGGATTTTGAGTAGGAAACATTTTCTGAAAATTCCAAGGGCACCATTGGATTCCTCATAAAATTCTAGGTCAGATGCACCTAAATTTTGCCCCAATCCATGGAGAAATGAGAAAGTTAGAGGTTTCACGTAAATTGCCCAAAAGCTTGCCTTGCCCAGGCCTAGAAACAAGGCATGCCTTATGAATTAATGGGGTGGTTTTGATACACGGATGTATCACCACCCCAGTGGTAGCACGCATGTGTGTTTGGCTTGATGGTCGTGGGTTCAAACCCCACCCAGACCATTTTTGCCATTTTCTTCGTTTTTGCTATTTTTCCATATTTTCATGTTTTTATTAATTAATTGAAAAATTAATTTCTCTCTCAATTTTAATTATTTTTTATTGATTCTTTTTTCGAAAATTTACAAAAACATTAAAATATTTTATTACATGAAAATTTCACAAAAAATTATTTATTTCATATATTTGGTATTTTTGTAAAGAATTATATTTTTATTTGTTTTTAAACATTAAAAATATTTCTTTCTCTTGGTTTTTGCAAAATTCAAATGATTTTTAAATCATCCCATGAATGAAACATGATTTTCCAAATATAAATCCAAAATCACAACCTTTTTCTTCACATATTTGATTATTTTAATTGAATTTTTATTCAATTAAAATACATTTTAAAACCAAAAATTAGGGTTTTGATCACTATCACCCTAACAAATCTTTTCAAACATTATGGGCCTCTAATAGAGTGTAAGACCTAACCCCCTTTGTAAATTTAAATAATTTTGGGCCTCAGTCATTGTATAAGTCCCACTGTGTTTTCAAAAATCTCGGCGCGATCGTCACTTTTCTAAACATTTTCATCTGGGCCTACCCTTGTGTTGTAAGTCCCATTTCTTTTCTTTTTCAAACCTTTGGGCATCTCCTTGAGTTGTAAGACCCATCCCTCTGTACAGAAAACCTCTTTGGGCCTCGGTCATTGTATAAGCCCCAGTACAGTTTACAAAACAATGGTACGATTACTGTTTTTCATCTGGGCCTCTACTTGAGTATAAGCCCCAACAATCTTTTCAAAAACAACTTCCCTCTTGATTTAGGTTCAAATCCCTAGTTGTGATCAAAACTTTCTTTAATTTCTTGAACAACTAACTATACAGCTGTTACAATGGAAGCTTGCTCGCCTGTAAGTTTTTATCAGCTTTCATTTACTTGCTTTCATATATATATATATATATATATATATATATATATATATATATATATATATATATATATATATATATATATATATATATGTATATAACTGTATTGATGGAAGCTTGCTCACCTGTAAGTCCTTCTTTCATATCCTTTTAAATACATGTCATATATCAACTGTATATATACTTGTATATTTGCTTAGATCCCCATAGGATTTCCAGATACAGTTTTGCCTTCTCTTGGGCTTAAACAATATGGAACTAAGAGAAAGGCATTATAACAATCTTTTCAAAAACAACTTCCCTCTTGATTTAGGTTCAAATCCCTAGTTGTTATCAAAACTTTCTTTAATTTCTTGAACAACTAACCATACAGCTGTTACAATGGAAGCTTGCTCGCCTGTAAGTTTTTATCAGCTTTCATTTATTTGCTTTCATATATATATATATATATATATATATATATATATATATATATATATATATATATATATATATATATATATATAACTGTATTGATGGAAGCTTGCTCACCTGTAAGTCCTTCTTTCATATACTTTTAAATACATGTCATATATCAACTGTATATATACTTGTATATTTACTTAGATCCCCATAGGATTTCCAGATACAGTCTTGCCTTCTCTTGGGCTTAAACAATATGGAACTAAGAGAAAGGCATTGTTCCCGGTGAAACTTTTCTCAAACTGTCACTATTAGAAATTGTCAAAGAAGTTCATTTCCCCATAGAGGATTAATTCCTGGTGAAACCTCTCTTGATAACTGTTCATTAAAGAAAGGATTATTCTCGGTGAAACTTTTCTTAGGTTAGGGACCCACAGGCTTCCTAAAAGCATCCCCGCCTCCTCTTGGGCTTTGTACAAGGACCCTCCGGCTTCTTAGAAGATCTCATGCCTTCTCCTGGGCTTAATACAAGGACCCTGAAGACCTCTTAAAGGTACAGGACAGAACTTAGTCATCCTTTGCTAGAGTAGTCTTTCTTGAGTCAAAACCTCAGACCAATTTAGGGTTGATTCTCATCCCTTAAACACCTGCCTCCTCTTGGGCATCATACAAAGATAAACTCTTCCATACCAGTAGACTTGGACAGTCTAAAACCTTTTTGGATCCCAAAGACCTTCTCAAGTTCCTTACAAACATAGGAGAAACCCTGGTCATTTAATCAATCTCCAGTAGAGTTAAAACCCATGGGTTCTAAACCTAGTCTTTATCCTAAATTACCCCCAGCCAGGGTCAGCTTGTTATCGGTATAACACTATCCCAAATCAAACCTCAAGGCATCTGATATCTCAACCTTTCTGTAAACCCTCAGTAAGAGTTGATTCCCCATTTGGACCTGCCTCTGGATCTCAATAATCCTCAGCAAAGATAGCGTCCTCTTAGGCTTTGTATAATGACTCTTCCTTCCCTCAGCAAAGTTAGCCTCCACTTGGGCTTTGTACAATGATTTTCCCCCAGCTGAGCTAACCTTTTCAGACTCTCTTATTGAGTCAATTACTTTTTCAGACTCTCTTGTTGAGTCAATTACTTTTCAGACTCTCTTCTTGAGTCAATCACTTTCCAGACTCTCTTGTTGATTCAATTACCTTTCAATAATCTCTTGTTGAGTCAACCCTTTTAGCCTCAATCTTGGGATTTTTACAAGACAGATAAAAACACTCCCTTGTTGAGTCAATCTTTTTTCAGCCTCCTCATAGGCTTGGTATAATGATTTCCCCTAAAAGAAGTTAGCCTCCTCTCAGGCTGTGTATAATGATTTCTCCAGTTTGGTCAACCTCAATCTTGGGCTTTGTGCAAGACATATATAAGCTTTATACAACAAAGTCAAAATCGTCATAACCTTCTCTTAAGCTCTGGATAAATATATTCCCCAGCGAAGTCAATCCCTCCCGACCTTCTTTTAGGCTTTGAGAAATAATATCCCTAAGCAGAGTCAATCCTCTTTTCAACCTCAATCTTGGGCTTTGTACAAGACACCATATAAATTTCCCTAAGTAGAGTCAATCCTCTTTCAGCCTCAATCTTGGGCTTTGTACAAGACAAATAATACTCTCCAGCAGAGTTAAAATCTTTTCAGCCTTAATCTTGGGCTTTGTACAAGACACCTAAAATATCCTCAACCGAGTCAGTAAAGTCTCATATCAGCCTCAATCTTCGGCTTTGTACAAGACAGATAAAAATTTCTTTCCCACAGAGTCAGTATTCTTTTCAGCCTTAATCTTGGGCTTTGTACAAGACACATACAAACCCTCCTCAGCGGAGTCAAAATCCCTTTTAGCCTCAATCTTAGGCTTTGTACAAGACAGACAAAATATTTCCCCAGAAAAGTTAAACTTTTAGCCTCCTCTTAGGCTTTGTATAAATATCCCCCAAAGAGTCATTCTCTTTTAGCCTCAATCTTGGGCTTTGTACAAGACATATATAAATACTCTCTTGTTAAGTCAGTATTTTCCAGCCTCCTCTTAGGCTTTGTATAAGGACTTCCCCAATGGAGTCAATCAATCTCTTAGCTTCAACCTTGGGCTTTGATCAAGGCACACAAAAATCAACGTCCCCTCAGAGAAAAATCAAAATCTCTCTGTAGGAAGACATTTCTCTGTGGTATCACATATCAAAACATATAACTCAAAACAAACCTTAATCCCAGATAACCGCTGTAAGTGGCACACTTGTTAATTCAAATATCCAAGCTGTCGTCCATCTTTTATCCTGGAAAATCCTCTCTTTCATCTAATTGCTGTAAGAGGCAAACCTTTGGATTATTTACATCCATGTCATTATCCCTCTCTTAGCATGAAAGATTCCTAAGGAAAATGACATTGCTCAACATTGAGTTAAAGTTTTCTCCTTCAGGACAAATCCTCTATAAAGGAAATTATGGCATTGCTGGATTCTCATATCCCAGTTAAAGTAATCCTCTTTTATAACCAGTCACCCAACAACTGTGATAAACAGACAAGATGTCTCCCCTTTAGAGATGACAAGTTCTCTCTCAGTCAAACCCTTTAGCTTCAATCTTGGGCTTTGAACAATACATAAATACTCCTTTTAGCTTCAATCTTGGGCTTTGAACAAGACACCAAAACATCATTTTCCTCCCGTAGAATAGGAGGAACTACAATTGCTCTGATTTCCCTGTTTCTTTAAACGGGAATACGTAGGCATAAGATTGCGAAATCTTAGCGAGCATACCACTCAAAAAAAACTTTAGGTCCAGTACCTTCATACATGCCAATCAAAACTAAGGTCCAGTACCTCACCAAAATTATCAAAAACTCTCTCTCTCATATTTCCAAAGAAACTTTCCCAACCCATCAACAGATAAACACCATCAAGTACAAAGCAGAACCTAAAACTAACAACCTGTGGATAACCACATATAGGATGGGTAACTGACAACTCTCCATTGTATAACCTGACCCCGAACTCCCCGAATCTCTTTAAGCGTTTGTTCAGTTAAACATTCGCGTGCAAGGTTAGTTTTAGATAGCTCCCCTTTCCCTTCCAGCTTCACGGGATAAATAAGAAATCAGAAAGTAGCACCTCTTCCTCCTACCATTGCGGTGAGGAGGAACCCACAATTCTGCGATAAGGTGGTTGCGTCACCGACAAAAATCGCATGCTACAGGAAAATGGCGACTCTGCTGGGGGTGCCTTTGATCTGTCTAGGATTATAGACTAGAATTCCTAAGAGGTCTAGGATGTTAGTTTTAGGAATGAATATATATATATATATATATATATATATATATATATATATATATATATATATATATCGCTTTTCCTACTTGATATCCGTGTTTATTTTTCTGCTAATGGGAATGTGAGTGATGTCGCATGCGGAAAGTATGAGTGATCCTAAGACAGGTGATGGCAGAGAAGGGCGGTCTTACAGGGAGTGAATCCCGAATAAGCTGTCCCGGTAGACCATCAAATCAGTGGAGATACCCTTTGCGGATTCTAGGTCTAACGACTTCGGTTTTGAAAGCAGATTATTTGATTGTGGTATCCATGAAACTGAGGATTTAGAATACAGTAACCATGTGGCTATTTAGTAGTGCGGTAGCTATCGAAAATAGTTGACACGCGATACTACACTTAATTGAGATTACCCTAAGATACTACAGCTCGCTCGGGTAAACCAGCTTTTTGTTATCCCAAGGGGGGCCAATGATTTTGAGTACAGGTACAAAAATTCACCATAGTACAGCCTTTGGGGATGGGTAGAGCCATGACTCCATGCTCGTGACGCTGAACCTTTGAACCCATGTTTTTTCAATGTTTTTGTGTATTGCATTCATGCATTCATTTAAAAAACTCTTAAACAAAGAACAATCTTCTTTTCTAGTCTCTCTTTTTCAAATTAAACTAAAACAATTATTGCAAATATCAGAGAAAAAGATTGTGTTATGGGTTTCGGTAGAAGGAAGACGCACAAGTACACCTTCAAGGTTCCAAAACTAGAGGATTTAAGAGGGTTGGCAAGGATGATCCCCAACTCTGATGCTTTTAGAGCTAAGTACGGAGGATTGCTGTCTCTGTTAAGGGTTCATGTAGTTGAAAGAATCCTGTCTACGCTAATCCTGTTTTATGATCCGGTTTATCACTGTTTCACATTCCCGGATTATCAACTAGCACCAAAACTGGAGAAGTATTCTCACCTAACTGATTTACCCATCACTGACCAAGCTCTATTTTCTGGACTAGAAGAAATTCCAAAGGATCAAACCATTACAAGAGTAATCTATTTGGACGAGTCAGAAGTCAGGACTCACATGACCGCTAAGGATGGAATCCAAGGTTTACCGAGCAAGTTTTTAATAGAGAAGGCCCTGTACTTTACCAGTATAGGAAACGTTACTGCTTTCAAAGATATATTTGTTCTACTCACATACGGGCTATTCCTCTTTCCCAACATCGATAACTCAGTCGATACCAATGCCATTAAGATATTTCTGATTGGAAACCCGATACCAAACCTGCTCATAGATGCTTATCATTCTGTACACTTAAGGAATTTATACAGTGGAGGAATGATCACATGTTGTGTACCCCTGCTATACAAATGGTTCACTTCCCATTTACCCAAGTCTGCTGCTTTTTGGGATCATAAGAGTACTCTACATTGGTCACAAAGAATCATGTCTCTTACCAACTCTGATATAGATTGGTACAATCAAATCAATGACGGGATAAGAATCATCGACCGTTGTGGAAACTTCCCTAATGTACCCCTCATAGGAACTAAAGGAGGAATCAACTGTCATCCAGTTTTGGTTCGTCGTCAACTTGGATACCCGATGAGACATATCCCGCGTAATGTTCATCTGGAGGGTCTTTTCTTCAAGGAAGGAGAAAGTGACAGGGCACTAAAGATAGAAATAGTGCATGCCTGGAAACATGTTCACAGGAAAGGAATAGAGTCTCTAGGAAAACCAGATTGTGTCTCTGTGGAACCTTATCTCCACTGGGTACAAACTAGAGCCCTCAAGCTGAGGATGCCTTACCCTCGTCAAGAAGTTATTCCGCTAAAGGAATCTATCCTTTATTTTATGTCTGATGTGGAAAAACTCCAGCTCACTCTCAATAAAGTTCAACGGGAAAAGAAATCTTGGAAGAACAAGTATCGTATTCTCAATGTGGAGTGTACCAAAATTCAGGAATTGTTAAAAGAAAAGGATACTCTGATCGAGATTCTAGAACAGCATGCTATAGAAGATCAAAGGAACTTGCTCGCTCCTTTCACTTGGCAAAGGACCGACAACCCGACAACGGCTCAAGAGCCCTGGTCAAAGAAAAGGAAAATACCAGAACCAGCACTTGAGCTCTCCTCAGAGAGAACTCAGGATCCATAAGCTTAGACATTTCCTTTTACAACACTTTGTAAAATACTGTATTTCCATTTCTGTAATCTTTCGAATTCAATGAAACGGGGTCTCCCCACTGTATGATATTTGCAATCTATTTGTTGAAGTTTCTTTTTGATTAAAAAATAATATAAATATATCATTGCATTCATCATTCTCACATAACGCATTCTTCTTACCTTCGAATATCACGTCTGTGTCACGATTCTAGAGTCAAACAGTCTCATTCGTACAATACTCGGGCCAATCGACAAAAGAAAATGGATGATCTGAAGGAAGAGAACAAAGAGCTGAGAGAAGAAATCGGGGCTCTAAAAGAAGATCTGAGGAAACTCCACAGTGACATGCAATCCTTGGAAACAGCTCAGAGACAACAACAAAGGACTGTGATCTCGAAGATCATATCTACTCCCATAGTGGAGACGTATGATACCCGGTACAACATGCCTAAAGATTGTCCCTGGGGCATGCCTTTCAATTTTATCCCTGAAGGATATATTCTGCCGGTCACGGAAGACCCGGAAACTGTAGCAGGAACCGCTGGGCCTGAAGGTTACAAACTTCGGGAAAGCGAGGATGCAAGAGTCATGACAGCAACTCCTGAAGGTTACAAACTTCTGGATATGGACGCACCAAAGGTCACCGCCGTAATGACTATCCACAACCTGTGGTACACACTGTCCCAGAAGGACAGATTCCACAAGTAATCTCTGGTGGAAACGAAAGCATGTACAAAAGAATGAATGAGTTCCAGGAGAAATTTCTAGAGATGCAGAAGGAACTGCATGCCATTCGCAGTCAGGATTTATTCGGAAAGGACGCCGCAGACCTTTGTCTGGTCCCTAATGTGAAAATACCGCACAAATTCAAGGTGCCGGACTTTGAAAAATACAAGGGCAACTCTTGCCCTCAAAGTCATTTGGTGATGTATGCTCAAAAGATGTCAACTCAGACAGAGAATCAATAGCTACTGATCCATTACTTTCAAGATAGTTTAACCGGTGTCGCACTCAAATGGTACATGGGTTTAAACTGCACCAAGATCGTCACTTTCAGAGATCTTGGCGCTGCCTTCGTTCAGCAATATAAGTATAACCTGGATATGGCTCCGGACAGAGATCAACTCAGAGCAATGTCGCAGAAGGACAAGGAAACCTT
This sequence comes from Lathyrus tuberosus, assembly GCA_022829125.1. Classification (NCBI taxonomy): domain Eukaryota; kingdom Viridiplantae; phylum Streptophyta; class Magnoliopsida; order Fabales; family Fabaceae; genus Lathyrus; species Lathyrus tuberosus. The sequence goes on along the minus strand of JALAZF010000403.1, from coordinate 1,674,481 downwards.
TAAGGAATATGCTAAGAGATGGCGTGAAATTGCCGCCCATATTTGTCCCCCTCTTGAGGAGAAAGAGATGACAAAGATCTTTTTGAAAACCTTGAGCTCATTCTATTACGATCGAATGGTCACCAGTGCGCCCAGTGACTTCACTGAGATGGTGAACATGGGAGTTTGCCTTGAAGAAGTAGTCCGAGAAGGACGTCTGGTCAAAGACACATAACCATCAAGCAGTACCAAAAGATACGGCGGTGTTTTCCCTAAGAAAAAAGAGCAAGATATTGGTAATATCTCTCTCGAAAAGAAAAGGCGAAGGTATCAACCAGTAGCAGCAGTAACTCCTGCTATCAACCCTGCGCTTGTTCCAATGTATCAACCTCAGGTTGCTCAGAGCCAACCGAATCAACAACAGTTTCAGCAAAGGACACAACAGCCTCTTCAGCAGGCTCGTCCTCAATACAACAATAACAACCGTACAACGCGACCACCGGGGTTTGACCCTATACCAATGTTGTACGCAGAACTGTTTCCACTACTACTGGTCAAGGGGCACGTCCAAACCAGGTCTCCTCTTAAAGTACCGGAAAATCTGCCTTTTTGGTTCAAAGCAGATCAAACTTACCCTTACCATCAAGGAGGATCGGGGCATAACATATAAAACTGTCTCAGCTTCAAACCCGATGTACAGAAGCTTGTCAGGAACGAGGTCTTATCTTTCAAAGATACGAATCCAAATGTTTAGACGAACCCATTGCCTCAACATGAGAAAACTGCCGTAAATTTGATAGAGGAAGAATCTAACCACAACTATCAAATTCACGATGTACTTCTATTGGGTACCAATCTGGTCAAGATACATTGCAGACAGAGCGGATACGGTCATGTACCATCTCATAATTATCACCAGTGTGGTATATTCTCAAAGAATAATCAAGGATGTTCCGTAGTGCAACCAGCTCTACAAGAACAAATGGATCTCAGATGGATCCAAGATCGTCGAATCCGGGATGTCAGCATGACTTATACAAATTCAAACATCATTCAGAACCACAACATTATAGCAATGAATGTCAACTTGGTGGCAATGCACTCAAGGCAAAGCCAACATCATGATCTGCCACGGCACGATTACAATTCCTGTCCGATATGCTCAATAAACAATCAGGGATGTTCTTTTATACAAGAGGCCCTCCAGCGTCAGATTGCTCTCGGATGGATTCAGGACTACCGTGATAGAAGTCATTATCAAGTTAATATGATTCAAATCTTTGATATTCGCCTGATGAATACCAACTTCGTATAATTACACGCTAAGCAAGTCCGGCTCAGTTTTCTGGCTTCTCATGATTATCAAAACTGCAAAGTGTGTCGTGAGGATAACCAAGGATGTACACTTGTCCAAAGAACGCTTTAACACTTCTTGAACCACTGGTGGCTTCTGATCTATCTAGATGAAGACACACAATAGGTCAGTATGACTGACAGGAATCCTACTAGGCATCAAAGTCAGGATGTTATCGAAACAGACCTAGTGAAGTTGCACTGCATACAAAGCGAACGTGGCCGGGTGCCACCACACAACTACGAGTGTTGTAGAGTTTGCTCAGAGAACAACCAAGGATGCTACCTTGTGCGAGCTGCTCTTCAAAATCAGTTGGACCGAAAGGAGATCCGACCATGTTCAAGCTCTGGTTTGATCAACATAATGCAAGACTATCTTCCTGATCAAAGCAAAGACGTTGTCTTAATCACTAAACAGGAAGTGACCAAGGACGTATGCGCCATAATCCCTCTACTCCATGAATCAAGAGTTCCTCTTGATAGTAGAAGGATTCTCAACCTCGAACCAATTGAGGCTGCCTATGATGGTCAGAAAAATCAAACGGCTCCTGTGGTTATCTATCTGCCAGGACCGATACCGTACAAATCCGATAAGGCTATCCCTTACAAGTACGGTGCAACAACAATTGAGAATGGAAAGGAAACTCTATTACCATCCGTCGTAAACATTACCGACATTAGTCGAGTCACACGGAGCGGCCGAATCTTCAATAGAGGAGTTGGAGAACCCACTAGAGAAAAGGAACCTCAAACAGAAGTTCCAAATCAACCAGTCAGTAAATCCAGTAGTCCCGACCTTTCAAAGAACAACGATGAGATGCTGAAGCTCATCCAGAAGAGCGAGTACAACATTGTAGACCAATTGCTGCAAACTCCGTCTCAAATCTCTGTGATATCTCTCTTGCTCAGTTCTGAAGCTCACAGGGAAGCTTTACAGAAAGTCCTAGAGCAAACTTTTGTGGAACAAGACGTGACGATAAGACAATTCGACAGCATTATTTCCAACATCACTTCCTGCAACAATTTAGGATTCAGTGATGAAGAACTTCCGGAAGGAGGAAAAAATCACAACATGGTGCTTAACATTACAGTTAACTGCCAAGACGATGCTCTAGCCAACGTACTGGTAGACACAGGATCAACTCTGAATGTTATGCCAAAATCTACGCTGATGCGACTATCATTTCAAGGATCCCCGATGAGAGGCAGTGAGGTCATCGTCAAAGCATTTGACGGATCCAGAAAAACAGTTATCGGTGAAGTCGACCTTCCCATAACTATCGATCCTCACACTTTCCAAGTCACTTTCTAGATCATGGACATCTGGGCAGCATACAGCTGTTTATTAGGAAGACCTTGGATACACGAGGCTGGGACAGTCACTTCGACACTTCACCAGAAGCTGAAGTTTGTCAAGAATGACAAGTTAGTCACAGTCTGTGGAGAGCAGGTGTTAATCGTAAGCAACTTATCATTCACCTGTGTAGAACCATAGGAGGTTGTTGGAACCCAATTCCAAGCAGTTTCGGTGAGCAATGAGAATCGATCAGAAAAAGGATCATCGATTTCCTCGTACAAAGATGCTCTCAAAGTGATCGAGAGTAACAACGCAAAAGGATGGGGACAGCTTGGCATTCCTACGGATAACAAGACAAAGAAAGGTCTTGGTTTTTCTTCAACCTGTACCCAGACTGCTTCCAACGATGAAAGTTTTCATCCCATTCAGAACTTCTTCCACAGTGGAGGCTTCCTTCACCCAGTGTCTCAAGAAGTACATACCATCAATGAGGGTGACTCCTCTGATACAGATAAAGAGTAGAAGTCCTATCTCAACGAGGACAGTTATATGTCTCTGGAAGAAACGTATACGCCATTTTGCTATCCCACGTAAAGTCCGAGATATATACCGAGATCAGATGTCAAGATGATGTACATAGATTGTGATCTGGAAGGATGTCGTGCTCCGCCTAACTCATTAGAGGAGGACACTCTAATGAAAGACTACTTCGACTATGACCCAATGGATGACTTGCCTATCTGGCAGTCGTACCCAAAAGACTTGGGGCAAAAGAGTCAGCCAAACGATATATATCAACTGAGCATCATTGAAAAGAATACTTGCATCCCCACCAAAGCATGGGATCATTACTCAGGGCATTCAGAAAATATCCAGCACAACGATGAATCTGCAAAGATTGCAGAACAAGAGTTCATCAACTATGTTTTTCCTGAGGTCAACGTCATCGAGAAGGATGACTCCTCTAGTTCCACGGAAGTATGGGACACTTTAGGACAACCGAGTGGAAAATACGACTTCTTGGTCAAGTACACCACTCCTGAAAGCTCTCATATCAAGGTCGAAGACATCCATCCAACGGGATAGGAAGATCCGCCTGAGAGTGAAAACACTGTGCCAGATACAACAGAAGAGTTCGTCTATGACAACTCTTCCTGGGAGGAAGACTCCAACGATCCTGCTCCGCTAGAAATCAGCGTCATTTCTGAAGACAAGCCAAGAAAGAAGGTACCAAACTTTGTGATTCACCGAGGAGTTCGCCGCCAATGGGTTGCTGTCGATGTCACGAAAGTCATCCATAAGTCAAAGTAATTGCCGTCTTTGTTTTGACCTTTCACCCTGCCTAGGTGAAACGGATGTTTTGATAGGGCTCACTTTCAGTAAATGTCCCTCTTCGCTTCGCCCAAAGCGACAGAGTTTTGTTTTATAGGGCTGTAGTTTCAAGAATCGACTAGATCATCAATAAATAAACGTCGTTCTGTAATTTCCGCATTCTATTGTTGTTTTCACTTTTTGCTTTTTCAAAAAATAGTAATCCTAAAACAAAATAAAAATAAAAACAAGCATTTTTCAGAATATACACTGCACATGCCCTTGCATTTCTCTCTATCTCTACTAAAAAATGAATCATCACGTCATGCAGATTGCTTGTTTTAAACCCCATTAAAACATACGATCCAATGCCTTCTCCCAACTTTGAATTCCCGGTATTTGAAGCTGAAGAAGAAGAGGACGAAGAAATTCCAGAAGATATCTCCCGATTACTCAGACAGGAGGAAAGGTCCATTGAACCTCACAATGATCCGTTGGAAACAGTCAACTTGGGTTCAGAAGAAGAGAGAAAAGAAGTCAAGATTGGGGCACTACTCAGTCTAGCTGTCAAAGAAGACTTGATAAAACTTCTCAAAGGTTTTCCCGATGTATTTTCTTGGTCCTATCAGGACATGCCAGGGTTGGATACCAGCATCGTGGAACATCATCTACCGTTAAGATCGGAATGTCTGCCAGTAAAACAAAGGTTGAGAAAGACTCATCCAGACATGGCCATCAAAATCAAAGAGGAAGTACAGAAACAGATTGACGCAGGTTTCCTCGCCACCTCAGAATATGCTCAATGGTTGGCCAACATAGTGCCAGTTCCGAAAAAGGACTGAAAAGTTAGAATGTGTGTAGACTACAGGGATCTGAACAAAGCCAGTCCAAAGGATAACTTTCCCTTACTGCACATAGACATGCTAATAGACAGTACAATAAAGTTTAAAGTATTCTCCTTCATGGATGGATTCTCGGGCTATAATCAAATCAAAATGGTGCCGAGAGATATGGAGAAAACTTCATTCATCACCCCATGGGGCACCTTTTGTTACAAGGTAATGCCGTTCGGTTTGAAGAACGTCGGGGCAACCCCTTTCTCTCTAGTATATGGCATGGAGGCACTGCTTCCCATAGAAGTAGAAATCCCATCAATCAGGGTATTGATGGAAGCTAAGCTAACAGAGGCTGAATGGTGTCAAAGTCGACACGATGAACTGAATCTGATCGAAGAAAAGCAAATAACGGCTCTATGCCATGGTCAGTTGTATCAGCAAAGAATGAATAAAGCATTCAACAAAAAGGTCCGACCCCGTGTCTTCAGAAAAGGAGACCTTGTGCTCAAGAAAATACAATCATTTCTAAGTAATTCCCGGGGCAAATGGACTCCGAATTACGATGGCCCCTATGTGGTCAAGAAAGCTTTCTCAGGCGGTGCCTTGAGACTCGCAACCATGGATGGAGAAGAATTTTCCTACCCCACAAATGTTGACGTAGTTAAGAAATACTTTGCCTAAACTAAGAAAAACGTCTCGGTGGATTGAAACCCGAAAGGGCGGCCCAGGAAAAATTTAGAGACATAAGTGTTGCGGTGAGAATCGGATAACAAGCTATTAATTAACTTGTATCACAAAACTTTGAATTCACCACCGACTTTGATTTATCCAAAGGAAAGGTTCAAGATCGAGAAAACCTAAAGGGGGGAGATCTAAGGTTCGGGGGTTGGTTATACTAAGGGAAGGTACTAGCACCCTTAATATCTATAGTACTCTACAGAAACCTCTTGTTTAGTTTGTGTTATGTCTCACTCGCTTGCTAAGGGTGCTATGCTAAAGGTTGAAACCCTAGGGGTTAATATCTAAGTATATTCGACAAGGAATCACACCTTGCGCCTACGTATCCTGACGGGAGTGGAATCAGAGTATCCGTAGTTCACCGATCTAAGGGTGAAGAAGGAACCATTGGCTATGGCCAAAGTTCCAAGGGGAAATGAGTATGAGCTCATTTTAGAGTTCACGATAACTCTCTAAGTCTAAGTTATAGGGGAAAAGTGAGTTCTCATGATGGTGAGAATCACATAGAGTTCAAAAACTCTAACCTATTACTAAGTTATGATTTCATGGCTCTCATGAGGCCAAAAAATGGGATAAACTTAAGAGGATAAGATAGGGTGGTTTGTTTAGTGACTCGTGAGTCAATTTAGGATAATCTCCCTTTGGAATGGGGGGAAAGGATAACAGTTTTAAAAAATACTAAGAAATAAAGAGTTATATGAATTCAATAAAATATAACAAGACATGAACAAGATAATAAGATGAAACAAGGTTTATAAAATCATGCAAGGTTAGAATCATACATTTTAGACAATGCTCAAACATGATAAACAAAGATGACATCATGAAATGAATAAAAAGGTGCTATAAAACTTTAAGAGAATTTCCAATTTCAACATGAATAAAAGCCAATAATATTAAACATTTTCAACCATTTCTTTTTATATTCAACAAGTAGATCCAATTAGAAACAAATAGCAAAAAGAATGGAAGAAAAAGGATGAGAAATGAACAAGTTATGAAAGTTTGAAGTTAAAGCACAAATTAAAAAATAAATAAGGCAACAAGTAATAAAAAAGAAGGAAAGGGCATTCCTAGGGATTGAACCCAGGACCCTTCGTGTACAGGCTTAAAACAATACCAACCAAGCCAATGCGCGTGTCTTAACATACAAAGGTAACACAAGTATATATGGGAAGTGAAGCGAAGTTCAGAAAATAAAACAAAAAAGACTGGGGTGAGGGGGATTCGAACCCCAGTCCCTTGGGTCAGATAGGCGCGTGCTAGTGTGTGCTTGCCACTGGGGTGGCTGTTACATCCGGTAGTAAACTCAACTCAATAAATACATAACCTTGCGTGTGCATATAATTCAAATTTAACAAAGCAACCATAATCTGCTCACGAAAGAAGATATTGTTGCCAAGCCAAATATCACTCAAATCATTGCTAATCAGAAGGAAACAGAACCACATGATTATTACCTCAATATAATGAATTGCCGCACACATTAAATACCAAGCAAAGCTTCTAACATACAAACTAACATTTACAAAGTAATGGAACACTTGAACACAAGGTGTAGCAATTCTAACACAGGTATGGCAGCAGCAAGCATACAGCATATTCGAAAGGGGCTCAATGAAATGATACATCTTGGATACAACTAATAAACAAACGTGTAGATCATGGATCCAAATCAACATGGCATTAGGTTTAGTTTCATGTATATCAAAACATTCTCAAAACTTAGCATGCTTAATGAAGGGTAGTAGAGCTTTTTAGGACCAAATCACACGATTGTCAATGTTAATTGCTCAAAATACAAGAAAACAAGAGGACAAGTTAAGGCATGATGCAGTCAGTTCTAATGATACATTCTTAAAATTCAGAAGCAACTCAAACATGTTAATCTATTTGTAGAAATAGGAAAAAGGACAGGTTAAACAAAGACAAGTTCCAAGATAAATCCAAACATCAGTGACAGGCCTTAAAAACATGCTAAATGAGTGTTAAAATAGGATGATATCATCAGGGTAGAACATCAACAAACAACAACATCAGTGCTAACAAGTAACCAACATTTAGATCAGTTATGGTACATTCCACAAGGCAATGAGTTCACAATGCAACTACTAATGCTAGCATACAATCAAATAGCAAGATTCACATGTCATGATACATTGTGGTTATTAAACAAGGCAGCATACATAACTTCCACAAAGGTAGCAAACAAAAAACATGATGATAGTCCATACAACTCAACTGCTCATCAAGGCAAAATTATAGGCATACCAATCAAACATAATGTCAAGGAAAAATTCATTCAGTCATAATGGTAGAGGGCATAGTGATGATTCATATATCCAAGCTAGATTAAAGGCACACAAATTAAATACAATGTCAAGGCAAGTTCACTTAGGTTCATGGCATTTTGATACATCATGAAGCATAGGTTCAAACAGAATTGTGCATATCAAATAACAATTAGGCAATGATTCCACACATAGGCAACATCTTGATAGTTGAAAGCCAATACATATATTCAGAGCAAAACAAGACACACAGTATAGCAAATAAGTTCACTTAAGTAATGTTATTCAGAACAAACAGTGGCATATTCATAGCATAGTGAGGGCAAACACTTGTCATACTAACATATGAAGGATACAAAAACAACCTAAGTGTATGGACCAAACCAACTCTGATTCAAGGAAGGGGGCAATCGAATGGTCATAAAAATATAGGCATATCATAGCTATAATCAAGTATGGTTATCAAGGGCACTCATATCCAACAAATAGTTAGTCATGCAGAAACAGAAATGACTCAGGGCAAAAAACAAGGTGAACTCTCAGTCAATTTCAATCAAAAGACCAAACTCCATAAACAAACAGTATATAAACACATATTGCTACTAGGCAAAACAAAACAATATATTGAGGACATGCTTCAAATTTACACCCTTCATACAAAACCTTAATGCAAAGATCAACACATTTACATATATATTGGGCACAACATTAAATGATAGTTTACACAAACTGAGTCTTTGCTAGACAGACAAAAGGTAGCAAGACAACATCAAACTCTAAATAACAAACTTAGTATTTAAGAACATGTCTAGCCTTCATACATTGAACCAAAATTAAACCAGTAGGTTGCAACATAAAAACACTAAGCAATTACTTGCATACATTAGCAGTTCAAATAAACCAAATTCAGGCACATTAGTCAACCAAGAATCAATGGCAAGGCAGAGTGGTGCATACAAATGTAAACACATACATGAATAACAAATGTGTCAACCTTAATACAACAAGCATCATCAATAACAAAGTTTCAAAACCATGATTTTGAGTATACAAAATGATCATACACTGATGGTGACAGAAAAAATAAAATCAGTGCTAATTTAATGAGAATAACTTAACAGCATTCAGTCAAATATTAAACACACCAACAAAAGTGATAGATAAGTTTATCCACCATACAACTTATGAGCATATCAAAAATACATAGGGAACTAAGATTCATGAATCTCTCATCTCAAAATCACATCCAAGCACATATGACATACATAAGTAGGTTAACAAATTCAACCATCTAAGCTTGACAGTATAATACCAAAGTGAAACTTATATCCTCACAGCCAGCCAATGAACAAAAACTTAATCATCATGGTGATATCTCAAGCATAATGATTTAACAAAAAGCAGCATACATGTATACTTCAACATATCAGTACAACAATCAAAGCCATTCTACTTCATGAAATCAGACCATGAGCAAGCAATCAACAAACTCAAGCACATATTAGCAAGCTACATATGTAAAGAACAACAAAATGCACATGACAAAATGATATCAGTTGAGCATGAACATTAAAAGGGAAAGATTGGTTACCAAGTGGAGTAATGTCCACTGCACCTTCGAGTATGCTGAATGCTCTACTTCTGAACTAACAAGAGAACTCCAAAGCAAGCCTTCTCCTTCCTTGCTAGTGAAGCTTAGAACTCAGAAACTATTTGAGTATTTTGTGAAAAGTTGTTGGTGAGTTAAAGTGTTGAGGTGAGCTCCTTTTATAGGCTGAGTAGATGGGCTTTGGTTCTTTGAGTCCAAAGATCAAACACATGATATGCTCGGTAGAAAACTATGGTTTGCAACGTCTCTTTACAAATTCAAACTTGGTTAACTTCTTGGAGACAAACGCGCTGCTCTGCTTGCACAAAAACTTCAGAAGTTGCAGGGTAAATTTCACGACTCAGTGCATTTCTTGAAACTCCTTCTCTGTTGTCATACGAGAGGGTACCAAATGAGGCAATGGTTGGGATCACGCAAGGGTATTTGCAGGTGAGAGCAGGCCGTATGTTGAAACGAGTAATTCCTCAGAGCTACTTTTAATGAATCAAACCATTGAAAGCTCAAACGGGAATTGGTTTGGAATTCAAAAGTAAGAAAACATGCCAAGGAATTGGGTTATAGAAGTGATTGAGATGAGTTTGATACAACTTGGTCTTGAATTTCATCTTCTCTTCTGAAATTCGCAAACACGACAAAGGAGAAGAACAAGCTTTGGTTGTTTTGCTTCCTTGCTAGTCCGCGCGGCGTCCCTTCATTGGTCAGAGAGGCAAAGTTGAAAAGTCAAAGCACATTGTCTGATTCCTATTGGTCCTCAGCCAATGAGTTCATTCCAATATAGTTTGTAACATGAATTTGCAACGTTGGGCCTATGATGATGGGCTTATGCGCAAATATTTTTAGAATTGGTTTTCTCTTCCTCTTTTTTCTTTGTTATAAAAAAAGAAATGGTTTAGAAAGGTAAATAATAGGTGAACTTGGTACTTGAATAGTTATGGTTTAGGAGAAAGGATATTAACAAATAGAGAAATTGGATAAAATTTGGTTAATAAATGACTATTGAAATTGGTTAGGAATTAAAAAGTGACAATTGAGGGTGAATAAAATGGATAGAAATTTTCTATGGAAAGGATCATGGAAAGGGTTATGGAGATATCTCTTTGAAATTAGAGACTTGCTTGATCCAATGCTCCATCCAAAATCTTGATTAATCACCTCTTGAACCTTGAGATAAAACCTGATTCACAAATGAAACAAACACAAACAAAAACCTGAAAAAAGGGTTAGCTATGCAATATGATTGACCTAATATGACATGCAAGAGATCAATGAATCTAAGGGTAAAATTTGGGGTACAACAGTTGCCTCTATTTAAATATCTTCACCGGATGACATGAGAGATGAAAATCCTCATGGAATCAAGGTGAAAGATATTTAAATACAGATAACTGAAAATTTTGCCCTTAGATGCAAAGATATGCAATGCTACTAATATGATGATATGATGCCATGATAGTGCAAAGATGCAGACAAAACAGGACACCAAAAAAAGACAAAAAGAAAGCAAACAAACAAAATTGAGCCCTACGGGGAAGGATGAAGGTTAGTATCCACAAGGAAGACTCCTCGGGGATGCAGGCTAACCAACAAAAGAGACTCACTGGGGAGACTCTGAGGCAACACTGGGGATAGAAGCCAAAAAGGTATTCTCCATTGGGGAAAGATCTAGGGAAATGGTCGACAGGTTCAAATGTGACTGGACGACACTGGGGAAAAAGACACATTCTTACTAGGCGTGAAACCAGAAAGAAGACACAATCCAACGGGGATCGGCTTGAAATAAAATGATAGATACCCAAAAATATTTTCTGGGATTTTCTTATACTTAAGAGATCAAACGGGATCTTCAAGAAAAACCAGAAAAGACAGAGACGAACTCTGCGCGCCAGATGATAAAAACAACTGGAGTTTAAATGGGAACAAGGTTAATGAGCCAAGAATAGACTCTGGTACTCATATGAGTTGGTTGAGATAACAAGTAATTTGCTTTATGAGGAAAACCAGTATGAGCTGGATTTGTAATTTGGTTTAGGTTCATATTTGACCTGAATTTAAGCAATACAGGTTCATGATAACCTGAAGTTTGGGTTCGCGATAACCCGATGCAAACAACGGGTTCACGATAACCTGAAGTTTAGGTTCACGATAACCTGATATCAAACAACGGGTTCACGATAACTCGAAGTTTAGGTTCACGATAACCTGATATCAAACAACGGGTTCACGATAACTCGAAGTTTAGGTTCACGATAACCTGATATCAAACAACGGGTTCGCGATAACTCGAAGTTTAGGTTCACGATAACCTGATATCAACAACTGGTTCACGATAACCAGAAGTTTAGGTTCACGATAACCTGATATCAAACAACGGGTTCACGATAACTCGAAGTTTAGGTTCACGATAACTTGATATCAACAACTGGTTCACGATAACCGGTAGTTTAGGTTCACGATAACCTGATATCAAACAACGGGTTCACGATAACCAGAAGTTTAGGTTCACGATAACCTGGTATAAATAGTGTCAGCAGTTACCGGAATTTTAGGCTTCCGAATGAGGATTAAGTAACAGAATGGTTGCAGGTTAGACTTCCTGGGGAAATACTGCATAAAGGGTCAAAATTTGGCGCACAGAGGTGAAAAACCGGACACAAGCAAAACAAAGACAAAGATCCAAAGACCAGTAACAAGGGAAAAAGAGAGAAAAAAGAACCACACAAACAAAACGCCCCAAATGCAAAGATGCTCAATGCTATGGTATGATGCGAATGCTTAATGATATGCAAGAAACGACTCCAACAAGAGACGGCAGACCGGGAACAGCAAAAGGGAAAACACCGTGTCCACTACAAGGAATCACACTGAACTCTGAGCAGGTAGTCAGTCTTGAAGCCAATGTGAAAACAACCTTAATTTGCTGGGGAATCAACTTTTCAACAAACATCTTGTGTAGATACTGGTGAGACGTCCTTTGTATTAGTGGTCAGCCATTGTTGAAACGTTTAATTCAGGGAAATATTGCCAATCTTCTTTTAGTAACAAAGAAAAGGGAGTTCAAAGTTTTTAAACATTTCTGCTTTTAAAACCATTATTAATAAATAAGTGAAGTTTTGCATAACAAGGAAAATATCAGAGTAGTGATAAATATCAAACAAAGAATGGCTCAAAAATCTGATTTCATTAGAATGGTAACTTGCCAATAGCGAAGTTCCATGGATCATTACAATTGAAAAATAGCAATGGGAAAAGATTACATCATGTTCAATGACCACTACCCCCCTAATGACTAAAAAATTCTAGAATTCTTTGCTGCTAATACAAACAAGAGGGCCTAGATTCTCTAGCGTAATATTTTTGTACTGAGTCAGTGTTTACAGGATGTGCGAGTTGTTCACCATCCATTTTTGTGAGGAATAAAGAACCTCCTGAAAACACTGTCTTTACTATAAATGGACCCTCGTAGTTGGGCGCCCATTTTCCACGAGCATCCCTTTGAGATGGCAGAATCCTCTTGAGTACAAGTTCTCCTTCTCAAAATTCCCGAACACGGACCTTCTTGTCAAATGCCCTCTTCACTCTTTTCTGATACAGATGACCATGACACATAGCAGTCAGTCGCTTCTTATCAATGAGGTTCAGTTGGTCATATCTTTCTCTAACTCATTCATCTTCGTCAAGCTTAGTTTCCATCAGGATTCTCAGAGATGGTATTTCTACTTCAATGGGGAGGACCGCATCCATTCCATATACAAGAGAAAATGGGGTTGTCCCCGTTGAGGTTCGAACCGAAGTTCTGTATCCGTGCAAAGAAAAAGGTAACATCTCGTACCAATCCTTATAAGTCTTGACCATCTTCTGCAGGATCTTCTTGATGTTTTTATTAGCAGTTTCGTCAGCTCCATTTATCTTGGGACGGTAAGGTGAGGAATTGTGATGTTTAATCTTGAAATTGTCACATAACTCTTTCATTGTCTTGTTGTTCAGATTTGTTCCATTGTCAGTGATGATCTTGTTGGGGATTCCATAACGACAAATGATATTATTCTTGATGAAACGGGCAACCACTTGCTTGGTCACATTAGTAAAAGAAGCAGCTTTAACCCACTTAGTGAAATAATCAATGCCCACTAAAATGAAACAATGGCCATTAGAAGCTTTCGGCTCAATAGCTCCAATCATATCAATGCCCCACATAGAGAAAGACCAAGGGGATGACAACACATTCAGCAAGGTCGGAGGAACATGCATCTTATCAGCGTAGATCTGGCACTTATGGCATTTCCTGGCATACTGGATGCAGTCAGCTTCCATATTCAACCAATAATATCCAACCCTCAAGATTTTCTTAACCATGGCATGTCCGTTGGCGTGAGTGCCAAAGGCTCCTTTGTGAATGTCGTGAATCAATAGGTCTGCTTCTCGCTTATCAACACATCTTAGCAGGACCATGTCATGATTCCTCTTGTAAAGCACGTTGTTATTGAGAAAGAACTTGAATGACAATCTTCGCAAAGTTTTCTTATCAAGACTGGAAGCATTGGCGGGGTATTCCTGAGTTTTCAGATAATTCATGATGTCGTGAAACCATGGTTTTCCATCTGTCTTTTCTTCAACTGACTGGCAATAAGCGGGTTCGATCTTGCGCTCGATACTGATGAGAGGTGCTTCATTGTGAAACCTGACTTGCCACATTGAAGCTAACATAGCTAGGGAGTCAGCTATGTGATTTTCGGTACGAGGCACATGACGAAAAGTGATTTCATCAAAACACTTAATCAATTCCATAATGTAAGCACGATATGGAATGAGTTTTTCATCCTTGGTTTCCCATTCACCCTTGACTTGGTAAATGACCAAAGCAGAATCACCCATAACTTCAAGAACATTGATTCCGAGGTCAATTGCAGCTTCTAGACCCAAAATACATGCTTCGTACTCGACAATATTGTTCGTGCATCCAAAGTCCAACCTTGCAGTGAAAGGAGTATATCCACCATCGGGGTTTATCAATACAACACCTACATCATGTCCTTTGAAATTGGAAGAACCATCGAACATCATCTTCCATCTAAAACCAGTCTCAGGACCTTTATCAGGACCAGGCTCTTCACAGTCCTTTACTACCATAATGTCTTCATCAGGGAAATCAAACTTGAGAGGTTCATAATTTTCAACAGGCTGATCTGCAAGGTAGTCTGATAACACACTCCCCTTGATAGCCTTCTGAGGTACATATTGGATATCATATTCTGACAATAGCATATGCCAACGGGCAAGTCTTCCTGTTTGAGCAGGCTTCTCAAAGATATACTTTATTGGATCCATTTTCGAGATCAACAAAGTAGTGTGACATATCAAATACTGCCTCAAACGTCTGGCGGCCCATGCTAAGGCACAACAGGTTTTCTCAAGCAGTGAATAACGGCTTTCACTATCAGCGAACCTCTTACTCAAGTAATAGATGACGTGTTCTTTGCGACCAGTTTCATCACGTTGGCCCAATACACAACCCATGGATCCCTCTAAAACAGTCATGTACATAATGAGAGGCCTTCCAGGAACAGGAGGAATCAGAATAGGTGGTTCTTGCAAATAGTTCTTGAGTTTTTCAAAAGCTTGTTGGCAATCAGAATTCCACTCTACAGTCTGATCTTTGCGGAGCAGTTTGAAGATCGGTTCACAAATTGGAGTCATGTTGGATATGAATCTGGATATGTAGTTTAAACGACCCAGAAAACCTCTCACTTGAGATTCAGTCTGCGGGGCTGGAATCTCTTGAATATCTCGTATTTTCTCAGGATCTACTTCGATTCCCTTTTGACTGACGATAAAACCAAGCAACTTTTCTGACCTGACACCAAAAGTACATTTGCCCGGATTCAACTTCAACTGATACTTTCGGAGTCTCTTGAACAACTTCAAGAGATGGTCCAAATGTTCCTTCTCACTTCGGGATTTAGCAATCATATCATCCATGTATACTTCAATTTCCTTGTGGATCATGTCATGGAATAAGGTCACCATAGCTCGCTGGTAGGTTGCTCCTGCGTTTTTCAAACCAAAGGGCATGACTTTGTAACAGTAGGTTCCCCATGGGGTGATAAATGTAGTTTTATCCATGTCAGCTGGGTCCATTCTGATTTGATTGTAACCGAAGAAGCCGTCCATGAAGGAGAACACTACAAACTTGGCTGTATTATCCACAAGAGTGTCGATGTGCGGTAGGGGAAAATCGTCCTTGGACTAGCTTTGTTGAGATCTCTGTATTATCCACAAGAGTGTCGATGTGCGGTAGGGGAAAATCGTCCTTGCATTAAATGTTGCATTGAAATTGCCAATTTTAATGAATAACGCTCGTTTGCAATACCGTTCGATATCAAGGAATCCCAATAAACGCGACCAGTCAAGGAATTGAACTTGACAAAGGAGATTTGACTCAGTCAGGGGCAACCAAGTGTGGGGGTTTGCCAATCCATCATCCCGAGAGTTGGTGAATCAGAGGTAGAATTCTGCAAATACAGAATATTGGGGCAAATATTCTTGAGATCATCTTACGACTAGTTTTGTCTTCAGTAACCCATCAGCAGGGGCAAATCCGTTCCCTAGTAATTTCTACTACAGTGCGAGTATCTCGAGTATAACTGAACAGAAACAGCTACGTCAAGATTCAAGTTGGAAGTTTTTGAATTATCTGATTATTTCAATCCTTCCGTAAAATTCTTTTGATTATTCAAGTTGGAAGGTATTGAATCATCTGGCATTTCAATCCTTCCGTAAAATTCTTTTGATTATTCAAGTTGGAAGGTATTGAATCATCTGGCATTTCATTTCTTCCGTAAAATTCTTTTGATTATTCAAGTTGGAAGGTATTTGAATCATCTGGCATTTCGTTTCTTCCGTAAAATTCTTTTGATTATTCAAGTTGGAAGTTATTGAAGTATCTGGTATTTCAACCCTTCTGTAAAATTCTTTTGATGATTTATCCCCTAATTTGGGACAGTTATGCCGAGATCTCTCCAAGAGTTTCAAGATATTGGAACACCCTGTATGCCAATTCTTCTATAAAATCCTCTTGATATCGTATAGACCGACTAGCCTGGGGCAGATAAGATTTGAAGATGGTAGTTATGCCAGTGGAATGCATAAGTGTTTTGTTAGCTCTCCATCAAGTTGCTACATCAGCTGATTTTGACAAGCTCCCAATGGGTTTATTTCCCCAACAAAGAAGAAGAACTTTCCCAATCTGCCCAACATTTGTCTAAGCTAGGCTTATGCTTGGTTGCCACCTTTGAGTACCAAACCCCAGCTCTTTATGCAGGAATCCCCAGAGAAACTCAAGTTTTGCTACAACTGGAGCTCTTAGTCACTAGAGTTGTTATTGGTCTTTGAATACAATAACTTCATCATTTTCGTCTGTTTTTTGGAAACGGAAATGTTGCTATTTCTAAGAAAACACAAAGTCAAACTAAGTTGTTCTATGGAATCAAATTTGTGCAAGAAGAGTTTAGTAGTACTGTATTTTTGGCATGGATCTGCCATCTCCAGCTAAAAGGAGATTGCCCCGGTTATCCTTGTTTGTTTGGACTTCAGGGTGCTGGCTTGTGTTATCCTTTCTTCCTTTTTCCTGTTTTGCGTCGTTTGCGTCGTTTCTAGTATATAGCATATGCATCATACCCTAGCATTTTTGCATCCTTGTACTTTGTTTTGCTCGTGGTCTTTTGTTTGTGCATGTCTTTATTTCCCCTATGAAGTAAGGACATCCCTGGCTTTTCTTTGTTTGTGTCGTGCTTGTTCGGTCTTCACCTTTGCGCGCCAGATGGGAATCTTTACACCTTTTCTGTTCCCTAAGAAGCTTGACCTCTTGTTTCCAAAATTTGTTCTTGTTTGAATCGAGTCAAACCTGAACCGAGCTTTGTTTGAATCGATTTAAGCATTGCCTCTTACTTTCATTTGTTCTTGTTTGAATCGAGTCAAACCTGAACCGAGCTTTGTTTGAATCGAGTCAAGCATTGTCTCTTGTTTTTTAACATTGTTCTTGTTTGAATCAAGTCAAACCTGAACCGAGCTTTGTTTGAATCGAGTCAAGCATTGTCTCTTGTTTTTTAACATTGTTCTTGTTTGAATCGAGCCAAACCTGAACCGAGCTTTGTTTGAATCGAGTCAAGCATTGCCTCTTACTTTCATTTGTTCTTGTTTGAATCGAGTCAAACCTGAACCGAGCTTTGTTTGAATCGAGTCAAGCATTGCCTCTTATTTTTTTAACATTGTTCTTGTTTGAATCGAGTCAAACCTGAACCGAGCTTTGTTTGAATCGAGTCAAGCATTGCCTCTTGTTTTTTAACATTGTTCTTGTTTGAATCGAGTCAAACCTGAATCGAGCTTTGTTTGAATCGAGTCAAGCTTTGCCTCCTGCTTTCTTTGTTCTTGTTTGAATCGAGTCAAACCTGAACCTAAACCTCGAGCTATCGTGAGCTCGTTGTTTATCCCTTACCTCAGCTTTCTTTTGTTCTTGTTTAAATCGAGTTGAACATGAACCTTTACCCTTTTTTTTTGGAAGCTTGTTTTAGGCCAAACTTCTTGGAACAATTTGCTTTATTAAGACTCATATCTGGTGCACAAAGTTTGTCTCTGTTTTTCTGGTTTTTCTTGAAGATCCCACTTTAAACTCTTCAGTCTAGGAATCCCCGGAAAGCCTTTGCTTGGTCGTCTGTCTTCTTTAACTGATCCCTAGTGATCGGGTCCTTCTTTTTGGTTTCGTGCCTAGAAGAGTGTGAGTTTGTCTTGTCCCCAGTAGTCTATCTCCTTGGATCTGTCCCCGGTGGAGATTGTCTTTTTGTTTTTCCCCAGTGTTTCTTTGGAGTCTTCCCGGTGGGTCTCTTTCGGTGGATGACCTGTATCCCCAGTGAGTTTGTTTCTCTTGGATACTAGCCTTCATCTTTCCCCAGGAAGCCTTTCTGTTGTTTTCTTTTCGTGTGTGCCCCAGTGTCTGGTTTGTCTGCATCTTTGCATCCTGGCATCATATCATTAGGATTAGAGTTCATGACATGTCAGCATTTGCATGTCTTTCGCTTGTCCTTAGCATTTGCATTCCATCTAAGGGTAAAATTTTTGGTTTGCTATATTTAGATATCTTTCACCTAGATGTCCCTAGAATCTCCGTTCCTTGTGCCATCGGGTGAAGCTATCTAAATAGGGGCAACTGTTGTACCCTAAATTTTCACCCCTTAGATGTCATATAGCTTGTGTGCATTTCAGAATCATATGTGCATTTGTGTGAACTAACCTATATTTTGTAGTTTATTTCTTTGTGTTCAAATTAGGTTTACATATCACCATGAAGCTCCACAAGACGTTTGAAGCAAGTCAAGTCAATAAAGACCTCCAATGCAAGGACTTTGGAATTAGGGTTTGCTCTGAAGAAATCACTAAGAATTTGGCTCTATCAAGCCAAGATTTGTGTGGTTCACTTACCTTATAAAGTCATCCACAGTCAAGGGACATCATTCAACAAGAATCCAAGGGCTTTGGGTCCTCAACAAGAGAAGTTTAGGCCTCAGCCTCACTGTACCTCCAAGTTAGGGTTTCTGTGACACTTATCAGTCAATGGCTTTGATCTTCATCAAGATGGACTCCCAAACCCTAGTTCTTGATCCTATTGGTTTATCAACATCCTCAAGAGTCTCCTAAGACCTTTAGATGAGAAAGAAGAAGCAAGATTACAAGATTCAATCTCAGTACATTCACAAGCAAAATTAGGGTTTGTCAGAAACCCTAATTTTTGGGGATTTTTGGTTCAGATGGAGAATTAATGTTTCTAATCATCATATTTTGTCTCATGAAGTATTCCAAGCATCCATATCAAGTTTCATGAGGTTTCTTGCAAGAGAAGTAGGGTTTTGAACAAGAAAAGTATCATTTGTGAGATTTTTCCCCTAATAGCATAATTTGGAAGGACCATAACTCCTAAACTACACATCCAATTGGAGTGATTCAAAGCTCATTAGAAAGCTCTCTTCAAGATCTTCAATTGTTTCAATATGACTTTTCTCCTAAAAATGCTTAATTTTTGAGTTATGGAGCTTATAAGCCAAATTGTAAAATTCTGCATGTTTTCCCTTCATGAACAGCCAACTTCAACCCTATTTTTTCACCAAGCTACATTAAGATTCAGAACTCGAGTCCCACATGAATATTGTAGAGGGCATTAAGGGCTTTCTAAAGAGTACAAGAACTTCCCCATCCATGGAGTGAGCTGGGAGTTTCGAATTGTTGAAGTTTAGGGTTCATTTCATGATTTTCAAGTTTCCAACTTTTGTGAAATGGTACATAACTCTTCTAATCCCCAATTAACTCACTTTTCTGAGGTTTAGTAGCAAGGTTAACATATTTTGAACCTCTCCCACGAAAATGCAAGTTGCAAATATCAAATATATTAGTTTATGTCAAGAGTGTGCAAGTGGTTTTCAATGGAGAGAGAAACTTTTCCAACAATTCATTTGCCTTGCAACTTGGACTCTGAGCCTCTCAAATCAGTCAACATTGCTACAGAGGTCTATGGCTAGGGCAATGAAGACTCCATGCTCATCAGCCAGCTCACACGAAGAGATTTCAAAATAAGGGCAGTCTTGGCATTTTTCTTTTTTTGGCCATGCTGCAAACCCTAATCCTTTCCTATAAATAGAGGTTTGATCCTCAGTCCAAAACACCCCAGAATCACTCCAAATAGAGACTGATTACTCACTACTTTCTCCCACTCTCAAGTTCTTGCAAAATTGCAAAACACTTGCTACAACTCTTTCCACTTGAGCACTTGCCCTCAAACTCCACAAACCACTTATAAAAACCACATAGAGAAGTTCCAAACACCTGAAACATCTCTGTAACAGCCACAACCACCATTTCCATTTCAACACTCCAATTTGCAAAAGCATGGCTGCAACTCATTTGGCTCGTGCGTTCTCTCATTAAACTTCATAAACCTTCTCTAAACATCATATAGAGAAGCTTCCAACACCTAAACACTCACTGAAACTGCTCCATATTCATCTGCCATTTTCAACCTCAACCTTGCACCAAGTATCGGGTTTGGAGTTCAAGGCCATTTCCAAAGGATCCAAGCATCTGAACCTGTTCTAATAGGATCATAAAGCTCCCAGGAGTTGCTATTTCTCATTTGCAAGTGATTTAAAGAAGCCTTGGACTTTCTCCAAGAGGTAGGTTTTCTTGAATTTTAAACTTCATATTCATGCGCATGTTGTTACTATTTGCACGTTAGAAATGTAGTATGTTATTGTTTTGTTGTTGCTGAATACATTTGGTTGATGTTTGTTCACAATATTGCATGATGTCGTGTTTGAAAGTTTCATGTGTGTTGCGCTGTTGTTCTTAAGATTCTGGTTTGTGTGTTGCATATTAATGTAAACTAATGACATATTCAGAAACTAGGGAATTTGTACTTCATTTTTGGCTTTGATTTTATGTGATTTGATGAAGAAATGAGTGAGAACGAATCATTGGAAAGTTTGCCCGTGTTTGTGTTAATATGGTCGTGAGAGAGAGACGAGCGTGAGGGAGGAAGAGAGTTTGACCTTTCAGTGGTTTGGTCTAGAAATAAAAATAAATTGAAGCATGTTTTGTTTGGATGTAATGGCCGTCCCAACGGTTGCGCGCTTGCCTTGTACACGTTTGGTCATGGGTTCGAACCTGGTGGAGGGCATTTCCCAATTTTTTTTAATCTTTTGTTTTCTTATTTTTCTTTATGTTTATGCCATGTTTTCAAACAATCATAACTTGCTCATTTTTCACTCTTTTTGATCCATTCTTTTTGTAAAATGTTCCTTAAGATGTCTATTTTATGAATATGGAAAGAAATTGCTGAAAATATTTATTTTTGAAGCTTTGGTTTAGGTTACAAATGAAATATTTTTTAGGGTTTCATAAAAGAATACTTTGATTTCTCTTAATCCTTTTGCCATGTTTTCTTATTTATATTTATCAAATGAGACCTAAAGTATGCTGTTTAAACCTTGTATGATGTCTTGACATTGTTTGTTTTGTTTCACTTGATTTCATTGAGTTTTGATTTGTGTTCTTACATGAAAATAACCTTTGAAATACCATGAGATCTCCTTAGATCATTTGTCTGATAACATGAATTGTTTGACCAAGTATGTAGCATGTTTATGTCTTGAACCTTGAATGCCATGTTTTGAACTATTTTTGGTGGCCTACATGTTTGGTTTATCATGATAAATGCTTAAGCTTTCAAAGAAGTTATCACTTTCACTTATACCACCTGTTTGTTTTTGCATAGAGCATCTTCACATGTAATCCCCATGAAATGTCTTGATCCTTATCATGCTTTTTATGATCGTCTTGCTTGCAATGTTTATCCTTATAGCTTTGTTAAATGTTCCCCAAGTGAGGTTAGCTTTTTGGCTTCTCCTCCTTAACACTCTTTGTGTTCCCCCATTCTAAAGGAAGGTAATCATTGTTGACTCCTAAGTCATGACCTCCCACCTTTAACCTAAGTAACCTCTTAGGAGAAACCCTATTTCTTGGCCTCATCAGAGCCATAGAAATTACAACTAGCTTTAGGAGAGAGTTCTTAAACTCTTAGTGATATTCATCATAATGAATCATCACTTTCCCCTCCTAACTAAAACATAATCATAGGTCTATTACAACTAGATTTAGAGAGTTCTTGAACTCTACAATGAGCTCGTACTTATTTCCCCTCTGAATATTGACCATAGTCAATAGTTCAGTTGAAGTAGAACTACGCATACTCTGATTCTACACCCGAGGATACGTAGGCGCAAAGTGTGATGCTTTGTCGAGTATACTTAGATACTAACCCCTAGGGTTTCAACCTTAGCATAGAACCTTTAGCAAACATTAGATAACATTAAAACAAGAGGTTCCTGTAGAGTACTACAGACGTTTAGGGTGCTAATACCTTCCCTAGGCGTAACCAACCCCCGAACCTTAGATCTCCCCCCTTTAGGTTTTTCTAACGATCTTGAACCTTTCCTTTGGATAAATCAAAGTCGGTTGTAAAAGAAATATGATGCAAGTTAATTAATAATTTGTTATCCAATTTTCACCGCAACACAAGGTTGATGACGTCAACTTTCTCTTTGTGTGGCTGGAGATCCGTGTACTGATACTCACACATCTCTGTCAAATCATCGGGGACCTCATAATCCTCTTCTTCCTCAGCTTGATAAATAGGCGAATCAAAGTCGATAGTGAGAGTAGGGTCATTGAATACAACAGGTTTGGGAATTACTCTGCATGATGGAGGGATTTATTTTATTAAAATGCACAAGCATGAACGCAAGAAGGAGAAATTTTGTAGTTTTGAAAAGATTTCCATTTTTCTTAAAACGAAAACAAGAATAGAGACAAATAATTTTAACAAAACAATCACTTTCATTGATTAATAAGATTTAAAAGCGGTGGCCCATACAAAATAATCCGAAAGCCTCGGGCAAGGCTGCGAAATTGAAAACATCAAAGCAAACAAATTACTCTGGCATAGGGTACAAAGTAGGTATCTCAATGGCTTCCCAATTACTTAAAGCGGCGTCACACCGAAACACCAAATGATTGATATCTTCGTCTTTAGCATCTTCAATAATGGCGTGGACTTGCTGTCCTCCACTGACGAACACCTCTTGAATGGTCCTTGGTCTTTCCTTTGTTGAAGCAGCTCTCCCCTCAAGAGTTGGTTTGTAACCCAACCCTTGGTATTTCTCTCTCTCTGGGACTTCGACGATCTTTCCCCAGCCTTCAGGTACTCCTCCTCGTAGAGCAGATTGAATGCTTTTGAAAGAAGCAAAAGATGGACAACCGGAGGCCACTGGTTCCTTATCATCAAGCATAACGGCATTCGCTATTTCAAGAGCCTGGAAAGAAGTTTCCAAAGCATCTTCACCCGCTTCAATGTAACGAAATGAGGACAGATTGCTGACCATCAGGTCTTCCTCACCATGTATAATAACTAACTTCTCTTCGGCCACGAACTTCATCTTCTGATGCAAAGTAGAGGTCACAGCGCCAGCCTCATGGATCCATGGTCTACCCAACAAACAACTGTAGGCAGGGTTGATATCCAAGATCTAAAAAAGGATGTTGAATACTTGAGGGCCAATCAAGACAGGTAGCTCAATCTCTCCCATCACCGATCTCTTTGAGCCATCAAAGGCTTTAACAATGAGTGAAGTGGGTCTCATTATAGCTCCTTGGTAAGACAGTTTCTCAAGAGTTCTTTTTGGCAAAACATTCAAGGATGAACCGGTATCTACAAGAACTCTGGCCATTGTATCCTCCTGGCATTTCACCGATACATGTAAGGCAAGATTATGATTTCTTCCGGCTCGAGGTAACTCCTCGTCACTGAAGCTGAGAGTGTTACAAGCTGTAATATTGGCGACGACATGGTCAAACTGTCTAGCTGTTATATCTTGGGCTACGTGTGCTTGAGCTAATACCTTCTGCAAGGCTGATCTGTGGACAGGGGAACTGACTAACAGAGATAAGATCGAAATCTTGGATGGTGTCTGATGGAGCTGATCTACCACTTTGTAATCACTCCTCTAGATAATCCTTAGGAACTCTTCATCTTTTTCTTGAGAAATTACCTCCTTTCCTTTGTCTCCAGATGGTGTGGGGACAACAGTTTCCCTGGGCGTGGTTTCTTTGGAAGAAGGAGTGTATACTCTACCACTTTGGGTCATCTTTCCAGTTCCAACTATATTGGTTACTTCTTCAACAGTAGTTCCCACCTCTTTCCTTGGAACTACGTCTTCAACAGCGATTCTTACCTCTTTCCTTGGAATCACGTCTTCTCGTCTTCTGCTATTCATGTCATTCTCATAGACCCATGGCACGGCCTTGGTCCCTCTGAACCTAAATGGAACGGGTTGTCGGGTGTTGTATTTCTTGGAATGATTAATAGTGGAAGCATCAGTCGTTCCAGGATTGTTGAAAATTGGTACTGGTTTATTAAATACAGGAACTACAGAACCATACTTAGGTGTGTTGGACTTGGATACCTGCCCTCTTGGCTTTGGTAGGTTAAACACAGGTTCGATTGCTGCAACTCTATTTTCCTTTTCTTTGCTGAACACATGTAGGAACCCTTCATTGATCAGATACTGAACGTCATCTTGGACTAAATGGCAGCCTTTGATACTGACATTACATTTTTCGCAGTCATCGGGCAAACTTTGACTAACCAAACTTTAAACAGCTTAGCATAAAAAGCCTTGATAGGAGTTTTGATTTTTGTTGCATCCAAAACTAATACCTCATCCTTTTCATCTATATGGCATTAGTAGCCCCATGGGTAGGCAAAAGATTGTTTTTCACATTCAGTTGATTATCAGCAAATGAAAGGATATTCTTCTCCATCAAACCCTTCACTACATTTTTCAGCACTAAACAGCCCTCCAAGTAGTGACCAGCCCCTCCTTGATGGAAAGCATAAGTCGCATTTGGGTTGAAGAAAGGCATAGATTTCTCGGTTGGTGGTCCCAAAGGTCTAGTAACGATCAACCCTTGCTCCACCAAGGAAGGGCAGAGCTCTGTATATAACATTGGTATAGGTGGAAATGCTGGATTTCCTCCTTGCCTCTTGTGGGGAGAATTCTGCTGTGGAACCTGTGGCCTTGGTTGTTGATAATTCTGGTTTTTAGGCCATTGCTGATAAGTTGTTTGTTGATAGGCTGGCGCCTGCTGCGCTGCTTGGTGGTTGAAAGTAGGTGTAATAGCAGCTACGTAGGGTTGCTGAGCATACTTCATTTGGTAGATTGGATGCTGAGCGAAGTTTGGCCTCTGCTGTTGCTGGTACATTGGTTGCTTCCATCGAGGGCTCTGGGTCCTTCCTGCTATGACGGCATTAGTCTCTCCTTCCCTCTTCTTGTGAGAATGACTAGGAGACTTCTTAGTACTGACGCCAGTTGAGCTGCTCGAAGAACTGATTACCTTTCCGCTCTTTAATCCTGCCTCTACCTTCACGCCAATTGCAACAATATCAGCGAAATTAGCACTGACACTGCTGATTATTCTTTCATAAAACTCAGGCTTTACTGTGTCTACAAACGAATCAGCCAACTCTTTCTCAGTCAAGGGTGGTTCAACCTGAGAAGCAATCTCTCTCCACCGTTGTGTATATTCTTTGAAGAACTCAGTACTGTTCTGGGTCATACTCAATAACTGCCTACGGTCAGGGGCTAAATCCATATTGTACTTGTAGTGTTTTACAAAGGCATCAGTCACATCCTGGAAACAATGGACCTGGGACTGGTCTAGACTCAAATACCACTTAGCAGCAGCCCTCTTCAAACTGTCTTGAAAATAATGGATCATTAGTTTGTCATTACATACGTGCGCGGAAATTCTTTGGCAGTACATGATCAGATGGGATTTAGGACATGTGGCACCTGAATACAACTCAAAATTCGGCAACTTGAATTTTGGTGGAATTACCAAGTCTGAAACCAAGCACATATCCTTAATATCAGTACTGAAGGCATTACTTAACTTCGTCGCCTTCATCTTCCTCTGCATTGTTTCAACACTCTCCCTCAATTTCTCGTGTTGATCATCTCCTTCTTCTGACACATCAACATAATCGTAAGGATGGTGGTTTTGGAAAACCGGATGCACTTGTGCTTGTACTGCTGGTGGAGCATAGGTAGGAATAGCTGGCAGAGTTTCATTGACCAAAGGAACTGTTTGCTATGTGGATAAAGGAACTGTAGCACGGATAAAATCACCTGGCATGCCCAACGTATGGTTTATGACAGGAATGATAGGAGGTTCTACCGTTGTGGTGACGATTTTGGAGACCACAGTGGCCTGGGTGTCCATCTTTGCTCTCATAACATTAATAGCCTCGAGGATTTGTCCCATTCCTCCTCGTATTTCATTTAGTTCATTGCTTACTATGTCCATTTCTCCGTATTCCTCTGACATCCTAAATCGAGCTTGGGCCCGAGTGTTGTAGTTGTGTCTGGGATTCAGTGTGACGATTCTGAAGAGAACACGGTGACATGAGATAAAGACAAGGAAAAATGCACATGATGATGCAAATGAGGATGCAAATACAAATGCACGCTAAACTATCAAGAACCAAAGAAATTTTGCAAATAATATAGACAATAGATTCTTTGACAAAATAAACTTCTTCATTCAAGAGTCTGGTGAGCATTACATTAGGAGCAGTGTATCCTCATACTCCAAGTACATAAGTAGAAATACATCAATATGAAAGGGAACATTAGCAACAAAAGAAATAACAACAGCAATACTAAGGATTGAATCCACTGGTTGATGATCCCTCTCCTCCATTAATCACTCTCATCAATTTGTTGATACGCTCTTTTGTCTCCTCTCTTGCAAGAATCAATTCTCCTAAAGCTTCCACCATCCTCTGCTTTGTCTTGGAAGGTGATTCATGGTAAGGAAGTGGCTTTATCATTACACGAGCTATGTCGCGAGACCATTGTAAGTGGGCCTCTGTGACAGGGCATTCAGCTTTCCATAGCTGTCTGTTAATTTGGCGCCAAGCGCGCTCCAATCGCATCTTCATTTTGAAACCCCCCTCTCATCATAAAACATCATCTGCATATCCTCGTCATCTGGAATTCCCTCCTTCAGATGACCCAGTTGACGGCGTGCAAGGACAGGGTTGTAATTGATACAACCGTTTCTCCCCATGACAGGCACATTGGGGCAATCCCCACAACTATGGATTATAATAATTCCTTCTTCAGTTGAATCATACCATTCGATGTCGGTATGCTTCAATTCCATCAGCTTTTTGGACCAAATCTTACAGTCTTTGACCTCCCAGAAAGTCAGAGTTTTTGGCAGATAAGAGACGAACCACTTGTAAAAGAGGGCTACGAGCAGACAATTGGCCCACAGCCTCTTGTGTATCTGGTCTGTATGGCGTGGTAGACATCAGCTAGTAGTGTTGGAACTGGATTATTGACTGTAAAAATCTGAATGGCTTGAGTATCCACAAAATTCTTGGCGCTTGGGAACATAAACAAACCGTATATCATCAGAGCGAGGGTTGACTCAAACAAAGCCTCACTTCCTCTTTTTTTGAAGTAAAGAGCTTTTTCCAGCAAGAACTGGGTGGGTAGTCCACGCTTTCCTCCTTTGTTGGTCAGGTTAGCCTGTATGTTAGATAATCTGATTCTGGTTGCTCTGGCGATGTCTCTGGCGGAGGGCATTTCTTCAATCCCGGAAAAGATGGGAGCTTCTCTGATAGGAATTCCTATCATGGTGGAGAATTCCTCTAGGGTTGGCACCAACTGGAATTCAGGGAATACGAAACAGTGGTACGCGGGATGATATAACTGGACCAAAACTTCAAGGGGCCCTACAGTCACTGGTGTCTTCATCAGTGGAATGATACACCCATATCTATCAGCGAAGGCTGACTGGTCTTCAACCATCTCTCCCAACCATAACAAATGCTTCACCTCTGGTAGTTCAAAGAAATAAGGCCAAACTCTTTTTCCTGCAGCATCCATTTCTACAAAATCTGCAAAACAAAATTAGTATCTTGATAGTTTAGCAAAGAATGTAAGATGCAATGCAAAGTTTCATGGAATTCAGACACTCGCAGAATATCAAGAGATATCAAAAAGACCTCATTCTCATTAATAAAAAGGTGAATTACAAGAATTAATACACTTTCAAAAGCCCTAAATATGAAGCTAAATAAAAGCTAGAAAGGCCTAAGGAGATTCTTCCAAGAGTCTCATGTTGAGTCTTATAATTTCTTTCTCCATCTGATCCCTTTCTGTGACGAGGTTGTCGATGATGGATTTCCAAGCAGGAGGCTGAGTGTTAGAGGAGCTTGGATCTTCCAAGGCTTTTCTCTTCTTGTATGAAAGTAACTCTTCATTCTTGGTTTGTAGTTGCTTCTGGAGTTCCAGGTTTTCTTCAACAACCACTTGATATTTGAGGTTCCAGGCCTCTTCTGACCGTTGGGCTTGTCTCAAAGAAATCTCCAGCTCTTCTTCTTTTGACATGAAGTATAAAACATGCTCTTTCTTCAAAGCAATTGGTTCCTGCCTTTTGTAGGGCATCTTTAACTCTATGGCTCTTCTTCGGACCCATTGGAGATAGGGCTCCAATGACACACAGTTAGGTCTTCCCAAAGAACTTCTTCCTCTTTTACGCTTGCTACCCCAAGCGTTCAAGATCAGCTTCTTCTGTTGTTCGTTCTTGTCATACGCTTCAAAGTAGATGTTTTCCACATGAATATTGAGAGGTTTATCTTCCAAAGGATACCCTAATTAGCGTCGTGCTAATACAGGGTTGTAGCTGATTCCACCTTTAATGCCAAGAAGAGGCACGTTGCCATAGTTTCCACAGCTATCTATAATCAGGATTCTATCCTACACCCGATTATACCAGTCAATGTCTGCATGGGAGAGTGCCATAATTCTCTAAGACCACCATCCTCTCTTGGAATCCCAGAATGCACTTGCCTTTGGCAGATGCGAAATAAACCATCTATACAATATGAGGACACGGCAAGTAATCTGTCCATTCCCATGAGCGTTCCGTATATGGACTAAATGATAAACTTCAGCAAGCAGGGTACGTACCGGATTCTGTTTCAAGAAGATTTTGATTGCATTCAGATCCACGAAGTTGTCAATTTTTGGAAACAAGAACAGTCCATAGATGAGCAATGCAAAAACAGCTTCAAAAGCATCCCGGTTGGAGTGTTTAGCAAAATAACGAGCCTTTTCAAACAAAAACTTAGCAGTTAACCCAAAAATTCCTCCCTTAGAAGTTAAATTGCTTTTGATGTCAACTAACTCTAGATGAGTTTTCTTAACTATTTCTTCCTCTTTAGGATCCTTCTCGAAGATAGGAAACGGGGACTCATCCTTGATAGGCAAACCAATTATCTGAGAGTATTCCTCAAGGGTGGGCAAGAGTTGATAGTCAGGAAACGTGAAGCAGTGATACTTTGGATCATAAAACTGAAGCAGAGTTGAAAGGAGTCCTTCATCAATGTTCTTCTTCAACAAAACCCACAACTTTCCATATCTGTCTATGAATCCTTCAGGGTCTGTTAGCAAATCTCCCAATCTCCTTAGGTCATCCAATTTTGGACTTTTGAAAGTGTATTTGATGGTGTTTCTTCTTGAGTTATCCATGATATCCCTCTGATATAAGAAAAGAAATATGAGTTCCATGAAACAGATGCAACATGAATGCTTATGATGTATGAATGGAAAGCACACACAAAGATACACACAAAACACAAACAAAGGGAATAGGTTTAAGCATGGAGCCAGGGTTTACCCTTCCCATTGGTAGGTACTACTGGTTTTCATCTGCTGAACAGGGTTCTAAGAAGTTCCCAGAGTCGACAACCCATTTTTCAGATTTTATCGACTTCCCAAATGACTTGGTAATTAATAAAATTCTCAAGAGAATCTCGTCTAAGTGTAGTATCGCGTGACAACCAATTCAGAAATAGACTCCATCATGGTCACCGCACTACATCCTAAAAGGCCAAGTGGGGTTTGGTAACTACGGTTCTCAATATCAAGGGCTCCTAGGTCGAGAGTAACACGTTTTCACGAATAGACTCGTTCAACATGACTAAATTCTCAAGAGGTCCTTAACTGAGTGATGGTGTCTCAAGTTAACTTTTTCAGGAATCGACTCCCTCAAACCCTCCTTGAATATACCATCGTCCTATCATAAGTGCACTCAAATCTGGGTTAGGATTTATCTCACCACTCAAGAACCAAGTCAACAAGAGATCTCAAGCATAGCATATATACAGGTAATTAAATAGGTATACACAAATATAGCAAACAAGCATAGATAAAACAAGAAAAAACAAGGTGGGCTTAACCCTAAAAAATAGTCCCCAGTGAAGTCGCCATTTCTGTTGCGGTGAGAATCGGATAACAAGCTATTAATTAACTTGCATCGCAAAACTTTGAATTCACCACCGACTTTGATTTATCCAAAGGAAAGGTTCAAGATCGAGAAAACCTAAAGGGGGGAGATCTAAGGTTCGGGGGTTGGTTATACTAAGGGAAGGTATTAGCACCCTTAATATCTGTAGTACTCTACAGGAACCTCTTGTTTAGTTTGTGTTATTTCTCACTCGCTTGCTAAGGGTGCTATGCTAAAGGTTGAAACCCTAGGGGTTAATATCTAAGTATACTCGACAAGGTATCACACCTTGCGCCTACGTATCCTGATGGGAGTGAAATCAGAGTATCCGTAGTTCACCGATCTAAGGGTGAAGAAGGAACCATTGGCTATGGCCAAAGTTCCAAGGGGAAATGAGTATGAGCTCATTTTAGAGTTCACGATAACTCTCTAAGTCTAAGTTATAGGGGAAAAGTGAGTTCTCATAATGGTGAGAATCACATAGAGTTCAAAAACTCTAACCTATTACTAAGTTATGATTTCATGGCTCTCATGAGGCCAAGAAATGGGATAAACTTAAGAGGATAAGATAGGGTGGTTTGTTTAGTGACTCATGAGTCAATTTAGGATAATCTCCCTTTGGAATGGGGGGAAAGGATAATAGTTTTAAAAAATACTAAGAAATAAAGAGTTATATGAATTCAATATGATGAAAATATAACAAGACATGAATAAGATAATAGGATGAAACAAAGTTTATAAAATCATGCAAGGTTAGAATCATACATTTTAGACAATGCTCAAACATGATAAACAAAGATGACATCATGAAATGAATAAAAAGGTGCTATAAAAATTTAAGAGAATTTCCAATTTCAACATGAATAAAAGCCAATAATATTAAACATTTTCAACCATTTCTTTTTGTATTCAACAAGTATATCCAATTAGAAACAAATAGCAAAAAGAATGGAAGAAAAAGGATGATAAATGAACAAGTTATGAAAGTTTGAAGTTAAAGCACAAATTTAAAAATAAATAAGGCAACAAGTAATAAAAAAGAAGGAAAGGGCATTCCTAGGGATTGAACCCAGGACCCTTCGTGTACAGGCTTAAAACAATACCAACCAAGCCAATGCGCGAGTCTTAACATACAATGGTAACACAAGTATATATGGGAAGTGAAGTGAAGTTCAGAAAATAAAACAAAAGGACTGGGGCGAGGGGGATTCGAACCCCAATCCCTTGGGTCAGATAGGCGCGTGCTAGTGTGTGCTTGCCACTGGGGTGGCTATTACATCCGGTAGTAAATGCAACTCAATAAATACATAACCTTGCGCATGCATATAATTCAAATTTAACAAAGCAACCATAATCTGCTCACGAAAGAAGATATTGTTGCCTAGCCAAACATCACTCAAATCATTGCTAATCAGAAGGAAACAGAAGCACATGATTATCACCTCAATATAATGAATTTCCGCACACATTAAATACCAAGCAAAGCTTCTAACATACAAACTAACATTTACAAAGTAATGGAACACTTGAACACAAGGTGTAGCAATTCTAACACAGGTATGGCAGCAGCAAGCATACAGCATATCCGAAAGGGGCTCAATGAAATGATACATCTTGGATACAACTAATAAACAAACATGTAGATCATGGATCCAAATCAACATGGCATTAGGTTTAGTTTCATGTATATCAAAACATTCTCAAAACTTAGTATGCTTAATGAAGGGTAGTAGAGCTTTTTAGGACCAAATCACACGATTGTCAAAGTTAATTGCTCAAAATGCAAGAAAACAAGAGGACAAGTTAAGGCATGATGCAGTCAGTTCTAATGATACATTCTTAAAATTCAGAAGCAACTCAAACATGTTAATCTATTTGTAGAAATAGGAAAAAGGACAGGTTAGACAAAGACAAGTTCCAAGATAAATCCAAACATCAATGACATGCCTTAAAAACATGCTAAATGAGTGTTAAAATAGGATGATATCATCAGGGTAGAACATCAACAAACAACAACATCAGTGCTAACAAGTAACCAACATTTAGATCAATTATGGTACATTCCACAAGGCAATGAGTTCACAATGCAACTACTAATGCTAGCATACAATCAAATATCAAGATTCACATGTCATGATACATTGTGGTTATTAAACAAGGCAGCATACATAACTTCCACAAAGGTAGCAAACAAAGAACATGATGATAGTCCATACAACTCAACTGTTCATCAAGGTAAAATTATAGGCATACCAATCAAACATAATGTCAAGGAAAAATGCATTCAGTCATAATGGTAGAGGGCATAGTGATGATTCATATATCAAAGCTAGATTAAGGGCACACAAATTAAATACAATGTCAAGGCAAGTTCACTTAGGTTCATGGCATTTTGATACATCATGAAGCATAGGTTCAAACAGAATTGTGCATATCAAATAACAATTAGGCAAGGATTCCACACATAGGCAGCAACTTGATAGTTGAAAGCCAATACATATATTCAGAGCAAAACAAGACACACAGTATAGCAAATAAGTTCACTTAAGTAATGTTATTCAGAACAAACAGTGGCATATTCATAGCATAGTTAGGGAAAACACTTGTCATACTAATATATGAAGGATACAAAAACAACCTAAGTGTATGGACCAAACCAACTCTGATTCAAGGAAGGGGGCAATCGAATGGTCATAAAAATATAGTGAAATTCTGGTATCAGATGTGTGATGTTAAGTGTGATGTCACAACAACACAATCTGCTATATGAACAAGGTAATAAAATAGTCAATCAACACAATGAATTGTTCACCCAGTTCGGTCTAACTACCTACGTCTGGGGGCTACCAAGCCAGTGAGGAAAATCAATATTAGTAGTATTAAATTACAGACTCAACAATCCCAGTTGACAATCTCCTAACTTAATCACTACCCAATGATACTTCTACCTAAGAACCTCTTAGATATGAGATACCACTCACTCCCCCTTAATCACCTCAGTGATACAACTCAAAGATTACAAAGTTCCAAACTTGATCTTGCTTAAAAGCTTTGATCAAGAACAATACTCTCTTGCTTAAAAGCTTTAGAGAGGACAATTACAACTCAAACAAACTATACCAATTCAAGCATGAATGGCTTACAAAACACAAACGAAAACTCTAACAACTGATACTCAGTATTCACTCTATAGTCTTCGTCTCTTCCAAGTAGGGTTGTGGCTGCTTTAAATAGAAATTCAGACTTGGGCTTGGACTCCTTGAAAATCTCTGATTTGATTTGAAATTAAAACAGATTTTATTCTTCAAATCTTTTCATATCATTCAGCCCTAAAAATAGCAACAAGATCTGCTCCACATATGATTGCACCAGAAAATATCTTTACCAAAATGTTTGCCTGCAATCTCTCCACCAGATCTCTCAAAACAAACTGATACACGCAACCCTAACAAAACACAACAGACTGATGTTCTGATGTTCTGTCAACTGATGTCAAGACATCATGTTTAACATCAGCACACAAAACTGCAACCCTAAATAACTTAACATAAATTGAAAGTTAAGAATTCATGTTAAGACATCAGACAATGACATCTTCAACAACAACATTGTTTTACCAAAATTGCAGCCAATACAAGAACTAACAATCTCCCTCTTTGGCTAATTTTGGCTAAAACAATCTCAAACAACATCAGAAAAACTTGCAGCGGATAAACACCAAACTCCAAACAACTACTAACATTCACTACACACCCAGCATCAGCAACATCCAACAGCTGTACCAAAAACAAACTCAAACAGCATAACAGTTGCACAAACTACAAACTCCCCCTCAAACCTAGAACCACAACAAAGAGCTAGGCAACAACAGCACTAGGCTAACTCTCCCCCTTTTTAGCCACAATTGGCCAACCAATAACCAGTTAGTCCCTCTCACTACCAGTTAATCCTAGGCTAGCTCTCCTTGTCAGTCAAAAGAATGCATCACATGACAAGACAAATCACAGAACAAATACCAGATAAACATACCAGTACCATTATCTAAGATACAAAATAAGTACTCAAGGTGCAGAAAAACAAAAAAAAAATTGAAACAGCACAGCTAGCTTAATCAGAATCATCAGTAGAAACATCTTCATCATCCTCATTCTCAGTTGTTGAATCACCTTTCTCAGAACCTGGACCTTCAACATTGACATTTGTGTTGACATCCTCATCATCTCCACTCTGTTCCAAAGACTTGATCAACTACTCAAGTTTCATCTTCCTGGCAATGCTGATGCTGATCACCACATCTAGATCCTTGCAGGCAGAATTCAATTCTTCAATCATATCAGCTTTGGTACATGCCTTCTTGACACCAGAACTTGATGTTGAGACAATATCTGGGACATGATTCCCTACAAACAACTTGGGATGCAAGGATAATGCAGACTCCCTCTTGCAAGCAGTATCTGAAGTAGTCAATATTCCAGGATGTTACTTCATGATCACTCCACAAATGAGAGAAGGAAATGCTATAGGCATTTTAATATCATTTGTTGAAGCATGCTTCACAGTCTGATAAAAAATGTAGGACCTATAATCAAAGTTTTTCTTTGTCCTAATAGCATAAATCATCTTCCCCAAGCCAACAGATATAGTAGTTTTGTGATTAGTGGGGACCCAATTTGCAGCACCTATCCTGTACAGGACAATATATTTGACACTAAGAAGACTAGCAGGCAGCTTTCCTTTCAAAGGCCAAACCTTCACTTGAGTTGCAGTGATCTCCTTGCACACCTCATAGTCAGTAACTTCCAGCTCTCTATAATCTTGCTCACTTCTTCCTAGGTAGGTGTTGATAACCTCAGGAGAAAAGTCAATACACTTACCTCTCACATATACTTTTCTAAAGTCCACACTCCTTCTGTCAGTAATGTCCACAGGAATGTTTACCACAAACTCCTTAACTAGCCCATCATAACATTTGGAGAACCCAGAAACAGTTTTCATCAACCCAGCAAACTTAATCAGCTCCATAACTTCCTTAATATCTAGAGCATCTTTGCGAAGCTCTCTTTCCAGAGCCAATCTTCTTTGACACACAAACTTCCACATGTGAGCACTTCCAGCATAGTGAAAAGAGATGTTGTCCACAGGTACATCAGGAACCTTATCAGCAATCCTCTTCAAAATGGACCTTCTCATTGGAGTGATGTCTTGAACATCCTCATCAACATCAAACTCAGAGTCAGAGTCTTCCCTTATCTTCCTCTTTCTGGATGAGACAGACACCTTGCTCCAAGACTTTGCAGGGCCAACAACAGGAGTCTTCTTCTTTTTGCTTTCAGTTCTCACCTTAGGAGATGAACCAACAGTCTTCCCTTTTCTAGACTTCAATCTTTTTGCAATACCTGGAATTGCATTGCCAATAACCTCATTGTCTGACAAATTCTTAACATTCACAACCTCAACAGGCTTCTTTCCTTTGGGGCTAGAAGAAACTTCCCTAGCAGGTGATGTTCTAACATCAGGTTCAACATCAACCCTAGCTCCAACATTAGGATCAACATCAGCTTCAGCTTCAGTTTCAGCATCTTCAATGACAGAAACAGCCAACCTGTGAAGATTGGTTTCAGCTGGTTGCATGTCATCCTTTTTACCTTCAGATTGCACAGCAGCCATTTGAGCCAAAGGTCTTGATATTCCAGCCACATGAATCCCTTTCTCAAAAATCTTAGTGACAATCTGACCTATACTTTTATCAACATCTACAGTCTCTTCCTCATTCTGATTTCCAACAGCTTGAGGAGTGGAGGTCCTAGGAGCAGATTTATCTCCAAACAGAATGCTAGTAACAAACTCTCTACTTTTCCTATCATCAAATTTTTTACCAGCTGAATGATCAGACGATTTACCTGATGTATCATGAGACGGCCTTTTTGTTTGCAGCTTGTCAGGTCTTGTCTTAGAAGCTGGAATCATTGAGAGAGGGGCTATATCCAAAGCTTCATCCTTAGAAACCCCTTTCATCGAAACCCTAGGTTTTGTATGTGAGGGACTCTTGGATGCAGACTTCTTGGAGGGAGACGGCCTTTGTTGAGACATTGTTCCTCTGTAGCAACTGATGAACACAAATGTGTTGAGACTTCTATTCTTTGGGGAGAAGACGAACAGACTATGAGGATTGATGTAGTGTGTGGAGGCAAGGTGAGGAAATGATTGCATAGGGTAGGAGGGTTGCTTTTGTTGAGCACTTAAAAGCCAATAAATGTAATTCCCCCACCAAAATGTATCACATTTCAAATTTTTTAATTTTAATAAATATTCAGCACACGTCATTAACCTCTGTTGTCTTTTACACATACCCAGTTTTCCTCTTACGACATCACAATGTTCAGCACATATATCCTTAGAGAACCTGTCATTACACCTCCTTCCTGTATGGTCAACCTCAATGATCTTGCTTTCCCTAAGATTAACCCTAGAGTGTTTGGTGTCCTTAGAATGTCACAGTAGGATGTCATGACATCATGCTTGACATTACGATCAATTAGACTTTGTTTCACCTCTAGATGTTCTCCGTTTTTATCCCATAGATAGCAGTTGTCTTTGGACTTAGCACCCTTCATGACAACTTCACCTTTCTCATTAGTGACAATACATTCAGCTTTAGTAAAGTTGAAATTCTGGTATCAGACGTGTGATGTTAAGGTGCGATGTCACAATAACACACTCTGCAATTGGACAGCAATAATAGTAATAAATCAACACAATGAATTGTTCACCCAGTTCGGTCTAACTACCTACGTCTGGGGGCTACCAAGCCAGGGATGAAATTCACTACTTGTAGAATTAATTTACAGACTCAACAACCCAGTTGACAATCTCCTAAACTTAACTCCTACTAGTGACTTTCTACCTAAGAAACCACTTAGATATGAGAACGCTACTCAATCCCTAAAACACTTCAGTGAGATAACTCTAAGATCACACACTTTGAATAGTACTACTTGATTCTGCCTCACAGCTTTGATCAAGACCAACTCAAAACAATAATACCAATTCACACTAGAATGGTTTACAAATCATAAACGAAGACACAAATGACAATCAGTCTTTAGCTCACTTTCTTCGTCGATTTTCTTTAGAACTAGTGCGCTTTATATAGCTCTTTGAATTGGACTTGGACCTGCTACAATATCTGACCTGATTTGTTATTTAAAACTGAATATTCAAAACAGATTTTCTCCTAAAATCTTTTCAAATCTTCAACCTTTTAAATCTCCTACAAATCTGCATCAAATCTCCTATGCAGCGGAAAATATCTATCCCAAGATATCCTCATCCAATGAGACTAACAGCTCTCCACAATTCCAGCTAACACGCAAACCCTAACAGCATCACAACCTAATGTTATTAATTCTGCAAATCTAATGTCACAACATTGCATGTGACATCAGACATCCAAACTTCAGCAATTTAAACACTTAACACAGCCCAGTGTTAAGACTCAATGTTGCAACATCACCACCTTGACATCAACATTGAACATACTTTGTTTTATCAAAATTCCAGCCAATCCAAGAACTAACAATCTCCCCCTTTGGCTAATTTTGGCTAAAACAATCTCTGCACCTTCAGAGACTTCAGCAGCGGAAAAACTTCAAACAATGATTTTGAAACTCCAAGCAGCAGCAGCATCTTCAAATCACTTCACAAAACTCTGCTGCATCACCAAGTTCAACAGCTACACTCTTCAAACATTCAAACAGCTGCACATATTTCATTATTAGCAGCAATGAGCACTCCCCCTCAATGCAATAACCAGCAATTACTCAGCAATTACTCCCCCTTAATTTCTGCACTTCTCTGCATCACAACACTTTTTGGACTGCACTTCACATACCTAGGCTAACTCTCCCCCTTTTTAGCCACAATTGGACAAACACCAAACACAATGTCCTGACATAAAGTCATGGTCAAATATCACAAGTTCCAACACATTGACTGTCCAGTCGATACAAACGATGCTCCTTATTTTTCAATATAAACACAAGCCTTTCTTCTAGCAGTACCACTCAGTAACCAAGAATGAGCCAGTCACACTCCAAAGATGCAACTAAGACCCTCAAGTAGGAGGACAAGAGACTAGATCCACTGAAGAGGAAGAGCAAAACACAGACACCAGCTGGAGCTTCTTCAGGAACAACAAGGGCTGGAAGGACCTCAGAAACAAAAATGAGGACCAGCAAGAAACTTCCAGTGCAACGACATGCTTCTGATGATGAATGGGATGAAGACTGGAAAACTTTTCTAGATTCAGGGGGTTGGGACAATCTGTAGACTCTTTATTTGTAGCTTTTTATGAACTCCAATCTTGTATGCTTTCAGCAGTTGAATCAATTTTCAATAAAGTACACAACTGCACAATACACTCTCCATTACCTTTAATCTTCATAAATGCAAATTCCAAATTTACTTCTTAATCTTTCAAATTGGTTTGCATCTAAGGCTTTAGTGAAAATATCTGCTAACTGTTTATCTGTAGCGACATGTTCTAAGACAACAACTTTATCTTCAACCAATTCTCTTATAAAATGATGCCTTATATCAATGTGTTTAGTCCTGCTATGCTGAATAGGATTCTTGGAAATATTGATTGCACTCAAATTATCACAGTACAATGTCATGACATCTTGCTTGACATTGTATTCAGTCAACATTTGCTTCATCTAAACAAGTTGAGAACAACCACTTCCTGCTGCTATGTACTCAGCCTCAGCAGTAGAGAGTGACACACAGTTCTGCTTCTTGCTAAACCATGATATCAGATTATTCCCCACGAAGAAACACCCTCCTGACGTGCTTTTCCTATCATCTGCACTTCCAGCCCAGTCAGCATCACAATATCCTCTTAACTCAGTCCCAGATCCATGACTATATAGCATCCCATAGTCACTGGTGCCATTAACATATTTCAAGATCCTTTTTACTTAATTCAAGTGACTGGCCTTAGGTTCAGATTGATATCTAGCACAAACTCCAACAGCAAAAGCAATGTCAGGTCTGCTAGCTGTGAGATACAATAAACTCCCAATCATGCTTCTATATAAGCTTTGATCCACACTGACACCATGTTCATCCTTGGATAATTTTAGATGAGTAGGTGCAGGAGTTCTCTTGTGATTAGCGTTCTCCAAACCAAACTTCTTCACTATATTTTTTGCATACTTGCTCTGCGAAATAAATATAGAGTCCTCCATTTGTCTAACTTGTAGGCCAAGAAAATAGTTTAGTTCACCAACAAGACTCATTTCAAATTCAGATTGCATCTGTTCCACAAACTGTTTAACTATGGCATCCGACATTCCACCAAATACTATGTCATCAACATAGATTAGAGCTACCATCAGTTTCCCTTTTTCCTCTTTAACAAACAAGGTCTTGTCAATCCCTCCTTTTCTGTAGCCATTCACAACCAGGAACTCAGTAAGTCTTTCATACCAAGCTCTTGGTGCTTGCTTCAAACCATAGAGAGCTTTCCTTAGTTTGTACACATGGTCAGGAAATGTTGGATCAATAAATCCTTTTGGTTGATCAACATATACCTCTTCATTCAAGTAGCCATTTAAGAAGGCACTTTTAACATCCATCTGGAAGAGCTTGAATTTGAAATTACAAGCCACGCCTAAGAGCAGTCTGATAGACTCCAGTCTTGCCACAGGAGCAAAGGTCTCATCATAATCAATTCCTTCAACCTGAGCGTATCCCTGAGCAACTAGTCTGGCCTTGTTTCTGGTGACCACTCCTTGCTCATCCGATTTATTCTTGTAGACCCACTTGGTGCCAATCACATTAACTCCATCAGGCCTAGGAACAAGCTCCCATACTTCATTCCTCTTGAACTGCTCCAGCTCTTCATGCATTGCATTTATCCAAAACTCATCAATCAATGCTTCCTTGACATTTTTTGGCTCAATTTTGGAGACAAAGCATGAACTTGCTATAACATCTCTTGACCTAGTCCTTACTCCAGAGTTTGGATCACCTATAATGAGCTCCTTTGGGTGGTACTTCTGCACTCTGATGGAGGGATCCTTATGAGGTTGCTCAGCTTCAGGCTCAGCAGCAGCAACACTAGGAGTTTGGCTTCTGTCTTCAGCTTCTGGTACAACTTCACCAACTGATGTCTCAACAGCATTTGGGACATCATCATCTTCCAGCTTGTCACTGTCATCAATCACCACATTGATTAACTCCATCATCACCTTGGTTCTAGAGTTGAACACCCTATATGCTCTGCTGTTAGTAGAGTATCCCAAAAATATTCCTTCATCACTTTTGGAATCCAATTTTCTTCTCTGCTCTCTATCAGCCAGAATATAGCATCTACTTCCAAAAACATGGAAGTAATAACATTAGGTTTTCTTCCCTTCCATAGTTCATACGGAGTGGATGAAGTGCCTCTTCTCAGGGTAACCCTGTTGTAAATGTAGCAGGCAGTGTTAATGGCTTCAACCCAGAAATGATAAGGAAGTTTCTTGGCATGAATCATTGCTCTAGAAGACTCTTGGATAGTTCTGTTCTTCCTCTCAACAACTCCATTTTGCTGAGGAGTGATAGGCGATGAAAACTCATGACTTATACCTTCAGCAGAGCAAAATTCTTCAAACTTGCTATTCTCAAACTCTCTTCCATGATCACTTCTTATTCTGATAACCTTACTCTCCTTTTCTCTTTGGAGTCTTTGATAAAGCTCTTTAAACACATCAAACACCTCTGATTTGTATTTGATGAAGTTCACCCAGGTGTATCTTGAATAGTCATCCACAACTACATAAGCATATTTCTTTCCACCCAGACTTTCAACTTGCATAGGTCCCATCAAGTCCATATGAAGAAGTTCCAATACCTTGGAAGTGGTGTCATGTTAAAGCTTCGGATGAGACATCTTTGTCTGCTTTCCTTTTTGACAGTCTCCACACACCTTCCCTTCCTCAATACTAAGTTTGGGAATCCCTCTGACTGCTTCTGAGGAGATAATTCTCTTCATTCCCTTTAGGTGAAGATGTCCCAACTTCTGATGCCAGATTTTGACATCATCTTCTTTAGCAAGCACACACGTGGAAGAATTTGAGTTTTGAGGCACCCAAAGATAACAATTGTCCTTAGACCTGGCTCCCTTCATAATGACTTCTCCTTTATCATCTTTGACCATACATTCAGACTTTGTGAAGTCTACTTTGAATCCTTGATCACAAAGTTGACTAATACTAATCAAATTTGCTGTTAGTCCTTTAACAAGAAGAACATTCTCCAGTCTGGGAGCACTAGCACAGTTTAGTTTACCAATCCCCTTTATCTCTCCTTTGATCCCATCACCAAATGTAACATAGCCAAAGGACTGAAGTTTCACATCTACCAGCAGATTCTTTACTCCAGTCATGTGCCTTGAACCCCCACTGTCAAAATACCAGTCTTCTTTGGTAGAAACCCTTAAGGAAGTGTGAGCTATCAAGCTGGTAACTTTAGGATCCCATTGCTTCACCCCCTTAGGCCTGACCTCTTTCTGTCTGGGCTGAGGAGCAGAATTTGGATAACCATGAAGCTTGAAGCACGAGGACCGCGTATGTCCAATCCTGCCACAATAGAAGCATCTGACTCTGTCGTCTCTAAAGTGGTTAAATCTTCTTCCACTTTAATGATAATGCTGTGGCTGCCACCCATAATGTTGTCTCCTTATTCCATAGTTGGATTATCTTCTTCTGTACTGAGGATGTTGTCTCTTAGGTTGTCTCCTATGGTGATGAGGCTTCCTTCTTCCATAGTAATGAGGCACAACATTGTTGTATTCATGCCAGTTACCCTGATGATGAAACTTGTTCTGATTGGA
This sequence comes from Lathyrus tuberosus, assembly GCA_022829125.1. Lineage (NCBI taxonomy): Eukaryota > Viridiplantae > Streptophyta > Magnoliopsida > Fabales > Fabaceae > Lathyrus > Lathyrus tuberosus. The sequence continues at coordinate 1,632,231 of JALAZF010000403.1, read as the reverse complement.
CCCAACAGCCTCCATGCTCTTGTGATATTGGGGAGGCATATACTGACTGACTCCTTGGGGCTGAATCTTCCTCTGATGAGGACCATTCTTCTTCTCAACATTCTGGGGCTGAACAACCTTCTTTGGTGTAGAATCCTGTCTCTTAGGTTGATGTTGAGACAATGGTTCAGACATCTCCTTCTTTGTTCCTGAAGTGCTTGCCACATATCCTATACCTGATTTATCTCCAGCAGCTTTTTCTGACTGAAGAATCTTATCAAGAGTAGCTGTACCACTGTTCATCATCCTAACGGATTTTGTCATCTGATCCAGCTGAGACTTAACTAGTACAACTTCATTTTCCAGATCAGCTTTTTCATTTTCAAGCTGAGCAATCTGTTGCTTGTGCACTTGTTTTCTTGACAAATATCAGTACTTTTTAAACACAGCTCTTGATAAGTAGATTCTAACTCCTCATAAGTTATTTCTCCATCACTATCATCATCAGACACAACAGTTCCTGTTAAGGCTCTAACATGCCTTGCTGACTCACCTTCACTTTCACTATCAGATTCAGACCAGGAAACTGCCATGCCCTTCTTCTGCTTCTTCAAGAATGTGGGACATTCTTTCTTGACATGTCCATACCCTTCACATTCAAAGCACTGAACACCTTTATCCTGGGCAGTCTTCTCTTCATCTTTCTCTTTTGGCTTGCTGATGTCAGAAGAGATGTTCTTGACACTAGGCTTGTAGTTATTGTTCCACCTTTTTAACACTTTGTTGAACTGCCTTCCCAACATAGCAATGGCTTGAGACAAATCTTCCTGAGAATCATCATCTTTAACTTCCTTGGCTTCTGCAGGAGTGGAGACCAAAGCAATACCCTTGGGCTTCTTTTCTGGTTCTTCTTCATTCAAACCAAGCTCAAAAGTTTGAAGAGATCCAATGAGCTCATCAACTCTCATCTTGCTGATGTCTTGAGCTTCTTCAATAGCAGTCACCTTCATCTTGTACCTCTTAGGAAGGGACCTAAGAATCTTCCTTACAAGCTTTTCTTCTGACATTTTCTCTCCAAGAGCACTGGATGCATTGGCCAGCTCAAGAACACTCATGTGGAAGTCATGAATAGTCTCATCTTCCTTCATCTCCAGACTTTCAAACTTTGATGTTAGAAGCTGAAGTCTAGACATCTTCACTCTAGATGTTCCTTCATGTGTAGCCTTCAAAATATCCCACGCTTCCTTAGCAACTTCACAGGTATTGATTAACCTGAAGATATTCTTATCCACTCCATTGAAAATTGCATTTAGAGCTTTAGAATTTCCAAGGGCAAGCTCATCTTCTTCCTTGATCCATTCTTCTTCAGGCTTTGGCTTTGAGGTGCCTTCTTTATCTTTGCCAGCATCATCTTTCTCACATGCAACAGGTGTTTTCCACTCTTTAATAATAGCCTTCCACGCCCTGCTGTCCAAGGATTTTAAGAAAGTAGTCATCCTTGGCTTCCAATAATCATAATTGGATCCATCCAAAATAGGGGGTCTGTTGACGAATCCTCCAACTTCTTTGTCCATCTTTACACCAGAAAGTAACTTCCCTAGATCTCACCCAGAGACAGACAGGATGCCTGCTCTGATACCAATTGAAATTCTGGTATCAGACGTGTGATGTTAAGGTGCGATGTCACAACAACACACTCTGCAATTGGACAGCAATAACAGTAATAAATCAACACAATGAATTGTTCACCCAGTTCGGTCTAACTACCTACGTCTGGGGGCTACCAAGCCAGGGATGAAATTCACTACTTGTAGAATTAATTTACAGACTCAACAACCCAGTTGACAATCTCCTAAACTTAACTCCTACTAGTGACTTTCTACCTAAGAAACCACTTAGATATGAGAACGCTACTCAATCCCTAAAACACTTCAGTGAGATAACTCTAAGATCACACACTTTGAATATCACTACTTGATTCTGCTTCACAGCTTTGATCAAGACCAACTCAAAACAATAATACCAATTCACACTAGAATGGTTTACAAATCATAAACGAAGACACAAACGACAATCAGTCTTTAGCTCACTTTCTTCGTCGGTTTTCTTTAGAACTGGTGCGCTTTATATAGCTCTTTGAATTGGACTTGGACCTGCTACAATATCTGATCTGATTTGTTATTTAAAACTGAATATTCAAAATAGATTTTCTCCTAAAATATTTTCAAATCTTTAACCTTTTAAATCTCCTACAAATCTGCATCAAATCTCCTATGCAGCGGAAAATATCTATCCCAAGATATTCTCATCCAATGAGACTAACAGCTCTCCACAATTCCAGCTAACACGCAAACCCTAACAGCATCACAACCTGATGTTATTAATTCTGCAGATCTAATGTCACAACATCGCATGTGACATCAGACATCCAAACTTCAGCAATTTAAACACTTAACACAGCCCAGTGTTAAGACTCAATGTTGCAACATCACCACCTTGACATCAACATTGAACATACTTTGTTTTACCAAAATTCCAGCCAATCCAAGAACTAACAAAAGTGAACTTTAAGTCCTTGCTCACATAGTTGACTAATACTGATCAAGTTGGCCTTTAATCCTTTGACCAATAACACATCATCTAGTCTAGGAGCACCTGCACAGTTCAGCCTTCCCACACCCTTGATTTCTCCTTTGACACCATCTCCAAAAGTTACACAGCTGGAATAATGTTTAACATTCAACAACAAACTCTTCATACTTGTCATGTTCCTAGAGCAACCACTATCAAAATACCAATCCTCTTTGGCAGAACCAGTTAATGACATCTGAGCTAACAAACAAGTGGCACCATCCTTGGGAACCCATTGCTTAACACCAGTAGGACTATCCTAATTCTGTCTAGGTTGGGGATTACGTTGAGGATATCCATAGAGCTTGAAACAGAAAGATTTCAAGTGACCAAATCTTCCACAATAGTGACATCTCCAGCTTTAAAATTCTTCTCTGAATTGATTAACATGCCTTCTCTCTTGAGGATGTTTTCTGTTATACTGCTGAGGCTGCCTTCTGCTATAGTATTGAGACTGTCTCCTCCCATAGTATTGAGACTGTCTCATATGATAATGAGGCTGTCTTCTGTAATGATGATTAGGCTGTCTTTTCCCATGATGATGGGGCTTTCTTCTGCCATAATAGTGAGGCACAACATTATTAGGCCCATACATTTTCCCATAATGTTGAGACATAGGTTGGGACATGTTATGTTTATAATCTTTCCCATGGTGATGAGTCTTCTGATGAGGTACATATTGCTTGGGTCCTGACACATGAGCTTTCCCTTGATGTTGAGACATCTGATGGGATAAGTTCTGTTTGGTACCAGAAGAACTAGCATCTGAAGAAGATTTCTTTTCACCATTAAATCCTAGACCAGTCTTATCACTTGCTCCTTTTCCAGCCTGAAGAATTTCATCCAGAGTGTCAGTTCCACTATTCAACATTCTGATGGATTTGGACATTTGATCAAGCTGGGATTTTAACAACAGAACTTCATTCTCAAGTTCAGCTTTATCAGCCTTAAGCTCGATTATAATTTTCTTCTGCTTCTCCCTTTCTTGACAAACCTCTTCACTTTTCAGACACAACTCTTTATAGGAGGTTGCTAGCTCTTCAAAGGCCAGATCATCATCACTAGACTCTCCATCAGAATCACATATTCCAGTCAATGCCCTAACATGCTTGGCAGTCTCTTCATCACTCTCACTCTTAGTATCAGACCAGGAAACAGATAAACCCTTTTTCTGCTTCTTGAGATATGTAGGACATTCTTTTCTAACATGACCATAACCTTCACACTCATAGCATTGGACTCCTTTGTCAAGATTAGGCTTCTCCTCAGCTGTAGTTCTCTTGTTGATGCCAGACGAGATGTTCTTAACATTTGGTTTATAGTTCCTGTCCATTCTTTTTAATACCTTATTAAACTGTCTTCCTAGAAGAACAATGGCATGGGTCAGCTCCTTCTGAGACTCAGGACTATTCTCTTTCTCAGCATCTTCAGAACTAGATACCAAAGCTATGCTTTTGGTCTTCTTTTCAGGTTCCTCATCCATCCCTAATTCAAAAGTTTGAAGAGAACCAATCAACTCATCCACCCTCATCTTGCTGATGTCTTGAGCTTCTTCTATAGCAGTCACCTTCATTTTATATCTCTTGGGAAGGGATCTAAGAATCTTCCTTACCAGCTTCTCTTCAGTCATTTTCTCTCCAAGGGCACTAGAACCATTTGACAGCTCAAGAATATTCATGTGAAAATCATGAATGGTCTCATCATCCTTCATCTTCAGATTTTCAAACTTTGTTGTCAGCAGTTGAAGTCTTGACATCTTAACTTTGGAGGTTCCTTCATGGGTAGTTTTCAAGACATCCCAAGCTTCCTTAGCCACTTCACAAGTGTTGACCAACCTAAAGATGTTCTTGTCAATACCATTAAAAATGGCATTCAAAGCCTTAGAATTTCTAAGCGCAAGTTCATCTTCTTCCTTGGTCCACTCTTCCTCAGGTTTCAGCTTTGATGTTCCATCTTTTTCAACAATCACAGGATGTTTCCATTCCTTTAAAACAGCCTTCCAAGCCCTGCTATCCAAGGACTTCAAGATGGTAACCATGCTAGGTATCCAATAATCATAATTTGAGCCATCTAGAATAGGGGGTCTATTCACAAATCCACCAATATCCATGTCCATAGTACCAGAAAGTAACAGCCCTAGATCTCACCCAGATGCAGAGCAGGATGCCTGCTCTGATACCAATTGAAATTCTGGTATCAGATGTGTGATGTTAAGTGTGATGTCACAACAACACAATCTGCTATATGAACAAGGTAATAAAACAGTCAATCAACACAATGAATTATTCACCCAGTTCGGTCTAACTACCTACGTCTGGGGGCTACCAAGCCAGGGAGGAAAATCACTATTAGTAGTATTAAATTACAGACTCAACAATCCCAGTTGACAATCTCCTAACTTAATCCCTACCCAATGATACTTCTACCTAAGAACCTCTTAGATATGAGATACCACTCACTCCCCCTTAATCACCTCAGTGATACAACTCAAAGATTACAAAGTTCCCAACTTGATCTTGCTTAAAAGCTTTGATCAAGAACAATACTCTCTTGCTTAAAAGCTTTAGAGAGGACAATTACAACTCAAACAAACTATACCAATTCAAGCATGAATGGCGTACAAAACACAAACGAAAACTCTAACAACTGATACTCAGTATCACTCTATAGTCTTCGTCTCTTCCAAGTAGGGCTGTTGCTGCTTTAAATAGAAATTCAGACTTGGGCTTGGACTCCTTGAAAATCTCTGATTTGATTTGAAATTAAAATAGATTTTATTCTTCAAATCTTTTCATATCATTCAGCCCTAAAAATAGCAACAAGATCTGCTCCACATATGATTGCACCAGAAAATATCTTTACCAAGATGTTCGCCTGCAATCTCTCCACCAGATCTCTCAAAACAAACTGATACACGCAGCCCTAACAAAACACAACAGACTGATGTTCTGATGTTCTGTCAACTGATGTCAAGACATCATGTTTAACATCAGCACACAAAACTGCAACCCTAAATAACTTAACATAAACTGAAAGTTAAGAACTCATGTTAAGACATCAGACAATGACATCTTCAACAACAAAATTGTTTTACCAAAATTGCAGCCAATACAAGAACTAACATATAGCCATATCATAGCTATGATCAAGTATGGTTATCAAGGGCACTCATATCCAACAAACAGTTAGTCATGCAAAAACAGAAATGACTCAGGGCAAAAAACAAGGTGAACTCTCAGTCAATTTCAATCAAAAGACCAAACTCCACAAACAAATAGTATATAAACACAGATTGCTACTATGCAAAACAAAACAATATATTGAGGACATGCTTCAAATTTACACCCTTCATACAAAACCTTAATGCAAAGATCAACACATTTACACATATATTGGGCACAACATTAAAATGATAGTTTACACAAACTGAGTCTTTTCTAGACAGACAAAAGGTAGCAAGACAACATCAAACTTAGTATTTAAGAACATGTCTAGCCTTCATACATTGAACCAAAATTAAACCAGTGGGTTGCAACATAAAAACACTAAGCAATTACTTGCATACATTAGCAGTTCAAATAAACCAAATTCAGGCACATTAGTCAACCAAGAATCAATGGCAAGGCAGAGTGGTGCATACAAATGTAAACACATACATGAATAACAAATGTGTCAACCTTAATACAACAAGCATCATAAATAACAAAGTTTCAAAACCATGATTTTGAGTATACAAAATGATCATACACTGATGCTGACAGAAAAAATAAAATCAGTGCTACTTTAATGAGAATAACTTAACAGCATTCAGTCAAATATTAAACACACCAACAAAAGTGATAGATAAGTTCATCCACCATACAACTTATGAGCATATCAGAAATACATAGGGAACTAAAATTCATGAATCTCTCATCTCAAAATCACATCCAAGCACATATGACATACATAAGTAGGTTAACAAATTCAACCATCTAAGCTTGACAGTATAATACCAAAGTGAAACTTATATCCTCACAGCCAGCCAATGAACAAAAACATAATCATCATGGTGATATCTCAAGCATAATGATTAAACAAAAAGCAGCATACATGTATACTTCAACATATCAGTACAACAATCAAAGCCATTCCACTTCATGAAATCAGACCATGAGCAAGCAATCAACAAACTTAAGCACATATTAGCAAGCTACATATGTAAAGAACAACAAAATGCACATGACAAAATGATATCAGTTGAGCATGAACATTAAAAGGGAAATAATGGTTACCAAGTGGAGTAATGTCCACTGCACCTTCGAGTATGCTGAATGCTCTACTTCTGAACTAACAAGAGAACTCCAAAGCAAGCCTTCTCCTTCCTTGCTCGTGAAGCTTAGAACTCAGAAACTATTTGAGTATTTTGTGAAAAGTTGTCGGTGAGTTAAAGTGTTAAGGTGAGCTCCTTTTATAGGCTGAGCAGATGGGCTTTCGTTCTTTGAGTTCAAAGATCAAACACATGATATGCTTAGTAGAAAACTAGGGTTTGCAACGTCTCTTTACAAATTCAAACTTGGTCCACTTCTTGGAGACAAACGCGCTGCTCTGCTTGCACAAAAACCTCAGAAGTTGCAGGGTAAATTTCACGACTCAGTGCATTGCTTGAAACTCCTTCTCTGTTGTCATACGATAGGGTACCAAATGAGGCAATGGTTGGGATCACGCAAGGGTATTTGCAGGTGAGAGCAGGCCATATGCTGAAACGAGTAATTCCTCAGAGCTATTTTTAGTGAATCAAACCATTGAAAGCTCAAACGGGAATTGGTTTGGAATTCAAAAGTAAGAAAACGCACCAAGGAATTGGGTTATAGAAGTGATTGAGATGAGTTTGATACAACTTGGTCTTGAATTTCCTCTTCTCTTCTGAAATTCGCAAACACGACAAAGGAGAAGAACAAGCTTTGGTTGTTTTGCTTCCTTGCTAGTCCACGCAGCGTCCCTTCATTGGTCAGAGAGGCAAAGTTGAAAAGTCAAAGCACATTGCCTGATTCCTATTGGTCCTCAGCCAATGAGTTCATTCCAATATAGTTTGTAACATGAATTTGCAACGTTAGGCCTATGATGATGGGCTTATGAGAAAATATTTTTAGAATTGGTTTTCTCTTCCTCTTTTTTCTTTGTTATAAAAAAAGAAATGGTTTAGAAAGGTAAATAATAGGTGAATTTGGTAATTTAATAGTTATGGTTTAGGAGAAAGGATATTCACAAATAGAGAAATTGGATAAAATTTGGTTAATAAATGACTATTGAAATTGGTTAGGAATTAAAAAATGACAATTGAGGGTGAATAAAATGGATAGAAATTTTCTATGGAAAGGATCATGGAGAGGGTTATGGAGATATCTCTTTGAAATGAGAGACTTGCTTGATCCAATGCTCCATCCAAAATCTTGATTAATCACCTCTTGAACCTTCTTGAGATAAAACCTGATTCACAAATGAAACAAACACAAACAAAAACCTGACAAAAGGGTTAGCTATGCAATATGATTGACCTAATATGACATGCAAGAGATCAATGAATTTAAGGGTAAAATTTGGGGTACAACAATAAGCAAAAATCATCCCGGTGGATTGGAAGTATCAAAGTACAATCCAGGCAAAAGTTAGGGATTAATGGCAAGTAGCTACGTCTGACGAGGTTAAATCCCCAGCAGTAATGCCATCCATTAGGAAAACTCCAATCAAGGTCATCTTCGACAGAAGATTAGGATGTCCAGAATTCAAAGTTGGTAGAAGGATAACGGTCGTTATGTTTCAATGTAGCCCTTTTCCCTTAAATTACCATTTTCTAACTTTGTAAATACTCTATGGGATCACGCGCTCGGCTGATTTCCATCCTATCAATAAAATTTGAGCCCTAGTGCTTTTGTTTGCAATTCTTATTTGTTTTAACTTTACAGAATAATTTTTTTTAACATGATCAACGATTCTTGAAATAAAACAAAAATGAATTTACTTGTCAAAATTTTTCTGCTTTTAAAATAAAGATGGCAATTCTTTTGACTGTTGAACATCGAAAGAACATTGATTGCTTCTCCGAAGGTGGTTGAACCTCAAAGTACAGAATCGAAGTACTCCTTTTAAACTAGTATGCCTGAATGAAGGATCAACTGTGTCAGAGACCATGTTTCATCTGACATCCCCGACAGAGTACGTATCTCTTAATACCGATTGAACAATTCTTTCTCCCCACAGGGACTGTCTCTCCTATGCAAGGTAGGATTGCTATTTTGGACCAGTGATACTTTTTATTCCCCGCAGTGGCCAAGTATCCAGTCGTATTCATCTATTGGTCTATATGTCGCATCAGCTTTGTCAGCATATACATCCATACATCATGCATTATTGATTCATACTCATGTTCATATTGCATCACTATCACTCTGGTCAGTCTTATCCCCAAGTGATAAAAGTCCTCTCAATCGAGTTATCAGTTTTTTCCTCGTCATAAATGTTTTGTCTGAACAATCTCTCCCCAGTTTATTTCTGGATTGGAGACGGTCCTCGACCACTTTGGTAACTTGAACCTCTGAAAGGCAAGAAGACATTTAACAAACGTCACTCGTCACCATTGAAGATGATGTTCTCGCTTTCCCGGATTAAGGAAAATTCCCATAGAAAGCCTCGCAACCAAAGACTCTCAACAACACATTGATTTTTCTCCCATGAAAGTCGATGTTAATGAAGTCATCAGCACCTCAAAATTGGATTACGTCACATGGAATTTCTCCGAAAAGATCTCGAAGAAAAGTATGATGTAACATCCCCAAACAGAAAGCAGTCTTTCAAGAGACTCGTTTTTCCCCAGTAGAGTCAAAAAATGGCGTCTCCAACAGAGAAGTTTGAACACCTCTACAACTCAGACGAATGAGTTCCCCAACAAGTCTGACATCAAAACTATTTCCCATCAAATGGCATCTCCCCAAGAAAATTCAGCGAGAAGTTTAAGGAAAACCACTACACATAGCGTCCCTTGTCAAGAAAGAAACATGAAAAAAAAACTGAGACCAGTTCCATGGCTGAAGACCAGGATCGAGAGGAAGTTTATTGACAAAAGAAACTAAGACCAGTTCCGTGGTTGATAACCCATATCGAGGGGAAGTTTATATCAGAAACTGAGACCGGTTCCTTGGCTGAAGACCAGGATCGAGGGGAAGTTTATTTATCAAGAAACTGAGACCAGTTCCTTGGCTGAAGACCAGGATCGAGGGGAAGTTTTACCCTTTTTTAAGTAATACTGCTTAGCAAAAGAAGATGGATGAGCAAACTACCATTCATAACCACCATCAAAATTTCGGGTATTCCGATATTTAATCCCCTTGTACCCCGAATTCCCGAATACCTTCGCCATTCACACCTTAGGGTCCAAAAAGATTAAATAGGGGCATCTGTCATACCCAAAATTTTGACCACCAAGATTTCCCATCATTGTGTAAGACATCATCACAATATGGATATACTTCCATGCCTCATCAATCTCCTCAAAGATGTTAGAGCATTCACCACAATCAAGAATTAGGATTTTAAGCCCTATCAGAGCACTTAGACAAAGGATCAATCAAGGAATGACATGATCTTCAACTTGTCTAACCTCTCAAACACCTATAAAGGATCAAGAGGACTCCCACATCAAGAGTCAAGCACAAGGTTGCAACATTCCAAGTGGATCAAGCCTCAAGATCGACAGTGTCACCAAATTAGGGTTTTGGTCGACTGAGGCCTCCAGATGAGAATTTTCATCTAGGCATGATCCAATGCTTCAAAGAACAACCCAACATACTCCAAGGGACCTCATGGACTCAATCATCAAGTCAATTTAACCTCAGGGGATGCATTTACCACAAATCAGGAATTAGGGTTTCTTGACCTAATTCGCCCTTAAGTTGACTTTTGGGACAAAACCTGAGCCAAGACCTCAAGACATGATTTGAGGGCCTCAAATACACCACATTGATCCATTTTCAATAATGGATTTACCTAAGAAACTTGATTCACAAGTTTCAATTTCATCTGGACCACAATTAGGGTTTCGAGGAAAAAAGTCAACTGTACCTTTGAATTTTGACCAAGATATGCTCCCAAACCATGGGACATGATTCAATACACCCTATAACACCTATGGAATCCATCCATTAGGTTTGATTTAGGTCAATACTTGATTTCACAAAGGATCGCATAGTTTGGATTTCATCCGATAAAAAGTCAACTGTGACAAAATCAAGTTTGACTTTTTGGGATTTTCCACAAATATGGTTCCCTTAAGTCAAAAACAATGTTAATGTATGATATTGATCATCATACATCAAGAAAAATCAAGAAAAGTGAGGTTTCTTGTAAAAGGGGCAACATTGAGAAACCAAAATTTTTCTAAGTTATGGAATAAAAGTGGTTTTGGTACCAACTTCCAAGGACCATAACTTGAGATCCAAGCAACCATTTTGGGTGATCCAAAGCTGGATTTGTAGGTCTTGCTACACTCTACAAAAGCTTCAACCACCTTTAACTCCAATTCCTTATGGATTTTAAGTTATGGAGTGATCAAAATGACAAAAACATGAAAATGCACTTTTTCCAACACTTAGTGAAAATTTGCCTAAGTTACCAGCCTTGAGCATCAATGTTCATGAGGATTTTTCAGTTGGATCCAAATAGTTTCAAAACAAACTATGATCACACATGTTTTGTATCATATGAGGGCTTTCTAAAAAGCACAAGAGCCTCCCATAACCCAACCTGAGTAGGGATATATGAATCCCTCAAAATCACCATTTCCAACTGTCTTGGACAAGGCAGATTTTGGCAGATTTTGGCATTTTGCTCGATTTGGAAAAATTGAACAACTCAGGGCCTTGTCATCCATTTGGACACATGTGAGGATAAAACAAAAGGAGAATGATCTGACCCCGAAGCCTCTAGAGTCCAAGAATCTACACTTAGCCATACCAAACCTAAAAAGACTAAAAAGGTGCCAAGACTCCAATTTTGTTTCAATGCATTTAATGGATACACCAAAGTGGTATGGACTGACACATTCCTAACTGAATGAGTCAATGATCAGCACCGAATCAAAGGATCATAGGCCTGTGCCCTAACCTCAAGTCAATGGCTAGAGGAGACTTGAGATTCCTTTTGCTCAACATTGGCCAAAGGCTTGCTGCAGCTGCCATTCGCTATTGCTTGCAAAACAAACTTGCTCTACTATAAATAGAGCTCATTTGTGCTCAGTTTGAGTACACCAAATCACTACAACTGATGTTTTCCTCAAAATCTCTCTCTTTAGGCCAAAATGCCTTCTTTTGCAAGTCATCTCTGAGTTTTTGAGTTAGAGAGCAATTCCACCACAGCTCATGATCCAAACACATCCAATATGTCATATCTAAGCTGTTCAAATACTCACTTGTGACCTGAAACACGAAAATCACAAAGTCCACTTCCAAAACCTCAAAATTGGACTTTTTTGCATTTTTCAAGCCATTTCTTGATTCAGTCACTTCCAAAACCAAACAAAGCCTCAAACACACTCCAAATATCATCCTCAAACTGTCCCAAATGGTTCCCCTCATCTAGAACACCATTTGAGAGAGTTGTCACATTAGTCACTTTTGCCCCTTTTGCAAGAAAGTGCCACAACTTGTTCCTGAGGATTCCAGCTGGTTCTAATCATTCTAAAAGCTTCTAAGGGATCAATTGAGAGTGTCCAAAGCATCAAACAACTTCTGGCACAAGGAACTTGGCAGATATCACAAAAAGCTCCAAGAGGTAAGTGCATGACAACTTGAACTCTTTGAATTATGCATTCCTTTGATATCCATTGATCATAAACATCTCATACATGTTGTATATGTTGTGTTTGAACCAATTTGCCATGTAATTCTTGCATGTACCATGAGATAGCATAGAACATGCAAAAATAGGCCTATTTCAAAACCACTATCGGATTTTGAGGAGGAAACATTTTCTGAAAATTCCAAGGGTACCATTGGATTCCTCATGAAATTCTAGGTCAGATGCACCTAAATTTTGCCCCAATCCATGGAGAAATGAGAAAGTTAGAGGCTTCGCGTAAATTACCCAAAAGCTTGCCTTGCCCAGGCCTAGAAACAAGGCATGCCTTATGAATTAATGGGGTGGTTTTGATACACGGATATATCACCATCCCAGTGGTAGCGTGCATGTGTGTTTGACTTGATGGTCGTGGGTTCAAACCCCACCCAGCCCATTTTTCCCATTTTTTTTGTTTTTTTCCTATTTTTCCATATTTTCATGTTTTTATTAATTAATTGAAAAATTAATTTCTCTCTCAATTTTAATTATTTTTTATTGATTCTTTTTTTGAAAATTCACAAAAAACATTAAAATATTTTATTACATGAAAATTTCACAAAAATATTATTTATTTCATATATTTGGTATTTTTGTAAAGAATTATATTTTTATTTGTTTTTAAACATTAAAAATATTTCTTTCTCTTGGTTTTTGCAAAATTCAAATGATTTTTAAATCATCCCATGAATGAAACATGATATTCCAAATATAAATAAAAAATCACAACCTTTTTCTTCATATATTTGATTATTTTAATTGAATTTTTATTCAATTAAATTACATTTTAAAACCAAAAATTAGGGTTTTGATCACTATCACCCTAACAAATATTTTCAATCATTGTGGGCCTCTAATAGAGTGTAAGACCCAACCCCCTTTGTAAATATAAATAATTTTGGGCCTCAGTCATTGTACAAGTCCCACTGTGTTTTTAAAAATCTCGGCGCGATCGTTGTTTTTCAAAACATTTTCATCTGGGTCTACCCTTGTGTTGTAAGTCCCATTTCTTTTCTTTTTTAAACCTTTGGGCCTCTTCTTGAGTTGTAAGACCCATCCCTGTGTACAGAAAACCTCTTTGGGCCTCAGTCATTATATAAGCCCCAGTACAGTTTACAAAACAACGGTACGATTACTGTTTTTCATCTGGTTCTCTCCTTGAGTATAAGCCTCAACAATCTTTTCAAAAACAACTTCCCTCTTCATTTAGGTTCAAATCCCTAGTTGTTATCAAAACTTTCTTTAATTTCTTGAACAACTAACCATACACCTGTTACAATGGAAGCTTGCTCGCCTGTAAGTTTTTATCAGCTTTCATTTACTTGCTTTCATATATATATATATATATATATATATATATATATATATATATAACTGTATTGCTGGAAGCTTGCTCACCTGTAAGTCATTCTTTCATCTCTTTTTAAATACATGTCATATATCAACTGTATATATACTTGTATATTTGCTTAGAGTTTTTCCCGTCAACGAGGTCTAGAACTAGGTAAAGCCACTTGGTCACTCTTTAATACAGTCAAAACTAGATCCCCATAGGATTTCCAGATACAGTCTTGCCTTCTCTTGGGCTTAAACAATATGGAACAAAGAGAAATGCATTATTTCCGGTGAAACTTTTCTCAGACTGTCACTATTAGAAATTGTCAAAGAAGTTCATTTCCCCAGAGAGGATTAATTCCCGGTGAAACCTCTCTTGAATTTCTTCAAACCCTAAAACTGTTCATTAAAAAAAGGATTATTCTCGGTGAAACTTTTCTTGAACTTTTCTTAGGTTTGGGACCTACAGGCTTCCTAAAAGCATCCCCGCCTCCTCTTGGGCTTTGTACAAGGACCGTCCGACTTCTTAGAAGTTCTCATGCCTCCTCTTGGGCTTAATACAAGGACCCTGAAGACCTCTTAAAGGTATAGGACAAAACTTAGTCATCCTTTGCTAGAGCAGTCTTTCTTGAGTCAAAACCTCAGACCAATTTAGGGTTGATTCTCATCCCTTAAACACCTGCCACCTCTTGGGCATCATACAAAGATAAACTCTTCTATACCAGTAGACTTGGACAGTCTAAAACCTTCTTGGATCTCAAAGACCTTCTCAAGTTCCTTACAAACATAGGAGAAACCCTGGTCATTTAATCAATCTCCAGTAGAGTTAAAACTCATGGGTTATAAACCCAGTCTTTATCCTAAATTACCCCCAGCCTGGGTCAGCTTGCTATCGGTATAACACTATCCCAAATCAGAACCTCAAGGCATCTGATATCTCGACCCTTCTATAAACCCTCAGCAAGAGGTGATTCCCCATTTGGACCTGCCTCTAGATCTCAATAATCCTCAGTAAAGATAGCCTCCTCTTAGGCTTTGTATAATGATTCTTCCTTCCCTCAGCAAAGTCAGCCTCCTCTTGGGCTTTGTACAATGATTTTCCCCCAGCTGAGCTAACCTTTTCAAACTCTCTTGTTGAGTAAATTACTTTTCAAACTCTCTTATTGAGTCAATTACTTTTCAGACTCTCTTGTTGATTCAATCACTTTTCAGACTCTCTTGTTGAGTCAATCACCTTTCAATACTCTCTTGTTGAGTCAACCCTTTTAGCCTCAATCTTGGGCTTTGTACAAGACAGATAAAACCACTCCCTTGTTGAGTCAATATTTTTTCAGCCTCCTCTTAGGCTTGGTATAATGATTTCCCCTAGCAGAAGTTAGCCTCCTCTCAGGCTGTGAATAATGATTTCTCCAGTTTGGTCAGCCTCAATCTTGGGCTTTGTACAAGACATATATAAGCTTTCTACAACAAAGTCAAAATCTTCATAACCTTCTCTTAAGCTCTGGATAAATATTTTCCCCAGCGAAGTCAATATCTCCCGGCCTTCTTTTAGGCATTGAGAAATAATATCCCTAAGCATAGTCAATCTTCTTTTCAGCCTTAATCTTGGGCTTTGTACAAGACACATACAAACCTTCCTCAGCGGAGTCAAAATCCCTTTTAACCTCAATCTTGGGCTTTGTACAGACAGCCACAATCTTTCCCCAGAAAAGTTGAACTTTTAGCCTCCTCTTAGGCTTTGTAAAAATATCCCCCAAAGAGTCAGTCTCTTTTAGCCTCAATCTTGGGCTTTGTACAAGACATATATAAACACTCTCTTGTTGAGTCAGTCTTTTCCAGCCTCCTCTTAGGCTTTGTATAAGGACTTCCCCAGTGGAGTCAATCAATCTCTTAGCTTCAACCTTGAGCTTTGATCAAGGCACACAAAAATCAACGTCCTCTCAGAGAAAAATCAAAATCTCTATGTAGGAAGACATTTCTCTGTGATATCACATATCAAAACAGATAACTCAAAACAAACCCTAATCCCAGATAACCGCTGTAAGTGGCACACTTGTTGATTCAAATATCCAAGCTGTCATCCATATTTTATCCTGGAAAATCCTCTCTGTCATCTAATTACTGTAAGTGGCAAGCCTCTGGATTATTTACATCCATGCCACTGTCCCTCTCTTAGCATGAAAGATTCCTAAGGAAAATGGCATTGCTCAACACTGAGTTAAAGTTTTCTCCTTCAGGACAAATCCCCTATAAAGGAAATTATGGCATTGCTGGATTCTCATATCCCAGTTAAAGTAATCCTCCTTTATAATTTGTCACCCAACAACTGTGATAAACAGACAAGATGTCTCCCCTTTAGAGATGACACGTTCTCTCTCAGTCAAACCCTTTAGCTTTAATCTTGGGCTTTGAACAA
Source organism: Lathyrus tuberosus (assembly GCA_022829125.1). Classification (NCBI taxonomy): domain Eukaryota; kingdom Viridiplantae; phylum Streptophyta; class Magnoliopsida; order Fabales; family Fabaceae; genus Lathyrus; species Lathyrus tuberosus. The sequence continues at coordinate 1,616,003 of JALAZF010000403.1, read as the reverse complement.
GACACAAATACTTCTTTTAGCTTCAATCTTGGGCTTTGAACAAGACACCAAAACATCATTTTCCTTCCTTAAAATAGGAGGAACTACGATTGCTCTGATTTCCCTGTTTCTTTAAACGGGAATACGTAGGCATAAGATTGTGAAATCTTAGCGAGCATACCACTAAAAAAAACTTTAGGTCCAGTACCTTCATACATGCCAATCAAAACTAAGGTCCAGTACCTCACCAAAATTATCAAAAACTCTCTCTCTCTCTCTCTCATATTTCCCAAGAAACTTTTCCAACCCATCAACAGATAAACACCATCAAGTACAAAGCAGAACCTAAAACTAACAACCTATGGATAACCACATATAGGATGGGTAACTGACAACTCCCCATTGTATAACCTGACCCCGAACTCTCCGAATCTCTTTAAGCGTTTGTTCAGTTAAATATTCGCGTGCAAGGTTAGTTTTAGATAGCTTCCCTTTCCCTTCCAGCTTCACGGGATAAATAAGAAATCAGAAAGTAGCACCTCTTCCTCCTACCATTGCGGTGAGGAGGAACCCACAATTCTGCGATAAGGTGGTCGCGTCACCGATAAAAATCGTACGCTACAAGCACCTTTGCACACACTTTGGTCATTGATTCTACAGTATTCTAGCAGCATGTGGAATATTCTAGACATCTCTAGACATCTCAAGACTATTCAAGACATTTTAAGTGCATTTATTCTAATGCATCACTCTAAAGTAAGTGCACCATGTTCCTTGATTTCCAAGTATGTGGACCGTTGGATGTTGGAGCTCACAATGGGATTGTTATCGAGTTGATCCTAACTAATCGAGTTAACCTCTTGACTCAGTGAGTCAAGTGTAACTAACTCCTAGCCTAATTCCAAAGCACCCAAAGCTAGCTCATAGCCTAGTCCCTAACCTCTCACACTCCCAACCAAAACTTTATATAAACAAAGCTTCACTCATTTTTCAAGGATCCCAATCACTCTCAATCATTTTACACATATCTCTCACATTTCACTCTCAATTCTCTCACATTCTCTCTGAAATTTTTCTGCAACTTCTTCATCTTCATCTACATTTTCTTCCCTAAACCACACTAGAGCTCAATTCCACCATTAAAGAGTAGCAACTTTCACATTGAAATTGCTTTCTCTTGAGCTTAAGCCTCCATCAATTGGCATTTCTTGATTGGATTTCTAGAATCACATCTAATTCTACTTCAATTCAAGTGTTCATATCAATCAATTCTGTGTAAATTCGATCTTGGTGCATTTTCGAGTTTTTGCTCGGTTTCGCTACGGTTTGAAGTGCAAGAGCATAATTCTCTGGTTTTCTTGGCTTCTTCTCTCTAAATTTCACTCACAACAATCACCAAGCCAATTCTCCGGCTTGTAGGTTGGTAGATCTTAATTTACTCACTATTTCGATCCTTTTCGTGCGTTTACGATGTAATTTCGACCTTTTTTCGGTTTGATTTGCCATGAGATTGTTTGATCTATGATCTTCATGTTAATACTTTCAATTTGTGTTTAATTTCTCATACATGATGTAATTTTCGTGCACAAATGTAAACCATAGCATGTGGATGTTTAATTAAGTGGTTAACTGCTGGAAGCACTTTTGGAAAATTGATTTTTAGCCCCTGCTGCAGTGTTAATCGATTAACACTTTGCAGTGCAAAAGTGTTAATCGATTAACCAATGTAATTTTGTTGTTTTTCAAGTGTTAATCAATTAACACTTTGCAGTGCAAAAGTGTTAATCCATTAACACTGAACCAGAAGGCCATTTTCATGCTTTTTCAAGTGTGTTTGCCATGCTTTCTTCTTCCAACTTCCATAGATTGATATGCTTGATTATTATGGATGTTTTAAGTGTCATTTAACTTCTGTTTGAAGCATATTCATGAACTTTTGATGCATTATTACGATTATTCAATTGGTACATATTCTTGGCATTGTATGAACATGAACATTCTTGCACTTTCTTTGATCACATGATACATGATTTGTGTCGCATTTTTAATGTCATGTGGTACTGTTTTGCAATCTATTTCATTAAGTTTGTTCTTCATGGATAAGCTTAAGCTTGTATAATCAATAATGCACCCTTTACTTTAACGATTTTTCAATTCATTTTCGAAAATTATTAGCATAATCCTCCCTTTTGATTAAATAATTGAAACTTCATTTCGATTATTGATCCTCTCTTTGGCGCTTCTCTTTAGGCTTCCTTTAGAGCTTTCTTTCTCTCTTCTCCCATGGAGTGAGAGATTCGCACGACTTACTAGAGCACGACACTGGAGCACTGTAAAAATTGGCGTTGTTATGCTGTCCGTGTCAATTTCCACATTATACTTTGAGCGCTAGAGAAGGAATGAGGATGGAGTCTATCCTACCCTCATTCTGACTATTTTTTGGTAAGGGCGTCTTGTCCTTCCACCGAGAATAGTCAACTCTATCCTCAAGCTATAGTGTTTTCTCAATTCCCAATCGAGTCGATCCTTGATCACTCTTGCATCTTTCAATCTCTCATTTGATCAATCATCTTTTTTCTTGGTTAAAGATCATTGTCACCTTGGGTTAGCAAACATTTTTTGTTTCAATACTTTCCTTTTCTGTTGGTCAATCATTGCTTAATGATTCCCCAGAAGAGTATCATTCTTTCTCTGGTTGATCATAGTCATACTGTTAAAACCAATTCTCTATTTCTCATACAATTGCACTCTTTCTTCGGTCAAACACAGTTTTACCTGTTAAATACCGAAACCCTAGCGGGGTTCGCAAACTTATCTTGGTTCTTCTCCCTTTGATTGGTTAACCACTGTCTGTCAGTTAAAACACCAATTTTCACTTCTTCTCAGTTAACCACAGTCTATCTGTTAACATACTGAGTTTCTCTTGGGTTAAACACCTTCTCTTGGTTAATCACCCATTCTTTTCAGTTGACCACAGCCAGTCTGTTAATATACCAAAATTCCCTCAGAGTTAAACACCTTCTCTTGGTTCATTACTCTTTTTTGGTTCATCACAGTCTGTCTGTTAACACCAACTCCTTTGTCCCATAGAGTTTCTAAATCTCTCTTTCTCTTCGGTTAACCACTGCCAGCCAGTTAATATACCGAGTTTCCTTATTCTCTTGGTTTTTACACCATCCCTTTATTTGTTTCCCAATAGGGTCGCTTACCCTCTGATCCCTAGCAAAATTCTTTGATCTTTTCTTCCCCAGTGGAGTCCTTTCTATTCCTTTTACTCCTTTATCTTCTTTGTTTTGACACCACCCTTGCACTTTATCCACAGCTCAGTCGCTATCTTTTCTTTGCACTTCTTTCCTGGTTTTGACACCAATTCTTTTCCATCCCCAGCGGCTTTTTCTCTACTTCTTTTGCTCTTGGTTTTGACACCACTTTCCTTTTCTTTTTTCGTCTTAGTTCCCCGAACTATGGAAGCTATGATTCTACATTCTTTCGAATGTATGATACGTAGGCACGAGATCGCGATGACCTTGGCGAGCACACTTCCACCTTCTTCCATTCCCTCTTTTTTTTCCCTGGTTCTATGAACTACGGAGCTCTGATTTCCTTATTGCACTATGAGGGTACGTAGGCACGAGGGCCCTAATCCTCTGCGAGCACTTTCTTTCTTTCCTTTATTTCTCTTCTCCCTCATCTTCTTTTAGCTATAAGCCTTTAGATAGATAACCCAAATAAGCCTAGAAGCAAGCGAAATGGTTCTCGTCGAGTATAACGGATGCGTAAGGTGCTAATACCTTCCTTTCGAATAACCGACCCCCATTCCCGTTTCTCTTCCCCTTGGGTTTTATCAATATTTTCCCTGTCCTTTGGGACTAAATAAAATTGGGTGGCGACTCTGTGTTATCTTTGAGTGTGCGATTCACTCAGGTATAAACCAGCCATCTTCACCCTTGCCTCACGAGAGATTTTCATTATAACCACTTCATGATTACAATCTCTTATGCTTCTGTATAAGTCTTTTACACTTGCTCAGACCAACTGTCTGAGACTTTCTTGCTTAGAGCACATGTCTAAGACTTTCCTTGCTCACACCCTCTGACCGAGCCAACTGCTCTAAAGGTCCTCTGGTTGAGACTTACCCTTTCTTAGAGCACATGTCTAAGACTTTCCTACTCACGCGCTCTGACCGAACCGCCTGCTCTTCTGGCCATCCAGACTGAGACTTCCTTACTCAAGCAACACTTGAGACTTCCTGCTCACCCCCTCAGACGAAGACTTTCACTTGCTCAATCAGACTAGCTGAATAAGACTTTCATAGCTCAAGCACTCAAGCAATGAGACTTACATGGCTTAAGCATCTTGGCTCAAGACTTGTTGCTTGAATCCCAATGAGACAAGACTTTTGTTGAAGCACATGGCAAGATACTTTGATCTAAACTACTCAAGGCTCAGCAGAATAGAGAACAAGGTGTACATGATACAAGTATCAGGGGTACGGGAAATCACCATAACAAAGACCTAAAGCTCTTAATATTTCTAAGATATTCAATGGTAAGAAATCTTAAGGCGTTTACAATTACAACCTACAATAGAAACTCAACATATTACAATAGAGTTGATAATTGTTTGATCTTGCTACTCCTTCGTCTGAAGAATCATTATTAAAATTCAAAATTGAATCTTCAGCCATATTTATAGCCTTTGTAGAAACTATCCGTTGAGGAAGTAATTTGATCAAGTGTTTTTGCCTTTGCCCCATAATACAAGAGATGTTGAAGATGGATGCACAGCAAGTTGTGAATCCAGTGTGCAACACGTTTAACCTTTGAGTCTTCAAGAGGTCCTGTACTGATAGATCCATTGAGAGCAGATATCCGTAGAGCATGCCAACCTTTCTTGAGCCTTGCAATCTTGTAGACTTTAGCTGACAAACTGATAAGATAATACAGCTTGCTTTCTGCAGTATGGACAACCACAACTTTATCACCAACTCTGAATGGTACCAGATGTTGATATACAATTACCAAGTGTAGTAACTCGTCTGAATGCTGAGGTCTTCGACTCAGAGTCTGCGTCAAGCCACACTAGCAATTGTTCTTCAGACTCTGCCACCAGAAGCTAGCAATGAAGCAACTCCCAAGCGTGTATAAGTAAAATAGATTCTGATTATTTATATACAAGAACAAGAACCTTCATAAATAAAATACACATCAAATAAACCATTGTTCTTTCAATACTTTTGTTATCATTAAAACTAAAAGAGAATATGTCATGAACAAATCTTGTTCTAACAATCTCCCCCTTTTTTGTGATGACAAACACAAGTAATTAAAAGATTATGTTGGGCATTTAATTTTCTCTACAACAACAGGGTATGAGGTTTGTAATCTCCCCCTGAGTCTGTGATAAGTTCAAATTATAGCTATTTTTGTATATAAGTTTTGTTGCATTTATCGATACTTTTTGTTAATATCGTTCGAATAAACCCCGTTTTGTTTGTAAATACGTTTAGTTTAGGTTATAGAGTATATTTTGCGTATCATGTAAATATCATTGAGTTTAATTGATTTTATCTCATTTTTGTAGGCATTCAAGCAATTATATTTTGCTATTGTTGTATAGAGCATTGAATAAGCTTTCCAGCACTTCCAACCGTGCGTCAATCCGAGTTACAGTTCAGAAGTTGTGGTCAAAATAAGCGTTGGTTTGCTGTCAAGTTCGCTTTGCGAACTTTCCAGCGAATGTTTGCTTTGCGAACTTCCCAGCGAATGTCCTAGAATTATGGCAGTAGAAAAATGGACCAAAGTTAGCATTGCGAACTTTCTAGCGAGTATTCGCTTTGCGAATAAAATTTCGCACTGCGAACTTCTGCAGAAACGCAGAGGCGGTTTAGCTGTTCTGAGGCATTTAAGTGCCAATTTTTGGAGTTCGCTTTGCGAATAAAAGTTCGCTTTGCAAACTTGGCGGATTTTGAAATACTATTTAAGTCATTTTAGTCAATTTTTAGGTTATGGTTTTGGGGTGTTTTGCTCTGAACTCCATCAAACACACTCCTGAGTAGATTTAGCTTAGAAACAACACTTGGAGTGTATATCTTGACGATCCGAAGTCGAATCCACTTCAATCGGAGTTGACAAACCGTGAGATTTGTGTTCTTCTTCCTTCCTCTCTATGTATGTTTCATTTTTTGGGGTTTTGTGTGTAAGTTTATCTTGATTGTATGTATATTTATGGATCTTTGTATAAAATCTCTTTTACAACTCTTAATCGATGTCATCTTTGATTTAATCTTTATCTTAATGGGTTTGATTCGCTATAGACATATACTTTTTGAACTCGACCTAAGATGTATGTCTATTGGCTGTGGGAAGTGGTCAAATATTCACGTGTGTGTATCGATTCTTAATGCTCCGCGTTGTTGAGTTGCGTGAGACATCACCTCTGAGAGAATGCGGTTGATCTCTCAACTTTTGCGTTAGACATAACCTCTTGTTGTGAGCGATACGTGGGGATTTTGACGAGTGATTTAGGTAGCGTGCATTTGATCCATATATTTTTTAGTGCTTGATGGGTAGAATGAAATACAACTCCTGACGAGTTTTCTAGTGTCTTAAGATTGTATTTATTTTCATGGATTGTGTTTTTTTTTCCTTTTGCATCTTTTATCCCAAACCATTTAAACCCAAGCTTTGAGACATAGAGATTGTCTAACGACATTTTTTCCCTCGAACCGATCTCTGTGGACACGACATAAATCCCAGAGGGAATTCTTCCAAAAATAAATATTTTTACTTTCCGTTTTACCGCTCCAATAAAATGGCGCCGTTGCTGGGGATTGGTTTTGATATTGAGTTGCATTGCGATAGTTTCGATATTTTGGAGCTTTGTACATAATTGTTTATATTGTATATATGCTTGTATAGATGCTTGTTTTGCTTTTATTTTCCATTATGTTTGTTCAAGTGTTGTATACATTTTGTTCCCGTAACATTTGTTCAAGTGTTTGGTTAGGACACTTGCTTTTGGTTTGGGCGGTTAGGCATCACCATGGCATGAAGGAAGGAAGTTATTAGCTAAGCATTGTAAAAGCGTTGAGCTTACGACGTAAAACAAGCATGTTTTATCGTTTTTTGTTTCGTTACTACTTTTTCATTCTAGCTTAGGTATTGTGGTGAACATTCATTAAACAAGTTGTACTCGGATTTTTCGTAAATTCTCAAATCTTCACTTTACAACTTGTTTAATCCAATTTCACCCGGTCTTTTAGTTTGTTTATATTAATAGTTTTTGTGTTTGTCTAAGAGCTTGTTTTGAGTAGCTTGAGGAAATTTAAGGTGATGTTCCAAGTTTGATCGTTTCAACTTGCGGATGTATGTTAATGATATTGTTAAGTTTTGTACATGTCCAAGGTATGTGTTTATCGCTTTCTAGACTTTAGCATATTCATGATACTTAGGCATCTTACAAACTTCCATGCCATTCATTCTTTTGTATACTTGTTCTTGTTGTGAATCACTTTAGTTCCCACCCTTTTTGTGAGGTAGCTTTCCATTGTTCATATATGCACGGAGTACCAACATTCTTGTTCTAACTAGATTTTATTATGCTTAATCTGTTGTTTGTGTTGATTATGTGAAAGCATGAAAATGATCAAGGCATTTTGTTTCATTTTGAGCACAACTACCTAGCCAAATAGTCATTCACCTTGTGAGCGTGTGATCATTCGTAACCCCTTTGTACATTTCTATCATTATCCATGTTGTTTGAACATAAGGCTTGTCTATGAGTATTGAATTCACTTTTTGTATGGATTTTGATTGATTTTTTTTTCTTGAACCCTCAACTTTGTGTTGTTGTATGAATTTTTACCTTGCCTTAGAAAATAGGGAGTTTTCACATGATAATGTGGTTGAATTCAAGTTGGGGAGAGAATGATTGTTTACTCATTGGTTGGTTTCTATAAGGTTGAAAAAGAAAAGAAAAGAAAAGAAAAAAAAAAAAGAAAAAAAAAATCCTTGAGAAAGGAAACAAAAAGAGTTCAAATAATTTTGCTAAATAAGTATTGTGTTTTGTGTAACACTTGGGATTTTGGAAGAAGTTGATTGGAAGTTTGTGTTTGCGTCTTTGTGAGTTGATCATTCCCTTAGGTTTAGGCAAGTTTTTGTGTCAATTACCTTTAGAAATTTCCCCTTGTTTGTTTACCCGACCACGCTTTAACCTTAAAAGCCCTTGTGATTCTTGCCTTTGTATGTTCAATGTGAATTTTTGGATGAGTGCATAATTTAGTCTTTTGTTTGCAAGATTGTTGTGTGAGTGAAAAGTACCTCATTTTGTGTTTTTCATCTACCGATGATTATTTTTGCTAGGTGTGATTCACGTTTGAACTTGTGTTGTTTTAGGATGTCTGGTATGATTTTTGTATTTTGCATTTTTTCGTGACTATGTTATCGTCGTAGTTTAGTGGTAAGTATTTACTTTGTGTGTACCGTTTTTCATTTGAACCATTCATTTGTTTCCGTTTTTCAAAACCTGTTGATTCGTGATTCTTTGGTTATCACTCGGTTTCTTTGAGTTGTCTAATTCTTGTTCGAGGACAAACAAGTTTAAGTTGGGGAGAGTTTGATAAGTGCAAATTGTAGCTATTTTTGTATATAAGTTTTGTTGCATTTATCGATAGTTTTTGTTAATATTGTTCGAATAAACCCCGCTTTGTTTGTAAATACGTTTAGTTTACGTTATAGAGTATATTTTGCGTATCATGTTAATATCATTGAATTTAATTGATTTTCTCTCAAAGGCCTTCGGCAGGTATAGGACAGAACTTAGTCATCTCTACTAGTTCAATCCTCTGGAGAGTCAGAATTCCAAAACATCTAACCATTCAAGGGTTGTTTCCCATCCCTTAAAACCTCAGCCTCCCCTTGGGCATCATACAAAGATCATTCTCCGACTAAGAGTCAACCTCTTCATACCAGTAGACTTGGAAAGTCTCATCTCCTCTTAGACCTCACAGAGACCCTCAAGTTTTCTTAAAAACCACAGGAAAAAACCCTGATCATTTCATCAACATACCAATCTCCAGCAGAGTTAAAACCTCCATAGGTTTTCAAACTCAATCTTTAAGCTTTCATTTTAAGAAATTCCCCAGCCAGGGTCAAATTACCACCAACAAATCCTCAGTAGAATCAAAGCCTTATGGTCTCTGATATTTCAACTCATCTTTAAATCCCTAGAAAGAGTAAAACCTTTGGATTCCCCAATACATATGGGACCTGCCTCTGGATTTCAACAGTCCTCAGCAGAAGTTAGCCTCCTCTTAGACTTCATATAAAATTTTCCTCAACCAGCCTCCTCTTAGGCTTTGTATAATGAGTTTTTTCAGTACAGTCAGCCTCAATCTTGGGCTTTGTACAAGACAGATAAAAACTCTCTAGTCGAGTCTATCTCTTTTCAGCCTCAATCTTGGGCTTTGTACAAGACAAATTATACTCTCCAGTGGAGTCAATCCCTTTTCAGCCTCAATCTTGGGCTTTGTACAAGAGGAATTTCCTATGGGGAACTAGTTTTGACTGTGTTGAAAGAGTGACCACTGGTTTGATCTATTCCTAGACCTAATTACCGGGGAAAACTCTAAGCAGATAATATACAGGTACAGATGAAATATATACAAGTATGTAAAGGAGGGTATGAGGACTTACAGGTGAGCAAGCTTCCAGCATTACAAACAAATATATATATATATATATATACAAGTATGTAAAAGAAAACTGTTTTAAAACTTATAGGTGAGCAAGCTTCCATTGTAATAGCTGTATGGTTAGTTGTTCAAGAAATTAAAGAAAAGTTTTCATAACAACTATGAATTTGAATCTAAATCAAAAGGGAATGTTGTTTTGAAAAGAAGATTGAGGCTTACACTCAAGGAGAGGCCCAGATATAACAGTGATCACACCGTTGTTTTGAAAATTGTACCGGGACTTATATAATGACTGAGGCCCAAATTATTGTTTATGTACAAGTTGGTTGGGTCTTACACTCTATTAGAGGCCCAAAGTGATTTAAAAAGAAAAGAGAATACGGCTTACAACTCAGGGAGAGGCCCAGATGAAAATGTTTTGAGAATGACGATAGCGCCGAGATTTTTTTTTAACGTACTGGGACTTATACAATGACTGAGGCCCAAAAAGGTTTTATTTATAAGGGATGGGTCTTACACTCTATCAAGAGGCCCAAAAGTTTACTTTTGTACAAAAGATGGGGCTTATAACTCAAGGAGAGACCCAATGAAAGACAGTGATCGCACCGTCGATTTTAAGAATTGCAGAGGGACTTATACAATGACTGAGGCCCAAATGGTTTGTATGTGATAAGTGGTGGGTCTTACACTCTATTAGAGGCCCAAAAGTGTTTTTGTGAAGTTTGAAAAATCAAGAATTAGAGAAAACCCTAATTTTTGCATTTTTAATAGGAAATTAGATAATAAATGATATAAAATACCAAATATATTCAAAAACAAGTTGTATACTTTGAAAAATATTTTGAAAAATCATGTTTAATCACATGAAAGTTTGAAATTCATTTGAAGTTGAAAAATCAAGAGAAAGAAATATTTTTAAATATTTAAAAACAAATAAAAACATAATTCTTTACAAAAATACCAAATATGTGAAATAAATAATATTTTTGTGAATTTTTTGTAGAATAAAATATTTTAATATTTTTGTGAATTTTCAAAAAAAGAACCAATAAAAAAAATTAAAATTGAGAAATTAATTAATAAAAACCATAAAAAATGTGAAAATAACAAAATAGGGAAAATGGCAAAATGGTCTGGGTGGGTCTCGAACCCACGACCTCCCAACTAGACACACATGCGCGCTACCACTGGGGTGGTGATACATCCGTGTATCAAAACCACCCCATAAACATATATGGGTGGCAAGGTTTTAGGCCTGACCAAGGCGCCATGGTCTGGCCCTTGATAACTCGAATTCGTATCATATTTTCCGACTCATTACACGCACTTTTAGTACTGTTTTATCGAGTCTTTCATACTATTTGCTTTGATTTATTATGTTTTCCTTTGTTTTTATGTCGACGGGTGTTTAATCGGCAAGTATGGAAAAAAGAGCGAAAACAGAGCTGAACATGGAAGAAAAACCAGCCAAAAGTCAAGTTCTGGCCTCCTAAGAGCAATGGCGCTCGCCATGGCTTGAGGAAGGTGCTCGCCATGCCCAAAAAGGAGGAAAATCACCTTTTGAACTAATGACGGTCGCCATTATGCGCGGGAGCAGTTTTATCAGCAGCAGTTTGGCAGTTTCCTCTATTCAAATTCAAACTCGAACCTGAAGTTTTGGAGCCAAGATTCTTCTATAAATAGACTCCTCTGGTGTGTGTTTTAGGGGGATCCGAGTTGTGCGGAAGCGCTGCCGAATTCTTTAGCCTAACTACAGATTTACTTTCCAAAGCAGCAATTGCTCACACTGAGTAGTTGTTGCACTGTTGTAATCTTTTACATTATTGCCGATTGTACGCTTGGATCGATTTGTCATTCAATAGAAGTTGTTTTCATTCCAGTTTATTTCAGGTTATTTACTTTCCCGTCTTTACTGCATTGTTTAGTTTACTTGCTTGCAACATAACTTGATTTCAAGATAAAAACTTAAATCTGTGTTCCTGTTAAAATCAATCAGTATGTATGATTTAATTTCCAGCATTGTTAATATGTTAGTTTTAGGAGTTAATATGTTAGGCTAATTCTGTCTGAGTCCGGCGTATGAGAACCGTCGTTACCGACGGGACTCCGTAGATGTATTAAGTACGAAATTGCGATTGTATGTCGTTTTGGTTATAATTCCTATGTATAATTTAAGTAGCTTTGTCATGAGAGTGAGAAGTTATTTAACATTGCTTTGTCATGAGAGTGAGAAGCATATAAAGGTTTGAGCCGAGATTCGCGAGAGCGTGAGGAGCAAACCGGATAGTAGAAATTAGGCATCATATCTAAATACAGCAAGAGTGCTTTAGATGTTGATTAGGATATTGTTGGCTTTCAAATAGTGTTTCTTAGTTACCGGGCGAGCGAGAGCAAAATCTTGGGATTAAGATATATGGCTTTAGTTAAGACCGCGAGAGCGTGAGGCGGAGCCTTTAAGTCGGTATATTCTACAGAATAGGCATATAGTCATAATTAGTACCTGTATTCTACAAGTCCCTTAGAAACACGGAATCCATATTTCAGGCTCGTTTGTATTATTTTCAAACCTTTAGTAATTAGCATTTATATTTCCGTTCGTGCCATTTTAATCATAGCCTTAGCTTTACATCGCAACAATAGATAACGGTAGGTTGACATTGGTCTCTGTGGGTTCGACAATCTTTTATATTACTTCGATAAATCCGTGCACTTGTGGAGCATCAAGTTTTTTGGCGCCGTTGCCGGGGACCAATGGTCAATATTGTGATTCCGTTGTTACATCGTATAGACTAAGGAACTCTTGTTTGAAAAAAAAATTATGTATCACCCAGATTTCCTTTACAATTACCACTCCCAATATTCTGAGGAACCACAAGAATCCTATAATCCCGACCTTGAATTATTGATGGAGGATTTTAATGCGATGCTCAATCACTCTCAACCAATTTTTCTCTATGATTACCACTCCCAATACTTTGAGGAATCGCAAGAATCCCATAATTCCAACCTCAAAAAATTAATGGAGGATTTCATTGAAACAACAACTAATTCTAGGCTAGAATCTATGATGGAGCGCTTTGTGGAGACACAAACTCTCCAGAATGAAGAGTTTAGAAAACAACATCTCGATACTTATGAAACCTTTAGGCAGATGAACATTGTGGTCGGGTCCCTCACGACTCACACTGAGGCATTGGAGACTCAAATCTCTCTGCTTGCCCAGACACCTATAGGACCCTCCCTTGAGAGACATGCGGATGTTGTAACAACCAGTAGTGAAGAACCAATAGAAAATCCTAAGGAGAGTGATAATGAATTTGAGGAGAGTTATGGTGAGAAAAGCGCAAAGATTGAGAAAAATCCACCGACGCCACCCGAAAGGGAGGTTGTCAAAGAGGTAGAGAAGGAAGCATATATTATTGTTCCATATCCCTATACCCCACCAATTCCTTTCCCGCAAAGGTTTGTAGAAGTTAAGGTAAACTCCAAATCCAAAACATATGTGGAGGTATTGGAAAATATCCACACCGATACACCTTTGTCTGAGGTCCTGCATAAAAAGAGAAAATTTGAAGACCATGAAACTAGGGATATCATTACTGTTAAGTGGGTAAGGTTAGATTTTGAGGTAGTGGATGAAATAACTAAGCCCAAACTAGAAAAGCTGATACTCAGGATAGATCCAGAACCACCACTACAAGTTCAAAAGAATGAACCACCCCACAGAAGGAAGAAAAGAAAAGGTGAGGGATATGTGAGATGGCTTGATAAGTGGCCATGGAAATCGAAGATTATTAGCCGTCGAACTATCGATGTTAAACAAAGCGCTGCGTGGGAGGCAACCCACGAGATTTTAGTTTAATGTTTTCCTTTTATTGTTTGTGTTTACAGAAAATAAAGAGATGTATTGCTTGTCACGTCTTAGCTCCATCTAGGTGAAAATTCACAAGATGACGATCCTGGAGATGAGCTGGTGCCCATGGACATTCCTACGAATGTCGCTGCTGGTGGTGACACCGATGATGAGTATGATAGGAGAGAGCATGTCTCTCCCGTCAGTAAATCACCTCTTCCTAGTTCTTCTCTTAGTCATGTTCCACCTGCACACACTGCACCATATCTTTCTAATATTTTTGCAGGTACTTCCTCCGGAAGCGGGCGAATATGATGAGCTGATTCAAGAATTGCATAATTGAAGATATCATAAAATGCCAGACGCCAAAGTAGAAGTGGTTAGTGATAACAGGGACAACAAAGCAAGGATCAGCGAGGATTTGTCAAGCAGTAGCATTCATACAGGTTCTATCTTTCCTTTCTCCACCTTTTATTAAAACATTGAGGACAATGTTTGGTTTAAGTGTGGGGGAGGAACTCTACCGCTTTAACTTTACCGCTTTCTAGTTAGGCTTATCATTTTCTAGTTTATTTCATGCTTTTAGGAATTCTATCTGTTTTTAATGTTTTATTGAGTCTTTGCATGTGCTGTCGAGTCTTTATGTGTGGTTTTCACTTGTTATTCAATTTCCCCGAAATTTTAAAAAAATTTAACCTCCAACTATTTTTGTTTCGATTCATGGCACGACACTCTGAAAGTATATAGGTTGTTTAGGCTATGTTAGGTAGACTTGGGAAAGTTTTGTAAATATCGGTACCGTTCCTACACCTTAGATTCCCTAAGTATGTGATATTTATTTAAATAGACATTATGCCAAGACCTTATGCCTAGTTTCTTAGAAGTAGCCTCTTGATTAGTTTATACTAGCAGTCAGCACCATCCTTATGTACAAACTAAGTAACGAACCGATGCAAATATGTGTTGATCTCAAAAATTTGAATAATGTGATTTTTATAGAAAAAATGAATGAAAGACATGTTCCCACTAAGTTAGGTGGTCCTCACCCGGCCATTTAGCCTAAAGGTTCGGACTCTTGAAATTCGTAAGCAAATGAAAACATAATGTGCGAAAAAGAAAAAAATGAATGTCGAGATCATATAACACAAACAGGTTCGCTTACCATGTAAGTACAAAGGATAACGGGCTTAATGTGATTGCGCGAGAATGAAAAAGAGGTGAAATAGAATGAAGGATATAGGTCGAGTTATAATGTCATGATTTGAATTGGTATTGCATAGGAAGGGAGTCTTTGTCCGCAAATGTGGAAATGTGTCGTTACGATATCCTTGTTTTCACTATTTAGTACCTATCGATCAAACATTAGCCTAGCAGCCACGTATGATTAGAGTCTCGTTGTGCCTATGTTTTGAACCATGCTTATTTTCTTTTTACCGTGTTGGTTAATTGCTTGAGGACAGGCAATGGTTTAAATGTGGGGGTGTTGATAACTCGAATTCGTATCGTATTTTCCGACTCATTACGCACACTTTTAGTACCATTTTATCGAGTCTTTCATACTATTTGCTTTGATTTATTATGTTTTCCTTTGTTTTTATGTCGACAGGTGTCTAATCGGCAAGTATGGAAAAAAGAGCAAAAATAGAGCTGAACATGGAAGAAAAACCAGCAAAAAGTCAAGTTCTGGCCTCCTTAGAGCAATGGCACTCGCCATGACCTAAGGAAGGCGCTCTCCGTGCCCAAAAAGGAGGGAAATCACATTTTGAACTAATGACGGTCGCCATTAGGCATACGGCGGTCGCCATTATGCGCGGGAGCAGTTTTATCAGCAGCAGTTTGGCAGTTTCCTTTATTCAAATTCAAACTCGAACCTGAAGTTTTGGAGCCAAGATTCTTCTATAAATAGACTCCTCTGGTGTGTGTTTTAGGGGGATCCGAGTTGTGCGGAAGCGCTGCCGAATTCTTTAGCCTAACTACAGATTTACTTTCCAAAGCAGCAATTGCTCACACTGAGTAGTTGTTGCACTGTTGTAATCTTTTACATTATTGCCGATTGTACGCTTGGATCGATTTGTCATTCAATAGAAGTTGTTTTCATTCCAGTTTATTTTAGGTTATTTACTTTCCCGTCTTTACTGCATTATTTAGTTTACTTGCTTGCAACATAACTTGATTTCAAGATAAAAGCTTAAATTCGTGTTCCTGTTAAAATCAATCAGTATGTATGATTTAATTTCTAGCATTGTTAATATGTTAGTTTTAGGAGTTAATATGTTAGGCTAATTCTGTCTGAGTCCGGCGTATGAGAACCGTCGTTACCGACGGGACTCCGTAGATGTATTAAGTACGAAATCGCGATTGTATGTCATTTTGGTTATAATTTCTATGCATAATTTAAGTAGCTTTGTCATGAGAGTGAGAAGTTATTTAACATTGCTTTGTCATGAGAGTGAGAAGCATATAAACATTTGAGCCGAGATTCACGAGAGCGTGAGGAGCGAACCGGATAGTAGAAATTAGGCATCATATCTAAATACAGCGAGAGCGCTTTAGATGTTGATTAGGATATTGTTGGCTTTCAAATAGTGTTTCTTAGTTACCAGGCGAGCGAGAGCAAAATCTTGGGATTAAGAGATATGGCTTTAGTTAAGACCGCGAGAGCGTGAGGCAGAGGCTTTAAGTCGGTATATTCTACAGAATCGGCATATAGTCATAATTAGTACCCGTATTCTACAAGTCCCTTAGCAACACGAAATCCATATTTCGGGCTCATTTTAGTATTACTTTCAAACCTTTAGTGCATTTATATTTCCGTTCGTGCCATTTTAATCATAGCCTTAGCTTTACATCGTAACAATAGATAACGGTAGGTTGATATTGGTCTCTGTGGGTTCGACAATATTTTATATTACTTCGATAAATCCGTGCACTTGCGGAGCATCAGCCCTTGCCCAAGGCATGGCCTGACTTTTGTCTCTTGCATGAAGGCTCTAACTCCCTCAATTCTTCATGTATTTTGACAAAATTTAGATGGATCCTACCTAGAATTTCATGAGGAATGCAATGGTGCTTTTAGATTTTTCTAAAGATGTCCCTATTTTAAAACACGGTAGTGGTTTCAAAATAGGCCTAGATTTGCATGTTATATGCTATCTCATCATACAGGCGACAATAGCATGGCAAATTGGTTCAAACACAACATATATGAGATGTATGAGATGTCCATGATCAATGGACATCAAAGCAATGCATGATTTAAAGAGTTCAAGTTGTGATGCACTTACCTCTTGAAGATCCTTGTGCTATCTTTCAAGATGCTTGTGTCAGAAGTGATCCAATGCTTTAGACACCTTTGATTGATCCCTTAGAAACTTTTAGAATGATCAAAACCAGCTGGAATCCTCAGGAACAAGAATTGGCTCTTTCTTGCAAAAGTGGCAAAAGTGACCAAAATGGTAACTCACTCAAATGATGTTACAGTTGAGGGAAACTTGTTGGGACAGTTTGAGGATGATATTTGGAGTGTGTTTGAGGCTTTGTTTGGTTTTGAAAGTGACTGAATCAAGACATGGCTTGGAAAATGCAAAAAATTCAAAATTTGAGGTTTTAGAGATTGACTTTCTAATTTTGGTGTTTCAGATCAAGGATTAGTGTTTGAACATCTTATATATGATACATTGGATGTGTTTGGATCATGATCTGTGGTGGAATTGCTCTCTAACTTGAAAAATCAGTGGTGACTTGCAAAAGAATGCATTTTTGCAGAATGAGAGAGATTTTGAGGAAAGCATCAGTTTGGGTGCTTTGGTGTACTCAGACTGATCACAATTGATGTCTACTTATAGTGCAACAAGTTTGTTTTGGCATAAATAGTGAATGGAGGCTTGGACAGTCCCTTAGCCAATGTTGATCAAAAGGAATCTCAAGTCTCCTCTAGCCATTGACTTGAGGTTAGAGCACAGGCTATGAGTCCTTTGGTTTAGAGCTGAATCTTGACTCAATTCAGTTAGCAATGTCTTGATGCTTTCCACCTTGTGCATCCATTGAATGCATTGAAACAAAATTGGAGTCTTGGAACTTTTTAGCCCTTTTAGAGCATTGATGGCTACATGTAGATCCTTGGACTTGGAAGGCTTATGGATCAGATCATTTCTCTTTGATTTTATCCCCTGAGGTGTCCAAATGGATGACAAGGCTTGTACTTGTCAGATTTTGCCAAATCGAGCAAAAATGCAAAATTATGTCTTGTACAAGACAGTTGGAAATGGTGATTTTGAGGGGGTCATATCTCTCTGCTCAAATAGAGTTATGAAAAGCTCTTGTGCTTTTTAGAAAACCCTCATATGGTACAATTCATGTGTGATCATAATTGGTCTTGAAACTATTTGAATCCAATTGAAAAAACCTCATGAACTTTGATGCCCAAAGCTGTCACTTAGACAGTTTTGCACTAAGTGTTATGTTCTTGATTTTTCACCATTTTGATCCATTCATAACTAAAAATCCATGAAGAATCAAAGTTTCACATAGTTGAAGCTTTTGTAGAATGTAGGAAGACCTACAAATCAATCTTTGGATCACTCAAAATGGCTGCTTGGATCAAAAGTGTTATTTATTTGATTATGTGGTTGGCATTTATTTTGCTAAAACTATTCTAGCAGCAAGATGTTGAAACAAGATGTTCTAACTTACTGCATTCAACATGTCGGATAAAGATGTCTCATCCTGGATCATAGTACACCGCGTCTGTTATTGGATTAAAAGGAATATTCTGTTAGTTGTTATTTGTTACTGAATATTCTGTGAATATTTAGTTATCCTATGTGGCGTCCAAAGTAATTGAGTTTAGATTTTGTGCTAGTTTTCAGATTTTCACTACTTTCTAAATATGGAGACATATTAGGAAATATTTGATTGAAGACCTATTATGTAGCAGAAGTTTCTGTTGATTTGTAGCAGCTTATTTGCTATGATTTGAAGCCCAAATCCAGTTGGGATGTAGGTTATAAATAGGAGTATTTGTAACCTGATTTAATAACGATTCCAAGATGTAAAATTATTAGGGTTTCATTCTTGTGAACCACCCTCTAGGAGAGTTGGTATGTATGAACCACTCAGATTGTGAGATGGTCACTGTACTCCTCAAAGCTTTTAAGCAAGAGTGAGTGTTGTTCTTGGAGGAAGATGTTAAGCAACTCTAAGTATTGTTCTTAGTCGTGTGTGTCATGTCTAGGTATTGTCATGGAAGTATGTCTTCTACTTTGTTGTGTTTTGAAGAGTTGTTGGAAATTAAGCTGTTGATGCAGTGGCTGAGGTGTTGACTGCTAGACATCATTGCGATGATTGGAAGTGAGATGAAGTCTCTTACCTAGGGAGGACTTAGGTAGAAGGGTCATTGGGTAGTTATTGAGTGAGCAGATTGTAACCGGGTCTGGTTGCTATGTGATCTGTAATTTGATACTTCTAATAGTGGACTTCCTTCCTGGCTTGGTATGCCCCAGATGTAGGTTGTTAGACCAAACTGGGTGAACAAATTCTGTGTGTGGTTTATGCTTTTTGGTACTGTTATTGTTTAGACCTTGCCATGTTTTCTATAACAGACCAGATGTCGCGACATCCTGTAGGACATCTGGGATCTGTCTTACCAGAATTTCAATTGGTATCAGAGCAGGCATCCTGTCTGTTTCTGGATGAGATCTAGGGAAGATACTTTCTGGTTCATGAGCAAGGAAGATAGTTTTGCTGAGTTATGGACTTGGTCAGTTCATATAGTTATTTGTATGATCCCTTGAAGTGAAGGATGGACTATTCATGATAGGGTATGTATTGGACCTGTCTGTTGTTATCAGGAGAACTGTTGTTGTGAGTTTGATTTGTTGGCTCTTGGTTTATGGGGATGGTGTGCAAGGATTATTGAGTAGTGCCTGAAGGTTGTTGAGGAGTTGTTGTGTGTTCCGCTGCATGGTATCTGATGTAACCCTAGTTGGTTCTTGTATCTCTGGTGGTGAGATTCTAGGAAGGTATTCTCTTGGAAAGACATTAGGGTTTGGTCTCCTCAGCAGGATATTCTATGATGTTGTAGTTTATGCAAGACAGCTTCAACCGTTTGGTTAGAGATGCCAAAGATACTTGAGGATTATCTCATATCTTTGTTTTGGGAAAGAAGTGATCATAAGGTGAATGGATCTTATTAAAGACTGTATGACATGGAAGTTTCAGAAGAAGAATATATTTCAAATCAGGAATTGAAGACCAATCTGTCCAGAACATTGATTCCTTCTTTATCAATTTTCTTGATGGTGAAAGAAGAGGGTGGAGCCAAAGCAAAAAAGTATCACTGTCAAATCTTTCATGCGGGAGTGAAGATCTTGATAAGTTATCTCTTAAGCTTAGTTGTGGTGACCTCATTAGGAGGATCTTCCTGGTTATGATAAGATACATGTTTCTAATTTTCAAAATCATGAACTGGAGGAAGTTTCATCAAGAAAAAAGCTGAGCTTAATATGTCAATTCTAATGTCTCGACATCGCGCTACACATCAGTAGTTTATGGTAAATGCTAAGTTAAAGACCTATTAGATTGTAGCTGTTTTGAAGGATCGCTGAAGCTATGAAGTTGAACAATTTTTGAGATGTTGTTCATAATGTCATAGCATTTCAGTTGGAGCTGGTTGAAGAAAAGGTAGTTATCTTGATAGCAGAAGAGAAGGAAATGATCTTTGTTTAAACTAAAATCTCTGAGGACAATTTTATAGGGAAAATGCATCCAAGAGTTTGTGTGCAGTAGCAGGGTAAATCAGCCTGTGGTCAATTGGTGTTTGCATGAGCTCTTTCAGTTTTGTGCCTTGAAGGATTGGAAGTAGCTGATTGTCTATGGTATGTTTATGCAGAAGGATGGCAGTTATCACTCTTAAGTTAGACAAGAGGTCTGAACCTTGTGCTTATAAGAAGAAGCTTCTGGAAGAGTGTGTTATGCAAGTTACTGCAGTTTTGTTGATCTGATCTTGGAAGTTGATCAGATGTTGATATGTTCTCGCGTGTTCCCTACAAGAGATATGTGTGGATTAATTTGGTTGTAGTCTCCAAATCCATAGGAGATGTTTAATGTGATTTAGACTATTGTCAGAACTGATGTTGAAACATCATTTTAGTTCTTTGCTCAGGGTGGAATAAAAGATCAAGACACTGACCTAACTTGGAAGGCTTTTGTGGTATGAATGGTTGTCATAATGGTATGTCATGAAGAAGATTCAGAAGATGCTGGAATCCGAAGAAGGGTTAAACCACAGGGATCAATTGCTATTTGTGAAATTCACAAGTATTTAATTGATTATCCTTGAAAGACAAGATTAAGGATGTTCTGTCTATTATTTTAACATCTTTTCATCAGAGGTTTGGAGAATTATGGAGGGGTTCTACATTCGATCACAAGTCGCCTAGGTGTTGACCTGGGATTATTGCTTAGCATGTTCCTAGAAAGTATTGTGAATGACTTGTCCAGATGGTGGTGCTATTGAAGATGAAGATGGAAGACTATGAAGACATCATAATCTTGATGGTTACAGCTTGGATCAGTTTATTTATGATCTAAGTGGTTTGGAGCATGGTGTTTACTCTGGTTGTGAAGGTCGAGGATAACTGGCAGTTATCTCTGGCTTTCTACTGACGGCTCTACTAAGGGAAGTGACTTTCTTTAGTATTGCTATGGGGTAGTCTTGGACTACTTATTTTCTGAAGATTCAGATGTGGTAGGTTTGAAGTCTTTGGAGTTTCTAAGCAGGATGGAGGTTGTCTACTCAAAGTTGATTGTTGAATCAAGTCTATGAGAGCATGAAAATCTGTTTCTGCAAAGGGAGGAGGTTCTTCTGAGTGGCAGAAGGTAGAGCTGAATTCAACAGTTGGATGACATAATGTTCTGACATCTAGTTTAACATCAGGAGTCTCAGTTGGTGATGTGGCACATCAGCTAATGATAGGGTGATCTACAGGAATGAACAATAAGATGCTTCAAAAATATAGTTCTCATGGCAGTTTGTGGGAGCTGCAGGAAGGAGAAGATGTTACATGACCATGGCTTAGGGAGTCTAAGTGTGTTTGCTTTTGAGCAAGTGGAACATGTGACTTGAAGATCAAGTTTCCTTGGTGGATCAAGATATCTTTGTGAGAGTTCTGACAAATGTGAAAAAGGTCAAAATGTGGCATTTGGTTGTTTTCATATGAGGATTCATGAATGAGGTGATCATAATGTGGCATTTGGTTGATCTCAGAAGTGGATTCGAAGAATCAAGATAATCAGAGTGTGGCAGCTGGTTATTATTGAGGATTGTCTTGGAATAAGTTACTCTTGGGTAGAAGGGTGATGAGTTGAAGACTCAAGGAGATTATTCTTCTTGAAGGTGGATGAGAGTTTATTTCTCTAGTTCTTTGGATTACTATGCTATAGTAAGTCTAGTTGGTGGAGCATATCAAGAATCATGGTGATGATGTCTTGGTGTGTGGCAGATGTTCTAACTTGGTGTTGGAACATTATCTAGGTTGGATTTCCTTGGTGAAGGATGATTGTGGTCTGGTTCAGGAGCTTGGTGCCTAAAGGAGCATCTACATAGTCATACGGGAGAATGATGAAGTAGAAGGTCTGCCTTGGATGGAGAATGTAGAGAAGACTGAAGCAGATCAGGTATTGATTGCTTGAAAGTCTGAAGATGAAGATACTCATCAACTGATCAGGAGTATTCCAAATTATCATACGGGAGAATGATAGGGAATGATTGCCTGTGGAGAGTTGGGGCCTTACTAAGGCCAGTTGAAAAGCTTGGGGAGAGAGTACTGTTCTTGTGTTATTGTGATCTTCTGTGATGTGATGGGCTGTAATGTGTTTTTTTTGTGGATTTGAAGTTTTTGTGTCTCTCTGGTTGTTTCTGGTCCCTTGGCTTGAGGGTGAGCTTTAGCTTGTTTGAAGGAGGATGGTGATCCTTATGTTCCTCATGTATAGCATGATGTAACTTCATGTGTGAGTGACTACTTTTTCTTGTCAGAAGGGATTGTGGTGCCAAAATGAATGTGCTTCAGCAGGTGGCTGGACTGGGAGCGAGCTCTTGAACACATGAAGATGCATCTTATGTTTTCCGTTCAGGTGCACTAGTTATCCACGTCAGGGGGAGTAATACTACTATTTTTTTTTGTTTGGCATATTATGGCAAAAAAGGGGATCTGATGTCCCATATGATGTTCTAACATTTATTTGTGATTACTAGTGTAAGTGGTGAGCTAGTGTGAGATGTTGGTAAATGTTGTTATGAAGTTTTTGCAGTTGAAGGGGAGTTTTTTTTTTGCTGCTATGCTGTGTTTTTCGCTGCTGTCTCTGATATCGTTGTTTTGCTTGATTTATCTTTGCAAGATTATGTGTTGTGTAGTTTTAGCCAAAATAAGCCAAAGGGGGAGATTGTTATTTCTTTGATTATGTGGTTGGCATTTATTTTGCTAAAACTATTCTAGCAGCAAGATGTTCTAACTTACTACATTCAACATGTCGGATAAAGATGTCCCATCCTGGATCATAGGACATCGCATCTGTTATTGGATTAAAAGGAAGATTCTGTTAGTTGTTATTTGTTACTGAATATTCTGTGAATATTTAGTTATCCTATGTGGCGTCCAAAGTAATTGAGTTGAGATTTTGTGCTGGTTTTCAGATTTTCACTACTTTCTAAATATGGAGACATATTAGGAAATATTTGATTGAAGACCTATTATGTAGCAGAAGTTTCTGCTAATTTGTAGTAGCTTATTTGCTGTGATTTGAAGCCTAAATCCAGTTGGGATGTAGGTTATAAATAGGAGTGTTTGTAACCTGATTTAATAACGATTCCAAGATGTAAAATTATTAGGGTTTCGTTCTTGTGAACCACTCTCTAGGAGAGTTGGTATGTGTGAACCACTCGGATTGTGAGATGGTCACTATACTCCTCGAAGCTTTTAAGCAAGAGTGAGTGTTGTTCTTGGAGGAAGCTGTTAAGCAAATCTAAGTGTTGTTCTTAGTCATGTGTGTCATGTCTAGGTATTGTCATGGAAGTATGTCTTCTACTTTGTTGTGTTTGAAGAGTTGTTGTAAATCAAGTTGTTGATGCAGTGGCTGAGGTGTTGACTTCTAGACATCATTGCGATGATTGGAAGTGAGATGGAGTCTCTTACCTAGGGAGGACTTAGGTAGAAGGGTCATTGGGTAGTTATTAAGTGAGTGTATTGTAACCGGGTCTGGTTGCTATGTGATCTGTAATTTGATACTGCTAATAGTGGACTTCCTTCCTGGCTTGGTATGCCCCCAGATGTAGGTTGTTAGACAGAACTGAGTGAATAAATTTTGTGTGTGGTTTATGCTTTTTGGTACTGTTATTGTTTATACCTTGCCATGTTTTCTGTAACAGACCAGATGTCGCGACATCCTGTAGGACATCTGGGATCTGTCTTACCAGAATTTCAAAAAGTTATGGCCCTTGGAAGTTGGCACCAAAACCATTCAAATTTAGTAACTTAGAAAAAATTTCAATTTTTTCAAGATTACCCCTTTTGCAAGTTATCTTGTTTTCTTGATCAATTCTTGTTCAAATGATATTATAAGTCGTATTTTATGAAAATATGAGTCATAAGGATCATTTTTGCCAAAAAAGTCATGTTTTGACTTTTGGCTCCGGAGCGATTCGGCGTGTAAAAACCCTAATTCCTGACTTTTGAGGAATGCATCCTCTGAGGGTATTTTAACTTTGTAAATGGATTCCTAGGGTTATTTTGAGCATATTGAGTCATGTTTTGAAGTCTTGGCTCATGCTTTGCTCCAAAAGTCAACTTAGGGGTAAATTAGGTCAAGAAACCCTAATTCCTGATTTTTGGTAAATGCATCCCCTGAGGTTAAATTGACTTGATGATTGGGTCCATGAGGTCCCTTGGAGTATCTTGGGTTGTGATTTGAAGCATTGGCTCATGCCCAGAGGAAAAATTTCCATCTGGAGGCCTTGATCGACTAAAACCCTAGTTTGGTGACACTGGCGATCTCGAGGCTTGATCCACTTGGAATGCTGCAATCTTGTGCTTAATTCTTTATATGGGAGACCTCTTGATCCTTTATGGGTGTTTAAGAAGTTAGACAAGTTGAATATCATGTCATTTCTTGATTGATCCTTTGTCTAAGTGCTCTGGGAGGGCTCAAAACCCTTATTCTTGGTTGTAGTGAAAGCTCAACAATTCTTGAAGAGATTGAAGAAGCATGAAGGTACATCCATATTGTGGTGATGATTTGCACAATGATGGGAAATCTTGGTGGTCAAAATTTGGGGTATGACACAGCATACCCAGCATCATACCATGTGGTGTCTGTTCATAAACCAAACTCATATCTCTGAACTGTTCAATCAATTCTAACTCTTTAACCATCATAGCAGACATATGTAATGTCTTCTAACTCAAAGCATCATCCACGACATTAGCTTTACCGGGATGATAGTTCAAGCCAAAATCATAATCCTTTAAGAACTCTAACCACCTTCTTTGCCTCGTATTCAACTCCTTCTGATCAAACAGATACCTCAAGCTCTTAAGATCACTATACACTTCAAATCTGGAACCATAAAGATAGTGCCTCCAAATCTTCAATACGAATACCACTGCAGCTAATTCCAAATCATGAGTTGGATAATTCCTCTCATGGACCCTTAACTGTTTTTGAAACATAAGCCACAACCTTACCATCCTATATTAACACACCTCCTAAACCCATCAAAGAAGCATCACAATACACCACAAACGGTTCATTTGGTTCGAGTAAAATCAAAACTGGAGTTGTAGTCAATCTCTTCTTCAGCTCGATGAAACTCTTCTCACAGTGAGCATCCCACACAAACGCTTTACTCTTGCACGTCAACTGAGTCAACGGAAGTGCCAACTTCGAAAAGCCTTCAATAAACCTACGGTAATAACCAGCCAACCCCAAAAAGCTTCTAATCTCAGTTACCGACTTTGGAGCCTCCCATTATAGATATGCATTTACCTTGGATGGATCCACGGTAATACCATCACCGGAAATAAAATGCCCAAGAAAACTTACCTCTCTCAACCAGAATTCGCACTTAGACAACTTAGCATAGAGCTTCTTCTCTTTCAACATCTACAGCACGATCCGCAAATGTTCAGCGTGTTCCTCTTCTGACTTAGAATAGATTAGAATATCGTCAATAAATACAACCACAAATTGATCCAAGTAAGCATGAAAAATTTGATTCATATACTCCATGAATACACCAGGTGCATTAGTAACTCCGAACGGCATCACCACATACTCGTAATGCCCATATTAAGTTCTGAAGGCCGTCTTTTGAATATCTTCATCCTTTACCCGTATCTGGTGATAACCTGGCCTCATGTCAATCTTGCTAAACACACGTGCATCGACTAACTGATCCATCAAGTCATCTATCCTTGGAAGCGGATACTTGTTCTTAATCGTTACCTTATTCAGCTCTCTGTAATCGATACATAACCTCATACTGCCATCCTTTTTCTTCACCAACAATACTAGAGCTCCCCAAGGCGATACACTTGGTCTCACGGATTTCTTTTCTAACAACTCTTCCAGTTGCTTCTTTAACTCTATTAATTCTGATGCCGACATCTGGAATGGTGCCATAGAAATAGGTCTGGTACCAGGGACAAGATCAATATCAAACTCCACTTCTCTCTTCGGCGGCACATCAGCAATATCATCCAAAAACACTTCGGGAAATTCACGCACTACTTGCAATTCATTAATCACTGACTCACTCTCCACTGCAAGGATGCAAACAATGCAAGCACCTGAGCTTCTTCTTCTAAGAGTTTTCTCAACTCTCTAGCAGATAGAAAACCATCTTCTTCTCTTTCTTCCCTCGGACATCTTCAGGAAAATATTTCCTCAAGAACTCTCTACTGAACACAGCTCAAGTTATTGCCTCTCCTGTTGCTCCCAATAGTTGACGAGTGTTAACCCACCAATCATCGGCCTCCTCAGCCAGCATGTGAGTACCTAACCGCACCTTCTGTGCTTCAGGACATTCCATAACCCAGAATATTCTCTCGATCTCCTTGAGCCAAGCCTGCGCTCCATCCGGATCATATCTTCCCTTGAAGGTAGGCGGTTTATTCTTCTGAAACTCGTCATTCTCACCAGCATGAGGCGGGTTCTGTACCGCCTGAGCAATAGCCTGCAAAGCAGCAGCAATATCAGCACCGTTCCTTCCAGCCATTCTAAATCTGTTACACACTAACAATAGAAGATAATGGTTAAGGAAACGACATTGACAGTAATCAACTATCATGCGACAACGACTCGGCAATTTGGTCGGACGGACCGACCTGCTTTGATACCACTATGTAACATCCTAAACCCCCGAGACAATTAATAATAGAATATCAGAGTAAAATAAAACATGAAACATTTAGGATGTTACAATCAACAAACACCTGCTCATGCATACGATATGTAACACATAAATATCACGAATAAAACATACTTAATTAATCTTCTCTACGGCAGTGGAAATTCAACGAAAATATAATATGTTTAATACCAAATAATCATCATCAAGTAAATAGAGGGATAACAAATAATAAAACAAATAACAACAAGCGTTCCAAGTCTCCAGTGTTACACATCAGAGCAGACGCCGACACAAAGAAATAAAAGAGAAGACTCTGTCTTCACTACCTCCAACTCCGCATTAATCTTGATTATCTGCATGTTACCCACTTAGAGGTAACATTCAAATAGAAGGGGTGAGATTCTCAAATCAACATAAGAAATGCATAAGATATGTATGAAAGAACATAATCCATATACAGTTCACCCTATCATCACAAGATCAACGAAACTACCATTTCCCACACACTACAGATAATCTTATGATTCACAATACAATACAATATGATGCAATGCAATGAGACTCAAAACTCGACTCAATGCATGTGGTACCAATTCGATCCCTTTTTCATGATCATAATTTCCTTCAGAATTTCCATATAAGTCGCTCACACCCCACATGGGTGTTAGGTGCAAAATTGTGTTAATATTTAGTTTAGTTTTTAGCACCTTTTTGTGATCTTTATTTGATAATCGATGCTTTTTCCCATTGTTTCCGGTTAATAACAGTAGTATAGTTAATTGCATTAGTAGACTTATTTATTTAACTTTTGTGTTTTTAATTGTAGGTTTTTACATTGAAATGTGAAGCTTGGAGCAAGGAAGACTCCTTAGAAGCAGTTTTTGAAGAAAACAATTTTTGGAGCATCCTTGTAGCGCGCTAAGCGCGCTCCTAGCGCGAGGATGAAGTGAATTCCAGTGGGTAGCCCGCTTAGCACGGTCTGGAGCCCGCTAAGCGGGGTTCTAAGGCGGTTTAGCAATAAATGAGACCGCGCTTAGCGCGGTGCTAAGCGCGCTCTGCGATTGTCAGCCCCTTATAAATAGAATTGATCAGATTTTTTTATGGATCACTATTCATTTCCTTGGAGCAAAAACATTGTAAACACTGTGGCATCCTATTTTGGAAGATTGGAAGCATCATTCGTCGAGAGATCGTCATTGATGCTTGTTTCTCTTCTTCATCTTCTTATTTGTGAAGCTTCCATGTCAATGGAGAGCTAGTTTCTCTTTTGTGTCAAGGTTAGAAGGTAGACAAATATTTCTTTTGTATGTATAGGTATTGATTCTAGCTTATGAACTCTTGGATGATGAATGTATGGTGAAAAACTTTGTTTCTATGGTTTACTCTTTGTGTTGGTTCATGATTGAGAAATGTGTTCTTACACTTTACCTAGGTTTTTCATCCATCAATGCACATTGGCTAGAGATAGTTATGAGTGTTGATGTTCATAAATATTGAACTTGAATGTTGTCATTTTGATAGTTTGAGTGAGAGATCATCAAAGGATCAAAATGGTAAAACTCACAATATGTGTTAGAGATAAACATATTGGGAGGATATGTGATTACGTTTATCGTCTAAACGAGTTCATTAGCTTTATCGATTCTATCCATGCAAAATGGTTTGTCAAACCCTAATCTTGGCATGTTTTTACAAATCGTTAAAACCAATCTTTTTACCGTTCATTACTTAACTTTGAATGCAAACGTTTCGACTAAAAAACAACCAAAACCCTTTGTTACTTTAAAGTTTAAAACGAATTCAACTGTAGAACGGCGGTGATATCTCTAAACAATCTCTATGGAACGATAACAAAAACCCTACTCTATTTGTATTTCAATAAATTGGCGACGTTGCTGGGGATTGTTAATTGATATTGCAAGCATTGTAATAGTTGTGAAGTTTTAGACTTGTTAAAAAATTTTCTTTTGCTTGTTTATTTGTTTTGTTTAGTGTGCAGACTTTGTTTATGCGAGGGAAACTACCGGCGGGCCAACTTTTATTCGATCCCGAGATTGAAAGAACCGCTCGTAGACTCAATAGAAAAACTAGACGGAGGAGGCAACTTGCTAGACAAAGGCAAGAACAAGGAGAAGGTTCGACTTCTACATCACCACCAATTCCACAGTTCACGCCAATCATGGAGCATCCACCACCACCACCACCCGCTTCCACACCATGTGTAAATAGTCTGCATCACACCGCTCAGTTTGCTCACAATGCAAATAATGGAAGGCAAGCTGAAATGAAAACGGGAACTCTGAATTTGTTATATGGAAGTCCGTTCACGGGAATGGATCATGAAGACCCTTTCGTTTTTCTCACCAAATTTTACGAGATAGCGTTAGCGACCGGAGTGGATCAAGCGCAAGAGTTACCTTTATTCAAGAGACTATTTCCTCATGCTTTGATAGGCAAAGCTAAGGATTGGTATCTTGACCAAACTCCTGCTGTGATGACCGATTGGAATGTTCTGGAGGAGAAATTTATAGAAAGGTTGTTTTCTCACAATCGTTTTATGGAATCAAAAACTGCTTCTAAGGAGTCTTCCTTGCTCCAAGCTTCACATTTCAATGTAAAAACCTACAATTAAAAACACAAAAGTTAAATAAATAAGCCTACTAATGCAATTAACTATACTACGGTTATTAACCAGAAACAATGAGAAAAAACATCGATTATCAAATAAAGATCACAAAAATGTGCTAAAAACTAAACTAAATATTAACACAATTTAGCACCTAACAACTCTCCCCAGCTTCTTTCTTTGTTTGTCCTCAAACAAAGGTAAAATAGAATAGAAGCAAGAGGAATATCGGATAAGCAAACACAAACAAAAATCAATGGTTCAAACTAAATTGATACGCCTGCAAGTAATGCTCAGCTCCGACATAATCAAAATATGTCTATGAACTAACTTCTAAACATAAATAACAAGCACTCATCATAAGCAAACAAATGTTCAAACGAGAATCACCTAATTTATTCAAATGAGCCAAGCTCAATATTTACAAGGGACAAAACACACTCATAAGCAATTGTGCCACATCCAAAACAATTTATGCAATCATCTCACAATTAATGAAAACAATGGAAACAAAGATCACAAAAGGACTTTTATCGGTTGTAACTTGGCCGGGGTTAAGAAACAAGGGTCATATGTACACGACCATTGAACAAGAAAGGGTAAATTTCATGAAGAGCATTTTCTTTTCTAAACAACCATTCTTGCTCAAACTTCCAAATTATTCTCACAATGCATTCTATTTCTTTCTCTTTTGATTTCCACAATTTTTTCTTTTTCTTTCTCTTTTGATTTTTCATTTATTTTTCCTTTTTCATTCTATTTTTGATTTCATTTGAGAATGCATTGCCCACAATTCCTTCTTCTGTTTTCACAATGAACCAATCTCCCCAACTTCAACAATACTACAACTTAAATTAAAATGCTCTTCAAAACGGTTAAAGTTCGGGTTCATGCTTCAATGATACAAAATTTTTCGTTTTAGGCTCAAGAGAAGTTTCTAATGTTCACACACTCACAAGGTGACTTGAAGTGATATTTGGGAAAGTGGTTCTACTCATAGTACTCAAAAACTTTGCCTTGATCATTTCTAAGTTTCCAAAATTTCAAAACTAAAAGTAAGATTAAACATAAAAAATTTAAGTAAGCAACAACTACTTGAATCCCTCAATAATT
Organism: Lathyrus tuberosus; assembly: GCA_022829125.1. Classification (NCBI taxonomy): domain Eukaryota; kingdom Viridiplantae; phylum Streptophyta; class Magnoliopsida; order Fabales; family Fabaceae; genus Lathyrus; species Lathyrus tuberosus. The sequence continues at coordinate 1,585,333 of JALAZF010000403.1, read as the reverse complement.
TGTGAACAATTGAGGAAACTCACATTTGTGGTTATGTCCTAATTGATTCCAATATGAACAAATATGCAAAATGAAGCAAAACTTGAAATTTATGTAAAGCAAAAAGTTCATAAACATATTAACATTCTACGAAGCACAAACAGAGTACCTTTTTGTGCACCAATTCAGAATTTTATCATCACCATCAATGAATGGTGAAACACATCACTTTTGATCAAAGAAACTAAAACTTACTTCATCAATCGATTACCTTAGATTAAGAACAAACACAAAAAATTTTGTACCAACAAATATAAACATCAAACATCATCCGCCCGGATGGAAAATTCACTAATAATAAGAAAATGTTAACAACAATATCCAAAAATCAAAATCCGCCTGGATGGAACTACAACAATCCTAAACAAAAGTTAATAATAATAGAAACATAGTAAACATAACAAAATACAAAATACAAAGATGGACACATCAAACCCATCAATAAGAACTTGAGCTCGACACTCCATCACCAGCACCATCATCACCATCATCACCAATGGGCACACGACACCCGTAATCGCTCACACCCCACATGGGCACACGATTACCTCAACAACAGCAACAACAACAATACGATTCCATCTCAAGGAATCCGGATAAGACGCTTACACCCCACATGGGCACACGACTTATCACACAACTTATGCAACATAGCATGCATACAACGACAATATATAACCATAATTAAATTCATATGACTAATAATCAGTCAATACATCATGCCTCAACTATCCAACACACAACATGTACCTGCCAACACATACAACAATAGCAATCCACAACTACAACACGCATACACACAACCTAATTCACCATTTCAACGTGCAACACATAAAAATATACACGAAAACCCAATTAACACGTCAAATGGTTAGAATTCTAGCACTGAAATTAATTTTAACAAAAATTATATGAAACCAGCTTTTCAACGCTTCGAACAGCGACTGAAATGGACCTACGGATCAAAAGATACGAATTTTTAAAGTTTTAGAAAGTTCGGTTCGTCTCAGCTCTGCTCGCCTGATGCTCGCCCAGCGAGGCACCAGTGAATCCACTTTCGCCTGGCGAAATCCCCTTTCGCCTGGCGAATTCCCCTTTTGTCTCATGCTCGCCTGGCGGAGTAGAGGCGAATCTCTTTCCCCCATACAAATTCCAGCAACCCCTATTTCACCCCTCGCTCGCCTCTCAGTTCGTCTGGCGACCTTCCAGCGAAGTCATATTCGCCTGGAAAATCTGCGTGAATCAGCAATCCTGCGATTGGGATTTTGCATGATTTATACCCCAAATCCTTCTCCGATTTTATTCACAAACAGTCCGAAAATACACATACAATCACAGATTATTACATAAACAAACAGGAATACATACACTTCGATTCAACCGGTCAATTTATACATTTTTCTTCTTATCAAAACTTCCGACACGCAAAAACCCCAATCCCACATCAACACAAACAACATACAGGAATGGTCCTAATGGTTTATCTACCTGCATACAGACATTATACAACCCTTAAGAGATTAAAGAACCCCGCCCTTACCTTAGAGTTCTTGACGAAAACCTCGGCCTCAACAAAGGCTTTCTCCTCCCTTCTGCCCTAGCTCTCTTCTTTTCCTTTCTCAACTTTTCACGTACCGAATGAATTCTCTCCCTAATTCCCCTCTCTATTTTCTTTTCTAATATTCTTTTTATTATTAATATTATTATTATTGTCATTACTATTTCAATATTATTATTATTATTATTTTATTAATTAAATAATAATAATAATAATAATATCCCTTAATAATTTAAAATAATAATATTAATCAAATAACCATTCTCACCACATCACCAAGTTCTACCTAATTGGTCATGCACCCCCAACATCTTAACTCCTATAATACTAAGGTCACTACCCCATGCTAAGGGCAACCCCAAATACAACCACACACAAAAGCACAACAACATATAGTTCCAATTACGAAAAACAATAAAATAAATCGGGGTGTTACAAAAACCATTAGGCATTGGACTTTTATTCCCATCAATGAGGCCACTTCCCTGACAATTTTAGAAAGCAAGAAATGAGATCTAAGAGAACCACTCACCTCTATGGAGAGGGATTATAATCTAACCCCATCCAAGTGCGAACGATCTTCCAAATGTTCCATAAATATATTAAGGGAGAAATTAACCACCTTTTGGCAGATCTCAGTAATCCCCTCAACCTAACTCTCTCCCATCTTAAGGGCAATAATTTCATTATTCCTACTCATACTCTTTACACAAGCATGAAAGAAACCAAAATTTATATCACCCTACCTAAGCCACTTGGCTTTAGACCTTTGGAACTATTGAGAATATCTAATCCTAAGTAGGGACTAGAGATCCACAATAGCTTTCGACCTATACATAACCTCATCCACATACATAACATCTGGATCAAATATAAAATCAAGAGAACTCACATCCTTTCTTAGGAGTCAATTTGGGAGAGAAGATTCTCAAATAAAATTTTATTCTGACCCTTTAAAATATTTGAGTTTCTCTTTTAAGGAAAAAATTTTCCAACCAGAGGATTTAGAATTATTCCAACTAGAGAACTAACTCTGAACAGACACCATGAGCAAGCTAGTGATTATTGAATCTAAAAGACTTAGGTCTATATAATTGATTGAAATACTTAAGGGTGATCATATAATGATCTGATACATCTTTAGGAAAACTCCACTAGGAAGCCACACCCTAAAAATCCCATCATCCATCGGACATAAGAATCTTATTAAACCTACTAGCAATTACTCGATTTGGCTGGAACTAGGGGCGGGAATAGGCTGGGCCGAGTTAGGGTTTGCGTAGCCTGAGCGTGGTCTGCTACAAAATTTAAAGCTTGAGTCTGATCTATAGCCTATCATTAGCTTATTTTTAGGCCTGAGTCTATCATTGGCTTATTTTTAGGCTTGAGTCTGGCCTTTTCCAAGGCCAGATTAGCCTACCAGCCTACATAAAAGCTTATTTTATTTGAACATTTGTAAATAAGTAATTCAACAAATGTTTAAATGTACTAACAAATTAAAAAATCAATGAGATTAAATGTTTGTTTTCATTGACTTATTCAAATTTCTCTAATAACATAAGTTTTGTGATTCTTTATTTTAAGTGAACTTATAAAAGTAGCTTTTAACATTGTTCATAAGATTTTTCAGCTTATTTTCATAAGTTATTCAAGACATCTAAGCTTTATTTTTGTATTTTAATTAAAATCACAAAATACAAAAATGAAAAAATAATAAAGTTATTCATATCTTTTTAAATAGGTCGAGCTAATAGGCTTAAATGGGATTTTATAGCTCGTGGCTTAGCCTTTTTTAACTAAATAAGCTTATAAAAAAGTCTAACCCTTTTCTATTTTAAAAAAAATCCTGATCTGGCTTGAGCCTGTGTAGACTAGGTCGTAGTCCCCTGTTGGTTGGCCTAGCGTATTCTCACCCCTAACTGAAACCAAGTCATTTTCCTTCCTAATAGAGAAATGTCAACCAACTCCATCTGTGCAATGAAATTATTGAAGGAATTATAATTCATCCTACTAGCATTACTAGAGTAACCAAACATCTTCCTCTCTCACTAGGGCACTGACAGAATTAAAATCTACTTAGGCAGACCACACCGCACCCCTAGGGGAAGATCTCCTAGTTATCGGGTCCTCCTACATGGCCATTTTTTCAGACAAAGAACACTTAGAATATAAATTAAGAACAACACAGAAAAGTCTAGAAGCTCCCCTCAACAAACAAACACGAAGGTACTCATACCCACTGAATGAGAAAAGAGAAGAACCTTAGAGCCACGCCAGATTGAGAGAGACCCCCCCACTACTCCCGATAGACAGATAAAAGTTCTATTCACATAATGAATTACTCCATAAAGAATGAACAAGAGAGGTCGAAATAATTCTTAACTTAGTCTCCTGAATAGCCAAGAAGTCTAGTGATTTTGAAATCATAATCTCTTTCACTTTTTGTCTCATACTCCCACCCCAACTCGAGGACATTAAAACTTAGTCTCCTGAATAGCCAAGAAGTCTAGTGATTTTGAAATCATAAGCTCTTTCACTTTTTACCTCATACTCCCACCCCAACTCGAGGACATTAAAAGAGCTAACTAACATCAAGTATTATAAATATTGAATAACAGCCATGATTATGGAAAGAAGATCAAAGTAAAGGAGAAAAACTGAGAAAGAATGATTAATGGTCTTGATTATTGATGATGACTTAAAGGTTTATATATACAAGGTAAAAGTAGTTACTTGTTACAAAGGTAAGCTAACAAACTTAACTAACTCATAACAAACTACTCAATGGATTATTCATCATCTATTAGGCCCCCACAAGTTGGAATTTGGTAAATGTTTAGCAAATTCAACTTGGACTTGAGAGATTGAAAAGGTTTAGGGAGGAGAGGCTTGGTCAAAAAATCTGCAAGCTGGTTGTGTGAGGCTACAGGAAGCAGTTTCATCACCCCAGCTGTGTATTTTTCTCGAACAATATGACAGTCAATATCAAGGTGTTTCGTTCTTTCATGGAATACTGGATTAGCAGCTATATGGAGAGCACTTTGGCTGTCACAAAACAGGACTGGAGTTTGTGTGCAGGTGATGAACATGTCGCGAAGCAAATATAGTATCCATTGGAGTTCACAAGTAGCTGCAGCCAATGCTCTATATTCTGCTTCAGAGGAGGATCGTGAAACTGTTGTTTGCTTTTTGGTACGCCATGAGATAAGTGAATTGCCTAGATAAAAACATGAACCAGAAACAGATCTTCTAGTATCCACACATCCAGCCCAATCTGCATCAGAGAAGCCTGTGACATGTAGGGATGAACTGCGAGGAAAGAATAAACCTTGGCCTGGGCATTGTTTCAAGTATCTGAGCACACGACAAGAAGCATTGTAATGTTGAGTAGATGGTTTAGAAAGGAATTAGCTGAGTTGTTGAGTGATGAAAGTGATATCAGGTCTTGTAGTGTTTAGGTAAATGAGCCTGCCAATGAGTCTTCTGTAGGAAGGAATGTCTGCAAAGTCAGGGCTGTTATCATGGCATAATTTGATGGAAGGGTCAGATGGTGTAGAGGTTGGTTTGGAGCCTAGGAGACCTGAATCATTAAGGATATCAAGGCAATACTTGCGTTGGCAAATAAAAATGCCTTGTTTGGAATGAGAAACTTCCAAACCTAAAAAATACTTCAGGATTCCAAGGTCTTTTATCCTGAAATTCTGATGCAGTATATCTTTGATGAATTGGAATTCTTGTAAGGAATCACCTGCCAAGATAACATCATCAACATATACAAGAAGGATTGTGAATGTAAATTGTGTTTTCTTGACAAACAAAGAATGATCAAATGCTGCTTGTTTGTATCCATGATGAATAAGTAGTGAAGTTAACTTTTCAAACCATTGTCTGCTGGCTTGCTTTAAGCCGTATAATGATTTGATAAGTTTGCAAACCTGATTTGGTTTAGATGTTTGAACACCAGGTGGAATTACCATGTATACATCTTCATGCAAATCTCCATGCAAGAATGCATTGTTAACGTCCAATTGATGAAGATGCCACTTCTGAATTGAGGCCAAAGCAAGGACAAGTCTGACTGTGGTGAGTTTGGCAACTGGGGAGAAAGTATCAGAATAGTCAAGGCCTTCTATCTGGTTGTAACCTTTAGCTACAAGGCGTGCTTTGAATCTCTCAATGCTTCCATCAGATTTATGCTTAACCTTGTATACCCAACGACAGCCAATAGGTTTCACATTGGGTGGAAGATCTACAATCTTTCAAGTACCAGTTTGCTCAAGAGCATCAAGCTCAATTTTCATAGCTTGGTTCCAACATTCATATTTGCAAGCCTCTTTGTAAGTTTTAGGTTCATGGTTAGTGGAAATTGAAATACTAAAATGATATTGGGAAGGAGAAAGATTAGAATATGACAGAAAATTTGAAATAGAATAAGGAGTACCTGAAGATGGTTGTGTTAGTGTGTCATTGAAGGTTGTATAGACATAGTCCTTTAAATGAGATGGTGGATTTATGATTCTAGAAGAGACACGAGGGTGAGATTGAGATGTGTTTATGGCTTGTGTGGAAGATTATCAGTGTGTTGAGGTGTGGTTGTAGGTTGTGTTGGATGATCATCAATGTATATAGGTTGGTCAGAATTGGGAGAGTTAGGAGTATTAGAGGAAAGATGGTTATCAGTAGGAATAGATGAAGAATCATCATGAGGTTGAGGTGCATTGGATTGTGATTTGGGTTTTGAGGTGCTGAAATATTGCCAATTTTGAGTGACAGAATGAGATTGGTTATGGTAAGGGAGAATATGTTCATGGTGTGTGACATTTCTAGATATGAATATAGTGTAAGAGTGTAGGTCAAGTAAGATAGAACCTTTATAACCAACAGCATAACCAAGGAAAAGGGATTTTCTGGCTCTAGTGTCAAGTTTGGTTCTATGTTTGGTTAAGGTTGATGCATAACATAAAGATTCAAAGACTTTAATTTGACTAATGTCAGGTGGTGTGTTGTGAAGCATGTGGTATGGTGAGTGATTATCAAGCAAAGGTGTATTGACTCTATTGATGATAAATGCTCCATAACTGACAGCATAAAACCAATAGGATTTAGGTAGATTAGATTGATAAAGTAAAGCTCTACCTACATTGAGGAGGTGTTGATGTTTTCTCTCAACTCTAGCATTTTGTTGAGGGGACTCTACACAAGATCTTTGGTGGACAATACCTTTTGATGCATAAAACTGAGGAATTAAAAACTCAGGTCCATTATCTGATCTGATGTATTTTGGACATGTGTGGTATTGGTTTTCTATTAAAGTAATGAACTGTTTAACATGTTCAGAAATAACTGCTTTTGTTTTAATAAGAATGATCCAAGTGAATCTACTAAAATCATCAACAACTGTTAGAAAATATTTATGATTATGAACAGATTGAATAGAGATAGGACCCCAAATATCAAAGTGAAGTAATTCAATTTTTTGGGAGGCTTTGGAATGGCTTAATGTATAAGGCAATTTCTTGTGTCTAGCATAATGACATACATCACACACAGCTTTATTGTCATTGAAAATAGAAGGGTACATCAAGGACATTTTGGAAAGTCTATCATGAGATAAATGACCCAATCTAAAATGTTAAATGGCTTGTTGAGGGATCACTTTATAGTTATTAAGGGAAGTGCTAGATGTAGTGGTAGAATGTGGTGTGACTTCTGCAGTAAGGCAGCTAGGATCAGTTATGAGTCTGTACAGCCCTTCAACTTGTTTAGCCAAACCAATCATCTTCTTGGTGTGCACTTCCTAAATAAGACATTTGTTATCAGAAAATTAAAAAGTACAGTTTAGAGATTGACATAATTTTGAGATAGAAATAAGGTTCAAGGAAAATTCAGGAGTATACAATACATTGTACAAGTAAAGATGATGTGAAAAACTGATTGTGCCTGCATGTTTAGCAACTATAATAGATCCATTGGGCAAACACACATTAATTGGTTGAATTTTATGGTAAGAATTAAACCAATGTAAAGATGAGCAAACATGATCATTTGCTCCTGAATCAAGGATCCAAAATTCAGGTGTAGTAAGGGTAGAACATGAAACTGTGGAGACAAAAGTTTTACCTGAGGATTCATATGGTGTATGTTCAGTTATGGTGGAAATATGGTTGGCACTGGTGTTTGAGTTAGGATTAAGAGGCAGCAAATTTGTCTGTTGTAACAAAGTAATCAATTGAGCCATTTGATCTTGAGTAATGCTAGCACTTGGATTACTTGTAGAAACTTCTTCACCAGCATGTACCACTGACTGTGATTCAGCAGAGGATGAATTGGATGCATTTGCTGAACTCCGTCTCTTTGTGAAGTTTGGAGGGAAGCCATGCTTACGATAGCATATATCAATGGTATGACCAGTCCTGTGACAAAAAGTGCATAATCGACTATATTTCTTATTGTTGGATGCACCACCATAGATGTTAGAATTTTTACGACGATCAGTCAATTTTCTTGAATCATAAGCATTGACAAGAGCATTAGCCTCATCTGTATCAGCATGTGTATTATTTGTGGAAAGTAAAAGCTACATTGTTACTCTCTTCTTGTATCACCATAGAGTAAACTTTGTTAATAGAGGGAAGATGATCCATTAACAAAACCTGTGTCTTTATAACAGAAAACTTGTCATTCAAACCTGTTAGAAATTGGATAATTTGATCTTTAAGACAAAAATCTCTTGCACTTCGCATGGCTTCACAGCGATATTGATGATTACAGGTACAAGTTGGAATTGGTCTATGGTAATTCAACTCTTCCCATAATCCACGTAACTCAGTGAAGTAATCAAGAACAGATTTGTTACCTTGTTTGAGATTGTTGGTCTCAACACGTAAATTGGAAACTCGAATGCGATCAACTTTGGCAAAACGTTCTTTGAGATCATTCCATGCATCAAGGGCATTCTCCAAGAACACGATGGTTTGAGCAATGGCAAGGCTAACAGGATTGAGAATCCAAGAGTGAACGAGACAATTACACCGCTCCCATGTAGGACGGTTAAGATCATTACCAGCTGGAACCGTAATTGATCCATTGATGAATGCAATCTTGTTCTTGGCCCTAACAGCTCGTTCCATGGATCGTGACCAAGAAATGTAATTAGAACCGTTTAGTTGAGGAGTGATGCTGACAGAATTAGGACCTTCACTCGGATGCACGTAATAAACGGAATCGACATCGCCATTAGTGATGCGATTTGTAGTGGGATCAATCCGTGGAGGCATGATTAAGAAGAAAGAAAGTATAAGGTGAGAGGGAAGAAGAAAGCAATGAAAACTGGTTACAAGAGATGAATTGTATCAGAAAAGATCGAACTAAGAGAGATGCGGAAGTGTGTAAGGAATGATCGAAAACGATGATACCATATTATGAATATTGAATAACAGCCATGATTATGGAAAGAAGATCAAAGTAAAGGAGAAAAACTGAGAAAGAATAATTAATGATCTTGATTATTGATGATGACTTAAAGGTTTATATATACAAGGTAAAAGTAGTTGCTTGTTACAAAGGTAAGCTAACAAACTTAACTAACTCATAACAAACTACTCAATGGATTATTCATCATCTATTATCTAAGTAAATGTCTTATACCTCCTAGAAGGTTTGAAGTGCCGATCTCTTTTTTCTAAACCTCATAATCTAGCAACTCCAAATTCATCACTTCACGTAAAAGAACACTCTCTTTTTTTCTAAATTTCCTAATCTAGCAACTTCAAACTCACCACTTCCCTTAAAAGAACACTCTAATTATTTGGTCAGACGAAAAACCTTAATTTCTACTCTCTCATTGAGATATGCATAACTCATGTTCTCTTTATTTATATTGTTGGACCTACTTATTCCTGTTAAAATGAATCTCCTTAGACTTATTAGGTCCTTATCATTAAAAAAAAAAAAAAAATTTAGAAAATTATAGTTAAATTTTTTTTTATATTAAAGATAGTGCACAATAGTTTTACGCGATCATCTAATAGGATTTATTATTCAGCCATGTCACACAACTAACTTAAAAATATTAGTGTGACATGGCAGAATGCATGGTGGCGATTGGTTGGGAGGTTATCCTTTTTTTTATCAATTTTCTTTGATGTTTTTCTTCATAAATTTGATCTTAATAATAAATTTCATTATTAAATTTAAATATTAAAATATAGAATATTAAACTTAAAATTTTGCTAACTTATATTATAATTAATTTTTATGTTATAATATTTATTTATTTTAAATATAATAAATTAATCTTTATTTTAACAGATATAAATAATCCTTACATTTTTTTTCACACAAAACTTATTCTTACTAGTCTAGTTATCTAGACTCAAAATGATAGGAACTAAGTGTGGAAGTTGAGTGAAGGTGCATAATTACATATTGTGGTGCATAATATATAATGAAATAGTACATTAACTCCTAATATTTTTCAAAAATGCTAAGCTAGCAGAAAAATGGAGTCATTAATCATAAACTAAGACCTCTGCATAATAGGTAAATACTTCTGGAAATATTCTTTTAGCATTGAGGTTTTCTCTAACTATGAATAAAAGAATGTCAATGTTTCAAGAGGCATGAGCGCAGTTGAGACGTAAGATTGAGAAATGCCTCTTCTTTGCAAGGAATAGTGAGGGCTCCCATTGAATGATTGTATCCAAACTCTTCGTGAGCTATATTTAACAAGTCAAGAAATGAAGGATGGTATAAGTAAGATATTGGAACCACGAATCTTTTCTTTTGAGATTCTCCAACATAGACAGCTACATGTCCTTTTGGAACATTGGAATGGTTTCTACTATGTAGATGTTGTGATGATGACTTGAATATCTTGTTTGCATGAAGAACCATAAATGGAAAACGAATACCCATAAGAAGATGATTTTGGAAGTGAATGCTGAATTTGGAGTTGTTGTTGTTGCAGTATATATATTTATTTACTAGTAGTAATGATTGAGTCGGAATGGGAAGCCATGCATTTCCAGAAGGGATGATATCAAATCATATCATAATATTAATAATAGACTATACTAGTTATTTGGTTTAATATGCATGGTGTCAAAAAGCATTGGGTCCACTTTATGAAATTCACAGAAAGAGCTCACATGGGTGCACTGATAGGAATCTGAATTAAACTTGAATCTATCAACCCATCCCTTTGTAGAAAACTAAGTGCCGTACACTGAAATAAAAACAGGATCAGAGCATCACATCAGATAACATCACACGGTTCCATTCTAAAAAACTTAGCAATGCCAAATGTGTCTTATTTTTAGCCAATGTGGGACTTGGGTTTTTTTCAATACACTGTATGAAATTTTTATTTTTAGCCAATGTGGGACTTGGGTGTCATTAGGGGTGCTCAAATAAACCGGTTATTTAAATAATCCATATCTATATTCAAATCCGGTTATTAAAAACCGGTTAATTATTAGTATGGTTTTAACCAAATCCATATTTTGGATATATTTTTAATATGGTTTTAACCAAATCCATAATTTGGACATCCATATCCAAAATAAAAACCAAATTAGTCAAAACTTTTATAAAAAAAAAAAATTTGAAAATTTTTTCAAAAAAAATAATTTTTTTTTTTTTTAAAAAATTCAAAAAAAAAATATTTTTTCAAAATAAAATATTTTTTTTTTCAAAATTTTTTTATTTATTTTCGATTTTTTTTTCTGAAAATATTTTTTTTTCAAAAAATTAAATTTTTTTTTTTTATAATTAAAAAATATATTTTTTCCAAAAATTTTTAAAAACTATTTTTTATTTTTAAACATCAATATTTTTTCTTAAAAAAATTATTTCAAAAAAATGATTTTAAAATAAAATTAAATCAAAACTAATTATAAAATTGGTTATGGATATAATCGGTTATTAACCGATTTATAACCATTTTACAAAAATAAAAACCGGTTATGACATATGGATTATTTATGGTTATGGATTAGTTATGAAAATTAACCGTCCATGAGCATCCCTAGGTGTCACTCTATATAAATCTTTGATGAGTCCTATTTTTAGCCGAGGTGGGACTTGGGTTTTTCCCAATACACTCATATGGTTGCACTGAAAACGAAAAGAATCATCGCATCGCATCACATCACATCACACGGTTGCATGTGATGGGGCATTATTAAAGATGCAATAAGGCTCAAAAACATAGCCATGCTAAACGTAGTAGCAATTAATCACACTTTCATGCATGCATATATTTAGTTTAGATATATGTGGATTAAGTGGAACTATGGCTCTTCTTGTTGTGACTTTAGTGTTTTGCTATATTTTAAAAGTTGCAAAAATAGTTTAGTAAACTTTTTAGTTTTTATATGCAGTATGAGAATTCTTGCATGCACGAAAGAATTGAGTCAAATGTTTGATTTCATTGACACTTACCACTCTCTTGGTTACATGCACACAATTTGTCAACTAAAAGTTTCTACTCCTAGTATGAAAATTTAATTGCAAGCTATTTAAGGGGACTTTCATTATCTGTTTATTTGAATGGTGTTTCTACTCTTTTTTCTTCTTGTTGTTCTCTCCGTCACAATCTCTATCGGGTGATTCTGATAGTTTAGGATAGTAACTAGGTTTCATAAGTTAACCAAACAGTAGTTGGACTGCACTTACCAGTCAAGTGATTTGGTAAAGGTTGGGAAGTTAATGGCTTTAGAAAATAAAGATAAAAAGTTAAAGTATATTCAGCTGTCAAGGGTTTGTCGTCGATGTTGATTTGTTCCTTTAATGTTGGAGGTTTGGATGGGAGGATTAAGAAGAATAAGGCGAGGGATCTCATCTCGGTTAATTGTTTAGACTTTATCGCTATTTAAGAAACCAATTTGAAATAGGTTTATGAATCTCTTATGACTTCTATCTTTTTTTGTGATTGGCGCTTAACTCCGTCTATTGACAGTAGTGAAGGACTTCTCTTTCTTTGGTTCTGATTTTCTTAGTGTTTGTTTGGAATGGGAGCTTCTAAGAGTGTCTGCTTTTTGGTAAATGTTTCTAAGAGTCCCCCCTTAGACCAAGAGTGTAAAGTCAATCTTGGAGGTGACATTTGGTGTGGTATGCGTGACAACTCTATTTGCTTTCATGGTGAAAAGTTGGGTGGTAGAGGTTCTTCCAATTCTTTTAGGGATGTTAGTTGTGTTAGATGTAACTGGAACAGAATAGAAGCAAATAGAAGTTCTGGGAATGACTTATTTATTCCTTGTGAAATGCAGTAAAATAAATAGAGAATAAAATGAATGTTGCTGTAACAAACTACAACCCACTTCTAGCTAGAAATAAGGAAACAAACTTGACTGAATCAATTAACAAACTATCCTAAAAACTAGGACTCTTATTTGACTAAATACTTAACATTCCCTCCCTTGAACTAGACTGCATTTGCAGCTAGTTAACATGTGGTAGTTCACACACTCCAAGCCTCCTTCTTAGCTCCTGAAATAGCTCTAATTTGAGCGGTTTGGTGAAAATGTCGGCTATCTGCTGCCTTATACCACAGAATTGAAGCTGCACAACTCCATCATTCACTAGCTCTCGTAAGAAATGGTAGCGCACATCAATGTGCTTGCTCCTGCCGTGCATCACCGGATTCCTCGCCAACTTAATTGTTGAGCTATTGTCACAAAAGATGACAGTACTCTCGCTGCCCATGTAGCCAATCTTCTTTAGCACTCTTTGCATCCATATTGCTTGACAACTACTTCCTGCAGCTGCAATGAATTCAGCTTCGGTTGTGCTTAGTGTTACGATCGGTTGCTTTCGAGAAGACCAAGTCATTGCTGCTCCACTAAGCATAAAAACATAGCCTGAGGTGCTTCGTCTATCTTCCACTGATCTGACATAATCGCTGTCAGTAAAACCAATCAACTCATGACTTCCTCCCCTTCTGTAAAGAATGCCAAATGTTGTTGTACCTTGCAAGTAATGTAGAATTCTATTGGCTGCCGAATGATGAAGTTCTGTAGGCCTTGACATATACCTGCTTAATAAGCTTACTGCATACATTATATCCGGTCTCGTAGCGGTCAAGTACATCATGCTCCCAATCAGCTGCTTGAAGAATGAACCATCCATCTCAATACCATTTTCATCTTTGGAGATTTTGAATCCTGGAACCATTGGATTTTCAACGGAATTGCTATGCTTCATTCCAAAACGTCTCAACACTTCCATCACGTACTTCGCCTGACTGATGAATATACCACCATCAAACTGAACTACCTCAATGCCAAGAAAATACTTCATCTTACCCAAGTCCGTCATATCAAATTCCTTCATCATGGACTCTTTGAATTCAATCATCATATTCTCATCATCTCCGGTATAAATTAAATCATCAACATACAAGCTAATGATTAAATGTTTACCTTGTTTATTGACTTTCGTAAACAAAGTTTGCTCGCTGTCCTCCTTCCCAAAACCTTCTTTTCGGAAATATGATTCAATCCGGCTGAACCATGCTCGTGGTGCCTGCTTGAGTCTGTACAAAGCTTTGTTGAGTTTATACACCTTATGTTCCTCATTCTGTATTTCATAACCTCTTGGCTGCTCCACGTACACGTTCTCCGTTAACTTCCCGTGAAGGAAAGCTGATTTCACATCCAGCTGAAACACACACCATCTTCTTTGTGCTGCAAGTGCTAAAATCATTCGAACAGTGTCCATGCGAGCTACGGGAGCATATACTTCTTAATAATCAACTCCGTATTCCTGAGCATACCTTTTTGCGACCAAGCGAGCCTTGTGTTTATCCACTTCTCCGAGCTCATTCAATTTTGTTTTGTACACCCATTTGACTCCTATTCTTTTAGCTCCTTTAGGCAGCTCAATAAGATCCCACGTTCCATTCTTCTCAATTGACCTCATTTCAGAATCTATGGTTGTTCTCCATTTCTCCTCCTTTACTGCTTCGTCAAACAAAATTGGATCAGAATGAACGACACTAGCAAACAAGGCTAAGTGAGTTTGTACCTCTTCCCCTTCATCTGAAAGACCCTCACCAGAGACAAAATCACTCAAATATGCTGGTGCTCTTCTAACTCGGGGTGTTATCGGAGGAGCCGCTTCATCTTCTTCATTGCCATCACTGGATTTGTCCCTCACCGGAGAAGCTACGGTTTCTTCTTCACTACCATCGTCGGAATCTTCCACCTCTTCACCGTTGCCATCTTCCCATTCCAAATCAAACGTGTTATCTTCTTCAGATTTCTTCTCCCAATTCCACTGCCCATCTTCTTCAAAGACGACATCGCGGGTGATAATAATCCTCTTAGAGGTAGGATCATATAGTCGATATGCCTTTGATTATGCACTTACACCAAAAAAGACACAACAACGACTCTTATCCTCAAGCTTTGTTCGCCGAGCATCCGGTACGTGAGCATATTCTATACAACCAAAGATTCTCAAATGCGTAACTGAAGGTATCACCCGACACCAAGCTTCCTCTGGCGTTGTTTCCTTCACCGATGATGTTGGACATCTATTGAGAACATAGAGTGCCCGGTTTACCGCCTCTGCCCAGAATTTTCTTGGAACATTTTTCTCAACCAATAAGCTCCTCACCATATTCATCACGGTTCTATTTTTCCGCTCGGCGACTCCGTTCTGCTGCGGTGTATATGCTGCAGTTAATTGCCTCGTGATTCCATTCATTTTACAATATTCCTTGAACTCATCTGTTGTGAATTCACCTCCACGATCTATTCTTAAACATTTAATGGACAGGCCTGTTTCTTTTTCAACAAGAGCTTTAAACAGCTTAAAGGTAGTGAGTGCATCTGACTTACAAGCGAGAAAATACACCCATGCCTTCCTACTGTAGTCATCAATGAAGCAAATGAAATACCTCTTGTTTCCCTTCGAAAATGGTGAAATCGGACCGCAAATATCAGCATGAACCAGCTCTAATTTTTCCGACGCTCTCCATGTACTTCTCCTTGGGATTACATCTCGATGCTGCTTCCCTTTCAAGCAATTTGTGCACACAATTTCACCCTCCGGGAAACTGGGCAAGCCTCTCACCATGCTTTTTGTTTGCAAAGTCTTCAATCCTTTGTAGCTGAGATGACCAAATCTTCGGTGCCAGAGGTTAGCCACGTCTTTGGTGTCGTCGGTTGTTGCTTGGAAACACTCTTCTTTGCTTTCACTTTTGATTGATTTAGTGCTCGAAAACAACACAAACATTCGATTTGCTGCCATGTTGGTTTGGAATATCAAACCTTTTGTGCGGTGATAAATCCGACACTCATTTGACTGCATTAGTACAGCCAAACCCCTTTCTTGTAGCTGCCCAACACTGAGAAGATTATTCTTCAAACCGGGAACATAATAGACATCCCGTACAAGGAAGTTTACTCCTTTTATTGTCAATCGGACACTTCCTTTTTCGGAAACGTTCATGCTTGCATAATTCCCCAATCTAACCACCTTGTTGGACCCTTCTTCTAACTCACAAAAAAGTGAAGAATCACCACACATGTGATTGCTGCAACCAGAATCAATATACCACATACATCTCGATCGTCTCCAACCGTGTCGACATACGCCATTAGCACCATCTCTTCTGATTCCTCCAAACCAGCATAATTTGCTTGGCACTCGTACTGGAAGTGTCCAAGCTTATGACATTTGTAACACTCAACTGTTTCCTTACTCCTCGGTTGACTGCCCTTGCCTCTGCCTTGTCCCCGACCTCCTCGAAAAGTAGCTCTTCCTCGCCCTCTTCCACCATAGCTCTCTTCATGAGTTACCTTCAAAGCATGTTCCTCTTCTCCACTTACTTTGAATTTTTGCTCATGAACGAGCAGAGAACTTTGCAAGGCATCCACAGATAGTTGATCTGTGTCCTTGGCTTCCTCAATGGAACAAACAATATAGTTCCATTTCTCAGTGAGGGTTCTCAAAATCTTCTCAACGATCTTGACATCATCCACATCTTCTCCATAATTCCTCATGTCGTTTGCAACCGTCATTACTCGACCAAAATAATCAGTGATCGATTCACCTTGCTTCATTGCTAAGACCTCAAAGTCCCGCCGTAGACGATTGAGCTGAGCTCTCTTCACTCGAGCATTGCCTCGACACTTCAACTTCATGGAATCCCAGAGCTGTTTAGATGTCTCCTTCTGCGTGATCGTCTTCAGAATTGACTTGTCAAGCGACTGAAACAAGTAATTCTTAGCCTTCAAATCCTTCAGCTTCATCTCCTCCAGGTTCTTTATTTGCTCTGCCGTCATTCCATCTCTACTCTTCGGCTCTGTGTAGCCTGATTCAACAGCAACCCAATACTCCTTGGATCGAAGGAGATTCTCCATGACCATGCTCCAATGATCGTAGTCGCCGTCGAACTTCGGAATGGAGGCTGCTGCAAAAGTTGCTTCTGAACCCATCTCTTAGGTCACTGCTCTTGATACCAGAATGTTAGATGTAACAGGGACAGAATAGAAGCAAATAGAAGTTCTGGGAATGACTTATTTATTCCTTGTGAAATGCAGTAAAATAAATAGAGAATAAAAGGAACGTTGTTGTAGCAAACTACAGCCCACTTCTAGCTAGAAATAAGGAAACAAACTTGACTGAATCAATTAACAAACTATCCTAAAAACTAGGACTCTTATTTGACTAAATACTTAACAGGTTGATTGGTTTTCTCTAATTTTATTTTTAAGATGTACTTTTTTGACATTCCTCTCTTAGTGGACCCTTATTAGGGATGTGTCTGATCATTTCACTTCCATTTTATTCTAATCAATTGTGAGGGTCGAAACCTTTTCGGTTTAATAACCATTGGTTAGCTCATTCTACTTTTTGTGAGGTTGTTCTATCTTATTGGTCTAATTTTATAGTTTAA
This sequence comes from Lathyrus tuberosus, assembly GCA_022829125.1. Classification (NCBI taxonomy): domain Eukaryota; kingdom Viridiplantae; phylum Streptophyta; class Magnoliopsida; order Fabales; family Fabaceae; genus Lathyrus; species Lathyrus tuberosus. Next base: position 1,567,829 of record JALAZF010000403.1, on the reverse strand, counting down.
GGTTGAAAGACTTTTGTTTTGTTGGAGAATTTCAAATCTCTTAAGTTAGTGCTGAAATGATGGAACAAGCAGACTTTTGACAAAAGTTCTAGATTGATTCTTTTAGGGTGGTCGTTAGGAATTTGGATGCTTTGAATGATCAGAGACAATTATCATAGGAGGAAATCCATACCCGATCTAGCAACAATGCAGACCTTTGGTCTTTATCAAGGATTAACGATTCTCAAATGTTCCAAAGATCCAAGTCTAAGTGGCTTAAGGAAGGCAGTTCTAACTCTGGTTTTTTTCGCGCTTATGTCAATAGTAAGAGTAGGAGAAACATTATTTTATCCTTGAAGGTTGGTGAAGTTTGGATGGAAGGGGTGTCTGAGACTAGGCAAGAAATGATTAATTATTTTTCAGAGATCTCCAAGGAGCTAAATTTTGACAGACCTTGTCTTGATGGATTACTCTCTCTTTCTCTCTCTCTCTCTCTCTCTCTCTCTCTCTCTCTCTCTCTCTTTCTCTCTCTCTCTCTCTCTCGAGGATAACATTGCCTTAACTCCTATTTTTACTCTTCAGGAGCTTGTTGGTTCTATGTGATGGTAACAAGAGTCCTGGACCTAGTGGTTTTTCATTCTCCTTTTTAAGAAGGTTTAGGAAACTTTTCAGGGAATAAGTTAGGGTTATGTTTGATCAGTTTCACCAATTTTCCTCATTACCTCATTTTTTTTATTCTTAATTTGTCACTTTTATTCCTAAGATTAATTCTCATGTTCGGTTAAGTGATTTCAGACCCATTTCTTTGGCTAGTTCTTTATATAAGTTGGTGGCTAAACTGTAAGTTGCTAGTCTTAGGGAGGTCATGGAAAAACTTGTTTCCCCAAATCAATTTTCCTTTCTAAAAGAAAGAATGTTGGCAGATGATGTGAAGGTTGAAAATGAAGTGATTACCTGGCTAAGAAAACTAGTAAGCAGTGTCTCATTTTTAAAGTGAATTTTGAGAAAGCATATGACTTTGTGAGTTGGGAGTTTATGGAGTATATGTTGGTTAAATTTGGTTTTAATAATAAATTGAGGTCTTGTATTAGAGTTTGTGTTTTTTCTAGGAATATTGCGGTGTTTTTCAATGGTTTCCCAACTCAAGATATTAGTATTCAAAGGGGTATGAAGTAAGGGGATCCCCTAGCTCCATTCCTTTTTCTGCTTGTGAATATAGGGTTAAGTGGTTCAATTAGTATGGCCATTGAGCTTGGTCTTCTCGTAGGTTTTAGGATAGGTGCCTCAGGTTTGTTAGTATTCTATCTTCAATGCATAGACAATACTCTTATATTAGAGGGTCCATTTGTTGAGGACCTTTGGACTGTAAAAGTTATCCTTAAAGGCTTTAAGCTAGCTTCCAGCCTCTAGGTGAATATTTTTAAAATTAGTCTGGTAGGGGTCAATATGGACCCTATATTTTTAGATTCTACTAGTGATTTCCTTCATTGTAAAATTGAGTTTCTTCCTCAGTTTCACTTAAGAACTATTTCTTTTTTGCAAATAAATTTTGGGATAAAAATGGGATACATTTTGGGATAAAACTTTTAGGGTTTAAAGGGGGATAAAATCAAGATAAGGGATCAAAGGATAAAAACATAGGGTTCTATAATATTTTAATATATATTATCATTATCAATTTATTTTCTATAATCAAATTAATGGGAGATTTTTTTCAATCAAACAAAACGGATAAAAGCATTCTAACACACCTCAAATTGTATGCCCTCTGCCCTTGAGCAATAAGGCATTTTTTAAAAAATTTAATATTTCTCTGCCCCCGATGCGTGAGAATTTTTCAAGGAATAAAAACAACCAACAAACCAACTTTTTTTCGATAAGAACTACGGTACTCTGATCCTTCATTTAATATGAGGGTACATAGGCATATAGTTGTAAACTCTAACGAGTACAATTATAAAAAACATTTTTAGGTTATTTTCTTTGTAAATATCAAACTAATTTTCTGTAAAAATATATTTAATTGATAATCAAACACCTTAAGAACACGCTAACCCTAGAATTATAAGAGAATCTCATTGAGTACAATGAAGAGGAGGGTGTATAGTACCTTCCTCTCGCTTAACCTACTCCCGAACCTAGTCTCTCACCTTTAACCTTTAGGTTTTATCATTGTTTCCCTGTTCCTTAAGAACGAATAAAGGATGATGGTGACTCTTTCATTTTGTCGACTGTGACAATTGCATATTATATAGGAAAAAGTATGAAAATTTGGATCAATGTCCAGAATGTGGTGAGTCGCGCTACAATTTGAAGAACAACAATGGTGATGACAATGATAGTGTTAGTAAGAAGCGTCCTCCTACTAAAGTGTTATGGTGCTTGCCAATAATTTCGAGGTTAAAGAGACTTTTGCTAATGTGAATGATGCAAAGAATATTATATGGCATGCAGATGAAAGAAAATGTGTTTGAAACATTCGCCATGTAGTTGATTCTTTGCAATGGAAGAAAATTGATTCATTGTTTTCGGATTTTGACCTTGAGTCAAGAAACCTTATGCTTGGGATTGCCACAAATGGAATGAACCCCTTTGGTAATCTGATCCCTAACCATTCTTCATGGCATGTTCCTCTCACGATTTACAACCTATCTCATTGGTTGTGCATGAAGCACAAGTATATGATATTAAGTATGATGATTTATGGACCAAGACAACTTGGAAACAATATAGATGTTTATTTAAGTCCATTAATTGAGGATTTAAAACTTTTTTGGGATAGAGGTGTTGACGTTGATGATGCATATTCTGGTGAAAAGTTTAAGATGTGTGCAGTGTTATTTTTCATAATCAACGACTTTCCTACATGTGATTATTTGGCTGGATATAGTGTCAAAGGACATAAATCATGTCCTATATGTGAATCTGATACTTGTTTTTACCAACTTGAGTTTGGAAAAAAGACTATTTACCTCGTGCATCAAAAATTTATAAAACTCAATCATCCTAGTTGATCCTTATTTTAACCAGTTACCAGAATATGGATAACCAATTAACCAATTGTGTCTCTAACTCTGTTTTACTACTGGAAGTAGCCCGTTAACCGATTAACTATATCCTGTTAACTGGTTAACACTGTGTTGAATTATGAAAACCTTTTAAAATCCCTAACTTTTGATTCGTGTGTCCGATCGAAGTGTTCTTGGTATCGTTGGAAAGCTATGATGATCCTCTACCCAATAAAAAGTGAAAATATTAAGTATGATGTGGGATTAATTATTTGGTGTTAATTGAATGAAAATAATGTTTATGTGATATATTGTGATAAATGTTTTACTTATGCAAATTGTGTTATGCCATATCTATCTAATTGTTGTTAGGTATGATTGAGAGAAAATGCATGCTTAAAATGAATTAGGAAGAGTGAAGAAACCTTACCCCAAAACCAAATGATATGATTCTAGGTTGTGACTAGGATTGTGATAGAGAATCTAGATGGCGATGCTCGTGCATCGATGCCTAGGTGTGCATCCTTGACGAGTAATGGTCTAGAGGAGAGTGAGACACTAGTATGGAACATGTGTGTGAACCTTGTGTTCTTTGTGAAAAGGAAAATGTGGCCTTAAGGCAAATGTGGCCTTGTGATTGTCGAATAAAATCACGTTTGTGTGTGAGATCACGTAATCGGAACCGTTTCCCTGAGTTTCCATTTCGCGAGTTGAGGCTTATATAGAGAGCTCCTCCGAAATGTACGCATGTTTTATTACTTGGCAGGTTTGATTCCAGCGTGCAGTACGAATAGCGCCCGTTGGGCGTATGCTTGTGATGGTTAATGACCCATGTGAAGTGACGGTTCATAACGGTTAATGGCCCGTAGAACCCAAATCCATTCGTATGTCAAGTAAGTGCAATGATACATGACTCGAGCCGACTTCTAGACGTAGTAGAGGATGGGAAAAGGGGATGCCTTGATGAGATTACCGATTAGTGATATTTGAGTTGTTGAACTCATGAACATGTTTCCATATAGTGTGAGATTGTGAACTCAAGGTCATTTCCCTTCCCCTTGACTTGAGTTAGGATTGGCTAGAACCCTATAAAGCCAAGAGAATCCATAAGATAGGGAACTCACTGAGATTAATATCTCACCCCATTATTGTTGTTATTTTTCAGGCGTTGTTTGTAGGTTTGATTTACAAGTGGACCTATACTTGGATGTTTCAAGAGAAACTTAGCTTTAGTTTTCCGCTGTGTAATTTGTTATATACAATTGAGGATATTGTATATTGATCTTAGTTTTTTTTTGCTAGTTTCCATATCTTGTACCATAGATTGTATTATGTTTTTAGAATGGTCAAGTATGTGAATTACGCCATTAGACACTTATGATGGTGTCAGTACCAAATAAACGCTTCTATAGTATTATTCTAGGTATATATTATATAGGGCGTTACATCCATCATATCTCAGTATCAACGGATGAGATCGGTTGCTTGTAGTGACCGCTAAACAATTAATTTCTTGATAATTGTCATTTACTCTAATTTACTTAATTCCATAAATTTAGAGTTTACAAAATCAATGACGATCAAAGTAATTAAAACCGGACCGGATATTGAACCAGTATAGACTGGGGTTTAAGGTTTAAAGGTCTGACCGGGTCGGACCGAGGGTCGGACCGTTATTGTATATGTTATATGATTTAGTACTAGTTTTTTATCAAATAGATTGGTGACTTTTATTTCCTATAATTTCCTAACTAGAATCAGCTTGAGAAAGAGTTAAAAATGCTAGAATTTTGTATCTTATGTAAAATATATTAGACGGTGCTTGATTTAGGCCAAAGAATATTGGAATTTAAGAAGAAATGTTTCTTTATTTTTAGCGTTGTCAACTTTGTGAAAGGATGATCATAACATTATTAATGAATTATGTTTGATAATCAAAACTTTAGAAAATAAATTGGAGAGTATTATTTATAAAAAGAATTTTAGGCCTTATTATCAAGAAAATTCAAATTCTGAATGGATTAGAGGGATGTTTTCAATTATAAGACCAATTTGGTTCAATAGTATTAAGTTGATTTTTTTTTTCATCTTTTATTATATTTTTCTTTTAAATTTTTTTTTAAAAAAAATCTAAAAAAATTAAAATCCGGTTCAACCCATATACTTGGACGAACCCCCGGTTTTGATCGGTTTTCTCGGTTTCCACCCGGTTTTCCGGTTCTTGCCCCGGTTCCTTGACAGGCCGGTTTAAAGGGTTTAATTGACCGGACATAGAGTCGGTTTCTGGTCTAACCGGTTGAACCGGCCGGTCCGGTCCGGTTTTCATAACCTTGATGACGATAATTGTCATTACTCTATTTTATTTTAGGCCATCAATTAGAGTATCACAACATTATTTGGGCCATTAATTAAAAGATTACGAAATTATATGTAATTTCTTACATTCTCCTACTTAGCCGAAATTTGATAGAACCACCATATAACTTATGATATATAAAAATTAATGTATTAAATCTCATCCCTGTGAATACATAATTGCCAGAGTATAACAGAATACTAAATATGGGTTATGGTTGTCATGTATTATTTTCTAAACAGAATTCCTTCCATATACCACAAACACGAATATCCTACTGTACAAGGTGCTTAACCACCACATAAAATCTCATTATGGTCTCGTAAGTGTTTCTAGAACATTCATGTTATAACTCATTAGAAAAAAAATTATGTGCACAATAACTAGAAACATTTATTAAGGTTCAGAAATACATAATCATAAAGAGCTCAGAGTATCAACATTATCAAATAGATCATTCAAGAGGATAACCAAGACCCATTCTAGGTACATGTTACTTAAATGTCTTTGGTTGTAACCCTTTAGTTAATGGATCAGCAATCATAAGGTCTGTTCTGATATGCTCTATAGATACTTTTTGTTTTTGAACTTCTTCCTTAACAGAGTAATACTTTAGCTCCATATGTTTTTCACCCTTTGAGTATTTAACATTCTCAGAAAAAAATACTGCTGCAGAATTGTCACAGTAAATTTTCAATGGCTTAGTAATGGTGTCAACTACCCCAAACCTTGAAACAAAATTCTGCGACCATAATGTCTGAACTGTAGCTTCTAAACATGCTATAAATTTAGCTTCCATGGTGGAAGACGCAACAACTGTTTGCTTAGCACTTTTCTATGATATGGCTCCTTCTCCAAGATGAAATATGTAGCAAAATGTAGACTTTCTAATGGCAATACATCCACCAAAATCTGAGTCTAAATATCCAACTACTTCTAATTAATTGGATCTTTTGTACATGAGCATGTAATCCTTAGTACCTTTTAGATACCTTAAAAATTTCTTTGCAACTTTCCAATGATCAATTCCAGGATAACTTTGATACTTGTCTAACATTCCAACTACAAAACTAATATCCAGTCTCGTGCAGGTTTGCACATACATCAGACTACCCACTACAGAACCATGCATAATTGATTCCACTGGTTTCCGCTCTATGTTATTGTTTAGACATTGCACAAGACTAAATTTATCTCCTTTCTAAATTGGTACAATTCCAGGAGAACAATTTTCCACGTTAAATCTCCCTATAATTTTCTTGATATAGTCCTTTTGAGACAACCCCAACAGTCCTTGTGATTTATGACAGAATATTTCAATTTCGATCACATAGGATGCCTTTCCTAAATCTTTCATTTCAAAATTCTTAGAAAGATATTCTTTGGTCTCATGCAACATACTTAAACTATTAGTTGCAAGCAAGATATCATCAACATATAGAACCAAAAACATAAACTTGCTCCAATTGATCTTCCGGTATATGCATTTATCAACTAGATTTTCTTCAAAATCGAAAGAGGTAATGGTATCATTGAACTTGATGTACCATTGCCTTGAGGATTATTTTAGTCCATATATTGATTTCTTCAGTTTATACACCGTATGACTTTTTCCTTCAATTGGGAAACCTCTCATATAAACTTCATCTTCAAGACTACCATTCACAAAGGTTGTTTTCACATCCATCTGGTGTAACTCTAAATCATAATAAGCCACCAGTGCCATGATAATACGCAACGAGTCTTTCTTTGACATAGGAGAAAAATTTTATTTATAATCAACACCATCTTTTTGAGTATATCCTTTAGCAACAATTTGGGCTTTATATCGTTCGATATTGCCATCTGAGTCTCGCTTGGTCTTTAAGACCCACTTACAGCCAACTCGTTTAGCATCCTTAGGAAACTCGACTATTTTCCAAACTATATTTTCTTACATGGATTTTAGCTCTTCTTTAATGGCATCAATCCATTTCTCTGACTCAACACTATTCATGGCTTCTAAGAAAGGAACTAGATCTTTATTTATTCCAATCTCTGACTCTAACAAACAAGTCTCCTAAATACTTGGAATAGCTGATTTTTTTTCTCTTTGAGATCTTCTTAAAGGTATTTCTCTAGGATCATTTAGTTCAGAGACTTGTGAGTTAGTATCTTCATTTGGAGTGTTAGAATGTTTTTGAACAACAGGAACAACACTTGGAACAATTGTTGACAAAGGAATACTTATAGGTAAAGTGACTTTTACCTTAACTTCCTTTATGTCAACATTTTGTTGTTCCTCACTCCCACTAACTTCACTATTTTCAAGGAATTTTGCATTGCTAGTTTCTATAATTCTTTGACTATGATTAGGACAGTAAAAGATTTACCCTTTAGACTTCTTTGGATAACCAATAAAGTAACCATTTATTGTTCGAGAGTCTAACTTATTTTCATGTGGATTATATACTTTTGCTTCTGTTGCGCAACCCCAAACGTGCAGGTGCCTTAAACTCAGTTTCCTACTTGTCCATAACTCAAAAGGATTTTTAGGAACATCCTTGCTAGGAACTCTGTTTAATAAATACATAGCATTCTTTAACGCATACATCCATAAAATTTTGGGCAATGATGAATTGCTCAACATACTCCTAACCATATCCATTAGTGTTCAATTACGCCTTTCTACCACACCATTTTGTTGTGGTGTGTATGTCATCGTGTATTGTGCACGAATACCATGACTTTTAAGAAGTTTTGAAAATGGACCTGGACATTGTCTCGTTTCACTATGTTTTCCATAGTATTCACCATCCTTATCAGATCTTACGATTTTCACTTTCTTATCTAATTGTCTTTCAACTTCTTTAATGAAAATATCAAAAGCATCAACTGCTTGAGACTTTTCCTTAAGCAACTAGATATATCCATAACATGAAAAGTCATCAATAAAGGTGATGAAATATTTTTCTTCGCCAATAGATGGAGTGTCAGGTCCACATATATCATTGTGTATGATTTCAAGAAGTTAGCTGCTTCTTGTGGCACCTTTCTTGTTATGTCTGGTTTGCTTTCCCTTAATGCAATCCACACATAAGCCAAGATCGGTAAAATCTATTAAATTCAAAACCACAATTGTATAACTTTGAAAGAGAAACTAAACTCCTAGACATTAAAGGTACATAAAGAGTCTTTATTAGATCAAATGATATCCAATATCAAAGATCAAGAGATAAGTCCATATGCCTTCAATTGGAGATTTCATATGATTTCAAGTGTAGAGAAACATCTTTGACTTGTGGTTTGGATCGTAACGAGTCCACGCATCATGTTAGATACATGAGTAGTAGCACCAGAGTCATGTCACCAAGAATTATGAGGAACATCAATTAAGTTTGATTCAAAAGTACATACATATGTTTTATACATACCTTTCTTTTAAAACCAAGCCTTACGTTTAGGACAATCTTTCTGGAAGTGGCCTTTCGAATAGAAATAGCACGTATTATGTTTCTTAGTAGGTTTCTTTTTCTTAAAGTTCTTAACCTTTGACTTCAATGTTTTTCCATCTCCATGAACTAGGTTGACAGAATGACTCTTAAAATTCTTTAGTCGATTCTCCTCCTGAATTAGCTTTCTAACTAATTCATTAACATCCCACTTATCTTTCATAATGTTATAGTTAATCTGGAAAGCACATACTAATAAGGCAATGAGTACAGAATAAACTAAACCATAAAAGAGTCATCTACTGCTATGCCCAAAGACTTAAGCCTTGTTGTAGTATTTGTCATCTCAATGGTGTGCTCTTGCATACTTCGTGACCCATCAAACTTCATGGTCATAAGTTGAGCCATAAATATACCAGCGAGTGCCTTATCAGCAGAGCGAAAACGTTCTTCCACAAAATTAAGGTATTCCTTAGGACTTTCTGTTTGTGCAATCTTTCATCCTCAAACTTAATGTTGTTCGCAATAGTCATCCGCATAAACATAAGGCTCAATCTGTTGGACCGCTCTCATGCCTTAAGTTCAAACCTTTCATCCTCAGCGTTATCATCAGTGACAACATGTTTTCTGTGGGGTCCAGCCATTTGGTGTTTTGCATGAAAGGAAAATAACACTTGGTGTTTTGCATGAAAGGCAAAGGACACTTGGTGTCTTGCATGAAAGGCAAAGAACAAGTGTCTTCATGCATGTAAGACCTTTTGGCTTGCTTCTCCTATAAATAGGACCAAGAGCAAGCATTCAAAATACAACCACAAGAGAAACAAGAAGCAAGAGAAATAGAGCCTTGCTCAAGAGAGAAAATTGTTTTAGAGAGTTTTTCCTTGTGAGAGAAATAGTGAGCCAATTTGTGAGAGTGTTCCTTACAAATTGAGAGATACTTTGTAGAGAGTTTCACTTAAGGGTGAAGTTGTTGTATTCCCATTTTTATTATAGTGGATGTTTTAAGAGGCCTAAGGGTCCCGTGATTTTTCCCTTTCTCACATTGAGAAGGTTTTCCATGCTAAAATCTTTTTGTGTCATTTTTGCTTAATTTTTCACGTTTCCGCAAGTGTCTATTTTTGAGTTCACGGAGGAGGGAAATTATGGAAGGTTATTTCCCAACAGTGGTATCAGAGCCTGGTTGAGTTCTGGGTAACTACGGTGTTGTACTCGTAAGAAAGTTCTTAGTATGCTATGTGGTTGCAACATTGTTTGATCTTCCACATCAGAAAAGAAATATTCTTGTTGGAATTAAATCGTAGTATTGTGAAAGTGTGTCTTTGTAAGTTCTGGCTAAGGAAAGACTTGGTATTTAAGCGCGTCAATATTGACCCACCTCTCTTTCCTGGGAACTTCCTAGTTGCACTATTCATAAACCACGGTAACTTTTTCCGTGTACGACACTATTTACAAAATCTCCTAGCTAAAAGAACTACTTTCCCGTGTTCTCAAAAATGGATGGTTCTATCAGTTATGAAGGAGATATGTTCAAGCTGACCGCTGATAATTATACCTATTGGAAGCCGATGATGGAAGACCACCTATATTGCAAAGATTTGCATGAGCCAATCTCTCAAAAGGATAAGCCAACGGAGAAGAAAGATAACGAGTGGGAGCTCCAAAATCGGAAGGCAGTTGCCATGATCAGAAAATACATAGATAGGAGTCTATTCGAGCATGTGTCAACTTATACAAATGCGTATGAGTTGTGGACCAAACTTGAATCCTTGATTTAAAAGAAGACACCGAGAAATAAAGCACACCTTGTCAGACGACTGGTGAAATTGGAGTACTCAGATGGCCAAAATATGATCGAGCACTTGAATACCTTCAAAGGTATCGTGAACCAGCTGACGAAAGCTGACATGAAGATAGATGATGAGTTGCAAACTCTTCTGCTCCTAAGTTCTCTACCTGAGAGTTGGGACACTCTAGTTGTCACTCTTAGTAACTCTGCTCCAGACGGAAAACTTGTCTTGGATTCTGTCACAGATTCCTTGCTAAATGAAGAATCAAGACGGAGGGAAAGAGGCTTCAACAACCAGTTCGAAGCCAACATTGTTGATAACAGAGGAAGGAGTAAGAATCATGAAAGAGGAGGTCGTGGGAGATCACAAGCTAGATCCAAGTCTCGCACAAGAGTAAGCTGTTATTATTGTGGCAAATCGGGCCATAGAAGACCTGAGTGCAGATTCTTGAAGAGAGATCAACAGGCTGGAAAAGTCCGTCCAGATTTAATAAATCCAAAGAAGAATAAGGAAGAAGGAGCCACAACTGCAGTAGCCTCGAACAACGAGGATATTTTCCTTTTTGGAGATGTCAACTATCTAAATGTTGCATTCGATAATTGCACTTGGATAATTGACACCGGAGCATCTTTCCACGTTACACCTCATGAAGAATTATTCTCATCATACCAAAGAGGAGATTTTGGTATGGTGAAGATGGGAAACCACGTCACAAGCAAGATTGTTGGTATTGGTGAAGTGACTATGATCACAGACAATGGAAATAAGCTTGTGTTGAAGGAAGTAAGACATGTACCAGAGATGCGTCTAAACCTTATATCAGCAGGAAAGTTGGATAACCTAGGGATGATAAACCAGTTCGGCGATGGTAGATGGAAGCTTAGCAAAGGGAGCATGACACTTGCTCGTGGCAAAAAGGAAGGCTCCCTGTACATCATGCAGGGAAAGATAAACAAGGGAGAGACTAATGTTTCTCAAGATGCAACCAAAGAATTGTGGCATAAACGACTTGGCCACATGAGTGATAAAAGCTTAGAGATTCTTGCTAAAGATCATCTTTCAAATATCAAGGGACAACCACTTGAATCATGTGAAGACTGTCTAGCAGGCAAACAACACAGAGTATCTTTTCAAAGATCAGATGATGCAAGAAGACGAAAGAAAATCCTAGATCTTGTTCACTCAGATGTCTGCTCCACATCTGAAAGGTCTCTTGGTGGCGCACAATACTTTGTTACCTTCATTGATGATCACTCTAGAAAGGTGTGGGTGTATCCATTGAAGAAGAAAGATCAAGTTCTACAAGCTTTCAAGGAGTTTCACGCCTCTGTAGAGCGAGCATCTGGAAGAAAGTTGAAATGCTTAAGAAGTGACAATGGAGGTGAATACCTAGGTCCATTTGAAGCATATTGTAAAGCTCATGGGATAAGACATGAGAGGACACCTCCGAAGACTCCCCAAATGAATGGAGTAGCTGAAAGAATGAACAGAACGATTGCAGAGAAAGTCAGAAGCATGCTTTCTCATGCAAAACTTCCCAAATCATTTTGGGGTGAAGCAGTGAGAACTGCCATTGATCTAATAAACTTGTCTCCTTCAAGACTGTTAAATGGAGAGATACCGAATGAAGTATGGTATGGAAAAAAAGCCTCTTACGGTCAATTGAAAGTATTCGGGTGTAAGGCATTTGTTCATATTCCTAAAGATGAAAGAGCAAAACTCGATGCCAAGACGAAGGAGTGTATATACCTTGGTTCTCCAAGAGATGAACTTGGCTTTAGACTGTGGGATCCTGCAAACAAGAAGATTGTTCGAAGCAGAGATGTGGTATTTTATGAAGATCAAACAATCAATGATATTCAATCTAAGAAGTCAAAGACCATTGTGGTACAAAACTCAGGGGGAGAGATTCCTCAACGAGATATTGAACCTGATCAGACAGCACAACCCCATCATATGGAGCAACCTGACCAAACAGAAGAAGATCAGGAAATGCAGGAAGAACAAATGATAGATACTGATCAGAGAGACCAAGAACCTCAAGTGAGAAGATCCGTGCGAGTAAGACAACCATCAAGAAGATATTCCCCAGATGAGTATGTCACTCTCACCGATGAAGGAGAACCTCAAAACTTCATAGAAGCCATTGAGACGGATGACAAAGACAAATGGATGCAAGCCATGCAAGAAGAATTACAGTCACTGAATGAGAACCAGACATATGACTTGGTGAAATTACCAAAGGGAAGAAGGGCTTTGAAAAATAAGTGGGTGTTCAAACTCAAGTCTGAAGAGAACAACCCAAACCCCAGATACAAAGCACGAATTGTCGTGAAGGGGTGCCATCAGAAGAAAGGCATAGACTTCGAAGAGATATTCTCACCAGTGGTGAAGATGACATCCATAAGAGCAATCCTTGGTCTAGCTGCAACACTAGACTTGGAGATAGAGCAACTTGATGTTAAAACAGCATTCTTACATGGAGACTTGGAGGAAGAGATATACATGGAGCAACCCGAAGGATTTGCAGAACCAGGCAAAGAACATCTTGTGTGTCGCTTGAAGAAAAGTCTATATGGGTTGAAGCAAGCTCCAAGGCAATGGTACAAAAAGTTTGAACTCTTCATGACCCAACATAAATTTGAAAAGACTTCTGCAGACCACTGTGTGTTTGTGAAGAAATATGATAATGGTGAATCCATCATACTTTTGTTGTATGTTGATGATATGCTTATTGTTGGGAAAGACAAGACAAAGATAGATGCTCTAAAGAATGCACTGAGCAAATCTTTTGCCATGAAAGATTTGGGTGCAGTAAAGAAGATTCTTGGAATGAAAATCATTCGAGATCGTCCCAAAAGAATGTTGTGGATGTCACAAGAAGATTATATCAAGAAAGTCCTTGAGAGGTTCAACATGCATAATGCTAAACCTGTACATGTCCCACTACCTGGTCATCTGAAACTCAGTAAGACACAGTGTCCAAGCAATGAAGAAGAAAAAGAAGAAATGAGCAAGGTGCCCTATTCTTCAGCTGTGGGTAGCCTTATGTATGCAATGGTTTTCACAAGACCAGACATTGCTTATGCTGTTGGAGTAGTAAGTAGATTCCTGTCAAATCCAGGAAAGGAGCATTGGAATGCTGTGAAATGGATACTGAGGTATCTAAGAGGAACTGCCAAACAGTGTTTGTGCTTTGGCAATGAAAAGCAATTACTCACTGGGTATGTAGATGCAGACATGGCAGGGGATGTAGATTCAAGAAAATCTATTTTCGGGTATTTGATTACTTTTGCAGGGGGAGCTATCTCATGGCAATCACGATTACAAAAGTGCATTGCTTTGAGTACCACAGAAGCTGAATACATAGCAATTACTGAAGGCTGTAAGGAGATCATGTGGATGAAGAAGTTCATGCAAGAGTTAGGTCAGAATCAAGAAACTTATGTTCTCTATTGTGACAATCAGAGCGCAATCCATCTCAGCAAGAACTCGACATACCATTCAAGGTCAAAACACATTGACGTAAGGTATCACTGGATCCGCGATGTGTTGGAGAGTAAATTGTTGAAAGTAGAGAAAATTCATACCAATGAGAATGGGGGAGACATAATGACAAAACCTCTTCCAAAAGAGAAGATAGAGCTCTGCAAACAAGTTGCTGGATTAGCAGCAACTCCAAACTAACCCAGAACATTCCCCTATGGCTGGAGGGGGAGAAATGTGGGGTCCAGCCATTTGGTGTTTTGCATGAAAGGAAAATAACACTTGGTGTTTTGCATGAAAGGCAAAGGACACTTGGTGTCTTGCATGAAAGGCAAAGAACAAGTGTCTTCATGCATGTAAGACCTTTTGGCTTGCTTCTCCTATAAATAGGACCAAGAGCAAGCATTCAAAATACAACCACAAGAGAAACAAGAAGCAAGAGAAATAGAGCCTTGCTCAAGAGAGAAAATTGTTTTAGAGAGTTTTTCCTTGTGAGAGAAATAGTGAGCCAATTTGTGAGAGTGTTCCTTACAAATTGAGAGATACTTTGTAGAGAGTTCCACTTAAGGGTGAAGTTGTTGTATTCCCATTTTTATTATAGTGGATGTTTTAAGAGGCCTAAGGGTCCCGTGGTTTTTCCCTTTCTCACATTGAGAAGGTTTTCCACGCTAAAATCTTTTTGTGTCATTTTTGCTTAATTTTTCACGTTTCCGCAAGTGCCTATTTTTGAGTTCACGGAGGAGGAAAATTATGGAAGGTTATTTCCCAACATTTTCTTCCACAAGTGACAAGTCAAGGTCCAAAACACCTGTGTGGAATTTGACTTGTTCATTCCATTCAGAAAAGTTCAAACCATTGAAAACGGTAACAGATGCAGCTTGCTAATGAAGAGAAATTGTTGCAAAAATAAATCATAAAAAATGCTCATATTAATTTATGATATACCCAGATAAACATCAAAGCATATTATAGTTCTCTTTTGGGTAGTCACTACAACATGCTATCATATATAAATGCCATTTTTTTAATTTATCATAATTGAAAATTAAAAAATTTGCAACCAAACACATAATTCATCTTTGGACAATATATATATATATATATATATATATATATATATATATATATATATATATATATATATTATATTTGATTCAAGAATTTAAATTTTCACATTCAAGTTATAAAATTTTCCTTTGGGCAAATCTAATCTGATGATTAATTAACGGTTATATTTCATGGCATTTCATTCATTCTAAATTGGCCATTTTAGTGTATACAAGGGTTTAAAATAACATTTTGAAGTCACATTTTTTTCATTCATCCATAGATATAACAATAATAATTGCATCATCGAAATTAAATAAATAAAATTAAAAGTGAATATTCATGTATAGCAATGTCACTGTTATATCACGTTATCACACATACTTTGTTATATCTTGCTTATATATACATGAATCTTGGAAACAATAATAATAAAAAATAAAGCATGTCTAAGTATACATGTATATAATAATAATTTAGTAATACAATAACATTGATTGAAAACCATTTTTGGTTTTACGAACAAAATTCCATCATACAAGTAACAAAAAAAGCAATCATATCAAAATCAATATATGCAAATTGACGCATATAGCTAATCAACTATGTCGTAGTGGTATTGTATTCTTTCAATTACCCATGTTTCAGTATATATTGAAAACGTTTACAAATCTACGACATACAATGACCGCAGGCAAAAGAAATTGAATATATTCAAAAGAATACTTCATCATATCATATTTTAAGGGAGATAAATAGCGTAAGTGGAAAATCATAAATTTCATAACAAAACTTTGATACTACGTGTAATACTTAATCGATAAATAAATAAACATTAAGCGGAAACATTCAAACATTCAACATATGGATCTTGAAAGTTTATGATTGTCACATACCTAGATTCAATGACGAAGTCATAATAGCAAACACACAAATCGATTTCTCTCCCATTCTCCCCTTACTGACACTCACGTTAAGATGGAATATAAAGTAATGGAGACTTATATACAGGGAGAGAATCAATTTATAGATGGTGTCACTTTAATCTGAGATGTCCATCATATCTCAATATCAACAAATGAGATTGATTACTTGTAGTGGTTATTAAACAATTAATTTATTGACAATTGTCATTTACTCTAATTTACTTAATACCATAAATCTAAAGGTTACAAAACGATAATAATCATTATTCTATTTTATTTTAGGTCATAAATTAGAGTATGACAAATTATTTAAACAGTTAATTAAGAGATTACAAAACCATATGTAATTTCTTACCCCACCTTCAATTATACACCTCTACAATGAAACCAAACATTATATTTCAAGAGAGATAAAAATAATTCTTGAAGTAGATAAATTATTTTAATATGTTTGGTCTTTCTAAAATACAAATGATCTAGTCTTTTATATTTGATTATACTTAAATATATGATTTGTAACATTTGATTACAAATGTAATTTTCACATTAAAATTTACTATTCATTTCACTTTTTATATAAATCTATTTAAACATAATCATGTAATTTCAACTCATATTTTACCATACTCAATTTAAAATGATAAATTCACACAAATTAAAAATGATAAATACACAAAATTAATTTATGTCATCACATATCCAAACGACACACAAAGTATCACACAAACGGTTCATCTTTTTAACCACATATGCAAATAACAGATAGAACAGAGATTATGCAGAACTTCATCCAGGTAAGTTATTAACCAGAAATAGGCTTAAATCACCATTGTTTTCGGCTTAAACTCCTAGCCTTAGGGCTAGGGGCCTTGGCATTGTGCTGGTTTGTGGTCCTAGGTCTGTGTTGGTGATTTATCTGTTGAATAAGCTTGGTTGAATGTCGGGTGGAAATTGGAATAAAGTACTGAAAAAACCTAGAAGGGAGGTTTCACGGAGATCGATTTGGACGGTAAGATTGGGGAAAGCATGCGAGGAGGGGGGAAGGGTTTCGTCTTACTTTTTCACCGAATTTCCCAATGACTTTGAAGCCAAAGACATGGCTGGAATATTCAAGGATTATGGTCTCGTTTCTGAGGTTTTCATTCCGGCTAAAAGAGATAAACTGGGAAAAAGATATGGTTTCGCGAGATTTCGAAAAGTACAAGATGAAAGGCTTCTTGCGGTGGAGTTAGATAGCATTATGATTCAGGGGTGAAAACTGTTTGCCAACATCCCCAAATTCCAAAGGGTTGAAGAAGTTAATAGAAGGAATGCTGGAAACCTGGAGAGGAATGTGGGTAAAAGTAGACAAGTACATACGGGACAAAGCTGGAGGAATAAGGAACAAGGGAAATCCTATGCTGAAGTTGTGAGGGTTAAAAAAAACAACAGGCTAATAGATTTTCTTGGAGAGTGGAGAGGAAGGTAACGACTGGTAATCCAAAACCTTTTGCTCATTTGAAGTTAGATGCTACGGAAGAGGAAATGGCCAGATTCCAAAACGCATATGTGGGAGTGGTTGGCAAATCTGGGTCAACCTATGGGATACAGGCGTGCTTCAATGCAGAAGGCTTATTTAATATTAAGGTGACGGCCCTTGGAGCTAACATGTGCCTGATGGAGGAAAATGAATCAAGAGACTTAAAGAGCCTAGTAGAAGAGGAAAGACCATGGTTAGAAAGCATGTTTGAAGAGATTCATCCATGGTCCGTTAGGGATGTTGATAACGAAAGGCTGACGTGGATGAAATGCTTTGGTATCCCGTGCCACGTTTGGGGAATTCGATTTTTCATATTTGTTTCAGGTTGTGTTGGGGAATTTGTTTGTTGTGATTATGAGACTGAGAATCTTGTTAATCTTGACGTTGCTCGCTTTCTTGTCAAAACAAAGTCTGCAACGGATCTAAACGAAGTGTTTAACGTGGAGATCAACAGGGAAACTTTCAGGATTAAGATAGTTGAGGATCACCATGGCCCAAAGAGGATTGTAATGAAGAAACAGGGATTATATGAAAGAGAAGACGATATATCGTTATCGGATTCTGAAGGTGGTGAGGAGGATGAAAGTGAAGAGGATAAGGGCGCGTGGTACCCAAATTCAAAAAACAAAAGTGGGGCAGATAGGAAACAGGAGGAGGCTAGCGCAGGGACAAGTGATATGACAAAAGATGCAGCATTAGGGGTTGGTAGGTCTGCGTACATAGTTGTGAAGGACACGGGGAACAAGGAAACTTCATGGGAGGGTCACGAGTCCCATGATACATGCGTTGGAGAAAGTGAAATTGGTGGAAAGGAGGTTTCAAAAGGAATGGATTCTGACAAAAGAAAGGACTTGTGCCTTGATTCTGCAACTGGTCAGGGGATAAGTGTGTTGGGAAGGTTTGGTGTGGGGGAATACCAGAAGCAGGTTGGGGGAGGTTTGGTGGGCCAGGATAGTCATCACTTGTTGGGCTGCAACTTCTCAAGCTCTGACCCAATTTCATGCACGGATAGAGGGTTAGTTGGGCCTTTGAAGAGGTTTGGGCCTAAAAAATCCAAACTCATAACAGACATTTACCAACATATCCAAATCCCGTATTCTTCATCTTTCTACTCTGCCCTGATTCAACAACCTGTGAAATTTAATAATCAAGTGCAGGAGCAAGTTCAAGGTGTGAATAAGGTTATTGAGGATGTTCAGGAAGGGGAAAAACCAAGTCATTCGTATGGAGGGAGGGAGTCAATTGGTGACTCTGATGTTAATCATGGAAATAGTCATTTCAAAAGAGAGTATAATAATATCTCCACAAAAGTAAGGAACCTAATCAAGGCAATGGGTGTTGAAGGGGAGGAAGACGATGAAGTGGTGGAGCTTGCGATTAGAGAACTGGAAAGCCGTGATCGAAAGGTTTTTGAAGAGAAGTTGGGGCAGCATTAAGGATTCCATGAATTGTGTGTCATTCAACATAAAGGGGTGTGCATCTTCTCTAAAAAGACGAAGGATGCAAAAAATCATAGCTAACGGGAGAGCGGATATGTGCTTTTTGCAAGAAACTAAGATCCAGGAAGTAACAGGTAGTGTGATTCAGAATATGTGGAATATGGAGGTTGTTTGTTGGTCTGCGGTTTCATCGGTAAGTTATTCTGGTGGGTTAATTTCGATGTGGAACTCTGACTTATTCAATGTTGAGTTTTCTTTCAAGGCTGTGGGAATGTTAGGTGTGGGAGGTTGGTGGCGTGGGATCAAATGTTATGTAGTTAATATATATTCACCCTGTATTTTGTCAGAAAAGAGGATTCTTTGGAAGGCCCTATTCCAATTCAAGGCGAAATTTCCTCCTAGAGAATGGTTATTAGCAGGGGATTTCAACGCAATAAAGTGTAGAGAGGAACAGAAAGGGCAGAAGAGCAAGAGGGAAAGGGAGATGGCTGAGTTTTCTTCATTCATAGATGCAATGGATCTAATTGATATCCCGGTGGTGGGTAATAAATTTACTTGGTTTAGGCCAAATGGATCGTGTAAAAGTAGACTTGACAGGTTCTTAATTTTGGAAAGGCTTCTGGAGGCGTGGGGCATGGTGTCTCAATCAGTGGGAATTCGAGATATCTCGGATCACCGACCAATCTGGGTGAATACAAAGGTGGCCAACTAGGGAGCCAAGCCATTCAAGATCTTCACTTGCTGGTATGAGGACCCGGGATTTCTGGAATTCGTAAATAATTCTTGGAATTCTATTCAGGTGGAAGGAAGTCCGTCATTTGTGCTGGTGATGAAGCTGAAAAACCTTCGAGAAAAATTAAAATGGTGGAATCGTCACATATTTAGTTGGGTGGACTTGAATGTTGAAGAGGGTGTAAAGTCGTTAAAAGAGATTGAGGATGCTATGGTGTGCGACGAAGGTGAGCAACACGACGAACTCCTAAAACAGAGAAGTGTGGAGATAGATAAAATTTGGAGTAATTTAAATCGTAAGGAGAGCATAATCATACAGAAGTCTAAGTCTAAGTGGAGAATGGAAGGGGACACTAATTCTCGTTTCTTCCACGCGGTACTGAATAATAGGAAAAGGAAGAACGGTATTTCGGCCATCAGGTCAGGTGAGGGACTGGTGGAAGGGGTGGAAGGTGTAAAATCTCTATTGCATCAACATTTTAAAAGTCAATTTGGCAGCAGGCAGAGATTGAGGCTAAAACTTAACATGGAAGGAATGCAACAGCTAAATGCTACTGAGAATGCCAAGCTGGTGGAACCTTTCTTGCAGGAAGAAATTTGGGAGGCGGTTTCCGGGGAGCCTAGCAACACGAGCCCAGGTCCAGACGGGTTTAGTCTGGAGTTTTTTAAGAAAAATTGGCCTACTGTTGGGAAGGAGATAACAAGGGTTATAGAACATTTTCACTCTCATGCGTTTCTACCAAAGGCTTTGTCTTCTTCTTTCATAGCCCTTATTCCGAAAATTAAAAATCCGTAAAAGGTGCATGATTTTAGACCAATAAGCTTGGTGAATAGTATCTACAAGATTATTGCTAAAATCGACTGCAAGGTTGAGACAAGTAATGGATAAACTAATTTCAAAAACTCAAACTGCGTTTATCCCGGGGAGACAATTGTTAGATGGTGTGTTATTGGTTAATGAGATTTTGGATAGGGCTAAGAGGAGTAAAAAGAATTGTATGGCATTCAAAGTGGATTTTTAGCAGGCATACGATTGCGTAGATTGGTCGTTCCTCATAGAAATTCTGTCGGCAATGAATTTCTCTCCTAAATGGATTAGCTGGATTAAGGGTGGTCCTCTCAATTGTTATTTATCAGTTTTGGTTAATGGGGGAACAACGTCGAATTTCAAGGCGTCCAGTGGTCTCAGGCAGGGGGATCCATTATCCCCATTCCTGTTTTCGTTGGTAGCAGAAGGACTTGCGCAGATGATGAGGCATGCTAATTCCAATCTTTTACTGCGTGGTTTCTCTGTGGATGACAACCTTCGGGTTAATCTGGTCCAATTCGCAGATGATACAATTTTGCTATGTGACGGAACAGTCGAAGATATATGGGCGTTAAAGTCGTTGTTGCGTGGATTTGAACTACTTTCCGGACTCAGGATTAATTTTATGAAAAGTTGTTTGTTCGGTATTGGTTTTCCACCTGGTTATTTAACTGCTGTAGTGAATTTTTTGGCTTGTAAAGCAGGGCATTTGCCGTTCCTCTATCTTGGTATTCAAGTGGGTGGAAATCATCGAAGAATGGCGTTTTGGAAACCGGTATTGCAGTGTGTGCGAAGGAGACTGTCTTTGTCGCGTGGACATTGTCTGTCAATAGGGGGAGGATTATACTCATAAATTCTGTGCTGTCAAATTTGCCTATCCATCATCTTGCTTTCTTTAAGCTTTCGGTGGCGGTGTTGCAAGAGTTGATTGCTATTCAACGAAGGTTTTTAAGGTCCTGTGCAAAAGAAAAAAAGGGTATGGTCTGGATTGGCTGGGATACGGTGTGTCTGCCTAAGGACAAAGGGGGACTTGGCATAAGGGATCTCGACTTGTTTAACAGATCGCTCCTCACAAAATGGTTGTGGCGAATGTTAACGGAACCGGAGGCGATTTGGCAACCACTCCTGCAACGTAGGTATGGCTGTTTATTCACTAGAATTTTGCGAAAAGAAGCAGCACCAGGCAGAATGGAAACATCGCTCTGGTGGCGAGATTTGATGACCATTGCGGATTCAAATGACGCAGGCGGGTTCATGGAACAATTGTCATGTCGTATTGGTGATGGGATGCGCATTTCTTTCTGGAGGAACTGTTGGAATGGACAGCTCCCGTTCCAAACATTATTCCCTAATCTTTTTGCTTGTTCAGTCAATAAAAATGCAGCAGTAGCAGACATGGGGTGGTGGATCAATAATACATGGTTCTGGGCCTTTGAATCATTTCGCCTAGGATTGCATTTGGACTTTATGCAGGAATTTCAGGAACTTAAACAGGTGCTGCTAGATGTGATGCTTCACAGGGGTGAGAATGACACGTTTGTGTGGAAGAGCGGGAGTACGCGACAGTTTACGATTAAAGCTTGCTATACTGTTTTATCTCGTAAGGCTGCTGAGTTTTTTCCTGAGATTATTCCCAAGGCTGTTTTGGATGTCCTGTGGAACACGGTTGTTCCTTTGAAGGCACAGGTACTTTGCTGGCGCGTATTCTTGAACAGACTTCCCACGAGGGCGAAGTTGGCGGCCAGGGGAATAATCTCCGATCCACATGAAACTGTCTGTGTTCTATGCTTCCAAGACATAGAGGATATTCATCATATTTTCTGTTTGTGACTTGTGGTTAATGAAGTCTGGAGGAAGGTTTTCACTTGGGTAGGAATTTCGAATGTGGATCAGTCATTTGTCGGAGATCACTTTCTCGAATGGTTCTTAAAGTCGGTCAAACACACGACAAAATCTTCAGCATGTTTGATTTGGATTGCAACATGTTGGATGCTCTGGAGGATAAGAAACAAAATTATTTTTGAAGACGGGATCGGTAGGAACGAAGATATAGTATTAAGTGTAAAACTAACTTCTTGGTTTTGGTTGGGTACTAATCTTAGATACAAACACAATTGTAGCTTTTACGAATGGTATAAAACTCCTTTTATTTTTTGGGATAGGCGATGGTAGTTGTACTCTTCTTCCTTCTTTTTGTAGGTTTGGAGTACTTTTGCCCTGATGATTTTTTGTATTGTGTTGGTATACCCTTAGTATACCTCTACTGATATTATTGCTTATAAAAATAAAAATAAAAACATATCCAAACGCACGCTAAAATCTTTATGTTTTACTTGGGTTTATTGTTAAGAATTGTTTGATATTCATATAAAACGGCTGAGTATCAATTTCCAGAAGAGAAATTAACCAAACAAATTAAATTGAATTAAAAATAAGATAAAGTAATGTGGCGTAAAGTGAATTTCATTTTAAATTCCACAAGTCAATGAATAAAGTAGCAAAAGAAGCAGAAATCGTCGACAGCAGGGTTCGAACCTGCGCGGGCGAAGCCCAATAGATTTCAAGTCTATCTCCTTAACCACTCGGACATATCGACACTGTTGCAAAAAAATTGGGAGTTACATTTATATTTACATTACTTTATGTTTTCTGCGCTAAAAGCTCTTCTTTTATTATGAGTATTCTTTTGAACATCATAAAGTGAATCAGAGTTGGGATTTTCTGTGTATCTGCGGTATACTAAAACAAATGTACGTAATTTAGATAACACTTGCACTTAGATTAATTGCATTTTATTTTAACATTAATTAATTAATAAGTCATAATTTATGATACTACATTTACGAATAGTAAAATGAATTTTACATAATTAAATACAATACTCACTAAAAAAAAGTAGAGAAAAAAAAATCATATAAAATATATTTATATTGTCAATCAATGAAAGACATATATTTCGTCACGTTGCATTTTTATTTTTAAAATATGATATGATATGATTGAATGATAAAAGTGTTGAATAGAATTCAACATTCAAGTTAGTTTAATTTTGAATTTCATTTGTATTTAAATTTACAATTGCATTTGAATTTGAGTTTGCATTTAATGTGCATTTTTGAGTTTGGGTGAATCTATGTACACTCAAATGAAAGTGAATTTGTAATAGATTTCAATAGAGAAAGTTAGGGGTGTACGTGGCCGGTTTGGGTTGGGTTTGGCAAAACCCAATACCCAATCCATATAAGACACTTCGGTTTGGGTGAGGTAAAATAATCATCCGCAATACCAATGGGTCGGTTTGGGCGAATCCACTAATTTTTGGGTTGGGTTGAGTTGGGCAGTGGGTTGCATAAATAAGTTTTCTGTTTTATTAATATTAAATAACTGAATGATGAGTCATCATATTTTTTCATAAAAATTATATAACATTTTTAACTTCTTAAAAAAATTCGAAAACCTATTTTTACTATTTTTTAGCATCATAAAATAATAAATGATAACATTAATTGATAAAATTATCATAAAATACTAGCAACAAACTAAAATTGCATGACATAAAATTGTATTAGCATCAAAATAATCAAAGAGAGAAATATCCAAAATTAGTTAAAGTCATGGTTCAATAAAATAATAAATTTCAAGACACTAAAATTGCAACAACTAAGTTAATATTCATCAAAATCATTAAATTTATAATAATAAATATTTGATTAGTGGGTATGTGGATTTTTTGGGTTTGAGTCCGGTTTTACCCGAAACCCGATTTTTTAATTGGTTTTTTAGTCTTTAAATCCATATCCACCCAATTACCCGACCCAACCCACTTTTCTAGATTTTTTTAGGTGGATTTGACCGGGTTTAGTGGGTTAACCCAACCCATGTACACCCCTAGAGAAAGTTAATTAGAAAATCTCTCTCTCTATCTCTCTCTCTCTCTCTCTCATCTTCATCTTCTCCAATTTTTGTGCATTGTTAATGGAGGTTCATTGTTGAACTCGAACAATTGGTATCCAAAGCTTCAATTCGATTCACAGGGAAACACGAGTGTCGTGAGGTGTGTGATTGATTTCGATTATGAAATTAGTGTTGAATTGAAGTTTTAAAATGGAGAGAATCACAAATCTTGATTCTCAGAGTTTGGGAAACACGAGTTTTGGTTATAACTGAGTGATTTGATTTGAACAAGAACGAAAATAAACGGTGGAAACGGTAGTTTGAATACTAAGCTTCCAGTATTCGACGAAAAGAACTGGAATTGGTGGTCGATTTAGATGTGTGTGTTGTTTGGAGCTCAAGATGTTCTTGATCTCGTCAATGACGGTTACACGCTGGTTGTAGAAATGCAACATAAGCGCAAAGAAATGTGCAACGTGAAACGAGGAAGAAGGATTAAGAGGCGTTGTTCTATATCCATCAGTGTATGGATACGGATGTGTTTGAGAAAATTACTTATTCGACGACGGCGAAGAGGGCGTGGGATACACTAGTGTGGTGCTATAGTGGTGAGGCATCAGTGAAGAAGATCAAGTTTCAGTCCCTACGCAAGAATATGAAAATATCAACATGAAGAACAATGATAAGGTGCCTAATTACATCTCCAGAATGATTGTGGTTACTAATAAGATGAAGTCTTGTGAAGAAACGTTTTTTGAACAAGTAATCATTGAAAAGGTACTGAAATCACTTACTCCTCAGTTTGATTACATAGTTGCATACATATAACACTTTAAAGACACTAGCACCATGAGAATTGAAGAGCTTCAAAGTAGTTTAGAGGCACAAAAGTTACGTCTGACTGAAGAAAAAAAAATCTGAAAAGGAGATAGAACGGGCTCTGAAAGCTCAGACTCTAAAAGCTTCTTCTGGTAAGAAAAACAAGAAGCAAGCAAAAGAATAAGAAAAGGTATGATGGTGGTGTTCAAAAGTCAGAAATCTCCAATTCTGATAAGAAACGTCATAATGTTCAAAAAGGAAAGAAGAAGTTTGACAAGAGAAAAGTTCAGTGTTATAGTTGCTACAAGTTTGGCTATTTTGCTGCTGATTGCTGGTCAAACAAGGTTAGCAAGGGTGAAGAAGCCAACATAGTCACAAGATATTTTGATGATGAACTTGTGTTATTGATGGCATTTAAGAATGTAGGTGGATCGATGGTGGAATGGTGGTATATGGACATTGGCTGCTCAAATCACCTAACTGGAAACAAGCAATGGCTAGTTGATTTTTGTTAGAATAAGATTTGTTCATGACATATTTTCTTTTAGTTTTGATGATAATAAAGTATTGAAAGAACAATGGTGTATTTGATGTGTGTTACATGTGTGCAGGTTCTAATACTTGTAAATATTATTGTTAGAATATGTTCTACATTAAGCACACTTTGAGAGTTGCTGAATTGCTAGCTTCAGGTGGCAGAATCTGAAGAACACTTGTTAAGTGATGTCTGGCGTAGACTCTGAAGTTGAAGGTCTCAGCATCAAAAGAAGCAACATAATTGTATCTACACTTAGTGAATGAAAATTGGCTTATGGTACCATTCAGAGTTGGTGATAAAGTTGAAGTTGTCTGTACTGCAAAAAGCAAGTTGTATTGTCAAATTAGTTTGTCAGCTAGAGTCTACAGATTGCAAGGCTCAAGAAAGGCTGAGATGCTTTATAGATATCTACTCTCAACAACTCTAATAGTACAAAATCTCTTGAAGACTCAAAGGTTAAACATGTTACACATTGGATCAAGATCTTCTGGTGTATCTATCTTCAACGGCTCTTGTACTATGGAGAACTACAAAGACTCTTGATCAAGTTACCTCTTCAACGGCTAGTTTATGAAAAGGCTATAAATATGGCTGAAGTTCAAATTGAATCTTTAACAAGGATCAACCAGAAGAAGGAGTAACAAGATCAGCAATTATCAACTCATTGTAAATGCAGATTTTTCTGATGTATGTTGTAATTGTAAAATCCTTAAGATTTCTTACAATTGAATATCTTAGAAATCTTAAATGCTTTAGGTTTTTGCTATGGTGATTCCCCGTACCTCTGATACTTGTATCATGTGCAACTTGTTCTCTATTCTACTGAGCTTGTTCAATAGTTTAGATAAAAGTCTTGTGTCATTGGGATACAAGCAGGAAAGTCCCGAGCCAGGATGCTTGAGCCACGTAAGTCTCTTGCCATGTGTTTGAGCTGTGAAAGTCTTAATCAAGTGGATTGATTGAGCAAAAGTATTGTATCATTGGGATATAAGTAAGGAAGTCTCGAGCCAAGATGCTTAAGTCACGTAAGTCTCTTGCTATGTGCTTGAGTAGTGAAAGTCTTAATCAAGTAGATTGATTGAGCAGGAAAGTCTTGAGCCAGTGTGGCTTGAGTAGGATAGCTCGGTACATGAAATTTGGAGTAGTAAGTCTTGACCAGTGGGATGCAAGCATAAAGGCTCGTTTCATGGGACTTGGAGCAGAAGTCTTGAGCATGAGGGGCTTGAGCAGGATAGCTCAGTACATGGAAACGGAGCAGTAAGTCTTGACCAGAGGAGTGCAAGTAGAGAGGCTCATTTAATGGGACTTGGAGCGGAAGTCTTGGGATGAGGTTCTGAGCAGGAAAGTCTTGGGTTCGTGGAACCTAAGCAAGAAGTCTCGAGTGAAGAACTTGAGCAGAAGTCTTGGAGCTTACGTATGAGCAAGTGTAAAAGACTTATGCAGAATGCATAAGCGATTGTAATCATGTTTTGATTATAGTGAAAATATCTTGTGAAGCAAGGGGACTAGACTACTCTCAGTTAGAAGAGGAACCAATATAAATCTTTGTGTCTTTTGCTATTATTTATTTTCTTCTGTTAACATTCCGCTGCTAAGAATTAACCATAATCTG
Organism: Lathyrus tuberosus; assembly: GCA_022829125.1. NCBI lineage: Eukaryota > Viridiplantae > Streptophyta > Magnoliopsida > Fabales > Fabaceae > Lathyrus > Lathyrus tuberosus. The sequence continues at coordinate 1,540,448 of JALAZF010000403.1, read as the reverse complement.
AACACCATTTTAGATTCTGAACTCTGATCAGATGCAAACTAAGAAAACGGAAAACACAATCCAACCCCCCCCCCTTCTTGTGTATTTTTCTCACCTTCAACTTTGACTCTGGTAAAAGAACCAAGATTAGATGTGTTGATGATGAGTATCTGAATGCTAAATGAATGGAAAATGGCATAGTTAAGTTAAACAGTGGAAAAATTGTACTCCCTCCGTTCCTTTATAAGTGTCACTTTTTATAAAAAAATTTGTTTCTTTTTAAGTGTCATTTCAAAATTCAAGAGAATATTAATTGTAGTTTTGCCAAAACTATCCCTAGTTATTTATTAGGGAGAAAGAAAAAAGTTAAATAAATTAATAAAAAGTTAAGGGTAAAATAGGAAAAAAAAATCACTATTTAAAAAGTAACAATAATTATTAGTTTTCTTGGTATGTGTAAAAAGTCAAAACATGACAATTAAAAAGAAACCGAGGGAGTACTGATCAAGGATGTATGGTATGTTCTAGCATGAATAGCAATCTGATGAGTATAGGTCAGCTGATTAAAAAAGGCTTTTCAATTACCATGAAGGGCAATCTCTTGAAGTTGTATGACTGTAATCATAAGCTGATAATGTAGTCTGACTGGAGAAGAACAATAACATTGAAGGTGAATGTTGCAACAGCAGACACTCAATGCCTTAGTGCAAGAAGTAATGAAGGGGAAAGTGAGTTGTGGTACAAGAGATTGGGTCATCTGAACTATAGAAGCTTAGGCGTTTGAGTTTAAAGAATCTGGTACATGGAATTCCTAAGATTGTGGCACCAGAGAAATCATGTGATGTAGTTGTTACCCATCATTAAGATGATGTCTTAATCGATTAGGGCACATTTTTTCAATCTCTTAATCAATTGGGACAAGGTTCCAATAAATTGACTTCAAGACATTTTTTAAAATATTTATTTGAGAAAAATCAGTTTAAAAATTATTTTCGTATGTGTGTGTGATTTAGCCATGTACTTTTACAAAAACGCCCTTATGCATTACATAGTTTTCACTCAGACTAATAAAGGTAGAGTTTTTCTATAATTCAAGATTTTGTCAGATTCTTTCCTTTTTCAGACACTTGATTGAGTTTACTTGATATGAGGCTTGAGTAAAATTCCATTTGGTTTCCATCATCAGATAGTCAAGTCCAACAAACCCTAATTCTTTGGTTTGCATATTTAACCACTTAATCTCTTATGCTTGATTTTTCATCATCAGCTGGCATCATTAGACAATAGTTCTCATCATCAAAAGTACAATAGCTTCCATTATTTAAAGCATATAACCTACAAAACATGGTTCCACATGTCTGGTGTTTTCCTATATTAAGATGTGCAATATATATGATGTCTTGAACTTTTCTAACTTCTCCTTAACTAGAATGACATATCGTTGTAATAATGGATCTTGGGTATGGGCTTCTCCCTTGACTTGTGAGACCACAAGTTGGGAAATTATCCCCAACCTAACTCTTCCAGGACCCATATTAGCGGCCAATGTGAGATCGGCGATAAATGCTTCATTTTTCACTTAATTATTGGTGGTAGAGAACTTAAAAAGCAAGGATACTTTAATTATCAAGCCGACTTTGTTCTCTAGGTTGAGTTTGATTTTGGTTCACTAGGGGTTATTTCCACTACAAAGTTTGCAAACGGTTGTGCCTTTAGAGCTTTCCTAGACTCGTATAAAATTATCAAACTATGATATCACGATAGACCATTTTGTCTTCCATCTGGCTAAATCCGAGCAGTGGAACACCTACTTCAATGGTAAGTCGGTCTGATCGATTATGGCGTGGGCTAAGAAATAACGTCTCAATTTTATAAATGTCGTCACTAAAGCTAGCAAATTTTTGTCTATCATTTGATATCGGGTGTATGGCTTGTTCAAGGCTTTGGAAATGAAATTGACAGGAATTCGGTGGCCGTTCGAATCTCTTGCGATAGACGTTGATGGATTCCTTGGACACATCCAGATAAAGCAACAAATATTCTCTGACTGCTCATCGAGATAGTACTAGTGGAGTTAATTAGGTCATATTTAAGGATTCAAATGCTTGTTGTCATTTTATGGTCCATTCAAAAAGTGCTTATTTCTTTAATATCTTATAAAATGCTCAGGCGTGTTGTGCTGATTTCAAAATGAACCTATTCAATGCAATCAACATTTCGTTCAATTTCATGACCACCTCGCATTTATTTGAGTTCACTTCTATGCCTCTCTCTGTCAAATAAAAACCAAAACCTAGCAACTCTCACCCTAAATGTGCACTTTTTTTATTAAGCCTCATATTGTGATATTAGAATCTACAGAATACATGAGCAAGGTGTTGGTCGTGTAGTCTCTCTTTGATGGACTTAACGATCATGTCATCCATGTATACCTCAAATTTTTTGTTTATTTTCTCTTTGAATATTGTGTTCATCGTCTTCTAGTATGTTGCTCTCACATTCTTCAAACCAAAAGGCATCACATTATACCCGTATTTGGTAGGGATGTACGTGGGCCAGTTTAGGTTTGGGTTTGGACAAATCCAATACCCAATCCATATAGAACACTCCAGTTTGGGTGAGGTAAAATAACCGCATGTTACATCAATTGGTCGGTTTGGACAAACCCACTAATTTTCGGGTTGGGTTCTATTAGGTATTGTATTGATCGGTTTGGGCAAACCCACTAATTTTTGGGTTGGGTTCGATTGATCGGTTTTGGCAAACCCACATGTTACACCACATGGTTGTGATGTCAGACTCTACCGAAAATCGAATTTTTAATGGGTTTTTTAAATTTTTAAACCCATATCCACCGAACCCATTTTTTTGGATTTTTTGTGGGTTTTACCGGGTTTTGTGGGTTTACCCAACCCATGTACACCTCTAGTATTTTGCTTGCTCGGTACTGAAAGATGTCTTTTCTCTTTCCGATTCGTATATGGGTATTTGATTCTATCCAAAATACGCATCCATAAATGACAAAAGTTTGTGATCGGCCTAATTATTGACGAACTTGTCTATTCTCGGGAGTTGGTATGAATCTTTGGTGAATTATTATTGAGGTCTGTATAATCGACACCCATTCTCCATTCCTAGAATATTTATTGACTAGCACTACATTAGATAGCCATCAGGTGTACTTTATTTCGAAAAATGAAGTTGGCATCTAGTAAATCTTGGACTGTCTTTCTGCTCCTAAGAAAACCAGTAAGTATATCTGTCAACACTGATGAATATAAGAATCATTGAATACTGGGAGGCTCTGTCATTTGCACGGCCATAGATCTTATTTTCTCAAACATGGCTTCGTAAAAATTATGAAGTATATCTGGTTGAAGGAACTTCCATCATCTACGAGGATTGATGAGACGGAGTGATTAGCGATAATTGCATTAATGATCAACATAAGTGTCACATTTAGAGTCTCGTCCACCTTATCATGGTCTTGAAACCCTATGGTTAGTCTATCATTTTTCTGCTTCTCATTTAGAAAGTTTGATTTAATATATCCTTGCGATGAATATGCTTTCTGCCTAAACAAATCTCCATTGATTGTATCTATGACGAAGCTTAATGATGAGCTTGACTAGGAGGATTTTAAAGAATCTTTAGGAAGGAGATTCAAAGTTGCTTCCATCTTGGCGTATCATCAAAGAGAAAAAGGTTTGAATTGGAGGAGATGTGATTTAATTAGGAGAAATATGATTCTGGAAATTTGTAGGAATCAGAAGTAAATTATCACAGATGGCGCCATTATTATGTTCAAGAACCAGAATTGCTAGTGCAGATTCTTGATGCGGTGGTTCAGACTACTCTAGTGTGGTTGTGCAAGGTGGACCTGCAAGATTATCACTCCAACGTCTAAGTCAATCGGTGAAAAAATGGGGTTAAGTGAATTATAAATAGAATTATACCATTTTCCTTGCTTTTGTGATGGTATATATACAATGGGTGACTATTGGGTCTATGTGGTGTTGGGCATGTGGTTGATCCATAACAATTCTCAACGTGTTTACTATTATCACACAAAGGCCAAAATATCTTAGTCTTACGATTATTCAATTCATGTCTCAATTCTAGACCCGTCTCTTAGATGATGTCAAGAGTTTTAATCACCTCCTATGAATTTTTTATGATAGTTTCGTCATTAAGATACCAAGTTTGAAGAAAAAGCTTGCAACTGTCTTTGATCTTATAAATAAGAATGTGTAACACAAAAGCAAAAAAGAGTGGTTCCAAGAGATCGGCTTGTTGCACTCTATTGACTGACATAATATACATATCCCCAAGATAAAATCTTGATATCTAACCATAAAGAGACTTAACATACAAGAAAATAAATATGCATCTCACCCTCGCCTCTTTGTAATAGTGTGGATAGGTCTCCCAAATTAAAATCCTTGAAAATTTTGAAATAAATTGAGAATTATAGTTGAAAGTTAAAAATCAATAACCAAGTACTATTGTTTCAACCTTTTGATTATTTGAAATGGTGCCTTCAAAATCAACATCTCCCTACTTTTATTTATGAAAAACCTAGTAAGTCTACTATATTAAATATTTGACACAAGGAAATGGAACAACCTTAGAACTAAGAAATTGTCTTAAAAGAGGCATGTCACTTGTAAATGAATTTTCTTGTTTATTCAAAAAAAATTGGGTATAGTTTGTTGTTTTTGTTACAAATTATTTAATACAAGACATACAACAAGTAAATAAAGATTTTAATGATTGAAAATATATTTATGAAAGATACATTGAAAAGAGTATAGGAATTGATAAACATCTTCGAGAACTTACAAGAAATAAAAAAAATATTTTAAAAAAAAATTCAACTCTGAAAATGCATCTATAATAGAATTGAGGAATTAAAACACTACAAACTATGTAATGTCAAAAACCAAAACCAAAAGAGTACTATACCTTTACAACTATAGTACTAATAGGACAAGTGACAAAGAAATTAATGAAAAAATAAAAGGTCTAAAAATGTAACTACCATTTGGTAACATAGGAAATGTGTCTGGTAAAGGCATGTCACAGTTTTCACCATTGAAATATATTCTTCTTGGAAATGCCCATCCATTTTGCAATGTGAAGGAATTCTGATCTTTTTCCAATAGTATCTCTGTTGTCACAGAACCTACACCATCCTTATCAGAATGCATTAATTCATTGTTGAAATAATCTATTCCCCAAAAAAGTGCAACTCCATCTGCCACAAGAGTGGGAAGTTTAGTGCTATTGAAGCTGTAAGTTGTTGTTTTTTGGCTGAAACCAGGATGTTGAACAAGGACGTTCCAATTCGAGTAGTTTCTATTGAAATTGTAGTTAGAAATCGTAAGCTTTACCCTCCATTGATTCATATAGTTGTTCTTGAAATGCCAATGGACTCGAATTGGACACATGTGGTCCGTGCATCGGATTATGTTTTTCTCATCATTCGACCCTCCCAAAGAATCACTTGGCCTAGTTACAAAATTTAGTAGCAGAAAATAAGCACGCGACAAAATTAATAACATGAATGGATGTTGGAGCAAATGAAATAACGCGCACCTTATGCAAGATAGTGTGTTTTTATCGGCTTCCCTGCATCCGCCACAAGTGCAATTACGACACGGCGTGATGATAGGATTGTAAAATGTTGAGAAGGAAACACAACATACTGGTGACTTGTTGGCCAAGAAACTTGAATATGTACATATTGACTTCCAAGTTCCTGGAGTGTAAATGTACATATATACTAGTATTGAGAAAAATCGTCGAAAAATATACATTAGTTATGATTTATAATTCGTCGAGTAACTTACTTATAACTGGAACTTGTCTTACTCCTCCTAAATCTAAGGACACAGAGGGATCGGTAACCATAAAAGGGCTACAAGTGTAACCAGGACCGGGCGCCATGAATGTAACATTCTTAGGTGCTTGTCCAATTGAATTTTCTTTTTGGTCCACGTTTCTTACTTCGAGTTCAAATGAAGTTAATGAACTGAGAGAATCGATAGCTCGGGCAGAGAGGCGGCCACCGCGACAGCAATGGTTCGACCTGTTTTGTGTGACGTCCGGAGATATATCAACTATGATAGGATCTTTCTTACATGAATGTGGCATCTGAGAACCACTGTACGATGAACAATCACCTCTATCAGTTGCAATTGCCCCACTCATTGACCATATCACCTCATTGTTAGCCCATGTCCATCCTAGTTTCCACCCTGGTTTGTCTACGTGCCGATACTGATGATAATTTTGAAGTGTCACCGTTGCCTGTAGAATCGGAAAACACACTCAAATTCAATCTAGTAGATTCTACATAGTTGCGCGCTTCAATATAAATGAATCAAAATTATAATATTATTCATATAATTGTTACAGTTTAGTCTGAATCAATTTTACATAATCGGTTTTTGATCACTATAGATCGAAACATGTGATTGTGACGAGTCGTGACTACTGACCAGATATCCGTTGTCCAAACGGTTGTTAATGTCAAAAGTTATAGAAAAGTTCCCATTTGGATCCAAAGGGTCATAGCAATCTGCATACAAGTGCGAGGATTAAGAAACGAGAAAAGAAAAATAAAAGTCAAATAATCAAGAACAGAAGAGAAGTACATGCAGAAACCTGATAAAGTGTAGAGAGTAGAAAGTAACAAAATCAACTTGAGAGTGTTTACATGAAGAACAATGAGCACCATTTTTTGACAGAGAGAATGGATTTTATGAATAAGTTAAGGTAAGTGTTAAGTGAAGTCTAATAATATAGAGAAGCTTGTTATCTGGTGGTAATTAGGATTAGGACTTAGGAGTATGAATATTATATTACTCGGATCAAACAAGGGATCATTGGAAATGTCACCTATTTGTCATTACAAGACAAATTCTCGTATTATTATAGTTAGTATGTATATTATACAAAAGATTCTACTCTAAATGCATGCTAACAAGCTATAAAACGGAAAAGTCCACGATACCGTTGAGGGAAGTTTTTACGGTTTTATCTTTTATGAAATGTGTAAGATTCTCCGACAGTAGGTGTTACTGATGAAATTAGATGATTTATGATTTGAAAATGAGTTTATAATTGAAGTTGCTGCTCAGTGTACAGTAGTCTCATAACAGTTATCACACTTCAATGCAACCAAGAGAAGTTGTAGAGATTACCAAGGGCATATGTTCCCTTGTTTGTGTCCAAAACTTATCTATGTCCTAGATTTATACAAAGCTACTATATATCCAAGAATTCCAACTGTTAGCATCTCATGAAACACTGTGCCAAATCACTTTTCAGTTTCCAACTTTTTTTATTAAGGTAGGACATCTCATGAATGAAAATGCGTAATAAAATCAATAATTCATATTTAAAAATGATAATATAAGTAACACTAGAAAAATAAATATTTCAAATGTAACACTTAATATAAGACAGATAAAATATGATGGACATAGTTTCATTAAACCAGCTCAGATGGTAGCCATGCAGAAACATCTGACTGTAGATGCGCACATGATGAACGTAACAATTTGCATAAGTAAATAAATGTTGTACTTAGTTTTTAACCGGTTACGCATATTTTTGTTTGACTAGAACTAGAATTAAGATGGGTGCAAAAGTGTAGAAGATGAGCTTAAAGGTTCATGCACAACTGAATTTGAAGAAACAGCAATAGGAATTTCTTCTAACTGCAACATGATATTCTCCAGTATGTCAGTTAAAATTTTCTTGAATTCTTCTTCTTTAACCGTCATACTCGTGTCTTCTGCGTTATTCACCGTCTTAAAAGCTTCACTAATAACCTTATCCATCTAAAAATCAAACACATTGAGAGTCTTAGGTGAGTTTTTAGATTTACTTAGTACTAGTATGCATATTGGCAACAATAACATACCTCTTCAATTGCACCGACCGGAGGTAAACCAGCAGACGGAGACACCACGTCTAGTGCCACGCGCAAATATTTCTTTGAGATTTTTCCGTTTCGGTCTTTCGGAAGATTGTCTATAGTCGTGTTCATCGTCTGCATACAAGAGAATGTAAAATTACAAATAAAGAGAAATTGGATAGCTCAACTGGTTTGAACTAAGAGTTCGTGTCGGAGTAAATAAAAAACCTTGTCTAATTGATACTTGTTCGATAAGAGTCTCTTGACGCCACTTCCATCAAAGTTATTTTCACTGTGAGCTACAATGACAGGTTTCTCTTTAAGATAATCAACCACATTCAATGCCACTTTCTTGAATTCTTCTATAAAAGTCTCTTGATCGGTAACAGGTCTATCCAAAGCTCGAGACAACAATGCCGGATCCACAATGTTGTTAAAAACCTAAGTAAAAATAAACACAATAGGTTATTTATTTTAATTATATTAGTATGTTAGTGTAAACCAATTATCGTCTGTGCGTAATTGCAGAGACTAATTCCTCAAATTAAAAACAGCATCTTTTTATACAAGGACAAGAATAGTTGCATTGCATTAGTGTATTAGTATTTAGTATTACCCAAGAATCTGATGTAGGGGGAATTCCTCGATCAACGTCGAGTCTTCCAAAAGCTTCAATCACATGTTCCCGAAGTGATGTACTAGAGTTTTCAATCTGAGAGAATATGGATGTCATTTCTGCATCATAACCCGGACCATTAAGAAACTCGAAGAGATCTTTCCCGTCCATCCGTAGTATAACAATCGGATCTCGCTTCAGTCCAGCAGCCATGCCTAATAGAATGTCTGATAAAACTTCTTTGAACTCACTCTTGCTCACTTTTTCTTGCTTTCCATGAGTGAATTCATTCAACACCTATACAAAAAAAAAAAATCAACTCGGAGTGTTTCGATTAAGATTATACGGTTCATATTTCAAATTCGATGAACTCAAAATCCGAGTTGTCTAGTTTTGATCAAATGGTCCTGACTTTGTGATTGTATGGTTGCATAGGTTCATGAATCATGATGACAGAAAATTTTGGGTCCATTTAGTACATTATTGATACATAATCATATAGCCTCTATTTTCTTCTTCCTGTGACTAAGGTATCTTTTATTCTTGTTTGTCCATTTTTAGGTAAGAAAATAGCTTTTTCCCAAAGGATTCCATTTAAAGATCACCTTTGCTTTTTCACACAAGCACTATCTTTAGATAGCAGTTAGCACTAGCAATTTCGGTCCCGAAAGTTCATCATCAACTATGATACCAAATCAAATTTATATCACTCTAGTTAAGTTAAAACTCTACTCTAAACTACAATTTGCAAGTTCAAAGACTAAGTACTTGTTTGGTTAAACAGATTATTAAGTCTCCTAAACAACGTCACAAAACTTATGACAGTAGATAAGCTCGAATAAATCCATCTAAACAGACCCTAAATGGCATGAACCATAACATAAGATATGTTTGGTTTAGCGTCCAACATATTTCTCGCGCGTTCCAAATTAGTCCTTCCGCGAAGAAACAGAAGATAGAGACAGACACTTCAAGATAGACTGCGCGCGTATAATGCAATTTTACTGATAATACAAACATAGGCTTAAACACACACGTCGTGGTAGGCAGTCCAACCCCAACCCCGAGAAAAAATTTGGATTTTCTTCGCCCGATTTGAGGATTAGTCTCATAACAGACCCAAAGATTGTAATTACGGTATACTTCACCCGATTCCGTCTCATAGGAGATTGACAGAAAATGGCAATGAAAAGCAAAATTGAGCATGGCAAGTAATTTCTTTCTTAAACCAAACGCCAACACTTCATTCAACACACACCTTACATAATTCTTGATAGAGCAAGCCAATTCAACACATTTTGCAGCACACAGACGCGCGCGCAAACACATCACATTACACGAAATCAAAAAGAAAGAACTAAGAAAAAACCATACCTGATAATAGATATGATCAGAGTCAGGAGTAGTTCCCTGAGCAGGCAAACCAAGAGCAGCCCCGATATCGGCCACAGCCGGCTCGAGTTCCTTCAAAGAAAGCTTCCCATCTCTGTCCTTATCCAGTTGATGAAACTTACTGTCCACATACTTACTAAATCCCTGCTCATTCCCAACCAACTCCATAATGTTGGACCCATCAAGAACTTCCCCTCCATTCCTCTTCTGGCTCTTCTCCATCTATCTATCTCCTGATGATTCTTGTTTCAAGGTTTGAGAGATGAAAAATGAAATTAATATTAAGGAGTGTTGTGAATTGTGAAGAGTGTGTGTCCCCACAAGAAGGTCTTAAAAGAAAGTCATGGAATATAAATGTGAATTATAGGATTCAAGAGTTAAAGCAAAAGGGTAACATAACATGTGCTACAAAAACGTAAGTGCTGTTTGTTTTACCTCATGTCAAGTTTCTGTTCCATTACCAAACAACCATCCCTTTCTATTCATTCATTGTATTTTGGTTTTACTTTTTTATTTCGTGTTATTTTTAGTATCAACCAAACTTGTGCGTTAAGGACTTGTGTGTTAAAGATTACACATGTGCTAATTATATTTTTTAGTTCTTATAAATATTTTAATTTTCGTTTTTAAATTTTCTAAAAAGTTTCCGGAAATATAATTTTTGTTTTTAAATATATTTTTTATTTCTACAAATATTTTAATTTGTATTTGTATTTTTAATAATTCTAAATTTTTTAAAATAAGTTTTATAGTCTAATCGCCAATGGTCTTTGAATTTAGGTGACCGGACAACAAGAGGATAATGCTTTTATAAATAAAATAGACTAGATTTTTACATTTTTGTAAATATTATTCGTTTTGTATTTTTCTTTTAAAATTATTAATAATTTGTTTATAATAAAGTTTAAAGAAAAAACTTTATTGAAATCAACACAAAATTATTTAATTTGCCGATGACATAATAGATCTCAAATAAAATTTTAACATTTTAATTTAAAAAAGATACAATAATAAAAATAATAGAAATAGTTAGTAACTAAATTTCAAAAGTTAAGTGAACTTTTTTAAACTTAATCTCACGCAACTCATTTTGAGTCGTTTTTAAACATGGGCTTCTCAAGCAACTCAAGGACTTCTCAAGCTCTCCTACTGTCTTATGGGAAAATCTAAAGTCCCGTTTATATTGATTAAAGTAGTTTATTTGTCGAACGACGCCTTCTGGGCCGAAGTCAAGGTTGTATCCCTCTCCTTTATTCTCAGAGTCAACATTTTCACTTTCTCAGCCTTCTCAGCCAATAATGAGGGGTACCTAAATAATCACATCTTTTCAACTATTTCCTTCAAGAGAGTAGCCGACCATGCAGTTTCACAAAGAAGATTATCCATTTCGATGACGAGCATGCCAATGAGCTCTTCGAACTTTTTTTTTTCTTTTTTGAGGCACTTTGACGTCAGAACCTCACCCTTTTATGCGACTCTAAAAGCTAAGACAACAACAACCTTGTGCATTTGGTACAACATTTTTAACATATCTTATTGATGAGTCAGTTCAAATTTACCTATTAAGTACATGCATTCTTCTTCATAAACATAAGATCAAAGCTCCTTAGTCGTTTTAGGACCAAGACGGGCAAGAAGCAAGAGAGACAAAGTCGTTGGGGGTTAGATATGGACTCTCATTGTGGCCTAATCTTCTTGATTCTGACACTTCATTTCAAGGTTTCTTAAATACAAATTCACCGGGGAAGGGTGAAATTCGCACCTCAGGTCGCTTTAGCTAGTGAAGAACTGAAGAGATAACAGTAGCATAATTGTCTTCAAGAGAGGCTTCCTCCTCGGTTGACACAATCGTGACATCAGATAATGAGGGTATATTTCTCTACATTCTTCTTATCTAAAGCATTGTTTTAAAATAGTTAATCTTATATACAAGAAGAATCAAAGGAAAATTAATATGAGCACTGAATACATAATGATTAAATGGATAGGGAAGGTTCATGTTCCAACCAAAAATGTTAGGTGGTCGTTTCCACCAAGCAGATGAGTCTTAATATACACTTTATTCCCGTTCTCAGGCCCAACACCAAATTGTCTGGCACCGTCACTAAAGCCAAGACTTTCCCATAAAATCATAAGATTATTCTTCAAATATGTCTCCTCGTGAGACAAGTCACTGAGCAGATAAATGTATGTCTCTGACTCTACATAGAAATTATTTTGACGCCAGGAATGATGGGATTTGCCAATACGCCTCGAGGGAACATCAGGACAGATCTCACAAATACTCTCATGAGCAGCCTCAATGAGAGGCATGACCAGATAATATCGACCCTTGAAGTTTTTCATGATATCAACGTATACCTCAAACATCTTTCGGCCTTGCATGAGAGAGAGAGAGAGAGAGAGAGAGAGAGAGAGAGATCAAACCTTGACCCTGTTCTGAATCGATTAAGGTACGTTGGATTTTGAAAAGATGAAATAAGAGTATAAGTACCGTCATTGTATTCGCACAAATATTGAAAGACTTTACCATAAGCCGACCTCACTATATGTAGTTGTGAAGGGGAAATTCATATATGGTTAAGGAACCTAACCTCGAAGTCATTAAAATGAAGTTGGAACCTTATTCAAGAAAATAGACATTTATGGAATGGAAGAACGCACCCTTATATTTACCACACAACCTTTTATCACCCTTCGAGAGAAAAAAAAACACCTTGTCAGAGGATGGATCCCATCTCGGTGAAAGAATTATATAAACCTCTTTTACGGACGAAGACGGAAACTGTGTCCAACGTCTCATGGTCCACCCTTGATGATCGTTCTTCCCCTTTAGACACTATGTCATTCTACTAGTTACCTTAATCTATTCTCATTTCACTATTAATAAATAAAAAAGACTGAATGTATAAACATAGGATTGAGATTATATCCACCACATAACTTAATTATCAGTTGGGTCATAGTCAAAAGCATGTTGGTATTCCCTAATATATGTTTGATCCTTTTGTTCTCACTTCAAGTTGTCTCTGGGTTGGTGAAAAGTAGGGAAAGAGAAATCCATAGCGACTACCTTAAGACAAATGCCACCAAAAGTACCTTCCCCTTGAACAATAATGTCATCCTTTAGGCTTTCCATGACAATCACGCAAATAATCCTAACGAACGACAAGTAAAGGAGTGAAAAAGAGAATTGGAATTATTACCTTTAGGAACCCCATCGTTTGATATACGAGGAAATTGAATAACCTAAACTCTAAGAATGTCATCAGAATAAAGAAAGAAAAACTAGGTAAAATGAAAACAAAAACACGTTGGGGTGAGCACATCAGTGGGGAAGCAAAAATATTGAGGGTTTAACAAATGAGGAATGTTAAAAGAGGATTAGGTTTGCTCTTTTGGCGTTAAAATACTACCAGCGGGCAACCCCACGATCTGCGAACGAAGTTCGGGGATAGCGTACAAGAGCAACTACCGATACAAATTTGACCTAAATCTTATCACAACACTTGAGTGCTCTAAATGCATCACATCTCTCCCATGAAGCCAAAGGCTACATGGAGAAGTTAAATTGCAAAATATTTCAATTACAAGGTAGACATTTAATGTGCCTTTTCTCGAGGCTGCCTATTCCCACTCAACACGTCTTTGGCCTCATCTCCAAGATAGGAGTCTGTCTGGGAAATCTGGGACGACGAAGAAGATCGGTCTAGAGGTCGGTCTTAAAGCTTCCATCACAATCCTAACTTCATACATGATAGCAAGTACTTTGTGACAATTGTTCTTTGTCGGCCAAACAACCTAACAATAAGATCGATCCAACACCAAATATCCAACCTAGAATGCCCTTCCAGGATAATGATGAACATGTAGACCTTTGCTAAAGAAGCGCACACCGGATCCAGATTACTCGCTTTCATCAGCCACAGGATCAAATTCGATTGTCTCCTGCATTCCACGCCAGACCAATTGGAAGCAATTTTAACCTCTTGTCATATATAAGTGCGTCTACACGCCATAATGAATAATATTTCATTCAATCTTACAAATTACATCTCTCTAACTTCATTTATTCAAACGCTGGAGTGTTATCCCTACAAACACATTCCCGCTCTATCTTATCGGAAACTTGCTCCACCTACACCACCGGAATAAAGATAATTATAACAAATTTAATTAATCTTAATGTAATGCAATTGTGTTTGCACAATAGAATCTCATTCAACAATAATTTAAATGTTTCATCGTTTTTCATATTAATCTTCTCTTAATTGTGTGAAAGTATTTAAAGTCTAGTGTTTAGGGTATGCAAATTTTCGTTTAACTATGATAAAAACAATATTGTTTAACTATTACATAAGAAAATTGTAGCACATAAATTTATAATCAATAATAAAAGAAAAATGAAAAGTATATCAAAAGCATGAGTGGTAAATGTCAACAATACACATGATTTTACACTAAAATACAAATGAAAAATGACATTAACAAAAGAAAGATAGCAAATTCCCTACACACTGTATGCGAAAAAGTCAAATAGTTTACCAAAAAGTACCTCAATTAACAATGGGATATGCACCCTTTGTTTAACTATGATAAAGTCAAATAAATAAAGAGAACATGGGCCCATGCACCAACCATACTTTCCTCAAAAGAAAAATAAATAAATAAAAAACGGACATCTAAGAAGTGTTTGTATTAACTAATTATAAATGTATCTTCAAACAAATTAGCATCAACGTCGATATGTCCGAGTGTTTAAGGAGATAGACTTGAAATCTATTGGGCTTCGCCCGCGCAGGTTCGAACCCTGCTGTCGACGATTGCTTTTTGTTATATTGAGTGGAGGGTTAAAATGTAATTTATGCTTTACCTACGGAGCTTTGTGACAACTTCACCATCTTATTATTTAATGCTTAATCATTTTACGCAACATTCTGCAATTTATATTTAATTAATTTTTAAGTCAATTTAATTTGTTTAGTTTATTTTGTCTTAGTGATATTAGTACTCCACCTTTTTCATTTGACAAATTCAACTATTTTTCATGAATACCAAACAATTCTTCAAACAATAACACTGAGTATAAACTAAGAGACTTTAATGTAAGATTGGTTTTGTTATGATGAAACTTAATTTTGAGTGAATTGGTTAGAACAAAAGTAAGTTGAATGACGTGGAGGATTTATTTTTTTAATGAAATTCACTTATGTACGCTGAGCTTTTATTTATCATGACTCTTGATGATCACTATATAAAAATAAGGGTTAATATCTATTTTTTCCTTGTCATATGGGCGTGTTTTGAAAAATCTTTCTGAAAAAAAAAAAAATTACAAGACTGACCTTAACAAATTTTAAAAATTTTGATTTAAACTTTTATCAGACCACATCATCAAAAATAATGATGTGATAGTCATTTTTTTTAATTTTTTAATGAAAAGAAATTCCACATCATTAATAGGCTTTGTGAAATGACTTTTATACTTCCACTTTTTAATTTTTTTTTATTTAGTTTTTTTTTAGTTTTTCTTTTATTTAATTTATAATTTTTTTATTTATTTAATTTTTTCTTTAATTATTTTTCATATTATTTTTATTTATTTAAATTGTTATTTTAAATTATCAAAATACTAATCTTGGGCCTAAGCCCATTATAATTTCAAGACAAACACACATATTGCAAGGCCATTTTCAATTCATTAATGTATATGATTGATTGGTATATATACATTTGTTTTTCTTTAATACCAACCGGTGTGGGACACCCTATTTTTTCCTCTCTCCACTGATACAACTCTCCTTGCATACTGTGATGGCCTCTCAATAAGAATATCAACAAGCTCCAAAATGTGTAGTTGCAGTTCTCCATTAAGTGACCTCAGCTCCTTCTTGAAATCAATATTAGGTCCCTTGGAATAGAGTTGACGCACACCTTGTTCTTCCAAGCTTGGTAGAACATCAATAGTAGTGTAACTGCCTCCGAAACAAATGTAAGTTCCTTTAATTGGTGGTGGAGGCTTTGGAGTATACTGAGGGTCTCGCAAGTAATTTTTGTAAAGCCTATAATAAGGTGGTGGTAAAAGTATTAAGGTGACCTGAAGAGGATTTGTTTTGATTATCTTCCTCCTTTTTCTTATCACAGAGAGAGAGAGAGATGTATATAAAAATGAGGTGGAGTGATGTTAAGGTGATGATGGAAACCAAGTGAGGTGAGTATGTCAGCTTGTAATATGGTTCTTTGATGGTGATGGTAGTAAGGGAGATGTCGTGTGTGTACGTCGAAAGTTCGAAGGGAAACTAAAGGTGTTACCGCGGTAGATGGTTGGAAGTGTGAGATACGACTTTGTGGTCGTCGCAACTGAGTTGTTGTTGTTAAATCACAGCGGCTGTTGAGGTATGACGTGGTGGAAACATGGACGAACTCTGCAGTTCCTTCGCAGAAACTTCCAACATGATATTGTGGTGGTAGATCTAACATAAGTGAAAGTCATTGTTTTAGCATTAACAGTAATTATGTAGTAACAAAGGTGATGAAGAGCAGGAATGGTGATGAAGAGCAGGAATTTTTTTTAGTTTAACGTGAGAGGGCGTCTATTATGGTATGCATGTTGCTGGTTTGTGAAGTGTGTATGGTACTTCATAAGTTGTGACTACAATGGTTGAATCAGTATATGAACGCTCCACACGCTTCTTCACATTACATGAATCAGTTGTTCTTCATCTTCATCTTCTTGGACTTGGTCAACAAGAGTGTTATTATGTTTTTCATCATTAACTACTTCACTAGATGCTGATGAAATCGAGCAAGAGTTAGGAGTTTGAGGAAGTCAAACACGCTTGAAAACTGAAAACTGTTTAGCAAAGATGAAGAACCACCACCACCAACATCAACACCAACAACAACAACAACAACATCTTTTTCACTCTTCACACTCATAGCCATATCTTTCTTCTCCATATATCTGGATGAATATCTCAAATGCAGAAATCCAAATCCTTCATTTGTAGACAACAACACACTCTTTGAGATGATAGTAACAGTTTCAGAGAGAGAGATGTGTGTATCAGAAATATGCAGGTTTTTTAGGATGGAAACATTGTATCAGAAAGGGCCCTTTTTTATTGTATCAGTGGAGAAAGGAAAAAATAGGGTGTCCCACATCGGTTGGTATTAAAGAAAAACAAGTGTATATATACCAATCAATCATATACATTAATGAATTGAAAATGGCCTTGCAATATGTGTGTTTGTCTTGAAATTAAAATGGGCTTAGGCCCAAGATTAGTATTTTGATAATTTAAAATAACAATTTAAATAAATAAAATTAATACGAAAAATAATTAAAGAAAAAAATTAAATAAAAAAAAAATTATAAATTAAATAAAATCTAAAAAAATTAAATAAAAGAAAAACTAAAAAAAAATTAAATAAAAAAAATTAAAAAGTGGGGGTATAAAAGTCATTTCACAAAGCCTATTAATGATGTGGAATTTCTTTTCATTAAAAAATTAAAAAAATGACTGCCACATCATTATTTTTGATGATGTGGCCTGATAAAGGTTTAAATCAAAACTTTTAAAATTTGTTAAGGTCAGTCTTGCAATTTTTTTTTCCGCAGAGGGGTTTTTCAAAACACGCCCATATGGCAGGGGGGAAAATAGGTATTAACCCTAAAAATAATATTGTGTTAACTTCTCCATCTTATTATTTAATTAAAAAATTCAATACTCAATCATTTTACACCGCATTACTTTATTTTATATTTTGTTAATTTTTAAGTCAATTTTGTTGGAATATTTTTATTTATATATTATTTAATTATTATATTTCAATAATATATATATATTAGTTATGTGATTTTGGATTGACACTACAACAGATAAGACCTTAGACAGCGCTTTTTTTGCCCTTAGACAGCGCTTTTAAGCGCTGTCTAAACCTGCGCTGCTATAGGTTTAGACAGCGCTTTGGGTAATACCAAAAGCGCTGTCTAAAGGGGGGTATATTTAATGAAAAGCGTTGTCTATGGTACCTTTAGACAGCGCTTTTTGACATTATAAGGTATACCTTAGACAGCGCTTTTGGGAAAAGCGCTTTCTAAGCCTTACCTTTTTTGACATTTTTTTGGTATACCTTAGACAGCGCTTTCAGCAAAAGCGCTGTCTAAGCCCTACCTTTTTTGACATTTTTTTGGTATACCTTAGACAGCGCTTTCTCCAAAAGCGCTGTCTAAGGTCAACCTTTTTGAACTTTTTTTGGTATACCTTAGACAGCGCTTTTGGTAAAAGCGCTTTCTAAGGTCCACATTAGACAGCGCTTTTGTCAAAAGCGCTTTCTAATCTCCACCTTAGACAGCGCTTTCACCAAAAGCGCTGTCTAAGGTATACGAAAAATTTTATATAAATTTTTTTAAACCACAATTTTTACCAGGTTTTTTCAACCAGAATTTGACCTGTTTTTCAACCAGCAATTTTTTTCAGAAAAATACCACAATTTGGAGATTCAAATCAATCCAATTTATCCTATTTAAATGTACCAATTTACACCAAAATTATATATCCAAAACAATTGGCAATTCAAACCAATATATATATTTAAAATTACAAACCAAAATTATATATACACTTATTTATAATTACAAATCATTACATTTTTTCTACAAATGCACATATTACTTATACTAGTACTTTTGCATCCAACCAAAGCATTGCTTCAAATCTACATTATAGGTCCTGAAAACACAAAGATTGTAATTCAATTAAAAGAATACATAAACAAAGTTACACATATTTAAATTCTCATCAATTAAAGTAAGAGTACAATATTATACCTTGTAAAATTTCGAGCTCCATAATGTATTGACACCAATCCTCTTTAATTTCATCCAATTGAGAAATTGAGTAATGAGCACACTTGCATTCTTCAAAGTACTACATAATAATATAACATAGTTTGATTTAGTTTTAACTATTTCATTAGACATGAGAGATATGTGTTAATATTAAAATAACTCATAAGTTAGAAATACATACATCGGATGGAATCTCTATTCGATCCAACAAAAGAGTGTCTCTCATAAACCTCAACATGAAATAGCCGCAATCTATTTGATTGCGTTGCCGAGGACACTACAAATGAAAAGAAAATATGGATAAATCCTAAGTTTTATCAAGTAGCATCACTAATATAATAAAACATGTGATAATTAATATACCTTCACATAATTCCATGTAATAATGGGGTTGACTCTCCGCTGTGGTAGATGGCTATCTCGTAGTGCTAGGAAAGCTTGTATAGCGCTAATAAAATATAAGTGAATATTTAGAACAATTCACATAAATAAATAAACAAACAAATAAATATACACATTCATATTTAGAACAATCTCACTTACGTGTCAATACACTTCTTCAAATCCGGGTATGTTGTCCAATCATTTCCTAACGAATCCAGATAATACACCATTGCTCTGCTAGGATTAATTGCGACCAACAACCAATGTCCACTGTAAGATTAAACAAGTGTTAGATGGAAACTTTCTACACGACGTCAAAATACAAAAAAACTATAATAGATGAATTTAGAATGAAAATCTAACCCAGTATTAAACGGTAAAAAGAACAACTTTTCCGTTTCTTGGTTGTCCATAAAGACGTCGCGTATATACGCCAGGATCTCATCTGGTTTATTGATTATTAAGGTTAAGTTGACAGACGCCGGGCATAGGAATGCAAATCTTTGCTGCAATCCGTGTGGGCGCATAACTCTGTCATACAGAAACCTTAAATAAAAACATCATTAACATTAGACTATTCATTTGAAACATAAAGTAAATAAGTTGTTCAATTAATATACCAAAGTAGATCGGATATATACCTCACGTATGTATTGACAACAGTGACGCCCAATTCTTCATGATGTATCCAACACTTATAACTTCGATCAATTCCATTCATCAGTAAATGCGATTTCAATCCATCTCGTCAACCCTACCCACATAACAACAACCCAAGCAAGGACATTTTATTCGATTGAGCTCTTCAGCGTCAGCGTGTTGAACAGCAAACTTAACGAAATCCAATACCCCATTCTCGTACTCTTTGGACAATCGATCGACATCCATCCATTTTTTATCCATGGTTTTCCTATTTATTAAGGTCAACAAAATAACATTAATTCAACCATATTAATCAAGAAATGAACAAGTTTGATAGTGTTTGATATGTAACTGGTTGAATTTCTTATGTTTTAGTGAAATGTTTATGTTCATTATATTTGTTTATTAACTCAACCATCTCAAATTCTAGAATTTTGAGGCTTCAAAAACAAGCTTTTAATTCTAAAATTCAGAGGACATTTCCATCAATTTTAAGAGTTTTTTAGAAGATTTAAGAGGTGGAAAAAATAAAACTAAACTAAACTATTTATAAAAATAAAAATAAAGCTATTAATATAAAATATGTTTTAAAATAGACCTTAAAGTTGTAGGACTAGTTTCAATATTTGGTTACACGTTGTTCCTATTCTACATTAGAGTAAAAACAAATATGAGTGTAGTCCATAAAACTAGGAGTGGTGCCACCAACATTGGTTCTTTAGCTATAATGGCTCCCTTTCTATGTGGCATGGCTACTCTTAGTTATTTCTCATCAAAACACCTTGAATCTTACCAAACAAAAATACTTGGAGTTAGCTCACTAAAACTAACCTAAACTAGCATGTTAACAATTCAAATTCCAACAACAGTCCAACTAATTTTGACCTAAACAATAACTTCATTAACAAAACTCATCAAACATACTCATCAAACATACACATTCACTACAAAACTTCATTAACAAAACTTCATTAACAAAACTCATTAACAAACTCATCAAACATACTCATCAAACATACACATTCACTACAAAACTTCATTAACAAAACTTCATTAACAAAACTCATTAACAAACTCATCAAACATACTCATTCACTACAAAACTTCATTAACAAAACTTCAAACATACTCATTCACTACAAAACTTCATTAATAAAACAGTCCAACATAACTTCATTAACAAAACTCATCAAACATACTCATTCACTACAACATTGTAAAGCAACAAAACCCTACAACAACAATGTAAAGCAACAAAACCCTATTCTTCACAACAACGACGTACCTTTAACGACGGTAACAACGGCAATGCAAGAACGAAATGTATCAGTTACAAAGAGCAGAAACGAACGACGGCAATGAGTTCGCAACGGACGGCAATACAACGACGGCAACGGACGGACGGCAATGCAACGACGGCAACAACGAACGACGGCACGGTGGAGGACGATTGACGGTGAAGGTTTGAGTTCGCAAGGGTTTTGAGCTCAGTTCGCATGCAGGGGAGAAGAAAGAGCGGAAATATGAAAATGAATACTGACTATTCATATATTTTAATTTAATTAGACCTTAGACAGCGCTTTTCATAAAAGCGCTTTCTAAGGTGGACCTTAGACAGCGCTTTTAAAAGCGCTTTCTAAGGTTGGCCTTAGACAGCGCTTTTGATTTTTTTTTTTTTTAATTTTTAAGACCTTAGAAAGCGCTTTTAAGGAAAGCGCTGTCTAATATTTTCCTTTAATTTTTTTTTTTTAAATTAATAAAACTTTAGAAAGCGCTTTTGACCGAAGCGCTGTCTAAGGTCTTATATTTTTTTTAAATTTATAAGACCTTAGAAAGCGCTTTTAACTAAAGCGCTGTCTAATATTTTCCATTAAATTTTTTTAAAAAATTTATAAGACCTTATAAAGCGCTTTTGACCAAAGCGCTGTCTAAGGTCTTATATTTTTTTGCGCTTTTATTTTTTGAGCTTTTGTATTAAAGCGCTGTCTAAGGTGCGATGTTATAACTTACTTTTGTTGTAGTGTGACAACATTTTGGTAAAACAAATTGTCAGCAAGATGTTAAGCCAAATGTTCCGTTATGAGAGTTAGATATCATGTTCAGCATGATGTTGTGACATGTGTCAGGACATGTTATACCAGAAAGTTAGGGCATGACTGTTTTGGTATTTTAAGTGTGAGTTTTGAGTGTGTTTTAATTCACACATTATTGTTATCCAAGGGAGGATATTTTGGAAACTTCTGTTGTGACCGATTTGATTGTATTTCTTAAAAAGGATCGTTAAGCATTTTTAGGAAACTTTATGTTATTGTTCCTAGTATTGTGCGGGATAGTATGTGATCGTGAAGGCTGGATCAGATCCTGTTGAAGTGGGTCACCATGTACATCTGAGATGTTGGGCGTGAGATGAGGAGGGAGTGTACTTGCAAGGCACTCCAACGCTCAAGTAAGTAAAGGTCAGAGAAAAGGGGCAAGTAAGTAGCAGGGTGCCCAAAGCTAGCCGTTATGTCGGGCATAGGTATAATTTCGGGCACATGCCCTTAGCTATTCGGGGACAGAAGGAGCCGTGCGGAACGGGCTGCGTTTCCAGGGAGGAATGGTACAGTCCTTGCCCGGTTGGAGGGGCAGAAAAGTAACTTTTACCCCATTGTGGATTGGACTTAGGCAACTGGGCCGTTCTGGGAGCAGAAGTGGATTGGGTCATGCCTAGCCTTTGGTCCAGTCCAGAACAGGAGCACCCCGAAGTCGTTGCTCCTGAGCATGGGAGTGATGACTTAAGGACAACCCGTGATTCCGGGGAACTAGCGTGGAGTCGTCATTTGGTGACGGAGGGAGTTGTCTTGTGGTGCCCGTGACCCTTGGTGTTCGCGAGATCCATGTCCGTCTCTGGATTGCCCGTCATACGGGGAGACCTAGGCCTGTTATAGGTTCTCTAGAACCGAGAACCGGTCCGAAAACCGGACCCGAAGAACCGGTTCATTGGACCGGTCTGCTAGAAGTTGGATCTAGTAATGGATAAATTTTTTATCCGTATCCAGAAAGAAGATCCGGACCAAGTATCCAATGAGTAACCGGTTGGTCTTAATATAAAAACCAAAAACTAAAGTTTTATTCATTTTTTCTCTTTTCATTTTTTCAAACACTCAGTCACTCTCTCTCCGTCTCTTTCGTCTCACCTCACTCTCACCCACACAACTCAGTCACTCACTTTGTTCTTCTCTTCCAATCGTCTCCCTCGGTCGCTCAAGCATCATCTCTGATCATCTCATCTCTATCTTGTTGCTTCTTTGAACCGTGGAAGGAAACCCTAGAAAGAAAGAACTATTTTGCTAGTGACAGTGTAATGTTTCCAAACTTTTCAAGTATTTTTTTCTATTATGATATGTTGTATATTCTTGTTTGCATGTTTGAGGTAGTATCTTGTTTGCTGAGGTTACGTTTTGGCGTTTGAATAAATTTTTTTGATGAGGTTCTACTTAGGGTTCGACCTATAATTTTGATTTGAGGATATATAGCATGTAAATTTTGTTCTTGAGGTTCTGATAATAAGTTGTGTTGCTTGCTTGCTGAGGTTGTGTTAATTTGGTTGGTATTGTTTTTGTTACAGTCAATTATTGTTTGATTGATATTTAATTTTGTATCATGTCTTTTCAAGGTTCATCACTGACTCCACCAACTATGGATGACCTTATTGACATTAATATGTTACTTGATGGAGATCATCCTGCTGGCTATGATGAGGAGACATTGGATGGAGGGAATATTGAGATTGGTGAGATGATTGATATGGAACTTCCAGTTCCAACTGACACTCCCACTACTACACAAAACACTGCTACTACACAAAACACTCCCACTATTGCTTCTGCTGATGAGCCAACACCTCCAGTTGCCCCAGGCCCAAGTCAGAGTTCACAAAGCCAGGCTAATGCTATTGGTAAAGCTCCTCGTCCAAAGAAGTCTGCTGTTCATAATGAGATGGATGTTATTGAGACGCCAGAAGGTGCAATGAAATGGAAATGTAGATGGTGTGGTAAGCTGTATACTTATGATTCCAAATATAAGAGCACTTCTAATGCTAAAAAACACTTAGGGAATTGCATCCAGAGGAAACTTAGGGTGAGAGGTAACACTGATAAAGAAGTTGTACAATCTAGGCTAAATGTATGTGATGCTAATACTCCTAATATTGCAACTTGGACATATAATCATGGTAGGGTTAGAGAAGTTGCTGCTCATATGGTTTTAGGTCATGAGTATCCATTTTCTGTTATGGATCATGTTATCTTTAATGAGTTCCTTAAAACAATTTATCCTTGGTATAAAAAGATTACTAGACAACAAGTTAAAGCTGACTGTGAGGTGTTCTATGAGGCTGAGAGGGTTAATATGAAAAAGAGTATGTCTTTGATTAATAGGATCTCTCTTACAACAGACCTTTGGTGGTCTGGTGAACAGAGAATTGGCTATATGACTGTGACTGGTCATTTCATTGATTCCAAATGGCAGCTTCATAAAAGGGTTTTATCTTTTAAGAATGTCCCCCCACCACATTCTGGTGAGGTATTGTGTAGGGAGTTGATTAAGGTGATGGATGATTGGGGAATTAGGGATAAGGTGGCTTCAATTTCAGTGGATAATGCTAGTGCAAATGATAATTGTATTGCTAGGTTGAAAAGAGATTATTCTGGAAGGAGAAATCTACCATTGGATGGTAAACTATTTCATGTGAGGTGTTGTGCACACATTTTAAACTTATTGGTTCAGGATGGGCTTGACATGATTAAGGAGACTGTTGATAAGATTAGGAATGGGGTGAAGTACTTGCTGAATTCTGAAACTAGATGCAAGGCATTTAAGAAATTTGTGGATGAATTGCAACTTGAAGGCAGAATGCAAGTGTTGGATACTAAGACTAGGTGGAACTCAACTTGGTTGATGTTGTCCACTGCATACCATTATAGAGAAGTGTGGCCAAGATATGCTGAAGAAAATGGTGCATTTCTCCATTTTTTACCTGATGCAAATGATTGGGAAGATGTCCATGATATTTGCAAGTTTTTGGAGGTTTTTACTGATGTTACTTCCATTATTAGTGGCACCTCTTACCCTACTGCTAACTTGTTTTTGGCTGAGCTTTACAGGGTGAAGGTTTTACTTGATAACCCTTCAGACATCTCAAATAATCCTCAACTGCAGTATCTTGCTAATCAGATGAAATTGAAGTATGACAAGTATTGGGCAGAGTCCAACACATTGATATCAATTGGTGCAGTCCTTGATCCAAGGTATGCACATCTTACAAGTAGATAGTTAGTTGCCATTGGCCAATGATTATTTATGTTAACTGAGGCCTGCTTTTATGAATGAATTCTTTCTTGGTAGTTGCAACTTGCAATGACATAGGTAGCAACTATCTGCTTGGTTTGTATGTTGCCTTGTATTGACATCTGCCAATGATGATTAATGATGTGAACTGAGGCCTTTGTTTATGAATGGATTCTTTCTTCTATTTGCCTTGTATTGACATCTGCCAATGATGATTAATGATGTGAACTGAGGCCTTTGTTTATGAATGGATTCTTTCTTCTATGTACCTTGTTCTGCCATCTGCCAATGATGATTAATGATGTGAACTGAGGCTTTTATTTTACCATAAGGCCTTGTATTGCCACTTGCCAATGATGATTATTTTTCTGAGTTGTGACTTAATTGAGCCTAGAATTTAATTAGGTTGCCTGCTCCTGAGTTGTGACTTAATTGAGACTAGAATTACTTTTAAGTTGCCTCTTGAGTTGTGACTTAATTGAGCCTTGGATTTAATTATGTTGCCTTCAATATATTCTGAGGCCACTATCCCTTCAATATATTTTATGCAAATATAGAATAGGTGAATTTAAGTTGGTTGACAACTCTACTTGTTCAAATAGGTATAAAATGATCTTCATCAAATGGGTATATCCTTTCTTGTATCCAAATTCTACTCAAGCCACCACCTATGAACAAGAGTTGGCAGCCAACCTAAAATCCCTCTTCCAATTGTATCAAGATACCTATGGAACCAATGCTGACAGTGGCACTGCACCTGTATCTGAAGTAGGGTTTAGTTCTGGTTTGGGAAGGAGGAGTTTTGAAATGTATTTAGAAACTGTAGTTGGTAATAGTAATGCAAAATCTGATCTTGATTTATATATTGAGGAGCCTTCCTTGAAAGTTCCTCCTACTTCTAAGTTTGATGTTTTAACTTGGTGGATGGGGAATGAAGCTAAATATCTTGTTCTTAGTAAGCTAGCAAAGGATGTCTTAACTGTTCCGGTTACAACTGTTGCTTCAGAAGCAACCTTTAGTGCCGGTAAAAGGATTATTGATCCTAAACGAGCTGCGATGAAAACCAAGACAGTTGAAATGGTACTTTGTGGGGGTGATTGGGTGAAGGAAAAGTATGGAATAAAAAAGGGATGCACTGCTAGCTTAGTAAGTATTTTTTGCTTATGTTATGATCTATTTTAGTTCACTTATTATAGAGTTTATGTCCCATATTACTTATGCTTTAATTGGTGTAGCTTGAAGAATCACATGAAGAACCTTTGGCATATCATTTTGGTGAGGATCCGGGTGCCGCTTCTTCTACAAGAACAACATTACAAAGCCAATGATGAAAATGTTTCTGAGGCATATTATTATTTATGTAATTTGAACAATCATTTTGGTGTAATTTGAATATATTTTGATGTAACTTTTATGTAATTTGAACAATTTTGAACAACATTACAAAGCCAATGATGAAAATGTTTCTGAGGCATATTATTAATTATGTAATTTGAACAATCATTTTGGTGTAATTTGAATATATTTTGATGTAACTTTTATGTAATTTGGTGTAATTTGAACAATTTTGAACAACATTTTGGTGTAATTTGAATATATTTTGATGTAATTTTAAAGTAATGTAAAAATTAGTATTTTTAACAATTTATTTTGAATTTAAAAAATAAAAAAATAAAAAAAAAATTCTGGACCGGTTCGGTTCCGGATCTGCAACATTAAAAAAAATATCCGGTCCGGTTTACCCGAATTAGCCGGTCCGGTTTCGGTTAAAAATAAAAACCATCACTGTGTCGGTCCGGTTCCTGGGTACCCGGTAGCATGGCCGGTCCATTTTTCGGGTCCCTCAATATTCGGTCCGAACCGGACCGGTAACAGGCCTAGGGAGACCAACGGTTAGGAGGAATTAAAATGTTAGGGTGCCACGAGTGCCTCGAGCCTTGTGCCGCAGTTATTAGGCAATGATGGCTAGTCGATAGCCATTATAACCTACGAGGGCGTGCCACCGCACGTGCCCCTCAGTATAAAAGGAGAAACTCAGTTCATTTAGAACTTTTCGCTTTTCTCTTCTCTTCGTCTTCCTCCGAGCATCTGTCTGTTACCTCCGTTCGCTGTTCCGGCCGCCGTACCTAGCTTTGAGCAACATTTTTCGTCTTTTTAACCAAGTAAGTTTGATGATTTTGTGCTCCTTTGTTTCTTCTATGGTTATTTCTAGATTGCATGTGGTTAGGTTTAGGTTTAGAGGATGAATTGCTTCATTTCCTGCGGTTGTTGGTGGTGGACGGTGGTTTAGGCCAACCTCCGCCGCCGATGAGGCCGCTGGGGCTTTTAGGATATCTCTTGAGCAGGGCGGTTTCTGGCGTCGTCGCGATGATGATGCATGCATAACCGTCGCGGTTGCTCAGATTTCGGCGTAATGATGAAGTTTTCGGTTGAGCGTTTGCTGTTTCCAGTGAAGCTTTGCAGTTTCCGGTGAAGCTTCAAACGGAAACTGGGAAGTGGCTCAAGGAATTTCCTCGTACGGAAGCGGTTCGTTCCGAGCGTCTCCTCGTGGGAGACTCTTGAGTTTTCGTTTGATGTTAGGGCTTAGGCCGTTGACGTCGTCCTCAGCCCTTTGCGCCTTTTCACTTGACTAGTGGTGGAAGGGTGGATTTGATTCTTCGTCGAATTCACTTTTTTCTCTGCTTTTCAGGTGATCGATATAGCGATGAGGCCTGACGAGGAGATCGTGATAGACTCGTCTGAGGAGAGCTCCTTGGAGAGCGGTAGTACAAAGGCCTCAATTGTCCCTAGTGAAGTCGGGGAGGAAGAGGTTGTTGAGGAATCAACGGAGGAGTGGTCGGTGGCTGAGCCTGCCGAGCATGTGTCCACCTTCGCGACATATCTGGGGGATGTCTTCACGGTCGTCGGGCCAGATGGGGAGTGGAAGGAGCACTTTCCCTCCGAGGATGATAGGGTCTGCACTAATTTCGGGGAGCGTTCCGCCATGTACTAGTACGCGTTCAAAGAGCTGGGATTGAGGTTGTTGTTCACCGATTTCCAGCAGTCAGTGTTCGTGCATCTGGATCTGGCTCCAACGCAGCTGCACCCAAACTCGCTGGTGTTCATCCGGGAATTTGAGTTTACGTGCGAGTATTTGGAGATATGGGCTACTCTTCCTTTGTTTTTCACTGTCTTTCATCTTCAACGACAGTTGACGGGGAGGAGGTATGGTTGGGTCTCGTTGAAACAACCCCGCAAGCTGTTCAAGCCCTTTTCGGAGTCAATTCGGACGTTCAAAGAAAGGTTATATATCATAGAGCCTGTGTCGAAGAGGGCCCAGGATAGTACGTACATCTGGGCGGTGTCCGTTGATGAGGACGGCAATGACCTGCACGACGAGGAAGGGAAGGTGGTTGCAGTATATGAGTTCAAGTTTCCCTTTCACTAGGGACCTGGCCACTTCTCCAAGGAGCCCAACGAATATGTTGCTTAACCGTACATGCTGGACGGGCAGGATGCGGTTGGCTATGAGAAACTGGTGAAGTACGTTAACTTTTTCCGGCTCGCTGAATACTGGACGAAGAAGGGGTCCCCGATCTTCAAGGAGGATGGTAGCCAGAGGGTGGAGTATCGTTTTATTAATACCAAGGCGCTTTTGGAGTGTAAGACTTTCGCGGAAGTTCATAAGCTGCTCGGTAGTTTTAGTCATTTTAACTTGCCCAAATTATGCTTCCTTCTTCGTCTAATATGTTTGTTTTGTTTTTGCAGGTGAGATGCCTTCCGCTCATGAAAGAATGGTAAAGAATGTTATCGCGAGGAACAAGCCCGGTGCTGCTGCTCCCAAGACTCGATTCACCCAGCGTGCTCCTACTCCTCCCCTACCTGATGTAGGGACCTCCTCGCCTACTCCTCCCCAGGGGTCTCCCTTGCCTCTGGCCTTGCGGTCCAAGCGGTTCAGGGCCACTGAAGGGGTAGATCTCACCCGGGCGCCAGAAAAGGGGAAGTTCGAACTTCCTCCATGCATTCTTGACAGACGGTTGTTCGAGGGGACGTCGTTGGTCATGCCGCAGGCAGAGTCTCTCCAGCTGGAGGGCATGGACCGCCCGAGCAAAAGGGCGCTGGTGGCCCAAGATGCCTCTGCACTGGTCAGAGTTTTGGAGATGGCGGCCATTTATGCTGAAGGGGACTCTGCAACTAAGTCTGAACTCAGAGCTGCTCAGGCTGCCATGGCATCTCTTGAAGAGACGACGAGGAAAGCTAAGGAAGAGGCTAAGAGTGTTGATGATGCCCGAAAAAAGGCGGACGAGGAGGTGACCAGGCTAAAAGGGGAGAACTCTACGCTGGCCGCGGAGAAGAAGGAAGCTGAGGAGCTGGTCGAGCAGCTGAGGTTGGCATGTGCTCCGGGCGAGGATGAACCTGAGGATGTCCGGGAAATGAAGACTAGGTCCGAGCTGGTTACTCGTCTGCTGAAGGTCGGGGATGACAACATTGTCATTGGGGATGAGTCTTTTAAGAATGTCGTGGCCCAACTGCGGGTTGTCAACCCCGGGGTTGAGTTCTCCACCGAAGGTATCCACTACCTGGCTCATGTCGAGGATGGCAGGATAGTCAGTCTGAAATCCCTCCTTGGTGGTGACGAGCATGCCAAAGTTTTGAACGAGGAGATCCAGGGGCCTGAGCCCAACCTCGAGCAGCCCAAGCGAATGGAGGAGGAGTGATGGGATTTTTACTCTTGTTGTAATTTGTCCGGCCTGCGTATCGTGTATCTTTGTAACTTATTTTGAATGGGGGCATGGCCCTCGGTTTATGTAACAAGCACAATTGTGGTCCTTGTGGCCACTTATTACTTTTAATTATGTATGTGTCCAGTCCTCGTGGCCGGTTTTGTGATTTGGATGGTTTTATCTGCTTTAATTTTTGCTAAGCGTTGTACTTTATGCTCGTTATGCATGTATGCTCGTAATGGGGATTACTTTGATTTACTTCAAGTTTCAGGGGATTGCTCGTTGTAGACGTGTTCGGCAGTGAGGGGTACTGGTCGAACGATCGGGGAATGTCCGGGCGAGGATGCGGATCTCAGGTCGCGTTTGAGGCCCGAGTTCGCGGCGTGAACCTCCCATCGTGAGCTGGGTGTTCTGCCTGTCTTGGTACTTTGACGACGACGGTGCTCGATTGAGGGGCCGCTATCGAGCAGAGACCTGGCTCGTTCCTGAGCGGGGTTCTGCTTTACTGGCATGCGACGCTTGTACCTAGGCGTGCATCGTGGTCGGTAGGTGATGCTCGTCGTTGTGACGGATCAAACCGACACTTAAGGTCTTAGCTGTAGTATTGTTTCAAATTTTCGGTGTTCCATGGTCGAGCAAGTTCTTCCCCGTTGAGATGTTCAAGGTAATAGGCCCCATTTTCTTTTTTCGCCCGGCCACGATAGGGACCTTCCCAGTTGGCTGTTAGTTTTCCTTCGCAAGAGTCTTTATGGTTTCTTCTTAGGACGAGGCTGCCCACGTCGAACTCTCGTCGTATAACTTTGGCATTGTGCCTGATGGCAATTTTTTGTTTTAACGAGGCTTCGCGAAGAGTTGCCCCTGTTCGGATTTCCTCGACGAGATCGAGTTCCTCCCTTAGTGCCTCGTCGTTCATTTCCTCATCTAGGGGTGATTCTGTCCGCCTGGAGGGTACGTAAACTTCGATGGGGATCACGACCTCGGTCCCATAGGCTAGACGAAAGGGTGTTTCCTCGTTTGAAGAGTGTGGAGTTGTACGGTATGCCCATAGGACGCTGTGCAACTCCTCGACCCAAGCCTTCTTTGTTTCGTCTAGCCTTCGTTTGAGGCCTAGAAGGATGAATCGGTTCGTCGCTTCAGCTTGCCCATTTGTTTGAGGATGCTCGACGGACACGAAGTGTTGCTTCATGCCCAGCTGGGCGACGAAGTCCTAGAACTTCCTGTCCGTGAACTACGTCCCATTGTCCGTGACTATCACCTGGGGGATGCCAAAACGTGCGAGGATGTTTCGCTTGTAGAAACGTAGTATGTTAAAGGAAGTTGTCTTGGCAAGAGCCTCCACTTCTATCCATTTTGTGAAGTAATCCACGCCTACTATTAAGTATTTGTTCTGGTTCAATCCCATTACGAATGGTCCCAGGATGTCCAGGTCCCACCAGGCAAATGGCCACGGGGAGGATATTGCCTTAAGCTCGTTAGGTGGAGCTAGGTGCATGTCCCCGTGTCGTTGGCATTTATCGCATTTTTCCACGTGTTCTTTAGCATCATGCTGCATGGTCGGCCAGTAGTACCCTGCTCGGAGGGTCTTTCGTGCAAGGGACCTTCCTTCGAGATGTTGGGCGTTGATTCCTTCGTGGATTTCGCGCAAGATATGGGCGACCATTTCTTCCTCGACACATTTGAGTAGCGGGATGGAGAATCCTCGCATGTAGAGTTTATCTTCGACCAGGACGTAGGAGCAGGCCCTTCGCCTAACTACGCTGGCCTCTTTGGGGTCGGACGGAAGTTCGTCTTTAGCGAGGTAGTTGTAAACGGGGGTCATCCAGCAATTGCTGTCGCCGATCACTTGCACGTCGAGTGTCGGGGAAGCCTTCTCGATGCTGGGTCGAGGAAGTACTTCCTGTATGACGGACTTATTTCCGTCTTTCTTCTTCGTGCTGGCTAGTTTGGACAAAACGTCTGCCCAGACATTGTGTTTGCGGGGAACATGTTTTACCTCTACCGCTGTGAACTTCGTCATCTTCTTCTTGACCAGGGCTAAGTATTCGGTTAGGTTGTCGTTTTTGGCTTGATATTCTCCTCGGACTTCGGCCAAGCGTAACCCGGCGAGGAAGGCTTCGTACTCAGCCTGGTTGTTAGAGGCGGGGAAGAACAGGGTGAGTGATACTTCAACGATGATTCCCTCGTCGCTTTCCAGTATGATGTCTGCCCCGCTTCCCGCCGAACTAGAGGCCCCGTCTATGAAAATGGTCCATTTGCGTGCTCAGCAAGTGGGGGAGTCGGCGAACGTCATCTCTGCGACAAAGTCGGCCAAAGCTTGTGCCTTGAGGGCTTTTCTGCTTTCATACTGGATGTCAAATTCTGACAGCTCTAGCGACCATTTGAGCATTCTACCAGCCATGTCCGGTCGTCCTAACAGCTGCTTCACGGGTTGATCTATTCGAACCACAATTATGTGGGCTAGGAAGTAGTGTCTCAGTCTTCTGGCTGCGTTGATGAGGGAAAGTACCACCTTTTCTATCTGCTGGTACCTCAGCTCCGGTCCCTGCAATGCTTTGCTCGTGAAATATACGGGCTTCTGCCCGTCAAGTGTCTCGCGGATAAGAGCGGCGCTCACTGCCTCGGTTGCTACGGCGAGATACAGGTACAAAATTTCGCCGTTGTCCGGGCGAGAGAAAATGGGTGGTTCTGAGAGTGCTCGTTTCAGATGGAGGAGAGCCTGGTCATATTCCTTGGTCCATTCGAACGCTGCCTCCTTGCGGAGGAGTTTGAAGAATGGTAGGGCGTGTTGGGCAGATTTGGCCACGAAATAGGACAATGACGCGAGCATCCCGTTGAGGGACTGGATGGATTTCTTCGACTTGGGCGTTGGAAACTCGGAGAATGCCCGGTACTTGTCAGGGTTGGCTTCTATTCCCTGCTCAGTTAGGTAGAAACCGAGGAATTTGCCTGCCCGGACACCGAACGTGCACTTCTCCGGGTTGAAACGCATTTGGTATTTCCTGGCCTATTCGAAAACCTTCCTCAGATGGGCAGTATGATCAGTTTCCTCGTGGGATTTAACAATCATGTCGTCTATATAGACTTCGAGCATGTCGCCTATCTCTCCCCGGAAGACCTTGTTCATGAACCTTTGATAGGCAGCGTCGGCATTTTTCAGGCCGAAAGGCATTAAGTTGTAGTAATAGTTTCCCGATTCGGTCATGAAGGTCGTGTATTTTTTATCGCTCATTGCCATTGGTATTTGATTATAGCCTGAGTAGGCGTCCATGAATGATAAAAGTTTAAAACCGGCAGAATTATCAACAAGTTTATCAATATTGGGGAGGGCGTAGGCATCCTTCGGGCATGCCTTATTAAGATCGGTATAGTTAATGCACATTCGCCATTTGCCATTAGATTTTTTCACAAGTACAATGTTGGACAGCCAAGTGGTGTACTTGGCTTCCGAGATAAATTTGGCCTCGAGGAGGTCCTTTACAGCTTTTTCTGCAGCCTCTGTTTTCTCCGGAGATTGCTTTCTCCTACATTGTGCTTCTGCTTTGACGGCTGGGTCAATCGTGAGCTGATGGCAAGCGACGGATGGGTCCAGGCCAGGCATCTCGGCGGCACTCCAGGAGAACAGATTAGTGTTCTCGCGGAGGCAGGCTTTGACTTGCTTCCTTGCGATGTCGGGGAGATCCGCTCTAATCTTTACTCCCCGCTGGGGGTCGTCGCCGAACAAGACGAACTCGAAGTCGCCATCCGGGATGGGACGCGTCGGATGGGAGTTGCCACTGGTCGGGGCAGATGAGCTGCTCGAGGCTGCATGGTCCTCATTCTGGTCCTCTTCAGGGAAGCGGCTGTCGAGGTCGATGGCGTCGACCTGAGGCAGCGGCTTGGCTTCCTCAGAGCTGCTGGGCAAGGTTGGCTTGTTAGATACTTTTGGCTTGGACGCGATGGCGTTGAGTCCCTTCGTGGCTGCTCTGAAGCATCGTCGTGCGGCTTCGATGTCGCCGTGGAGTGTGGCGACCATCCCCTTTAAAGTGTAGTACTTCATCTTGAGGTGGACGGTTGAAGGCACAGTTACCAACTCGGCCAAGGTTGGTCTTCCGAAGATGCACTGGTACAGAGACGGGCAATCGATTACCAGAAACTGTACCTTAACGGACATAGTCGTCTCTGCTGACCCAAAAGTTACGATTAGTTCGACGTATCCCCAGGGTTTGGTCACTGATCCATTGAATCCTTGCAAGTCAGAACCCACATAGGGAGTGAGGCGTGATTCGTCCAGCTGGAGCGTTGAAAATAGCTGGGAGTACATAATGTCGACCGAGCTGGCTTGGTCGACGAGAAACCTGCGAACGTCGAAGTTCGCCATCCGAGCTCTGACGAGCAGGGGAATGCTCGAGTTTGGAGATCCCCCGAGGAGTTATTCCCTGTAGAAGGAGATGGGGATGGAGCCCTTCTGGGCTTGGTCGAGCGTGGTTACCTTGCTGGAGCTTGTGCTGATTAGGTGCTCGAATTTCCTTTTTACGGAGCCTACCGTGACTTTATTGAAGCCTCCGCCCGAGATGACCATGGCGGAGGGGAACGTTTCCCACGTGCTGTGGGCCGCGAAGTAGGCAGGAACGCTGAGCTCATCTGGGACGTAGAAGTTCTCTGGTCGTGATACGGACATGGCGACCTGGATGTTGGCCTCTTCTGAGGAAGACACCTCTTCCTCTACCTTCTTGGACTCCTGGGCGTCTTGCCGGGGAACGTCTTTCTTTTTCGTGAACTGTTTCAGGTGGCCATCCCTGATTAGTATCTCGATAGCATCCTTCAAATGGATGCAGTCTTTGGTAGTGTGGTCGTGACTCTTATGGAAACAGCAGTACTTCGATTTGTCGGTGTTGGGTTTGGCCGGTATTTGTTTGGGGAAGCGGACCCCTGCTTGCTTGAATTCTGAATTGGCGCATTCGCACAGTATCTTCTCCCTGGAGACGGTCATGGGGGTATAGTCGTGGAACCGTCCGGAGGGTCCCTTGCTGTCGCGGGAGTCCCGAGGACAGTCTTCGCGCTTCCTTTCTGGTCGACGGGATGTCGAGGCTTCTTCACCTCTGGAGGCCCGAGCGTTCTCCTAGTGGCAGGAGGATCGGACAGAGTTGGCCGCTTCCTTCTCCTCGTACTCAATGTGCGACTGTGCCTTGAGGAGGAGGGCATCCAGGTTCCTCGGAGGTGCGAGGCCAACAGCTTTAGAAAACTCTAAGCCCGGGCGGAGTCCCTGCTCGAGCAGAAATTTTTTCATCTCGTCCGTTGTAGGGACCTGTACCGCTTCTTTGTTGAACCTCTCGATGTACTCCCGGAGAGGTTCGTCCTTTCCTTGGATTATGGCCCCAAGGGAGGCTTCAGTCTTGGGGTGGCGGTGCGACGCCGTGAAATGCCGGGAAAACATTCTGCCTAGTTGCTTCCACGAAGTGATAGACTCTTCGGGCAGCTGCTTGTACCAGGTCATCGCTCCTTTTCGGAGCGTGGTCGGAAATAGCCGGCACTTGATGGCGCCCCGGACACCACGGTAATCTAGCAGCGCATCGATGTTCTCGATGTACTCGTCGGGGTCAGTTGTACCGCCGTACCTGCCCAATGCTGGGGGCTTCTCCATGCCCTTGGGGAGACGTGTTGCCAAGATCTCTTGGGATAATGGGCCGTGAGGCTCATCATCGCTGCTGGAACTGGTTAGAGACGGGGACCGGACGACTCGCTCATGGCGGCGAATTCTTCGGGGGGAAGGTGTACGGGCCCGACCCTTTGACCTGACCGTGGGTGACTGTTTGTCCCTTCGGGTTCTTTTGTGACCGGGAGAGTGCTGATTTCACGGGGAAACTTGGTCGCGTTTTCGGACAGCATGAGATTCCGGTTCTTGGCACAACCTTCGGTCGATTTCTCGCCGGGGGTTGCAGGCTCTTGGATCGCCGATGACCTTTCCTCGGAGGGGGGGGATCTTGGACGGGCAGATTCTTCCAGTGCCCCGACCCTCTCATTCTGCTGAAGGATCAGGAGGTTGGTTTTGTTGATCGCCTCAAGAAGGGCCACCACGGCCAGATCGGCGTTGGGTGGAGCAGGAACGGGCTGGATGGCCAGCGAGGGCTGGTCGTCTTCGCGATCGGCTGGAGTAGGGGAAGGAGAGGTTGTGGCTCCGTCTCTCAGAAAACGGGGATCTCCGAGGAGAGAAGATGGACTGTCAACATCAGTCTTGTTAACGGGGAGGACAGCGGATTGGAGAGCACTTTTGGCGTGATCTTGGGAGGCCATGATGATGATCTTTGAAATTTGCTTTAATCTTTGGTTTCCGGGGAAAGAAAGATGGGGAGAACAAAGTTCCCACAGACGGCGCCACTGATCGTGAAGGCCGGATCAGATCCTGTTGAAGTGGGCCACCAAGTCCGTCTGAGATGCTGGGCGTGAGATGAGGAGGGGGGTGTACCTGCAAGGCACTCCGACGCTCAAGTAAGTAAAGGTCAGAGAAAATGGGCAAGTACAAAGAGTGAGTTTTAGGATGATTATTCGATACCTGACCCTCTTAAACGAGAGGGTTTATATAGTGCCCCCAACGCGTGGTCAACGATCCTATTTTCGGGGCGAAATAACTGTTTTCCCGAAGAATAGGTAAGTGCCCAAAATTAGCCGTTATGTCGAGCAGGGTGCCCAAAACTGGCCGTTATGTCGGGCATAGGCATAATTTCGGGCACATGCCCTTAGCTGCTCGGGGACAGAAGGAGTCGTGCGGAATGGGTAGCGGTTCTGAGGAGGAGTGATACAGTCCTTGCCCGGTTGGAGGGGCTGAAAGGTAACTTTTGCCCCTTTGTGGATTGGACTTAGGCAATTGGGCCGTTCTGGGAGCAGAAGTGGATTGGGCCATGCCTAGCCATTGGTCTAGTCCAGAACAGTATGCAATTGATTTAAAACTGATTCCTAGTGGTTTGCGTTTTATTTTGAGAGCCCAAGCCCATGCAGTTGTGATGCTTATTTAAAGGGGTTACTAAACCTAAAGAAGACGTGGATTTGAAGAATTAGGATTGGCCATGTCTTGGTAGTTCTTTAGGGCTTAGTGTGTTTTCTTTGTATGTCACTCTTGTATCGTTTTTTATGCATTAAGTTGACTGATTGTTAATAGTTAATTGTTCACTCATAAACTTTTAAGCAATAGTGTATTGTTCTTTGTTAAAGATTTTAAGCAAAATTAAGTATTGTACTTGGAAGGGTTGCTACTTCTAGTTTGGGTTGTTGTTGAATTGTCACTGGTTTTTGATTGATAGGAAATGAGAGGGGGATCTAATACTAGAGGGTGTCTAGGTAGAAGTTGCACAAGGTAGTAATTAGGTGATAAATTGTAAACGAGAGAGTTTAACTTTGAACTAATACTGTCATAGTGAATTTCCTTCCTGGCTTGGTAGCCCCCAGATGTAGGTGGCGTTGCACCGAACTGGGTTAATAACTACTGGTGTTATTTATCTTTCTGTCATTTATTTTCTGCATATTTGTGAGTGTTCAAACTGTCTTGATCCCAGTGTTGTGACATCTGTCTCAACATCTGATATCTGCGTGCCAGAATTTCAATATATATATATATATATATATATATATATATTAAGAGCTTAAGTTATCAAATAAAGTTAAAAAAGTTAATTAGATTTTTATTTATAAATTAATTAATTAATTAATAAGTTGGATATGTGCTCAAATATGAGTGGATGTCAGGATGCTCCATTTCGAAATAATGGGAACCCTAATTGGTCATCACCCTTGTTGTGAAAGTGATGCCTAAAAACATGGTATGATCGATTTCTTGTTCAATAAGAAAACCATAAGGTAAAAGAAGAGAAGAAAGAGAAAGACAATTCAAAGTGGTTTAAAATCATGGATTCTTGATTCAATTACACATTAGGGAACAATGTTTACAATTGAATCTTAACCATGTCATTTTTCCCTCTAATTAAGATTATCAGGGATTGATTAGAGAAATGAAGACTAGTATATTATTTATAAGAAAACTAAACCATAACTTTCAACTAACATACTAAACAATTGGTCCAACAGACTGGCCCAACTCGACATGCTAACAACCTAACATATTTCGACAGCTACACTAGCTCTTCGACTTCGACATAGTTTGCTACAACACTAACTTATAACCCATAAGCTACAAATCTCCACCTTGGAACAAACTCTGAACCACGAAATTAACTAGTTGTCATAATGCAGTCCTATCAGTTGCATACAATGGAAAAACTTGCAACCTGACAATGTCGGTGATCATATCAACAACATTGTCATCAGTCGAAACCTTCAGCACTTGGACTTCTTCACGCTTGATTATCTCTCTGATAAAATGCAGCCTCACATCAATGTGTTTTGTTCACTCATGATAGGCTGAATTCTTTGACAGGTGTATTGCACTTTGACTATCACATTTAATAGTGATTGCTTGATTTTGAAGTTTTAACTCCTTGGCAAAAACCTTCAAGCCACAATGCTTATTTCACAGCTTTAGTGAGGGCAATATACTGGGCTTTATTGGTTAATAAGGCAACAACCTTCTGAACTGTTGCTTTCCAACTGATTAATATGTTAAACATAGTGAACACATATCCAAAAATAGATTTTATAGAATCTATACATCTTGCATTATCAGAGTTGACAAATCCTTCGATTTCTACTTTGCTATCCGTCATACTCCAAATTTGTCCTACTTGTATAACACCTTCATTTGTATATCTGCCTACTAACCGTTATTCATAAAAATCCAAAAAATATGTTGCTTATGCTCATGGTCCAAACTCAGGATATCACAGGATTGAGATGAATTGAATTGAGGTTCATTTGAAGGTTATCAGTATGAATATATGGGCTTTGTGATGGTTGAAGACCAGTTAGGTCTGACCTAATCTTGGTCAGACAAGTTTTGTTTTAAGATCAAGGTCTGGGAATGATTGATTTAAGTGGTGTGGGTTTGAGCTTTCAATTAGGGTTTATACCTATTTAAGTTGTCTGTGTGTGAGTCAGACCATCTGGTTGTGATAAATGCATATGTTTCATCACTGATGATCATCAAAGATCAGTATATTTGCAGTCAGGGTTTTAGGCAGTCCAGTTCATAATTTCAAGTCATGTTCCACTGATTTCAAGAAATTTTTCTAATCATCTAGTTTATAGTAGAGGCTTTGGTATTCAAACGGCTAGATTCAGATGGATTTATTGAGTCAAGGCACTAATTCATTCCCAATTGAGGATTAATTCAAGATCAATTTATTGATTAGGAATTTTTAATCTAATACATTCCATGTTCAGGATGAATTTAGGATTTATCTGTGGTCCCAGGCTCTAACTCATTTAAAATTCAAGGTTGATCGATTCATGATGGATTTTATTTTCTAGGATCAATTCAAATTTTATTTCAATTCAAGTGGAAATTCTAGAAAAGTAGAATTTGAGTGGTTCAAGAATTCAAGAGTAAAAAATGGAGATGAGAACAAATTTTCAAGGTCCATTTGCATTTTATTGCAAAACACTACAAAAATAAGGAAAGAACTTAAATACTAAATTCAATTACAATTCCAAAAAAGTCCACAAAGCCCATTGTCATTATTACAACAAAATTAACAAAAAAGAAGGACTCCAAGCCACTTGATACAAGACTTCACCAAGCTACCAAAAGCCTTACAATAAACAAGCCAAATGAATCAAAATATGTGCTGCAAGCCATAGCCACATATATCACAATTACCTCAAAAACTATTCCAAAACAAGTCATGAGCATGACTATAAAATGACTTGCATGCAAACTTCACAAAGCCTCTTGCAAGTTGACCCCACACAAGCAAATGCTACAAGCTACACCACCTCAAATTACAAGCTTCGTGTCACATAACGTCTCAACCGTTACGCAGCAAAAAGACCGTCATATGGTTCACAAAGCTATTCCTGCAGCAAGACGCAAGCTACCATAACCAAATTGCCAAGCCGTACCGCACATCAAACCAATCCCCAAACTTTCGTCAGCATGCCATTTCAGCTCCAAGCCAATACACCCCGCACAACATACAAATCAAAAGCTACAACACACCTTCACTTCACCAACTCATAGCCATTTATTCTACACAACCACATCCTGCACAATAGCCACGATTCGTGGAACTCAAGTGCCTTCCACCTCTTATCATGGTAACTCTTCTGGAGATTCTGTGAAGCTTTCATATTCTCTTGGATCATCTTTATCTTTTCAAAAGTTTGTTGCACAATCTCAAGTCCAATCACCGCATTCTCACCAGATTCATACCAACACGGAGGTGTCCTACACTTCCTACCATACAACGCCTTAAACAGGGCCATCCCAATACTCGAATGGAAATTATTATCATAAGTAAACTCAATTAATGGCAAGAAGCTATCCCAAACACCCCATTGTTCTAGCACCAAGCCCTCAACAGATCCTCCAAGGATTGGATAGTCCTCTCTATGTGACCATCAATCTACGAATGATAAGCGGAACTCAACTTTAGCTTAGTACCCAATGTCTCTTGCAAACTCTGCCAAAACCTCAATGTGAACCTCAGGTCTCTATCCGACACGATGCTTGACGGAATACCACGCAGACTAACAATCCTCTCAATATACAACTCAACCAATTTCTGTAAAGGATAACTAATCTTAATCAGTATGAAATGAGCCGATTTAGTGAGCTTGTCAACACTCACCCAAATAGAATCACATCCCCTCGTTGTCTTTGGAAAACTCGTTAGAAAATCCATGGAAATGCCATCCCTCTTCCACTCTGGAATACTCAACAGTTGTATCATACCCAACGACATCTGATGTTCATCAATCTTCGACTTCTAACAAGTCAAACAAGCATAGACAAACTAAATTACTTCATTCTTCATTCCTGGCCACCAAAACAATTTCTTCAAGTCTTGATACATCTTAGTGGCACCGAGATGAATACTTAACCCACTTCAGTGACCCTCCTCAAGAATACTCTTCTTAAGCTCGGGTACAATTGGTACACAAACCCTATCTCTGAAACTCATCACATCATTCTCATCAATTCTGAAGTCACCACCCTTACCTTGATTGATTAACACAAGTTGGTCCACAAATCCCACATTGATCTTCTAAACTCCTCTTATCTTTTCAAGGATACCACTGGTCAGCTTTAACATACCCAACTTCACACTATTAAGAGTCTCTTCACATACCAAACTCATGTTTCTAATTTGTTCAATCAGTTCTAACTCTCTAACCATCAACATCAACATAAGCAATGACTTTTTAATCAATGTATCAACTACAAATTTAGCTTTACCCAGATGGTAACTCAATCCAAAATCATAATCTTTCAAAAACTCGAGCCATCTCCTCTAACTCATATCCAACTCCTTCTGACCGAATAGGTACTTCAAACTCTTGTGATCACTGAGCACCTAAAATCTAGATCCAAATAGATAATGCCTCCAAATCTTCAACACGAATACCACTACTCCCAATTATAGGTCATGCGTAGAATAATCCCTTTCATGAACCCTCAACTATCTAAGCCACAACCTGACCATTTTGCATCAACGCACCTCCTATACCCATCATAGAAGCTCACAATTCACCACAAATGACTCACTTGGATTCAGAAAAATCAAAACTGGAGCAGACGTCAACTTTTTCTTGAGTTCTTGAAAACTCTCTTTGTAATGCACATCCCAAACATAGGCTTGACCCTTTTGAGTCAACAGATTCAAAGGAAATACTAGCTTCGAAAAACCTTCAATGAACTTCCTGTAGTAACCAGCCAACCCAAGAAAGCATCTAATCTCAGTAACAAACTTTGGAGTCTCCCATTGCAACCCAACATCTATCTTCGATGGATCCACAACTATACAACCACTAGAAATCACATGATCAAGGAAACACACTTCTCACAGCTCGATCGACCCTTCATCATTGCTTTGTCGATGACTTACCATTAATGCTTTTTTAAAGACACTTCATTAATGTTTTTACACAGTAAACGTCTTCTCGTTGACATTCTTTGTTGACTTTCTAGTAGCTGAAAATCCACGTGTTAACAGGGGTATATGGTGACTTTTACCGGGGGAGCCATGGTTTGACAATCAAAGTTACAAAAGTGTGTTACACTCTCTACTACTGAAGTCGTGATTATATCCGCCATGGAAGCGTCAAAAGATTTGTTATGGTTGAGGAAATTTGAAATAGAACTTGGTGTGAAACAATAAAAGTATGTCTTATTTTGTGATAATAAAAGTGTCGTTCACTTGTCGAAGAATTCCTCCTTTCACTCAAGGTCGAAGCATATTGATGTTCATTATCATTGGATTCATGATGCATTAGATTCTAAGTTGATGGAGCTTGATAAGATTCACACTGATGAAAATGGTTCGAATATGTTGACGAAGGTATTTCCTAGTGGAAACTTTGAGTTTTGTCGCACAGTAGCCGAATTGGTGTTGCCTTCTAACTAGTCAGTCGGGGGAGTTTATTGGATTATCCCTCCTATTTGGACCGGTCCAAATGAATGTGGGTTAGTAGGTCATGTGTGTGTAAGCCTTTGTTATTATTTAACAAAGAGAATTAGGTCAATAATTCATAAGGTGAAAAACAACAGAAGAAAAATTGAGAGAGGAATGAAATTTTGCAGCCTTAATTTAGCACAAATCAGTCCCATGAGATAGAAATTTTCTCACAATCCAACTGTCAGATCATCCTGATTTTGGGTGACAATATTCAACACTCATAGAGGTACATTCTGAATGGTGGAGATCGGATTTTGTGCATTTTAAGTCTATCTGACGAGTCCTTTTCTGAGGTGTAGTTTTTATGGTTGTTTTGGTTGATTGTATTTCTTGTTTCTTATTGTGTTCCAAGATTGATTATAGATCTTGATGATGTTGATGTATGCCTCTAACTAGTGTTAGAGAGAACCTTTATTGTACCCATTGTTTGATTATAGTGGAGATTTAAGTGGCATACGGGTCTCGTGGTCTTTACTCTTAGTTAACAGAGGTTTTTTCCACAACAAAATTGTGTTG
The DNA here is from genome assembly GCA_022829125.1 of Lathyrus tuberosus. NCBI lineage: Eukaryota > Viridiplantae > Streptophyta > Magnoliopsida > Fabales > Fabaceae > Lathyrus > Lathyrus tuberosus. Next base: position 1,497,568 of record JALAZF010000403.1, on the reverse strand, counting down.
GATTGTTTATTATACTTTTGTTTATTGTCGCATTTAGTATTTTAGAGAGATTGTGTTGTTGACTTATTCTGCTGCGTTGTGTATTTCCTACCAACACATTTTATGACATATTTCTACTTTTTATTGTTTTGATTTTGGAGTAAGACTTTGTTTGGATTTACCCTTATGAATGAGGCTCAACAAAAAGCAGCAAAAATATATTTCTGGTTTGATATGAATGCTTGACTTAGTAATTCAAATATTGCATGCAATGAATAAACAAAGGTAACTCCATTAGAGGAATAAGAAGAAGCTCTGGAGCAAGCATTGATTTGTGCATTAAACTATGTATCTCAAAATCTTTCTCTTCCTCGAGAACTCTTCAACATCGTTTCTTCTATCTGCTATGAATCTGAACCCAAACCCCCACGTCTCTAATCCTCAGTATGCACCACTCCTAAATTCTCTGATTTGTTTATGGATTAATCACGATTTTCTTATGCATTGTTTTGTGTGTGCTTATTTTTTATGTTCTTCAGGATGATGTGTGCAATTCTACACCGCTTAATTGTAGTTCTAGTTCCAAATTAAACAAAACAATCAAAATTCGTTATCTAATTTTGGTATAATTATAATTATAACGATAATTTATGTTAATGATGCACGACTTGTTATATTTATCATTTTCAGTATAAATGTTGTTTTGTTTTGTAATTCTAAATTTCTTATAATTTTTTTTTGGTGAAAAAGATAGTTATATGCCCAAAGAAAGAAAGAACTACAAGAACACCTCCCTGGAGAAGAAACCCCCTTAATATCTTTGGCTAACAACTTCTTAATGAAGCTAGGGGCAATAGGATAACATTGTAAATTCCTATTTAATCTACATCCAGATTTAGCAAGAGTATTCGCACACCTGTTGGATTCTCTAAACACGCGCTTCACATAGGTTTCCTTAAACCTACTCAACAAACTCCTAATTTTCTTGAGCATTTCCAAACCTTCACTTCTCCTAGATCTCCCCTGATTAATCTCCAACACAATTTTAGACGAATCCACATTCACTTCTACCTTTCTGATCCCAAGGTCAAGAACTAGGATCAATCCTTCATGCAACCCCCATAACTCAACCATGTAACTGCTGCAAATATCTACATTCTTATCAAAACCTCCCAACCAACAACCTTTAGCATCCCTAACAATTCCCGCACATCCCGCCGCAACTCCCTCTATGTAAGCACCATCCACATTTAATTTCACCATACTTAGCTTCATAGGAATCCACTAAATGAACATAACCTCCTTATTCCTTCCAGCAACCTTCTTGTTCATTATCAATGCATCCTCGTACTCCTTCAAACGCACATGCACATGCAAGGTGGGGTTAAAAGGCCTTAGGAACTCCTCGTTATGTTCCTCTTGATTACGCCAAAACGAAAGAGTATGGCAAGCCATCGTCCAATACGCAATCCATCCCGCCTCCTCCTTAAAGATATGATTAATGTTCAAGCTGAACCATTCTTCCAACTCCACATTAAAAAATTTATAATTTATGCTCAATGGCACATTATTCACCCAAATTTCCCACACACACGGGCAATCATGAAAAACATGCAACGTAGATTCATTTTCATGACCACACAAGTTACACGCAGCTGCGCCAAGACCCTTACGACTCTTACTATGATTTGTTAACAACATATCATGCTCTAACAACCAAACCAAGGTCCTAATCCTCTCAGGAACTCTTAACCTCCAAATTCTCTTCCATTCATGATCTACACTATTATTATCAACATGCGTCATTAGGCCTTAGAACTGCTTAACCGAACCAAACTCTTGCTTCATTCATTCCAGAACGAATTTATCCGGTTTGAGACATCCATTAGGAGGTTAAAAGTTTCTCATCTTGTCCAGAATACCAGGAGGAATCCAAGGCGGCAGAAGCTGCCAATTCCAATCCCCCCTTTCTGTCACTAAATCACACACCTTTGCTCCTCGAAAAATAACTGGAATCGATTGCACTTGTTTACTAATACAATTCCTAACCTCTAACCAACTATCTTCCCATGCGTCCACACTACTACCATTGCCTATAAGCCACTTACCATGTTTCAATAAATGAGGAATAGACTTATTAAGAGCCTCCATAAATCAAAACCTGAATTCTTCATGGCATCGTTGTTGCTCAACTGCACATCTTTGTAAATTTCTTATAATTTGATAAGCTTATGAAAGCTAAGTTTTCAGTCGGGAGATTATTGTCATTATTATTAATTAATTGTGAACGATTCTTAGTAGTGTTGTTCATTACTGTTTATGGTCAGTATAATTGGAGAAGATTATAATTTTTTAGAAGAATTGTTGTTATTCTTTTATACATAATTAACATTTTGCGGGAGTTTTTAACCTCCGAAAACAAAATTTCTCATGTTTAAACAAAATACAAAATTTTAATACATATGCTGACTTAGTTTAATAACCAATGTCTATCTATCACTGCCACGAACCTAAAGTTAACGTTTTTTTCAAAATTTTAATGGCAACGACCTTTTTGAATAACATAAAAACTCTTAAAAAATAATAAAGTTTTTTAATTAAGAGATTAAAGTGAAAGATTAAATTAAATTAAAAGATTCTAGAACTAATTAAACCTTTTTAATTTAATTCTTCTATTTTAAAGAAAAAATGAATTAAATTTGTAATTCAACAACACATGGGTAATACGATATGCTAGAATAATTAAAATTTGAATGTTGAAAAATGTTTCTGTTTTTCATCAAAGATATCCAATGTGATGGATTTGATTGTTGACTAGTGCTTATGAAAATTCAATCAACTCTTAGGTGAGGTAGATTTTTAACCACAATATTCCATCATCATTTTTTATATAATTTTTAACACTAAATAAGTTGAGAAAGAAAACCCACTCTCTTCATATTCATACCTTCTATTTTTATATAATTTATATTTTATATATACACTATTCATTTATTTTGACATAGCCAATCCTTTATTTTCTCTATATAAAAATGTACTCATCATAGAAATTAAAAAAAAAAAAAAGAAAAAAAAAGAAAAGAGAAATAGATGAACAAGAAGTCATAAAAGGCATAGAGGAAAGAATCTGCAAGAAACGAAACTACTCTGCAATGGCTACTCCGCAATCAGATGCTCCAATTTCCAACATCGTCATCGTCATTGGTGCGTACTTCTATTCCTTTCGTTTCTGTTTTTCTTCCTTTTTCATTTGATTTTGTGTTCTTTAATTCACGTTGATTTGATTTTCAATATAATATCAGCTATGCAGACGGAGGCTCAACCTGTTGTCAATAAATTCCAGCTCATCGAAGATCCTCACTCCCCGTGAGTACAATTTTATTAGGGTTTATCATCATTTGTAATTTATGATTTTAATATAACTGTACTGGTAACCCTAGTAAGCACGTACTTCGACATGAACACTGTTGATAATTCTATCGTCAAAATCATAGGACACTAACACCACCGATGTACGATAGTCTTTTTTTATCTGATTTGTTCTGTTTTACCGGTGTAGGACACCGGTATATGAGTATTTTTTTATCTGAATTGTCGGGCACGTGTTTTACCGGTGCAGGACATCAGTATATGAGTATTTTCTTATCTGAATTGTCGGACGCCTGTCGTGATTTACTGGTGTAGGATACTGTATATGAGTCTTTTTTATCTAAATTGTCGGACACCTGTCGTGATTTACTAGTGTAGGATACTGTATATGAGTCTTTTTTATCTGAATTGTCGGACACATGTTGTGTTTTATTGATGTAGGACACCGATGTATGAGTCTTCTTTTTATCTGAATTGTTGGAGACATGTCGTGTTTTACTGGTGTAGGTTATGAGTTTTTTTTATCTGAATTGTCGGACACGTGTTGTGTTTTATTGATGTAGGACACCGATATGAGTCTTTTTTTATTTGAATTGTTGGACATGTGTCGTGTTTTATTGCCGTAGGACACGAAGACACGCCAATTAAGAATTTTCTTAGACAATCTATTTTTTTATGTAAAAAATGAATCTTTGCTTTTCAAGTGTTTACATTGATTGGGGTGTGTCACAATGTTTTAGGTTTCCACAAGGTGTTCCTTGGGTTCGTTATCATGGGAAATACAAAGATCTCAATATAAACCTGATTTGGCCGGGAAAAGATCCAAATTCTGGTAAGGATGTCTTTTCTTTTTCAAATTATTTCATACAAACACCATTTTCAAGTTCTAACAAACAAGTTCTAGGTATTTCACTAGGGTAGGTAAACAAAAGTTCAATATTTCACTTTTCCTGTTGTTTGGATGAAAGTGAAGAAGGTAAGTGGCAGTTTTTCTGTTGGTGATTATAATTTGTTGAGTCTTGAATTGATTCATTTATTTCAGGGGTTGATAGTGTGGGCACAATATCATCTGCCCTTGTAACATATGCCGCTATTCAAGCATTGAAGCCTGACTTGATCATAAATGCAGGCACTGCTGGTGGCTTCAAGGTTAGTAATCTCTTGGTAATACTGTTATAGTAGCCGTTTTCTGGTTTTGCACTTCAAAATTATGGCATTGTGCTGTGTTATTGTTCTACTTTCTACTATCAGCGTCTGACTGTCTGTATCAAATATTCTTTATAGTAAATTAAAATCTTGGAACAATTGTGTATGCAGCAAAAAATATTCTGATGTAGATATATACTCGTGTATGTGCATGATCATGTTTTCTAAGTAGTGTTAATTAATTCTTCAGGCCAGAGGAGCTAGTGTTGGTGACATTTTCATTATATCAGATTGTGCTTTTCATGACAGAAGAATACCTATTCCTGTGAGTTTTCTTTTATTCCTATTAGTAGCTCTTGTTTTTTTTCTTTTCCTCTCTTTCTACTTCAAATATGATTGATTACACCAGTTTTATTTTTACGCATAAGACTGTAGTGAATGGAATAACATATTGTGTTTTCATTTTGTTTACATCTATAGGAACAAGGACATCCTTTGTCTAGTTTTGGTTTTTGTTCTTTCTGTATTTTATCCTCCTTTTTCCTTCAGTAATAGCATTCTCTTATCTAAGAACTAATTATGAAATACTTGGGAGTGATGTACATATCTTGCTTAATTTGCCGCATTTAATGTTAGAAAGAAATGAGAAAGTAAGTGTAGAGTAGTTGACCTCTTTGTCATGTGTATACTAAAAGTATGTAAAGTTGTGTTTTGAAGGATTTCAATGTGCTTGCAAATAAATAAAGTAGAATCAATGTAATCTTCTTTATGTTTCTTTTTAATCTTGCAATTGGCCTAGTTTCTTAATTACCAAAGAAGATACAATTTTAAGAATATTTAGTTTGGCAGCTTTATAATTTTAGTTTGATAACTCTTAACAAATTTTACTGGAAAAATTAATGCTAAATAAATATCGTTTGTATGTTTTTTATTAAGATTGCACGTTATATTTGAACTGGTGTATGTTTCATCTTTGCATCTTGCACCTGGGAAAAACTACAGAGTCTGCTAATATAATAGTGCCTATTCTGCCACAAATACTTTTTTTTTTGGGTTGGGCCCGGAATTACTTGCATGCCAATATCTGCTTGGTGCTTGTAATGTTGTAAGGTAGATATTTTGCTACTAACATGATTAGTATATGTTGTGTTTTGCAGGTTTTTGATCTGTATGGAGTTGGTTCACGTAAAGCCTTTGAAACACCCAACCTTTTAAAGGAACTTAATCTAAAGGTAAGTGCTATCTGCTAAATTGTGTTTGCTCCAAATAAAAAAAATTCCAAAATCTATTATTTCTTGCTTCTGCTGACACCAATGCTTGAGTTTTGTGTGTGGCAACTTGGTAATATATAGCTGCATGGTCTAGGGAAGGCTTAGATCCATTGCGGGCTAATTGTAGATAGTCTTATACCTTTACATTGATCTGCATTGTATAAACAGATTCTGCTATTAGAAAGGAGTATTAAATGTTTTGTTTGTTTCTTTGTTTATTTTCTTAGTTAGTCTTGCACAATTACAACATAAATCATAAATAAATGAAGAAAAAGGAACATTATTTTTTTAAAATGTAAAAATTTATTATGCTACCGGTGGTTGGCTGTTATTTTTGACAGGTCAATAATATATTCGACTCTCCTTGTCATCACTTATTACTTTGAGTTGTGTTCTAATTAAGGCAGATCAATACCATCTCGGGATAGTTTAAACCCATACCATACCAAATTTTTGGAGTCAAATGAGTGAAGAGGATACAAATATATCGTTGCTGGCTTTTGCATTTATGTGATAATCTTCGTAGGGGAATAAACAGCTTTAGCCTAGATCGTATTCATAGTAGTAGACTTGTCGGTCATTTACAGACAGGATAAGGATCCTTATTGTAGAGCACTGATATTTTAGGTTGAAGGCATGTCAGTGTTAGACACCAATGCAACACCGACATATGTGGTTACAATCATTATCAGTGTCAATGTGTCATTGTTGTATTTAGTATCCCGATCTGTTAGCACTTCATTCTACTCAAACATATGGTTCAAACAAATCAGATGTATTTTGTTTCGCTTTATAGTGCCCAATCTTTTCATTTTTTAATTTATTCAACCAAAACTGAACCTTCAATGGTATTTGTACGTATTTCAGGTTGGTAAGTTGTCTACTGGTGACTCTTTAGATATGACACAGCAGGATGAATCATCAATCACAGCAAATGATGCAACTGTTAAAGATATGGAGGTATGTATTACATGATTGTTTTTTAAGAGCTTGGAAGTTGGAACATTTGTTAAATTTATTGGGGATGACAAGAGAATCTGCATATTATTCAATCAAATAAATCACTATAATTTTGTGAAAAAACAGTTGTTCATATCTATCCATCATTTTGTTCAATATTCTCCAGGGAGCAGCTGTTGCTTATGTTGCTGACCTACTGAAAGTTCCTGCAGTATTTGTAAAAGCTGTGACTGATATCATTGACGGTGACAAACCAACTGCCGAAGAATTCCTGCAGAATTTAGCATCTGTAACTACCGCACTTGATCTGGCTGTCGAACAGGTCATAAATTTTATCAATGGGAAGACTGTTTCTCAGCTTTGACAGCCTAGTTTCATCTTTCCAAGTTTTGTTATATGCAATGCTCTACAATTGTACACTATCACAATTGATTGAAAATTTGTGAGATATAAGCAAAAATAGAAACTTGTAAACTGAGGATATTGAGCTCCAACCTCACGTCTCTCTCTTCTGGCCTTGCAGGTTCTCTGTATAAGTAATTTGGCCAATATTGTATTTGTGTCATTCATTGTAAACATGTATAATGACCTCCTAATTGATATCTCCAATTATGTCTATTGTTTGCAAGTGATTGATCATTTCTCTTGGATACAAAACCACTATAACACTCACAGTAATCTGATTGTTTTTTACATCTTGATTCCCTGTTTGATATGCAAGATATAATTATTGGATATATTTGCGATACTTATTTTGATAGAACTAAGTTCCAAGATTTCTTCACATATTCACAATTGAATGTATCAGAATTGAAGAATTGCCTTTTGTTTGTATTCAAAAATAATGTCCTGTATATCAAATATAGATCCTAACACCTATGCTAATTAGAGCTAGGCCTGTTATAGGTTCTCTAGAACCGAGAACCGGTCCGAAAACCGGACCCGGAGAACCGGTTCATTGGACCGGTCTGCTAGAAGTTGGATCTAGTAATGGATAAATTTTTTATCCGTATCCAGAAAGAAGATCCGGACCAAGTATCCAATGAGTAACCGGTTGGTCTTAATATAAAAACCAAAAACTAAAGTTTTATTTATTTTTTCTCTTTTCATTTTTTCAAACACTCAGTCACTCTCTCTCCGTCTCTCGCCTCCGTCTCTTTCGTCTCACCTCACTCTCACCCACACAACTCAGTCACTCACTTTGTTCTTCTCTTCCAATCGTCTCCCTCGGTCGCTCAAGCATCATCTCTGATCATCTCATCTCTATCTTGTTGCTTCTTTGAACCGTGGAAGGAAACCCTAGAAAGAAAGAACTATTTTGCTAGTGACAGTGTAATGTTTCCAAACTTTTCAAGTATTTTTTTCTATTATGATATGTTGTATATTCTTGTTTGCATGTTTGAGGTAGTATCTTGTTTGCTGAGGTTACGTTTTGGCGTTTGAATAAATTTTTTTGATGAGGTTCTACTTAGGGTTCGGCCTATAATTTTGATTTGAGGATATATAGCATGTAAATTTTGTTCTTGAGGTTCTGATAATAAGTTGTGTTGCTTGCTTGCTGAGGTTGTGTTAATTTGGTTGGTATTGTTTTTGTTACAGTCAATTATTGTTTGATTGATATTTAATTTTGTATCATGTCTTTTCAAGGTTCATCACTGACTCCACCAACTATGGATGACCTTATTGACATTAATATGTTACTTGATGGAGATCATCCTGCTGGCTATGATGAGGAGACATTGGATGGAGGGAATATTGAGATTGGTGAGATGATTGATATGGAACTTCCAGTTCCAACTGACACTCCCACTACTACACAAAACACTGCTACTACACAAAACACTCCCACTATTGCTTCTGCTGATGAGCCAACACCTCCAGTTGCCCCAGGCCCAAGTCAGAGTTCACAAAGCCAGGCTAATGCTATTGGTAAAGCTCCTCGTCCAAAGAAGTCTGCTGTTCATAATGAGATGGATGTTATTGAGACGCCAGAAGGTGCAATGAAATGGAAATGTAGATGGTGTGGTAAGCTGTATACTTATGATTCCAAATATAAGAGCACTTCTAATGCTAAAAAACACTTAGGGAATTGCATCCAAAGGAAACTTAGGGTGAGAGGTAACACTGATAAAGAAGTTGTACAATCTAGGCTAAATGTATGTGATGCTAATACTCCTAATATTGCAACTTGGACATATAATCATGGTAGGGTTAAAGAAGTTGCTGCTCATATGGTTTTAGGTCATGAGTATCCATTTTCTGTTATGGATCATGTTATCTTTAATGAGTTCCTTAAAACAATTTATCCTTGGTATAAAAAGATTACTAGACAACAAGTTAAAGCTGACTGTGAGGTGTTCTATGAGGCTGAGAGGGTTAATATGAAAAAGAGTATGTCTTTGATTAATAGGATCTCTCTTACAACAGACCTTTGGTGGTCTGGTGAACAGAGAATTGGCTATATGACTGTGACTGGTCATTTCATTGATTCCAAATGGCAGCTTCATAAAAGGGTTTTATCTTTTAAGAATGTCCCCCCACCACATTCTGGTGAGGTATTGTGTAGGGAGTTGATTAAGGTGATGGATGATTGGGGAATTAGGGATAAGGTGACTTCAATTTCAGTGGATAATGCTAGTGCAAATGATAATTGTATTGCTAGGTTGAAAAGAGATTATTCTGGAAGGAGGAATCTACCATTGGATGGTAAACTATTTCATGTGAGGTGTTGTGCACACATTTTAAACTTATTGGTTCAGGATGGGCTTGACATGATTAAGGAGACTGTTGATAAGATTAGGAATGGGGTGAAGTACTTGCTGAATTCTGAAACTAGATGCAAGGCATTTAAGAAATTTGTGGATGAATTGCAACTTGAAGGCAGAATGCAAGTGTTGGATACTAAGACTAGGTGGAACTCAACTTGGTTGATGTTGTCCACTGCATACCATTATAGAGAAGTGTGGCCAAGATATGCTGAAGAAAATGGTGCACTTCTCCATTTTTTACCTGATGCGAATGATTGGGAAGATGTCCATGATATTTGCAAGTTTTTGGAGGTTTTTACTGATGTTACTTCCATTATTAGTGGCACCTCTTACCCTACTACTAACTTGTTTTTGGCTGAGCTTTACAGGGTGAAGGTTTTACTTGATAACCCTTCAGACATCTCAAATAATCCTCAACTGCAGTATCTTGCTAATCAGATGAAATTGAAGTATGACAAGTATTGGGCAGAGTCCAACACATTGATATCAATTGGTGCAGTCCTTGATCCAAGGTATGCACATCTTACAAGTAGATAGTTAGTTGCCATTGGCCAATGATTATTTATGTTAACTGAGGCCTGCTTTTATGAATGAATTCTTTCTTGGTAGTTGCAACTTGCAATGACATAGGTAGCAACTATCTGCTTGGTTTGTATGTTGCCTTGTATTGACATTTGCCAATGATGATTAATGATGTGAACTGAGGCCTTTGTTTATGAATGGATTCTTTCTTCTATTTGCCTTGTATTGACATCTGCCAATGATGATTAATGATGTGAACTGAGGCCTTTGTTTATGAATGGATTCTTTCTTCTATGTACCTTGTTCTGCCATCTGCCAATGATGATTAATGATGTGAACTGAGGCTTTTATTTTACCATGAGGCCTTGTATTGCCACTTGCCAATGATGATTATTTTTCTGAGTTGTGACTTAATTGAGCCTAGAATTTAATTAGGCTGCCTGCTCCTGAGTTGTGACTTAATTGAGACTAGAATTACTTTTAAGTTGCCTCTTGAGTTGTGACTTAATTGAGCCTTGGATTTAATTATGTTGCCTTCAATATATTCTGAGGCCACTATCCCTTCAATATATTTTATGCAAATATAGAATAGGTGAATTTAAGTTGGTTGACAACTCTACTTGTTCAAATAGGTATAAAATGATCTTCATCAAATGGGTATATCCCTTCTTGTATCCAAATTCTACTCAAGCCACCACCTATGAACAAGAGTTGGCAGCCAACCTAAAATCCCTCTTCCAATTGTATCAAGATACCTATGGAACCAATGCTGACAGTGGCACTGCACCTGTATCTGAAGTAGGGTCTAGTTCTGGTTTGGGAAGGAGGAGTTTTGAAATGTATTTAGAAACTGTAGTTGGTAATAGTAATGCAAAATCTGATCTTGATTTATATATTGAGGAGCCTCCCTTGAAAGTTCCTCCTACATCTAAGTTTGATGTTTTAACTCGGTGGATGGGGAATGAAGCTAAATATCCTGTTCTTAGTAAGCTAGCAAAGGATGTCTTAACTGTTCCGGTTACAACTGTTGCTTCAGAAGCAACCTTTAGTGCCGGTAAAAGGATTATTGATCCTAAACGAGCTGCGATGAAAACCAAGACAGTTGAAATGGTACTTTGTGGGGGTGATTGGGTGAAGGAAAAGTATGGAATAAAAAAGGGATGCACTGCTAGCTTAGTAAGTATTTTTTGCTTATGTTATGATCTATTTTAGTTCACTTATTATAGAGTTTATGTCCCATATTACTTATGCTTTAATTGGTGTAGCTTGAAGAATCACATGAAGAACCTTTGGCATATCATTTTGGTGAGGATCCGGGTGCTGCTTCTTCTACAAGAACAACATTACAAAGCCAATGATGAAAATGTTTCTGAGGCATATTATTATTTATGTAATTTGAACAATCATTTTGGTGTAATTTGAATATATTTTGATGTAACTTTTATGTAATTTGAACAATTTTGAACAACATTACAAAGCCAATGATGAAAATGTTTCTGAGGCATATTATTAATTATGTAATTTGAACAATCATTTTGGTGTAATTTGAATATATTTTGATGTAACTTTTATGTAATTTGGTGTAATTTGAACAATTTTGAACAACATTTTGGTGTAATTTGAATATATTTTGATGTAATTTTAAAGTAATGTAAAAATTAGTATTTTTAACAATTTATTTTGAATTTAAAAAATTAAAAAAAAAAAAAAATTTCTGGACCGGTTCGGTTCCGGATCTGCAACATTAAAAAAAATATCCGGTCCGGTTTACCCGAATTAGCCGGTCCGGTTTCGGTTAAAAATAAAAACCATCACTGTGTCGGTCCAGTTCCTGAGTATCCGGTAGCATGGCCGGTCCATTTTTCGGGTCCCTCAATATCCGGTCCGAACCGGACCGGTAACAGGCCTAATTAGAGCCAATTTACAATAAGTTACTGGTTGTTATATAAAATTGCATTATCTATTAAAAAGTATAAAGTTGCATTATCTATTAAAAAGTCCAACTCTCATTGAGAGAAATAGCTTCTACAAATAAATTATTGTTGAAATATAGTAACGTGAAGTAATTGGTAGCACCCATTTAGTAAATATTTTGGAATTTATTTTGAAGTGTTGAATTGAAGAGAGAATATTATTAGTTGAACATTTCTTATTGCACCCTTCTTAGATACCAGTGCGAAATTCTAAAAATGTTCTTAATTTTTGAAGATATATCTTCGGATGTATCTAATACACACATTTTATTCGTTTTTGAATCACACATCTTAATTTTCTGAATAAACGTATTTCGAAAACACAACTCCAGAAAATTTTCAAAAATGTATTTTCGAAAAAAAAAGGGCTTTTAAGATGTACACTTTAATCAAAAATTTATTTTTAAATATGTTTCTTTTCAAAATGGGGAGACATAGTGAAAGCTCAAAGCATGTTTGCTTTTTTGAAACTTTTTTATGATTTTGGGAAATATATTTTTGGAATTTTTCGAGATATATATTTGCAAAATAAATTTATTAAGACAATTGGAGTCTAATTTAAAAACGAATGAAATGTGTGTATTAATATTTCTAAAAACAGAGAACATTTTTTAAAATTTGTAAAGTGACTAAGAAACACATAAGGTGCAAAAAAAAAAAGTCAATTTGTAGGGCCTGATAATTTTAAAGGGCTACTTTTTCCTCCCATAGAGAGATAAGCACTCTATTGAAATCTTAATAACTCTCAAATTTGTACTTTCAAAAGTATTTAATTTACACTGCATCCTTTCACAACTGAGTCACATTCTCATTAATTTAAAAATATACTTCCCATTATTTTAAAAAACTAATTTGAAAATATACTTCCAGACTACGGAAGTTATACTTCCGTAGGTTTGTATTGCCTAAAAAATCATTGGCTCAACCTCTGTACACTATACCTAAACTTCCATTTTCAATTATTTGATTTTGCTCTAAGTTGTTGGTTAATTTCTTAATACTGGCTAGAGAAAATTGATGGAACTCTTGTATTTCAATTGGATTTTGCCTTACAGATCCAATAGTGAAAACCCAAATATTTGAAAAACATTATCAATAACTATTAGGGAGTTCCTCCTATCCAACTGTAAAAAGATTAAAATATTTTTAGTATTTGGAGATGCATTTTTGAACATATATATTTTCACACAATTGAGACGAAAATGATGATAAATTTTTATTATGTCAAAATTTAATCAGGAGATGCATCTCTCTATGTACAAAAGGTTGATCTGGAGATACATCTCCGTACCCCCTTAGTTCATTTGGCTGTGAGTTTTTCGAAGATGCATTTCGGGATATCCTCTAATCAAAGCAGAAACAGGCGGAAACAATGGCAAAATGAAAAATCTGTTGGAATTAATCCAAAACCTTTTGAGAATTCCTATTCAATCTTGATCTCAAGATTGTTAATAATCACACGCAATGACAACGAAAAGAAAAATTGAGAAAGAAAGAAAGAAAGAGAAAAGAGAAATAGTAGCGTTTGAGAAGAAGATGAAAAACTGCAGAATTCTTTCTGCCCACAAACTGTGGAAACTTTCAATATTCACTTGCAACTGCAAACTGTGAATAATTAAATTTGATTATTACAATGATAAGGGTTCCTCCCTATTTATAGATTTAGGTTAACTTGCATCTCAAGTTAAAGCAAAAACTATAAAAGCCTAAAAATATTTAATCTAATCTTTCTAAATCAAATCTGATCTTTCTAAATCAAATCTTGAAATTCTGGTCAAGCAGATCACTAAGATGTCGGACACGATGTTGTGACACTTGATCTTTGCTTCTCACCCAAGGATAACAAGGAGTAGCATACAAACAGCAAAAACAAAGAGGCATACAAGAATTGTTAACCCAGTTCGGTGAACAACAACACCTACGTCTGGGGGCTACCAAGCCAGGAATGAAATCCACTAAGTAGTATTATTTCTAAGCTAAACTCCACCGTTTACAACTTGTCACCTAAAAACTACCATTGCTAGATTTCTACCTAAGACACTCCTAGGTATGAGACCCTTCTCAATTTCAATCACAGCAGTGACTGAACAATTACAACTCAATAAAACTGTCCAACTCAGGTATTCACACAATACAAGAGAGGCTCACAAAAGTACAACCCTAGTACTCACTAACAGCCGTGTATCTTCACTGCCTATTCTAGGTTAAATCCACCGTATTTATAACAATAAACAAAACTGGATTTGGGCTTCAGAATCGCAGCAATTCAGCTCCACAGAATCTGCAACTCATTCTTCTCTAGAATAGTTTCTTCAATCCTAAGTTTTCTAAAGTGTCTCCAAAACATATTACATTTAGAATCAGAATCTCTGATTCCTCAATCTTGGACGCCACCTAGGACAAATACACATTCCCATAAAAACTGGAAATCAGATAACAATTATTCCAAACTGTAACAGACAAAGATGTCGAATCGACATGATAAGACATCTTGTCTAACACTTTAATCTTCAGTCAGTTCAACATGTTAGGACATCTTGTCCAACATCTTTCTGATAAGTTAGTTTTACCAAAATTGATGCCAACCTCAAAAGCTTGGACTCATCAATCTCCCCCTTTGGCAGATTTTGGCTAAAACTAATTACAATTAACCTACAGACATAATTAATCAGAGGCAAGAAACAAATCATCAGAACAACAGCAAAAAAAGCATCAAACATCTTGTTGTCTCCCCCTCAATCAGTTCCTTCTTCTGTAATCAAACATCTTGTTGTCTCCCCCTCAACCAGTTCCTTCTTCTGCAAGCAGCACTACTCCCCCTCAATGGTTAGCAGCAGTGGCTAGTAAAGTTAGTATTACTCCCCCTTTTTAGCCATAATATAACAAAGGCAGAAAAACTAACTAAATAACAAAATAAACAACATAGAGTATTTAAAGTACACACCAAGCACAAAAAGTAAATTATCCTGGGCATTAAGCCCTTACAAAACCATAACAAAATAAAAGGAAGACAACTTTCAGCAGTCGTCTTCTGTTTCCTCATCATCCTCTTCTTCTGCATCATTACCAGAACCATCATCAGTAGCAACATCTTCAGCATCCTCATCACTGTTCACCTCATTGATGCCAGCAGTATGCTTCTCAGCATCCCCAGTGTCAGCTTCAACGTCCTTGTTCTGCTCAGCAGATAAGGCTTGTATCAAACGCTCCAGTTTGTCCTTCCTAGTTGTATTGGTCTTGATGACGCCATCAAGCTCCCTGCAGGTCTCCTTCAGCTGAGCAATAGTTTCCTTTTTTGAAGATGTAGCAACAGATGTAGGAGCAAATGTTGAAACTATGTCTGGGACATGACTCCCAACAAACAACTTATAATGTAGTGTCAAGGGAGATTCCCTTTTCATTGCATGATATGCAGATACTAGAATGCCAGGGTATTGATCCAGAATTATGGCACAAATAAGTGAAGGAAAACATATTGTAAGTTTGACTACAGTTGATGAAGATTGCTTCAAGATTTGATCAAAGATGTAAGTCCTAAAATCAAACTTTCTTCCTTTGCCAATAATATAAATGAATCTTCCTAGACTAGCTGAGATGGTTGAAGTATGGTTGGTGGGCACCCAGTTGACAGTACTAATTCTATGCAGAATTGCATACTTCACACTGAGCTTTCTAACTGAAAGTTTCCCTTTGCTAGGCCAGTGTTTCACAGTGTCGCAGGTGATCTCTTGACATATTTGATCATCGGTGTCTTCACACTCAGGTTTAGATTCTTCAGATCTTTCCAAAAACATGTTAACCTCATTGGGGGAGAATGTCACAACATTTCCTCTGACATACACTCTCCTACTGGTTGCATCATTACAATCTTCAGGAATGTTTATTACAAATTCCTTGACTAGCCTCTCATAACAGGATCCAAGTTTAGTGACTGTCTTTATTAGCCATGCGTCCTTAATCAGTTTCACCACTTCTTGGCATTCTAAGACATTCTTCCCCAGTTCCCTTTCCAGAGCTACTCTTCTTTGGTACACATATGGCCATTTGTTTACATTCTCAAGAGCATGGAAAGAGACATTATCCAAGGGAACTTTAGGAACAATGACAGTCTTCTTCTTAGCAACTGGCTTCTTTGCACGCATGATGTCCTGGACATCTTCTGCAACATCATAGTCTGACTCAGTGTTAGACTCAACCTTTCTCTTCTTGGACATAACAACAACCTTCCTCCAAGGTCTATGGGGTCCAACTAAAAATTTCTTATTTCTTCTGTTAGGGGTGTTCCTAGTGTCCACACCCTTATCTTTTCTATTCTTCAATCTTTCAGCCACACTAGGATTGAGACTTTTTGCAATGATTTCATCGTCGAAGGGTAAGTCATCTATATTAATAACTTTATCAACAGTCTCCCTAGATGCCTGTTCCTGAGATATCTTTATAGATGGGGATGTTCCATCATCTGACCCAACATTTCGCACAATAGAGTCAGTAAGGGTGTGAAGATTCCCTTCTGACACGTCATCACCATCTCCTCCAATATCCTCATCAGCATTTCTCTCAGTCACCTCCTCAATGTCATCATCATAAACTGAGCTGGTTTGCATAATCTGAGCCAGTGGTCTAGTGATTCCAACAACATTCATTCTATCCCCTCAACTTATGATTTTATTCACTATTCTGTCAATCCTTTCATCCGTGTTAAACGTTTCTATTGCCTTCCTAGGGTTAGAGAAAGCACCATAAGTGTTCAAAGGATTACCTAGTGAAATGTTCTTAGATCTTCTTACAGGAAGCTTGTTAGTTTTGCAAGGGACAATAGCAAAGGGAACAACATCAATTGCATCTTCAGCATATAACTCCTCAGGTTTTGACCTAGTAGCGGATGTCGCAGCAATATCCTTCTTGCTTGCTCTTGTTGGCGATTGTTGTTGCAAAATCGTAGAGTGAACAAGTTTTGCTTTTTCGTCAATCTGGAAAGTGGAAGAGTTTGAGAAGAATAATACAGAGTAAAGGTATCTATCGTGGAAGCGGTTTTGGTTGATGTGAAATGATTGATTTTGAAACCATGCATACCCTTGAATAGTGTTCCCACACATTAATTGTTCTAAACCTTCCAATAAGTAAAACCCTACTTTGTCCTTCAAAATCTTTTCCTGGATTTTTATACCACTAGAGAGGTTCAAGTTGTCACAGAAAGATGTTACGACATCTAGTGCGACATTATGCCAGAACAGCACATGCCTAATTCCAGTGTTCTGAGAGCAACCAATTTTTGTTGTTATTCCTTCAGTTTCTATTAGGGGTGGCAAACGGGCATGCCCGCCCCATTTAGGCCCGCCCCCAAAGGCCCGCAAAAAAACGGGGCAGCGCGGGGCGGTCATAGTTGAGGATGCGGGCCTAAAACCTAGGCCCACCCTGCAAAAAAGTGAGGGCGGGGCGGGGAAAGCTCGCGGGCACTGTACCTTTTAAGCCAAAAAGCACAAAATTTTATGTAAATGCTTGTGCCCGCGAAGAAAACGGGGCAGGGCGGGGCGGACACATTAGAGGGTGAGGGCCTAAACCCTTGGCCCACCCCGCACTAAAGTGTGGGTAAAATGCCCAACGGGCCGGACCCGTTTTGCCACCCCTAGTTTCTATGATTGAGTCATTTGTGACAGCATAAGAATATCTATTCCCTTCAATGTCATCAATCATAGAGGCCTTATGAAGAAGATTCTCAATCCTTGAGATAGTCTGATGTTGCAACCTCCTATGTGTCATCTTGGTTAACTTTCCAATTTGCCATTTATCCGTATTCAGATCTGTGGCATGTTTCTGACGCTTCTCATTTGACATTGATGGGAATTTTGTCTGCAAAGACATCCATACATAGCAATTATTCTTTAATTTGACACCTTTCACGATAATCCTATCTTTATCATCCACAACCAAACATTCAGATTTGGTAAAGTTGACTTTTAGACCTTAATCACAAAGTTGACTGATGATAATCTAATTTGCAGTCAATCCCTTGACAAGCAGTACATTGTCAAGTCTAGGATTCCTAGCATGATCTAATTTTCCAACTCCTTTAATCTTCCCCCTGGATCCATCTCCAAAGGTGACATAGTTGGAGGAATGCGGCTCTATATTCACCAAATAGTTCTTGAGACCAATCATGTGTCTTGAACAACCACTATCAAAGTATCATTTCTCTTCAGTATATCCCTTTTGGGAGGAATGAGCTATTAGGGCCACAGACTCATTCTTGGGACTCTATTTTTTTTCCAGCATTACAGTCTTAGGATATCCATGTAGCTTGTAGCAATAAGGTTTAATGTGACCATACTTGCCATAATAATGACATTTCCAATCTTGCTTCTTTTTACCTGTGGTATTTTTCTGATGCCTGTACTGATGTTGAAGCATTCTGTTAGACACCTTCTGTCTTCTTTTGGTCTGATTAAAGCTGCTTTCTGGATCTCTTTTCTTGCTTAACACTACTTAATCATTATAGCCAAGTCCTTTGACATCTCCAACATTCCTCCCAACCTGTAGTATCTCATCTAGTACATCAGAACTACAGTTGAGCATCATAATAGTTTTGGTTACATTGTCAAGTCTGGAGTTAAGCACAACAACTTCCTCTTTAAGATCAGAGATGACACCAAGATGTTTTAATCTTTCAGCCTCAAGGAGCATAATAATCTTATGTTGATCCTCTCCTTGCTGGAAGACTTCAGCACATCTCGTGTACAGCCCCTTGAAGGAGTTGATCAGATCATTATATGAGAGATCTCCAATTTCTGATTCTATATCAGAGTCAAATACCCCTGTGAGATCTGACACCTGTTTAAGTGATTCTTTATCACTTGCAGAATCATCTTCAGACCAAGATGTAGTAAAGCCTTTCTTTTCTTTCTTGAGAAAAGTATGACACTCAGATTTGATGTGTCTAAATCCCTCACATTCAAAGCACTTGATCCCTTTTCCTTTGTCGTCTTTCTCTTCATACTTTGAGTTTCTTCCAAAGTTATTCCTTTTATGGTTGTTGAATGACTGAGACTTGACATTAGCTCTTGATTCTCCCTCCATCTTCTTCAGCAATTGACTGTACTGTTTCCCTAAAAACAGAACAGCCTTAGACATTTCTTCCTTGGAGTTTGTCTTTCCTTCATCACGATTAGACACCAAGGCTAAGCTTTTCTTTTTCTTAGTTTTTTCATTTAGTGCCATTTCAAAGGTTTGTAGAGAACCCATGAGTTCATCTACCTTCAAGGTATTGATGTCTTGAGTCTCTTCTATGGCTGTCACCTTCATGTCAAACTTCTTAGGGAGAGATTTTAGGATTTTCTGGACAAGCTTTGCTTCTGGAATCTTTTCTCCAAGATCACTTGAGGTATTGGCAATGTCCACAATATTCATGTGAAATTCTTGAATGCTCTCATCCTCCTTCATTCTCAAGTTCTCAAACTTGGAGGTGAGAAGTTGCAGTCTTGAGGATTTAACTCTAGAAGTTCCTTCATGAGCAGTCTTCAAGATTTCACAGTCATTCTTTGCAACAGTGCAGTTTTTGATCAGCCTGAAGATGTTCTTGTCCACACCATTGAACAAGGCATTCAAGGCTTTGGAATTACCTTGAGCAAGCTTATCATCACTATGCCAAAAATGAGGTTTGGTAGCACTACAATGACAACGCTTTTTGGCAGAAGCGCTGCTATACGTTTCGCTAAAAAAAGCGAAGGAAAAAAGTGCTGCTATATGGGGGTCCTACGAAAGCGCTGCTAAAGGGCTAAGGCGGGTGAACTTTAGAAAGCGTTTTATAAAAAGCGCTGCTAAAAGGATACCATAAGCCAGCGCTTTTGAAAAGCGCTGCTAAAGGCCCAAGGTATACCATACTTTAGGCAGCGCTTTCAAAAAGCGCTGCTAAAGGCCCAATTCACTACACACCTTAAAAAGCGCTTTTCTCTGAAAGCGCTGCTAAAGCCCAGCCTACAAAAGCGCTTTCTGAAAGCGCTGCTAAAGGGGCTTTAGTAAAAATTAAAACGCAGAAATTAAACCAGTAACAAATCATTTCTAATTTTTAACCTTATCATTGTTTTCACTCTCGCTCACTGTTCACTCTCGTTCTCACTCTCACTGTTCACTCTCGTTCTCACTCTCACTCACGTTGTTCCGGCCGTCGCTGCTCCTCTGGCCGTCACTGTGCGTCGTGCAAGGTATATTTTTTTATTTCATTTCATTTCCATTTCCATTTCCATTTCCATTTCCATTTCCATTTCATAATAAATGCAATAGTTTCTTTTGTTTGTTCTTGAGTTTGTTCTTGAGTGATTATATAATGTTGATTATATAATGTTGACAGTTTTCTATATAGTTTCTTTTGTTTGTTCTTGAGCATGTTTAGATTCTATGCATGTTTAGTTTATTTTGTTTGTTATTGTTTTTAATACAATTTTTATTAAATGTCAACAGGTTTGTTTGCTTCTTGTGTGGCAACAGGTTTGTTTCTCGTGTGGCAACATGTTTGTTTGCATTTTGCCTTTTTCTTTCTTTGATTATCAATTTTAGATTTGATTGTTGTGATTGTTGTTATAGTATAGGAAGTTACAGTATAGGAAATTATATTGACACTTAGAATCTTGTTTTGTTTTATAGAAAAATGAGTGTTGTTTGTTAGAATGTCTTTTTTATGTTTTGTTCGTATACAGAAAAATGAGTGTCGCTCTGATTGTTGTTTTTTGTTTTGTTTATAGTTTGAATGTGTTAGTTTGAATGTAGTTTAAATGAGTGTTGTTATAGTATAGGAAATGATATCCATTAGAAAAATGAGTGTTATAGAAAAATGAGTGTTGTTAGAGTATCAATGTGTGAGTAAGTAAGAAGTGATGATGTTTTACATAATGTGATTGAATTTGCGTGTCGATGCCATGTTGCTTAATTGAAGGAAGTGATGATGTTTACTAAATTTGATTCTTGAGACTTTGACTTGTTTCTCCGATATATCTTGTTTGTCTTATTATATACTAAATTTGTCCTGTTATATTTGGTATACACCATCAGTTCTAACTTAGTGAATTTGCTATAGGGGTTACTTGTGAAGAGTGAAATTCAGATCGCTTCCAAGAATCTTACACTGTGTGGGTCCAGAAGTTGCTGACTTCTCTACAGGTAATTAGTTGTTCTTTTGTTTTTGTTTTGCTTACTTAGTAAAATCATGAATAAAAAATGGATGTCGTCCAATCGATTGTCGAAGGAGTACGAGAATGGGGTATCGAAATTCGTTAAGTTTGTTATTGAACATGCCAAAGACCCCAGTCGAATCACATCTCCTTGCTTGGGTTGCTGTTTTGGGCGTCGGATTGACGCGGGTCAGATGAAGTCACATTTAAAGAGGCATGGAATTGATCGAAATTATACAAGTTGGACATTTCATGGTGAGAAAAGTAACGGGAATGTTGAACCGGGGGATAATACGACCTATGCTTCAAACGACAATGCCACAGATACATACGATTGTGATCGAGTCGAAGAGATTGCAGAAGCACTTGAAGAAGATCTTCAGGATTGTCCCAAAATGTTTGAGAGGTTGGTAAGCGATGCAGAGAAACCGTTGTATAAAGGTTGCACTAAATTCACAAGATTATCTGCGGTATTAAAGTTGTACAACTTAAAGGCGGGTAATGGATGGTCGGATAAAAGTTTCACAAAGTTATTAGCCCTTATGAAAGATATGCTTCCAAAGGATAATGTTCTTCCCAATCGAACATATGAGGCCAAAAAGATGTTGTGCTCTATTGGCATGAGCTATGATAAGATACATGCCTATCCAAACGATTGCGTTTTGTTTCGAAATGAGTATGCAACGTTAAATGAGTGTCCTAAATGCGGTGTCTCTCGATATAAGAAAAAGTTGTCTCCAGCAAAAGTCTTGTGGTATTTTCCTATAATTCTGAGATTCATACGCATGTTTCGTAGTGAAACTGATGCAAGAAACTTGACTTGGCATGCAGATGAGAGAATTATAGATGGAAACTTTCGACATCCGGAAAATTCACCACAACGGACGAAAATTGATAATGATTATCCTGAATTTGGAGAAGAAGCAAGAAACCTTCACTTGGCATTATCTACTGATGGAATGAACCCACACGGTCTTCAAAGTATCTCACATACAACATGGCCTGTGATTATTATGATTTATAACCTACCTCCATGGCTATGTATGAAGCGTAAGTACATGATGTTATCTATGTTAATTTCTGGGCCTAAACAACTAGGGAATGACATAGACATATACTTGACACCCTTAATCGAAGATTTAAAGATTTTGTGGGAGAACGGTGTGGAGGTTTATGATGGATATAGGAAAGAAAGTTTCAACTTGAGGGCGATGTTGTTTGGCACAATTAATGATTTTCCAACATACGGAAATCTATCAGGGTATAGCATAAAAGGTCAATGTGCGTGTCCTATTTGTGAAGATAAAACAGATTGGACGCGATTGGAGTTTGGTCAGAAGAATATCTTTCTCGGTCATCATAGATTCTTAAATTCTAATCATCACTACCGTGGGTGGAGAAAAGCCTTCAATGGAGAGGCAGAACAAGGTAGAGCTCCACCTATATTGACAGGTGATCAAGTTTTTGAAAAGGTGAAAGATGTGAGTACTCAGTTTGGTAAGCCTTTTGCACATACCCTTGTCAAGAGTGGGTGGAAGAAGAGGTCAATTTTGTTTGAATTGCCATATTGGAAGTCGTTGTATGTAAGAAATTTTCTTGATGTTATGCATATTGAAAAAATGTATTTGATAGTGTTATTAGTACGTTACTCAATATACAAGGAAAGTCTAAGGATGACCTTAAAGCAAGAAACACTACGCTAAAATTCGCTTTTAGCAGCACTTCAAAGACAGCGATTTTATAAGAAAGCGCTGCTATAAGTTTTGAAAAAAATTCGCTAAAAGAAAGCGCTGCTAAAGGGTACCTTTAGAAAGCGCTTTCTAAAAGCGCTGCTAAAGGTCGTACGGAGTCACTACCTTAGAAAGCACTTTTATAAAAGCGCTGCTAAAGGTATAACCTTAGAAAGCGCTTTTAAAAAGCGGTGCTAAAGGGTACCTTCAGAAAGCGCTTTCAAAAAGCGCTGCTAAAGGCCTTAAGTTGGCCCCACGTATGAAAGCGCTTTCTGAAAGCGCTGTTGTAGGCCAATGAAAAGAAAGCGCTTTCTAAGGAAAAGCGCTGCTATAGGCTGATCTATGAAAGCGCTTTCAAAAAGCGCTGCCTTAGGTCATTTGTTAATTAAAAAATAAAAAAGCCCTAATCATTTCTTACTAATCATTTTCACGACTTCTCCCTCATTTCTCTCTGGCGATATCGCAACTGTTCTGACCTCCATCGTTCTTCGACCGCCGTTGTTCTGTTCTCCGACCTCCATTGTTGTGTTCTCCGACCGCCATTGTTGTGTTCTCCGACCGCCATTGTTCTGTTCTCTCTCGCGTCTGGTACGTTTTCGTTTTTTTGTTTTTTCCATTATATGACAGTTAGTGAAATTTTTAGAATGTGTTAGTATGCATTGAAGAAAATAACTTTAGCAACTAGTACAAAATTCGAATGAACCAACTTTGAATGTGCTTCAGTTATTGTTGTTGAATGTGCTTCTGTTGTTGTTGTTGAATGTGCTTCTGTTGTTGTTGTTTCTGAATGTGTTTCTATTGCTTCAGTTGTTGTTGTTGTTTCTGAATGTTGCTTCTGTGAAAATTCTGAATAATTCTGAATAATTGTGAATAATGGTTGTTATATATCCAAATAATTCTGCTGCAAAATTGGAGGTTGTTTATGTGGCTCATATGCTATTTTGATAGGTAACTTGTGTTTGACTAATTCCTTATGAATATGAAATGATGGAAACATTTCGTATATTATTGTTAGTTTGCTTCTTGCCACTTATGATATCTATAATTAATCATTGTTACAATTTGAATTTGTCTACTATTTTTTTCTCTTTAATTACATTCAATTTACAATGTTTTACACTTATCACCATAATATATGTATAATATAGATCTAATATATGTAGTGTTACACATATATGGATATCATAAGATTATGTTTGTTGCATGTGTTCAATTGGTGAAATCCCACTAAGTATAGTATATACTATACTTTTCTAAGTATAGTATATACTATACTTTTCTAAAAGCATTAAAATTAGAATAATCTTTCATTTTTATATTTGTCATTTAATGTTTATTTTTTTTTTACTACAGGTCAAATGGCTAGTAACCAGGAAGACTCACACGATACAAATGATGCAAATGATTCAGCTCAGAATTTAGAAAGAGAAATTACAGGAGGAATAAAAATTATGAAGTCAATAATTCATGCAAGAGATAAAAGAATCAAATATGATGTACATTGGAGTGTTGAAGACCAACTAATTGAGCCTAACGGTGCAGTATTGACAAGTTACATAGGTTCACTTGTTCGTCAGCACATTCCAATCACCTGTGATAACTGGAGAAATCCAGCGTTGCAAGCCGGTAAAGAAAAAATATGGACTGAGATACAGGTACGTACCATATATGATTGATGTTATTAGATTTTTGTTGACGATTATGTCTTTAAATTACTTATACTAACACACTCTATGTGTATGTTTTTCGTAGAGGTCTTTTAACATTGATGAAAGCCAAAAAAAGTATTGTCTTCAATTGGCTGGAAAAAGACTCAGAGGGTTTCGAACTTTTTTATCAACCACTTTTCTAAAGGATGAGCAAGGGAAGTTTGTTGAAGCAGAACTTCCAGTGAAGTATGCGGATTTGATTACACCTGAAGAATGGGAGACATTTGTAGCCAAACGAAGAACCGAAAAATTCCATGTAATGTTAATTTGTCATGTCTATTAATTGTATTGTATACTTGTTGCATTAGATTGTTCTGATATGACTTAAACTTGTTTATCCAAGAAGTGAGTGACATAAACCAATAAAGAGCATCGTCACCCGCGTATCCATACAAAAAAGGGCGTTTGGGATATGCATGCTTACAGCAAAAAATGGTAAGTATATATAAATGATATGATCTTATTAATTGTCTCATTGTGTTATAATTGATGATCTTATTATTTGTCTCAATGTGTAGTTAGAAGAGAGTAAAAGTGAAGAAACATCTCTTCCGGGACATGTTTTGTGGAAGGCTGCTCATGTCAGCAAGGATGGAGTTGTTAGGGACGATGTTCAACATGTTTTTGACGAATGTGTAAGTATAACATTATGTCTTTAATTAAATCAAAAGTTTACTAACATATAATTCATTTTTAATCCCCACTAATAATTGTCGATATGTAAATGAATTTCAGGAGACTCCATCTCAATCCTTAACTACAGGTGAGGACGAGGATTGCAGGAGCATACTTAGTCGAGTACTAAATGTTCCTGAGTATTCTGGTCGTGTCAGGGGTAAGGGATTTGGTGTGACTCCATCATCTTTATATAAGCATCCAAAGAAAAAAAGCCTAGCAATCAACAAGTGATGCAATCGTTGGAGGAATTAAAAGCGCAAGTCCGTGAATTGCAAAAGGACAAAGAAAAATATATGGTGGAAAAGTGCGGTTCAGAGTTGAAAGATACTAGTGACAAAGCTAGTATCAATTGTCAAAAGAAATTTCCTGAGTTAATTATATATGTTATTATGAAATTAAATTAGCCCATTAATTTTATTTGACATATATACACATTAACAGTAACATATTTATTATTGGTTTAGGGCATTTCAGCTTGTCAGCTATATTTATCGTCACCGACTTATCGCATAGTTGGCAAGGGAAAAGTGCGTAACACTTTGGGAGATTTACTTCCCTATAAACCACTCCCTGATGGATATCTGAAAGTATCGGTTGATATTGCATTAGATCCGGATGCGTTGCTACCGATACCTGACGTTGTTTCAGAGACAACATTGCTGCGAGATGCAATAGGATCGTTTGTTGCATGGCCGTCAGACCTCATTTTCATAGATGAGGAGGTATGTTGAAAACCATTATGAATGTTTTAGTAATCAAATGTCAATTCTTAACCATTATGAAAAGCATTCTGAACCATTACGTACATTTTTTTTACATGGTAATGTTAGACTCCTACAAAACCCGCATCTAGTGATAAAGGGATTTTGCGGCATAACGAGTCTGTTGCATCACAAAAAGAGGTACATTGAAATTGTTAATTTTGTGATCCGAATGCAAAATCTTCATGATTTTATACGTTACCTAACTTATATGATTTTTAGGCTCCTGCTCAAGAGTCACAACAAGTCAGCAAGAAAGTTAGCAACGTATCCAACAAAAAAAAGGATCTTCCAAGGACTGGATCAAAAAGAGCTTTTGTTGGTCGATTTAGGATGTGTCTTGAAACACTTGTGGGAACATCAGATTTGATGCATGGTGTCATTCGTCAAATAGAAATGAAGGAAGGTATTTTTGGTTTTTCTAATTTCGAAACACTTGTAAAAGAGGACATGGATCAGATTTTTCGGCATCTTGAATTAGGAATCGTTGTTATGCATTCATGCATCTGGTACGCCGATCAATCTATTATCTAATTAGTTGAACAATTTATTTACACATTTCAATGAAAATATTCTAATGTTTATTATATTTTTATTTAAGGGTCTTGTATGACAAATTTATGCGCGGGAATCCATTGTCAAACAGATTCTATTTCGTATCTTGCGCCCGTGTCAACGTACCATTAATTGTTCAGGATCCAAATTCAGTAAGAGATCACTTAGTCGAGAGATTTATGGCCAGCAATACAGAAAGTTTGTATCTTTTACTGTATAATACTGGCAACGAGTTAGATTTTCCTTCTAATTTCATTCTAATCTTTGTATCTTTTGCGTAGAAAATTTCCATCTAAACATTTGTTTTATTGTACAGTGGTCACTGGTTGTTGGTTGCTATTAATCCTACAAAAGAAGTAGTGTATTATCTGAATTCATTGGATGGTGATTGGATAACATATCCGGATATGAAGAATATGGTTGATACGTAAGTGAGATTGTTCTAAATATTCTTGTGTATTTGTATATTTAATTATTTATGTGAGATTGTTCTAAATATATGTTTTTATTTTGTTAGAGCAATACAAGTATTCCGATCACAAAGAGAAGCTCGAGTACCACGGTCTAAAGCAAACAACATTACTTGGATCAGAGTGGAGGTATATTAATTTTCACAATTTTGCTTATAATAGTGATGGTACTTGATAAAACAAGACAACTATATATTCTTATTTGTTTTTCTGTGTAGTGTGCTCGTCAGCGTAATGGAATAGATTGCGGTTATTATGTTTTGAGGTTTATGAGAGAAATCCTTCATTTGGATCAAATAGAGATTCCAATCATGGTATGGATTTATAACTTAGGATTTATTTTAGTATTTATCGAATATTTCATATAATTTATGACTTTTAACTAAATCATGCATATTATGTTTTATTATGTAGTACTTTGATGAATACAAGTGTGCTCATTACTCGAAAGAGAAGTTGGAAGAAATCAAGGAGGAATTGTGTGAATACTTGATTAAGAAAAGAATCATATAAGGTATTGAAGTTGTTATGTAGTTATATATGGAATGTTGTATAGTTTTGGAAGTGGTTGTATATTAGGAATCTTTAGAAGTTAAAGGATTTCTAGGTGAACAAATTGTTATTAGAATTATGGATTGGTGTATATATGATGCATGTTTGTGTTGATTTATATCAAATGGTTTATGTTTTGAATGGTAATGGTGTATATATTTTGGATTATAATGGTATATAATGCCTATGTTTAAATAAAGGATTCTTTGTTGAAATAAAGGTTCAATGGTTGAAATATAAGGCCTATGTGTTGAAATAAAGGCTTGTTGAATGTTATATAATGTCTATTTGTTTGAAAGAAATGCTTGAATTATACAGGTTTATGGTATTATTTCCAAAAAAATTTTTTCTAAAAAATAAGGAATAGGCAGCGCTTTTAAACCAAAAACGCTTCCTAAATTCTGATTTTTAAAAAAGTGCTTTTAAAAAGCAAATTTTACTTGAAGAAAAAGAAAGCGCTTTTTAGAAAAAGCGCTGTCTATAGTACACAATAGGCAGTGCTTTCCACTAAAAGCGCTGCCTTAAAGTGAAATAAAAAATACATTTGACAGCGCTTTAAAAAGCGTTGTCTAAAGGGGGACAATAGAAAGCGTTTTTTCCTGAAAAAGCGCTGCCTAAAGATGCCAAAAGAAAGCATAAAAGACCTGAAAAAGCGCTGCTAAAGGCCCACTTTAGAAAGCGCTTTTTCAGGAAAAACCGCTGCTAAAGGCCTACTTTAGAAAGCGCTTTTCAAGGTAAAACGCTGCCTAAAGTAGGCCTTTAGCAGCGCTTTTGCATAAAAAAGCGCTGTCTTTACCTACAGCAGCGCCACCTTAGGCAGCGCTTTTAAGCGCTGTTAAAGGAAAAAAAAACGCTGTCTTTTCCCTTCCTTGGCATAGTGAAAGGACTTGATAGCGATGGGGATAAGAACTGAATTAAGACCCTTGAAGAAAAGAAAACGAACATATCTACCACCTGCTGCCTATACTCTATCTAGAAAGGAGAAAAAAATATTGTGTAAGTTTCTAAGTGAAGTTAAAGTTCCAGAAGGATACTCTTCAGATATTAGAAGACTTGTGTCTATGAAAGACCTCAAATTAAAGAGTTTAAAGACGCATGATTGCCATGTTATAATGGAACATTTTCTACCAATAGGTATACGTTCTATTTTTCCAGAAAAAGTAAGACGCACAATGACTAAATTGTGTTTCTTCTTCAGGTCAATTTTTAGTAAGGTAATCGATCCTGCGATCTTACCAACATTGCAAAAAGAAATAGTCATTACATTGTGTGAGCTTGAAATGTTTTTTCCTCCCTCATTTTTTGACATAATGGTACATCTAGTTGTTCATCTTGTGAAGGAGACACAATTGTGTGGACCAGCTTATATGAGATGGATGTACCCTGCTGAACGGTATATGAAAATATTAAAAGGGTATGTGAAAAATCAAAGTCGACCAGAGGGTTGTATTGTTGAACGATACATTGTTGAAGAAGCAATTGAGTTTTGTACTGAATATCTGTCCAATGTTCAATCCATTGGACTCCCTAAATCTCACGTTGTTGAAAAAAAAGAAGGAAAAAAGTTAATTGGAAATAAAATTGTGACCGTATCAAGGGCTGAACGGGAGCAAGTGCATTTGTATGTTCTGCACAATGACAATGAGGTTGAGCCGTATGTTGAAATGCACAAGGATTTTCTACGAGGTTTAAATCCAAATAGAAATGAAAATTGGATAGTACGAGAGCACAATCGAAGTTTCATACCATGGTTTAAGGATCATATTTATTCAAAGTTTTGTGTAGATCCCGCTTCAATAACATAAAGGTTGAGATGTTTAACATATGGTCCAAGTTTGCATGTGTTTTCTTATAGCGCATACACAATTAATGGATATGCATTTTATACCAAAGAACAAGATGACAAAAGTACAATGCAAAATAGTGGTGTCACCTTGGTAGCTGAATCAATGCACATTACAAGTGTGAAGGACTTAAACCCCAAATATGCAAATATGTCATATTTTGGGGTTATCGAGCGCATTTGGGTTTTTGATTATGAGAAGTTTCAGATTCCTATCTTTGGTTGCAAGTGGGTTGAAAATAATAGTGGCATACGAATGGATAAATCAGGATTTTTGCAAGTGGATCTTAATAGGGTGGGGTACAAAGATGAGCCTTTTATTCCAGCCTCTCAAGCTAGACACGTGTTCTATGTGACTGACCCGACAAGTACGAAATGGTCTATAGTGCTTTTATCTAACAAAGTAATTGATGATAATATTGGAGATCAAGATGATATTGTTGGAGCGAATGCATCATATATTATAAGTGATAAAGATGAGACTGTTGGAGCGAGTGAATCATATATTAGAAATGATCATAATGAGGGAATTTGGATCAATCCATCCATCCGCGTTGTTAAGAGACAAGTAGATCATATTCCTACCCGGAAAAGAAAGAGACGTTAATAAGGAGGTAATAGTAAAATTATATATTCTATCATGTATTTTTCATATTTGAGAATGATTATGGATTATGGATTATAGATTATAGATTTATATGTTTGTCATGTGTTTGTCATTTCATATTTGATTATGGATTATGGACTTATATGTTTGTCATGTGTTTGTCATTTCATATTTGATTATGGATTATATTATGTTCAACTGATTATGGATTATGGATTGTGTATTATAGATTTATATGTTTGTCATGTGTTTGTCATGTTACGTATTTGTCATTACATATTTGAGACTGGATTATGGAATATGGATTATGGATTTATATGTGTTTTTCTTTATTGTAGGTCAAATGGCTACTAATGAGGAGAACTCGCACGATACTTCCAAGAATGATGCAAAAGAATCAGTTCAAGATGCGGAAGGAGATATTTCAAGAAGAATAACAATCATGAAAGGAGTAATTCGTGCTAGAGACAAGGGAATAAAATACGACGTTCATTGGAATGAAACAGGTCAACTAATTGAGCCTAATGGCGCAATGTTGACTAGTTACATTGGTGCACTTGTCCGTTCACTAGTTCCTATTACTTGTGATAATTGGCGAAATCCACAGTTGAAACCCGCCAAAGATAAAATATGGAGTGAGATACAGGTACTATATGTGATGTTATTTGTTATTTTTGACGATTATATCTTTAAATTAATTATACTAACACAGTTTATTTGTTATTGTAGAGATCTTTTAACATTGGTGACGAGAAGCAAAAATATTGTCTTCAATTAGCCGGAAAAAGACTTAGAGGGTTCTGAGCATTTTTATCCAACAAGTTTCTTAAGGATGCCCAAGGAAAGTTTGTTGAAGCGGAATGCCCGAAGAAGTATGCGGACTTGATTGCACCTGAAGAATGTGACACTTTTGTCGCCAAACGAAGAACTGAAGAATTCCATGTAATCTTAACTTAATTTATCATGAACATTGTATTACATTCATGTAGTTATTACATGTGTTCTGATATGACTTATAATTGTTTATGCAGATTGTGAGTGACATAAATCGTCAAAGTGCCTCGAAACCCGCGTATCCTTACAAGAAAGGATGTTTGGGATATGCACGCTTGTAACAAAAAATAGTAAGTATATATAATTGCTATGATATTTTTGTATTATTATTCATCCTAATTCTTGACTTAATGTGTAGCTTGGAGAGGAGAAAAGTGAAGAAACATCTCTTCCGGAGCATGTTTTGTGGAAGGCTGCTCGTGTGGGAAAGGATGGAGTTGTTACTGAAGGTGTTCAACAAGTTTTTGAACAATGTGTAAGTATAACGTTATTTGTTTAATTAGATAAAACGTTCGCGTGAGGGGTAAGAGATTTGGAGTCACACCATCTGCCTTGTATAAGCGTTCAAAGACAAAAAATCCTAGCAATAGAGAGGTGATGGAAACGTTGGAAGAATTGAGAGCTCAAGTTCGTGAACTGCAACAGGATAAAGAAAGATATATGTCAGAAAGGCGCGGTTCAGAATTTAAAGATACTAGTGACAAGGCCAGTATCAATTGTCAACAAAAAATTCCAGAGGTAATTATATTTATTAAATTAGCACAGTTTTTTATATTGACATCATTGCACAATAAAAATTTCGTATTTTTTTTTTGTTTAGGGCATTTCACCTTGTCAGCTATATTTATCGACACCGACATATCGCATGGTTGGCAAGGGAAAAGTGCATAACACTCCGGGAGACGTACTTCACAATAGACCGCTCCCTGCTGGATTTTTGAAGGTTTCAATTGATATTGCTTTATAGCGGGATGTGTTACTACCTATACCTGACGACGTTTCAGATGCAACATTGGTGGGGGACGCAATAGGGTCGTATGTTCGATGGCCATCAAACCTCATCGTCATAGATGACTCGGTATGTTGAAAACCATTATTAACCTTTTAGTTTTCAAATGTTTTACTTGCATATAAGTTATGTTATGCTTACTTTTACCTATATTTTATTTACATGACATTGTTAGACTCCTATAAAATCCAAATCAAAAGATAAAGGAATTGTGCGGCAAACCGAGTCAGTTGCATCACAAAAAGAGGTATATATATATATATATATGCATCGAAAATGTTAATTCTATGATCCGAATTCAAAAGATTCATGATTACTAACTTTATGACTTATATGATTTTCAGATTCCTACACAAGAGGTGCAACAAGGGAGCAAGAATAAGAAGCCAGTAGTAGCCAATGCAAAAAAAATATCTATTTCTCGATTTCGGTTGTGCCTTGAAACAATTGTAGGCACAACGGATTTGATGGAAGGTGGTATCCATGAAATACCTATGGAAGCAGGTATTTTTGGGGTTGCCTATTCAGAAACAATTGCTAAAGAAGACTTGGATCAGATATTTACGTATTCTGAATTAGGTGTCGGTGTTATGAATTCATACACCAGGTAATCCATCGATTTTATTTATTTAATTGATCAATTTATTTACCCATTTCAATGAATATTAGAATGTTGATTATAATAACATATTTATTATAATCCATTTTTATTTCAGGTTCTTGTATGAAAAATTGATGCTCCCGCGTCAATTGACAGAAAGATACTCATTCTTGTCTCCCAAATGTGTCAATGCAAATTTAATCAATCGAACTACAGATGTGGTCAAAGATCACTTAGTAGATGCATTTATGACCAACATTGATACAGACAAGTTGTATCTTTTACCATATAATACTGGCCACGAGTAAGATTTTCATTCAAACTTCATTTATTATAATCTTTTGCTTTTTTACGTTGTGTATAACGTTTCCATCTATACTTTTGTTTTATTTTACAATGGACAATGGTTGTTGCTTGCGATTAATCCGATAAAAGAAATAGTCTATTATCTGGATTCGCTAGAGGGTGATCAAATAAAATATCCGGAGATGAAGAAGATGATTGATACGTAAGTGATGCGATTGTTCTAAATATTTGCGTGTGCATTTCTTTATTTATGTGAGATTGTTCTAAATATTCGTTTATATTATGATAGATCCATACA
The DNA here is from genome assembly GCA_022829125.1 of Lathyrus tuberosus. NCBI lineage: Eukaryota > Viridiplantae > Streptophyta > Magnoliopsida > Fabales > Fabaceae > Lathyrus > Lathyrus tuberosus. The sequence goes on along the minus strand of JALAZF010000403.1, from coordinate 1,464,466 downwards.
AATATTCCGATCACAACGACAAGCTCGGGCACCAAAGAGCAAAGCAAACAACATTACATGGATAAGAGTGGAGGTATAATTTGTAATTATAATAGTAATGCTACTTGATAACACAAGTCATCTATGATACATATTAATACTTTTTTTCTATGTGTAGTGTCCTCGGCAACGTAATGGTATCGATTGTGGTTATTTTATCTTGAGATTCATGAAAGAAATTATTCATTTGGAACAAATAGAGATTCCAAACATGGCATGGATTTATATATAAGTTATGATTTATTTTAAGATTTATTATCGGATATTTCATCTAATTAATTACTTTTAACTAATTCATGCATATTATGTTATATGTAGTATTTTGATGAATTCAAGTGTGCCATCTACACGAAAGATAAATTAGAAGAAATAAAGGAGGATTGGTGTCAATACATGGTTGAAATGAGAATTTGTTGAATAGTTTTAGAAATTGTGTTAGGTTTATGGAAGGTGTTATATATATAGGTGATGGAAATGGTGTATAAGGTTTCGAATTGGTGCATGGAATTGGTGTTGTATAGTTTGTATTGAGTTATATATATGTAATGGTTATTTTGGTGTTGTATATATAATGGTTATTACGGTTTATGTGTTGAATTTTAATCGTATAAAGGCCTATTGTTGAATTATAATGGTATAAGGCCTATGTGTTGAATTATAATGGTATCAAAGGCCATGTGTTGAGTGATTATGGATTCTGTTAAATTATACAAGTTTAATAATT